>JAVIAB010000159.1:15950475-17215475 GCA_032433765.1 Megaustenia siamemsis
CCCCCCCCCCCCCCCCCCCCCCCCCCCCGTGTTAGGCTCCTGTAGTTTTATGATACATATTATCTCCTTGTGTCCCGCCCATTACGAGACTTTTATTTGTATCTCTTTTCTTCTCGACCTATGTTTGATCTCTGGTCTGGCGAAACCCCCCCCCCCCCATCTCTTTTGTTTCCCACGATTTCTTGTTACCCTCCTTCCGGGACACGTGGTTTCCGGTCTATCCGGTCATTTTTTTCGTTCCCAGCTGACAGACAAGGTATTCCAGCTAAGTGTTCCTAATTTTCTATATTTATATATATTTATATATTCTCCTATTCTTTCCATTACTCATCCTACCTCCCTCATGTAGCTTTCTTCTTCTTTTTTTCATTTCTCTACATCCTACTTCCCTCATTTCTGTCCACCTTCTTCTTTCTTATGATCATGTAGTTATAGATAATTGTGTTTCATCGTTTGTTTTTGTTGTCCTTGTACTCTAAAAAGAGGCCTCAGGCCGAAACGTCAGTATTGTGTTGTGTTCCTCCCTTGTAAAGCTGTCTTCATACCTTGGAGTGTTTACACTCCCCACCACTGGTTCCTTGCTTCCAGCTTTACCGCAGCATAGCAATTATTTGCCTATTCCCTAAGATATTACACAGCCTGCATCGCGAGTAAATAAACACAATCAACAAACAAATCCCCGAATACAGGCCAACGTCTTACAATTAGACCACCCAGACCCCCCATGTGATGAGAATCTCCCTCCTTGTCTCAGGCTGCATCTATATTATCTATTAGTCTGCATGTGTATCCATGTATATTTGAAATGACACATCTTGTATAAAATGTTTAGTTGAAAAAAAAAAATAAACAAATGAACAATCGCACTCACATTATCATCAGGTTCTTTTTTAAATAATCCTGAAAGAATGGGAATGTTTCCACTTTAACTTCCACCTTGGTCTGAGAATATAAAAATGATGTCAATATTTACATTGTTGGTTGTCTCACATATTGATCTACACAAGGTTTTCATTGTTTGACACTCTAGATATTGAAGCTGCTAAGGTTGTGTGCATTTTGTGGTCAATCTCAAGTAAATATAGAACACATTGTCAAGTCTGGCAACTTGTAAAAACTGATGTCATCATCATCATCATCATCAAGTACCGGGCCTGCTGGCATAGGTGATCATGTCTCTCCACAACTTTTGATCTCGGCAGCTATTTATCATTTCTGTTGTTGACCTTCTGGCAAGCCATTCTCTTAAGCTGTCTGGTATTTTTTCTCTTTGCTTCCCTCTATCTCTTCGTCCTCAATTTGTCCAGTTGTTACAATATATTCCAGTTGTTCTCTTCTCATTACATGGCCAAAAAATGATGATTGTTTCTTCCTAATATTGGAAATTAGCTCTTTTTTTGCTTTGACCTCTCTCAGAACATCTTCATTACTCTTCTTAGCTGTCCATGGTATTCTCAACATTCTTCTGTAAAACCACATTTCTACAGACTCCAGTGATTTTCTTGTCTGTTGTCCATGATTCGCATCCATATATTAAGACTGGCTCTTCGTAACATTTAAGAACTTTTTTTCTAGTTTCTATTGTAAAAAAATGGATTGCATAGTATCTACCTCATCTTTTGGAAAGCTGCTTTTGCCTGAGCCATTCTGCATCTCACCTCTTTTGTACATCTTCCGTCTGAGGTTAACAAAGTTCCAAAATATTTAAATTCATTTACCTGTTTTAATATTGTTCCACTTGTCTTTAATTTGCACTGAGGTGAAGTCTTTTCTTTGTTGTTACCATTACCTCTGTCTCTTTACTATTAAGGCTGAGTACTTTATTTTGCTTTCTTTCACTATAATGTCCAACATTTCTTGTAACTCATTTTCACTCTTAGCGAATAAGACTGTATCATCAGCATACCTTAGATTATTTATATTATGACCTCCAATTGTTATTTCATGCATGCCCCTTATGGATCTTAAAATAATCTCACTATAAATATTAAACAAATCTGGTGACAGCACACAACCTTGTCTAAACACTCTGTTTTATTTGTTGAAACATTCCCAATTGGTTCCAGTTCTTATTGCTGCTGTTTGTTGCCAGTACATGTTCTTATTATTCTTAGATCTTTGCTGTCTACGTTTATGCTTTCTAAAATTTTGATTATTTCTTGGTGCTTTACTTTGTCAAATGCTTTGGTATAATCTATGAAACATAGGTATAGATCTATTTTCACCTCTATGGCTCTTTCTACTGAAGATCTTATGATATAAATGGCATTGCTTATTCCTTTATCTCAAACAAAACCACACTATTCATCGCTAATTTCTGGACTGATTTTGTTTCGCACTCTTCGCATGATGATTCTTAGTAATATCTTAGTCATATGACTCATAAGGCTTATTGTGCGATGATCATCGCATTCAATTGCACCCGATTTCTTTGGTAGGGCTATGAATATTGATTTGAGCATGTCGTCTGGTATATATATCCGGTGTTGTAGATATCATTCAATATTTTTGTTATTATTTCTATTCCCAAATCACCCATGGCTTCAATCTCTTCTTTAGTTATATTATCTGATCCAGGAGCTTTGCCTGCTTTAATATTGCGCAAAGCGTCTTCCACTTCTCAGAGTATTTCTGGTCCTTCTCCATTATCCTTAATATTTACTTCCGTTCGTTCATCATTATAAAGATCTTTAATGTATTCTGTCCATCGTTCCCTTATGTTTTCTTGATCAATCAACAGTTCTCCTTCCTTTGATCTTAGACATCCAGTATTTGATTGTGTTTTTCTTCGTGTTAATTCCTCAATTTGTTGAACTGATGCAGTCAATGGAATAATACAAAGCTGGAGAAAAATAGCAGATATTAAGTCTCAGGACTTTGAATGCAACAGAAAAAAAAAAGCACAAAAGACTTATTTTAAAAGTCAAGTAAAAATACCTCAAAATAGTAGTTGATGGTCATTCAAAAAGAAACCAGAAGTCATGTATTGAAAATTGAACACAATAAACTATTTTTGCAACGTTATCCCATTTCTGGGGTATATTTGTGGAGATTATAGGACCAGAAACATTGTCCACTGCTGTCACCACGAGATGTTTGGATCTGAGATTTTATTTCACCCCCAATAAGAAAAAAAACATGTTGACCTTACTATGATAATATGAACGGTATAATTATGTGTCTGGTATATAGAGATTT
Source organism: Megaustenia siamemsis (assembly GCA_032433765.1). Lineage (NCBI taxonomy): Eukaryota > Metazoa > Mollusca > Gastropoda > Stylommatophora > Ariophantidae > Megaustenia > Megaustenia siamemsis. Next base: position 15,953,674 of record JAVIAB010000159.1, read on the forward strand.
AAGAATAATAAAGAACATGTAATGGCAACAAACAGCGGCCATAAGAACTGGAAACCAATTGGGAATGTTTCAACAAATAAAACAGGGTGTTAGGCGAGGTTGTGTGCTGTAACCAGATTTGTTTAATATGTATAGTGAGATTATTTTAAGATCCATAAGGGCATGCCTGGAATAACAATTGGAGGTCATAATGTAAATAATCTAAGGTATGCTGATGATACAGTCTTAATTTCTAAGAGTGAAAATGAGTTACAAGAAATGTTGGACATTATAGTGAAAGAAAGCAAAAAAAAGGACTTAGCCTTAATAGCAAAAAGACAGAAGTAATGGTAACAACAAAGAAAAAGACATCACCTCAGTTCAAAATAAAGACAAGTGGAACAATATCTCTCTCCCACTCTGTCTGTGATAAGGACTCAATCAGAGTAGGATTCCAGACTCTCATATGAAGTCAGCTGTCTGTTTAAGTGAATTGATCAACCCATAGACAGAACACCATAATAGAGTCTGGTAGATCCACCCTGATTGAATACCTGTTAAAATGATGCACTGTGTTCTGCGTCAGTGGGCCCAGTGCATCCAATTTCAGCCAGCATTTTATTCAGGTTTGCTTTCCTTAGCCTTGATTGTCCACATCTTCCTGCAAGGCACAGATTGTCTTTTCTATAGGAGGATTCTGCCCGTAGATAGTCGGCCCCTCTCAGGTTTATGAGCACCATGTGCCTGAGTCACTAGGGGTGACTAATACAGACATGCACACACAAAGATATGAGATGTGACTAATACAGACATGCACACACAAAGATATGAGATGTGACTAACACTGACATGCACACACAAAGATATGAGATGTGACTAACACTGACATGCACACACAAAGATATGAGATGTGACTAACACTGACATGCACACAACGATATGAGGCATGACTAACACTGACACACACACAAAGATATGAGATGTGACTAACACTGACATGCACACAACGATATGAGGCATGACTAACACTGACACACACAGAAGATATGAGATGTGACTAACACGACATGCACACAAAGATATGAGGCATGACTAACACTGACACACACAAGAAGATATGAGATATGACTAAACACAGCACACTCTAAGATATGAGATGTGACTAACACAGCACACTCTAAGATATGAGATGTGACTAACACAGCACACTCTAAAATATGAGATGTGACTAACACAGCACACTCTAAAATATGAGATATGACTAACACAGATGAAACAGTATAGAGCGGAGGTATGTTGAACACAGACTATAGCAATAGTAAGTTAAAACAGAGATAGCAGCGATAGGAAATTAGTGAGAGAAGGGCAAGATGTAAACAAAGGGGGATAATTAGGAAGGAGGGCTGATAGGTGTTAAGTGCTCGAGAAAATAGTGAACACAAGTCAGTCAGAGAGATGAGAAATCTCGTGAAATTAGGGAATGCGCATGTGACTAGTGAGTTGTCAGGAGTGCGCAAGACAAGAGTAGACTGAGAGAGTTGGTCGAGACGGTAGGTAGACAGTGAGCCTTCTGGTCTTCATAGGAACTAGTCATAAATTTGTGTGATAGTACAAGTAGTGTGTGCCTAAGTAAGTGTAACGAAACTCTAGTTATTAGGGTAGACAGCCAGTGAAATAGCTAACAGAAGTGCACGAAATATAAGCAGTGTCAATGAAGCATGTCTTCCAACGAGGGAGACGTCAACAGCAACTCTGTCAGGCGAGTGTGCTGATAATTAATTGAACTTTTGCAAGTACAAGAAATGCTAGATCCAGAGCGTTTCAGTGATGTTAGACAGTGAGATCAATACTCACGTCAGCTACATGGTTGTTATTAGCGGAGCTATTGGCAAGTACAAGAAATGCTAGATCCAGAGCGTTTCAGTGATGTTAGACAGTGAGATCACTACTCACGTCAGCTAAATGTGTCTTATTAGCGGAGCTATTGGCAAGTACAAGAAATGCTAGATCCAGAGCGTTTCAGTGATGTTAGACAGTGAGATCAATACTCACGTCAGCTACATGTGTTCTTATTAGCGGAGCTATTGGCAAGTACAAGAAATGCTAGATCCAGAGCGTTTCAGTGATGTTAGACAGTGAGATCACTACTCACGTCAGCTAAATGTGTTCTTATTAGCGGAGCTATTGGCAAGTACAAGAAATGCTAGATCCAGAGCGTTTCAGTGATGTTAGACAGTGAGATCAATACTCACGTCAGCTACATGTGTTCTTATTAGCGGAGCTATTGGCAAGTACAAGAAATGCTAGATCCAGAGCGTTTCAGTGATGTTAGACAGTGAGATCACTACTCACGTCAGCTAATGTGTTCTTATTAGCGGAGCTATTGGCAAGTACAAGAAATGCTAGATCCAGAGCGTTTCAGTGATGTTAGACAGTGAGATCAATACTCACGTCAGCTAAATGTGTTCTTATTAGCGGAGCTTTGGCAAGTACAAGAAATGCTAGATTCAGAGCGTTTCAGTGATGTGTTAGACAGTGAGATCAATACTCACGTCAGCTAAATGTGTTCTTATTAGCGGAGCTATTGGCAAGTACAAGAAATGCTAGATTCAGAGCGTTTCAGTGATTTGTTAGACAGTGAGATCACTACTCACGTCAGCTAAATGTGGGTATGAACTGAACTTTATAAACTACAAGGAAGGTGAGCGCAAAGCGTTTATTTGATATAATTATACATTGAGTTCACTATGCAAGTCAGCCACGGGTGTGTTATTAATTGAACTGTTAAATTGTCCATTGATGTGTGGCACGGGGAACTCGCCACTCAATTCCGACAGTTGTCCTGTGGTCAGCTGAACTTTGTTATTTATCTGGAACGTGTACGAAAGTGTTTGCAGTGTATGGTGTATAATAAGCCCACGAATTTAGATTGGTGGAAGTCAATGTCAATGTGTTCCCTCGAAACTCGAGGGCATGTACTGTGAATGAAATAAAGGCTGAACATTTATGTTATCAAACAGTTGTTGTTGAGTCTATCGAATCAGTCCAGCAGTATCCTTGACTGGCGACGAACGAACTGACGAGGTCAGAGCGGTAACCACAAGATACAGCGCGAAGTACGAAAGAACTACAGAGATCACGGGGTTACATCAAGACGACACGGCAAGGCGATCACGGATTACAATTACTTCAGAAAGAGACGTTTAATGAACCCTCTACACAGATACACACACTAAGATATGAGATATGACTAAACACAGTCATGCACACACAAAGATATGAGACATGACTAACATAAACACACACTCACAAAGATAGGAGATGTGACTAAACACAAACACACAAAGATATGTGACATGACTAAAATAGACAGACACACACTAAGATATGAGATGTGACTAACATGGACAGGCACACAAATATATGAGACATGACTAACATAGACAGACACACACTAAGATATGAGATGTGACTAACATAGACATGCACACAAAGATATGAGATATGACTAACATGGCCATGGCTTCACAGAAACACACTAAGATATGAACTATGACTAGCACAGAAATACACCAAAATATGAACCATGGCCAGCACAGACACACACCAAGATATGATCCTTGGCTAGCACAGACACCCACTAAGATATGAGCCATGGCTAATGGTTAGCATGGATATACACTAAGATATGAATCATGGCTAGCCCAGACACACACCAAGATATGAGCCATGGCCAGCACATACACCCACTAAGATATCAGCCATGGCAATCACAGACACCTACTAAGATATGAGCTACAACTAGCACGGATATAAACTGAGAATTGAGCCATGGCTATCACAGACACCCACCAAAATAGGAACCATGGCTATCACATACACCCACTAAGATATGAACCATGGTTTACACGGACACACACAAAGATGTGAGCCATGGTTAGCACAGACAACCACCAAGATATAAGCCACAACCAACATCTACACTTGGTTACATCCAATAAATTTCGTCTGAGTTTCTTGGTAAAGTTTCTACTAATGACCATGAATATCCACAACTTGCAGGCATGGTGGGTGTGGCCGGCGTGCTGGAAGATCAGCCGGATAAGACCTTCAGAGAATGTCAATTTCATGTCCCCTGAATTTTGAGTCTGCATCAGATAGTACAGTCTGGCCACGTGGCCAGTGACTTGTGTATCCGGGACTTGTGTATGATGGACAGAACGATCGTATCGTGAAGAGCATGACAGTAATGGCGATCAGCGGTAGTAGCAATGTTACTACCGAGTCAATGTAGGTATTATATGCAAGAACATCAGCCTTGGACTTGGCAAGCATTTCTCAAGACCTATGTCATTTGGTGTTACCTCAGCAGCAACAGCAGTGGCCATATACAGCAACAACGACAAGACTAGAATGCACATGACCACGATACTGGCGCGTCACTTTGTGCACATAACCACAAAGTTTGTTGGATGACATATGGTGATGTAATTCTCCACTGTTAAGCACACAACATACCATACGGATAGAAAGCTAAATACGTAGGTGGCGAAAACAAGACTTTGACACATCCCGTTCAGATGATTGACTTTGTAGCCAAAGAGAGCTAATTTCCAATATTAGGAAGAAACAATCATCATTTTTTGGCCATGTGATGAGAAGAGAACAACTAGAATATATTGTAACAACTGGGAAAATTGAGGGACGAAGGGATAGAGGGAAGCAAAGAGAAAAAATACCAGGCAGCTTAAGAGAATGGCTTGGCAAAAGGTCAACAACAGAAATGATAAATAACTGCCGAGATCAAAAGTTGTGGAGAGACATGATCACCTACGCCAGCAGGCCAGGTACTGATGATGATGATATAGAGATTGTGCTCTTGAGCTACCAATAGATGGCATGTACTGAAACCTGGGGAAAAGCTCAACAAGATGGTAACACTCTTGTAAATGTGTATCCAGCAAAAGCAGCAATGTGTGTGATTTTTGTTTCCGAGCACTGGCATAAGTGCATTGAACTAGAGGAGGGCCATATTAAACAATGATAATGTAATATTCCTGAAATAAGTATTGCTGACTGACACTTACAACAGGAGAATGAAGGAGAACAAGCAAAGTGATTTGCATCTAGGGAACATGATACTGATATCTTGTAGAAGATTCTGAAAGTGGATCAACCTAAATAAATAAATAAAGGAAAAAAAAAACTATCTTTACTCCATTTTCCAATTACTGGGTTCAGGAGGTGGGGGGGGGGGGGGGGGGGGGAGAAGACCTGAATAGGCAACTTGTTGGGCTATATACCAGGAGAGTCTAGACCATCCAAAGCATCGACGTTCATCTATGACGACGGTAAGTGTAAGTATTCAGATGCAGCCCAAACGACATCATCGAAGAAGGAAAACACGTGGTGGCATTCAACTGTCAAAGTGTGAGAGGCTAGGCCTAAAGTATGTGCGCGTTACTTATTGGAATTGTGGGTCCATTAATCAACGACGGCCCATTCTTGATAAGCTACTGTGCGGCGCCGATATAATGCAAGAAACTCTTCTTGGTGATGACAGTAAGTACTCCTGGCTTTCATTGTTTTTACAATAGACAACACCTTGGGCAGGCCATCCTTGTGCACAACAATATGGTGGCAGCTGAGGTTGATATGTCTATGTGGAACAATGCAGAGTTGCAGGTACATGTGGTTAGGGTGCAGACCCCAGTTCATTGCATGATTGTTAATGTGTATGTCTGTAATAGGAAGATGAACACACAACAATGGCAGAATCTCTTCGAGTTCGATGAAGAGAACGTCATTTTCTGTAGAAACCTTAATGCTAGAGGAAACCAGTGGGGTAACATCATAACCAACAAGCAGGGAGAAGACCTAGAGAATGCACTGGTGTCGGATGATTTAGTGTGCTTGAATGATGGATGGGCAACAAGAATGGCCACTCGAACAGGGGACTCTGATAGTGTCATAGACCTGGCTCTGGTGTCTTCCACCTTCGCACCGGTTTGCAGGTGGAGTGCACTGGGGTTCACGGAATGGATCACTATCCATGTGTCCTCCTAACTGAGAAAAGCCTAAATAAAAGCCAGAAAAGAAAGCTGCACACATTCAACTACAAGGAAACAGACCAGGACGTCATTAGCAAAACCAGACATAGGAAATAGAGCGCCCCTCGTAGGAGGCAGGAGAGATGGACGCAGCCACCCTGGTGGAGCGTAGATTTCGAGGAAGCTTGGCGGAGCAAGAGACAAACGGTCAAGACATGGCAGAAAGCCAGAAGGAATGGAAAAAACACAACCTGAGCTCTTGAAGCATCTGAAAGTAGAGGTTGACAAAAAATGATGCACTTTAAACTATGCGCTAAGCAGGCTAAGGATGCCAAATGGGATGACTTCTATAAAAAAGTGTGCTCAGAAAAATCGCTCGCCACATTCTGACGCCTTCATCAATGCATGAATGGCACAACACGACACAGAGGCATACCAGACTTTCAGAGCACAGGCCGGATATGGCTAAACTATTTAATGTGTATGTTCTATTTAATGTGTACACAATAACGATCACGGAACAACAGCTGGATGGGAGGGGAAAGAACTATGACTTTTGCTGATGATATTCTGGTATATTGACAAGGAAGAGGCAGAGGGGAATCGCCTCCACAATGCAAGACGAACTGGATCGTGTTTCTTCCTGGTGTGGGGTTTCAGGTGCCTTGGTTAATCCTAATAAAGCATCAGTTTTATGGTTCTCCCTTTTCAGTCATATCGTTAATATGACCACACCGGTAGTATGAATGGAAACTGATGAGGTGACCAGGGACAAGTTGATGACATACCTCAGAGTTAAGTTTGATCGCAGCCTGTGTTTTCGGGACCACGTGATAACATAATCCCGCAAAGGATTAGCCGCCTTGAAGGTCATGGCAGCTGCCAACATCGAGCAGAGGCTACTTACTCTTCTGTTCCAGGGATTATTCCTCGCACCAATCGAGTATGCCCTGGCAATTCTTACTGTCAGTATGACTCAAATTTATAGGCTGGAGAAAATACAAAATGAAGCCATGCGCATTATCCTGAGATGTACGAGGGACACTCCCTGTGTAGCAATGAGGTATCTTCTTGACTTTCCAACCATGGATGACAGAATCAAGATCTGGAGGGCACGAGCATACCTGAAGACCGGTACAGATACTGAGCATCCATTGTACCACATGCTCAACACAGAGAAAGGTGCCAGGCTAAAAAGAGGTAAATCATGGGTGGGCTGAGCAGAAGATGTTATCAAACAGGTCTGTGGGCTTACCAATATCAGCGTTGGTGAGGAGTGGATACCGGTGCCTACGTCATTCAAGGGGACTTTCTCGTGTATTATCACACTCGCCAGAAAAAGTAGGGAACAGAACCTGGTCGTGGTTAATGCTGAGGTCAACGGTCTCATCTGCGATAACACCGATGAGAGAGATGCAGTCATCTATAGAGCGATCTGTAAGACGACACCAAAGAAGTGCATGGGCATTTACAGCACACTCAGTAGGCAGAATAGTCAAGGAAGACAGTGGTGCATACGTCATGACCACGAGTAGCATGATAATGGAGGCGATGGCAGTGACCAAGGCATTCAAATGGTTAGAGTCACAAGACTACACCCACACATGTATACTGAGTGATTCGATGAGCATAATAAAAAAAAGTGGAGGCGGACTCTGTACGCATGCAATGGGTAGAGTCGTTGCAGAAATCCAAAATACGTAAGGTCACCTTGTTTATGTCCCTGGACATGCGGGAGTATGGGGAAATGAAAGAGCGGACAGGTTGGCTAGCTGCGCTGTCGTTGAGGATGGGCAACCAATGGATAGGGCTGACATCAGCAATGCCCTCTGAGATGTGGGAAGAGCACATGACTTCAACAAACACAGATCCACGTCACTTCTTCGGATGATGGAAATAGGAGTTAAGATGGGCACAGCCAGAAATGAGAAACTTAGTGGCCGTGTAAGAAGACTTATCAACCAACATAGAACTGGAGTCGTTAGTCGCTGGACACTGAGGGAATTGCGGAGGAGGGGATCTGAGCACCTATGGACATGTTCGGAGTGAAATGATGATGACCCGCAAATAACACAATAACCCAGGAGAACTGTGGGTTTGAATTCCACTAGGGGCAACAGATTTTTCCATTGGGAGAGGGGGGGGGGGGGAGAAAATAGTGATACTAATTCAGTGACTTCTGGTACTTACTATAAAGGCAGGGTGAACAACGGAGCCATGTAAGGCAGATAAAGAATATGTCTCTGCTGGGGATCGAACCTGGACCATTCTGGAAGCAAGTACACTATCCACTCAGCCACCGAGGCTCTTTGAGATTTTAGCAACATTTTTATTGTTGAGTTGTGGTAGCTTACAATAATTTCTCTCTGTGGCCAACATACAAAAACTGTTGCATGAAGGGCAGACAAATAACCTCCACACTTCAGTTAAGTGAATCTGTTGCTATATGACTTTAACACCAACCAACTCACTTTATTATCTGCTTCATGTTTTATATTTTCTACTGGAACCCGACTCTAGTTTCTATATTTCTGGCAGCCTCAGAATGAAAGATTAAGGTCTGTAAGGTCCCATGTTAGTAACAGGAAATACTGCAATAATGAAATAAATTACGAGCACAAAGAACATAGCTGCAAATTAATATGTATTTTGTGTGTAACAATGTTTATCCCAATGTTGTGCTACCAATGCCAGTCCTGAGTTCTAGATGCAAGAAAAATAGCCACTGTGATGAAATGTGTTAGATGAATGCAAGAAACAGTCTGAGAGACAAAACCAGAAATGAAGTACCAAGAATAAAAGCTAGGCAAAATTCCCACCATAGAGTATATAGAGAAATTACAGATAAAATAGTTTGACCAAATGATAAGGCAGAAAGATCAAAACATATACAACGAGCCTTTGCTAAACATTGTGAGAGCACCAGACCAAAGGGTCGACCATGAAAAGATGGATTGATGGAAGATTAGAAAAGAAACTTTAAAAACTAGAAAATATAGCAGCGGCAGAGGCAAACAGAAGAGTAACAGACTGCAACTTATATCTCCCTTCAATGCTGAAAGGCAAATGAGGAAGGAAAGAAGGAGTTTACAATTTTAACTCTTAAAACTGTTATCACTATTAACCAGAGCAATCCCATTTGGTTCATGGACAGCTTTTCCTTCTTCATAAATACAATCTGATATACATGCCTTCTTGAGAGTTTCTGACAAAACAGTTTTATGAACAGATTCAACTCACTTCATTATCTGGCTCCTTTTTATTTTCCAGAATGGAATGCAGTTCTTTGCTTCCATATTTTGACTGTCAGAGATAAAAGATGGATGTTTAATATTCAGTAAACTGGACACATATCACAATAAAGTTAATGAGAAACAATAATACTAAAACTTGAATAGTGTGCCATAATAAAGTTAATGGGAGATGATCATACTAATACTGGAATAGTATAATAATGTTAATGAGAGAGGATAATACTAAAATCTTAATAGTGTCATAGTAAACTTAATGAGAGATAATAATACTGGAATAGTGTCATAATAAAGTTAATGAGAGATGATAATAATAATACTGGAATAGTGTCATAATAAAGTTAATGAGAGATGATAATACTAATATTGGAATAGTGTCATAATAAAGTTAATGAGAGATGATAATACTAATATTGGAATAGTGTCATAATAAAGTTAATGAGAGATGATAATACTAATATTGGAATAGTGTCATAATAAAGTTAATGAGAGATGATAATACTAATATTGGAATAGTGTCATAATAAAGTTAATGAGAGTTGATAATACTAATACTGGAATAGTGTCATAATAAAGTTAATGAGAGATGATAATACTAATACTGGAATAGTGCCATAATAAAGTTAATGAGAGATGATAATATTAATACTGGAATAGTGTCATAATAAAGTTAATGAGAGATGATAATACTAATACTGGAATAGTGTCATAATAAAGTTAATGAGAGATGATAATACTAATACTGGAATAGTGTCATAATAAAGTTAATGAGAGATGATAATACTAATACTGGAATAGTGTCATAATAAAGTTAATGAGAGATGATAATACTAATACTGGAATAGTGTCATAATAAAGTTAATGAGAGATGATAATACTAATACTGGAATAGTGTCATAATAAAGTTAATGAGAGATGATAATACTAATACTGGAATAGTGTCATAATAAAGTTAATGAGGGATGATAATACTAATACTGGAATACTTGAGCCTGTAAATTTGTTGTGGGTGTATGACACACAAAATAAGTGGATTATCTTTATTTGTTAAAATGTATAACTACCATGGTGTTTATAAAAAATATCTCACAGAACCCCACATGTTGACCTCTAGTTTATATGTTCCTATGTTTTAGTTTTGTGGACTTTTTGCAGTTATTGATTTACTTCTAAATTTAGAACGGATTTTTCAGACCCAGCATGCTCAACAGAACTTCAGGTAAAAGTGACCAAGGACTCATAACTGACTAATTGTATCAGGTTCATTGAACCACAATTAGTTTAGATCCTATTAAAGCAACTTATGGTGTGCCCCAATACCAACCAGAATGGCTAAACATTTGGGACTATGAGACGAAAAGCAACATTTCACCAAAAATGCCAAGCAGAAGTAGGTTGAAAGTCTCTGTTGTTCGTCCAGATGAAGGCATACTTGGCAGAAACGTCGACTTTTGTTTCACCCATTACCACGTAAAGCTGTCACCATACCACTTTTCTTCTTTTTTTTTAGTATTGCTGAAAGTCTCAAATCACAGCATGTCATCTTTCTATATATGTGTATATGAAGCTATCTTATATTACAATACAGACATATGGTGATATTGAATTATTCTTGAATTGCACTTTTCAAATATCAAATGATTTTGTTGCTTTGTTATTGTCATCAGAATAATCTCCTTCTACGATCATGGCTCATTCAGATTAGGTCTCAAGACTCTCTTATGAAGGCAGCTGTCTGTTTCAGTGATATGGCTGCCCAGTAGTTTTTCTCTTCCAGGGAGGTGGGTGTTGGCCACATTGTCCTCCTGTGTATTGGGCAATCCTGTAGAACATGTTGTGTTGTCACGTTATCCAGGGTACAGTGGGATTGGTTGGTAGCTCCTTTGTTGAGTTTGATGAACATGTGGTTTCACATTCTTCTGTGGCCAGTGCATAGGCAAAGTATGATTTGGCTTCATTGTAGCTGATGATTCTCTTGTGGGAATCGCTCTCCCTCCTTAGCTAGTTTGCACATTTATTTCCATATATATTTCAGTGTGATGGTATCAAATGAATGATCACTCTCTGGAAGTTATTGCACATTTGGTCTAGGGTTGTTTTCAAGTCATCTAGCTCACTGTTCCTGGGGATTTTTAGAGCTGTTAGGAATGACAGTGCATCGGTCGGAATTATCAATTCTTGTGCATGTTATTTTTGTGTTAGATAGCCAGTTTTGCAGCATCTTCTAGGGCTTCATTTTGTACTTTATAGTTTGAGAATTTTCAAGTAGCTATTGACTTAGTGATCTCTCCTGGTTATTCAGCCTCAAGAACACACTTCCTCCTCCATCTCTGGTGGCGTTTGTAGCAGAGCCATCCATGTATATATGTGACCAGGAGTCTGTGGGAAGTTGTCATCTATGTGTTTTTCTGCTATGTGCTTTCTGCTATGGCCTTTGGAGAGACGAATGACAGGGGGGATAGATTGATAGATTGGGCAAAGACACATGAAATAATTATAGGTAACACCTGGTTCAAACAACACCCTAGGCCACTATGGACATGACAAAGCTCAGACAAAAAAGTACACAATCAAATTGATTTTATACTGGTACAGAGAAGATTCAGGAATGGGCTAACATCTGTTAAAACAAGGCCAGGAGCAGATTGCAATAGTGACCATGTACCAGTAGTTGGAAAGATAAGAATAAAAACTACGGAAGGCACAGAAATCACCAAGAAATATAAAATTAGAACTAGATATGCTAAGAGTAGATAAACAGATGAGTGATAAGTACAGCACGATAGTACACAATAGATATAATGCTATTGAGAAAAAGTGCAGGACATCCAGGAGCAGTGGGAAATGCTCAAACAATCAATTCAACAAACATCAAAAGAAGTAATACCAGTGACTAAAAGAATCAACAAAAAGAAATGGATGACAGAAGAAATATTACAACTAATGGACGAAAGAAGAAAAACATAAGAAAGAAGAACGGACATACAAAATATTGCACAAAGAGATCCAAAACAAGTGCAGAGAAGCAAAGGAAAGATGGTTAAAACAGAAATGTGAAGAAATGGAAAAACAACAAAAGAAAGACTCAAAATGTATGCACAATCAGTTAAACGAATTAACAGGAAGAAAAGAAGTCAAAGTTTCAGGATGTGTGAAATCAAAGGAAGGAAATATAATAATGGGACAGGAGAAGACAATGGAAAGATGGACAGAATATATCAGTCAACTCTATGATGATGAAAGACCAGAATTAAACAATTCAAATGAAGACACAGAACTACCAATAATGCAGAGTGAAGTAGAGGATGCAATTCAACACATGAAAAGAGGCAAAGCTCCAGGTCCTGACAATATAACAATTGAAGAGATAAAGGCATTAGGAGAGCTGGGAGTACAAGTCATAACAAAATTACTCAATGACATATAACACAGGACACATACCCGAAGATCTACTAAAATCTATCTTTGTAGCCATACTGAAGAAGTCAGGAGCCACTGATTGTGAAGACCATCGCACTATTAGTCTCATGAGCCATATGACTAAAATACTACTAAGAATAATCATGAGACGTATAAGGAACAAAATAAAACCAGAAATAAGTGAGGAATAATGTGGATTTGTGGAAGGAAAGGGTACCAATAATGCAATATACATCTTAAGAACATTGATAGAAAGATCTATAGAGGTAAAGAAAGATCTATATATGTGCTTTATTATACTACATGAAAGCATTTGACAAAGTAAAGCATGTGGAAATAATCAATATGCTGGAGAAATTAAACATTGATGGCAATGATCTGTGAATCATAAAAAACATGTACTGGCAACAGACAGCAGCTATACGAATTAACAACCAAACAGGACAATACCAATTTATAAAACAAGGAGTCAGACAAGGCTGTGTTCTGTCACCGGATTTGTCTTCACTTTACAGCGAATATATTATGAGATCAATAGTAGACAAAAAAGGAATTGAAGTCAACGGTCATAACATAAATAATTTAAATTTACGATTTGCGGATAACACAGTCTTAGAAACAGAGAACGAACTACAAGAAATGATAGACATAATAGTAAAAGAAAGCAACAAGAAAGGTCTCAGTCTGAATAGTAAGAAAACAGAAGTAATGGTTATATCGAAGAAACAATCATCATAATCACCATCATGCAGCATAAAAATAAACGAGACAAATCTAAAACAAGTGCAACGTTTAAAGGTAATTTCCTAGTTTGATCAGATATATTATTTCAGTTGGAAGAGTGATGTCCCCTAAAATATGTCTGCCAAAATACAGTGGTTCTATGCATTCTTGGCGTTGGGGTCATTACGCTGGCATGTAATCATTTCGGAGTATCTGTTGATGGGCGTTGGGTCCAGGGGTTAGGTTTAGCTTTAGTGTTAAATATTTATAAATATATTATAACGCGTGACAAAAACGACGCACTCGGCCTAATTATGATCTTGCGTAATGACCCCAACGCCAAGAATGCGTAGAACCACTGTATTTGGAGACATATTTTAGGGGACATCACTCTTCCAAACTGAAATAATATATCTGATCAAACTAGGAAATTCTATCTATTGACCTTTCGAGCCGTAACCGGCCCATAGGGCGTAGACCAAGATACACCTTCTCCTATATGAATTTTTGTTCTAGCAGTTTTCTTTTAAAGATATTTTATCAAATCTCGCCATCTGTCTCTGTTCTGTGCAAGCAGTTCTATCTCATTGAGGGAGCCGATTCCTGCTGCTCTTGCCTCTCTCATCAATGTTCTTCTCAGTGTCTCCCTGGGTCTTCCTCTTTTCTTTTACCTGTGTTTCCCATATGAGGGCTTGCTTTGCTATTCGATTATTATCTCTTCTCATCACATGTCCAACGTATGACCATCGTCTTTTCTTTATTACTGAAGATATTAGTGGTTGATTGGCGATTTCTCTAATTCCTCGTTTGTTTGAATTCGTTCCATTCTATACCAAGTATTTTCCTTAGACATTTATTTTCGAATGCGTTCAACTTTGTTTCTATATCTCTTGTTGTTTTCCAGCTTTCACACGCATACGTAAGGGTTGATAGTACATTTGATTTGAATAGCCTAAGTTTTGTGTTTGTGCTAATGAGTTTTGATTTCCACAACTTTTCAAGGCTTCTGAAAGACATTGCTGCTTTAGCCAGTCTGATTCTAATTTCTTTGCTCGTATCCCTTCTCGATCAATGTGACTTCCAAGATAGATGAAGTGATCGATCTCTTCTACTGGTTTGTTTTCCATGTATATTTTGTCACTTGTTGGAATTAAACTTTTCATGACTTTAGTCTTTTCATGATTGACCTCAAGCCCAATTTTGCTGGCTATTGATGATAGTTCATTTGTGTTTCCTGCATCGTTTTAATCTGATTGCTGATGAGAACTATGTCATCAGCAAAGTCCAGGTCCTCCAAATGGTCTCCTTGTATCCATTCGATGCCTTTATTACCAGTGCAGCATTTCTTCATTATGAAGTCCATAACAATTCCAAATAACAAGGGCGATAAAATACATCCTTGTTTAACCCCAGTTTCTATTGGGAAACATTCGCTCAGTCCTCCTCTGTTCGAACTGCACATGTGTAACCATCATACATGTCTTTGATAATATTTATGATTTTTGATGGTAAGCCATATTGCTTCAGAATTTTCCACAAAGAATCTCTATGAATACTATCAAATGCTTTTTGAAGTCGATGAAGTTAAGTACAAAAGGTTTTTGCTTTTCAATGTGTTCCTCCAATATAAGTCGTAGAGTGAAAATGTGGTCAAGACAGCTTCTCCCTTTTCTAAAACCCAGCCTGTCTTCACGCATTACTGTATCTATTGAATCCTTTATTCTATTTAGGATGATTTTACAGAATAATTTTGAGGCAACTGACAAAAGTGTCACGCCTCTCCAATTGTTACAATCTCTAAGATTGCCCTTTTTTGGGATCTTAACAATGATTCCTTTTTTCCATTTATGAGGCGTCTTCTCTGTTTTCCAAATGATGTTGAACATTTTTTGGAGATGTATTAAATTATGGCTATCAATTGCCTTGAGGATCTCAGCTGTTAACTTATCCTCTCCAGCAGCCTTGTTATTGGTCATTAGCTTTAAGGTGGTTTCTATTTCACTCAAGGTGAAGTCATCTAAATTACATCTAATTCTGCTGCTGGTGTTTCAGCTTCAAAATCTATTAAACTGTGAGGTAGTGGACGGTTAAGAATTTCTTTGAAGTGTTCCGCCAACGGGCTTTTATGTCTGCGCTTGTTGTTAGCATTAATCCAGATTTGTCTAGAATTGGTGTTCCACTGGATGTATAGGTGTTTGTCAGCATCTTTTGTACAGTATAAAGAGTTCTGCTGTCTCCTGTAATTGCAGCTGTCTCTGCTTTCTCTGCCAAGTTGTCTATATAAGCTCTTGTATCTCTTCTTGCCGAACTTTTCACTTTGTTGTCTAATTCTTTGTATGTTGCTTTTGCCAGAACCTTTCCAAGATCTGTCTTTACATTAGTCATGGCTCTCTTCGCTTCTCTTCTTTCTTTGATGTATTTCCATGTGGTGTCTGAGATCCAAGCTCGTTTTTCCATTTTCTTCAGTCCAGCACTTGCTTCTGCTGCTGTCATTAGTATTTGCTCTGTGAGTCCCACATTTCATTGATATCTAAGTCTATTTCACCAAGTGCTGAATAACAATTACTTAGCTCTATGTTAAACTTTTCCTTTATTGCTTCATCTTTCAGTTTATGACTATCAATTTTATGTGTAATTGACCTCTTCTGTTGGTTTCTAAATTTTAATCTATTTTCCCAATGCACAGGTTGTGGTCACTATTAACATCAGCACCTCTGTATGCTCTTACATCTATTAATGATGATCTGAATGTTGTTTAATACATAGGTGGTCAATTTGATTTGATGTTCTATCATCAGGAGATATCCATGTTGTTTTGTGGATATTTTTATGTGGAAATAATGTCCCACCTATAACTAAATTTTCTATTAAACATAATTCTATTAATCTTTCTCCATTCTGACTGTTGTATTACAGCCTTCTCTCCCATCACATGTTCCACTCCTGCGTTATCTTGTCCTACTTTGGCGTTGAAGTCTCCCATTACAATTAAAAGATCGTGTTTTGGTATTTTGTTTATAAGTTGTTGCAGTTGGTTATAAAAATCATCCTTAACTTCATCATCAGCTTCGTTAGTAGGCGCATAACATTGAATAATTGAAAGTCTTCCATGTTTGTTTGTATCGTGTTCGTAGGCCTTTGACTTTTTTTCCAAAATAATTTCTAATAATTGAAACAGTATAGCTAAATAGCCCGCGACATGAGTAAAACAATGATACCTGAATCATATTTCTACGACAATTAGGAAAAAAGTTATGATTTTTTAAAGTGAATAATTACTCAAATGATGATACAAAGAAGAAAAAAACCATAGCGCCAGATTTGGCATGCAAAACAAAGTCAAATTTAAAAAAGCCAAATTTTAAAAAAGCCAAATTTTTAAAAATTAAATTGAAAATATTATCATTATATTTGGTGTACATTTTCAAAATAATCACTATATTATATTTGGTATAAAAAAAAAATAATACCTTTTATTTGATTTGCGTAAAAATAAGTCATTTAAATTTATATATATATCAAAGTAACTGATATTAATAGAATTGACGTCAAAGTTAACAGTCATTCTCTGCAATTTATGTAAGAATAATTATAAATTTCTATGATTCAATTCCACATAAAAATAATACTAATGTTCTGCTAAAAAAGTCACATCATTATTGTTATTTTATATATAAGAAGTATAATTTTATTATTAATTTTTTTTATTCATTTAAAAAAATATGTTTTTACAATATAAAAATAAACCAATAAGGTATCAGTGAATTAGACACATCAATAGCTATTTATCATTGTTTATTTAAACTTTAAACAGACTTCACAAACAAACAAACGAAGCTAAACAAAACAAACGTGCAAACAAAGAAAAAAAAAATCACATTGGGGGAAAAACATCAAAATTTTATTAAATAAACCATTGTTGATGTTATTTATCAAAATCCACAATATGCACCATTATAGGAACATACAAAGGGCATTTTAAAAATGACATTTATGAAAACAGAAAAATAATACTGCAGGCTCCAGCAACTGTCGCTTTCGATGGCACTGGATAGGACACACATACTGAGAGTATTACGCAACAGGCCCTTTTTTGGAATCCTCAGGGGAAGAGACAAAGAGGAAGACCAAGTAATTCTTGGAGAAGACAGATAGAGTTAGAGATGAAGATAATGGGGAAGACATGGAATGATCTTAAAAAGAATGGCAAAAAAACATAACGACTTGGAAAGTGTTTGTTGAAGACCTATGCTCCACTGGGAGCTAAAAAGGTAGAAGAAGAAGAAGATAAACACTGTACACAAAGGAGCATGCAAAGGGCATTTAAAAAGCGTTTTTGAACGTTTGCAATCTTTAATTAATATTTTCACATAAAAACATAGTAGAAAAGATATAGGCTAATAGATATACGCTTTTGCGGTTTGCATAATTCAAAAAAAAGAAACAAAAGATCTTAACAATCTTGTGAGCTGAGCGATAAAACTGGGGAATTTTAACATCATTATTTAATTCAAATTTAAAGCTGTATAGATGCAATAGTTATACTTCTGAAATTTTTTTTTAAAAAAAAAAGAAGCAAAATAAACACAATTTTGTTAACTTAAAAAACCTGACCACTAATGATGTTGTTGGTGAATAACAAGGATTATCTGTCAACTAACTAAAAGACTGAACTTTTTACTAATGTTATTGTCAACATGTAATGAACAATGTATGTCTAATGCTAATATGTATTATGAAAAACCATTACATGGGATAATAACAGACACTAAACATACATTACCATTTTGACAATAGAAACACGAAAAGAAACAGAATTATTAAATGTAGGTAGAGCCAGTCTTAACATATGGATGTGAACACTGGGCAACTAGGACAACAGACAAGAAAATCACTGGAGTCTGTAGAAATGTGGCTTTGCTGAAGAATGTTGAGAATACCATGGACAGTGAAGAAGAGTAATGAAAATGTTCTGAAAGATGTCAAAGCAAAAAGAGAGCTAATTTCCATTATTAAGAAGAAACAATCATCATTTTTAGGTCATGTAATGACAAGAGAACAACGGGAATATATTGTAACAACTGGAAACATTGAGGGACGAAGAGATGATAGAGGGAAGCAAAGAGAAAAAAATAACAGACAGCTTAAGAGAATGGCTTGGCAGAAGGTCAACAACAGAAATGATAAATAGCTACCAAGGTCGAAAGTTGTGGAGAGACATGATCACCTACGGCAGTAGGCCCGTACTGATGATGATGAGTTTTAAACTAAATAGCTAACATTGTATGACTCTGTCGCATTCCGTCTAATTAAATCTATATATTTTCACTTACTAACGCACTCAAAGCCAGCATTTCTGGTCTTTAACTAACTTGGACTCTTGCATGTTTCAATGAATTACAAGAATATAAATAACTTCCATCCAGGGTCCAGTCAGGAACTTGGAAAACATACCAGGGCTGAAGCTGAATCTGGGTGTCACCATCCATCAGCTGCTTATGGATAGCTTCTTTCAAAAAACTGTTCCTTTCTTTAAGAATTCAGGAAGGTGCTTCTTAAACAGTGAACAGTTGCTGCCATATGGAACAGAACATGAATTCTGTTCCCCACATACCTGAGGATGGTGCCAGATTTCAGGTTCTTACCCCGCAGGAATGTTTGTAATCCCTGTGGATCCCAGAACTTGTTTGTACCTTAGTTTTGAAAGATTGTGGATCAAGTTTGAAACCACACAGTCTGTTGGGGTCGAAGTTGTACCCTTCCACTCACTGTCCAATCTTGCAAGCGTGAGCCTGGCTGCACTTGCCAGACCATCCAGAGGGTGGACATGACATTTCAGATCATAAATGCTAAGATTGTTACCTCTCTTCAAGTCTCCGAACAACACAGTGACTTACAACGAGAAGCCTACAGAGAAGTGTTTAAAGTCATGAATACACCTACAGCTTATTAAACAAGCTGAACTGCCCGCTTCCATTGAAAAGCCTTCCTCTACTCGGTCGCTGGTGCGTGGAAAAGTTATGTTTAATATTGATGAACTGGAAAGAGATGACTGAGTGCTTACTTTATTAATGCTGAACCAGCTCACTCAAAATTAGACACAAGTTTAAAGCAAGATTGTTGAAAGAAATGGTGCTAGATTACAACAATTACTTGTTCTTTGTGTTTGCAACACCCGTAGTCCAGGAGTTTGAAATGATGAACAGCCTTTTTCAACAAACTAAAGCTGATCCACCCCTATCATGAACTACATTTACAAGTCTTCAAAGCAGACTATATCATGCAAACGGACATTTAAAAAAAATGTTGATCAAGTTGATTTTGAAGTAAAATTGTTAACAGAATATTAGCAGTTCCTTAAAATTATTTTTTCCTTGTATTAAACTGGATTTGGAGCATTAAATATGATGTGATTATGCCAAAAATGTTTGGCTTTTTTTGCACAGTTTTTTGGGCTTATATCAAATTTCCATCTGTCAACCCTGGTGGCAGGCACTGTTAGATTGACTCCAATTCTAGGAAAAAAAAAATTATTCACCGTTTTATAATTATTTAAATTTAATTGCACATTTAATCACGGTCATTCATTCTCATCCTTCTTAATCTTCATATCTTATTATAATAATATAACCATACATTTTATTTTGATACATTAAAAACATAATATTTATATAATATTAAATGATTAATGAATTATTATTCTATTATATATATAATTATTATATTAATCATAATTAATGATTAATGTATTGTGCTTCAATGCAATAATTGGGAATATTTATTAATATTCGGCAACTGGAAATACTACATTTTAAATTTGCTATAATTAGTTATACAGTTGAGTGAGTTAGAGGCACATGATGATGGTTGAAGAGACCAAGTAACAAACATGGGGGAAAACCGGAAATTTCGGGGTAATGGTGTGGTCGTTCAAATGCCAATAATTTCAAATAGCGCTGACAGATCAATTTAAATTTCCCACAATATGTAAAATTGGTTTACAATCAGGTTGTCTTATTATTTCCTTTCAATCGGTGCAGCATTTTAGTCTGCTTTGACTTAAAGGTCGACAGTGGACCTGAGTGGAAATAGTCGCTAAATCGCCCATGCGTATCAATGGGGAAATTTTATAATAATGGTGTGGTCGTTCAAATGCCAATAATTTCAAATAGCGCTGACAGATCAATTAAAATTTCTCACAAATATGTAAAATTGGTTTTACAATCAGGTTGTCTTATTATTTCCTTTCAATCGGTGCAGCATTTTAGTCTGCTTTCACTTTAAAGGTCAACAGCGGAAATAGTCGCCGATCGCCCACGCTTGCCGATGGAGCAAGCATATTCATGAATTTTCGTGATTTTCGCATTATCCTAACACGGATCACTTTAAAATTTCACACACTTATGTAAAAATAGACGCTAAATCTAACTATCCATTTAATTAACTTAATCTTACCTTATTTTGGTAGAAAATGTGATGAAACCATAGTATGTAGCTGGAAAATTAAAAAAAAAACAAGTAATAATCGACACCGATGGTTTGGCGTCTGCTATAAAACAAAAGGGAGCCTCGTTGTGAGAAAGCTAATTTAATTTCCGTACATGGCGTCCTTACAACATCGTCAGGAAACAATTGATATGATGTTTATTCCGGAGTTAATTGAGATGGCGCGAAAGGCAAAAATGGCTAATTTCCATGGAAACCGAAAATCTGGAAACGGCTTCCATTGGATACCAAAGTACCTAGTGTTCGTATCAGACGGCTATTTACCGGTTCCCATTCTAATAAACTTCTTGCAGCTTTGTCTGTCATCATTATGCCTACTCCTTCACGGTGTTTTCCATCTTCCCTTCCAGAAAAAACTACTATTTTATTATCAATAGATCTCCTACCTGTTCCAGGCCAGCGCATTTCGCTTAATCCTAAAATATCTAGATCGTATCTGTCCATCTCGCTCGCGACCTGTGCATGTTTCGTCGGAGCGGCCATTGTTCGCACATTCCAGAATCCTATTTTTGTTGTTGTTTTAGGGCCGAAAAAACTATCACTACTATCTACTGCTAATTTACACATTCTGTATCAGGTCTACGTTTCATTAACAACATCGTTTTTACGATAGCGGCTTGTTAAACCTCTGATCAACGGTTCTATACAAGCCGGAGAAAAATAATTCCTCCATTTTGGAAACAACCGGAAACCATATCTACTAGGAAATTACCCGTTTAAAATACTTGGGCACAATAATTACATCAGATGGGAGATGCACCACAGAAATAAAAAGCAGAATACAGAATAGCTCAGGCCAAAATACTTTAAAATAGCATATCAGAAAATGAAAAATATCTCATGCATGCAACAAATCTATGTCAATAGGAATGAGAAAGATAATTCCTCGGTGCTATATAAAACCAATTCTGACCTATGGAAGCGAATCATGAACTAAATGAACAGTAGAGTAGAGACAAACAACTTCGATAAATTGAAACTGGTAACTTCAGGGAGCTATGAGAAGCCAATTTGATTTTTTTCTACATCGCCGCCATTTTCGGAAATTGGCCGAAATTGGCTAAGGGACACGCACTTTAACGCATTTCCCCGGATGTCACATGACTTGTGTTACTATTTATATATGTTAGGTGAAAGGTCAGGAAATACCCTACAGTTTGGTGAAAGAATTATTGAAATACACGTAGCCGTTTTCAAGATATTAGTGATTGAATGCATTATTTGAACAATTTTACTGATTTTCTCCATATTAAAACAGTAAATTTATTTATATTTTATATTATAACACATATTTTTAATTCAGCATCCATTTAAATATAAGCATGCATACATTTTAAAGCGATCTGAGTTTTATTGCACGTCCAAATAATAATTTAAAGGGAGCATCTCCATGGGTAGAAATCACGTCGCCCGCCATATTTGATAGTCAAAATCTCATGTCTCAGAATAGCTTTGCTTTTTTTAACAATATTTTTTTATTACTTAACTAATTAATAAAAACAATAGTTTTGTCAAATTCATTTACCATTTGGATATGTGTGTGAAATTTGAAAGTGATCACAGGAAGGTCATGGAAGTCTTAATAAATTATTAAATGGCAGGGACTATTCCCTTTATAAACCATTGTGCCATCATAATCGGCCAACTCTCAATTTTCCAGGCATGGACAACTATCCAAACGGGTCCAATGATATTTTCTTCTATGTTCCTCTTATTCAATTTAAGTCAAAATTAATTCATTTAAAAATTAATAACTTTTTTTCTAGTTGTCGTACAGCCATAATTAAGGTATCATTGTTTAACTTACATCAAGGGCTATCTAGCTAGCTTGTTTTAAATCACAACAGATTATTTCGAAATTTTTATCAAAGTACCTTCGGATTAGTCAGTGATTAGCGGCCACAGAGATGAGACATGAGATTTCTCAGAATAATGTTGAAAGAAAATGACCTGTAACAAGATGGTAACGGTTTAATTTATGATATCATGATCATAGTGATGGGCAGTCATATTCCCATTAAAAAGAAGAATGTATTGTATCAGAGAACTAACTATCAGTGAGTTTACCCAACAAAACAACATTGAAACGTTAAATAAAATCCTTACTCTTGGCTCGACACTGAAGAAGGCTAACCACTTCCTGTAGCCAGAAATAATGTGTTCACGGTTGCCAGCAAAGGCCAGAAGAAAGCCAAATAAAAATAAAGGCTCTCTCCCAGGAGCCATTCATCTGAACATCTATCTATCTCTCTCTCTCTCTCTCTCTCTCTCTCTCTCTCTCTCTCTCTCTCTCTCTCTCTCTGCGATCAAGACTCAATCAGAGTAGGATTCCAGACTCTCTAATAAAGTCAGCTGTCTGTTTAAGTGATTCGATTGTCCCATATAGTTTCTCTTGCAAGGAGGTGAGTGTAGATTACATTAGGAGCAAGTGGTGGGGTGTACTAAACACTCCAAAGTATGGTGACAGCCTTACAAGGAAGGAACACAACACAATAATGACGTTTTGGCCTGTGGCCTTCTTCAGAATACAAGGACAACGACAACAAACGGTGAAGCACAATTATCTATAACTACATGTTAGATGATCAAGTGGAGGGCGAGGAAAGTAGGATGTTGAAGTTAAAAAAGGAGAGGGAAGATGAAATGAATACTACATGAGGAGAGGTAGGATGGACGTCAAGATATATAAAATAGAAAAAAAAAAAGAGAAAAATATTTTAAAAAAGAGAAAAATGTGTCATAAAATGCACTTAGCTTAAAACAGCGTGCATTTTATGACACATTTTTCTATTTTTTAAACATATTTTTCTCTTAAAAGAAAAAAAGAGAAAAGTATTTAAAAAAAAAAAAGAGAGAAATGTGTCATAAAATGCACGCTGTTTTAAGCTAAGTGCATTTTATGGCACATTTTTCTCTTTTTAAAATATTTTTCTCTTTTTTTTTTCTATTTTATATATCTTGACGTCCATTCTATCTCTCCTCATGTAGTATTCATTTCTCTCTTCCCTCTCCTTTTTTAACTTCAACATCCTACTTTTCTCGCCCTCCACTTGATCATCTAACATGTAGTTATAGATAATTGTGTTTCACCGTTTGTTGCCGTTGTCCTTGTATTCTGAAGAAGGCCACAGGCCGAAACGTCATTATTGTGTTGTGATCCTTCCTTGTAAGGCTGTCACGCTACCAGCTTTACCGCAGCATTGCAATTATTTGCCTGTTCCCTACTGTAGATTACATTACTCTTCTCAGGACTGTGTATTGGGGACAATTCTGTAGAACATGTTTTGTAGTCATATTGTCCAGTGTACAGTGACATAGGCTGGTTGTACCTATTTTGAATTTGGTGAACATTTGATTTCTCATTCTATTGTACCCAGTGCGTAGGCGAAGTATGATGACTTGATCCCGCCTTGATAGTTGGTGGTAACCGTCCTTCTCGTTATGATTTGGGTGTTCTCGTTTCCATTTTTCATGGTACTGACCTTTGAGGATGGATTTGGCTTCATCATAACTGAGCGGATGGTTCTCATGTGGTAATCTCCCTCCCTCTTTAGCTAATTTGTCTGCGCGTTCGTTCCCGTGTATATTACAGTGTGATGGTATCCACTGAATAACTACTCTCTGGAAGTTATTGCATAGTTGGTCCAGGGTTGTTCTCAAGTTATCTAGTTCATTGTTCCTGTGATTTTTTAGAGCTGTTAGTACTGACAGTGCATCAATCAGAATCACCAATTTATTGTGCTTGTTATTTTTGTGTTGAGTAGCCAGTGTTGCAGCCTATCTGAGGGCCTCAGTTTCTGCTTTAAAGTTGTTTGAGAATTTCCCAGTTGCTATTGATTTGGTGATCTCGTCTGGGTTGGTTATTATTATTATTGGTTATGGAAGGCCTCGGTATCACTGCAAACGAATTAAAATCAATAATTGATCAACCGCCCGTGCCAGTGGAATCATCCGAATTACTAACTCATCTCCCAAACAAAGAAAGATAACTGTAGTCCCCATCGTAGCAGTCTCAGCACACGTCAAAAGACATAAGGCGAAACCGCGCAGAAAGTGAACACAGCCAACTGTTCCCTGTCATACGATATCATCATTCATCGTAAACAAGCGGGATATCGAAACAGGATCAAAACGGATGAGACACACAGCTCACGGTGTGCACAGAGCACTTAACTCAGTAGCTCCTGCAACAAGCCGGACTTGGAATATGAGGAAACTGCAAGAAGGAACACTTTTCAGACATAGCCTTCAATGGTTCCTGCCGCCTATCCACCATATACCATGGAAGTTCGCGTCCTCCCGAAAATGATGATCGTCGTAGCACTTGATGATGTTAGGCCATCGTTGATGACTCCAATTCCAAACATATAGACACATAGTGGTGGTAAGTTATCATTTCCAATCCAACAGAAGCCACCGGACCTGTAGTTAGTAAAACCACAGAGATAATATGATTTTGTGACCTTCACTGATTCACTCTTGGATGTGAATGTGTAGTTTACACAAGAGGAGAAGTTTTCAACTACAGTGATCCCATTTAAGGCAATTCTGGGATAGCAAGGCAAGTCTCCTTTATAGCAGCAGAACTTGATGATGTTCGTCTGGGTTATTCGGCGTCAAGAACACGCCCCCCTCCATTTCTGGTGGCATTTGTAGCAGAGCCATCTGTGTATATGTGGGACCAAGAGTTCTGTAGGTAGGTATCGTTTATGCGTTTTTCTGCTACGTGTTTTCTTTCTGTGTCTGATTGGGTGCCTTTTTTCATGATTCCTGTTATATCGTCCTAAAGTTCTGGTATTTTGTGTTTCCCATGGGGGGGGGGGGGGGGAACAATATCAGATGGGCCCAAGGGTTTCGGTATTGTTTGGGAAAGTACTGGATCTCTAGTAGTTAGTTCATTTGAGATTGCAGCGAAGTTGCTCCTCTTTAGTCGTACCATTCTGAAACCAGTTATTCTTTGGTGCATGGGGTGGCTAAGGAGCCTTCTATACATCTTAACATATCTAAACATCTAAAAAACTCAAAAAACATCAGAAAGAAACAATCAACATTTTTCGGGCACATCATGAGAAGAGGAAAGTTGGAATACTTGGTTACAATTGGCAAAATAAAAGGAAGGAGAGATCGCGGGCGACAGAGAGAGAAAATACTGGATTGCTTGGTGTCATGGTATGGAAAACAGTCAACAACAGAACTGATACGATGCACTGTGGATAGAAAATTGTGGAAGGACATGACCACCTACGCCAACCGGTAAGGCACATGATGATGATGAAGTTAATATTCTTCCATGACCACGGCACATTTTTGGGTGATGTGGTCAGTATCATGCCAGGCTGCTTCTACTTCCCAGAAAAAAAAATATATGGTACCCGATTATAGAGGCTGGTTGAACCCAGAAGTCTAGTCGGTCCGAACAAATCCCGCCACTCGGTACTTCAATAAAGCAGAAAAAAAGGCCAAACGTATCTACCATAATCTATTTATTGTCATTTCGAACTGAAGTGCAGCATATATGATATAAATTATAGACTCCTTGTGTCTCACCATGTTTACTGTTAAGCATCTCACCTTGCACAAGACCCGCACTGTATGTCGTCTCACTACTCTCGGCGAGTTATTCAATCTCAACGAAGGAGCTGATGCCTGCTTTTGCTGCCTCTCGTCTCAGTGGTTTTTAATGTGTTTTTATTAGATTGACCTATTGATTTAAGGGGCTGCTTTGAAACTGCTATAATGACATAATATTAAATGCTCAAAATCAAGTTTAATACAAAGAATAAGTAATGTTGGAGGAGCTTACTACATTCTGTTAAAAATTGGACACCAAAAGACTTTTCAGCTTCTTTTTTATGTCCATTTGCATGATATAGTCTACTTTGACGACTTTCTTGTGTAAGTTTAGTTCGTGATAGAGTTCGCGAGGACCTGCTTTAGTTTATATACAAAAACTGTCTTTCACATTTCTGAACGATGAGTGTCATAACCATAACGAACAAGCAGTGTTTGTAGTCTATCTAACACAATTTCCTTCAAGAATCTTTTGTGCCAAATTTTAAATGAACTAATTCAGTATTAATGGAGCATTTAGCTCCGCTCAAAACATCAGATTATTAAACATAACTTCTCCACGGACGGACAAGCAAAGTAGATGATGGGTTTTTCAAAGAAAAGACAATGTTTCTTGATTCAAAATATGTAGATTTGTTGCAGAGTTCTATATATTTATTGAGAATATATTCCTTGTATATCTTGTAATTAGTACTTTCATTCGGTAGATGACACACATAACTCATAATCGTAGTAAAAAATATAAATCTTTATTATTAAATCCAGATGGTTTGGCTCCATGTTTCTGGTACAATCAACACTTCTAAAGTTATATTATTAATCTTAACGTTACTTCGTAGAGCCAATCGGCAGTGTTTATAACAAGTAACTTCCGTGGTCGCAATAAAGTTCTTTGGTAATCTATAGTGGTTAGCTTGAAATCCTATTGTTCCAATTATATAATCTCTTCTCTGCTGTGGTCTGTACGTGCGCTGTAGAATCTCAAAGAAATCTCTAGTGATGATGATTAACTCATTATAGTAACTCTATCCAACAATCCCGAGGAACTTTTTAATTTCTATACTCAAGTTACGATAGTTCGACCTCTCAAAACTATTATCATTCCTTTTTTTATAACTCTTTACTGCATCTTTAAATTCAAAATTACAGTGCATGATAACATATTTTTCATGAAAAACATCTTTCACATTCCATACATCCATAACAAAGAAGAAAGAATATGTAATCTTTATTTCGTTCACATACGTTCATTCTCAACAGTAAAACTTGTTTATTTTAGTTCCACCCGCAACGTTTACAACAATAATTTACATTTTAAAAAATTCTTTGTCTCTTTCGTTCACATACGTTCATTCTCAACAGTAAACTTGTTTATTTTTAGAGGGACAGTGTTCTTTGATAAAAAAAAAAAAAGTGTAGGAAAAGATGGGAATTAAAATTCCTATATTCGTACATAGCCTCATTCCTGCAGGTCCTTATATGTCTGTATTCTTATAGTAGTATAAGTAATTTTGTAAAGAGATCTCGTGTTGTTTTTTGCTGTGTGTTGAGCATAATAGATCTGTATGTGTCGACTTTTTGTGTGGTGTGTAATTTTAGTGTGTGTTGTAGTGCCCTTCATGCCGGTATAATTGTACTGCGCCTATAGAATAGGTGCTCTTCTGTTTCTTGAATGTTTTGTCTGCAGAGGGGGCACCGGGGTGTCCTTCTGAATCTGTGGGTTTGTCTGGCTGTGATGGGTGTCATGTTATATATAAGTCTGTATGTGACCTCCCTCGCTTTGGGGACGATGTGTGGGTTGTGGAGGTTTGAGAAGGTGCTGGTGTAGTCTGTGAAAAAGTACGTTTGGCCTCTCTTGATTCTGTGATGAGGTGGAGGTGCTTGTTGTTTAATTACGTGTTGTTTGTCCCTTGGTATAATAAACTGTCATGTCTTTGGATGGCCTATAGACATGTTTTATAATATGTGGGTGTGGTGCCGAAATGGTGAGGCAATGAATTGTTAAGTTTTCTTAAACTGGTTAATCTCAGTCCCATGTAGTAGTGAGCAAAGGTTTGATTGTCTGGTTGTTTGATGGTGCGACTTATGTAACCTATTCTGAGAGCTTTTATTTTTGTGTGTTATGTCCTGTAATGAGATCCCTCCCTGTCTTTTGTGCTGTATCAGCGTTTTTTGTTTTATGCTGTGTATTGTGTGGCCGAATACAAAGGTTCTTATCAGTTTGTTTATCTCTTTGATTGTTGATTGACGTCATCGTAAATGGTTCCCTAAACCCTACACCCGTGAGAAATTTCTTTCCTATCCTGACCACAGTCCACGCCCCACAGGGAAGTCAACATATTTCAATTATTTTGTTTCTGATTATTTTCTTTTTGATGTTTCATTACTAGTTAGCTATGTAGGATTAGTTTTATTTATTCACATATCTGTGTGTGTATGTTGTTTGTTTGTTCCTGCTGAAGGCCTGTTGAGCCGAAACGTCGTTCGAATCTGTGTCGTCTACTAATCACGTAAAGCTTCTAACATACCATTTTTCCTTTTTTTTCAATTTTTCCTTTCTTCCCTAAACCGGCCGTGCGCAGATCTTACGGTTTGCTGTTTGATGTGCGACGGGGATAATTGATGACTGACTGTGTGTCTGTCTATATGTTCGGAATTGGAGTCATCAACGATGGCCTAACACCATCAAGTGCTAAGACGAACATCATTTTCAAGAGGACATGACTTACCGGTATATGGGGATAGGCGGCGGGAACAGTTGGAGGCTGTGTATGAAAAGTGTTCCTTGTTGCAGTTTCCTCATATTCCAAGTCGCATGTCAGTCACCTCTAGTGACTCGGGCAGATGGTGCTCGTAAACCTGGGAAGGCCGACCATCTAAGGGCAGAATCCCCCTACAGAATAGATCATCTGCTGCCTTGCAGGAAGATTAGGTTCAATCAAAGGCTAAGGAAAGAAAACCTGAACAAAATGCTGGCTGAAATCGGATGCACTGGGCCAATGGCGCATAACACAGTGCAACGTTTTAACAGGTTTTCAAGCGGAGTGGATCTAACAGGCTCAAACAGACAGCTGTCTTCGTGCGAGAGTCTGGAGTCCTACTCTGATTGAGTCCTGATCACAGAGAGAGAGAGAGAGAGAGAGAGAGAGAGAGAGAGAGAGAGAGAGATTGTTGATTGCGGTGGGTCGAAAACCGTGGTTGTGTAAATCAATTTGGGGTGATATAGATGTTTACTATGATGCTCCGGCCAAAAATGGTTGATGTTTTGTATTTGTATCGCTGTAGCATGTCTGTTATCTTTGTGACTAGGTTCTGCCATGTTGGTTTGTGTGTTTTTGTTTGGGTTGCATGGGTTATGATATCCGGTATAGTTTTAATTTGGTGACCGGTGGTAGAGCTGAGGGAAAGACTTCTTTGCTCTTCCACATGCAAATAGCCATAATGAAAGATTTCTGTACATTTATCTGTGTCTCGCTGCCCTTCCCAAACTCCGTGAATGTGCTGAGGATGTTGTCTATTGATCTAGTGGTTGATGGAAAGAAAACAGTGCCATCTATCTCTATCTTATCTCTTAACCAAAAAAAAAGCCATTGACAGAGTAGCCCATTCATACCTCCACACGACTTTGCTAAATTGTAACATAGGAGAACATTTCAGACAGCGGATCCACATTCTTTATGCTAGACCTGAGAGTAGGATTCTAGTGAACCACTCTCTTACAGAGGCGTTCCGGCTAACAAGATCAGTAAGACAAGGCTGCTCTCCATCTCCCTTACTTTACGCACTGGCTATAAAGCCACTCTTAGAAAGCATTAGACGAGACAAATCCATAGCAGGCACACACATACCGGAGAAAGAAGAACAGAAGCTGTTAGCCTACGCTGTTTTCGTCTACTATTTCTGTCTAGTGTGTCCCCAGTGCTTCGTGGGCGAAAAGTCAACAAAATCTGTCCTCTCGGGCCTTTTGTTTCCCGATAAGACAACATCTATCCTCGGATACAGGCGTGGTCTATCTTGGGAACTTGCTAAGACTATAAACCCATTGGTTGCTTGTCTGACCACCACTTGTCAATTACCGTGAAGCATCAACAACATCCTCTGTCAATCACTGCTATAACAAACTGTCATTAGCCTCATAGAACAACTTAAGTTTCCTCCAAATTTACTTTGATATCCCACTCTGTGGCTCGTTATCTTTGTGATCTAACCAGAGAGAACTCAAGCGTTTCCTACCGCTGGACATCAGAAGTTGTCTCGGCGTCTGAATCCTCCTGTGCTGTCGGGATTATGTCACCTTGTCGGTTTGCTTATCTCCGAATGCTTCAGGGCATATTCAGCGATTTTACTATCATATTGTGCCAACGTCTATGTCTCCTAACCTCAAACACCTGTTCGTACGGAGTCCAATGTTATTCTCTATTGTCTTTCGTAACCTCACTGCGTTAGTGATAAATCCGTCCAGAGCTTCGGCACTCAGACTGATCACCTGCCATGGCCTCTCGCCTAATCTCATAGCTTGTTACGATTCATCGCTCTGAGTTCGGTGGACTAATTTACATTCGCTAATTCTAAGTCTCATTTGTTATTTACACCAACCACAAATTATTCTTCCTCTCACGTTCTGTCATATACTTCTGATCTTCCTCTGATTGCCATTTTACCCTTCCTGGTTCAGTCGCACTGTAACAGTTTATCAATTACTTTAATTAAGTAATTAAAGCTAAATTCATCTAATAGTGGTATATCGTTAACCATCCACCAACCTATCTATCTATCTATGTCTATCTATCCAAAATAGCATTTCAGATAATGAAAAACGTCTTATGCAACAAATGTATGTCAATAGAAGTGAGAAAGTGAGTTCATCGGTGCTATATAGAACCAATCAGTTGTGACCTATGGAAGCGAATCATGGACAGTAAAGAAACAAATGGAAAGATGATTAGAGGCCACAGAGATGGGATTTCTCAGAAGAATATTTAAAGTTTTCTGGACAGCTAAAAAGACAAAGGAGGTCATTCTCAAAGAGGCCAACACAAAAAGGAGCTCCGAAAAAACAACAGAATGAAATAATCAACATTTTTCGGGCGCATCATGAGAAAAGGAAAGTTGAAACACTTAGTTACAACTGGCAAAATACATTGAAAGAAAGATCACGGACGACAAAAAGAGAAGATACTAGACAGTTTGGAGTCATGTCATGGAAAACGGTCAACAACAGAATTGATACGATGCACGGTGGATAGAAGATTGTGGAAAGACAAGATTGCCTATGCCTACCGGTATGGCACATGATGTTGATAATATCTATCTATCTATTGAAACATCAATAGATATCGCTATGCCATGGTCGGCCCATAGTTTCAGATACTTTTTCTCAATTTCCTTCTGGGCAGTCTTAAACCTTACACAGATCTTTCATCGAATCTCAAAATCTGTTTCTGTTCTGTGCAAGCATCTCGATCTCACTGACGGAGCCGATTCCTGCTGTCTTTGCTTCTCTGATCACTGTTCTTCTTAGTGTTTCTATGGGTCGATCTCTTTTCTTCCTACCTGTTGTTTCCCACATGAGGAGTTGAGTTGCTATTCGGATATTATCTCCTCTCATCACATGTACAACGTCTTTTCTTGATTACCTATGCTAATAGTGGTTGATTGGCGATTTCTCTAATTTTCCTCGTTTGTTTTGAATTCGTTATAAGCTATGCCAAGTATTTTACTTAGATATTTATTTTCAAATGCGTTCAACTTTGTTTGCTATATCTCTGGTTGTTTTCCAGCTCTCGCATGCATATGTAATGGCTGATATTACTTTCGATTTTAAGTCTACGTCTTTTTGTGTGTGTTGCTGATGAGTTTTGATTTTGACATCTTCGCAAGGCTTTGCACATTATGTATCAGGTTAATGTTTAATTAACAAAGAAATTTTTATGATAGCGGGGGGGGGGGGGGGGGATCTTTGTACAGGGAGGTAATTGTTGAAATAACTGACCTTGTTCTCGTACATATTTTAAGGTCGATGGATGCATTGCACAACTGTAGCATGTTTGACTGATCTCCATTAGACATTGAAGTCTATTAGTAAAGGCTTGAAGTTGTTAAAACTATATCTAAACTATAGTGGGGAATACGATGGTTGGTTGTACATTGCTATTTACCTTATTCAGCTGGAATGTGATTGTGCTATGTATTCTGAGAAAATATTGAAATAGTTGTAGCGTCTGTTGCCTCAACTGAAAATATTGAAATAGTTGTAGCGTCTGTTGCCTCAACTGAAAATATTGAAATAGTTGTAGCGTCTGTTGCCTCAACTGAAAATATTGAAATAGTTGTAGCGTCTGTTGCCTCAACTGAAAATATTGAAATAGTTGTAGCGTCTGTTGCCTCAACTGAAAATATTGAAATAGTTGTAGCGTCTGTTGCCTCAACTGAAAATATTGAAATAGTTGTAGCGTCTGTTGCTTCAACTGAAAATATTGAAATAGTTGTAGCGTCTGTTGCCTCAACTGAAAATATTGAA
Organism: Megaustenia siamemsis; assembly: GCA_032433765.1. NCBI lineage: Eukaryota > Metazoa > Mollusca > Gastropoda > Stylommatophora > Ariophantidae > Megaustenia > Megaustenia siamemsis. The sequence continues at coordinate 15,986,694 of JAVIAB010000159.1, forward strand.
ATAGTTGTAGCGTCTGTTGCCTCAACTGAAAATATTGAAATAGTTGTAGCGTCTGTTGCCTCAACTGAAAATATTGAAATAGTTGTAGCGTCTGTTGCCTCAACTGAAAATATTGAAATAGTTGTAGCGTCTGTTGCCTCAACTGAAAATATTGAAATAGTTGTAGCGTCTGTTGCCTCAACTGAAAATATTGAAATAGTTGTAGCGTCTGTTGCCTCAACGGAATATCCGCCGCTGTAGTATCATCAGCTGTTATATATCATGAAACAGTGGCTACCTTGTTACATGAAAGCAGAATGTTTTGTATCGTGAGAAGCATAGAACCCGCAGACAAATTTGACTCATTTTTCCAATACCCGCAATTATAAGATTATGCTATTGATTTATATTCTATTAACGAACATTTTTGAAGAGGCCCCTGTTTGGAGCCACCCAAATGAGTCTTGCGGCCACATGTTGGATTTATGCTGTTGTAACTATGTTTTATAAATATACATCCCCCCAAAACCACCTGTGCATTTTAATTAGATTTTTTAGTGAGAGGAAACAGACAATATTATCCTCATTTCTTGGATTAAATTGCGTGCAGGAGAAAACATATTTCATTGTTTGACGAGAAAATCAAACGATGAGGTCAGAGCCTTACAGATTGCATTGGGTTTGATCAAATATGGTTGGGGGCAACAACTCCGCATGGTCACCTGCTTCATCATTACACCTATAATGTGTTTGCCATTCACCGGGATGCAACGACAAAGCTCACATCAAAATAGGATTTTTTGCTCTCAGAGATAAATCAGTGGTTTAGCCACAGAGACTTAAGTCGAGAGGCCAACAAAGAAGAGTTTAACGTCATTAATGCATCCACAGATTATGATACAAGCTAAACATCCCGCCTCATTTTAAAAAGCTCTCTCCTCTTTTATTGTGTGTTCAAATAAGAGACCCAATGATAAATAAATTCATAAATCATAGCATAAAGACCTTTCTGAAACATTTGATGTTTTGTGGCTTTGCTGGTCTTCTGACTATATATATATATATATGTATATATATATTTATATAATATATATACTTCACTTCATCAGCAGAGCCAGATATATGGAATGTTAATCTGACATTGTTCTTGAATGATGTCCAAGTTAATGAGACATCCGACTCGTGTGGCAGCAGCTACAAGAAGGGAGCAGAGAACATCAAGTTCTGCTGCTATAAAGGAGACTTGCCTGCTATCCCAGAATTGCCTTAATTGGGATCACTGTAGTTGAAAACTTCTCCTCTTGTGTAAACTACACATTCACATTCAAGAGTGAATCAGTGAAGGTCACAAAATCATATTATCTCTGTGGTTTTACTAACTACAGGTCAGGCTTCTGTTGGATTGGAAATGATAACTTACCACCACTGTGTGTCTATATGTTTGGAATTGGAGTCATCAATGATGGCCTAACATCATCAAGTGCTATGACGATCATCATTTTCGGGAGGACGTGAACTCCCATGGTATATGGCGGATAGGCGGCAGGAACCATTGAAGGCTATGTCTGAAAAGTGTTCCTTGTTGCAGTTTCCTCATATTCCAAGTCCGGCTTGTTGCAAGAGCTACTGAGTTAAGTGCTCTGTGCACACCGTGAGCTGTGTGTCTCATCCATTTTGATCCTGCTTCGATATCCCGCTTGTTTACGATGAATGATGATATCGTATGATGGGGAACAGTTGGCTGTATTCACTTTCTGCGCGGTTTCGCCTTATGTCTTTTGGCGTGTGCTGGGACTGCTACGATGGGGACTACAGTTACCTTTCTTTGTTTGGGAGATGAGTTAGTAATTCGGATGATTCCACTGGCACGGGCGGTTGATCAATTATGGATTTTAATTCGTTTGCAGTGATACCGAGGCCTTCCATAACCAATATATATAAATATGGAAATATCTATGGATAATATTGTGATTTAAAAAAAAAGTTTTCCAAATGAGTGAAAATTGACCCACAAACTCACATTTTTAAGGTTTCACTCCTCAAAGTTCTCATGTGGGATAACACCGATGGGGAAGGTACATTCATCCATTAAAAAAAAAGGATCCGTAATATGACACCAAAGTAGTACTTAGGTATTTACAGCATGCTCGGCAGAAGAATATTCAAAGACAGTAGTACATACGTTATGATCACAAGTAGTATGATGATGGAGGTGAGTGATGGCAGTGAACAGAGCATTCGTTCACAGACTACACCCATGACTGCACACTAAGTGGTTCAATAAGCATGATAAGAAAATCGACGTCACTCCTTCAGATGAAAGAGATGGGAGTTAAGATACAAAAAAATATTTAAAAAAAACTAACGTACCCCTGCCACACTAAGTGGCATATAGGGAATATTGTGTTAGTGACCATAAACTTTACAGACCCTCGGCACATGATTTTTGGGGTAATGTAGAGTTAAGATAAACACTGCCAGAAATGAGAAACGTAGTAGGCATATAAAAAGACTTAACTAACACAGAACTGGAATTGTCAATCGCTGGACACTTGTTGAGGAAGGGATCTGAGTACTTATAGACATATGCGGAGTGCAATGATGATAACCCACAAATAGCATATTTATTTTTCTCACATTGATTAATTTGTTTAAAAGAAGCCTTGGAACAATACGTCCCCCATACTGGATGAGCTTGATGAATAGGCAGAAACAGACCAATATTGCGACAGAATGACTCTGGAAGTCAGTGAGAAGTACATGAAATACGAAGCTGACCGAAAATGATGATGTAGGTAATATGATTGTTTCCCATATGTCCATGATGGATGGGAGTGTAGATCATTTTAAGACATTAGAGTTGATTACTTTGTTCTGTCATTTGATGTTCATAATCTTCAGCAGGCAACATATATGAAAGCTGTTTAACCTTTTCTCCTGTCCTACTTAGGAAGTCCAAGTTTCTGATCCATATAGAAGTGTACTAAGCACACAATTTTGATAAATTATAATTTTAGTTCTGAGTGTTAGCCCTTGCTCTATTTTTAAGTTTAGCAAATGTCAAAGCTGCCTTTCCAATTCAGGAATTTATTTCCTTGTCAATGGAGATGGTGGTTGTGACAAAGAACCAAGATAGGTGAACATTCTCACAGATGCAAGGGATGTGTTATATCAAGGGGTTACAGAGTCACAGACAAAGTAAATCACTTCTATGTACCTTCTTCATTTCTACTGACAGTTCACTTTTGCATAATTATGAATTATTACATTATTATTTATTTACAAAATGCCAGAAGAACTGAAACTGCTACAGATGATAACATAAAGGTAGAAACATGGACACTGATACAAAGAGTTTACAAAAACAAAGGTAGACAAATTGAAAAAAAACCAGAAAGATAGAAACATAAAGTCAAAAACATTTACACAAATATAAAGTTAAAGATAATGACACAAAAATAAATAAAACAAAATACATTTTAATGTTATTTGCTCTATATTCATATTAACAGGCAGCATGTTAGATGTTGCAAAAGCATTAAAACAAACAATAATTCAGAAACACAATAGACTATTAGAAGTAACAAACCTAAGACTATGCACAGAGTAAAAAAAAAAATGTTAAAACAATAATAGCTCTTTAACATTCTTTTATTAATGTATTAGTTTAGAGTTGACACACCAGCTGGATTTCTGATTATGTACACGATGCAGCCACATAGCCATTGGTGCTTAGTAAATCTGACATTTTCTATTCTAGTTTTGTAAAAGAGTGTAGACTTTGTCATTTAGAAAAATGATACTTGATGTTGTGGTATTTGCTAATGTTGTTCTAGAACTTATTTGAATTGAAACTGTAGAACAGCTCATTGTTATCAAACAATGGCATACATGGCTAATGGTGTGTGTGTTGTTGATGTAGCTAACCAGCAACATGATGTACATTGATTGATCTAGTTTGTGTAGACCACTCTAGGAAGTTCTACTTTTAGCCATTTATATTCAACTCAAGTAAAATGATACAGGTTGTATTGCTGACCTAGTATATAGCTGTAGTAGGTTTGACATTGTTGATCCTGGTCTGACAGCATGGACAAGACAAGTGTATCACTGTTTAAAACACATAGTACATAAATAGGAAAATTAATTAAAGACAACAAAACTTCTTATGTTCTTTTCTGACACAGGAAAAAAACAATAATTTATAAAATTAAATCTTCTTTAATTGTGTTTTCAAATAGCAGACACAGCCAGAAATTAATTCACAAAACATAGCATAAAGACCTTCATGAAACATTTGAAGTTTTGTGGATTTCATTTTCTTCTCTAGCATTAATAGAATTGTGATTTTAAGAAATGTTTTCCAATTGAGTGAAAATTGCACCACAAACACAATATTTTAAAGGGTTCACTCCTCTATGTGTTTTATTGTGTCTTATAAGACTTTTCTTTGAACAAAATCTACTCCACAAACATCACATTTGTAAGGTTTCTCTCCTGTATGTTTACTAATATGCAATACTAGAGCTGTTCTGCAAATAAAATTTGCACAACACAAATCACATATGTAAGGTTTCTCTCCTGTATGTTTTCTCATGTGTACTCTTAGATGGCCGCCTTGAACAAAACCTACACCACACACATCACATTTGTAAGGTTTCTCTCCCGTATGTTTTCTGTAATGCCTTACTAGATGACCTTTACAAATAAAACCTAGACCACATATATCACACGTGAAAGGCTTCTCTCCTGTATGTATTCTCATGTGTGCTCTTAGATGGCAGCCTTGAACAAAACCTACACCACACACATCACATTTGTAAGGTTTCTCTCCTGTATGTCCTTTTTTGTGACTATTTAGACCACACCTACTAGCAAAACCTACTCCACACACTTCACAAATGAAAGGTTTCTCTACTGTGTGTGTTCTACTGTGACTTTTTAGACTGTAACTATGAATAAAACCTACACCACACACATCACATTTGTAAGGTTTCTCTCCTGTATGTTTTCTCATGTGTACTCTTAGATTGCCATGTTGAATAAAACCTACACCACACACATCACATTTGTAAGGTTTATCTCCTGTATGTATCCTCATGTGTAGTCTTAGACTGCTGTTTTGAATAAAACCTACACCACACATATCACATTTGTAAGGTTTCTCTCCTGTATGTTTTCTAATATGCAATACTAGAGCTGTTCTGCAAATAAAATTTGCACAACACAAATCACATATGTAAGGTTTCTCTCCTGTATGTTTTCTCATGTGTACTCTTAGGTGGCCACCTTGAACAAAACCTACACCACACACATCACATTTGAAAGGCTTCTCTCCTGTATGTATTCTCATGTGTACTCTTAGATGACCACCTTGAACAAAACCTTCACCACACACATCACATTTGAAAGGCTTCTCTCCTGTATGTATTCTCATGTGTGCTCTTAGATGGCTGCCTTGAACAAAACCTACACCACACACATCACATTTGAAAGGTTTCTCTCCTGTATGTCTTTTTTTGTGACTATTTAGACCACACCTACTAGCAAAACCTACTCCACACACTTCACAAATGAAAGGTTTCTCTACTGTGTGTGTTCTACTGTGACTTTTTAGACTGTAACTATGAATAAAAACCTACACCACACACATCACATTTGTAAGGTTTCTCTCCTGTATGTTTATTCATGTGTACTCTTAGATTGCTGCTTTGAGTAAAACCTACACCACAAACATCACATTTGTAAGGTCTCTCTCTTGTATGTTTTTTTAAATGTCTTATTAGTAGGGTTTTGGAAATAAAGCTTGCCCCACACATATCACATTTGTAAGAGTTCTCTCCTGTATGTTTTCTCTTGTGTGTTCTCAGACCTGTACCTTGATAATTATCACAATGAGTCAACACAACTTGAGACTGAAATACCTCCTCTTTCCCTATCACTTCTCCAGGATTACTGTTAAGTACCACATGGAGACCAATGTCTTGACAGTAAACTTCACCTTGACCTTCCTGAGAACAGATGGAGATTAAATTCTAAAAAATAGATCATAACAATATGAAATGTTGCAGTTGGACATAACTCTTATAGCTGTTACATATTTATTTGATGACATAACACTTTCAAATGTGACCATAGCTAACATACCTGTGTAACAAGTTAAATGAATGACAAAACCTGTTGTGTGTTTAAAAAGAAAAGTTACTTAGTCCACATTGTGATGTCTGGCTACAAATCTCCACTGTTGTCAATCCTGAGCTATTTTCCTTCAATTCTTTATCAACAATCCTAATTGAGCCTTGTCTCTTTGGTTTTCCTCCTGTTCTCTTGTCATCTGAAGTATAGTGAAGACCCAGTCTCAGTATAGTTGTTTGTGCAACTCAGAGAACATAACACATCAAGTATCACCTTTTCTTCAGGCTCTCTGCAGTGATGTCATTAGTGCAGGTTTCCTTGTGAAGATGCAATTGTAGGAGTCAATTTTACCATAAAAAAACTCCTAGTTTTCTATCAGCACTTTTTGTTTGAATGGCCTCTTGTTAGAAACTAATGATTTGTTTATCTTACAAGTAACACCTATATTTTAATATGAATAGATTACTCTTATGTTCTCTTTTCATAAACTAAGAGTATTACATGTCAGGCCATTTTATTTAATTTCCAGGGGAAGAGACAAAGAGGAAACCAAAATATTCTTGGAATAGACAGGTGGAAGTAGAGATAAAGATGCTTGGGATGACATGGAATGATCTTAATAGAATGGCAACAAACAGAACGGCTTGGCAAGTGTTTGTTGAAGACCTATAAATCACAGGGAGCTGAAAAGTAGAAGAAGATGACTGTTTATTTATTGCTAGTAATGATTGTGTTATCTTGTTCATGCTGTCATGAGGGGATGATGAAAGTCAAACCTACTGCTACTAATTGGGGGCCTCAGCATAGGTAAATGTCATGAGAGTAATGTAAACAAGATATCCAGAGCAGAGACACAGGTCAGTTCGTGATCCATTACAGATCCTTCTGTATATCTCTCACAGGTTAGTATGGCCAGAATGAACCATGAAATTGGATTATGAGACCTAAGCAACACAGAATTTTAATACACCAAATCCTAGCTTGTGTTATGAAAAGGTCATCTCAGGATCAAGTGTCCATTCAACACATAAATCAAACAATCATAAACATAGATGGTTTCTGCCTTTTGAATAGCAAGTTGTTATATTAGTCCTGGTCTCTCAGATCTTGAGCAGATCCATGACATCCCCAAAACTACAAAGGACAATCTAGACACAATAAACACTGTGTTCATTCTTGAGTGACCTATGATACATCAATTTATCTCTTGTGATAGAAAGCATATTAATTGTGTACTTTACCTCAGCATTGTCAATATAAACACCAGGGCATGTTCCTTCCATTTTCTGCTGATTTTTCACACAATCTGAACAGAGAAATGGATTATCAATGTAGAGGTTCAAATATACTGAATGACAAAGATGGCAGTGTGAAATGAGTCACAAAGTATTACGGAACCGTCAGTATTAACTGATCAAATTAAAACAGACACACTCAAGTTATCAACTAAATGTGGTCAAAATGTGAACAGAGACATTACTGACAACAGGCAAAAACTTACACAGAAAACTGTCCTTGTCAGGACAAGAAAGAGATGAGGAATCAGTCCTTGCTTTCATTATGCCAGAGGACATATCACTTTCCTCTTCTCTGTTTGTTTCCATCTTTACTGTCTGACCCTAGAAATATCATTTTGTACATTTAGAGTAAACCCTAAACAAATAGAATAAAGTGAACATATAAGAAGAAAATATCTTGTGTGCAAAAATCATGAATGTAAAACAAGGTACAACAAAACAAAGTGTCAATATTTTTTTCTTATCCATCATACACAAGTGGTATGGTCATGCCCTACTTCCCCAGACAGCAAGTTTTATATGAAGCAAATAAAAAAAAATAATTTAAAAAAAAATTGAGAACTGAACAATTGTACTAAACACTCCACTGCTGCAACTGCAATGTCAAGGAAAGAACATTGAAATCAGAACTGAAAACCAGAATTCACTGCAATAGAAAAGTGATAATTAGATGCTAAACATGGCAATAGATTTATATCTTATAACAGTTAGCTCTCTACATAGCCTTGAGTGGTAGACAAACTTTAGAATCTGCTGTTGTATGTTTGCTTTTGAAAACAATAATTTTCCTTTTATTCTTCATTTGTGATGTCTTTTGACCAAATCAACTTCACAACTTGTCTCTTAAAAACCTGTTGGATTATTTCCAAACACAACCACAATGATGACCCATATCACAGAGACCTATCCATGTGTTAAAACATTTTGATTGTAGCTTCGTTTCCATGTGCACTTTTAATGGAAATGCAATGAGGAAGTGACTGGGTACAAATGTTCTCATTTTGATGGAAAGTCTTTTGGGATTATTGTCTGTGCAGTCAAGTTGGATCTGTGTGGAGCAACATTATCAACAGGCAATGATCATAAATTAGATTGACCATTTGAGATCTTCAGTGGTTCCCACAGTTTGTCCTGAGGGTCGCTTATGTTGATTATACTTTCATTCTCTTTCTACTTAGAAAGGTCCAGTTCTGGGATGAAGTAAATAAGATTTGAGCTCAATGGTAATAATGGTTTTGGACTGTTCAAAGATATGTAGCATTGATTCTACATCTGAAATGAGAATTACATAACTGCTCTTTGTTTTTATGCAGTTTGTTAGCCTCTGTTAGGACTTCTGCTTTCTATGTTATGACATATTTCCAGTTGGTATTACACAACCTATTTCTTCTTCATGGGATGTCTATTTGTGTCTGCCAGCTTTATATCTCTAGCAAAGTACAGAGGGCCATAATTTTCTGTGGATATCACTTTTTCCTATTTTTCACACTGGTAGCCATGTGCTCAGGAGTCCCCCGCCATGCTGAAAGATGTTCTCTGATTTCAAAGGTACTCTCATACTTGCCAAAGAGTTTAAATGATTTAAGATTTTTCGCTATTAAATTTGCCTGGCAGCAGCCATTTTTCCCTACTCTTTGTTTTCTAACTACCAATGGTTCTTAAAATATGCAAAATGTATACAGGTTGCCCTGTATTTCACTATTTTCCACGAGGGCTAGATATTGGATCTCACTACCCAGAGATTAGAGGGAGGGTAAACCTACACAGAAATCATGAATCTGATTTTTGAAAAATTTCCACCAACTGTGGTGGGGATTGAATCCAGGACCTTCTTGTCCAGAGGCCAACATTTTACCACTAGACCACCCAGTTCACCAATGTAATGTCTTAAATATAGAATCTCTCGCTTTGTCCCAGGCTGAATCTATATTTATCTATGTGTCTGTGTTTGTGTCCATGTATAACTCAAATATAGTTTCTGTATTTTTTATGACAGAAACTTGCAACATGTTGAGTCCATCAATACTGAGTTTTAAAGCAACACAACAACATGATGTAGAAGAGGAGGAAGAAATAGATGGAGAGAGTGAAGGAGAAAGTAGAGAATAAAGAACAGTTTAGAAGTGAGGAGGCAGATAGGCGAGATGATCCAGGAAAACATGGACAAAGTGAAGGCCGTGAGGAAATAAAAACAAGGTCAAGGAAACCAGCTATTAAGACCAAGGTTAGGAGAAAAAGGAGACAAGAGATTTAGATTCACGTGGAAAGTGAAGGCCATGCCTAGGACGTGGGTGGTCAGACATGCGTGGTAAGTAAGATGAAACACGGACAAAGTGAAGGCCGTGAGGAAATAAAAACAAGGTCAAGGAAACCAGACATTAAGACCAAGGTTAGGAGAAAAAGGAGACAAGGGATTGAGATGCACGTGGAAAGTGAAGGCCATGCCTAGGATGTGGGCGGTCAGACATGCGTGGGAAGTAAGATTTTGATTGGCTGACAAGAGCCAAATTTAAGAGGTGAACACTAAAGTTTAGAAGCACTCTAGAGAAGCACTTGGAGACAGCACACATGTCCTCGTAATAGCCGGGCGACCAAGTGGTCGACCCGTAACAGGTTGATCAGAACCTATTAGTGATAGAGTAGACGCAAGTCAACTAAATAGTGTGAAGTTAAGCATTTTAGGACTGGAGAAGAGCACTCTAGAGAAACACTGGGAGACAGCACACAAGTACTGGTAACAGCTTGATCAGGACCTATTAGCGATAGAGTAGAACGCAAGTTAGCTAAATAGTGTGAAGTTAAGCATTTTAGGAACTTTTAGAGAGAAACATTTTTGAGAAAAACATGCGATAGGAGTATTATAGCTCGTTTCAAAACATATGCCCAACTTCAAAACGCTATTACTCTCTAACCGTTTGTTAAATACTTTTGAAATTTTCCAAATGTTATTAGAATGCAAAAGACCCTTTAAATGTATATTTAACAAATATCTTGCAGCTGCAGTTTTCTTAAAGCGGCGATATTTCTTTGATGTTTGTCAAAATTGTAAATTGTGAAGCCCTAAAGAATAGAAATTACCGTAGTTGCTGGTCTACAATTAATTTTCACTAGGTAAAGGCGTGGCCGTAATGGGGAAATAACTGGATAAAACAAAACACCAGGATAATTATTGTCTGCTCAGTTCGAGGACGGACGATAATATCAAGGTATACCTGTATGTCCAATTTTCATAGTTGTGTGGTCCTGAAAAGGACCGTTTGTTGAAATAATTTAAGGTAATATAGGGGCCAACATTGTGGGGGCTATATACTTTCATTCTGAATCAGACGAGTCTAAAAGATTAATAACTGTTTGGGGTTGAACATTCCACAAACCATCATTTTTCCAATATTCCTCTTCCTGTTTTAAGACGTGGTATTCACATTTAGCCCAATAATCTTTGTCTATATTTAATAAAGCGAGATTAGCAAGAGTCTTTACATCGCATATTTTGAATGTTGTATTTTCATCTGCCACTTGTCCTTTTAATTTTGCCCAGATTAGTTCTATTGGATTTAAATGAGCATGGTAAGGTGGCAGCCTCAAACTTATATGACCGTGCTCTTGGATAATCTTATCTATTTGAAAAATCTTTGTCCTCTGTTTTTGCTTTACTAGAGATAGTAATTCAGGTTTTAAGTACATGTTATTAAATTGTATGTGCTCCTTTGTGAGCCATATCTTAATAGCATCTTTTGTACTGGATGACGTCGGGACTTTATCTTCAAGTGCAACAATGTTGTGGTACGCTGCATTGTCCATTATTAGGCAAGATGGTCGATCTAGTGATGGGAGAACAGAATTTTCAATCCAATGTCTAAATATGTGACCATTCATCTCAGAGTGATAATCCCGATTGTCTATGGATTTTGAAAGAAAAATGAGCTCTGCATTCTGTATTAGTCCATGTTGTCGACTACCTGCATGAGCAATTATCAAGCGCTGTCCTTTGCTGCTAGGTATTAATCTCTTAATCTTTCCATCTGATGACTGCCATTCCCTTTGGTTAGTGTGGTGAGCATTGATCCATGTTTCATCCAAGTACACAATATCATAACCTTGCTTGCGCACCTCTTTTACTTCACGTAAGTACTTGCTTCTCATGACTACTATATGTGGCTTCTCACAGATGATGTTTCGTCCATTGGAATACTTTCTGAATGTAAAGCCTGCAGCTCTCGCATTCCTCCATAATGTAGACTTTGATATTTCAATACTGTTGTTCTTTTTCAGCGATACTTTTAATTTTCTTATTGTAACAGTTTCATTCATACCCAACATTTTGCGAATTTCACTTCTAATAAGTTCACTGTCGAAATTATCCAACATTTTTGCTCTTCCTTGTGATTTTGTATATTTGGAACATTGACGGTCACGTGCTTGAATCCAGCGATTAAATGACCGTTTAGATAAATCCAAAATGTGTCTTGTCCTATTCTCAGGGTTTTCTAAAGAATGAAATAATCTTCCTCGTTTAGCCTCTTTGCAAAAATAGTCATACATTTTTATTACGATGTTTTGTAAACTGCAGAATTTCATTTTAAGACTCATGATAAATGTTAGCGTTCCACGTCTACACCTATGAAAGAACGGAAATGGAACACACAATGCCTCGTGTTTTCTACAAGTGTCAAATTGTGTCAGACAGCTCACGTTTAAAGCATGCAAAATCGTAAATTTGACCGTGTATAGATTTGTAATCGCTATTTTTAACTTAAATACTGTAAACACTAAGTTTTGACTACATCAATGGGTCGTTATAAATTTATATAAATCAAATAAGCAATAATAATAACCAAATGTTTGTTTTTAATGAAATGAATTCCCTGTTGGGTTATAATCATTATAACTTTACATGCAAATTTTGAAAAAAATACAAAAAGCGGCTTAAAAGATATTGATTTTAAAAGTTGGGCACGACTTATGAAACAAGCTATAGAAGTAAGTTACAGTGAGATGCTGTTGACTGAAGACCACCACATAGCATAGCGTTAGTTTAAGTTAGGGACGGGCCGGCGATGGGTCGATTCGTAATTAGTTTAGTTAACGGCATGAAGGCATGTGGATCACAAGAGGAGTGAACCCCAAGTATGCAAGTGACAAACTAGTATGTGCAACCATATTATGTGGTAACAGAATAAAAGTTGGAATAACTTTTATATTCAAGCGTTTGCCTATGTTATCCCATTATACATATCTTGCCTTGCGTCATCCTTCTGGGCACGAATCAAATTAACCAACAAGTTGTCGCGGCAAAACACAACGTAAGTCATTGTAACACGAGGTGAAAGATTAGCATCCAGTGAGCCCAGACACGAGTGACCTCAATGCAAACACGAGGGCCACATTCCAGAGAAGGTCACGGGGACAGAATGGGCAGGGGTTCGAAGGCATGTGTGTCTCGAGCGAGCAGCTGATGAGTAGATATAACAGAGAACAGCTGATCTAACAAATAGCTGATCATCGTCCGAATAAAATTGTTAATAAAATCCAAAACAAACACCCCCTGCTACAATGACACATCTTGTATAAAATGTTTAGTAAAAAAAAAATAAATAAACACATAAACACACTCACATTATCATCAGGTTCTTTTTTTAAATAATCCTGAAAAAATGGGAATGTTTTCACTTTTACTTCCACCTTGATCTGAGAATATAAAAATGATGTCAATATTTACATTGTTGGTTGTCTCACTTATTGATCTACATAAGGTTTTCACTCTAGATATTGAAGCTGTAAAATTGTGTGTATCTTGTGGTCAATCTCAAATAAATACAGAACACATTGTCCAGTCTGGCAACTTGTACAAACTGATGCAACCAAAGGAATAATCATCATCAAGTACTGGCCTCGCTGGCGTAGGTGATCATGTCTCTGATACTTACAACAGATGCATGAAGGAGAACAAGCAAGGTGATTTGCATGCTGGGACAGAATACTGATACGATAGAGAAGGTTTTGATTGAGGATCAGAGCAAATAAAAAAGAAAATCGTAAAAAAAAAACTCTTAATGGCATTTTCCCATTACTGAGGTCTGCTGGGAGGAAATTGTAAGCAGAATCAGTAGCTGGGCTCCAAACCAGAAGAATGGTGGGTTCAAATCCCGGAAGGGTCAACAGTTTTTTTCTATAGGGGGTGAAAAGAAAATAGTGATACTAATTAAATTACTTCTGATGAGTCCATAAAAATGTTCAATATTTTTTTTCCAACATTGTTTACATTTTGCCAGTAAAAAGTGATATGTGTGTATTTTCATTATTGTAGATGTAGTTGAACCTTTTGAAAGCTACAGGATGTGGTTTGATAGTGACAGGGTGAAATGCTATTGTCAATTGTGTTGTGTGTTGATAATTGAGAAAACACCAACCATGTAACACCAACATTTATGGTTATCTTCAGGGTTTGTAAAGGTGCTGTCCCCTTGCCTTGCTAGGCATATAGGAAATATGACCATAATTTTCTATGACCAGGGCACATTTTATGTAATTTGGTTGGTATCATGTCAGGCCACCTTTACTTCTCAGATAAAGCTCTGGTAACCATTTAAAAAGTCTGGGTGAACAACAGGGCCTTGACAGTCTGAAAAAAAACAAACACTTATGGTGATTGAACCCGGACCATTCTGATCAGGAAGTGAGCACACTAACCACTCAGCCAAGGAAGTGAGCACACTAACCAATCAGCCAAGGAAGTGAGCACACTAACCACTCAGCCAAGGAAGTGAGCACACTAACCAATCAGCCAAGGAAGTGAGCACATTAACCAATCAGCCAAGGAAGTGAGCACACTAACCAATCAGCCAAGGAAGTGAGCACACTAACCAATCAGCCAAGGAAGTGAGCACACTAACCAATCAGCCAAGGAAGTGAGCACACTAACCAATCAGCCAAGGAAGTGAGCACACTAACCAATCAGCCAAGGAAGTGAGCACACTAACCAATCAGCTAAGGAAGTGAGCACACTAACCACTCAGCCAAGGAAGTGAGCACACTAACCACTCAGCCAAGGAAGTGAGCACACTAACCACTCAGCCAAGGAAGTGAGCACACTAACCACTCAGCCAAGGAAGTGAGCACACTAACCACTCAGCCAAGGAAGTGAGCACACTAACCACTCAGCCAAGGAAGTGAGCACACTAACCACTCAGCCACCGAGGCTCCTTGAGAATTTGGCAATATTTTTATTGTTGAGTTGTGGTAGCTTACAATAGTTTTTCTCTGTGGACAATACACAAAACTGTGCCATGAAGGGCAGACAAATAAACTCCACACTTCAGTTGAGTGAATCAGTTGTTATATGACTTTAACACCAACCAACTCACTTTATTTTCTGCTTCATGTTCTATATTTTCTACTGGAACCAGACTCTGAGTTTCTATACTTCTGGCGGCCTCAGAATGAAACAGTAAAGATAGTAATGTCACTTGTTAGTAACAGGAATTACTGCAATAATTAAACCAATTAGGAACACAAAGAACATAGCTACAAATTAATATGTACATGTACATACATCTCATATCTTTGTGTGCATGTTTATGTTAGTCATATCTCATATCTTTGTGTGTGCATGTCTGTGTTTGTCACATCTCATATTCTTGTGTGTGCATGGCTATGTTAGTCATATCTCATATTTTTGTGTGTGCATATCTATGTCAGTCATATCTCCTATCTTTGTGTGCATGTCTATGTTAGGCATGTGTCATATCTTTGCGTTTATGTCTGTGTTAGTCATATCTCATATCTTGATGTGTGTGTCAGTGTTAGTCAAGCCTCATATCGCTGTGTGCATGTCTGTGTTAGTCACATCTCATATCTTTGTGTATGCATGTCTGTGTTAGTCACCTCTAGTGACTCGGGCAGATGGTGCTCATAAACCTGGGAGGGTTAACCATCTAAGGGCAGAATCCCCCTATAGAAAAGACAATCTGCTGCCTTGCAAGAAGATTGGGGACAATCAAAGGCTAAGGAAAGCAAACCTGAATAAAATGCTGGCTGAAATCGGATGCACTGGGCCACTGGCACAGAACACAGTGCAACGTTTTAACGGGTGTTCAATCAGAGTGGATCTGGCAGACTCTAATTGTGATGTTCTGTCTGTGTGGATGATCAACACACTTAACCTTACAGCTGACTTCATGTGAGAGTCTGGAATCCTACTCTGATTGAGTCCTGATCGCAGAGTGAGAGAGATATGTACATGTGAGTAACAATCTTCATCCCAATGTTGTGTTACCAATGCCAGTCCTGGGTCATAGATGCAAGAAAAATAACCACAACCGAGAGGAAATGTGTTAGATGAGGAAACAGCCTTAGAGATAAGATCAGAAATGAAGAACTGAGAAAAAATATATTAATAACCCCACCATAGAAAACATTAAGAAACAACAGATAAAATGGTTTGGCCACATGATAAGGCAGAAAGATAAAAACACAATACAAGTCTCCAGTAAACATTGCAAGCACCAGACCCAAGGGCTGACCATAAAAAGATGGATTGATGAAATATATTGAAAAACTAGAAAAAATAGCAGCAGAGGCAAACAGAAGAGTAAAATACAGCAAATTACATATCCCCTTAATGATGAAAGGTGAATTATAAAGTATAACATTTTAAATCTTATAACTTTTGTTATTAACCAGAACAATCCCATTTGGTTCTTGGACAGTTTCTCCTTCTTTACAGATAAATGTCTTCTTGAGAGTTTCTGACAACACAGAAGCATGAATGAGAATGGATCGATTTAACTTACTTCATTATCTGGCTCCTTTTTGATATCCCAGATTGGAATGAAATTCTTTGCTTCCATATTTTTGACTGTCAAAGAGAAAAGGTGAATGTTTAATATTTAGAAAATTGGAAAAGTATCATAATAAAGTTAATGAGAGATGATAATACTAATACTGGAATAGTTTCATAATAAAGTTAATGAGAGATGATAATACTAATACTAGAATAGTGTCATAATAAAGTTAATGAGAGATGATAATACTAATACTGGAATAGTTTCATAATAAAGTTAATGAGAGATGATAATACTAATACTAGAATAGTGTCATAATAAAGTTAATGAGAGATGATAATACTAATACTGGAATAGTTTCATAATAAAGTTAATGAGAGATGATAATACTAATACTAGAATAGTGTCATAATAAAGTTAATGAGAGATGATAATACTAATACTGGAATAGTGTCATAATAAAGTTAATGAGAGATGATAATACTAATACTGGAATAGTATCATAATAAAGTTAATGAGAGATGATAATACTAATACTGGAATAGTGTCATAATAAAATAAAGTTAATGAGAGATGATAATACTAATACTGGAATAGTGTCATAATAAAATAAAGTTAATGAGAGATGATAATACTACTAATACTGGAATATGTTTGTCTGCAAATTTTGTGTGTGAGGGTTACAAAATAAGTGGATTGTCTTTACTTGTTAAATTGTTTAACTAACATGGACAAATTTCAATATTTGGGAACTTGTTTAACCTCAGACGGATTATATGTGCAAAAGAGGTGATATGCAGAACTAAATTCAACTATTTTTATATATTTACTAACCAACTAAGCTTACTAATTACTAAAAGTGTTGTTAAAATAAAATAGGGCAGCTGACGAGATGGCAGACGGTACCGTTTATGTATGGTACCATGATGGTGTGCAGTCGTATTCGCGTAAAGAGAAGAATGAATGTATTCTATTAGAGAACTAACTAGCAGTGAGTTTACACAACAAAGCAACAAAGAAACTTTACAAAATAAAAAAAAAGCACCAACTCCTGGCTCGACACTGAAGAACAGGTTGCCACACAATTGCCAGGTGCCAATTTTGATTTAGAGCCAAACAGCGCTTTAAAAAAAAGCCAGGAAATAGCCAAACAGTACTTTAAAATGCCAAAACAAAAAGTTTCAAACATTTTTGACAAAAACACAGGAAAAATTAAAAAATAAAAAAAGGTATGTAAGAAGCTTTACGTGACAAGTGGACGACACAGACTAAACAACGTTTCGGCTCAATAGGCCTTCATCAGGAACAAACAATAAAAACACACACACACAAATTAATAACGAAACAACCAAAACAAAAACAATCGAAATGTGTTAAAGAAAACAACAACAAAAAGTAAAACTATCCTGTCAAATCCAAAATAAAATCGTAACCAAGTGCGGCTGTCGTGAACGTCGTTTTTGGTTGTTTCGTTATTAATTTGTGTGTGTGTGTTTTTATTGTTTGTTCCTGATGAAGGCCTATTGAGCCGAAACGTTGTTTAGTCTGTGTCGTCCACTTGTCACGTAAAGCTTCTTACATACCTTTTTTTTATTTTTAATTTTTCCTCATATTCAGCTTTACTGCATCTTCGCATTTTTATGCCTTAACCCCTGACAAAAACACATCATATTTAACGCTCCATATTCATTTTAACACAAAGAACCAGTAGTTTTGAAGGAATTTATTATATTCTGTTTACAATTTTACTCCAAAGTTAACTTCCTCAACATCTTTTTTTTTAATGCCAGTTTGTATGACATAGTTTGCTTCGACTTAACTTATGCAAGTTTGTGATAGAGTTCATGTGAGTCAGCTTTGGTTTGTTGAAAAAGGCTGTTCATCCTTTCAAACTCCTGAACTATAGGTGCTGCAAACACACACAAAAAACTAGTAATTGTTTCAGTCTAACACCATTTCCTTCAACAGTCTTGCTGTAAACTTTGTGCCCAATTTTGAATGTGCTAATTCAGCATTAATGAAGTTAGCCTTTAGCTTTTCTCATTTCATCAAAATATTAAACATAACATGTCCTCGCACAAGCCAGCGAGTAGAGGAAGGCTTTTCAAATGGAAGTGGAGCAGTTCGGCTTCGTTCATAAGTTGTAGGTGTGATCATTACTTTAAACACTTCTCTGTAGGCTTCTCGTCGTAAGTCACACGATGAAGGAGATACATCTTTCAATCTAGACCATACAGTTGTTTCACACAACCATATTTGATGCACCATCTGATACAAACCTAATGCAGTTTGTAATTCTCTGACCACATCGTTTGATTTCCTCGTCAATGAAATGAAAATATATTTTCTCCTGTAGGCTCTGACACATGAATTAGTCCAAGAAATGCTGTTAAAATAGTATGTATCCTCTCATTAAAATAGCGAATTCAAATGCATAAGTGCTTTAGAATGGATATGTCAGTTTATTCATCTGAAATTAGTGCATATTTTTTGTGTTGAAAGTCACGAACTAGATCGTTTCTCAATTCAGGTGCTGTTATATTTTTTTTATTAAGCATTAACATTTATTTCGATGTAACTTTAAATGTTCCTGCGTGCTTCACTTGTCGCGGGTTTGTAACCAGTTTGTTACACACACTACAACCCGTTTCCAGCGGTGTGACCGCCTTTAGTTCGACGCTACCAGGATCAGTTGAGAGTACATCATAATCATCGGGTGCCGTCTCCTCAACGAAGGTTGGCTACCATGGATTGCCATTCCACTCTATTTCTTGTTCTGATGGTGCAGGTTGTCATAGATTGACTTATCCATCTTTTGATGTTACTCGTCCATGTTAGTCTTGGTCTGCCTCTGCCTCTTTTACCTTGTACTTTCCCTTCCAATATTACTTTTAGTAGGCTGTGGTGTCTTTTAACGTGCCCCAAAAATGTCATTTGTCTTGTCTTAATTGTATTTAGTAGTTCTCTTCTTTCAACGGCTTTCTTTGGCGTGTTACGTGATGAGGCTCCAATCTCTTTCACGGTAGTCTGCCATATTGAGAGTACATGGATGACTCAAATATTGACCACAACATGTTCAGTAAGCATAAAAGTCACTTTATTTCGATTACACAACACACAATCTGTGCCCTATTAGACTCATGGCTGTCTCTCGCACATTATTGTACATATTGCCAAATTTTCTATTTACAGTTATTTTAAAAGAGTACATCAGCAAGCTCTACTCGTCTGCAACAATGAAACACAATTTCCTATGTACAGTTGGCACATTAGAAGAAATACATCAGCAAGCTCTACTCGCCTGCAGCAATGAAACACAATTTCCTATGTACAGTTGGCACATTAGAAGAAATACATCAGCAAGCTCTACTCGCCTGCAGCAATGAAACACAATTTCCTATGTACAGTTGGCACATTAGAAGAAATACATCAGCAAGCTCTACTCGCCTGCAGCAATGAAACACAATTTCCTATGTACAGTTGGCACATTAGAAGAAATACATCAGCAAGCTCTACTCGCCTGCAGCAATGAAACACAATTTCCTATGTACATTTGGCACATTAGAAGAAATACATCAGCAAGCTCTACTCGCCTGCAGCAATGAAACACAATTTCCTATGTACAGTTGGCACATTAGAAGAAATACATCAGCAAGCTCTACTCGCCTGCAGCAATGAAACACAATTTCCTATGTACAGTTGGCACATTAGAAGAAATACATCAGCAAGCTCTACTCGCCTGCAGCAATGAAACACAATTTCCTATGTACAGTTGGCACATTAGAAGAAATACATCAGCAAGCTCTACTCGCCTGCAGCAATGAAACACAATTTCCTATGTACAGTTGGCACATTAGAAGAAATACATCAGCAAGCTCTACTCGCCTGCAGCAATGAAACACAATTTCCTATGTACAGTTGGCACATTAGAAGAAATACATCAGCAAGCTCTACTCGCCTGCAGCAATGAAACACAATTTCCTATGTACAGTTGGCACATTAGAAGAAATACATCAGCAAGCTCTACTCGCCTGCAGCAATGAAACACACATTGACACTTTCATAATGTTTCGCACTCTCACGTGCAGTCTTAACGCTGTGTCGTACAACGTTCTGTTAGCCTTTGTACAATCTCATCCGAATCTACGTCACGACTCAGATAACTCATGTCTCCTCATATCGGCCTAGGAAACATATATGTTCCCAGTGACCACTTTCAATTCTTGGCCGAACCACACGGCCTACCCAGCTTTTCTGGATGTCTGCACACAGCAGGTTTGCTTCATAAAACTTGAGTACATAACTCAAATGCTACCATAAAAGTGTCAGCAGCATTTTGTTCCTTCTGCTGTCTCCATTGATTCACTTCTCACCACACTGTTCGATTTTCAACTGGACAAGAATGAACCTAACAAAACAACTCATCAGTGTCCATGACTTTCGTTGTCACTAATTATCTCACACCCAAAAGTCCACTGAATTATTCACACTAGTTTGTTGGTATCTTTACAAAATTATTTACAGTGTTACTGTACAAAGTGACACCTCACACTGCTGTTGATGAACTTCACTGTCCAAACTCTTAGAGCGAACTTTTCTCTTACTGCTCGTCGTGCACTTATAACTAATACTGCCCACAACTGAAGTTCCCTTGGGACTGATAGTCAATCGGCCCTGTCACTAGCGACTACTGTTTACTCGCCCCACATGTTCTCACTACTCAATCTCTCATACCACTCACAACAGATTCCCCTTCTATTCCTTTATTCCGTCGAATTCGTAAGCTGTGAAATTCACTCACACACTTCACACTCCCCCCCTTGAGCTGAAATTCACTTTACCAATACACTCTCCCTATATGCAGCCTCTATGTCTTTCTCTTCACCCATCCGTCTTCTTTCTTTCTTTCTTTCTTTCTTTCTTTCTTTCTTTCTTTCTTTCTTTCTTTCTTTCTTTCTTTCTATCGCCCTACTACACCCTGGCCATGCGGTGTCATGATTTCACTAAGATTGAGTTATTGAGTTATTTGCGGGTCATCGTCATTGTACTCCTAACATGTCCATAGGTGCTCAGATCCCTCCTCAGCAATTCCCTCAGTGTCCAGCGACTGACGACTCCAGTTCTATGTTGGTTGATAAGTCTTCTTACACGGCCACCAAGTTTCTCATTTCTGGCCGTGCCCATCTTAACTCCCATTTCCATCATCCGAAGAAGTGACGTGGATCTGTTTTTGTCGAAGTCCTTGCACTCCGTCCTCACACGAAAGCATAATGGAGAACAGCCTTACAAATGTGATGTGTGTGTTGTAGGTTTCATTGATAATAATATTTTGAAACGTCACAAGAGAATGCATACAGGAGAGAAACCTTACAAATGTGACATGTGTGGTGTTTGTTTGACTAATATGTTCAGTCTAAAACATTACTTGAGAAAATATATAAAAGACAGACCATAAAAATGTGATGTGTGGTGTTGGTTTTATGAATAGGTTTAATTTAAATTATCACAAAATGAAAAAATATAGGAGAGAAACTTTACAAATGCTATGTGTGTGTGGTGTAGGTTTTATTGATAGAAGCAGTCTAAATCATTACAAGAGAAAACATATATAAGAGAAACCTTATAAATGTGATAGTTGCAGTTTAGCTTTTTCTCAAAGATGTATTCTAAAATATCACTAGATGATTTGTTTGCCATGTGTCA
The DNA here is from genome assembly GCA_032433765.1 of Megaustenia siamemsis. Taxonomy (NCBI): domain Eukaryota; kingdom Metazoa; phylum Mollusca; class Gastropoda; order Stylommatophora; family Ariophantidae; genus Megaustenia; species Megaustenia siamemsis. The sequence continues at coordinate 16,008,592 of JAVIAB010000159.1, forward strand.
CTTGTGTCAATCAACTTGAGTGTCAATCTAACACTTTTATAATGGAGCACAATCCAATCTGTACAAGAGAAAATTGTCAAATTCACCAAATTTATCATACAGGGCACAATTCTAAGTGATGTGATGTTTTATTTAGTTATTTGCGGGTCATCATCATTGCACTCCGAACATGTCCATAGGTGCTCAGATCCCCTCCTCAGCAATTCCCGCAGTGTCCAGCGGCTGACGACTCCAGTTCTATGTTGATTGATAAGTCTTCTTACACGGCCACCAAGTTTCTCATTTCTGGCTGTGCCCATCTTAACTCCCATTTCCATCATCTGAAGAAGTGACGTTGATCTGTGTTTGTCGAAGTCCTGTGTTCTTCCCACATCTCGGAGGGCATTGATGATGTCCGCCCGATCCATTAGTTGCCCGTCTCAACGACAGCGCAGCTAGCCAACCTACCCGATCTTTAATTTCTCCGTACTCCCGCATGTCCAGAGACATAGACAAAGGTGACCTTACGTATTTTGGATTTCTGCAACGACTCTACCCATTGCATGCGTACAGAGCCCGCCTCCACTTTTTTTTATCATGTTCATCGAATCACTCAGTATACATGCGTGGGTCTAGTCTTGTGACTCTAACAATTTGAATGCCTTGGTCACTGCCATCGCCTCCATTGTGATGCTACACGTGGTCATGACGTATGCACCACTGTCTTCGTAGACTATTCTGCCTGCCGAGCGAGCTGTAAATGCCTATGCACTTCTTTGGTGTCGTCTTACAGATCCGTCTGTATTGATGACTGCATCTTTCTCATCGGTGTTATCGCAGATGAGACCGTTGACCTCAGCATTAACCACGACCGGGTTCTGTTCCCAACTTTTCTGTCGAGTGTGACAATACACGAGAAAGTCCCCTTGAATGACGTAGGCACCGGTATCCACTCCTCACCAACGCTGATATTGGTAAGCCCACAGACCTGTTTGATGACGTTCTTCTGCTCGGCCCACCCATGACTTGCCTCCGTTTAGCCTGGCACCTTTCCCTGTGTTGAGCACGTGGTGCAATGGATGCTCTTTATCTGTACTAATCTTCAGGTATGCTCATGCTCTCCAGATCTTGATTCTGTCATCCATAGTTGGAAAGTCAAGAAGATACCTCATTGCTACAGTGTCCCTCGTACATCCCAAGATAATGCGCATGGCTTCATTTTGTATTTTCTCCAGCCTATCAATTTGAGTCGTACTGACAGTAAGAATTGCCAGGGCATACTCGATTGGTGCGAGGACTAATCTCTGGAACAGAAGAGTAAGTAGCCTCTGCTCGATGTTGGCAGCTGCCATGACCTTCAAGGCGACTAATCCTTTGCGGGATTTTGTTACCACATGGTCGACGTGGTCCCGAAAACACAGGCTGCGATCAAACTTAACTCCGAGGTATGTCATCAACTTGTCCCTGGTCACCTCATCAGTTCCCATTGGTGCTACCGGTGGGGTCGTATTAACGATATGATTGTTAAGGGAGAACCATAAAACTGATGCTTTATTAGGATTAATCAAGGTACCTGAAACACCACACCAGGAAGAAATACGATCCAGTTCGTCTTGCATTGTGGAGGCGATTCCCCGTCTGTCTCTTCCCTGTTGATATACCAGAATATCATCAGCAAAAGTCATAGTTCTTCCCCTCCCATCCAGCTGTTGTTCCGTGATCGTTATTGTGTACACGTTAAATAGAACTAGTGACAATGGTGAGCCTTGTGGCAGCCCTGGACAAATGGATGTTGGCTCGGAAGACCAACTTCCACATCTGAGTATCACCTTCCTCTGAAACAGTGCCGAGGCGATCTATCTAATGAGGAAGGGATGCACCGCCAGTTTGAGGAGCATATGCACGAGATATTCAAATTGTATCTTATTATATGCATCCTCCAGATCTATAGCAGCAGCACATATCTCCTCTCATCTGTGGAGCGCTTCGAAGACGTCATAAGCAAAGACTGCCGTGTTGATCACTAAGCTGATCAACATTACGTATTGCACAAGGGCAGTTCATGCCAAGAAATAGCCAATGGTATGTTTTATTCCCCAAACTACTATTGTACTTACGACAGCTATCGTAAGAAGTTGTCCATTTCGTCAGTGACATTATTTTGTGTAAAAACAGTAATCACACAAATACTTGATAATACACAATATACTTGACAGGAACAAACGTCAAGGCATAAATATAAATTAAATTAAATTGACACTAAAAACTCACAGCGGAATCTCCTTAGACACAAAAAACTTCAAACCGCTAACATTTCACTAACAAAGCTGAATCCAAACAATTCCAGGAGAATACCTTGCTTCAATCTTTAGTGATGAATATATAGGTCATTTTTAGTGTTTGAGAATCTCTGTATACATTTTTTGTTTGACAATAATGAGGCGATAACCTCATCACACTGAAATAACTAGGAAATTACACAGAAGCGAGCTGTCAAGATAAAATTAACTCTATTCATACGCTTCGCCACATAACGTGCCACGCTCAATTTTATTAGTGTTAACGCCATCAAACCATATTCTTTTAACATGTCTTGTATCATCTTGATATTGGTGAAATATAATACCTTGTTCAATTATCTAAAATACATATATAATATGTTATATGTTAGATAAATATAAATATGTAGATTGATTCTTCATCATCATCATCATCGAGTGCTGTCTCCGCAACGAAGGTTGGCTACCATGGAGCGCCATTCCACTCTATTTCTTGCTTTGATGGTGAAGGTTGTCATAGATTGACTTGTCCATCTTTTGATGTTACTCGTCCATGTTAGTCTTTGTCTGCCTCTCCCGCTTTTACCTTGTATTTCTCCTTCCAATATTACTTTTAGTAGGCTGTTGTGTCTTTTAACATGCCCCAAAAATTTCATTTGTCTTGTCATAATTGTATTTAGTAGTTCTCTTTTTATTTTTAGTTGTTTTAAAACTTCATTGTTTGTTTTCTTTTCTTTCCATCCAAATCTACCTATTCTTCTATAAATCCACATTTGAAATGCTTAACATTTCTGTTCTGTTTTTTTGTCTTATGTCCATGTTTTTCTGCACCATACAGTAATATTGAGAAGTTGTAACATTCTGCTATTCTTAGTTTCAGACCTGCTGTTATTTGTTTTGTTGTTAGTATATTTTTCATGGCATTACAATTACTTTTTGCCATACCTATTCTTTTGTTCTCTTGTTGTCTAAGAGGCCAACACAAAAAGGCAGCTCTTAAAAAACATCAGAAAGAAGCAATCAACATTTTTTGGGCACATCATGAGAAGAGGAAAGTTGGAATACTTGGTTACAACTGGCAAAATAAAAGGAAAGAGAGATCGCGGACGACAAAGAGAGAAAATACTGGATAGCTTGGTGTCATGGCATGGAAAACAGTCAACAACAGAACTGATACGATGCACTGTAGATAGAAGATTGTGGAGGGACATGATCGCCTACGCCAACCGGCAAGGTACATGATGATGATGATGATTCTTTTGTTTATTTTAATTTAAATTTTCCATCTTTGGTTATAGTATGTGGAATGTAGTTGTAGCTCTGAACTGTCTCCAGATGTATTCCTTCAAATTTGATATTTATTTGTAGGTCTTGAGAATTTTCTTTGTTTATGATCATAGTTTTAGTTTTTTTTATATTCATATCTAGTCCATATTTGTTGCTTGTTATGTTTATCTCATTAAAATTGTGAATTCAAATGCATAAGTGCTTTTGAATGGATATATCAGTTTATTCATCTGAAATCAGTGCATATTTTTTGTTTTGAAAGTCGCGAACTAGATCGTTTCTCAATTCAGGTGCTGTTATATATATACTGTATTTTTTTTTTCTAATTAAGCATTAACATTTATTTCGATGTAACTTTAAATGTTCCAGCGTGCTTTCCTGGCCAACGCGTGTCATGATTTCACTACGATGATCAACAGTATGTATAGGACAATGGCAGTTCATGCAAAGAAATAGCCAAGGGTATGTTTTTTTTTCCCCAACTACTATTGTACTTACGACCGTTATCGTAAGAAGTTGTCCATTTCTTCGGTGACATTATTTTGTGTAAAAACAGTAATCACACAAATACTTGATAATACACAATATACTTGACAGAAACAAACGCCCAGGCATAAAGATAAATTAAATTAAATTGTCACTATAAAATCACAGTGGAATCTTCTTAGACACAAAAACTTCAAACCGCTAACCTAAACTTGAAACTCAAGAATCCTAAACTCTCAAAACTCTTGCTTGCTAGAAGTTCACCAAAAAGTGTTCCCGAAGCAGTCGTCGAGCATGTCTTTTATACTTTTATTTCGTGTTTATAGCCACATATTTTACTTACATGTTACATCACATTATGGCTTGTAGTGACAGTGTAAGTCCTTTTTTTTTTTACCAAAACTTCGACATCACAAGAATCACCCACCAGTTTCATCTCTTCTCTTCTACCTTTTAGCTCCCAGTGGAGCATAGGTCTTCAACAAACACTTTCCAAGTCGTTCTGTTTTTTTGCAATTCTTTTAAGATCATTCCATGCCATCCCCATCATCTTCATCTCTGCTTCGACCTGTTTTCTCCAAGAATTCCTTGGTCTTCCTCTTTGTCTTTTCCCTTGGGGATTCCAAAAAAGGGCCTGTTGTGTAATACTCTCAGTTGGCTTCTCGTAGTGTGTGTCCTATCCAGCGCCATCGTCTTCGCTGTATCTCTTTATCCACTGGTATTTGACCGGTTCATTTCCATAATTCCACGTTAGTGACTTTGTCCTGCCATTTCCATCCTTTATTCTGCGTAAGCATTCATTAATGAAAGTCTGTACCTTCGTGATTGTCAATTTTGTTATTCTCCATGTTTCACAGCCATATAATAGGACCGACTTAACAGTTGAGTTGAAAATTGAAAATTTAATTTTTGTATTTAACCTAATTTCTTTGGATTTCCAAATGATTCCCAGTGCAATGAATGCTCCTCTTGCTTTTGATATCCTTATTTTGGTATCATTTTCTGCTCCTCCCTCTTTATCTATATTACTGTCCAGATATATGTAAGATTGTACGTCTAGTAGAGGTATTTCTCCTAGTTTTATTTGGTTACTGCCAACTGCATTAATTCTCATAATGTTGGTCGTATCTCTATTAATCTTCAGTCCTAGCTGTTGTGATCTCTCATCTATTATACTCATTTTATCCTGCATCTGTTGATGGCTGTGTGATAGTAGAGCTATGTCATCAGCAAAGTCTAAATCATCAAGTTGTTTGGTAAGTGGCCACTGGATCCCATTTCTGTTGTTTTGAGTTATTTTCATAATCCAATCTATAGCCAGTAGAAAGAGAAATGGGGATAGAAGGCATCCTTGCCTTACTCCTGTTGTTATTTCAAATGCTTCTGTAAGCTGTCCTTCATGCACCACACTACATTTTGTTCCTTCATACATTGTTTTTATCAGGTTAATAAACTTTATGGGGATTGCGTAATGACTCAGCAACTTCGAAAGCATTCTTCTGTCTAAACTATCAAATGCCTTTTCGTAATCTATGAATCCAATATAAGGTTGGGATTTTAGTTCTAGACTTTGTTCAACTATTATACGTAGAGTAGTTATTTGATCAGCACATGATCTGTTCTTCCTAAAACCTGCTTGTTCATCTCTCAAGTGTTTCTCTATAGCCTCCTTTAGTCTCTCCAGAATGATTCTGCCTAATATTTTTCCTGGCACTGATAGTAGCATAATTCCCCTATAGTTTGTGCACTCCTGTAAACTTCCTTTCTTTGGTAGTTTGATCATATAACCTTCTCTCCAGTCTTTAGGTATTTCTTCCCTCTCCCAAATTTTATCCAATAGATCATGTAACATCTTGGTAGAGGTGTTAATATCTGCCTTGATGGCGTCCGAAGGAATTTCATCTGGTCCTGTGGTTTTACCATTTTTTAATAGTTTGATGGCTTTCATTATTTCTTCTTTGCTTGGTTTTCCGCAGTTAACGTGTAACTCTTCTTCTGCTGGTAGTATATCTGGAGGATTATTTGAACCGGGTCTGTTCAAAAGTTCTTCAAAGTGCTCTTTCCATCTCTCCATTTGTCCCCTTATATTACTAAGCAGATTTCCTTTCTTATCTTTGATAAAGGCGTTGATCTGTTTGTATTTTCCACCTAATTTCTTTGTGCTGTTGTACAGTTCTTTCATATTCCCTTTATTTGCTGCTTCTACTGTCTCTTTAGCTAGTTCATCTATATATTTCCTCTTATCCCCTTTAATGCATCTTCTCATTTCTTTGTTCACCTCTGTGTAAGCTTCCTGTGTCTTGGCTTTATTACTTCTTGTTTTGCTTTTATGTATGTTTGCTTTCTTGTTCTTTCTTTCTTTAATTTTATCCAGGGTCTCTGCTGTCATCCATGCCTTATTCTGGCGTTCTCTTTTCCCCAATGTTTCTTCGCATGTCTCTTTCCATATATTTTTTACCTGTTTCCAATGATCTTCTATATTTATTGTATTTTCTAGTTGTTGGAGGACTTGGTATTTGTTTGATAATGTGACTGCGAATTTATCTTTAATTCCTTGTTCTTTAAGAAACCCTACATTGAAATACTTTCTACCCTTATTCGTTGCAGTATACCTTTTTAGTTTAATTTTAAGTTTGGCTAACAGAAGATGATGATCAAAAGCTACATCTGCCCCTCTATATACTTTTGCATCCTGTAAGGATGACTTAAACTTATTATTAATACATATGTGATCAATTTTATTTTCCGTTCTATGATCTGGTGACACCCATGTAGCTTTGTGTATTCTTGTATGTTGTAAATTGTTCCTCCTAGGCTCATTTGATTAAGTGCGCAGAAATTCACAAATATCTCTCCATTCTCGTTTATGTCTCCAAGTCCATGTTTTCCCATAATCTCTTCGAAGCCTCTGTTGTCTGATCCTACCTTAGCATTTAGGTCTCCCATCAAGATTATAATATCCTTGGGGAGGGACCAGGCAAATAATTGCAATGCTTCGGTAAAGCTGGTAGCAAGGAGCCAGTGGTATGGTGTGCTAAACACTCCAAAGTATGATGACAGCTTTACAAGAGATAATTGTGCTTCACCGTTTGTTGTCGTTGTCCTTGTATTCTGAAGAAAGGCCACAGGCCGAAACGTCAGTACTGTGTTGTGTTCCTTCCTTGTAAAGCTGTCATCATACTTTGGAGTGTTTAGCACACCATACCACTGGCTCCTATAATATCCTTGGCTCGTCTTGCATCCATCTGACATTGTAGCTGTCTATAGAAATCATCTTTAACTGAATCATCCTTATCGTTGGTTGGTGCATAGCATTGTATAATGTGTAATTTTATTTTGTTTTTGGTTGTTTTAAATGTTGCTCTCACCAGTCTTGGTCCCACTGCCTCCCATTCTATTAGTGTCTTCTGTGCATTCTTTGATAGCATTATAGCTACCCCTTCACTATGTTGTGCTCCTGGTTCCTGATGATAAAATCATCTCCCCTGTATTCAGTTTTATTCTCTCCGATCCCAGCCATCTTGTTTCACACATTCCCAGATTTTACTTACATGTTACATCACATCATGGCTTGTAGTGACAGTGTAAGTCCTTTTTTTTTTACCAAAACTTCGACATCACAAGAATCACCCACCAGCCTCATCGCACACAACAAATCTAATCATCATCATGTGCCTACTCGGGTGGCGTAGGCGATCATGTCCTTCCACAATTTCCTATCCACAGTGCATGGTATCAGTTCTGTTGTTGACTGTTTTCCATGCCATGACACCAAGCTATCCAGTATTTTCTCTCTTTGTCGTTCGCGATCTCTCTTTCCCATAAAATGCCAGTTGTAACCAAGTATTCCAACTTTCTTCTTCTCATGATGTGCCCGAAAATATTGATTCTTTCTTTCTGATGTTTTTTAGGAGCTCCCTTTTTGTGTTGGCCTCTGAGAATTTCCTCATTGGTCTTTTTAACTCTCCATGGAACTTTCAACATTCTTCTGAGAAATCCCATCTCTGTGGCCTCTAATCGACTTTTCATTTGTTTGTCTACTGCTCATGATTCTCTTCCGTAGGTCAGAATTGTTTTTATATAGCACCGATGAACTCTCTAATTATATCTAAAATCTAATATTGTCAGATAATCAGACAATCCTTGAAGGGTAGGATCAGATTACAATATTTACAACATCCTCAAAACCCCTAGATCGCGCCCTTCAGACTAAACTTGACGCCCTTGTCGATAATCACTTCCGGTGAGATATTATCACCAACCGATATCAACAACCCGTCTCATTGATTTCAGTTACACAATATGCCCTAGTAAGCGGACTTAGTTTAATCATACTGGGAATATGGTGTTAGTGACCATATTTCTCCCTGACCACGACACATTTTTGGGTGATGTGGTCGGCCAGGCTGCCCTTACTTCCCAGAACAATCTATGATACTCGTTTATAGAGGCTGGGTGAACCCAGGAGTCTTGTCGGTCAAAACAAATTTCGCCACTCAGTACTTTAATAAAGTAGAAAACAGCCCAAACATATCTACCATAATCTATCTAATGTCATATCAAGCTGAAGGTGATACATAGGGTAACAATTCTTGACTCTTTGTGTCTAACGATATTTGTTATCACGCATCAGACCTTGCACAGGATCCGCATTGTATCTCGTCTCACGACTCTATGTGAGTTGTTCAATCTCGACGAGGGACCATATGCCTGTTTTTGTTAGCTCTCGCCTCAGTGTTATTGTTACTGTTTCTTTATGACGAAATGTCTGTCTTTTATCCCCTGGTTCCTATTTTAGGGTCTAATTTGAGACTGCTATAATTACATCATATACAATGATCAAAATTCAGTTTAAAACAAAGAACAAGTAATATTGAAGGAGTTTAGAATTTTCTGGTAAAAATTGGACACCAAAATCAACTTTGTCAGCATCTTTTTTATGTCCATTTGCATGATATAGTCTACTCTGGTGGCTACCCTGTGTAAGTTTAGTTGGTGATAGAGTTCACGAGGTCCAGCTTTAGTTTACAGAAAAAAGATATTCATCCTTTCAAATTTCTGAAACATGGACATCGCAATCATAAAGAACAAGCATGTTTGTAGCCCAACACCATTTCCTTTAACAACCGTTGGTGTCAAATTTTGAAGGAGCTAATTCAGCAATAATGAATCCTTGATGTCCTCTCAAATCATTAAACATAACTTCTCCACACGCGGACCAGCGAGTAGACGATGGTTTTTCTTTATGGGGGTTGGCCAGATTAGCTTGATTCATTATCTGTAGATGTATTCACTACGTTTAAATGATAGTTACAGTCAAATACCTCTTTAGTGTCTTATCTTTTTAAGTCTCTATAGCTAAACCGCTAAGAACAAAATCATATATTTGATTACAGTTTGGCCATTTGTTAGTGAGTAGTGCGGCATTTTTACGGACATTCCATTGGGGGGGGGGGGGGGGGGGGCGCTGTACTTTTTAATGGAGAAAAATGTTCACCAATTATTTATACATATGTACGGGGAACGATGTATACGTATGTATATTTGGTATGGCAAATGCAAGGTAAAAAACTATGTTTATATATGGGATTTATAGACCACACTAGGACATATGACAAAGTAAATCATATGAAAATAATTAATATGCTGAAGGAACTAAACACTGACGGCAAGGATCTGTAAATCATTAAAAAAAAAAACATGTACTGGCAACAAACAACAGCCCCATAAGAATTAGCAACCAAACAGGATAATTCCAAAATATAAAACAAGGAGTCAGACAAAACTGTGTTCTGTCGCCGGATTTATCCACACATTACTGTGAAAATATTATGAGATCAATAATAGACAAAAAACGAACTGAAGTCAACGGTCATAACATAACCAATTTGCGATATGCGGATGATACAGTCTAAATAGCAGAGAGAACTACAAGTAATGATAGACATAATAGTAGAAGAAAGCAGATAGAAAGGTCTCAGTCTGAATAGTGAGAACACAGAAGTAATGGTCATACCGAAGTAGCAATCATCACCATCGTACAGCATAAAAATAAACAGGACAAATCTGAAACAAGTGCAACGTGTCAAATACGTGGGCCCAATAATAACATCAGATGGAAGATGTCACACGTAAATATCAAGCAGAATAGCACAGGCCAAGATAGCATTTCAAATTAAAAACACCGTAGGCAACAAATCTACATCAATAGAGGTGAGAAAGAGGTAAGTAAAGTAAAGGTAAAGTATGAGACTTGAACCGGCGTCTTAGCACACGAGTTTACACCCATATGTGCTCGGCCGCCTATCCAGAAATGTTCGGAGATTTCTGTATAGTGTCGCCTCAAACATCGAAACTCAGATGCGAGGCGACATTCCTCATCTTCCCAGGGTAATACACTGGTACCCATTTCTGCCAACGGTTGGGTCGACCGTGGGGGTATTTTTTTTCCAACCACGAGTACAATTCACACTACTCCCAGCGGGAATCGAACGTTGGTAGTCCAGTCGGGTGGTTTTCCCAACTAGGCTACAGAGGCTCCCTAGGTGAGAAAAAGAGTTCACGTAATGCTATATATGTGCACGGTAATGTTAACTCGTCGTTTATCTTGATATAAAAGCTTAAATGTGTGCAAGGTTAAGTTACTTGGCGATATCTGATTGGTTCTAATTGACTTCAACTGGAGCGACCCTCATTGAGAGGGCTTCTGCTGATTACAGGGGCGTCTCGACTCGTACACGGATAGTACTTGAACTGACGTGTACTGATTGCTGGAAACCACAGCCCCTGTAAAGGGGTAGATGGAACAATCTAGCCCCTCGGGAGTGGTACACTGGTGGTCTATGTACTGCGCTCTTTCCTGTATTACTGACCGTGCACTGTCTTGTCCTCAATTTCCGCGACAATTCTAATGTTCGATTCACCGCGTGTACCTTCCGCTGTCAAGGTGGTCTTGTACTGCCTTGCCTACTTCGTGTTGTCTTTGCACTTGAACTGTTACTCAGACTTAGCCACCACAAACACACCAACTTGGCTAAGTGATGGTATACACAAGTCTCACTTTAAATAAACATTATCATCATCATCATCAGATGCCTTCTCCGTAACGAAGGTTGGCTATCATGGAGCGCCATTCTGTTCTGTCTCTTGCTTTGATGGTGCAGGTTGTCATAGGCTGGTTTATCCATCTTTTGATGTTACTCGTTCATGTTAGTCTTGGTCTGCCTCTTTTACCTTGTATTTATCCTCCGGGATTAATTTTAGTAGGATGTTGTGTCTTTTAACATGTTAAATAAACACTATAAAACGCTTTATTACATCAAGTCCAACACGACACGTCTGTGACACATACAAATAAAGTACAACAGTTTGGATATTCCCGCTCGGGCTACAACGTAAAACTAATACTTCAGCTCTGGCACATCCTTTCACTGCACGCCATTGCCTTAATGAGGAGACAGAACTATATGTATGAAGATGTCAGTAGAGAAACCGTAAGGGTTATAAAGTTGTGATCGTATAAGAGATATGAGAGTCGATAGACGATAATGTAAACAAGGGTAAGGGATGCCCAAGGTTTACCTGTGATGACAACTGACCAATGAGAAGCCAGAATTTAATTAGCCGTATAGCTGACCACTTGAGGAGTGAGTCACCTGAAGTAAACGAACAAAATGGTGGTAACCATGTTTACATCGGTTTAATTAAGGTTTGAGTCGAGTTGAGAGGACGCTAATTACAGACGTAGATGTCTTAGCGTACCAAGAGTTAAGAGAAACATAATTTACAGAAAATAGAGGAACATGCTAGCCGCACTAAGAGAAGAGAGAGTATTTATTGAGAGAAAAACATAGGAAACTAAGAAGAGAAGAGACAGAGAGTCAAAGACCCAAGATGGAGAGACTCTATAAGTTATATAAGGATTCCAAGTGTGGAACACAACTTGGAGATGTACAGATGTATGTATGAAGTGTGTTGTGGATATTTTTGATGGAAGTCTAGACAGACTAGACTTACTTAAATTCAATATCAAATTTAAGTCATAATTTTGATTACAATGTGTTTGTGATTCGTCTATGCTGTAATGTTCGGTCTGTCCAAGACTGCAGTGTGTATGATTTGATGAGAAACATGGGAGACACAATTTTTTTTTTTAAAAACAATTTTATGAGAATGTATTGATATGTTGACGGGGATAATTGCCTAAAATTAGGAATATGTGGTGAGAGGGAACACATAAGAAGACTGTCGACCCGAAATGAGTTGACAAGTAATTTAAGCCAGTGGGCTAAGAGATTCTATAAGAAAGCGAAATGCAATGCAGACCATTTGATGAGCAGTGCTAGAAGAGCACGTGTTCAGAGAGAATAGGAGAACAGACTAGACGGGTCTTTTTTTTTCAGAAGTGGCACAGGTATGATGCCAAAGAAAGACTAAACGGGTCTTATTATTCAATTAAGGAAGTATAGTACGAAGGCCGAAGGAGCCTCAATTATCTCAGTTTGTTATAAGATCAATAGAAAATGGGAAAGAAAGGATGTAACTGGACCAAAATGAGCCAAACAGGTAAAAATTAGAAAGGGAGGTCTCATGAGAAATGATTAAAGGGGGTGTCCCATGGGGCAAAAAATGAGGAAAAGAGAGAAGAAAGGGATGGCAAGGAGGAAGAAGAGCAAGAGAGGTAATGTCTACAAAGGTAGACATCCAAATAACAACTGCAGAGATAGAAACATAAACAAACAGAAAGCCAAAAACATTTACATGAATATAAAGTTACAAATATTGGCATAAAAAAAGAATAAAATATATTTTAATGTACATTCATTTTGACCATTAACATGTTTAGATATTGCAAAAGTGTGTATATATATATATATATATATATATATATATATATATATATATATATATATATATATATATATATAAAATCATTAGACTGTTAGAAGTAACAAAACTAATACAATGCACAAAGTACATAACAAAAAAAAATCTTCAAACAATAACTAATATTTTACACCACTTGCTATCACCTGCAGCCTAAAGGAATAAACCTCTTTGTCATCTGCCCTTACAAGGATGTGAAGTGATCATGTTTGTGCTGCACCTATCAGTGCACACATCCCACTTCAGTACTGCATTTATGAGCACTAGGTTGCCTTCCCTCTTCCATCCCTACTCGCTTGGCCTGAATAGACAGGCTAGTTTCTAGAGGCACTGTGAAGAGGTGGAGTAGAGTCTGAAAGTTTTAGGTTAATGATCCTGGTGCAAACCATCAGCTGTGGGTTGCTGACATCTTCTAGCTTTGCTGCTGTGAGGTGCCTTGCCTAATACTTTTACATCCACTTACTAAAGCATTTGAGTTGACAAATCAGTTGGATTTCTGGTTCTGTACATGAGGAAGCCACATTAGCCATTGGCGTCTAGTAAATCTTATATGCAGACAAACAATGGCCTGTTGGTCATTGTTGTGTTTGGCTGTTGATGGAGCTAACCAGCAAACATGGTGTACATTTGGTTGATCTAGTTTGTGTAGACCATTGAGCTGTCTGTATCTGACACAAAATTATTTACAAAATGCAGGATTGTTATCTTCCAAAAGATTACAAAAAAAGAGCATTGTTGAATAACACAACCAGGATGGAAAGATGCAGTATGATAGTCATTAGGGGAACTGATGAAAAGACACTTGGTTTGATTACCAAAACTGAGAGGATTTTAGGTTCAACCAGGTTTAATGGGTCATTTTTGGCAGGAAAAGAAATATAACCTGGTGTTGTATTGACCATGTCACCCAGACTTATGGGAGCAGACATTTTTGTCAGGAAAAGAAATATAACTTGGTGTATTGTCAACAAAAAATGAGCAATAGCTCTAAATGTGCATGGAAATTCTGTTGCCCAGACCTCCTACTGCCAGTCTCACTGGTTCATTCCAAGAGAACACAACTCTGCTTGGTACCAGTTAGACTGTAGGAAATGCTGGACAAGATCAGTAACAGATCACTAACCATCTTGGGGTTTCCACTCCTTACTTTGTGTTTGTAGCATGGACAAGACAAATGTGCCACTAATTAAAATATGTGTGTGTGATGGTGTAGCATGGACAAAACAAGCATGTCACATCTAAAATATGTGTGTGATGATGCAGTATGAAAACCCTCACCTTCTGACACTAAGCCTATCAAGGTGAAAAGTAGAATAAATAAAATCCCAAGAATAGAGAATGTTGCAGTTCACCATCTTGTCAGAAATTAAATATCCACAACAAGCATCAGGAGAACACTATTTCATGTTGTCTATCACATGCAACTGACATTATTAAGAAAAATATTTCATTAAAAAATGTCTACACACAAACATTATCTTGAACATAAAAAAAATAAATCTGAGCACCCATGGATATGTTAACAATCATATTGTTCATACGACCACACCGGTAGTACGAATGGGAGCTGATGAGGTGACCAGGGACAAGTTGATGACATACCTTGGAGTTAAGTTTGATTGCAGCCTGTGTTTTCGGGACCATGTTGACCATGTGATAACAAAATCCCGCAAAGGATTAGCCACCTTGAAGGTCATGGCAGCTGCCAACATCGAGCAGAGGCTACTTACTCTTCTGTTCCAGGGATTAGTCCTCGCACCTATCGAGTATGCCCTGGCAATTCTTACTGTCAGTACAACTCAAATTGATAGGCTGGAGAAAATACAAAATGAAGCCATGCGCATTATCCTGGGATGTACGAGGGACACTCCCTGTGTAGCAATGAGGTATCTTCTTGACTTTCCAACTATGGATGACAGAATCAAGATCTGGAGAGCACGAGCATACCTGAAGATTAGTACAGATACAGAGCATCCATTGCACCACATGCTCAACACAGAGAAAGGTGACAGGCTAAAAATAGGCAAATCATGGGTGGGCCGAGCAGAAGATGTCATCAAACAGGTCTGTGGGCTTACCAATATCAGCGTTGGTGAGGAGTGGATACCGGTGCCTACGTCATTCAAGGGGACTTTCTCGTGTATTGTCACACTTGCCAGGAAAAGTAGGGAACAGAACCCGGTCGTGGTTAATGCTGAGGTCAACGGTCTCATCTGTGATAACACCGATGAGAAAGATGCAGTCATCTATACAGACGGATCTGTAAGACGACACCAAAGAAGTGCATGGGCAATTACAGCACACTCGGCAGGCAGAATAGTCTACAAAGATCGTGGTGCATACGTCGTGAGCACGAGTAGCATGACAATGGAGGTGATGGCAATGACCAAGGCATTCAAATTGTTAGAGTCACAAGACTACACCCACGCATATATACTGAGTGATTCGATGAGCATGATAAAAAAAGTGGAGGCGGGCTCTGTACGCATGCAATGGGTAGAGTCGTTGCAGAAATCCAAAATACGTAAGGTCACCTTTGTCTATGTTCCTGGACATGCAGGAGTGTGGGGAAATGAAAGGGCGCACAGGTTGGCTAGCTGCACTGACGTTGAGGACGGGCAACCAATGGATTGGGCGGACATCATCAATGCCCTCCGAGATGTGGGAAGAGCACATGACTTCGACAAACACAGATCCACGTCACTTCTTCGGATGATGGAAATGGGAGTTAAGATGGGCACAGCCAGAAATGAGACACTTAGTGGCCATGTAAGAAGACTTATCAACCAACATAGAACTGGAGTTGTCAGCCGCTGGACACTGCGGGAATTGCTGAGGAGGGGATCTGAGCACCTATGGACATGCTCGGAGTGCAATGATGATGACCCGCAAATAACTAAATAAAACATCACATCACTTAGAATTGTGCCCTGTATGATAAATTTGGTGAATTTGACAATTTTCTCTTGTACAGATTGGATTGTGCTCCATTATAAAAGTGTTAGATTGACACTCAAGTTGATTGACACAAGGCAAACAAATCATCTAGTGATATTTTAGAATACATCATTGAGAAAAAGCTAAACTGCAACTATCACATTTATAAGGTTTCTCTTATATATGTTTTCTCTTGTAATGATTTAGACTGCTTCTATCAATAAAACCTACACCACACACACATAGCATTTGTAAAGTTTCTCTCCTATATTTTTTCATTTTGTGCTAATTTAAATTAAACCTATTCATAAAACCAACACCACACATCACATTTTTATGGTCTGTCTTCTATATATTTTCTCATGTAATGTTTTAGACTGAACATATTAGTCAAACAAACACCACACATGTCACATTTGTAAGGTTTCTCTCCTGTATGCATTCTCTTGTGACGTTTCAAAATACTATTATCAATTAAACCTACAACACACACATCACATTTGTAAGGCTGTTCTCCATTATGCTTTCGTGTGTATTTTTAGATTGCATCTTTGAGTAAAACCTACATTAAATACATCAGATTTGCAAGGTTTCTCTCCTGTATGTTTTACCATGTGACGTTTCAATTTGTTACTTTCAGTAAAACCTACACCACAAACATCACATTTGTAAGGTTTCTCTCCTGTATGTTCATTATGTGAAATTTTAGTTGAACACTAAATGTAAAGCCTACACTGCAGACATCACATTTGTAAGGTTTCTCTCCTGTATGTTTTCTCATGTGTACTCTTAGATGGCCACCTTGAACAAAACCTACACCGCACACATCACATTTGTAAGGTTTCTCTCCTGTATGTTTTCTAATATGCAATACTACAGCTATTCTGCAAGTAAAATTTACACAACACAAATCACATTTGTAAAGTTTCTCTCCTGTAGGTTTTCTCATGTGTTCTTTTAGATGGCCACCTTGAACAAAACCTACACCACACACATCACATTTGAAAGACTTCTCTCCATTGTTAAAACTGGGGGACCTGTGGGCTATCTTCCTACCCCAGGGTGAAGGTTTTGCAAATCCTCGCCTCAATTCCATCTATGGCATGTATTGTGTCTCTGTCTCTGCTTACATATCATCCATCCGTTTTTTCACTTTCTAGGCCCTGTATTCAAGCAGGATTCACAACAGCCCATTCCCCGCCACCTACTGTCACTGGCACTTACTCCGTTCATTCAGACGTATCTCATGGGGGCCAAATGTATCGAAGGAGGATCGTCACATCCTGGGTCACTTGTATCTATGCGATGTACTACAGGACTGTTAAAAAGAAACATGATGGACTCCTAGTCAGTACTAGAGTCATTTGTCTTCAAGTATGTCAGTAGATGGTCTCGAGGCGGTTTCGCTGAAGCTCTCACCCTGTCCACAGGGGGTTCCTATAGAAATAGTAATAAGATAGAAGACAAGACACTCACTCAAGGGAGAGTGAGGGTGATTAGATGAGGGCCATGGCATATAGCACATGTCGGTGTGCTCTAGCCCTGCATCTATAGGGGCTCACCTCCTCCCGAAGCAGAAATAACAGCTATTGAAACAGCAATTTATCATTTAAATACGATTTTCGATACCACACCATCAAAGATAACAAACACAGTTATATTTACGGATTCCAAATCGGCTCTGCAAGCACTGGAAAACAACACGAACAAAACAGAACTCACACAGCTTATCATAGACACAGACAAACTTATTGAAACACATAACATAAGATTGGTAATGCAATGGATCCCAGGACACTCAAATATACCAGGAAATGATAAGGCAGATACATTAGCTAAGAGAGGATCGAAACAGACACAGATACATACATCCATCACACTAGACACAGCCAAACAAGTCATAAACTCCAACAGTAGGGAGGAGTGGCTGAATGGATGGGCCTTAGGGAAAACAGGGAGAGAGCTTTTTAAATATATGGCAAGACCAAATCCACAAGACAACATCAACAACCTAACAAGAAGAGACGAAACCACCATCTTCAGACTGAGAACAGGACATGTTATGCTAAATAACCACATTAATAGAATACAACAAAACCATACCCCAGTATGTCCACTCTGTAATCACCCACAAGAAACTGTAGAACATCACCTGTTTCAATGTCCTGAGCTCACTGACATCAGAACAACACTATTTCCCCAAAGACCCTCCAAATGGAATACTCTGTACGGAACAACAGCAGAACTTAAAAATACCTGCAGATACTACTACATGGCATTGGGCAGAAGGGCATCAGCTCAAAGGTCACTGGATCCATAACAACAACAACAACAACAAAGACTTCTCTCCCGTATGTATTCTCATGTGTGCTCTTAGATGGCCACCTTCAAGAAAACCTACACCACAAACATCACATTTGTAAGGTTTCTCTAGTGTATGTCTTTTTTTGTGACTATTTAGACCACACCTACCAGCAAAACCTACTCCACACAAATCACATATGTAAGGTTTTTTTCCTATATGTTTTCTCATGTGCTCTTTTAGATGGCCACCTTAAACAAAACCTACACCACACATTTGTAAGGTTTCTCTCCCATGTTTTCTCATGTGTACTCTTAGACTGCCATTTTGAATAAAACCTACACCACACACATCACATTTGTAAGGTTTCTCTCCTGTATGCACATTTGTAAGGTTTCTCTCCCATGTTTTCTCATGTGTACTCTTAGACTGCCATTTTGAATAAAACCTACACCACACACATCACATTTGTAAGGTTTCTCTCCTGTATGTTTTCTAATATGCAATACTACAGCTGTTCTGCAAGTAAAATTTGCACAACACAAATCACATATGTAAGGTTTTTCTCCTGTATGTTTTCTCATGTGTTCTTTTAGATGGCCACCTTGAATAAAACCTACACCACACACATCACATTTGAAAGGCTTCTCTCCCAAATGTATTCTCATGTGTACTCTTAGATGGCTACCTTGAACAAAACCTACACCACACACATCACATTTGAAAGGCTTCTCTCCCGTATGTATTCTCTCATGTGTACTCTTAGACTTTCACCTTGTATAAAACCTACACCGCACACATCACATTTGTAAGGTTTCTCTCCCGTATGTTTTCTGTAATGCCTTACTAGATGACCTTTATAAATAAAACCTACACCACACATATCACATTTGAAAGGCTTCTCTCCTGTATGTTTTCTCATGTGTGCTCTTAAATGGCCACCTTGAATAAAACCTACACCACACACTTCACAAATGAAAGGTTTCTCTACTGTATGTGTTCTACTGTGACTTTTAGACTGTAACTATGAATAAAACCTACACCACACACATCACATTTGAAAGGTTTCTCTCTTGTATGTTTTCTCATGTGTGATCTTAGACTTTCACCTTGTAAAACCTACACCACACACATCACAAGTGTAATGTTTCTCTCCCATATGTTTTCTGTAATGTCTTACTAGATGACTTTTACAAATAAAACCTACACCACATATATCACATTTGAAAGGTTTCTCTCCTGTATGTTTTCTCATGTGTACTCTTAGACTTTCACCTTGAACAAAACCTAGACCACAAACATCACATTTGTAAGGTTTCTCTCCCGTATGTATTCTCATGTGTGCTCTTAGATGACCTTGAACAAAACCTACACCACAAACATCACATTTAAAAGGCTTCTCTCCCGTATGTATTCTCTTGTGTGCTCTTAGACTTTCACCTTGTATAAAACCTACACCACACACATCACATTGTAAGGTTTCTCTCCCATATGTTTTCTGTAATGTCTTACTAAATGACTTTTACAAATAAAACCTACACCACATATATCACATTTGAAAGGTCTCTCTCCTGTATGTTTTCTCATGTGTACTCTTAGACTTTCACCTTGAATAAAACCTACACCACACACATCACATTTGAAAGGCTTCTCTCCCGTATGTATTCTCATGTGTGTTCTTAGATGGCCACCTTGAACAAAACCTACACCACACACATCACATTTGTAAGGTTTCTCTCCTGTATGTTTTCTGTAATGTCTTAATAGATGACTTTTACAAATAAAACCTACACCACATATGTCACATTTGAAAGGTTTCTCTCCTGTATGTTTTCTCATGTGTACTTTTAGACTTTCACCTTGAATAAAACCTACACCACACACATCACATTTGTAAGGTTTCTCTCCTGTATGTTTATTCATGTGTACTCTTAGATTGCTGCTTTGAGTAAAACCTACACCACAAACATCACATTTGTAAGGTCTCTCTCTTGTATGCTTTTTTAAATGTCTTATTAGAAGGGTTTTGGAAATAAAACTTGCACCACACATATCACATTTGTAAGAGTTCTCTCCTGTATGTTTTCTCATGTGTGTTCGCAGACCTGTACCTTGATAATTATCACAATGAGTCAACAAAACTTGAGATTGAAATACCTCCTCTTTCCCTATTAATTGTCCAGGATTACTGTTAAGTACCACATGGAGACCAGTGTCTTGACAGTAGTCTTCACCTTGACCTTCCTGAGAACAGATGGAGATTAAATTCTAAAAATAGATCATAACAAAATGAAATGTGCAGTTGGACATAACTCTTATAGTTGTTACATATTTATTTGTTGACTCAACACTTTCAAATGTGACCATAGCTAACATACCTATGTAACAAGTTAAATGAATGACAAAACCTGTTGTGTGTTTAAAAGAAACTTACTTAGATGTCTGTGACATTGTGATGTCTGGCTACAAATCTCCACTGCTCAATCCTGAGCTATTTTCCTTCAATTCTTTATCAACAATCCTAATTGAGCCTTGTCTCTTTTGGTTTCCTCCTGTTCTCTTGTCATCTGAAGTATAGTGAAGACCTACTCTCAGTATCGTTGTCTGTGACACTTGGAGAACATAACACATCAAGTATCACCTTTCCTTCAGGCTCTCTGCAGTGATGTCATTAGCGCAGGTTTCCTTGTGAAGATGCAATTGTAGGAGTCAATTTTACCATAAAAAAACTCCCAGTTTTCTTTCAGCACGTTTGTTTGAATGACCTCTTGTTAGAAACTAATGATTTTTGTAGCTTATAAGTAACACCTATATTTTAATATGAATAGATTACTCTTATGATCTCTTTTTATAAACTAAGAGTATTACATGTCAGGCCATTTTATTGAATTTCCAGGGGAAGAGACAAAGAGGAATCTAAAATATTCTTGAACTAGACAGGTGGAAGTAGAGATAAAGATGCTTGGGAAGCCATGGAATGATCTTAAAAGAATGGCAACAAAAAAAACGGCTTGGAAAGTGTTTGTTGAAGACCTTTAATTCACAGGGAGCTGAAAGGTAGAAGTAAAGTAGAGAGATAAATAAAAGACAGGACAAGGGGAAATAATGATGAAAATTAAGGAGATGTTGAGAGGGGAGATAATTTAAGAATTTAAGTGGGGGGTGTGATTAAGAGCAACAGGCCACGGGGAAGTAAGCAAGGGAACAGGTAGGGGATTTTAAGAGAAAAGCGTGCGGAGCGAGGAGATGAGATGAGAGAAATTAAGGAGACAAAGAAATGAGGAAAATATAGTCAGTCGAGCTTACGTTGGGGCCCAATGCAGACGTTGTGTCCAAACACAAACGGGACTGTGGGCAGCATGGAAAAGGTTCACAATTGGCAGGTTAGTGTGTGGATAGTTTTAGATCTAGGTGGTTGAGTTGTCGAGTGACAGCTAGGGCTATAGGAATTAAGTAAAGAGTGATAGGATGACTCTATTGAAGAGATAGTTATCAATGTGATACACTTAGATAGATGAGCTTAGTGAAAGCTAGGTCTAGTGTAGACCTTTATAGGCATACAAGATGTTAGGTATGAACTGTTGGCTGTGAACCATTATTATAGAGAGACTTTCAATGAACATTTATTCATATCAAGAGAGACCTTCATCAGCAACAAGATGTTAGATATGAACTGTTGGCTGTGAGCCATTATTACTATAGTGAAACCTTCATCAGCAACAAGATGTTAGGTATGAACTGTTGGCTGTGAGCCATTATTACTATAGTGAAACCTTCATCAGCAACAAGATGTTAGGTATGAACTGTCGGCTGTGAGCCATTATTACTATAGTGAAACCTTCATCAGCAACAAGATGTTAGGTATGAACTGTCGGCTGTGAGCCATTATTACTATAGTGAAACCTTCATCAGCAACAAGATGTTAGGTATGAACTGTTGGCTGTGAGCCATTATTACTATAGTGAAACCTTCATCAGCAACAAGATGTTAGGTATGAACTGTTGGCCATGAGCCATTATTACTATAGTGAAACCTTCATCAGCAACAAGATGTTAGGTATGAACTGTTGGCCATGAGCCATTATTACTACAGTGAAACCTTCATCAGCAACAAGATGTTAGGTATGAACTGTTGGCTGTGCACCATTATTACTATAGTGAAATCTTCATCAGCAACAAGATGTTAGGTATGAACTGTTGGCTGTGAGCCATTATTACTATATAGAAACCTTCATCAGCATCAAGATGTTAGGTATGAACTGTTGGCTGTGAGCCATTATTATTATAGAGAGACTGTCAATGAACATTATTCCTGTCAAGGGGTAGACCTTCCTCACATCTAGATATCAGATATGAATTATTGGCGGTGTGCCATGGTGATATAGACTAATTGTTTTATCAATTAAACTGTTATAACTAGCCCTGGTGTTGTTCCTTGCTGTTGTCGAAGGGGTGGTGAGTCCTGTGAAGAACGAGCCGGGAGATGTCAGCAACGAGGTCACAACGCGAAGTCGATCAACGGGCAAACCTGAACCTGAGTGTACCGGAGCAGCGAGAAGGGTGGAACCTGAACCTGAGTGTACCGGAGCAGCGAGAGGGGTGGAACCTGAACCTGAGTGTACCGGTGCCAAAGGCAGTATTAGGGGCCGAGGTCGCTGTAATATACCAGGACAGGGTTGCCAACTGCCGTCGGAGTCAATCCGCTAGACTGGAGCAAAAAATCCGCGATTTTCCGCCAGATTGCCCGAAAAAATTTGCCAGAATTTCCGCCAGATTTTCCAAAAATATTTCCAGAGTTTATTACTTAGGAAACTTACATTAAATTATTATTAATCTACGTACTATTTTATTATTATTATTATTACGCATATCCAAACCAAATGGGAGAGTAAATTTAAATAAAAGTAATTATTAATTCGGTTTGTAACAGTCACAACTACAACTATATTAATACATGTAGAAACTAACTTAATTTGGCAACATAAAAATAATTTGAAAGACAAAGAAATTGCAGTGTCCAGTTTTCATGAAGAGGAAAATGCAACGCTGGCCGACTGAAGCTTCTTTGATTTGCTCTGAGAAAGAAGATCCCAATGTTTCGATGCCAATACACATTTACAAAACTTGCATCTAGCTTTGTCAGCACTACCCGGGACTTCTAAGATCCAATCTTTAAGGCACACTTCATTTAACCCACTCTTTACGAAATCGTCGCTGATATTGAAGTGTCATATCTTTATGATGTAATGTGAATGTACGTTGCTGATAGTTAAAGCCACATGTATAATATGGAATTACCAAAAATTGTAACTCTCTTATAGCGGTAGAGCGTTGAACCTACACAATTTGAAATAAATATGGACTTGATACTCACGTAGAAAGAAACACGTTGCTGAACACTCACACTGACTCTAAACAAATCCTCAGTTTGAAATATGAAACTTGCTAATTAATGATAACATACTTCATCATCATCATTGGGTGCCTTCTCTGCATCGAAGGTTGGCTACCATGGAGCGCCATTCCACTCTGTCTCTTGCTTTGATGGTGCAGATTGTCATAGGTTGCCTTAGCCATCTTTTGATGTTACTCGTCCATGTTAGTCTTGGTCTGCCTCTGCCTCTTTTACCTTGTATTTTCCCCTCTAATATTACTTTTATTAGACTGTTGTGTCTTTTAACATGACCAAAAAATTTCATTTGTCTTGCTCTAATTGTGTTTAGTAGTTCTTTTTTCAACCTTAGTCGTCCTAAACCTTCCTCGATTGTTTTCTTTCCATCCAATTCTACCTATTCTTCTGTAAATCCACATTTCAAAGGCCTCAATTTTCTGTTCTGTTTTATGGTCTAATGTCCATGTTTCTGCACCATACAGGAATATTGAGAAGATGTAACATTTTGCAAATTCTTAGTTTTAGCCCTGTTGTTATTTGTTTTGATGTTAGTATATTTTTCATGGCATTGAAATTACTTTTTGCCATACTTATTCTTTTATTTATTTCAGTTGTACATTTTCCATCATTGGTTATAGTATGTCCCAGGTAGTTGTAGTTCTGGACTGTCTCTAGATGTATTCCTTCAACTTTGATATTTAATTGTAGGTCTTGAGAATTTTCTTTGTTTATGATCATAGTTTTAGTCTTTTTGATATTCATATCTAGTCCATATTTCTTGCTTGTCATGTTTATCACATTAAGCAATTGTTGTAGATCTTTAGGATTTTCCGTTAGTAGTACAGTATCATCAGCATATCTTAGGTTATTGATTATCTTCCCATTAATGTTTAGGCCTGGCATCTCAGTAATGTTTTTAAAGATTTGCTCAGTGTATAGATTGAACAAGCTTGGTGATAGGATGCATCCTTGTCTTACTCCTCTTTTTATATCAATGGGTGTAGAGTTCTCCTTGTTATATTTTATTATTGCTGTTTGCTCCCAGTACAAATTACATATCAGTCGTATGTCAGTGTCATTCAGATTTATATCTTATGACATACTTGACTTAACACTATGACTATAAATCCTCAGTTATCCTACAATTTATTTCCAAAGTAGAAAAGTTTCAGTTTCAAACCGAAAGTCTCAACTACAATACTCTACTAAATTTTCTATTGGTCAGATCGAAAGTGATATAATGATGTAGTACATACATAATTTAACTTGTCATACAAGCGCTACAGATGCTCTTAGTTTGTGTTTTGACCACGATAAGGCTAATTTTAGTCGATTATCGTGATAAAAAAATCCGCGATTTGCCGCTGTCATTCAAAATAAATATACTAGAAATTCCGCTAGGTGGATTAATTATTTTTTGGGTGCTGCTCCAATTCCGCTAGATCTAGCGGAAAATCCGCTAAGTTGGCAACCCTGTACAAGGAGGGGTAAAAACGCTGATATAGAAGAAGATGACTGTTTATTTATTGCTAGTAATGATTGTGTTATCTTGTTCATGCTGTCATGTGGGGATGATGAAAGTCAAACCTACTGCTACTAATTGGGGGCCTCAGCATAGGTAAATGTCATGAGAGTAATGTAAACAATATACCCAGAGCAGAGACATGGGTCAGTTAGTGATCTATTACAGATCCTTCTGTATATCTCTACAGGTTGATACGGCCAGAATGAACCATGAAATTGGATTATGAGACCTAAGCAACACAGAATTTTAATACACCAAATTCTAGCTTGTGTTATGAAAAGGTCATCTCAGGATCAAGTGTCCATTCAACACATAAATCAAACAATCAAAAACATAGATGGTTTCTGCCTTTTGAATAGCAAGTTGTTATATTAGTCCTGGTCTCTCAGATCTTGAGCAGATCTATGACATCCCCAAAACTACAAAGGACTATCTACACACAATAAATATTGTGTTCATTCTTGAGTGACCTATGATACATCAATTTATCTCTTGTGATAGAAAGCATATTAATTGTGTACTTTACCTCAACATTGTCAATATAAACACCAGGTCCATCATCAGGGCATGTTCCTTCCATTTTCTGCTGATTTTTCACACAATCTGAACAGAGAAATGGATTATCAATGTAGAGGTTCAAATATACTGAATGACAAAGATGGCAGTGTGAAATGAGTCACAAAGTATGACGGAACCGTCAGTATTAACTGATCAAATTAAAACAGACACACTCAAGTTATCAACTAAATGCAGTCAAAATGTGAACAGAGACATTACTGACAACAGGCAAAAACTTACACAGAAAACTGTCCTTGTCAGGACAAGAAAGAGATGAGAAATCAGTCCTTGCTTTCATTATGCCAGAGGACATATCACTTTCCTCTTCTCTATTTGTTTCCATCTTTACTGTCTGACCCTAGAAATATTATTTTGTACATTTAGAGTAAACCCTAAACAAATAGAATAAAGTGAACATATAAGAAGAAAATATCTTGTGTGCAAAAATCATGAATGTAAAACAAGGTACAACAAAACAAAGTGTCAATATTTTTTTCTTATCCATCATACACAAGTGGTATGGTCATGCCCTACTTCCCCAGACAGCAAGTTTTATATGAAGTAAATTTTTAAAAAAATTGAGAACTGAACAATTGTACTAAACACTCCACTGCTGCAACTGCAATGTCAAGGAAAGAACATTGAAATCAGAACTGAAAACCAGAATTCACTGCAATAGAAAAGTGATAATTAGATGCTAAACATGGCAATAGATTTATATCTTATAACAGTTAGCTCTCTACATAGCCTTGAGTGGTAGACAAACTTTAGAATCTGCTGTTGTATGTTTGCTTTTGAAAACAATAATTTTCGTTTTATTCTTCATGTGTGATGTATTTTGACCAAATCAACTTCACAACTTGTCTCTTAAAAACCTGTTGGATTATTTCCAAACATAAACACAACGATGACCCATATCACAGAGACCTATCCATGAATTAAAACATTTTGATTGTAGTTTCATTTCCATGTGCACTTTTAATGGAAATACAATGAGGAAGTGACTGGGTACAAATGTTCTCATTTTGATGGAAAGTCTTTTGGGATTATTGCCTGTGTAGTCAAGTTGGACCTGTGTGGAGCAACATTATCAACAGGCAATGATCATAAATTAGATTGACCATTTGAGATCTTCAGTTGTTCCCACAGTTTGTCTTTAGGGTTGTTTATGTTGGTTATACTTTCATTCTCTTTCTACTTAGAAAGGTCCAGTTCTGGGTTGAAGTAAATATGATTTGAGCCCAATGATAATAATGGTTTTGGACTGTTCAAAGATATGTAACATTGATTCTACATCTGAAAGGAGAATTACATAACTGCTCTATGTTTTTATGCAGTTTGTTAGCCTCTGTTAGGACTTCTGTTTTCTATGTTATGACATATTTCCAGTTGGTATTACACAACCTATTTCTTCTTCATGGGATGTCTATTTGTGTCTGCCAGCTTTATATCTCTAGCAAAGTACAGAGAGCCATAATTTTCTGTGGATATCACTTTTTCCTATTTTTCACACTGGTAGCCATGTGCTCAGGTGTCCTCCGCCATGCTGGAAGATGTTCTCTGATTTCAGAGGTACTCACATACTTGCCAAGAGTTTAAATAATTTAAGATTTTTCGCTATTAAATTTGCATGTCAGCAGCCATTTTTCCCTACTCTTTTCATTTTCTAACTACCAATGGTCAACATTTTACCACTAGACCACCCAGTCCACCAATGTAATGTCTTAAATATAGAATCTCTCACCTTGTCCCAGGCTGAATCTATATTATCTATGTGTCTGTATTTGTGTCCATGTATAACTCAAATATAGTAACTGTATTTTTTATGATAGAAACTTGCAACATGTTGAGTCCATCAATACTGAGTTTTAAAGCAACACAACATGACACATCTTGTATAAAATGTTTAGTAAAAAAAATAAATAAACACACTCACATTATCATCAGGTTCTTTTTTTAAATAATCCTGAAAGAATGGGAATGTTTTCACTTTTACTTCCACCTTGGTCTGAGAATATAAAGATGATGTCAATATTTACATTGTTGGTTGTCTCACTTATTGATCTACACAAGGTTTTCACTCTAGATATTGAATCTGTAAAATTGTGTGTATTTTGTGGTTAATCTCAAGTAAATACAGAACACATTGTCCAGTCTGGCAACTTGTACAAACTGATGCAACCAAAGGAATAATCATCATCAAGTACCGGGCCCGCTGGCGTAGGTGATCATGTCTCTGAAGAAAAACAACTCTTAATGGCATTTTCCTATTACTGAGGTCTGCTGGGAGGAAATTGTAAGCAGAATCAGTAACTGGGCTCCAAACCAGAAGAATGGTGGGTTCAAATCCCGGAAGGGTCAAAAGCTTTTTTCTATCAGGGGTGAAAAGAAAATAGTGATACTAATTAAATTACTTCTGAAGAGTCCATAAAAATGTTCAATATTTTTTTTCCAACATTGTTTACATTTTGCCAGTAAAAAGTGATATGTGTGTATTTTCATTATTGTAGATGTAGTTGAACCTTTTGAAAGCTACAGGATGTGGTTTGATAGTGGCAGGGTGAAATGCTATTGTCAATTGTGTTGTGTGTTGATAATTGAGAAAACACCAGCCATGTAACACCAACATTTATGGTTATCTTCAGGGTTTGTAAAGGTGCTGTCCCCTTGCCTTGCTAGGCATATAGGAAATATGACATTAGTCACCATATTTTTCTATGACCAGGGCACATTTTATGTAATTTGGTTGGTATCATGCCAAGTACCTTTACTTCTCAGAAAAAGCTCTGGTAACCATTTAAAAAGTCTGGGTGAACAACAGAGCCTTGACAGTCTGAAAAAAAATTCACTTATGGTGATTGAACCCGGACCATTCTGATCAGGAAGTGAGCACACTAACCACTCAGCCAAGGAAGTGAGCACACTAACCACTCAGCCAAGGAAGTGAGCACACTAACCAATCAGCCAAGGAAGTGAGCACACTAACCAATCAGCCAAGGAAGTGACCACACTAACCACTCAGCCAAAGAAGTGAGCACACTAACCACTCAGCCAAGGAAGTGAGCACACTAACCAATCAGCCAAGGAAGTGAGCACACTAACCAATCAGCCAAGGAAGTGAGCACACTAACCACTCAGCCAAGGAAGTGAGCACACTAACCACTCAGCCACCAAGGCTCCTTGAGAATTTGACAACATTTTTATTGTTGAGTTGTGGTAGCTTACAATAGTTTCTCTCTGTGGACAACACACAAAACTGTGCCATGAAGGGCAGACAAATAAACTCCACACCTCAGTTGAGTGAATCAGTTGTTATATGACTTTAACACCAACCAACTCACTTTATTTTCTGCTTCATGTTTTATATTTTATAGATGGAACCAGACTCTGAGTTTCTATACTTCTGGCAGTCTCAGAATGAAACAGTAAAGTTAGTGTAATGTCCCTTGTTAGTAACAGGATTTACTTCAATAATGAAACCAATTAGGAACACAAAGAACGTAGCTACAAATTAATATGTACATGTGAGTAACAATCTTCATTCCAATGTTGTGTTACCAATGCCAGTGCTGGGTCATAGATGCAAGAAAAATAACCACAACCGAGAGGAAATGTGTTAGATGAGGACAC
This sequence comes from Megaustenia siamemsis, assembly GCA_032433765.1. Taxonomy (NCBI): domain Eukaryota; kingdom Metazoa; phylum Mollusca; class Gastropoda; order Stylommatophora; family Ariophantidae; genus Megaustenia; species Megaustenia siamemsis. The sequence goes on from JAVIAB010000159.1 coordinate 16,037,852, forward strand.
AGCCTTAGAGATAAGATCAGAAATGAAGAACTGAGAAAAAATATATTAATAACCCCACCATAGAAAACATTAAGAAACAACAGATAAAATGGTTTGGCCACATGATAAGGCAGAAAGATAAAAACACAATACAACAAGTCTCCAGTAAACATTGCAAGCACCAGACCCAAGGGCTGACCATAAAAAGATGGATTGATGAAATATATTGAAAAACTAGAAAAAATAGCAGCAGAGGCAAACAGAAGAGTAAAATACAGCAAATTATATATCCCCTTGATGATGAAAGGTGTTTGATAAAGGAAAGATGAAGTATAACATTTTAAATCTTATAACCTTTTTTGTTATTAACCAGAACAATCCCATTTGGTTCATGGACAGTTTTTTCCTTCTTTACAGATACAATTTGATATAAATGTCTTCTTGAGAGTTTCTGACAACACAGAAGCATGAATGGATGGATTTAACTCACTTCATTATCTGGCTCCTTTTTGATATCCCAGATTGGAATGCAATTCTTTGCTTCCATATTTTTGACTGCCAAAGAGAAAAGGTGAATTTTTAATATTTAAAAAATTGGAAAAGTGTCATTATAAAGTTAATGAGAGATGATAATACTAACACTGGAATAGTTTCATAATAAAGTTAATGAGAGATGATAATACTAATACTGGAATAGTTTCATAATAAAGTTAATGAGAGATGATAATACTAATACTGGAATAGTTTCATAATAAAGTTAATGACTGAGAGATGATAATACTAATACTGGAATAGTGTCATAATAAAGTTAATGAGGGATGATAATACAAATACTGGAATAGTGTCATAATAAAGTTAATGAGAGATGATAATACTAATACTGGAATAGTGCCATAATAAAGTTAATGAGAGATGATAAAATTAATACTGGAATAGTGTCATAATAAAGTTAATGAGAGATGATAATACTAATACTGAAATAGTGCCATAATAAAGTTAATGAGAGATAATAATACTAATACTGGAATATGTTTGTCTGTAAATTTGTGAGTGTATGACACACAAAATAAGTGGATTGTCTTTACTTGTTAAATTGTATAACTAACATGGAAACATTGTAATATTAAGGAACTTGTTTAACCTCAGACGGAATGTGCAGTTATACTGCAAACCACAACACAATGCAGACATGCCCACTTAACGTCCTTTTAAGGGCAGATGATGAAAAGGTGTACTCCTTTAGTCATTGGGCGAAAGCAAGCAAGACAGAATATGTACAAAAGAGGTGAGATGCAGAATGGCTCAAGCAAAAGTAGCTTTCCAAAAATGAGGAAGATACTATGCAATCCATTTTTGACAATAGAAACAAGAAAAAGAGTTCTTAAATGTTACGTAGAGCCAGTCTTAACATATGGATGTGAATCATGGACAATAGGACAACAGACAAGAAAATCACTGGAGTCTGTAGAAATGTGGCATTACAGAATAATATTGAGAATACCATGGACAGCTAAGAAGAGTAATGAAAATGTTCTGAAAGAGGTCAAAGCAAAAAGAGAGCTAATTTCCAATATTAGGAAGAAACAATCATCATTTTTTGGCCATGTAATGAGAAGAGAACGACTGGAATATATTGTAAAAACTGGACAAATTGAGGGACGAAGAGATAGAGGGAAGCAAAGAGAAAAGATACCAGACAGCTTATGAGAATGGCTTGGCAGAAGGTCAACAACAGAAATGATAAATAACTGTCGAGATCGAAAGTTGTGGAGAGCCATGATCACCTATGCCCAGTACTTGATGATGAACATAGAAAAGAGATGGTAACAAAACACATCCTTGTATAACTCCCATTATGACTCTTGACTCAAACTGTGTGCTGTCCTTCATGTCTTAAACAGCACTGGCAGCAGTCATACATATCCTAGGAATGTAAAAGTCCTAGTTTAAGCATGGAAATTATCTTAGTTTGGAAGAATAAAGTCCCCTTGAGTAACACTGCACTTTGTTCAGTGGTTCTCTACTATGTCATTAGAAGACCTCTAATTGTAGAGACTGAAGCAAACATGACAGATTTTTACAAAAATATTGTTCATTATCCTAATCCTAATAATAAATCAGAAAACAAAGCTGAATCCAAATAATTCCAGGAGAATACCTTGCTTCAATATTTAATGATGATATATATATATATATATATATATATATATATATATATATATATATATATATATATATATATATATACGTATATATATATATACGTATATATATATATGTATATATATATATATATATATATAATATATAGGTCATTTTTAGTGTTTGAGAATCACTGTATACATTTTTTGTTTGACAATAAGGAGGAGATAACTCATTACACTGAAATAATGTATATGTTTGATCTAAGAAATTACCCAGAAGCGAGCTGTCAAGATAAAATTAACTCTTTCCATATGCTTCACAGCACTGTAAGCCATGCCGATTTCGGAAACGTACGTTTCGCCGCATAATGTGCCACGCTCAATTTTATTAGTGTTAACACCATCAAACCATATTCTTTTTACATGTCTTGTATCATCTTGATATTGGTGAAATATAATACCTTGTTCAATTATCTAAAATTCATATATAAGTAAAAAGTAAAGTACCCCCCGTCATGCCAAGTGGCGTATAGGGAAATATGGTGTTAGTGACCCTATATTTTACAGACCTTCAGCACATGATTTTTGGGGTAATGTGGTCGGTATTACGCCCGTGCTGCTTTTACTTTCCCAGAAAAAATCCGGTACCCATTTAAGGCTGGGTGAACCCGGAGCCGTCTGTTGGGATCGAACCCTACCCCTTGTCCGTAGTAGTCCAGTTCACTAACCACTGAGCTATCGCGGCTCCTACTAATTTTTAGGGAATTAGTAAAACCCAGGTGTCCTCGCCAGGATTACGAACCCCGGCTGTTGCCGTGGTAAGCCAACCGCCTATCGATTGCGCTAACCGGACACCCAAAATTCATATATAATATAATAATAATAATTATATATTATATGTTAGATAAATATAAATAAAAATGTAGACTGATTCTTAAAACGATAACAAAGTTTTGTTTCTGAAATCGCTTCCGTTGCGTTGATAAAAAGCTTCCGTATGGAAAGAGTATGGCTTGGCAGAAGGTCAACAACAGAAATGATAAATAGCTGCCGAGATCGAATGTTGTGGAGAGACATGGTCACCTATGACACTAGGCCCGTACTTGATGATGATGATGGAAAGAGTTAATGGTGTTGGGAGACATGATCACCTGCACAAGCAGGCACAGTCAGTATTTGACGATCATGATGACTGTTGTTGTAGTCAATGATCTTACAGTTATGAAAGAAAAACAATGAAAGAATTGTCCAATGAAATGTCACTTTCAAATGTGCTGTTGTACTGCAAGGGCAGGTAGGGTCTATGCTCAGTGATGAGTGTGTCCATTTGTCTTGACCATAATTATTACTATTAGTTTTTGTCAGCATTTTTTTTATTGTGTCTACCAGTCGTATTTCTATTTCTTGCTTTCCAGAATTCCACTTTACTGTACTCCACACAAAATATAAAATAAACTGTATCATCAACAAGTTATGAATTGAAAACTGGGTAAATCCACAAGTAGGCTGATTTGAATTTGAATTGAAGCCTTTGAAATGTGGATATATAGAAGAATAGGTAGAATTGGATGGAAGGAAAAGAAAACAAATGACAAAGTCTTAAAACAACTAAAAATGAAAAGAGAACTTCTGAACACAATTAGAACAAGACAAATGCGATTCTTAGGCCATGTTAAAAGACACAACAGCCTACTGAAAGTGATCCTGGAGGGGAAAATACAAGGTAAAAGAGGCAGAGGCAGACCAAGATTAACATGGACGAGTAACATCAAAAGATGGACAAATCAACCGATGACAACCTGCACCATCAAAGCAAGAGATAGAGCAAAATGGCGCTCCATGGTAGCCAACCTTCGTTGCGGAGACGGCACTCAATGATGAATGATGAGGCTGATTTGCTATTACTGATATTGTAACATTAAATCTGCCTCATTATATTTCGCAACATTGCAGCAAGCTGTAAACTTAGAAAAACAAATAACATCAGATACCACTTCACTGTGACGTGAGTCAGATTATATTATAGTGATGAGTCAGCGAGTGAGTGTGAAACTCAACAAGAGTATTAGAGTTGAAGAGGTTCGCCGTTCGGTACCATCGTCGGAATTGAACCTACCATTTCTTTTGAGAGATCAGCTTTGAGTTATTTAAGTACAATTGTATTTTCCACTATTAGATCGCAAGAATAAACATTTTTATTAGAATTAGTTCGTTGACTTTTTGAGTGTCGAGTCGATCTGATGGAAGTACTAAATGTAAAACTAACCAACTAAACTAACTCAGTCTGTGACTGTTGTTAAAAATAGGGCAGCTGACGATATGGGGTACCGTTTATGTATGTTACCATGATGGTGTGCAGTCGTATTCGCGTAAAGAGAAGAATGAATGTATTCTATTAGAGAACTAACTAGCAGTGAGTTTACACAACAAAGCAACAAAGAAACTTTACAAAATAAAAAAAGCACCAACTCCTGGCTCGACACTGAAGAACAGGTTGCCACACAATTGCCAGGTGCCAATTTTGATTTAGAGCCAAACAGCGCTTTAAAAATAAAGTCAGGAAATAGCCATCATCATCATCAAGTACCGGGCCTAGTGGCGTAGGTGATCATGTCTCTCCACAACTTTCGATCTCGACAGTTATTTATCATTTCTGTTGTTGACCTTCTGCCAAGCCATTCTCTTAAGCTGTCTGTTATTTTTTCTCTTTGCTTCCCTCTATCTCTTTGACCCTCAATGTTTCCAGTTGTTACAATATATTCCAGCTATTCTCTTCTCATTACATGGCCACAAAATGATGATGGTTTCTTCCTAATATTGGAAATTAGCTCTCTTTTTGCTTTGACCTCTCTCAGATCCTCTTCATTACTTTTCTTAGCTGTCCATGGTATTCTCAACATTCTTCTGTAAAAGAAATAGCTATACAGTACTTTAAAATGCCAAACTAAAAAAAAGTTAAACATTTTTGACAAAGCACATCATATTTAACGCTACATATCCATTTTAAACACAAAAAAACAGTAATTTTGAAGGAATTTATTATATTCTGTTTACAATTTTACTCCAAAATCAACTTCATCAACATCTTTTTTTTATGTCAGTTTGTATGACATAGTTTGCTTCGACTTAACTTATGCAAGTTTGTGATAGAGTTCATGTGAGTCAGCTTTGGTTTGTTGAAAAAGGCTGTTCATCCTTTCAAACTCCTGAACTATATGTGCTGCAAACACACAAAAAACTAGTAATTGTTGCATTCTAACACCATTTCCTTCAACAGTCTTGCTGTAAACTTTGTGCCCAATTTTGAATGAGCTAATTCAGCATTAATGAAGTAAGCCTTTAGCTTTTCTCATTTCATCAAAATAGTAAACATAACATGTCCACGCACAAGCCAGCGAGTAGAGGAAGGCTTTTAAAATGGAAGCAGCTCGGCTTGTTTCATAAGCTGTAGGTGTAATCATTACTTTAAACACTTCTCTGTAGGCTTCTCGTCGTAAGTCACTGGCTAAACCATTAGATATCTCTCTGAAAGCATAAATTAAATATTTGAGGGCAGTTTGGCCATTGCATAATGAATGCAAAGTGTAAGTGAATGGCAAACACATCTTAATTACACGATGAAGGAGATACATCTTTCAATCTAGACCATACAGTTGTTGCACCCAACCATGTTTGATGCACCATCTGATACAACCCTAATGCAGTTTGTAATTCTCTGACCACATCGTTTGATTTCCTCGTCATTTTCTCCTGTAGGCTCTGACACATGAATTAGTCCAATAAATGCAGTTAAAATCGGATGTCTCCTCCTCTCATTAAAATAGCGAATTCAAATGCATAAGTGATTTTGAATGGATATGTCAGTTTATTTATCTGAAATTAGTGCATATTTTTTGTGTTGAAAGTCACGAACTAAATCTTTCTCAATTCAGGTGCTATTTTTCTTCTCCTTTTCTCTTTCTCACTGATACCGAAAAGGTGTTGTGGTTTATATCATTTGTCGTACTTGATCTGCTCGAACTGTGAATTATATAGTTATTTTCCTTTGTTGTTACATGTCTCAATCACTGCATCTATCTATCTATCTTCTATGTCTTCCTCTTGGTCTTTTTTCCATGCATTCTCGAGAAGAACGCCCTTGATTGTGATTGGTGAGGATCCATTCTGACCAGGTGGCCAAACCATTTAAGTTGTTGCTGTTCTATATATTCTTGGCAGGGTTTTAGTCCTACCATTTTTCTTATGGTTTCATTTGGTATTCTATCTCTTCTTGTGTTGTTTGTTTCAGGTGCTATTATATATTTTTTTTTATTAAGCATGAATATTCAGTTCGATGTGACTTTAAATGTTCCAGCGTGCTTCCCTAGCCATGTGGTGTCATGATTTCACTAAGATGATCTACTGTACGTATTGCATAATGGCAGGTCATGCCAAGGATATGTTTTTCCCCCCCCCCCCCCCCCCCAACTACTATTGTACTTATGACCGCTATCGCCAGAAGCTCTCCATTTCGTTGATGACATTATTTTGTGTAAAAGTAGTCTTTCTTTTTTTCTTCTATCCTTCCTCTGTTGCCGTTGGCGTCGAGGGGAGAAACAATCTGCGATTCTTTGCTCTTCTGTTGGCCTCTTCTGATGTTATTCCTCCTAGTGACTCTAGTATTCCCTTTATCCATCTCTTTCTCGGTCTTCCTCTTAATCTGACGTTTTCGTAGCGTTTGTTTATGGCTCTTTGATTCATTGTTAGTTCTGTCTTGTTATGTGGCCGAACCAATTTATCTGTTGTTTCTTTATGTATTCGATGGCTGGTTCAATTTCGAGTTTCTTCCTCAGGTCAGTGTTTCTTACTCTGTCCCTTAAGCTGTTTCCTATCATTCTTCTGACACATTTCATTTCGGTGGTCGTTATCTTTCTTATTGTTCTAGAGTCCAGCGTCCAATTCTGGCACTGATAGCATAGAGTTGGTAGAAAAATTGATTTGTATATTGCCCTTTTTGCTTCCGTAGTTATTGCTTTGTTTTTCAATAATGTTGATACTTGGCCTATAACTTGGCATGCTTTGTTACATCTTATATCTAGCTCTGTTTCTTGGTTATTGTCTTGTGTTAGAGTGCTACCCAGATATTTAAAATTGTCAACTTGCTTCAAGGATGCATTATCTATAATGATGTTTAGTTTTTCTTTCTTTCTCGCTATTGCCATTACTTCGGTTTTGTTTATGTTGATCTTCATGTTGTATTGTTTACAAGTGTTGTTTAGCCTGTTGATATGTTCTTGTAGGTCCTCAGTTGTTTCATGTATCAGAACTTGGTCGTCTGCAAATAGTATTTCATTTATTTCTTCCTCTCTTCTGTTGTTTTCTGGTATGCATATTTCGTTCTCTTCTGTGTTATAGTTTGTTGTCATCCGTGTTGGTATGTTTCCTCTGATTGGGCATGCTAATTTGCATGCCCATAAAAATAGTAATCACACAAATGCTTGATAATACTTGACGGGAACAAACGTCCAGGCATAAAGAGAAATTCAATTAAATTGTCACAATAAAATCACAGCGGAATCTCCTAAGAAACAAAAAACTTCACACCGCTAACCTAAACTTGAAACTCAAGAATCCTAAACTAGGGTGACCATTTTTTTCCCCGTTGTTTTCGGGGACATTTGTCATACTTTTTACATTTCAGAGGATTTTTTTGCTTATTTCTGAGACTGTCCCACAAAATCGGGGACGAATGATATTTGTATGTGTGAGTGTGTGCGTGCATGTGTGTGTGTGTACATATATATATATATATATTTATAATATGTGTGGATGGGTGTGTGACTGTGTGTGCGCAAGAAATTTTGTAGATGCAAAAAAAGAAAAGATAACTTTAAATTTCATAATAACTGTGTTTATTTGCTGTTTGATTTTATTTTTGTTAATATTCACGGTACTTATGCGATACACGCACTTAATGAAATTACAATAGTTAGTTTTGTTTCTCAATAAAAAAAAAAGTTTAAAATAAAATAAAATTTAAACAACATATAGATATTAATTGCAATATTAAAATAATGTTTACAGTACCTTATTTCTACTGAAGAGGTTGTTGCCTCGGCGTGGTACTTGTTTTTTAAGTGTATCTTTCTCAAGATCTCATGATTTGAAGCAAGTTTTTCACTGAAGCTTTCACACGATAAATTAATGTTAGTTTTTACTGTTAACATGGCTTGCACCGTGCTCACATTAATCCGTGATTTCTCTTCGAACCAGACGTAAATCATTTGAGAAAATAGTCTTTCTACGGATGCATTGCTGCCAGGTAAGCACATAAAAAGTTCAAGAATTCTCTTCACATTAGCATGTGGTACACTATTTTCTTTCAAGTACCTGAGTACTTCATTCCATTTTCTACATGGGGGCTTGTTACTGAACCACTCACATTCTTTTTGCAACAGATGACCTCGCAAATAAGTAAATTCATCAAAGAGCTCATCACGTTTGACGTTTACAACTTCATGACACTTTGAAGATATCTGTTCTACTGCATTATCAAAATGTTTCCTTTCAGGCACATTATCCAAGAGAAGGCAGCTCAGTTGTGACAAGTCCTCATTGTGCTTGTTCCAAGACTGCAAGTAATGTACAGCAGTATTATAGAATTCTTTACTTATTTGGAAATACCTTTCCATTTGGATGTCACCACTTTCTACTAAATCAGTTAGCAAACTCTTTACCATGTGTGGGATGAAATTTTCATCGCGTCGAGTTTCTAATTTTATAATGAGATTGTTCACAGCTAGTGCTGATTCTGTTGCACTCTTGTCGTCGCCTTCAATCGCCTTAATTGTTTCATGGAAGAGTGATGCGTGAGAATGAGCAAAGCTGAGCCAAAGCTCTGATGAACTGTTTTCAAAGAATTGTTTCAATATTGTAGGACTGTGTGTTTCTGACAAGAAGAAAGATCTCAGTGATCGATACAGTTTCAATATCCTTTCCAAGGCTGGAAATAATGACAACCACCTTATCTTCGAATAACCTAATAATTGCTTAAACTCCTGTCCAGCAAAGTCACAGAAGTCTTTTATGCGTTCTACACGAACCGTGTAAATGTGAAAGTATCCAAATATTTTTGTTACAATCACTTCCATATTCATAGGCATGGAATCAAACGCTGTTTTTGCAAAATTGTAGATTATGTGTGCGTTGCAACCAAGACCCATTATGTGCCTGTTTAACTTGGACTTTATTTTAGTTATGACATTATCTCTCCCTTTCCTCAACAAGCCTCCAAAGTTTGTATTTGTATTGTCTGTTGAGAGTCCAACAATCTTTTTGTTTAAGTCAAAATTATCAATTGCTGTCAACAATTGTTCAGATATTATGTCGGACGTTTCTCCTGGGATGCCTATGAAAACAATCAGTTTGGTCTTTACTGGAGTTTCCAGCTCATACGCCTGAAAATAACGAACTAAAATAGGAAGTAGCTTAACATGTTTATGATTAGATGTATCGCAAGACAATGTTACGAAGCTGACATATTTGAGGTCATTTTTTAGTTCATCAATAGCCCAAGGAGCAAAAACATTAGTAATTATGGATTCACACTTTGTTCTTGCACAGGAGAATTGTTTCGTTGAAAATTTCTTTTGTAGAATTGTTGTACAATCCATACTGCGGAAACTATGATTATGAAGTACAGTATGATATGCGAAGGTTTCTTCATGAACAGCTAGAGTGTATTAATCTTTTGAGGGTTTTCTTTTATAAAAATAATTTGTCATACACCCAGACTGAGACTTGCAAAGCAGCGTTTAATTATGCTTTTTTTGCCTGTAGATGATCAGTTATTGATGTTCTTCCACCACTTGCTATAGAAAAATTTGTACTACATATATTACATTTCACTAGCGTTCCATCCTCTAAAATTGCTTGTATAATAAATGGAAATTCAGCTTTCAGCGAATCACTAAAATGACACTTACGTTTTTTGGAAAGCATTGTTTTTATGCAACAGACGTCCACCGATCACAAGTAGAAAACAATGCACTGTACTGTCATTACACTCGGACTGATTTGAAAATTGGCCCAGAAAGATACTTTGGCGGGAGATGTCCGGAAAGGCAGTGGTGGGGCGATAGAGAAAGAGAGAGAGAGAGAGTGTGTGTGTGTGTGTGTGTGTGTCTGCTTTTTAAAAAAATTAAACCCATCCCAATATAAGTCAGTGGCTGTAATAGAAGTGACGTAGCACCGCGCTTCAAGAGTTCAAAGATCTATCTCCGACACAACGCGTCCAAGTCTTCTATTTTATCTTCCTGCTAATGCCGCTCAGTCTGGAATAAAGAAACACAACCCAGTAACGTCTTGAGTCCTAGTGATTATTTTAAAAGAGGGCCGATTCCGTGTATGAACATTTATTTATTCACTGAAATCGGGGACAAATTCTACACTTCGGGGACTGTCCCCGAAAATCGGGGACGAATGGTCACCTTATCATAAACTCCCAAAACTCTTGCTTGCGACAAGTTCACCAAAAAGTGCTCCCGAAGAATTCGTCGTGCATCTGTTTTGTACTTTAATTTCATGTTTATAGTCGCGCCTTTTACCTACATGTTACATCACATCATGGCTTGTAATGACAGTGGTAAGTCCTTTTTTTGGCCAAAACTTCGACATCACAAGATTCATCCACCAGTTTCAGGGCACACAGCAAATCTAATATTATAAGATAATCAGACATGGAAAAAGACCAAGAGGAAGACCCAGAAGAAGATGGATAGATGCAGTGACAGAGACATGTAACAACAAAGGAAAATCACTAATTCAGACAATTCGAGCAGCACAAGAACGACACATGATATAAACCACGACACCTTTTAGATATCAGTGAAAGAGAAAAGAAGAAAGAAGAAGAATCAGACAATCCTTGAAGGGTAGAATTAGATTACAATATTTACAGAATCCTCAAAACTCTTAGATAGCACATTAGGACTAAACTTGACGCCCTCATCGATAATCACTTCCAGTGAGATATTATCACCAACCGATATCAACAAGACGTCTCGTTGATTTCAGTTACACAATATGCCCTAGTAAGCGGACTTAGTTTAATCATACTGGGAATATTGTGTTAGTGACCATATTTCTCCCTAACCACGACACATTTTTGGGTGATGTGGTCAGCCAGGCTGCCCTTACTTCCCAGAACAATCTATGATACTCGTTTATAGAGGCTGGGTGAACCCAGGAGTCTTGTCGGTCCGAACAAATTTCGCCACTCAGTACTTTAATAAAGTAGAAAACAGCCCAAACATATCTGCCATAATCTATGTAATGTCATATCAAGCTGAAGGTGACACATAAGATAGAAATTCTTGACTCTTTGTGTCTAACGATATTTGTTATCACGCATCAGACCTTGCACAGGACCGCATTGTATCTCGTCTCACGACTCTATGTGAGTTGTTCAATCTCGACGAGGGACCATATGCCTGCTTTTGTTAACTCTCGCCTCAGTGTTCTTTTTACTGTTTCTCTAGGACGAAATTTCAGTCTTTTATCCCCTGGTTCCTATTTTAGGGTCTAATTTGAGACTGCTATAATTACATCATATACAATGATCACAATTCAGTTTAAAACAAAGAACAAGTAATAATGAAGGAATTTAGAATTTTCTGGTAAAAATTGGACACCAAAATCAACTTTGTCAGCATCTTTTTTATGTCCATTTGCATGATATAGTCTACTCTGGTGACTTTTCTGTGTAAGTTTAGTTCATGACAGAGTTCACGAGGTCCAGATTTAGTTTGCAGGAAAAAGATATTCATCCTTTCAAATTCCGAGCGATGGACATCGGTATCATAAAAAACAAGCATGTTTGTAGTTTAACACCATTTTCTTTAACAATCTTTTGTGCCAAATTTTGATTGAGCTATTCCAGCATTAATGGAGCATTTATCTCCTCTCAAATTATTAAACAGAACTTCTCCACACGCGTACCAGCGAGTAGACGATGGATTTTTTTTATGGAGGTTGGACAGTTTAGCTTGATTCATTATCTGTAGATGTATTCACTACGTTTAAATGTTAATTAGTTAAATACCTCTTTAGTGTCTTATCGTTTTAAGTCTCTATAGCTAAACAACTGAGAACAAAATTATATATTTGATTACAGCTTGGCCATTTGTTTGTGAGTAGTGCGGCATTTTTTGGGACGCACCATTTTGGGTGGCGCTGTACTTTTCAATGGAGAAAAATCCTCATCGATTGCCATCTCCGCAACGAAGGTTGGCTACCATGGAGCGGCATTCTGCTCTGTCACTTGCTTTGATGGTGCAGGTAGCCATAGGCTGATTTGTCCATCTTTTGATGTTACTGGTCCGTGTTAGTCTTGGTCTGCCTCTTTTACCTTGTATTTTCCCCTCCAGGATTACTTTTAGTAGGCTGTTGTGTATTATAACATAGCCCAAAAATCGCATTTGTCTTGTTTGAATTGTGCTTCGTAGTTCTCTTTTTATTTTTAGTTGTTTTAAGACTTCAACGTTTGTTTTCTTTTCCTTCCATCCAATTCTACCTATTCTTCTATATACCCACATTTCAAAGGCTTCAATTCTCTGTTCTGTTTTATTGTCTAATGTCCATGTTTCTGCACCATATAGGAATATTGAGAAGATGTAACATTTTGCTATTCTTAGTTTTAGCCTTGGTGTTATTTATTTTGATGTTAGTATGTTCATCATGACATTAAAATTACTTTTTGCCGTTCCTATTCTTTTGTTTATTTCAGTTTTACATATTCCATCACTGGTTATAGTATGTCCAAGGTAGTTGTAGTTCTGAACTGTCTCCAGGTCTATCCCTTCAATTTTGATATCCATTTGTGGGCTTTGACTATTTTCTTTGTTTATGAGCATAGTTTTAGTCTTTTTGATACTCATATCTAGTTCATATTTTTTGCTTGTCGTGTTTATTTCATTAAGTAATTGTTGTAGATCTTTAGGATTTTCTGCTAGTAGTACAGTATCGTCGGCATATTTAAATTATTGATTATCTTCCCATTAATGTGTAGGCCTGGCATCTCTATGATGTTTTTAAAGATTTGCTCAGTGTATAGATTGAACAAGCTTGGTGATATGATGCATCCCTGTCTTACTCATCTTTTTATATCAATGGGTGTAGAGTTCTCTTTGTTATATTTTATTATTGCTGTTTGCTCCCAGTATAGATTACATGTTAGTCGTATGTCCATGTCATCTAGATGAATGTCTTTTAGGCATTCTATAAGTTGTTTGTGGTGTACTCTATTAAAAGCTTGGTGTAGTCTATGAAGCAGGCATATATTGGTTTGTTTACTTCTGTGCACTTTTTGATTAATGTTCTCATGCAAATTATGTCTGTTAGTAACAGCTTGAAGTTTTTAAAACTATATCTAAACTATACTGGGGAATACGATGGTTGGTTGTACATTGTTATTTAACTTATTCAGCTGGAATGTGATTGTGCTATGTATTCTGAGAAAATATTGAAATAGTTGTAGCATCCGTTGCCTCAACTGAAAATCCACCACTGTAGTATCATCAGCTGTTATATATCATGAAACAGTGGCTACCTTGTTACATGAAAGCAGCATGTTTTGTACCGCGAGAAGCATAGAACCCGCAAAAATGTTGGACTCATTTTCCCAATACTCGCAATTATAAGATTATGCAATTGATTTATATTCTATTCATCATCATGTACCCTGCCGGTTGGCGTAGGCGATCATGTCCCTCCACAATCCTCTATCTACAGTGCATCGTATCAGTTCTGTTGTTGAATGTTTTCCATGCCATGACACCAAGCTATCCAGTATTTTCTCTCTTTATCGTCCGCGACCTCTCTTTCCTTTTATTTTGCCAGTTGTAACCAAGTATTCCAATTTTCCTCTTCTGGAGGAAAATATATTATATTCTATTAATAGTTTATATTCTATTAATGAACATTTTTGAAGAGGCCCCTGTTTGTTGCCACCCAAATGAGTCTTGCAGCCACGTGTTGGATTTACGTTGTTGCAACTATGATGTGTTATAGATATACATCCCCACAAAACCAACTGTGCATTTTAATTAGATTTTTTAGTGAGAGGAAACAGACAATATTATCCTCATTTTTTGGATTAAATTGTGTGCAGGAGAAAACATATTTCATTGTTTGACGAGAAAATCAAACGATGGGGTCAGAGCCTTACAGATTGCATTGGGTTTGAATCAGATAATGCATCAAATATGGTTGGGGCAACAACTCCGCATGGTCACCTGCTTCATCATTACACCTATGTGTTTGCCATTCACAAGGATGCAAAGACAAAGCTCACATCAAAATAGGATTTTTGCTCTCAGAGATAAATCAGTGGTTTAGCCACAGAGACTTTAAAGTCGAGAGGCCAACAAAGAAGAGTTTAACGTCATTAATGCATCCACAGATTATGATACAAGCTAAACATCCCACCTCACTTTGAAAAGCTCTCTCCTCTTTTGTTTTGTGTGTTCAAATAAGAGACCCAACCATAAATAAATTCATAAATCATAGCATAAAGACCTTTCTAAAACATTTGATGTTTTGTGGCTTTGCTGGTCTTCTCTAGTATGGATAATATTGTGATTAAAAAAAAAAAAGTTTTCCAAATGAGTGAAATGAAAAATTAGCCCCACAAACTCGACATTTTTAAGGTTTCACTCCTCAAAGTTCTCATGGGGGATAACGCCGATGGGGAAGGTACAGTCATCTATACAGAAGGATCCGTAATATGACACCAAAGTTGTGCATAGGTATTTACAGCATGCTCGGCAGAAGAATATTCAAAGACAGTAGTGCATACGTTATGATCACAAGTAGTATGATGATGGAGGTGAGTGATGGCAGTGAACAGAGCATTCGTTCACAGACTACACCCATGACTGCATACTAAGTGTTTCAATAAGCATGATAAGAAAATCGACGTCACTCCTTCAGATGAAAGAGATGGGAGTTAAGTACCCCTGCCACATCAAGTGGCATATAGGGAATATGGTGTTAGTGACCATACATTTTACAGACCCTCGTCACATGATTTTTGGGGTAATGTAGAGTTAAGATAAGCACAGCCAGAAATGAGAAAAGTAGTAGGCATATAAAAAGACTTATCAACTAACACAGAACTGGAATCGTCAATCGCTGGACACTTGTTGAGGAAGGGATCTGAGTACTTATAGACATATGTGGAGTGCAATGATGATAACACACAAATAACATATTTATTTTTCTCACATCGATTAATTTGTTTAAAAGAAGCCTTGGAACAATACGTCCCCCATACTGGATGAGCTTGATGAATAGGCAGAAAGACCGATATTGCGACAGAATGACTTTGGAAGTCAGTGAGAAGTACATGAAATACGAAGCTGACTGAAAATGATGATGTAGGTAATATGATTGTTTCCCATACATCCATGATGGATGGGAGTGTAGCTCATTTTAAGACATTAGAGTTGATTACTTTGTCCTGTCATTTGATGTTCATAATCTTCAGAGGGCAACAAATATGAAAGCTGTTTAACCTTTTCTCCTGCCCTACTTAGGAAGTACAAGTTTCTGATCCGTATAGAAGTGTACTAAGCACAGAATTTTGATAAATTATAATTTTAGTTCTGAGTGTTAGCCTATGCTCTATTTTTAAGTTTAGCAAATGTCAAAGCTGCCTTTCCAATTCAGGAATTTATTTCCTTGTCAATGGAGATGGTGGTTGTGACATAGAACCGAGATAGGTGAACATTCTCACAGATGCAAGGGATGTGTTATATCAAGGGGTTACAGAGTCACAGACAAAGTAAATCACTTCTATGTACCTTCTTCATTTCTACCAACAGTACACTTTTGCATAATTATGAATTATTACATTATTATTAATCTACACAATGCCAGAACAACTGAAACTGCTACTGGTGATAACATAAAGGTAGAAACATGGACACCGATACAAAGAGTTTACAAAAACAAAGGTAGACAAATTGAAAAAAACCAGAAAGATAGAAACATAAAGTCAAAAACATTTACACAAATATAAAGTAAAAAATATTGACACAAAAATAAATTTAAAAAATACATTTTAATGTTATTTGCTCTATATTCATATTAACAGGCAGCATGTTAGATGTTGCAAAAGCATTAAAACAAAAAATAATTCAGAAACAATAGACTATTAGAAGTAACAAACTTAAGACTATGCACAGAGTAAACAAAAAAAATGTTAAAACAATAATAGCTCTTTAACATTCTTTTATTAATGTATTAGTTTAGAGTTGACACACCAGCTGGATTTCTGACACTGTACACGATGCAGTCACATAGTGGTGCTTAGTAAATCTGACATTTTCTATTCTACAGTTATGTAAAAGAGTGTAGATTTTCTTTGTCATTTAGAAAAATGATACTTGATGTTGTGGTATTTGCTAATGTTGTTCTAGAACTTATTTGAATTGAAACTGTAGAACAGCTCATTGTTATCAGACAAACAATGACATTCTTGGCTAATGGTGTGTGTGTTGTTGATGTAGCAAACCAGCAACATGATGTACATTTGATTGATCTAGTTTGTGTAGACACTCTAGGAAGTTCTACTTTTAGCCATTTATATTCAACTCAAGCAAAATGATACAGGTTGTATTGCTGACCTAGTATATAGCTGTAGTAGGTTTGACATTGTTGATCCTGGTCTGACAGCATGGGCAAGACAAGTGTATCACTGTTTAAAACACATAGTACATAAATAGGAAAATTAATTAAAGACATCAAAACTTCTAATGTTCTTTTCTGACACAGGAAAAAAAAATAATTTATACAATTAAATCTTCTTTAATTGTGTTTTCAGATAGCAGACACAGCCAGAAATTAATTCACAAAACATAGCATAAAGACCTTCATGAAACATTTGAAGTTTTGTGGATTTCATTTTCTTCTCTAGCATTAATAGAATTGTGATTTTAAGAAATGTTTTCCAAATGAGTGAAAATTGCACCACAAACACAATATTTTAAAGGGTTCACTCCTCTATGTGTTTTATTGTGTCTTATAAGACTTTTCTTTGAACAAAGTCTACTTCACAAACATCACATCTGTAAAGCTTCTCAACTGTATGTTTACTAATATGTCATATTAGAGTGAGTTTGTTAGTAAAATTTGCACCACACATATCACATTTGTAAGGTTTCTCTCCTGTATGTTTTCTCATGTGTAATCTTAGATGGCCACCATGAACAAAACCTACGCCACACACATCACATTTGTAAGGTTTCTCTACTGTATGTCTTTTTTTGTGATTATTTACACCACACCTACTAGCAAAACCTACTCCACACACATTACAAATGAAAGGTTTCTCTACATGTATGTGTTCTACTGTGACTTTTTAGACTGTAACTATGAATAAAACCTACACCACACACATCACATTTGTAAGGTTTCTCTCAGGTATGTTTTCTCATGTGTACTCTTAGACTGCTGTTTTGAATAAAACCTACACCACACACATCACACTTGTAAGGTTTCTCTCCTGTATGTTTTCTAATATGCAATACTAGAGCTGTTCTGCAAATAAAATTTGCACAACACAAATCACATATGTAAGGTTTCTCTCCTGTATGTTTTCTCATGTGTACTCTTAGATGGCCACCTTGAACAAAACCTACACCACACACATCACATTTGTAAGGTTTCTCTCCCGTATGTTTTCTGTAATGCCTTACTAGATGACCTTTACAAATAAAACCTAGACCACATATATCACATGTGAAAGGCTTCTCTCCTGTATGTATTCTCATGTGTGCTCTTAGATGGCAGCCTTGAACAAAACCTACACCACACACATCACATTTGTAAGGTTTCTCTCCTGTATGTCTTTTTTTGTGACTATTTAGACCACACCTACTAGCAAAACCTACTCCACACACTTCACAAATGAAAGGTTTCTCTACTGTATGTGTTCTACTGTGACTTTTTAGACTGTAACTATGAATAAAACCTACACCACATACATCACATTTGTGAGATTTCTCTCCTGTATGTTTTCTCATGTGTACTCTTAGATTGCCATGTTGAATAAAACCTACACCACACACATCACATTTGTAAGGTTTATCTCCTGTATGTATCCTCATGTGTAGTCTTAGACTGCTGTTTTGAATAAAACCTACACCACACACATCACACTTGTAAGGTTTCTCTCCTGTATGTTTTCTAATATGCAATACTAGAGCTGTTCTGCAAATAAAATTTGCACAACACAAATCACATATGTAAGGTTTCTCTCCTGTATGTTTTCTCATGTGTACTCTTAGATGGCCACCTTGAACAAAACCTACACCACACACATCACATTTGTAAGGTTTCTCTCCCGTATGTATTCTCATGTGTGCCCTTAGATGGCTGCCTTGAACAAAACCTACACCACACACATCACATTTGAAAGGCTTCTCTCCTGTATGTATTCTCATGTGTGCTCTTAGATGGCTGCCTTGAACAAAACCTACACCACACACATCACATTTGAAAGGTTTCTCTCCTGTATGTCTTTTTTTGTGACTATTTAGACCACACCTACTACCAAAACTTACTCCACACACTTCACAAATGAAATGTTTTTCTACTGTATGTGTTCTACTGTGACTTTTTAGACTGTAACTATGAATAAAACCTACACCACACACATCACATTTGTAAGGTTTCTCTCCTGTATGTTTATTCATGTGTACTCTTAGATTGCTGCTTTGAGTAAAACCCACCCCACAAACATCACATTTGTAAGGTCTCTCTCTTGTATGTTTTTTTAAATGTCTTATTAGAAGGGTTTTGGAAATAAAACTTGCACCACACATATCACATTTGTAAGAGTTCTCTCCTGTATGTTTTCTCTTGTGTGTTCTCAGACCTGTACCTTGATAATTATCACAATGAGTCAACAAAACTTGAGATTGAAATACCTCCTCTTTCCCTATTAATTGTCCAGGATTACTGTTAAGTACCACATGGAGACCAATGTCTTGACAGTAAACTTCACCTTGACCTTCCTGAGAACAGATGGAGATTAAATTCTAAAAATAGATCATAACAATATGAAATGTTGCAGTTGGACATAACTCTTATAGTTGCTACATATTTATTTGTTGACTTAACACTTTCAAATGTGACCATAGCTAACATACCTATGTAACAAGTTAAATGAATGACAAAACCTGTTGTGTGTCTAAAAAGAAACTTACTTCATAACATATGAAGAACATAACATATCAAGTATTACCTTTCCTTCAGGCCCTCTGCAGTGATGTCATTAGTGCAGGTTTCCTTCTGAAGATGCAATTGTAGGTGTCGATTTTACCATAAAAAACTCCATTATCTTTCAGCACTTGAATGGCCTCTTGTTAGAAACTAATGATATTTGTAGCTTATAAGTAACACCTATATTTTAATATGAACAGATTACTATCTCTTTTCATAAACTAAGAGTATTACATGTCAGGCCATTTTATTGAATTTCAAGGGGAAGAGACAAAGAGGAAACTAAAATATTCTTGGAATAGACAGGTGGAAGTAGAGATAAAGATGCTTGGGAAGACATGGAATGATCTTAAAAGAATGGCAATCTTGTTCATGCTGTCATGTGGGGATGATGAATGTCAAACCTACTGCTACTGACTGGGGCCTCAGCATAGGTAAATGTCATGAGAGTAATGTAAACAATATACCCAGAGCAGAGACACAGGTCAGTTCGTGATCTATTACAGATCCTTCTGTATATCTCTCACAGGTTGGTACAGCCACAATGAACCATGAAACTGGATTATGAGACCTAAGCAACACAGAATTTTAATACACCAAATCCTAGCTTGTGTTATGAAAAGGTCATCTCAGGATCAAGTGTCCATTCAACACATAAATCATACAATCATAAACATAGATGGTTTCTGCCTTTTGAATAGCAAGTCGTTATATTAGTCCTGGTCTCTCAGATCTTGAGCAGATCAATGACATCCCCAAAACTACAATGGACAATCTACACACAATAAATATTGTGTTCATTCTTGAGTGACCTACGATACATCAATTTATCTCTTGTGATAGAAAGCATATTAATTGTGTACTTTACCTCAACATTGTCAATATAAACACCAGGTCCATCATCAGGGCATGTTCCTTCCATTTTCTGCTGATTTTTCTCACAATCTGAATAGAGAAATGGATTATCAATGTAGAGGTTCAAATGTACTGAATGACAAAGATGGCAGTGTGAAATGAGATAAAAAGTATGACAGAATCGTCAGTATTAACTGATCAAATTAAAACAGACACACTCAAGTTATCAACTAAATGTAGTCAAATGTGAACAGAGACATTACTGACAACAGGCAAAAACTTACACAGAAAACTGTCCTTGTCAGGACAAGAAAGTGATGAGGAATCAGTCCTTGCTTTCATTATGCCAGAGGACATATCACTTTCTTCTTCTCTGTTTGTTTCCATCTTTACTGTCTGACCCTAGAAATATTATTTAGTACATTTAGAGTAAACCCTAAAAAATAGAATAAAGGTGAACATATAAGCAGATAAAGCTAAGAAAATATCTTGTGTGCAAAAATCATGAATGTAAAACAAGGTACAACAAAACAAAGTGTCAATATTTTTTTCTTATCCATCATACACATTTACAAGTGGTATGGTCATGCCCTACTTTCCCAGTCAGCAAGTTTTATATGAAGTGAATAAAAAAAATATTAATTGTTTTAAAAATTGAGAACTGAGCAATTGTACTAAACACTCCACTGCTGCAACTGCAACGTCAAGGAAAGAAAATGGAAATCAGAATTAAAATGCAATAGAAAAGTGATAATTAGATGCTAAACATAGCAATAAATGTAAAACAGTTAGCTCTCTACACAGCCTTGAGTGGTAGACAAACTTTAGAATTTGCTTTTGTATGTTTGCTTTTAAAAACAATGATTTTCCTTTTATTCTTCATGTGTGATGTCTTTTGCCCAAATCAACTTCACAACTTGTCTCTTAAAAACCTGTTGGATTATTTCCAAACATAAACACAACGATGACCCATATCACAGAGACCCATCCATGAATTAAAACATTTTGATTGTAGTTTCATTTCCATGTGTACTTTTAATGGAAATGCAATGAGGAAAGTGACTGAGTACAAATATTATCATTTTGATGGAAAGTCTTTTGGGATTATTGTCTGTGCAGTCAAGTTGGATCAACATTATCAACAGGCAATGATCATAAATTAGATTGACCATTTGAGATCTTCAGTGGTTCCCACAGTTTGTCCTGAAGGTCGCTTATGTTGGTTATACTTTCATTCTCTTTTTGCTTAGAAAGGTCCAGTTTTTGGGGTGAAGTAAATATGATTTGACCTCAATGATAATAATGGTTTTGGACTGTTCAAAGATATGTAGCATTGATTCTACATCTGAAAGGAGAATTACAAAACTGCTCTTTGTTTTTATGCAGTTTGTTAGCCTATGTCATGACATATTTCCAGTTGGTATTACACAACCTATTTCTTCTTCATGGGATGTCTATTTGTGTCTGCCAGCTTTATATCTCTAGCAAAGTACAGAGGGCCATAATTTTCTGTGGATATCACATTTTCCTATTTTTCACACTGGTAGCCATGTGCTCTGGTGTCCCCCGCCATGCTGGAAGATGTTCTCTGATTTCAGAGGTACTCTCATACTTGCCAAGAGTTTGAATGATTTAAGATTTTTCGCTATTAAATTTGCCTGGTAGCAGCCATTTTTCCCTACTCTTTTCATTTTCTAACCACCAATGGTTCTTAAAATATGCAGAATGCATACAGGCCATCTGTATTTCACTATTTTCCACAAGGGCTAAACATTGGATCTCACTACCCAGAGATTAGAGGGAGGGTAAAGCTACACAGAAATCATGAATTTGATTTTTGAAAAATTTCCACAAACTGTTGTGGGGATTGAATCCAGGACCTTCTTGTCCAGAGGCCAACATTTTACCACTAGACCACCCAGTCTACCAATGTGATGTCTTAAATATAGAATCTCTCGCCTTGTCCCAGGCTGAATCTATATTATCTATGTGTCTGTGTCCATGTATAACTCAAATATAGTTTCTGTATTTTTTATGATTGAAACTTGCAACATGTTGAGTCCATCAATACTGAGTTTTAAAGCAACATAACAACATGACACATCTGGTATAAAATGTTTAGTAAAAAAAAAATAAACAAATAAACACACTCACATTATCATCAGGTTCTTTTTTTAAATAATCCTGAAAGAATGGGAATGTTTTCACTTTAACTTCCACTTTGATCTGAGAATATAAAGATGATGTCAATATTTACATTGTTGGTTGTCTCACTTATTGATCTACATAAGGCTTTCACTCTAGATATTGAAGTTGTAAAATTGTGTGTATTTTGTGGTCAATCTCAAGTAAATACAGAGCACACTGTCCAGTCTGGCAACTTGTACAAACTGATGCAACCAAAGGAATAATCATCATCAAGTACCGGCCTCGCTGGCGTAGGTGATCATGTCTCTGATACTTACAACAGGAGAATGAAGGAGAACAAGCAAGGTGATTTGCATGCTGGGACAGAATACTGATACAATAGAGAAGGTTTTGATTGAGGATCAGAGCAAATAAAAAATAAAATAGTAAAAAAAAAACTCTTAATGGCATTTTCCCATTACTGAGGTCTGCTGGGAGGAAATTGTAAGCAAAATCAGTAACTGGGCTCCAAACCAGAAGAATGGTGGGTTCAAATCCCGGATGGGTCAAAAGCTTTTTTCTATCGGGGGTGAAAAGAAAATAGTGATACTAATTAAATTACTTCTGAAGAGTCCATAAAAATGTTCAATATTTTCTTTTCAACATTGTTTACATTTTGCCAGTAAAAAGTGATATGTGTGTATTTTCATTATTGTAGATGTAGTTGAACCTTTTGAAAGCTACAGGATGTGGTTTGATAGTGGCAGGGTGAAATGTTATTGTCAATTGTGTTGTGTATTGACAATTGAGAAAACACCAGCCATGGTAACACCAACATTTATGGTTATCTTGAGGGTTTGTAAAGGTGCTGTTCCCCTGCCTTGCTAGGCATATAGGAAATATGGCATTAGTCACCATATTTTCTATGACCAGGGCACATTTTATGTAATTTGGTTGGTATCATGTCAGGCCACCTTTACTTCCCAGAAAAAGCTCTGGTAACCATTTAAAAAGTCTGGGTGAACAACAGAGCCTTGTCAGTCTGAAAAAAAAATACACTTATGAGTGAGCCCAGACCATTCTGATCAGGCACACTAACCACTCAGCCAAGGAAGTGAGCACACTAACCACTCAGCCAAGGAAGGGAGCACACTAACCACTCAGCCAAGGAAGTGAGCACACTAACCACTCAGCAAACGAAGTGAGCACACTAACCACTCAGCCAAGGAAGTGAGCACACTAACCACTCAGCAACCGATGCTCCTTGAGAATTTGACAACATTTTTATTGAGTTGTGGTAGCTTACAATAGTTTCTCTCTGTGGCCAATACACAAAACTGTGCCATGAAGGGCAGACAAATAACCTCCACACTTCAGTTGAGTGAATCTGTTGTTATATGACTTTAACACCAACCAACTCACTTTATTTTCTGCTTCATCTTGTATATTTTCTACTGGAACCAGACTCTGAGTTTCTATACTTCTGGCGGCCTCAGAATGAAACAGTAAAGTTAGTAATGTCCCTTGTTATTATCAGGAATTACTGCAATAATGAAACCAATTAGGAAAACAAAGAACGTAGCTACAAATTAATATGTACATGTGAGTAACAATCTTCATCCCAATGTTGTGTTATCAATGCCAGTCCGGGGTCATAGATGTAAGAAAAATAACTACAACTGAGAGGAAATGTGTTAGATGAGGAAACAGCCTTAGAGCTAAGATCAGAAATGAAGAACTGAGAAAAAAGATATTAATAACCCCACCATAGAAAACATTAAGAAACAACAGATAAAATGGTTTGGCCACATGATAAGGCAGAAAGATAAAAACACAATACAACAAGTCTCCAGTAAACATTGCAAGCACCAGACCCAAGGGCTGACCATAAAAAGATGGATTGATGAAATATATTGAAAAACTAGAAAAAATAGCAGCAGAGGCAAACAGAAGAGTAAAAGACAGCAAATTATATATCCCCTTGATGATGAAAGGTGTTTGATAAAGGAAAGATGAAGTTTAACATTTTAGATCTTATAACCTTTTTTGTTATTAACCAGAACAATCCCATTTGGTTCATGGATAGTTTTTCGTTTTTTACAGATACAATTTGATATAAATGCCTTCTTGAGAACACAGAAGCATGAATGGATGGGTTTAACTCACTTCATTATCTGGCTCCTTTTTGATATTCCAGATTGGAATGCAATTCTTTGCTTCCATATTTTTGACTGCCAAAGAGAAAAGGTGAATTTTTAATATTTACAAAATTGGAAAAGTGTTATAATAAAGTTAATGAGAGATGATAATACTAATACTGGAATAGTGTCATAATAAAGTTAATGAGAAATGATAAAATTAATACTGGAATAGTGTCATAATAAAGTTAATGAGGGATGATAATACTAATACTGGAATAGTTTCATAATAAAGTTAATGAGAAATGATAAAATTAATACCGGAATAGTGTCATAATAAAGTTAATGGGCGATGATAATACTAATACTGGAATAGTTTCATAATAAAGTTAATGGGAGATGATAATACTAATACTGGAATAGTGTCATAATAAAGTTAATGGGAGATGATAATACTAATACTGGAATAGTTTCATAATAAAGTTAATGGGAGATGATAATACTAATACTGGAATATGTTTGTCTGTAAATTTGTTGTGAGGGTATGACACACAAAATAAGTGGATTGTCTTTACTTGTTAAATTGTATAACTAACATAGAAAAATTGTAATGTTTGAGAACTTTGTTAACCTGAGACTTAAGATGTAAAAAAGAGGTGAGATGCAGAATGGCTCAAGCAAAAACAGCTTTCCAAAATATGAGGAAAATACTATGCAATCCATTTTTGACAATAGAAACATGAAAAAGAGTTCTTAAATGTTATGTAGGGCCAGTCTTAACATATGGATGTGAATCTTGAACAATAGGACAACAGACAAGAAAATCACTGGAGTCTGTAGAAATGTGAAGAATATTGAGAATACCATGGACAGCTAAGATGAGTAATGAAAATGTTCTGAAAGAGGTCAAAACATAAAGAGCACTAATTTCCAATATTAGGAAGAAACAATCATCATTTTTTTGGCCATGTAATGAGAAGAGAACAACTGAAATATATAGTAACAACTGGAAAAATTGAGGGACGAAGAGATAGAGGGAAGCAAAGAGAAAAAAAACCAGACAGCTTAAGAGAATGGCTTGGCAGAAGGTCAACAACAGAAATGATAAATAACTGTCGAGATCGAAAGTTGTGGAGAGCCATGATCACCTATGCCCAGTACTTGATGATGAACATGGAAAAGGGATGGTAACAAAACACATCCTTGTCTAGTCTAACTCCCATTATGACTCTTGCCTCAAACTGTGTGCTGTCATTCATGGCTTACACAGAACTGGCTGCAGTCATACATGTCCTACGGAATGTAAAAGTCCTAGTTTAAGCATGGAAATTATCTTAGTTTGGAAGAATAAAGTCCCCTTGAGTAACACTGCACTTTGTTCAGTGGTTCACTACTATGTCATTAGAAGACCTCTAATTGTAGAGACAGAAGCACATATGACAGATTTTTACAAAAATATTGTTCATTATCCTAATCCTAATAATAAATCAGAAAACAAAGCTGAATCCAAATAATTCCAGGGGAATACATTTCTTCAATCTTTAATGATGAATATATAGGTCATTTTTAGTGTTTGAGAATCACTGCATTCATTTTTTGTTTGACAATAATGAGGAGATAACTCATTACACTGAAATAATGGTTTGAACTAGGAAATTACCCAGAAGCGAGCTGTCAAGATAAAATTAACTCTTTCCATACGCTTTGCAGCACTGTAAGCCATGCTGATTTCAGAAGTGTACGTTTCGCCGCATAATGTGCCACGCTCAATTTTATTAGTGTTAACACCATCAAACCATATTCTTTTAACATGTCTTGTATCATCTTGATATTGGTGAAATATAATACCTTGTTCAATTATCTAAAATTCATATATAATATGTTAGAAAAATATAAATATGTAGATTGATTCTTAAAACAATAAAAAAACGTTGCCTCTGAAATCGCTTCCGTTGCATTGATAAAAAACTTCCGTATGGAAAGAGTTAATAGTGTTGGGAGACATGATCACCTCCACAAGCAGGCACAGTCAGTATTTGATGATCATGATGACTGTTGTTGTAGTCAAGGATCTTACAGTTATGAAAGAAAAACAATGAAAGAATTGTCCAATGAAATGTCACTTTCAAATGTGCTGTTGTACTGCAAGGGCAGGTAGGGTCTATGCTCATTGATGAGTGTGTCCATTATTTTGTCTTGACCATAATTATTGCTATTAGTTTTTGTCAGCATGTTTTGTATTGTGTCTACCAGTCTATTTCTTGTTTTCCAGAATTTCACTTTACTGTACTCCACACAAAAGATAAAAATAAACTGTATCAACAATTTATGAATTGAAAACTGGGTAAATCCACAAGTAGGCTGATTTGTTATTACTGATATTATTGTAACATTAAATCTGCCTCATTATATTTCACACTATTGCAGCAAGCTGTAAACTTAGAAAAACAAATAATATCAGATACCACTTCACTGTGACGTGAGACAGGTTAAACTAGTTAAATTGATGAGTATGTGAGTGAGTGTGAAACAAGAGATTCGCCGTTCAGAACCATCGTTGGAATAGGGAATTGAACCTACCATTTCTTTTGAGAGATCAGCTTTGAGTTATTTAAGTACAATTGTATTTTCGACTATTAGATCGCAAGAATAAACATTTTTATTAGAAATACGAGTTCGTTGAATCGTTGAATTTTTCATTGAGTGTCGAGTCGATCTGATGGAAGTACTAAATGTAAAACTAACCAACTAAGTTAAGTTCTTCACATGTTTGCTGTTGAAGTTAACGTTTTTATTTATTTCTTATTCACCTTCCCGAGTCCCATGCGCTGTAATCAAATGTCAATTACACTAACTGTTGTTAAAAATAGGGCAGCTGACGAGATGGTACCGTTCCGTTTATGTATGTTACCATGATGGTGTGCAGTCGTATTCGCGTAAAGAGAAGAATGAATGTATTCTATTAGAGAACTAACTAGCAGTGAGTTTACACAACAAAGCAACAAAGAAACTTTACAAAATAAAAAAAGCACCAACTCCTGGCTCGACACTGAAGAACAGGTTGCCACACAATTGCCAGGTGCCAATTTTGATTTAGAGCCAAACAGCGCTTTAAAAATAAAGTCAGGAAATAGCCATCATCATCATCAAGTACCAGGCCTAGTGGCGTAGGTGATCATGTCTCTCCACAACTTTCGATCTCGACAGCTATTTATCATTTATGCTGTTGACCTTCTGCCAAGCCATTCTCTTAATCTGTCTGTTATTTTTTTTTTCATTTTGCTTCCCTCTATCTCTTTGTCCCTCAATTTTTCCAGTTGTTACAATATATTCCAGTTGTTCTCTTCTCATTACATGGCCACAAAATGATGATTGTTTATTCCTAATATTGGAAATTAGCTCTCTTTTTGCTTTGACCTCTCTCAGAACCTCTTCATTACTCTTCTTAGCTGTCCATGGCATTCTCAACATTCTTCTGTAAAAGAAATAGCCATACAGCACTTTAAAATGCCAAAACGAAAAATAGTTAAACATTTTTGACAAAAGCACATCATATTTAACGCTACATATCCATTTTAACACAAAGAACCAGTAATTTTGAAGGAATTTATTATATTCTGTTTACAATTTTACTCCAAAATCAACTTCATCAACATCTTTTTTTAATGTCAGTTTGTATGACATAGTTTGCTTCGACTTAACTTATGTAAGTTTGTGATAGAGTTCATGTAAGTCAGCTTTGGTTTGTTGAAAACGGCTGTTCATTCTTTCAAACCCCTGAACTATAGGTGCTGCAAACACACCAAAAACTAGTAATTGTTTCAGTCTAGCACCATTTCCTTCAACAGTCTTGCTGTAAACTTTTTGAATGAGCTAATTCAGCATTGATGAAGTTAGCCTTTAGCTTTTCTCAGTTCATCAAAATATTAAACATAACTTGTCCACGCACAAGCCAGCGAGTAGAGGAAGGCTTTTCAAATGGAAGCAGCTCGGCTTGTTTCATAAGCTGTAGGTGTAATCATTACTTTAAACACTTCTCTGTAGGCTTCTCGTCGTAAGTCACTGGCTAAACCATTAGATATCTCTCTGAAAGCATAAATTAAATATTTGAGGGCAGTTTGGCCATTGCATAATGAATGCAAAGTGTAAGTGAATGGCAAACACATCTTAGTTACACGATGAAGGAGATACATCTTTCAATCTAGACCATACAGTTGTTGCACCCAACCATGTTTGATGCACCATCTGATACAACCCTAATGCAGTTTGTAATTCTCTGACCACATCGTTTGATTTCCTCGTCAATGAAATGAAAATATATTTTCTCCTGTAGGCTCCGACACATAAATTAGTCCAATAAATGCAGTTAAAATCGGATGTCTCCTCCTCTCATTAAAATAGCGAATTCAAATGCATAAGTGATTTTGAATGGATATGTCAGTTTATCTATCTGAAATTAGTGCATATTTTTTGTGTTGAAAGTCACGAACTATAGATCTTTCTCAATTCAGGTGCTATTTTTCTTTCTTCTACTTTTCTCTTTTTCACTGATACCGAAAAGGTGTCATGGTTTATATCATTTGTCGTTCTTGGTCTGTTCGAACTGTCTGAATTAGTTATTTTCCTTTGTTGTTACATGTCTCAATCACTGCATCTATCTATCTTCTATATCTTCCTCTTGGTCTTTTTTCCATGCATTCTCGAGAAGAACGCCCTTGATTGTGATTGGTGAGAATTCATTCTGACCAAGTGGCCAAACCATTTAAGTTGTTGCTGTTCTATATATTCTTGGCAGGGTTTTAGTCCTACCATTTTTCTTATGGTTTCATTTGGTATTCTATCTCTTTTTGTGTTCTTTGTTTCAGGTGCTATTATATATATTTTTTTTTATTAAGCATGAATATTCAGTTCGATGTGACTTTAAATGTTCCAGCGTGCTTCTCTAGCCATGTGGTGTCATGATTTCACTAAGATGATCTACTGTACGTATTGCACAATGGCAGGTCATGCCAAGGATATGTTTTTTTTTTTTTCCCAACTACTATTGTACTTATGACCGCTATCGCCAGAAGCTTTCCATTTCGTTGATGACATTATTTTGTGTAAAAATAGTAATCACACAAATACTTGATAATACTTGACGGGAACAAACGTCCAGGCATAAAGAGAAATTCAATTAAATTGTCACTATAAAATCACAGCGGAAACTCCTAAGAAACAAAAAACTTCACACCGCTAACCTAAACCTAAACTTGAAACTCAAGAATCCTAAACTAGGGTGACCATTTTTTTCCAGTTGTTTTTGAGGACATTTGTCATACTTTTTACATTTCAGAGGATTTTTTTGCTTATTTCTGAGACTGTCCCACAAAATCGGGGACGAATGATATTTGTATGTGTGAGTGTGTGCGTGCATGTGTGTGTGTGTACATATATATATATATATATATATATATATATATATATATAAGTCCGGCTTGTTGCAGGAGCTACTGAGTTAAGTGCTCTATGCACACCGTGAGCTGTGTGTCTCATCCGTTTTGATCCGTGCTCTATGCACACCGTGAGCTGTGTGTCTCATCCGTTTTGATCCTGCTTCGATATCCCGCTTGTTTACGATGAATGATGATATCGTATGACAGGGAACAGTTGGCTGTGTTCACTTTCTGCGCGGTTTCGCCTTATGTCTTTTGGCGTGTGCTGAGACTGCTACGATGGGGACTACAGTTACCTTTCTTTGTTTGGGAGATGAGTTAGTAATTCGGATGATTCCACTGGCACGGGCGTTTGAGCAATTATGGATTTTAATTCGTTTGCTGTGATACCGAGGCCTTCAATAACAATATATATATATATATATATATATATATATATATATATATATATATATATATATATATATATATATATATATATATAATATGTGTGGATGGGTGTGTGACTGTGTGTGCGCAAGAAATTTTGTAGATGCAAAAAAAGAAAAAATAACTTTAAATTTCATAATAACTGTGTTTATTTGCTGTTTGATTTTATTTTTGTTAATATTCACGGTACTTATGCGATACACGCACTTAATGAAATTACGACAGCTAGTTTTGTTTCTCAATAAAAAAAAAAGTTTAAAATAAAATAAAATTTAAACAACATATAGATATTAATTGCAATATTAAAATAATGTTTACAGTACCTTATTTCTACTGAAGAGGTTGTTGCCTCGGCGTTGTACTTATTTTTTAAGTGTATCTTTCTCAAGATCTCATGATTTGAAGCAAGTTTTTCACTGAAGCTTTCACACGATCAATTAATGTTAGTGTTTACTGTTAACATGGCTTGCACCGTGCTCACATTAATCCGTGATTTCTCTTCGAACCAGACGTAAATCATTTGAGAAAATAGTCTTTCTACGGATGCATTGCTGCCAGGTAAGCACATAAAAAGTTCAAGAATTCTCTTCACATTAGCATGTGGTACATTATTTTCTTTCAAGTACCTGAGTACTTCATTCGCTTTTCTACATGGGGGCTTGTTACTGAACCACTCACATTCTTTTTGCAACAGATGGCCTCGCAAATAAGTAAATTCATCAAAGAGCTCATCACGTTTGACGTTTACAACTTCATGACACTTTGAAGATATCTGTTCTACTGCATTATCAAAATGTTTCCTTTCAGGCACATTATCCAAGAGAAGGCAGCTCAGTTGTTACAAGTCCTCATTGTGCTTGTTCAAGACTGCAAGTAATGTACAGCAGTATTATAGAATTCTTTACTTATTTGGAAATACCTTTCCATTTGGATGTCACCACTTTCTACTAAATCAGTTAGTAAACTTTTTACCATGTGTGCATGACATTTTCATCGCGTCGAGTTTCTAATTTTATAATGAGATTGTTCACAGCTAGTGCTGATTCTGTTGCACTCTTGTCGTCGCCTTCAATCGCCTTAATTGTTTCATGGAAGAGTGATGCGTGAGAATGAGCAAAGCAGAGCCAGATTCCCTGTTTTCAAAGAATTGTTTCAATATTGTAGGACAGTGTATTTCTGACAAGAAGAAAGATCTCAGTTGTTGATACAGTTTCAATATCCTTTCCAAGGCTGGAAGTAATGACAACCACCTTATCTTCGAATAACCTAATAATTGCTTAAACTCCTGTCAGCAAATTCACAGAAGTCTTTTATGCGTTCTACACGAACCGTGTAAATGTGAAAGTATCCAAATATTTTTGTTACAATCACTTCCATAGGCATGGAATCAAACGCTGTTTTTGCAAAATTGTGGATTATGTGTGCGTTGCAACCAAGACCCATTATGTGTCTGTTTAACTTGGACTTTATTTTAGTTATTACATTATCTCTCCCTTTCCTCAACAAGCCTCCAAAGTTTGTATGTGCATTGTCTGCTGAGAGTCCAACAATCTTTTTGTTTAAGTCAAAATTATCAATTGCTGTCAACAATTGTTCAGATATTATGTCAGACGTTTCTCCTGGGATATCTATGGAAACAATCAGTTTGGTCTTTACTGGAGTTTCCAGCTCATAAGCCTGAAAATAACGAACTAAAATAGGAAGTAGCTTAACATGTTTATGATTAGATGTACCGCAAGACAATGTTACGAAGCTGACATATTTGAGGTCATTTTTTAGTTCATCAATAGCCCAAGGAGCAAAAACATTGGTAATTATGGATTCACACTTTGTTCTTGCACAGGAAAATTGTTTCGTTGAAAATTTCTTTTGTAGAATTGTTGTACAATCCATACTGCGGAAACTATGATTATGAAGTACAGTATGATATGCGAAGGTTCCTTCATGAACAGCTAGAGTGTATTCATCTTTTGAGGGTTCTGTTTTACAAAAATAATTTGTCATACACCCAGACTGAGACTTACAAAGCATCGCATCCTTATGCTTTTTTGCCTGTAGATGATCAGTTATTGATGTCCTTCCTCCACTTGCTATAGAAAAATTTGAACTACATATATTACATTTCACTAGCGTTCCATCCTCTAAAATTGCTTGTATAATAAATGGAAATTCAGCTTTCAGCGAATCACTAAAATGACGCTTACGTATTTGTGGGAAGCATTGTTTTTATGCAACAGACGTCCACTGATCACAAATAGAAAACACGACTGCACTGTACTGTCATTACACTCGAACTGATTTGAAAATTGGCCCAGAAAGATACTTTGGCGGGAGATGTCCGGAAAGGCAGTGGTGGAGCGAGAGAGAAGAGAGAGAGAGAGAGAGTGTGTCTGCTTTTAAAAAAAATTAAACCCATCTCAATAGAAGTCAGTGGCTGGAATAGAAGTGACGTAGCACCGCGCTTCAAGAGTTCAAAGATCTATCTCCGACACAACGCGTCCAAGTCTTCTCTTTTATCTTCCTGCTAATGCCGCTCAGTCTGGAATAAAGAAACACAGTACAACTCAGTAACGTCTTGAGTCCTAGTGATTATTTTAAAAGAGGTCCGATTCCGTGTATGAACATTTATTTATTCACTGAAATCGGTGACAAATTTATTTCGGGGACAACTTCTACACTTCGGGGACTGTCCCCGAAAATCGGGTTCGAATGGTCACCCTATCATAAACTCCCAAAACTCTTGCTTGCGACAAGTTTACCAAAAAGTGCTCCCGGAGCAATCGTTGTGCATCTGTTTTGTACTTTAATTTCATGTTTATAGTCGCGCCTTTTACCTACATCACATCATGGCTTGTAGTGACAATGGTAGGTCTTTTTTTTGGCCAAAACTTCGACATCACAAGATTCATCCACCAGTCTCAGGGCACACAGCAAATCTAATATTATAAGATAATCAGACAATCCTTGAAGGGTAGGATCAGATTACAATATTTACAGCATCCTCAAAACCCCTAGATCGCGCCCTTCAGACTAAACTTGACGCCCTCGTCGATAATCACTTCCGGTGAGATATTATCATCAACAAGCCGAAACGTCTCGTTGATTTCAGTTACACAATATGCCCTAGTAAGCGGACTTAGTTTAATCATACTGGGAATATTGTGTTAGTGACCATATTTCTCCCTGACCACGACACATTTTTGGGTGATGTGGTCGGCCAGGCTGCACTTACTTCCCAGAACAATCTATGATACTCGTTTATAGAGGCTGGGTGAACCCAGGAGTCTTGTCGGTCCGAACAAATTTCGTCACTCAGTACTTTAATAAAGTAGAAAACAGCCCAAACATATCTACCATAATCTATCTAATGTCATATCAAGCTGAAGGTGATACATAGGGTAACAATTCTTGATTATTTGTGTCTAACGATATTTGTTATCACGCATCAGACCTTGCACAGGACCGCATTATATCTCGTCTCACGACTCTATGTGAGTTGTTCAATCTCGACGAGTGACCATATGCCTGTTTTTGTTAGCTCTCGCCTCAGTGTTCTTTTTACTGATTCTTTATGACGAAATTTCTGTCTTTTATCCCCTGGTTCCTATTTCAGGGTCTAATTTGTGACTGCTATAATTACATCATATACAATGATCAAAATTCAGTTTAAAACAAAGAACAAGTAATATTGAAGGAGTTTAGAATTTTCTGGTAAAAATTGGACACCAAAATCAACTTTGTCAGCATCTTTTTTATGTCCATTTGCATGATATAGTCTACTCTGGTGACTACACTGTGTAAGTTTAGTTCGTGATAGAGTTCACGTGGTCCAACTTTAGTTTGAAGAAAAAGATATTCATCCTTTCAAATTTCTGAACGATGGACATTGCAATCATAAAGAACAAGTATGTTTGTAGTTTAAACACCATTTTCTTTAACAATCTTTTGTGTCAAATTTTGATTGAGCTATTTCAGCATTAATGGAGCATTTATCTCCTCTCAAATTATTAAACAGAACTTCTCCACACGCGTACCAGCGAGTCGACGATGGTTTTACTTTATGGAGGTTGGGCAGTTTAGCTTGATTCATTATCTGTAGATGTATTCACTACGTTTAAATGTTAATTAAAGTTAAATACCTCTTTAGTGCCTTATCGTTCTAAGTCTCTATAGCTAAACAACTGAGAACAAAATTATATATTTGATTACAGCTTGGCCATTTGTTTGTGAGTAGTGCGGCATTTTTTGGGACGCACCATTTTGGGTGGCGCTGTACTTTTCAATGGAGAAAAATCCTCATCGATTGCCGTCTCCGCAACGAAGGTTGGCTACCATGGAGCGGCATTCTGCTCTGTCACTTGCTTTGATGGTGCAGGTAGTCATAGGCTGATTTGTCCATCTTTTGATGTTACTGGTCCGTGTTAGTCTTGGTCTGCCTCTTTTACCTTGTATTTTCCCCTCCAGGATTACTTTTAGTAGGCTGTTGTGTCTTATAACATAGCCCAACAATCGCATTTGTCTTGTTTGAATTGTGCTTCGTAGTTCTCTTTTTAATTTTAGTTGTTTTAAGACTTCAGCGTTTGTTTTCTTTTCCTTCCATCCAATTCTACTTATTCTTCTATATACCCACATTTCAAAGGCTTCAATTCTCTGTTCTGTTTTATTGTCTAATGTCCATGTTTCTGCACCATATAGGAATATTGAGAAGATGTAACATTTTGCTATTCTTAGTTTTAGCCCTGGTGTTATTTGTTTTGATGTTAGTATGTTCTTCGTAACATTAAAATTACTTTTTGCCGTTCCTATTCTTTTGTTTATTTTAGTTGTACATTTTCCATCACTGGTTATAGTATGTCCAAGGTAGTTATAGTTCTGAACTGTCTCCAGGTCTATTCCTTCAATTTTGATATCCACATATTGTGGGTTTTGAGTATTTTCTTTCTTTATGAGCATAGTTTTAGTCTTTTTGATATTCATATCTAGTCCATATTTTTTGCTTGTCATGTTTATTTCATTAAGTAATTGTTGTAGATCTTTAGGATTTTCTGCTAGTAGTACAGTATCGTCGGCATATCTTAGGTTATTGATTATCTTTCCATTAATTTGTAGGTCTGGCATCTCTATGATGTTTTTAAAGATTTGCTCAGTGTATAGATTAAACAATCTTGGTGATAGGATACATCCTGTCTTACTCCTCTTTTTATATCAATGGGTGTAGAGTTCTCTTTGTTATATTTTATTATTGCTGTTTGCTCCCAGTATAGATTACATATTAGTCGTATGTCCATGTCATCTAGATGTATCTCTTTTAGGTATTCTATAAGTTGTTTATGGTGTACTCCATTAAAAGCTTGGTGTAGTCTATGAAGCAGGCATATATTGGTTTGTTTACTTCTGTGTACTTTTTGATTAATGTTCTCATGCAAATTATGGCGTCTTTTGTCCCGCTATTTTCCTAAATCCAAATTGTTGCTCATCTAATTCAGTATTGATTTTATTCTGAATCCTTCCCTGTATAACTTTTAGCAAGCTTTTTGTAACATGTCTCATTAGGCTTATTGTTCTGAAGTCACTGCATTCAACTGCACCATCCTTTTTAGGCAATGCAATGAAAGTTGATGTTTTTAGTTCATTTGGTATGTATACTGTATGGTATATGTCATTGCATATGTCTGTAATCACTTCAATGCCAACATCTTCTAGTGTCTTTATCATCTCTATTTGTGTGCTGTCCTGCTGCTTTTCCCTTTTTCATTGTTTTTTATAGCTTCTTCCACCTCAGATTTTAAAGCCTGATGTACATTTTATAACTGGTTTCTTGTCCCTTTTTTTCATGAAATAGTTCTGTTATATATAATGCTGCAATCTTTCTAAAATATCTTTATTGTCTGTTAGCATTTTCCCTTTTTTGTCTGCATTGCATCCACCTTCAGTGGCTTTTAAATTTTTATTAGTCATTCTCTTTATTTCTGTGTGCATTCCTCTTAAGTCTTTGTTTGCTTTCCATAGTTTCTATTTCTATACATTTTTAGCTGAAAAATAAAAGACGTAACAACTTATATACATCAAAATAACCAGCGCTAGCCTCTTCATCAAACTGCATCTCTTCAATATATGGAGGAGACTGCCATTCTAGAATAAAACTATTATATCTACGAGGGGAGGTCAAAAAGTAATGCACACCAATTTTTTTCTCGGAAACTATTCGGGCAAAATGTGTGAAATTTTCACAGATTGTAGCTGAACATCCCCTTTACACTACCTATTTTTCAACATAATCTCCGTCCAAGCGTATTGCCTTACGCCAACGCGAAACTAGGTCATGAATGCCTCATTTGTACCAAGTTTTGTCCTGCTCGCATAGCCATTTTTTTAACTGCACGGATCACATCCTCATCATTGTCAAAGTGTGTCCCACGCAGGAATTTTTTGAGTGGTCCAAACAGATGGAAATCTGAGGGAGCCAGATCAGGGCTGTAAGGAGGATGGGGCAGTACAGTCCAACCAAATTTGTTGATTGCTTCCCGTGTTACCAGACTTGTGTGAGGGCGTACATTGTCATGTTGAAGCAACAAATCTGCAGATGGCTTATTAGGCCGAACTCTGTGGAACCGATTTTTGAGTTTTGTCAGTGTATTGATGTAAGCTGTCGAGTTGATTGTCTCACCTCTTGTCATTACATCAACAAGAATCACACCATCAATGTCCCAGAAGACAGTGATCATCACCTTTCCGGCTGATGGAGATGTTTTGAATTTTTTCTTTTTGGTGACTGCGGATGATGCCATTCCATTGACTGCATTTTTGTTTCAGGCTCATAATAATGTGCCCACGTTTCGTCACCGGTAACAATTTTTGACAAAAACATTTCTCCTTCAACACCAAAACGCTCCAACAATTCAGAACAGAATGTTTTCCTTTGAACTCTGTGATCATTTGTTAGGCACCGAGGAACCCATCGAGCGCAAATCTTTGAATATCCGAGAGTTTTAAAAATTGCGATTGCACTTCCCTTGCTGACTGTAAGCTGCAATGCCAATTGCTGACTAGTGATACGCCTATCCTTACGAATAATGGCATCAGCCCGGTTTAACATGTCTGTGCTGGTAGCCGAGGCAACACGTCCAGAACGCGGTAAATCATGCAGCTCCACTCGTACACTTTCTGCAGCTTTAATTCTCTGAACCCAGCGACTAACTGTGCTCCTATCGACTGCAGAACATTTGTACACTGCACACAGTCGTTTATGAATGTTTGCCACAGTTTCTTTTTCCGCAACCAGAAATTCTATGACAATTCGCTGTTTGTAACGGACATTGTTGACAAGCTCCATTTTAATGGTTCATAGATTGCGTAATATTTATCCGAATGCTGTGCAATTTGGTGCACATAATTGGAACATGTCATATTCCAAGTGTGCAAAATTTCATATTCCTATCCTTATTATTAGCCGAGAAAAAAATTGGTGTGCATTACTTTTTGACCTCCCCTCGTATCTTTCTGTACGACACATATTACCATGGCTGGTGTATGTCAGGGAAAAAGTGGGGGAGGGGATGGCTCGCAAAAGGACCAGAGAGATAAGGCAGCTGATTCAAAGCATTCGCCACGGACGTAAGAGACTCAGGATTTTCTATATCACACATAAGAGACAAAATTCTTTCTGTCTATCATGGGCTACTCTGTACACCGGCATTTTAGCCAGCAAAACAGTGGATTTTCACAGCACAGCCACTAGCTCCCCGCGAATAAAACTACTCAATCATATCAAATGCAGATTCAGCACTTGTTTTGTTTCATCCTGTAAATTAAAATTGCACGCCTACTCCTGGGATGTATGGCCCTTCAGAATAATATTCTACTTCTGCAGCAGCGACCATGTGACTTCACCTCTACATCGACTGCCATAAACAGATGTCCTTGGCTGTAGAAGAATTGTGATGTATTTTGCAGCATTGCTGCCATATTTGTTCCTTTTGTTCCAACACATCTGACTACATTCCATTTTTTATGTAGAGGGTTGTCTTCCCTCGTTGATCCCATTTTGCTTGGCTAGACTGGTTCCATGTTTCCAGGAGCACAGCTTGGAGGTGGGATAGGGTCGTGATCAGCTCTGTATTAACCACAGATCCTGAAGTATACAGTCAGCCTAGTTTATGATTGGTGTCTTTGAACCTACAGATCATGGTTGGTGTCTTGAAAGTCATAAATTGTTTGGTGTCTTGAGACACATAGTTTGTGTCTTTTATTATTCCATCCATAAGTAAATAACGTTTCAAGCCGGGCCTCGCTGCTGAGACCAGGGGTGGTTGTTGCAGAGAGAAATCACAAATAAAAATCCAGTCGGTGCAGCCGGGATTTGAACCAACAATCTCTCTGTCTCAAATCCGGCGTCCTGCCTGGAGACCAACGAGTCCCCACCAACTAGTCTATTAAGATGAAAAGAACAATAAATAAAATCCCAGGTAAGATTAGAGAATGTCACAGTCCACCAGCACGTCAGAATTTAAATAAACACAACAGGGTTCAGTACAACACTGTTTAAAAAATGACATGCAACTGATGTTGTTAAGAAAAAAAACTAATAATCATAACTATGATCATAAACAAAGAAAATTTTCAAGACCTACAAATAAATATCAAAGTTGAAGGAATACATCTGGAGACAGTTCAGAGCTACAACTACATGGGACATACTATAACCAATGATGGAAAATGTAAAATTGAAATAAAGAAAAGAATAGGTATGGCAAAATGTAATTTTAATGCCATGAAAAATATACTAACAACAAAACAAATAACAGCAGGGCTGAAACTAAGAATAGCAAAATGTTACATCTTCTCAATATTCCTGTATGGTGCAGAAACATGGACATTAGACATGAAAACAGAAAAGAATATATTAAAGCCTTTGAAATGTGGACTTATAGAAGAATAGGTAGAATTGGATGGAAAGAAAAGAAAACAAAACGATGAAGTTTTAAAACAACTAAAAATAAAAAGAGAACTACTAAACACAATTAGAACAAGACAAATGAAATTTTGGAGGCATGTTAAAAGACACAACAGCCTACTAAAAGTAATATTGGAAGGGAAAATACAAGGTAAAAGAGGCAGACCAAGACTAACACGGACCAGTAACATCAAAAGATGGACAAGTCAATCGATCACAACCTGCACCATCAAAGCAAGAAACAGAGTGGAATGGCGATCATTGGTGGCCAACCTTTGTTGCGGAGATGGCACCCGATGATGATGATGAATCAAACACTGTCTATACACACACATATCATCTTAAATATAAGTAAATAAATAGGAAAATTAAATAATGACAACCAGGACATCAAAACTGAAACAAATAATTGATTGATTTTCAGAGTTGTTTTCTGTCACAGGAAACAAAAAAATCCATTTATTAAATTTATCTTCTTTTATTGTGAGTTCAAGTAACAGACACAACCATAAATTGATTCACAAAACATATCATAAAGATCTTTCTGAAACATTTGAAGTTTTGTGGCTTTGCTGGTCTTCTCTGGTATGGAAAATATTGTGAATTTTAAAAAATGTTTTCCAAATGAGTGAAAATTTCCTCACAAACACAACATTTTTAAGGTTTGACTCCTCTATGTGTTTTACTGTGTTTTTTAAGACTATTTCTGTGAACAAAGTGTACTCCACAAACATCACATATGTAAGGTTTCTCTCCTGTATGTTGTCTTATATGTTCTATTAGATTTGTGTTTTGAGTAAATCCGACACCACAAACATCACATTTGTAAGGTTTCTCTCCTGTATGTACCCTCTTGTGGCGTTTTAGATTCCCAGTTACAGTAAAACCTGCACCACATACATCACACTTGTAAGGTTTCTCTCCTGTATGTGTTCTGTAATGCCTTATTAGATGACCTTTACAAATAAAATCTGCACCACACACTTCACATATGAAAGCCTTTTTTCCTGTATGTATTTTCTTGTGACAATTTAGTTTCCCAATTTCAATAAAACCTGCACCACACACATCACATTTGTAAGGTTTCTCTCCTGTATGTTTTCTCATGTGTACTCTTAGATTGCTGCTTTGAACAAAACCAACACCACACACATCACATTTGTAAGGTCTCTCTCCTGTATGTTTTCTCATGTGTACTCTTAGATTACTGTTTTGAATAAAATCTACACCACACACATCACATTTGTAAGGTCTCTCTCCTGTATGTTTTCTCATGTGTACTCTTAGATTACTGCTTTGAATATAATCTACACCACACACATCACATTTGTAAGGTCTCTCTCCTGTATGTTTTCTCATGTGTACTCTTAGATTACTGCTTTGAATAAAATCTACACCACACACATCACATTTGTATGGTCTCTCGCTTGCATGTTTTTTTACATGCCTTATATGAAGGTTTTTGGAAATAAAATTATGAGTTCAAGTAACAGACACAACCATAAATTGATTCACAAAACATATCATAAAGATCTTTCTGAAACATTTGAAGTTTTGTGGCTTTGCTGGTCTTCTCTGGTATGGAAAATATTGTGAATTTTAAAAAATGTTTTCCAAATGAGTGAAAATTTCCTCACAAACACAACATTTTTAAGGTTTGACTCCTCTATGTGTTTTACTGTGTTTTTTAAGACTATTTCTGTGAACAAAGTGTACTCCACAAACATCACATATGTAAGGTTTCTCTCCTGTATGTTGTCTTATATGTTCTATTAGATTTGTGTTTTGAGTAAATCCGACACCACAAACATCACATTTGTAAGGTTTCTCTCCTGTATGTACCCTCTTGTGGCGTTTTAGATTCCCAGTTACAGTAAAACCTGCACCACATACATCACACTTGTAAGGTTTCTCTCCTGTATGTGTTCTGTAATGCCTTATTAGATGACCTTTACAAATAAAATCTGCACCACACACTTCACATATGAAAGCCTTTTTTCCTGTATGTATTTTCTTGTGACAATTTAGTTTCCCAATTTCAATAAAACCTGCACCACACACATCACATTTGTAAGGTTTCTCTCCTGTATGTTTTCTCATGTGTACTCTTAGATTGCTGCTTTGAACAAAACCAACACCACACACATCACATTTGTAAGGTCTCTCTCCTGTATGTTTTCTCATGTGTACTCTTAGATTACTGTTTTGAATAAAATCTACACCACACACATCACATTTGTAAGGTCTCTCTCCTGTATGTTTTCTCATGTGTACTCTTAGATTACTGCTTTGAATATAATCTACACCACACACATCACATTTGTAAGGTCTCTCTCCTGTATGTTTTCTCATGTGTACTCTTAGATTACTGCTTTGAATAAAATCTACACCACACACATCACATTTGTATGGTCTCTCGCTTGCATGTTTTTTTACATGCCTTATATGAAGGTTTTTGGAAATAAAATTTGCACTATACAAATCACATTTGTAACATTTATCTCCTCTATGTTTTCTCCTGTGTGTTCTCATGCCTGTATGTTGATAATCATCATGAGTCAACAAAATTTGTGACTGAAATACCTTCTCATTTTCTACCAATTGTCCAGGATTACTGTTATTTACTACACAGAGACCAGTGTCTTGACAGTAGTCTTCACCTTGACCTTCCTGAGAAAAGATCAATATTATACTATAAAAATAGATCATAACAAAATGAAATTTTGCATTTGGACATAACTCTTGTAGTTTTTACATATTCATTTTGTTAACTTTAATGCTTTCAAATGTGTGACCATAACTAACATCTGTATGTAACAATTTTAATGAATGACAAAACTAGTTGTGTGATTAAAGAGAAACCTACTTAGTCCACATTATGACATCTGACCACTACTAGAAATCTCAACTGTTGTCAATGATAGTCATTTGTGGCACGCTGAGAATATAACATCCAGTATCGTCTTTTATTTAGGCCCTCAGCAATGATGTCATTAGTGCAGACTTCCTTGTGAAGATAAAGGATCGTGATCAGCAGTGTGTTGACCACAGATCATGATGTACCCAGTCAGCTTAGTTTGTACTTGGTGTATTGGAACCTACAGATCGTGGTTGGTGTCTTGAAACTCATAAAATGGTTGGTGCCTTGAAACACATATTTTGTATCTTGGAACCCATAGATTGTGGTTGGTGTCTTGGAACCTATAGTTTGTGGATGGCGTCTTGGAATCCAGAAAATATTATGATCTTAAACTTAAAAAATGTTTATATAATAGGTTTGCTTTGGTATTGTTTATCATTGAGACTCACACATTTTTAACTGTGATTTCTGTTTCATCTTTTATAGTTTCTATTTTGTGACAATATCTGATATATTATTTCATGTAGTCTGGTATTAAAATAGTCCATCTTAAATGAATAAATGTATAGGTAACAAAATTAAAGAACTTAAAGAAGCCTGCAAAGATATATAGGCAGAAACAGACACATATTGCGATAGCATGACTTTGGAAGTCAACAAGAGGTACAAGAAAAATGAAGCTGACAAGAACAATGATGTAGGAAATATGATTCTTTTCAATTCTTCTTACATGACCCAGCCATCTTAGTCTCCAACTCCTACATCCATGATGGATTGGAGTGTGACTCATTTCAAGACATTATGGTTAATTACTTTGTCATGCCATCTGATGTTTATAATCATTGTAAGGCAACACACATGAAAGCTGTTTAACCATTTCTCCAGCCCTGTATAGGTTTTCCTGGTTTCTGAACCATATAGATGTGTACTAAGCACACAACTTTGGCAAATTAGAATGTTAGTTCTGAGTGTTAGCACATGATCTATCTTTAAGGTTAGCAAATGTTGAATCTGCCTTTCCAATTCAGGAATGTATCACTTCGTCAAAGGAGATGGTGGTTGTGACATAGAACCAAGGTAGGTGAACATTCTCACAGATGCAAGGGATGTGTTACATCAAAGGGTTACAGAATCACAAAGTAAATCACTTATAGAAGTGATACATAGGTGCCTTCTTGATTTCAAGTGAAACTTCACTTTTGCATCATTTCCTTATAAATTATTATA
Organism: Megaustenia siamemsis; assembly: GCA_032433765.1. Classification (NCBI taxonomy): domain Eukaryota; kingdom Metazoa; phylum Mollusca; class Gastropoda; order Stylommatophora; family Ariophantidae; genus Megaustenia; species Megaustenia siamemsis. The sequence goes on from JAVIAB010000159.1 coordinate 16,081,264, forward strand.
TTATTATCTATCTATACAATGCCAGAAGTACTGGATCTGCTACAGATGAAAACATAAAGGTAGAAACATGGACACTGATACAAAGAGGTTACAAAAAGAAAGGCAGACTAATAGAAAAAACTGGAAAGATAGAAACACAAACAGAAAGTCAAAAACATTTACACAAATATACAGTTAAAAATATTGACATAAAAATAAATAAAACAAATACATATTAATTTTATTTGCTTTATATCCATATTATCAGACAACATATTAGATGTTGCAAAAGCATTAAAACAAAAAATAATTCAGAAACAATAGACTATCAGAAGTAACAAAACTAAAACTATGCACAGAGTAGATATTCTTCTTTCCTTCTTCTTTTTTCTTTTCACTGATACCTAAAGGTGTCATGGTTTATATCATTTGTCGTTCTTGAGCTGCTCGAACTGTCTGAATTAGTGATTTTCCTTTGTTGTCTCTGTCACTGCATCTATCCATCTTCTTCTGAATCTTCCTCTTGGTCTTTTTCCATGCATTCTTGAGAAGAACGCCCTTGATGGTGATTGGTAATTGGTAAGGATTCACTCTGACCAGGTGGCCAAACCATTTAAGTTGTTGTTGTTCTCTATATTCTTGGCAGCGTTTTGTTCCTACCATTTTCCTTATGGTTTCATTTGGTATTCTATCTCTTCTTGTGTTGTTTGTTACTTTTCTCAAGCATTGCATCTCACATGTATTGATCTTTCTTAATTGTGATTTAGAAAGGGTCCATGTTTGACTTTCATAGCACAAAGTTGGTATGAAAATGCAATTTATCATTTGTTCTTTAGCTGGTATAGAAATGTTTGGATGTCTTAGCAATGGTGACAGCTGGTATGTGACAGTATTTGCTTTTTGTATTCTCATGTCAATTTCTCTGTCTAGTTTTCCATCTTCTGTGAACATTGTGCCTAAATATTTGAATTCCTCTACTTGTTTTATTTCTTTATCTTTGATCTTAATGTTTAATGGGTGTCTTAATTAGAGTAGATATAAAAATGCTAAAACAATAACAAATCTTTTACATTCTCTTATTAATGTATTAGTAAAGAGTTGAGACACCAACTACATTTATGATTCTGTACACAATGCAGCCACATAGCCATTTGTGCTTAGTAAATCTAACATTTTATATTCTACAATTTTGCAATAGAATGTAGACTTTCTTTGTCATTTAGAAAAAAAAAAGACTTGATGCTGTATTGCTGACCTAGTCTATAGTAGTAGTAGGTTTGACATTTTTATCCTGGCGCCACAGCATGGACAAGACAAGTGTGCCACTGACTAAAATATGTGTGTGCTGGTGTAGCTTGAAAATACTGACCTATTGGCAATATGTATATATTATTTGTAAATTTTTATTATTTTTTAAAAATTGTTTGTGTTCACCAGCTTTTACCTCTGATGAAGTCCCTAGAGACTAGGAATTGAATTTTGTGTGCCAATCATTTTTTCTCTGGCAGCCATGTGCACAGGGGTCCCTCATTGCGCATGCAGATATCTCCATCTTTGGAGGTACTCATATTTTTTCCGTCCAAGAGTAATTGATGTTTCAAGCTGGGCCTCGTTGCTGAGACCAGGGGTGGTTGCCGCAGAGAAAAATCACAAATAAAAATCCCAGCTGTTGCAGCCGGGATTTGAACCCACAACCACTTTGTCTTAAAGCCATAAATAAAATCCCAGGTATGACTAGAGAATGTCACAGTCCACCAGCCCATCAGAAGTTAAATAACCACAACAGGGTTCAGTAGAACACTGTTTAAAGCATGACATGCAACTCATGTAGTAAAAAAAAAAAATAATAATCAAACAATGTCTAGAAACACACACATATCATCTTAAATATAAGTAAATAATTAGGAAAATTAAACAATGACAACCAAGACATCAAAACTGAAACGAATAATTGATCGATTTTCAGAGTTGTTTTCTGTCACAGGAAACAAACAAATTCATTTATAAAATTTATCTTCTTTTATTGTGTGTTCAAATAACAGACACAACCATAAATTGATTCACAAAACATATCATAAAGATCTTTCTGAAACATTTGAAGTTTCGTGGCTTTGCTGGTCTTCTCTAGTTTGGATAATATTGTGAATTTTTATAAATGTTTTCCAAATGAGTGAAAAATGCCCCACAAACACAACATTTTAAAGGCTTCACTCCTCAATGTGTTTTACTGTGTCTTTTAACACTATTGCTGTGAATAAAGTCTACTCCACAAATATCACATATGTAAGGTTTCTCTCCTGTATGTTGTCTTATATGTACTATTTGATTAATGTTTTGAGTAAATCCTACACCACACACATCACACTTGTAAGGTTTCTCTCCATGTTTTCTCATGTGTACTCTTAGATTGCCGCTTTGATCAAAACCAACACCACACACATAAATTTGAAAGGCTTCTCTCCTGTATGTTTTCTCATGTGTACTCTTAGATTGCTACTTTGAATAAAATCTACACCACAAACATCACATTTTTAAGGTCTCTCTCTTGCATTTACCAAACCTTATTTGAAGGTTTTTGGAAATTAAACTTGCACCATACATATCATATTTTTAACATTTCTCTCCTCCATGTTTTTTCTTATGTGTTCTCAGACCTGTACCATGATAATTATCACAATGAGTCAATAAAACTTGAGACTGAAATACCTTCTCTTTCCCTATCACTTCTCCAGGATTACTGTTATATACTACATGGAGACCAGTGTCTTGACAGTAGTCTTCACCTTGACCTTCCTGAGAACAGATGGAGATTACATTCTAAAAATAGATCATAACAAAATGAAATATTGCAGTTGGACATAACTCTTAAAGTTGCTACATATTCTTTTGTTGACTTTAACACTTTCAAATGGGTGACCATAACTAACATCTCTCTGTAAAAAATTAAATGAATGACAAAACCAGTTGTATGATTAAAGAGAAACCAACTTGTCCCACATTATGACAACTGGCCACCACTAGAAATCTCCACTGTTGCCAATCATAGTTCTCTGTGGCACTCTGAAAATATAACACTTAGTACCACCTTTTCTTTAGATCCTCTGCAGTGATGTCATTAGTGCTGGCATCCTTGTGAAGATACAATTGTAGCAATCATTTTACCTTAAAAAAAAACTCCTCGTTTTCTTCAAGCACTTTTGTTTGAAAAGCCCCTTGTTTGAAACCAATGATTTTAGCAACTTATAAGTAACACCTATATTTTAATAGCATACTTAGCACAATTCAAACAAGACAAATGTGATTTTTGGGCCATGTTAAAAGACACAACAGCCTACTAAAAGTAATCCTGGAGGTGGAAAATACAAGGTAAAAGAGGCAGAGGCAGACCAAGATTAACACGGACAAGTAACATCAAAAGATGGACAAACCAGCCCTTGACAACCTGCACCATCAAAGCAAAAGACAGAGCAGAATGGTGCACCATGGTAGCCAATCTTCGTTGCGGAGAAGGTACTCAATGATATATTTTAATATAGACACTGTCCCTGTTCACAAACTGAGAGTATTACATGACAGGTCCTTTTTTTTTTTGAATCCCCAGGGCAATGAGGAAAAACCAAAATATTCTTGGAGAAGTCAGGTGCAAGTAGAGATGAAGATGATGGCAAAGATATGGAATGATCTTAAAAGAATGACAAGAAACAGAACGGCTTGGAAAGTGAATGTTGAAGAACTATACTGCACACAGAGCTGAAATTAAGAAGATTAGTTTTATTATTGTTAGCAATGATTGTGTTATCTTGTCCATGCTGTCATCATGCACGTCAACCCTACTGCTACAGACTAGGGGTCTCAGGAAAGGCAAAGTCCAGGGGAGCAAACCCTAAACAAGATATCCAGAGCAAAGACACAGGTCAGTTAGTGATCTATTACAGATCCTTTTGGATATCTCTCGCAGTCACGTTGGTACAGCCAGAATGAACCAATAAAATGGGATTATGAGCCCTAGATAATCATTTTAACACACCAAACCTTAGCTTGTGTTATGAAAAGGTCATCTCATGATCAAGTGTCCATTCAACACAGAAGCCAAAAAATCATACATGTAGAAGGTTTTAGCCTTTTGCATAACAAGTTATTATATTAGTCCTGGTCTCTCAAATCTTGAGCAGATCAATGACATCCTCAAAACTACAAAGGACAACCTACAGTGATACATTAGTTTATCTCTTTAGATAGAAGGCCTAAAAATTGTGTACTTTACCTCAGCATTGTCAATATAAATAATAGGTGCATGATCAGGGCAGCTTCCTTCCATTTTCTGCTGATCTTTCTCACAATCTGAACAGAGAAATGGATTATCAATGTAGAGGTTTAAATGTACTGACTGACAAAGATGGCAGTGTGAAATGGGGGACAAAGTATAAAAGAACTGTCAGCATTAACTGATCAAGTTAAAACAGACACACTCAAGTTATCAACTAAATGTAGTCAAAATGTAAACAGAGATAATACTAAGTAAAAACTTACAGAGAAAACTGTCCTTGTCATGACAAGAAAGAGATGAGGAAGCAGTCCTTGCTTTCAAAATGACAGTGGGCATGACACTTTCTTCTTCTCTGTTTGCTTCCATCTTTACTGTCTGACCCTGGAAATATTATTTTGTACATTTAGAATGGAGAACACACAAAAAAAGAATAAAAGAATCATATAAGCATAGCTAAGAAAATACATCATCTCATGTCTAAAAATGATGAATGTAAAACAAAAGTACAATAAGCTGCCATTATTTTCCCTTAACCATCAACACATTTACAAGTAGTATGGTCCAGCCCTACTTTCCCAGTCAGTATCTTTGATATGAAGTGAATAAAAAAAATGTGATTATTTTTTTTTAAATTGAGAACTGAACAATTGTACTAATGACTCCACTGCTGCAACTGCAATGTCAAGGAAAGAACATGGAAATCAGAACTGAAAAAAAACAGAAACAAATGCAAAAGGAAAGTGATAATAAGATGCTAAACATAGCAGTAGATATCAAACTGTTAGCTCTCTACACAGCCTTGAGTGGTAGGCAAACTTTAGAATCTGCTATTGTATGTTTGCTTTCACACAAACTGTGATTTTCTTTCTATTCTTCATGTGTGATGTCATTTGTCCAAATCAACTGCACAACTTGTCTCAGAAAAAACTGTTGGATTATTTCCAAACATAATCACCCCAATGGCTTGAAAAGCACCATCACAAGTAACATCAGATCAGAACTTTCTTTTCAACAACAAAAGTTCCCACCCTGCCTGCTGATGGCAACCTCTGTGTGATGTTTTCTCTGGTGAAATATTAGTTTTGTGTGACAATATCTGGAAGTATATGGGTCTACTGTTGGGATGTAAGGAGATGAGACTGGTAGGTTGAACAGTAATAATAGGGATATGAATTGTCTGTGTGGAAGTGGTCTATCTATCTATATTTTGTTAAACCTGAAGTATTGTCTATAGATGCAATGTCATTTCCTGTATAAATTTTGCTGTCTTTTGTAATTCTAGCAGTGGCCCAGATAGTGTGGAAGTGGTAATCTTAATTCTAGAGTTATTCTTCCATGCATGAACAGACATTTTGATTTTTGTGGCTGGATGATATTTCTTGCACTATGACATCACTGGAATGTTTTACTTGGTGCACACACCCAGTTTTTCATCTTTATTATGGCTAAATGTGCAAACTTGTATGCATTTGTGTTGCTGCACTGATCTTTGCTACTATGTGTGGTCTCTTATCAACAATGTTTGAAATTCTCACTAATGCTGTCACTTATGGATTGTACTGAGTTTGACTTTGTTGACAGCATAAAACTGGCAACATCACAATGATGACCCATATCACAGAGACCAATCCATCAATTAAAACATCTTGATTGTAGTTTCATTTCAATGTTATTATTGGTTATTGGTTATGGAAGGCATCGGTATCACTGCAAACGAATTAAAATCCATAATTGCTCAACCGCCCGTGCAGTGGAATCATCCGAAATACTAACTCATCTCCCAAACAAAGAAAGGTAACTGTAGTCCCCATCGTAGCAGTCTCAGCACATGCCAAAAGACATAAGGCGAAACCGCACAGAAAGTGAACACAGCCAACTGTTCCCTGTCATACGATATCATCATTCATCGTAAACAAGCGGGATATCGAAACAAGATCAAAACGGATGAGACACACAGCTCACGGTGTGCACAGAGCACTTAACTCAGTAGCTCCTGCAACAAGCCGGACTTGGAACAGGAAACTGCAAGAAGGAACACTTTTCAGACATAGCCTGCAGTGGTTCCTGCCGTCTATCCACCATATACCATGGAAGTTCGCGTCCTCCCGAAAATGATGATCGTCGTAGCACTTGATGATGTTAGGCCATCGTTGATGACTCCAATTCCAAACATATAGACACACAGCGGTGGTAAGTTATCGTTTCCAATCCAACAGAAGCCACCTGACCTGTAGTTAGTAAAACCACAGAGAGAATATGATTTTGTGACCTTCACTGATTCGCTCTTAGATGTGAATGTGTAGTTTACACAAGAGGAGAAGTTTTCAACTACAGTGATCCCATTTACGGCAATTCTGGGATAGCAAGGCAAGTATCCTTTATAGCAGCAGAACTTGATGATGTTCTCTGCTCTCGTCTTGTAGCTGCTGCCACACGATTCTGATGTCTCAATAACTTGGACATCATTCAAGAACAATGTCAGATTAACAGTCCATAGATCTGGCTCTGCTGATGAAGTGCTTGGTGCAACAGTTGTATCAATCATACAGGAGGCTCCTGGTCTGTGGTCATTAATATCACAGACTGCATATAATGTTATATTCAGTATTTCTATCTGGGGTGTAAATATGTGGCACACACATGGAGAGTGGTTGTGGTCACAGTAATCCCATTAAAGGCAATTCTAGGGCAGCATGGCATAGCTGTTTCAGAACAGCACAATCCTATGATGTTTTCTGTGTTCGCTATAAAGCTGCTGCTGCTACACAATCCTGACCAATTATAGGTGTGGACATTATTCACTTGCAATGACAAAACTGCTTTGTTTACATCATAAACCTCTGGAAGCGAATCATTTATGGGACTAATAGTACAATTTATTCTTCCATTGGGGATATCTTCATTGAGCCCCCCCCCCAAAAAAAAAGGTCTTTGGTTAAAAAGCACATATGCTTTTGAGTTAAACACAAAATGAGTCCACTTCATAGATTCAAAATGATCCTTGCCAATGCCATCCGTTTGCACAAGTTAGGTCCTTAGCTACCAAGGTCACAAACGAAGCCATCAAATAAAGACTTTATCTACAGCGAAGGTTAACGAACTGTGAACAAACATTTATGTTCAAACCTCTGAATACATTTTCAAAAATCTGCCAACTCGCTGCAATAACAGATATCGTGGTGTTCAAAGTAAACATTGCTTAGTCCATGGCTCGAATATAAATAAGCTGCCATTTTGGTGCGTCCTATGACGTCCATTTCAATGTGTTTTTTTTAATGGAACTGGACTGAGTACAAATATTCTCATTTTGAGGGAAGTCATTTGGGATTGTAGTCTGTGCAGTCAAGTTGGACCTGCGTGGAGCAAATTTATCAACAGGCAATGATCATAAATTAGATTGTCCACTTGAAGTCTTCAGTGGTTCCCACAGTTTGTCCTGAAGGTTGCTTATGTTGGTTATACTTTCATTCTCTTTCTGCTTAGAAAAGTCCAGATCTGGGGTGAAGTAAATATGATTTGAGATCAATGATACATATGGTTTTGGACTATTCAAAGATATGTAGCATTGATTCTACATCTGAAAGGAGAATTACATAACTGCTCTTTGTTTTTATGTAGTTTGTTAGCCTCTTTTAGGACTTCTGTTTTCTATGTTATGACATATTTCCAGTTGGTATTACACAAGCTATTTCTTCTTCATGTGATGTCTGTTGTTTATTTACATTTGCCAGCTGTATATCTCTAGCTAAATACAGAGGGACACAATTTTCTGTGAATATCACTTTTCCCTATTTTTCATACTGGTAGCCATGAGCTTAGCACCATGCTAGAAGATATTTTCCGACTGCAAAGGTACTCTCATACTCGTCAAGAGTTTGAATGTTTTGAGAAGATTTTTCGCTATTAAATTTGCCCGGCAAAAGCCATTTTTGGCATACTCTTTTCATTTTATAACTACCAATGGTTCTATAACATATGCAGAATGCATAGGGACTCTCCTGTTTTTCACTGCTTTCCAAAAGGGCTAGACATCAGATCTCACTAACCAGAGATCAGAGAGAGGGTAAAGCCACGAAGAAACCATGAATTTAATTTTGAAAAATACCCAAAGTCTGTTGTGGGGATTGAATCTGGGACCTTCTTGTCCACAGGCCAACGTCATACCATTAGACCACCCAGACCCCACATGTGATGTAAAAATGTAGAATCTCCCTCCTTGTCTCAGGCTGCATCTATATTATCTATTAGTCTGCATGTGTATCCATGTATATTTGAAATGACACATCTTGTATAAAATGTTTAGTTGAGAAAAATAAACAAATAAACGCACTCACATTATCATCAGGTTCTTTTTTTAAATAATCCTGAAAGAATGGGAATGTTTCCACTTTAACTTCCACCTTGGTCTGAGAATATAAAAATGATGTCAATATTTACATTGTTGGTTGTCTCACTTATTGATCTACACACGGTTTTCAATGTTTGACACTCTAGATATTGAAGCTGCTAAAGTTGTGTGTATTTTGTGGTCATCTCAATTAAATATAGAACACTTTGTCAAGTCTGGCAACTTGTAAAAACTGATGTAGTCAATGGAATAATACAAAGTTGGAGAAAATAGCAGATATTAAGTTTCAGGACTTTGAATGCAACAGAAAAAAAAAAAAAGCACAAAAGACTTATTTTAAAAGTCAGGCAAAAATACCTCAAAAATAGTAGTTGATGGTCATTCAAAAAGAAACCAGAAGTCATGTATTAAAAATTGAACACAATAAACTATTTTGCAACGTTATCCCATTTCTGGGGTATATTTGTGGAAATTATAGGACCGGAACATTGTTCACTGCTGTCACCACGAGATGTTTGGATCTGAGATTTTATTTCAACCGCAATAGGAAAAATAACATGTTGACCTTACTATGATAATATGACCGGTATAATTATGTGTCTGGTATATAGAGATTTAAGAATAATAAAGAACATGTACCTGCAACAAACAGCGGCCATAAGAACTGGAAACTAAATGGGAATGTTTCAACAAATAAAATTGGGTGTTAGGCAAGGTTGTGTGGTGTCACCAGATTTGTTTAATATGTATAGTGAGATTATTTTAAGATCCCATAAGGCGCATGCCTGGAATAACAATTGGAGGTCATAATATAAATAATCTAAGGTATGCTGATGAAACAGTCTTAATTGCTAAGAGTGAAAATGAGTTACAAGAAATGTTAGACATGATAGTGAAAGAAAGCAAAAATAAAAGACTCAGCCTTAATAGCAAAAAGACAGAAATAATGGTAACAACAAAGAAAAAGACATCACCTCAGTTCAAAATAAAGACAAGTGGAACAATATCTCTCTCTCTCTCTCTGCAATCAAGACCCAATCAGAGTAGTATTTCACACTCTCACATGAAGTCAGCTGTCTGTTTAAGTGAATTGATCGACCCCACAGACAGAACACCATAATAGAGTCTGTTAGATCCACCCTGATGGAATACCTGTTAAAACATTGCACTGTGTTCTGTGCCAGTGGCCCAGTGCATCCAATTTCAGCTAGCATTTTATTCAGGTTTGCTTTCCTTAGCCTTTGATTGTCCCCAATCTTCCTGCAAGGTAGCAGATTGTCATTTCTGTAGGGGGATTCTGCCCTTTGATTGTCGGCCCTCCCAGGTTTATGAGCACCATCTGCCCGAGTTACTAGAGGTGACTAACACAGACATGCACACAACAATATGAGGCATGACTAACACTGACACACACCAAGATATGAGATATGACAAATACAGACACACACACACTAAGATATGAGATGTGACTAATACAGACACTCTAAAATATGAGATATGACTAACACAGATACACACGCTAAGATATGACTAAACACAATCATGCACACACAAAGATATGAGACATGGCTAACATAAACATCTGGTTATCTGGTTATGGTAGGCCTCGGTATCACTGCAAACGAATTAAAATCCATAATTGCTCAACCGCCCGTGCCAGTGGAATCATCCGAATTGCTAACACATCTCCCAAGCAAAGAAAGGTAGCTGTAGTCCCCACCATAGCAGTCTCAGCACACGCCAAAAGACATAAGGCGAAACCGCACAGAGAGTGAACACGGCCAACTGTTCCTGTCATACGATATCAGCATTCATCGTAAGCAACATAAACATGCACTCACAAAGATAGGAGATGTGACTAACATGGACATGCACACACAAAGATATGAGATATGACTAAACACAAATACACAAAGATATGAGACATGACTAACATAGACAGACACACACTAAGATATGAGATGTGACTAACATGGACATGCACACAAATATATGAGACATGACTAACATAGATGTGCACACAAAGATATGAGACGTGACTAACATAGACAAGCACACAAAGATATGAAATATGACTAACATAGCCATGGCTTCACAGAAACACACTAAGATATGAAACATGACTAGCACAGAAACACATTAAGATATGAGCCATGGTTAGCATGGATATACACTAAGATATGAACCATGGCCAGCACAGACACACACTAAGATATGAATCATGGCCAGCCCAGACACACACCAAGATATGAGCCATGGCCAGCACATACACCCACTAAGATATCAGTCATGGCTATCGTAGACACCCACTAAGATATGAGCTATGACTAGCACGAATATACACTGAGAATTGAGCCATGGCTATCACAGACACCTACCAAAATAGGAACCATGGCTATCAAATACACACACAAAGATATGTGCCTTGGTTAGCACAGACAACCACCAAGATATAAGCCATGACCAACATCTACACTTGGTTACGTCCAATAAATTTTGTCCGAGGTTCTTGGTAAAGTTTCTACTGATGACCATGAAGATCCACAACATGCATGCATGGTGGGCGTGGCTGACGTACTGGAAGATCAGCCAGATAAGACCTTCAGAGAATGTCAATTTCATGTCCCTAGTGGACTATTCCCTAATGGACGGTTCGAGATCAAGCATGGCTTCACATGTGTGTCCCGTAACATCATTTATGCCATCATATGCCAACGATGTCACATGACTTACATTGGTGAGTCTGGTAGACGATTAGCGGAAAGGTTTTGTGAACATCTACGAGATGTTCAACAGAATACTGGCACTCCAGTGTCTTCCCATTTCAACTCCCCAGACCACAAGGGCAAAGACGACATCCGTATTACTGGTATTGTCCTTTGTTGCTCCGGCGACCGCAGCCAATTTACTTTGGAGAATCGCCTTATAGTTAAGTATGGTTCGCTGACCCCTAGAGGCATGAATGTATCACACTCGTACACGTAGTTACCTTTCGGCTACCCCTTCCCTTTTACATAGCCCTCTCTACTGTCCATGTTTTGGCTCTTTAGTCCATCCACTATGCCATGCTACTCATAGTTCTCCTCCACTAGTCCCCATTGAGACTGTTCTCATATAAACCTTTCTTTCTGGGCCACGTACCACTCATATGTTTTTATTGCACCCCACTCTCAGACTTCTTACTCTTTCCGCCTTTTGAGGACCTGTTATTATATTCTTTCTCCTTCTAGCTTGCACACTTACTCTGGTGTGTACTCCTCTGGTCAGTAGTGCATTGTGCACACATTTCTACACATTTGATTGTCCCCATATGGATGTGCACATGCATGTATGTGTTCATATGTACGGGTATTGGTGTATATATATATATATATATATATGTGTGTGTGTATACTCATGTATGTGTGTACTTGCTTGTATGCACATATATGTTTGTGTATGCATGTATATATGTGTGTTGATGCATATTATTATGTGCACGTCTACTTGTACGTGCACATATGTATACACGCATTGATACACGCATCTGTGAGTGTGTGTATACCTGTATTTATGAGCCTTAGATACTTCCAGGCATTGTCGGCGTTCTTGCGAGCCGAGACAGCGTTCCCCCCACTCGTGTATTTTTAGTACCCTCCACCCCTGTCCAGAGGGTATATTACAGCCAGACTCGCGTTACGCGCCCTTTTCCCATCCTGACCAGCGTCCACGGCACAAGGGAAGTCAATTTGCTTTTCTTTAACATTTCTCGATTATTTTGTTTTGGATATTTCATTACTAGTTAGCCATGTAGGATTAGTTATATTTACTTACATATCTGTGTGTGTTGTTGTTTGTCTGTTCCTGATGAAGGCCTATTGAGCCAAAACGCCGTTCAAATCTGTGTCGTCTACTAACCACGTGAAGCTTTTACCATACCTTTTTTCTATTTTTTTTCCATTTTCCCTCACAACTCAGCTTTACTGCAGCTTCGCATTTTTATGCATTCATTTGCATTTTTTGCCTTAATCCCTCAATTCCATGTCCCCTGAATTTTGAGTCCGCATCAGATAGTACAGTCTGGCCACGTGGCTGGGTGCGTGCATGATGATGTGAGACAGAGACATGGCAAATAGCATATCACATGGCATAGGATCGTTGATCGGTTTCAGCTCGGAAACTTCCAGCATCAGCAGGCCACTGAGCTTCTTCCACCGGGACTTGTGTATGATGGACAGAATGATCGTGAAGAGCATAACAGTAATGGCGATCAGCGGTAGTAGCAACGTTACTACCAAGTCAATGTAGGTTATTATATGCAAGAACATCAGCCTTGGACTTGGCAAGCATTTCTCAAGACCTATGTCATTTGGCGTTACCTCAGCAGCAACAGTAGTGGCCATATACAGCAACAGCGACAAGACTAGAATGCACATGACCACGATACTGGCGCGTCACTTTGTGCACATAACCACAAAGCTTGTTGGATGACGTATGGTGATGTAATTCTCCACTGTTACGCACACAACGTACCATACGGATAGAAAGCTAAATACGTAGGTGGCGAAAACGAGACTTTGACACATCCCGTTCAGATGATTGACTTTGTAGCCAAAGAGAGCTAATTTCCAATGTTAGGAAGAAACAATCATCATTTTTTGGCCATGTAATGAGAAGAGAACAACTGGAATATATTGTAACAACTGGGATAATTGAGGGACAAAGAGATGGAGGGAAGCAAAGATAAAAAAATACCAGACAGCTTAAAAGAATGGCTTGGCAGAAGGTCAACAACAGAAATGATAAATAACTGTCGAGATAAAAAGTTGTGGAGAGACATGTTCACCTACGCCAGCAGGCCAGGTACTTGATGATGATGATATAGAGATTGTGCTCTTGAGCTACCAATACATGGCATGTACTGAAACCTGGGGAAAAGCTCAACAAGATGGTAATACTCTTGTAAATGTGTATCAAGCAAAAGCAGCAAAGTGTGTGATTTTTTTTTCCGAGCACTGGCATAAGTGCATTGAACTAGAGGAGGGCCATATTAAACAATGATAATGTAATATTCCTGAAATAAGTATTGCTGACTGACACTTACAACAGGAGAATGAAGGAGAACAAGCAAAGTGATTTGCATCCAGGGAACATGATACTGATATCTTGCAGAAGATTCTGAAACTGGATCAGCCTAAATAAATTAAAAAAAAACAAACTATATTTACTCCATTTTCTAATTACTGGGTTCGGGGGTTAGGGGAGGGAAAGAGAGAGAAGACCTGAATAGGTAACTTGTTGGGCTATAAAACAGGCGAACAGTGGGTTTGAATCCCACTAGGGTCAACAGATTTTTCTATCGGGGGGTGAAAAGAAAATAGTGAAACTAATTCAATGACTTCTGGTACTTACTTTAAAGGCTGGGTGAACACCGGAGCTTTGTCAGTCAGAAAAAGAATATGTCACTGCTGGGGATCAAACCTGGACCATTCTGGAAGCAAGAACACTATCCACTCAGCCACCGAGGCTACTTGAGATTTTAGCAACATTTTTATTGTTGAGTTGTGGTAGCTTACAATAGTTTCTCTCTGTGGCCAACATACAAAACTGCATGAAGGGCAGACAAATAACCTCCACACTTCAATTAAGTGAATCTGTTGCTATATGACTTTAACACCAATCAACACAATTTATTATCTGCTTCATGTTTTATATTTTCTACTGGAACCCGACTCTTGAGTTTCGATATTTCTGGCAGCCTCAGAATGAAAGAGTAAGGTCTGTAAGGTCCCATGTTAGTAACAGGAAATACTGCAATAATGAAATAAATTAGGAACACAAAGAACATAGCTGCAAATTAATATGTATTTTGTGTGTAACAATCTTTATCCCAATGTTGTGCTACCAATGCCAGTCCTGAGTTCTAGATGCAAGAAAAATAGCCACTACTTTGATAAAATGTGTTAGATGAATGCAAGAAACAGTCTGTGAGACAAAACCAGAAATGAAGAACCAAGAATAAAAGCTAGGCAAAATTCCCACCATAGAGTACATAGAGAAATAACAGATAGAATAGTTTGACCAAATGATAAGGCAGAAAGATCAAAACACAATACAATGAGCCTTTGGTAAACATTGTGAAAGCACCAGACCAAAGGGTCGACCATGAAAAGATGGATTGATGGAAGATTAGAAAAGAAACTTTAAAAACTAGAAAATATAGCAGCGGCAGAGGCAAACAGAAGAGTAACAGACTGCAACTTATATCTCCCTTCAATGCTGAAAGGCAAATGAGGAAGGAAAGAAGGAGTTTACAATTTTAACTCTTAAAACTGTTATCACTATTAACCAGAGCAATCCCATTTGGTTCATGGACAGCTTTTCCTTCTTCATAAATACAATCTGATATAGATGTCTTCTTGAGAGTTTCTGACAAAACAGTTTTATGAACAGATTCAACTCACTTCATTATCTGGCTCCTTTTTTTTTCCCCAGAATGGAATGCAGTTCTTTGCTTCCATATTTTGGACTGTCGGAATTAAAAGATGGATGTTTAATATTCAGTAAAATGGACACGTCACAATAAAGTTAATGAGAGATAAGAATGCTAAAACTTGAATAGTGTGTCATAATAAAGTTAATGAGAGATGATAATACTAATACTGGAATCATGCCATAATAAAGTTAATGAGAGATGATAATACTAATACTGGAATAGTGCCATAATAAAGTTAAAGAGAGATGATAATACTAATACTGGAATAGTGTCATAATAATGTTAATGAGAGATGATAATACTAATACTGTAATAGTGTCATAACAAAGTTAAAGAAAGATGATAATACTAATAATGGAATAGTGTCATAACAAAGTTAAAGAGAGATGATAATACTAATACTCCTCATCAAGGCCAGCTCCTTGTTGTGGGGATGGGGCTTAACAGTCACCAGGGACTGAAAACTAAGACTGGCCAGGCCTTCCTACAACCGAGCAAGACCACAGTCTGCTCTAGCAAGTTCAAGTGCTGAAGTCGGAGGCAACCAGCCAAAAAGCGCACAACAATCAGGATGCCACGCACTCAACGCAAATGGAAGTATGTCTATAACCGTAAATCGATATGGCACTCGCCCTGTGATGGACACTCAGGCAGGTGCATCGCCGATCCCTCAGCCTCGAAAGGGCCCAACCTCTATTACTGGATGTCCTTCTCAACCGCTCTGTGGAGTCAGAGGGCGAGAGAATAGAGCTACTGGCCAATCCAAAAAAAGACCACTAAAAATAATGCACTGGAATGCTGAAGGCATCAACAGCAAAAGAGATGGGTACAGTAAAAAGATAGAATTAGAAAATATCCTGCATGAAGAACAAATAAGCATATGCTGTTTGCAGGAAACCCATCTAAACAACGACATAGCCTTGAAGATTAGGGGATACCAGTGCTACCGATGACAGAAAAAACAGACAAAAGGGCGGAATACTGACTCTCGTAAGGAACAACATTAATGCATGTCAGATTGAAGTGTATATGGATGGGGCGGAATATCAAATACTGCACCTCAGGACAGGAAATACAGACTTCCATCTACTTAACTACTACTGTCCGAGTGACCGCCCACTAGCACTAGACACAATTACATTAAAAGAAAGAATAATTGTATGTGGAGACTTTAACAGCCATTCACAGAGCTGGGGCTATGAACATATGGACAAGAGAGGTGAAGAGCTTGAAAATTGGCAGGATGACAATGGGCTTATACTATTAAACCAGGCAACAGATTCACCAACATTCTACTCCAGATCATGGCATACCACATCTACACCAGACCTTGCTTTCCATTCACCAGACCTGGATTGGAATATCACACGAATTGTTGGGAAACAACTTGGAGGCAGCGACCACCGACCAGTCTTTTTAGTGGTACAAAATAAGGCCATCAGGGAGAGCAGCACTCTCTCCAGATGGAATTACAAAAAGGCAGACTGGAAAATGTATCAACACTACACCAGTGTACTGACTAAAGATATAAATACAGTTAGAGACATCAACAAAATAGTTGATGAATTCAGTAGACTAATAATACAAGCTGCCAGTGAAACAATACCTAGAGGGGCACGGAAACACTACAAACCATACTGGAGTAGTGAACTAGAGCAACTGCACAATGACATGGAAACATCTCGAAAGCAAGCAGAAAATAACCCTTGCCAAGAACACCACAACAACTACCAGCATGCTAAAGCCAAATTTCAATGGGCTAAACAACAAGCCAGACGGAGAAGCTGGAAAGAGAAAACAGAGTCCTTGAATCTTGAACGAGACACAAGAAAAGTGTGGAAGCTTGTAAAACAGCTGAATGATGAGGGTACAGAAAGGAACACCAAAATTACACTGAAGAAGGATGGAAATCTCTAACAGGTAAACATGCAGCAAATTACCTTGCAGACTCCTTTGCAAATGACAATAATATTGAAATTAGCCTAGAAAATGGCTATTCTAAGAAAGCTGTGTGGAACCACATGGGGTGCGAGTGGGAAAATACTCAGTAAAGTTTACCAACAGAGTATACGCCCACATTTAGAATATGGATCATCCGCATGGTGCTCAGCATCAAACACCACATTGCAAGAACTGGATAAAGTACAAAACCAGGCACTTAGGGTCATCACAGGAGCAATGAAATCAACACCAATATTGGAGATGGAGAAATTGTGGAGGATACCAGCACTGAGAGAACGGAGAGACACAAAGGTGCTGATACAGGCAGAAAAATTTGTATGCATGCCGAGACATCCAATGAAGGACAGATTCCAAAATCTTGCATTGGGATGACTTAAGAGAAGCAGCTTTATCCACCAAGCCAAGCGTAGTAGTAGACAAACACCAGACATGCCAAGAATTGTTAAACCGCTTCTGCCCATACCAGAACAGACTCCCTGGACAGATGAATCAGGATTATCAGTTCAAATATGGACAGAAGTGAAAGGAATAGTTGACAAAGAGGAACAAAATAGTCTACAGCGAAAAACAATAACTCTCAGTTTCCTGGATGAAGAATACCCACAAGACCTATGGATCCGTGTGTACACAGATGGATCAGCACAGTATGCAGTAAAGAATGGGGGAGCAGGTGCATATATAGAGTACCCAAATAACACTAGGGATATGAATAAAATAGCAACAGGGAAATATTGTCATAATTATGAGGCAGAAATACAAGCAATAAAGTTGGCAATAGAAAAACTGCTGAACATTAATCTTAGTCCACAGCCTGTAGTGTTTTTGATAGATGCAAGATCAGTACTCCAGGCACTACAATCCAGAAAATTACATCTGCAGACCTTATTGACTGAACTCTGCAAGCACCACAGGGTTGCCCTGCAGTGGATCCCGTCTCACTGTGGAATACCAGGAAATGAGAAAGCAGATCAGTTGGCAAAGGAAGGTTCAACAGGCACACAACTAGATACACCAGTTACATACCATCATAAGAAACAGATAATCAAATCAATCAGAGGACCACAAGCCCTAAATCAGGATGCCTTTCATAATATGAATAGACATGAACAAGTTATCATTATACGCCTAAGAACAGGACACAATCGACTCCATAGTCACATGTATACAAAATTCAAGATCGGCACATCAACTACTTGTACATGTGGACAGGCACCCCAGACTGCTGACACACATACTTCAAGACTGCACTGAATATAGTAGACTGAGGAAAATCCATTGGCCCATAGATACAACACTACAGACAAAACTATATGGGCCACTGCAAGAATTACAAAAGACAGTAAAATTCATACAGGAAACGACATTGCTGATATAGACAATACTTCGAGCGAACGAAAGATAGATAGATACTAATACTGGAATAGTGTCATAACAAAGTTAAAGAGAGATGATAATACTAATTCTGGAATAGTGTCATAATAAAGTTAATGAGAGATGATAATACTAATACTGGAATGTGTGGAAAATGTGTAAATCTATTGTGGGTGTATGACACACAAAATAAGTGGATTATCCTTTTTTTGTTAAAATGTATAAATACCATGGTGTTTATAAAAAAATATATCTCACAGAACCCCATATGTTGACCTCTATATGTTCCTATGTTTTAGTTTTGTGGACTTTGTGCAGTTATTGATTTACTTCTAAATTTAAAACTGATTTTTCAGACCCAAGATGCTGAACAGAACTTCAGCTGAAAGTGACCAGGGACTCATAGCTGACCATTTGTACCAGGTTCAGTGAACTACAATTAGTTTAGATCCTATTAAACCAACTTAGGGTGTGCCCCAAAACAACCAGGATGGCTAAATATTTGGGGCTATGAGACAAAAAGCAACATTACACCAAAAATGCCATGCAGAAGTAGGGCTGAAAGTCTCAAATATCACAGCATGTCATCTTTCTATATATGTGTATATGAAGCTATCTTATATTACAATACAGACATATGGTGATATTGAATTATTCTTGAATTGCACTTTTCAAATATCAAATATTTGTTGCATTGTTATTGTCATCAGAATAATCTCCTTCTACGATCATGGCTCATTCAGATTAGGATTCTTCTTCTTCTACCTTTTAGCTCCCAGTGGAGCATAGGTCTTCAACAAACACTTTCCAGGTCGTTCTGTTTTTTGCCATTCTTTTAAGATCAATCCATGTCTTCCCCATCATCTTTATCTCTGCTTCTATCTGTCTTCTCCAAGAATTTCTTGGTCTTCCTCTTTGTCTTTTCCCCTGGGGATTCCAAAAAAGGGCATGTTGTGTAATACTCTCAGTTGGCTTCCGTAGTGTGTGCCCTATCCAGCGCCATCATCTTTGCTGTATCTCTTTATCCACTGATATTTGACTGGTACATTTCCATAATTCTATGTTAGTGATTTTGTCCTGCCATTTCCATCTTTTTATTCTGCGCAAGCATACATTAATGAAAGTCTGTATCTTCGTGATTGTCAATTTTGTTCTCCATGTTTCACAGCCATATAATAGGACTGACTTAACATTTTTATTTTTGTATTTAACCTAATTTCTTTGGATTTCCATATTTTTCCCAGTGCAACGAAAGCTCCTCTTGCTTTTGATATCCTTATTTTGGTATGATTTTCTGTTCCTCCCTCTTTATCTATATTACTGCCCAGACATATATAAGATTGTACGTCTAAAAGATGGTATTTCTCCTAATTGTATTTGGTTATTGCCAACTGCATTAATTCTTATAATGTTGGTCTTATCTCTATTTATCTTCAGTCCTAGATGTTGTGATCTCTCATCAAGTATGCTCATTTTATCCTGCATCTATTGATGGCTGTGTGATAGGAGAGCTATGTGATCAGCAAAGTCTAAATCATCAAGTTGTTTGGTCAGTGACCACTGGATCCCATTTCTGTTGTTTTGAGTTATTTTCATAATCCAATCTTTGGCCAGTAGAAAGAGAAATGGAGACAGAAGACATCCCTGCCTTACTCCTGTTCTTATTTCAAATGCTTCTGTAAGCTGTCCTTCATGCACCACACTACATTTCGTTTCTTCATACATTGTTTTTATCAGGTTAATAAACTTTATGGGGATTCCGTAATGACTCAGCAACTTCCAAAGCATTTTCTGTTTAAACTATCAAATGCCTTTTCATAAACTATGAATCTAATATAAAGTGGGGATTTTAGTTCTAAACTTTGTTCAACTATTATATGTAGAGTAGTTATTTGATCAGCACATGATCTGTTCTTCCTAAAACCTGCTTGTTCATCTCTCAAATGTTTTTCTATGGCTTCTTTTAGTCTCTCCAGAATGATTCTGCTTAATATTTTTCCTGGCACTGATAGTAGCATAATTCATCTATAATTTGTGCACTCCTGTAAACTTCCTTTCTTTGGTAGTTTGATCATACAACCTTCTTTCCAGTCTTTAGGTATTTCTTCCCTCTCCCAAATCTTATCTAGATAGATTATGTAACATCTTGGTAGAGGTGTTAATATCTGCTTTGATGGCTTCCACAGGAATTTCATCTGGTCCTGTGGCTTTACCATTTTTTAATAGTTTGATGGCTTTCATTATTTCTTCTTTGATTGGTTTTCCACAGTTAACGTGTAACTTTTCTTCTGCTGGTAGTATATCTGGAGGATTATTTGAGCCAGGTCTGTTCAAAAGTTCTTCAAAGTACTCTTTCCATCTCTCCATTTGTTCCCTTATATTACTAAGTAGATTTCCTTTCTTATCTTTAATAAAAGCATTGATCTGTTTATATTTTCCACTTAATTTCTTTGTGCTGTTTTACAGTTCTTCCATATTCCCTTTATTTGCTGTATCCTAACTATCATGGTGTTTATAAAAAAATATCTCACAGAACCCCACATGTCGACCTTTATATGTTCCTATGTTTTAGTTTTGTGGACTTTGTGCAGTTATTGATTTACTTCTAAATTTAAAACTGATTTTTCAGACTCAAGTTGCTGAACAGAACTTCAGCTGAAAGTGACCAGGGACTCATAGCTGACCATTTGTATCAGGTTCAGTGAACCACAATTAGTTTAGATCCTATTAAACCTACTTATGGTGTGCCCCAAAACCAACCAGAATGGCTAAATATTTGGGGCTATGAGACAAAAAGCAACATTGCACCAAAAATGCCAGGCAGAAGTAGGGCTGAAAGTCTCAAATCACAGCATGTCATCTTTCTATATATGTGTATATGAAGTTATCTTATATTACAATACAGACATATGGTGATATTGAATTATTCTTGAATTGCACTTTTCAAATATCAAATATTTGTTGCATTGTTATTGTCATCAGAATAATCTTCTTCTTCTATGATCATAGCTCATTCAGATTAGGACTTAAGACTCTTATGAAGGCAGCTGTCTCACTGTCTGTTTCAGTGATATGGCTGCCCAGTAGTTTTTCTCTTCCAGGGAGGTTAGTGTTGGCCACATTGTCCTGTGTATTGGGCAATCCTGTAGAACGTGTTTTGTTGTCATGTTATCCAGGGTACAGTGGGATTGGTTGGTAGTTCCATTTTTGAGTTTGATGAACATGTGGTTTCTCATTCTTCTGTGGCCAGAGAATAGGCAAAGTATGATTTGGCTTCATCGTAGCTGACCAAATGATTCTCTTATGTGAATCGCTCTCCCTCCTTAGCAGGAGCTAGTTTGCACATTTAATTCCATATATTATATTATAATATAATATTACTACAGTGTCACTGGTAAATCACCTCAGTGTGATGGTATCAAATGAATGATCACTCTTTGGAAGTTATTGCACATTTGGTCTAGGGTTGTTTTCAAGTCATCTAGCTCACTGTTCCTGGGGACTTTTAGAGCTGTTGTTAGGACTGACAGTAGTGACAGTGCGGTATTATCAATTTCTTGTGCATGTTATATAAACAGTTATTTATTGGAGTTACTCATTTATACTCATGATACTGCGAGTGAGTGTGGATCTGATGGAAGTACAAAAATTAAACATGCTCATGCTGACAAGATGGTAACGGTTTAATTTATGATATCATGGTGATGTGCAGTCATATTCGCATTAAAAAGAAGAATGTATTGTATCAGAGAACTAACTATCAGTGAGTTTACCCAACAAAACAACATTGAAACGTTAAATAAAAACCTTACTCTTGGCTCGACACTGAAGAAGGCTAACCACTTCCTGTAGCCAGAAATAATGTGTTCACGGTTGCCAGCAAAGGCCAGAAAAAAAACCAAATACAAATAAAGGCTCCCTCCCAGGAGCCATTCATCTAAACATCTCTCTCTCTCTCTCTCTCTCTCTCTCTCTCTCTCTCTCTCTCTCTCTCTCTCTCTCTCTCTCTCTTTCTCTCTCTCTCTCTGCGATTAAGACTCAATCAGAGTAGGATTCCAGACTCTCTCATAAAGTCAGCTGTCTGTTTAAGTGATTCGATTGCCCCATATAGTTTCTCTTTCAGGGAAGTGGGTGTGGATCACATTACTCTTCTTAGGTCTGTGCACTGGGGGCAATCCTGTAGAACATGTTTTGTAGTCATGTTGTCCAGTGTACAGTGGCATAGGCTGGTTGTACCTATTTTGAATTTGGTGAACATTTGATTTCTCATTCTATTGTGGCCAGTGCGTAGGCGAAGTATGATGAATTGATCCATCTTTGATAGTTGGAGATATCCGTCCCTCTCGTTATGCTTTTGGTGTTCTCGTTTCCATTTTTCATGGTACTGACCTTTGAGGATGGATTTGGCTTCATCATAACTGAACGGATGGTTCTCTTGTGGTAATCTCCCTCCCTCTTTAGCTAATTTGTCTGCGCGTTCGTTGCTGTGTAATGGTATCCACTGAATAACTACTCTCTGGAAGTTATTGCATAGTGGGTCCAGGATTGTTCTCAAGTAATCTAGTTCATTGTTCCTGTGACCTTTTAGAGCAGTTAGTACTGAGAGTACATCAGTCAGAATCACCAATTTATTGTGCATGTTATTTTTGTGTTGAGTAGCCAGTTTTGCAGCATCTCTGAGGGCCTCAGTTTCTGCCTTAAAGTTGTTTGAGAATTTCCAAGTAGCTGTTGATTTGGTGATCTCGTCGGGGTTATTCAGCGTCAAGAACACTCCTCCCCCTTCATTTCTGGTGGCATTTGTAGCAGAGCCATCTTTGTATATGTGGGACCAAGAGTATGTGAGTAGGTATCGTTTGTGTGTTTTCTGCTACGTGTTTTCTTTCTGTGTCTGATTGGGTGCCTTTTTTCATGATTCCTGTTATACGCTCGTATCTTCCTTAAGTTCTGGCATTTTTATGTTTCCCATGGGGGGGGGGGGGGGGGCATATCAATTGGGCCCAAGGGTTTCGGTATTGTTTGGGAAAGTACTGGATCTCTAGTAGTTAGTTCATTTGAGATTGCAGCGAAGTTGCTCCTCTTTAGCCGTACCATTCCTTGTTATTCTTTGGTGCATGGGGTGGCTAAGGAGACTTCTGTACACCAAACACAGTCTAAACATCTAAAAAAAAACTCATAAAAAACATCAGAAGGAAACAATCAACATTTTTCGGGCACATCATGAGAAGAGGAAAGCTGGAATATCTGGTTACAACTGGCAAAATAAGAGGAAAGAGAGATCGCTGACGACAAAGAGAGAAAATACTGGATAGCTTGGTGTCATGGTATGGAAAACAATCAACAGAACTGATATGATGCACTATGGGTAGAAAATTGTGGAAGGACATGATCACCTACGCCAACCGGTATGGCACATGGTGATGATGAAGATAATATTCTTCCATGACCACGGCACATTTTTGGGTGATGTGGTCGGTATCATGCCAGACTGCTTCTACTTCGCAGAAAAAAATATATGGTACCCGATTATAGAGGCTGGTTGAACCCAGGAGTCTAGACGGTCCGAACAAATCCCGCCACTCAGTACTTCAATAAAGCAGAAAAAAAGGGCAAACATATCTGTCATAATCTGCTGCCTCTCGTCTCAGTGGTTTTTAATGTTTTTTTTTTTTTAGATTGACCTCTTGATTTAAGGGGCTGCTTTGAAACTGCTATAATGACATCATATTAAATGCTCAAAATCAAGTTTAATACAAAAAATAAGTAATGTTGATGGAGCTTACTACATTCTGTTAAAAATTGGACACCAAAATGGACTTTTCAGCTTCTTTTTTATGTCCATTTGCATGATATAGTCTACTCTGACGACTTTCTTGTGAAAGTTTAGTACGTGATAGAGTTCACGAGGACCAGCTTTAGTTTATAAACAAAGAATGTCTTTCAAATTTCTGAACGATGAGTGTCATAACCATAACGAACAAGTAATGTTTGTAGTCTATCTAATGCCATTTCCTTTAAGAATCTTTTGTGCCAAATTTTGAATGAACTAATTCAGCATTAATGGAGCATTTAGCTCCGCTCAAAACATCAGATTATTAAACATAACTTCTCCACGGACGGACAAGCAAAGTAGATGATGGAGTTTTCAAAGAAAAGACCATTTTTCTTGATTCAAAATATGTAGATTTGTTCAGAGTTCTATATATTTATTGAGAATATATTCCTTGTATATCTTGTAATTAGTACTTTCATTCGGTAGATGACACACATAACTCATAATCGTAGTAATAAAATATAAGTCTTTATTATTAAATCCAGATGGTTTGACTACATGTTTCTGGTACAATCAACACTTCTAAAATTATATTATTAATCTTAACGTTACTTCGTAGAGCTTATCGGGGGTGTTTATAACAAGTAACTTCCATGATCGTAATAAGGTTCTTTGGCAATCTATAGTGGTTAGCTTGAAATCCTATTGTTCCAATTATATAATCTCTTCACTTCTGTGGTCTGTACGTGCGTTGTAGAATCTCAAAGAAATCTCTTGTGATGATGATTAACTCATTATAGTAACTCACAAGTGGATATTAAAATTGAAGGAATAGATCTGAAGACAGTTCAGAACTACAACTACCTTGGACATATTATAACCAGTGATGGAAAATGTACAACTGAAATAAACAAAAGAACAGGAATGGCAAAAAGTAATTTTAATGTAATGAAGAACATACTAACATCAAAACAAATAACACCAAGGCTAAAACTAAGACTAGCAAAATGTTACATCTTCTCAATATTCCTCAATGGTGCATAAACATGGACATTAGACAAGAAAACAGAACAGAGAATTGAAGCCTTTGCCATGTGGATAATGTAGAAGAATAGGTAGAATTGGATGGAAAGAAAAGAAAACATACGATGAAGTCTTAAAACAACTAAAAATGAATAAAAAAAGAACTACTAAACACAATTCAAACAAGACAAATGCGATTTTTTTGGCTATGTTAAAAGACACAACAGCCTACTAAAAGTAATTCTAGAAGGGAAAATACAAGGTAAAAGAAGCAGAGGCAGACCAAGACTAACATGGACAAGTAACATCAAAAGATGGACAAACCAGCCTATGACAACCTGCACCATTAAAGCAAGAGACAGAGCAGAATGGCGCGCCATGGTAGCCAACCTTCGTTGCGGAGCCGGCACTCGATGATGATGATGAGTAACTCTATCCAACAATCCGGAGGATCTTTTTAATTTCTATACTCAAGTTACGATAGTTCGATCTCTCAAAACTATTATCATTCCTTTTTTATCCATCCATAACAAAACGACAAAGACGGACAGCCAATATAAAATAATCAATGTATGCAACAGAGATGGAAAGAATATTTTGAAGATCTGTTAAACATACCAACTACCAATAAGACAACAAAAACACCGCCAGAACTCGCAAATACTGAACCCAACATTATGAAAGAGGAAATCGAAAAAAGTGATCAAACATGCACCAAGAAATAAAGCGCTGGGGATAGATAACATACCAATAGAAATAATAGCAGTAGCAGGAGAAACAGGAATGCAATGGCTGCACAGAATATTTAACGCAGCATGGCACCAACTACAAGCCCCAGAAGACTGGCAACAGGCAATCATCATACCAATATGGAAAAAGAAAGGTAGCGAAAGAGACTGCAATCAATATAGAGGTATATCTCTTCTCAGCCATGTAGGAATGCTATACGCCAAAATCTTGGAAAAAGGTTGAGACCAATAATAGAACTACAGTTAAGTGATTCTCAAATGGGGTTCCGAAAAAACAGAGGATGTACCGACGCACTATTCACACTAAAACAGCTTGCAGAAAAAACGACAGAACAGAATCTAAACTTATACATAGCCTTCATTGACCAGGAAAAGCATTCGACAGAGTAAACAGAGAACATCTGTGGGAGATACTAACAACATACGGAGAAAGCCAACATCTAATCAACCTTATTAAAAACATCTACGTCAACAGCAACCGCAGGGTCAGAACAGCAGCAGGCTACACAGACCACTTCAAAGTTAGATCAGGCGTATGATAGGGGTGCGTACTATCCCCCCCCCCTACTGTTTATTAAATACATGGACCATATATGCAAGCTAGCCAACCCATCAGAGACAGAGGAGATCAACGAGCTTCTATTTGCAGACGATCAGGCACTAATACATGAAACAATAGAAGACCTACAAGAACACTTAAACTAACTCAACATCTCAGGCACAAAATACAACATGAAAATCAACAAAACAGAAGTCATGAATGTCGCCAAAAATAAACAGTACATCAACATAACTATAGAAGGCAGACAACTAAAACAAGTAGAGGAATTCAAATACCTAGGAAGTCTAATGACAAATGACAATTCTCAAACGGCAGAGATAGAATCAAGATGCAACAAAGCTTGTCAAATCATCGGACAGTTATCACCACTATTGTCCAACAAGGAAATAACTCTGGAAGCAAAACGAGCACTATACAATACAATCTTCATCCCAGCTTTGTGCTACCAATGCCAGACCTGGACCCTAGATGCAAGAACAATAAGAAAAATAACCTCTACAGAGATTAAATGTGTTAGACGAATGACAGGAAACAGTCTGAGAGATAAGATCAGAAATGAAGAACTGAGAAAAAAGCTAGGAATAGCCCCCGCCATAGAATATATAAGGAAACAACAGATAAAATGGTTTGGTCACGTGACAAGGCAGAAATAACAAAACACAACACAACGAGCTTTCAACAAACGTTGAGAGAACACCAGACCCAAGGGTCGACCACGAAAAGATGGGTCGATGGAATATTCGAAGCACTAGGAAACATAACAGCAGCAGAGGCGAACAGAAGAGCAAAAGACCGCAAATTATATCTCCCCTCGACGCTGAAAGGCAGATGAGGAAAGGAAGAAGAAGATCCATAACAAAGAAGAAAGAACATTTAATCTGTATCTATTTCGTTCACATACTTTCATTCTCAACAGTATAACTTGTTTATTTTAGTTCCACCCGCAACGTTTACAACAATAATGTACTTTTTTTTTTATTGTTTATCTCTTTCGTTCACATACGTTCATTCTCAACAGTAAACTTGTTTATTTTAAGATGGACATTGTTCTTTAATTAAAAATTTATAGAAAAAGATGGGAATTAAAATTCTTATATTTGTACATGACCTCATTTCTGCAGGCCCATATTGTATGTCTGTATTCTGATAGTATTATAAGTAATTATGTAAAGAGATCTTGTGCTGTTGTTTTTGGCTGTGTGTTGAGCATAATAGATCTGTATGTGTCGACTTTTTGTGTGGTGTGTGATTTTAATGTGTGTTGTAGTGCCCATCTTGCCGGTATGATTGTACTGCATCTATAGAATAGGAGCTCTTCTGTTTTTTGAATGGTTTGTCTTCAGAGGGGACACCAGGGTGTCCGTTTTAATCTGTGGATTGGTCTCGCTGTAATGGGTGTCATGTTATATATAAGTCTGTATGGGACCCCCATGGCTTTCGGGGCGATGTGTGGGTTGTGGAGGTTTGAGAAAGTGCTGGTGTAGTCTGTGAGAAAGTACTTTTGGCTTCTCTTGATTCTGTGATGTAGTGGAGGTGTTTGTTGTTTAATTATGTGTTTGTCCCTTGGTGTAATAAACTGTCATGTCTTCGGATGGCCTGTAGACATGCTTTATAATATGTGGGCGTGGTGCCGAAATGGTGAGGCAATTAATTGTTAAGTTTTCTGAAACTGGTTAATCTCAGCCCCATGTAGTTGTGAGTAAATGTGTGGTTGTTTGCTGATGGGACTTATGTGATTTATTCTGAGAGATTTTATTTTTGTGTGTATGTCCTGTAGTGAGATCCCAACCTGCTTTTTGTGCTGTATCAGGGTTTTTTGTTGTATGCTGTGTATTGTGTGGCCAAATACAAAAGTTCTTATCAGTTTGTTTATCTCTTTGATTGTTGATTGCAGTTGGTCGAAAACTGTGGCTGTATAAATCAATTTGGGGATGATGTATGTGTTTACTATGATGCTCCGGCCAAGAATTGTTGATGTTTTGTATTTATATCTCTGTAGCATGTCTGTTATCTTTGTAACTAGGTACTGTCATGTTGGGTTTTGTGTTTTGTTTGGGTTGCATGGATATGTTATCCCGTACAGTTTTAAGTTGGTGACCGGTGTTAGAGCTGAGAGAAATACCTATTTGTTTTTCCACCTGCCTATAGTCAAAATAACAGATTTCTGTACATTTATCTGTGCCCCGCTGCCCTTCCCAAACTCCGTGAATGTGCTGAGGATGTTGTCTATTGATCTAGTGGTTGGTGGAAAGAAAAGCACCTTCAGCGATCTCACTCTCATAGGTGTGCCAACGTCTATGTCTCCTAATCTCAAACACCTGTTCGTTATTCTCTGTTGTCTTACGTAACCTCACTTTGTTAGTGATAAATCCGTCGTGGGCTTCTGCACTCAGACTGATCACCTGCCATAGCCTCTCGCATAATCTCACAGCTTGTTACGATTCATCGCTCTGAGTTCGGTGGACTAATTTACATTGCTTATTTAAAGTCTCACTTTCTTATTTACACCAATCACAAATTAGTCTTCCTCTCACGCTCTGTCATATACTTCTAATCTTCCTCTGATTGCCATTTTATCCTTCCTGGTTCAGTCACACCGTAACAGTTTATTAATTACTTTAATTAAGTAATTAAAGCTAAATTCATCTAATAGTGGTATATCGTTAACCATCCACCAACCCATCTATCTATCTATGTCTATCTATCCAAAATAGCATTTCAGATAATGAAAAACGTCTTATGCAACAAATGTATGTCAATAGAAGTGAGAAAGAGAGTTCACCGATGCTATATAGAACCAATCAGTTGTGACCTATGGAAGCGAATCATGGACAGTAAAGAAACAAATGGAAAGACGATTAAAGGTCACAGAGATGCGATTTCTCAGACGAATATATTTTAAGTTTACTGGACAGCTAAAAAGACAAAGGAGGTCATTCTCAGAGACCAACACAAAAAAGAACTCCGAAAAAACAACAGAATGAAATAATCAACATTTTTTAGGCGCATCATGAGAAGAGGAAAGTTGAAACACTTAGTTACAACTGGCAAAATACATTGAAAGAAAGATCACGGACGACAAAAAGAGAAGATACTAGACAGTTTGGAGTCATGTCATGGAAAACGGTCAACAGCAGAATTGATACGATGCACGGTGGATAGAAGATTGTGGAAAGACAAGATTGCCTATGCCAACCGGTATGGCACATGATGATGATAATGTCCATCTATCTATTGAAATATCAATAGATATCGATATGCCATGGTCGGCCCATAGATTCAGATATTTTTTCTCAATTTCCTTCTGGGCAGTCTCAAACCTTACACAGATCTTTCATCGAATCTCAAAATCTGTTTCTGTTCTGTGCAAGCATCTCGATCTCACTGACGGAGCCGATTCCTGCTGTCTTTGCTTCTCTGATCACTGTTCTTCTTAGTGTTTCTCTGGGTCAACCTCTTTTCTTCCTACCTGTTGTTTCCCACATGAGGAGTTGAGTTGCTATTCGGATATTATCTCTTCTGAGGACTTCCGGTTTCAACATGGCGCGGTCATGTTTGCGTCAACGCTCACTGTTACGTTTTTTGAGCCGGAAAGATGGTTAATTCTATCTTTCCAATGCAGATCAGTGTATAGATAAAAAGTTCCACTGTTGGGAACTTCCCCGGTGAAGCGGAGTACATGCATGTGATCTGAAATCCTCTACAGTGTGCGTGACAGTGTGTTCTGTGTTGATTGCAATATACGTCATCATTGGAATACCGGTCAATATGACGGTTAGGCGTCAGGAACTTTTAATTGCTGTGTCTGAAAAGTGTTCTTTGTTGCAGTTTCCTCATATTCCAAGTCCGGCTTGCTGCAGGAGCTACTGAGTTAAGTGCTCTGTGCACACAGTGAGCTGTGTGTATCATACGTGTTGATCATGTTTCGATATTCCAATGGTTTACAATGAATGCTGATATCGTATGACAGGGAACAGTTGGCCGTGTTCACTTTCTGTGCAGTTTCGCCTATGTCTTTTGGCGTGTGCTGAGACTGCTATGATGGGGACAACAGCTACCTTTCTTTGTTTTGGAGATGAGTTAGTAATTCGGATGATTCCACTGGCACGGACGGTTGAGCAATTATGGATTTTAATTCGTTTGCAGTGATACCGGGGCCTTCCATAACCATATTCTCTCTTCTCATCACATGTCCAACGTCTTTCCTTGATTACCTATGCTTATAGTGGTTGATTGGCGATTTCTCTAATTTCCTCGTTTGTTTTGAATTCGTTCTAACCTGTACCAAGTATTTTACTTAGATATGTATGTCTTTTTGTGTGTGTTGCTGATGAGTTTTGATTTTGACATCTTCTCAAGGCTTTGCACATTCTGCATCAGGTTAATGTTTAATTAACAAAGATATTTTTATGATAGTGGGGGGGGGGGGGGGAATCTTTGACAAGGGGGAGAAAAGATGATGATATACAGGGAGGTAATTATTGAAATAACTGACCTTGTTCTCGTACATATTTTAAGGTCGATGGATGCATTGCACAATTGTAGCATGTTTGATTGATCTCCATTAGACATTGAAGTCTATTAGTAACAGTTTGAAGTTTTTAAAACTATATCTAAACTATACTGGGGAATACGATGGTTGGTTGTACATTGTTATTTAACTTATTCAGCCGGAATGTGATTGTGCTATGTTTTGTGAGAAAATATTGAAACAGTTGTAGCATCCGTTGCCTCAACTGAAAATCCGCCGCTGTAGTATCATCAGCTGTTATATATCATGAAACAGTGGCTACCTTGTTACATGAAAGCAGCATGTTTTGTACCGCGAGAAGCATAGAACCCGCAAAAAAGTTGGACTCATTTTCCCAATACCCGCAATTATAAGATTATGCAATTGATTTATATTCTATTAATGAAAATTTTTGAAGAGGCCCCTGTTTGTTGCCACCCAAATGAGTCTTGCGGCCATGTGTTGGATTTACACTGTTGTAACTATGATGTGTTATAGATATACATCCCCCCAAAACCACCTGTGCATTTTAATTAGATTTTTTAGTGAGAGGAAACAGACAATATTATCCTCATTTTTTGGATTAAATTGTGTGCAGGAGAAAACATATTTCATTGTTTGACGAGAAAATCAAACGATGGGGTCAAAGCCTTACAGATTGCATTGGGTTTGCATCAGATAATGCATCAAATATGGTTGGGGGCAACAACTCCGCATGGTCACCTGCTTCATCATTACACCTATGTGTTTGCCATTCACAAGGATGCGGCACTGTTTCAGAGGAAGGTGATACTCAGATGTGGAAGTTGGTCTTCCGAGCCAACATCCATTTGTCCTGGGCTGCCACAAGGCTCACCATTGTCACCAGTTCTATTTAACGTGTACACAATAACGATCACGGCCCAACAGCTGGATGGGAGGGGAAGAACTATGACTTTTGCTGATGATATTCTGGTATATAGACAGGGAAGAGACAGACGGGGAATCGCCTCCACAATGCAAGACGAACTCGATCGCATTTCTTCCTGGTGTGGGGTTTCAGGTGCCTTGGTTAATCCTAATAAAGCATCAGTTTCATGGTTCTCCCTTAACAATCATATCGTTAATACGACCACACCGGTAGTACGAATGGGAGCTGATGAGGTGACCAGGGACAAGTTGATGACATACCTCGGAGTTAAGTTTGATCGCAGCCTGTGTTTTCGGGACCACGTCGACCATGTGATAACAAAATCCCGCAAAGGATTAGCCGCCTTGAAGGTCATGGCAGCTGCCAACATCGAGCAGAGGCTACTTATTCTTCTGTTCCAGGATTAGTCCTCGCACCAATCGAGTATGCCCTAGCCATTCTTACTGTCAGTACGACTCAAATTGATAGGCTGGAGAAAATACAAAATGAAGCCATGCGCATTATCCTAGGATGTACGAGGGACACTCCATGTGTAGCAATGAGGTATCTTCTTGACTTTCCAACCATGGATGACAGAATTAAGATCTGGAGAGCACGAGCATACCTGAAGATTAGTACAGATACAGAGCATCCATTGCACCACGTGCTCAACACAGAGAAAGGTACCAGGCTAAAAAGAGGCAAATCATGGGTGGGCCGGGCAGAAGATGTCATCAAACAGGTCTGTGGGCTTACCAATATCAGCGTTGGTGAGGAGTGGATACCGGTGCCTACGTCATTCAAGGGAACTTTCTCATGTATTGTCACACTCGACAGGAAAAGTAGGGAGCAGAACCCGGTCGTGGTTAATGCTGAGGTCAACGGTCTCATCTGCGATAATACCGATGAGAAAGATGCAGTCATCTATACAGACGGATCTGTAAGACGACACGAAAGAAGTGCATGGGCATTTACAGCACGCTCAGCAGGCAGAATAGCCAAGGAAGACAGTGGTGCATACGCCATGACCACGAGTAGCATGACAATGGAGGTGATGGCAGTGACCAAGGCATTCAAATGGTTAGAGTCACAAGACTACATCCACACATGTATACTGAGTGATTTGATGAGCATGATTAAAAAAGTGGAGGCGGGCTATGTACGCATGCAATGGGTAGAGTCGTTGCAGAAATCCAAAATACGTAAGGTCACCTTTGTCTATGTCCCTGGACATGCGGGAGTACGGGGAAATGAGAGAGCGGACAGGTTGGCTAGCTGCGCTGTCGTTGAGGACGGGCAACCGATGGATCGGTCGGACATCATCAATGCCCTTCGAGATGTGGGAAGAGCACAGGACTTCGACAAACACAGATCAACGTCACTTCTTCGGATGATGGAAATGGGAGTTAAGATGGGCACAGCCAGAAATGAGAAACTTGGTGGCCGTGTAAGAAGACTTATCAACCAACATAGAACTGGAGTCGTCAGTCGCTGGACACTGAGGGAATTGCTGAGGAGGGGATCTGAGCACCTATGGACATGTTCGGAGTGCAATGATGATGACCCGCAAATAACTCAATAAGGATGCAAAGACAAAGCTCACATCAAAATAGGATTTTTGCTCTCAGAGATAAATCAGTGGTTTAGCCACAGAGACTTAAAAGTCGAGAGGCCAACAAAGAAGAGTTTAACGTCATTAATGCATCCACAGATTATGATACAAGCTAAACAGCCCCACCTCATTTTGAAAAGCTCTCTCCTCTTTTATTGTGTGTTCAAATAAGAGACCCAACCATAAATAAATTCATAAATCATAGCATAACGACATTTCTAAAACATTTGATGTTTTGTGGCATTGCTGGTCTTCTCTAGGATGGATAATATTGTGATTTAAAAAATAAAAAAAAAGTTTTCCAAATGAGTGAAAATTGCCCCACTAACTCGACATTTTTAAGGTTTCACTCCTCAAAGTTCTCATGGGGGATAACACCGATGGGGAAGGTACAGTCATCTATACAGAAGGATCCGTAATATGACACTAAAGTAGTGCATAGGTATTTACAGCATGCTCGGCAGAAGAATATTCAAAGACAGTAGCGCATACGTTATGATCACAAGTAGTATGATGATGGAGGTAAGTGATGGCAGTTCGTTTGTTCGCTTTCGTCAGCTTTGACCTCTGACGAAGTCCCACCCACTCAATTTTGTGGGACTGAATTTTGCGTGTAAAGTCTGTTTTATCCCATTACAGGATGCCCCTCGCCATGCAGGCAGATTTACTCCGACTTCAGAGGTACTAATTTTTAGGGAATTAGTAAAACCCAGGTGTCCTCGCCAGGGTACGATCCCCGGCTGTTGCCGTGGTAAGCCAACCGCCTATCGATTGCGCTAACCGGACACCCAGTGATGGCAGTGAGCAGAGCATTCGTTCACAGACTACACCCATGACTGCACACTATGTGTTTCAATAAGCATGATAAGAAAATCGACGTCACTCCTTCAGATGAAAGAGATGGGAGTTAAGTACCCCTGCCACATCAAGTGGCATATAGGGAATATGGTGTTAGTGACCATACATTTTACAGACCCTCGGCACATGATTTTTGGGGTAATGTAGAGTTAAGATAAGCACAGCCAGAAATAAGAAAAGTAGTAGGCATATAAAAAGACTTATCAACTAACACAGAACTGGAATTGTCAATCTCTGGACACTTGTTGAGGAAGGGATCTGAGTACTTATAGACATATGCGGAGTGCAATGATGATAACCCACAAATAACATATTTATTTTTCTCACATTGATTAATTTGTTTAAAAGAAGCCTTGGAACAATACGTTCCCCATACTGGATGAGCTTGATGAATAGGCAGAAACAGACCGATATTGCGACAGAATTACTTTGGAAGTCAGAGAGAAGTACATGAAATACGAAGCTGACCGAAAATGATGATGTAGGTAATATGATTGCTTCCCAAAATTCCATGATGGATGGGAGTGTAGCTCATTTTAAGACATTAGAGTTGATTACTTTGTTCTGTCATTTGATGTTCATAATCTTCAGAGGGCAACATATATGAAAGCTGTTTAACCTTTTCTCCTGCCCTACTTAGGAAGTCCAAGTTTCTGATCCGTATAGAAGTGTACTAAGCACACAATTTTGATAAATTATAATTTTAGTTCTGAGTTTTAGCCTATGCTCTATTTTTAAGTTTAGCAAATGTCAAAGCTGCCTTTCCAATTCAGGAATTTATTTCCTTGTCAATGGAGATGGTGGTTGTGACATAGAACCAAGATAGGTGAACATTCTCACAGATGCAAGGGATGTGTTATATCAAGGGGTTACAGAGTCACAGACAAAGTAAATCACTTCTATGTACCTTCTTCATTTCTACTGACAGTTCACTTTTGCATAATTATGAATTATTACATTATTATTTATTTACAAAATGCCAGAAGAACTGAAACTGCTACAGATGATAACATAAAGGTAGAAACATGGACACTGATACAAAGAGTTTACAAAAACAAAGGTAGACAAATTGAAAAAAAAACCAGAAAGATAGAAACATAAAGTCAAAAACATTTACACAAATATAAAGTTAAAAATATTGACACAAAAATAAATAAAACAAAATACATTTTAATGTTATTTGCTCTATATTCATATTAACAGGCAGCATGTTAGATGTTGCAAAAGCATTAAAACAAACAATAATTCAGAAACAATAGACTATTAGAAGTAACAAACCTAAGACTATGCACAGAGTAAACAAAAAAAATGTTAAAACAATAATAGCTCTTTAACATTCTTTTATTAATGTATTAGTTTAGAGTTGACACACCAGCTGGATTTCTGACACTGTACACGATGCAGTCACATAGTGGTGCTTAGTAAATCTGACATTTTCTATTCTACAGTTATGTAAAAGAGTGTAGACTTTGTCATTTAGAAAAATGATACTTGATGTTGTGGTATTTGCTAATGTTGTTCTAGAAGTTATTTGACTTGAAACTGTAGAACAGCTCATTGTTATCAGATAAACAATGGCATTCTTGGTTCTCTACTGTATGTGTTCTATTGTGACTTCTTAGATTGTAACTATGAATAAAACCTACATCACACACATCACATTTGTAAGGTTTATCTCATGTATGTTTTCTCATGTGTAGTCTTAGACTGTTGTTTTGAATAAAACCTACACCACACACATCACATTTGTAAGGTTTCTCTCCTGTATGTTTTCTAATATGCAATACTAGAGCTGTTCTGCAAATAAAATTTGCACAACACAAATCACATATGTAAGGTTTCTCTCCTGTATGTTTTCTCATGTGTACTCTTAGACTGCTGTTTTGAATAAAACCTACACCACACACATCACATTTGTAAGGTTTCTCTCCAGTATGTTTTCTGTAATGCCTTACTAGATGACCTTTACAAATAAAACCTAGACCACATATATCACATTTGAAAGGCTTCTCTCCTGTATGTTTTCTCATGTGTACTCTTAGATGTCTACCTTCAACAAAACCTACACCACACACATCACATTTGTAAGGTTTCTCTCCCGTATGTTTTCTGTAATGGTTTACTAGATGACTTTTACAAATAAAACCTACACCACATATATCACATTTGAAAGGCTTCTCTCCTGTATGTTTTCTCATGTGTACTCTTAGACTGCTATGTTGAATATAACCTACACCACACACATCACATTTGTAAGGTTTATCTCCTGTATGTTTTCTCATGTGTAGTCTTAGACTGCTGTTTTGAATAAAACCTACACCACACACATCACATTTGTAAGGTTTCTCTCCTGTATGTTTTCTAATATGCAATACTAGAGCTGTTCTGGAAATAAAATTTGCACAACACAAATCACACATGTAAGGTTTCTCTCCTGTATGTATTCTCATGTGAACTCTTAGACTGTCACCTTGAATAAAACCTACACCACACACATCACATTTGTAAGGTTTCTCTCCCGTATGTTTTCTGTAATGTCTTATTAGATGACCTTTACAAATAAAACCTAGACCACATATATCACATTTGAAAGGTTTCTCTCCTGTATGTTTTCTCATGTGTACTCTTAGATGGCCACCTTGAACAAAACCTACACCACACACATCACATTTGTAAGGTTTCTCTAGTGTATGTCTTTTTTTGTGACTGCTTAGACCACACCTACTAGCAAAACCTACACCACACAAATCACATTTGAAAGGTTTCTCTCCGGTATGTATTCTCATGTGTGCTTTTAGATGGCCACCTTGAACAAAACCTACACCACACACATCACATTTGTAAGGTTTCTCTCCCGTATGTTTTCTGTAATGTCTTACTAGATGACTTTTACAAATAAAACCTACACCACATATATCACATTTGAAAGGTTTCTCTCCTGTATGCATTCTCATGTGTGCTTTTAGACGGCTACCTTCAACAAAACTTACACCACACACATCACATTTGTAAGGTTTCTCTCCCGTATGTTTTCTGTAATGTCTTACTAGATGACTTTTACAAATAAAACCTATACCACACACATCACATTTGAAAGGCTTCTCTCCTGTATGTATTCTCATGTGTGCTCTTAGATGGCCGCTTTGAAGAAAACCTACACCACATACATCACATTTGTAAGGTTTCTCTCCTGTATGTCTTTTTTTGTGACTATTTAAACCACATCTACTAGCAAAACTTACTCTACACAAATCACATATGTAAGGTTTCTCTCCTGTATGTTTTCTCATGTGTTCTTTCAGATGGCCACCTTGAATAAAACTTACACCACACACATCACATTTGTAAGGTTTCTCTCCTGTATGTATTCTCATGTGTACTCTTAGACTGCCATTTTTAATAAAACCTACACCACACACATCACATTTGTAAGGTTTCTCTCCTGTATGTTTTCTAATATGCAATACTAGAGCTGTTCTGGAAATAAAATTTGCACAACATAAATCACATATGTAAGGTCTTTCTCCTGTATGTTTTCTCATATGTTCTCTTAGATGGCAGCCTTGAACAAAATCTACCCCACACACATCACATTTGTAAGGTTTCTCTCCTGAATGTTTTCTTATGTGTGTTCTCAGATCTGTACCTTGATAATTATCACAATGAGTCAACACAACTTGAGACTGAAATACCTCCTCTTTCCCTATTATTTGTCCAGGATTACTGTTAAGCACCACATGGAGACCAGTGTCTTGACAGTAAACTTCACCTTGACCTTCCTGAGAACAGATGGAGATTAAATTCTAAAAATAGATCATAACAATATGAAATGTTGCAGCTGGACATAACTCTTATAGTTGCTACATATTTATTTGTTGACTTAACACTTTCAAATGTGACCATAGCTAACATACCTATGTAACACGTTAAATGAATGACAAAACCTGTTGTGTGTTTAAAAAGAAAACTTACTTATTCCACATTGTGATGTCTGGCTACAAATCTCCATGTTGTCAATCCTGAGCTATTTTCCTTCAATTCTTTATCAACAATCCTAATTGAGCCTTGTCTCTTTGGTTTTCCTCCTTTTCTCTTGTCATCTGAAGTATAGTGAAGACCCAGTCTCAGTATAGTTGTTTGTGCCACTCAGAGAACATAACACATCCAGTATCACCTTTCCCTCAGGCTCTCTGCAGTGATGTCATTAGTGCAGGTTTCCTTGTGAAGATGCAATTGTAGGAGTCAATTTTACCATTAAAAAATTCCCCAGTTTTCTTTCAGCACATTTGTTTGAATGGCCTCTTGTTAGAAACTAATGATTTTTGTACCTTATAAGTAACACCTATATTTTAATATGAATAGATTACTCTTATGATCTCTTTTTATAAACTAAGAGTATTACATGTCAGGCCATTTCATTGAATTTCCAGGTGAAAAGACAAAGAAGAAACTAAAATATTCTTGGACTAGACAGGTGGAAGTAGAGATAAAGATGCTTGGGAAGACATGGAATGATATTAAAAGAATGGCAACAAAAAGAACGGCTTGGAAAGTGTTTGTTGAAGACCTATGATTCAAAGAGAGCTGAAAGGTAGAAGAAGATTACTGTTTATTTATTGCTAGTAATGATTGAATTGAACATCTTGGGACTATGTGAAATGAGATGGACAGAGGCAGGATTATTACAACGTGACAGTGGAAATGTAATTTACTCTTGGGGAACCACACATGAAAGAGGAGTAGGCATTATGTTAGATAGAGAAAGAAGCAAAACAGTGAAAGGATTTGGCCAGTATCAGACAGAATTCTGCTAGTAAAATTGAGTGGCAGACCAATGGATATCAACATAATTCAAGTTTATGCACCAACAAGTAATAGCGAAGAAGAAGACATTGACACTTTTGACGAGGAGCTAGAGGCAGCCATGGAACAGTGTAAATCCCATGAAATAACTGTTGTATTAGGGGATTTCAATGCAAAGGTAGGAACAACTAAAGTGCAAAATGTGACTGGGGGGCATGGCCTTGGCAAGACGAATGACAGAGGGGATAGATTGATAGATTGGGCAAAGACACATGAAATGATTATAGGTAACACCTGGTTCAAACAACACCCTAGGCGACTATGGACATGGCAAAGCCCAGACAAAAAAGTACACAATCAAATTGATTTTATACTGGTACAGAGAAGATTTAGGAATGGGCTAATGTCTGTTAAAACAAGGCCTGGAGCAGATTGTAATAGTGACCATGTACCAGTAGTTGGAAAGGTAAGAATAAAATTGCGGAAGGCACAGAAATCACCAAGAAATATAAAATTAGAACTAGATATGCTAAGAGTAGATAAACAGATGAGTGATAAGTACAGCATGATAGTACAAAATAGATATAATGCTATTGAGAAAATACAGGACATCCAGGAGCAGTGGGAAATGCTCAAACAATCGATTCAGCAAACATCAAAAGAAGTAATACCAGTGACTAAAAGAATCAACAAAAAGAAATGGATGACAGAAGAAATATTACAACTAATGGACGAAAGAAGAAAACATAAGAAAGAAGAATGGACATACAAAATATTGCACAAAGAGATCCAAAACAAGTGCAGAGAAGCAAAGGAAGGATGGTTAAAACAGAAATGTGAAGAAATGGAAAAACAACAAAAGAAAGACCCAAAATTTATGCACAATCAGTTAAATGAATTAACAGGAAGAAAAGAAGTAAAAGTTTCAGGATGTGTGAAATCAAAGGAAGGAAATATAATAATGGGACAGGAGAAGACAATGGAAAGATGGACAGAATATATCAGTCAACTCTATGATGATGAAAGACCAGAATTAAACAATTCAAATGAAGACACAGGACCACCAATAATGCAGAGTGAAGTGGAGGACGCAATTCAACACATGAAAAGAGGCAAAACTCCAGGTCCTGACAATATAACAATCGAAGAGATAAATGCATTAGGAGAGTTGGGAGTACAAGTCATAACAAAATTACTCAATGACATATGTAACACTGGACACATACCCGAGGATCTACTAAAATCTATCTTTGTAGCCATACCGAAGAAGTCTGGCGCCACTGATTGTGAAGACCATCGCACTATTAGTCTCGTGAGCCATATGACTAAAATATTACTAAGAATAATCATGAGACGTGTAAGGAACAAAATAAAACCAGAAATAAGTGAGGAACAATGTGGATTTGTGGAAGGAAAGGGCACCAATAACGCAATATACATCTTAAGGACATTGATAGAAAGATCTATAGAGGTAAAGAAAGATCTATATATGTGCTTTATAGACTACACGAAAGCATTTGACAAAGTAAAGCATGTGGAAATAATCAATATGCTGGAGAAATTAAACATTGATGGCAAAGATCTGCAAATCATAAAAAACATGTACTGGCAACAAACAGCAGCTATACGAATTAACAACCAAACAGGACAATTCCAATATATAAAACAAGGCGTCAGACAAGGCTGTGTTCTGTCACCGGACTTGTTTTCACTTTACAGCGAATATATTATGAGATCAATAGTAGACAAATAAAGGAATTGAAGTCAACGGTCACAACATAAATAATTTGCGATATGCGGATGACACAGACTTAATAGCAGAGACAGAGAACGAACTACAAGAAATGATAGACATAATAGTAGAAGAAAGCAACAAAAAAGGTCTGTCTGAATAGTAAGAAAACAGAAGTAATGGTTATATCGAAGAAACAATCATCACCATCATGCAGCATAAAAATAAATGAGACAAATCTAAAACAAGTGCAACGTTTCAAATACTTGGGCACAATAATTACATCAGATGGGAGATGCACCACAGAAATAAAAAGCAGAATAGCTCAGGCCAAAATAGCATTTCAGAAAATGAAAAATATCTTATGCAACAAATCTATGTCAATAAAAATGAGAAAGAGAGTTCATCGGTGCTATATAGAACCAATTCTGACCTATGGAAGCGAATCATGGACAGTAGACAAACAAATGAAAAGACGGTTAGAGGCCACAGAGATGGGATTTCTCAGAAGAATGTTGAAAGTTCCCTGGACAGATAAAAAGACCAATGAGGAAGTTCTCAAAGAGGCCAACACAAAAAGGGAGCTCTTAAAAAAACATGAGAAAGAAGCAATCAACATTTTTCGGGCACATCATGAGAAGAGGAAAGTTGGAATACTTGGTTACAACTGGCAAAATAAAAGGAAAGAGAGATCGCGGACGACAAAGAGAGAAAATACTGGATAGCTTGGTGTCATGGCATGGAAAACAGTCAACAACAGAACTGATACAATGCACTGTAGATAGAAGATTGTGGAGGGACATGATCGCCTACGCCAACCGGCAGGGTACATGATGATGATGATGAGTAATGATTGTATTATCTTGTTCATGCTGTCATGCGGGGATGATGAATGTCAAACCTACTGCTACTGACTGGGGACCTTAGCAAAGGTAAATGTCATGAGAGTAATGTAAACAATATACCCAGAGCAGAGACATGGGTCAGTTAGTGATCTATTACAGATCCTTCTGTATATCTCTACAGGTTGGTAGGGCCAGAATGAACTAATGAAATGGGGTTATGAGATCTAAGCAACACAGAATTTTAATACACCAAATCCTAGCTTGTGTTATGAAAAGGTCATCTCAGGATCAAGTGTCCATTCAACACATAAATCAAACAATCAAAAACAGAGATGGTTTCTGCCTTTTGAATAGCAAGTTGTTATATTAGTCCTGGTCTCTCAGATCTTGAGCAGATCCATGACATCCCCAAAACTACAAAGGACTATCTACACACAATAAATATTGTGTTCATTCTTGAGTGACCTACATCAATTTATCTCTTGTGATAGAAAGCATATTAATTGTGTACTTTACCTCAGCATTGTCAATATAAACACCTGGTCCATCATCAGGGCATGTTCCTTCCATTTTCTGCTGATTTTTCACACAATCTGAACAGAGAAATGGATTATCAATGTAGAGGTTCAAATATACTGAATGATAAAGATGGCAGCGTGAAATGAGACACAAAGTATGACAGAACCGTCAGTATTAACTGATCAAATTAAAACAGACACACTCAAGTTATCAACTAAATGCAGTCAAAATGTGAACAGAGACACTACTGACAACAAGGAGAAACTTACACAGAAAACTGTCCTTGTCAGGAGAAGAAAGTGATGAGGAATCAGTCCTTGCTTTCATTATGACAGAGGACATATCACTTTCTTCTTCTCTATTTGTTTCCATCTTTACTGTCTGACCCTAGAAATATTATTTTGTACATTTAGAGTAAACCCTAAACAAATAGAATAAAGTGAACATATAAGAAGAAAATATCTTGTGTGCAAAAATCATGAATATAAAACAAGGTACAACAAAACAAAGTGCCAACATGTTTTTCTTAACCATCAACACAAGTGGTATGGTCATGCCCTACTTCCCCAGACAGCAAGTTTTATATGAAGCAAATAAAAAAAAATATTAATTTTTTTTAAATTGAGAACTAAAAAATTGTGTTAAACACTCCACTGCTGCAACGTCAAGGAAAGAAAATGGAAATCAGAATTAAAATCACTGCAATAGGAAAGTGATAATTAGATGCTAAACATGGCAATAGATATAAAACAGTCAGCACTCTACACAGCCTTGAGTGGTAGACAAACTTTAGAATCTGCTGTTGTATGTTTGCTTTTAAAAACAATAATTTTCCTTTTATTCTTCATGTGTGATGTCTTTTGACCAAATCAACTTCACAACTTGTCTCTTAAAAACCTGTTGGATTATTTCCAAACATAACCACAATGATGATCCATATCACAGAGACCTATCCATGAGTTAAAACATTTTGATTGTAGTTTCATTTCCATGTGCACTTTTAATGGAAATGCAATGAGGAAGTGACTGGGTACAAATATTCTCATTTTGATGGAAAGTCTTTTGGGATTATTGTCTGTGCAGTCAAGTTGGACCTGTGTGGAGCAACATTATCAACAGGCAATGATCATAAATTAGATTGACCATTTGAGATCTTCAGTTGTTCCCACAGTTTGTCTTTAGGGTTGCTTATGTTGGTTATGCTTTCATTCTCTTTCTACTTAGAAAGGTCCAGTTCTGGGGTGAAGTAAATATGATTTGAGCTCAATGATAATAATGGTTTTGGACTGTTCAAAGATATGTAGCATTGATTCTACATCTGAAAGGAGAATTACATAATTGTACTATGTTTTTATAGGACCATATGGGATACATACCAAAGGAACTAAAAACATCAACTTTTATAGCATTGCCTAAAAAGAATGGTGCATTTGAATGCAGCAATTTTAGAACAATAAGTCTAATGAGCCAGGTAACCAAAATTTTACTAAAAGTTATACAAGGAAGGATTCAGAATAAAATTAATAATGAATTAGATGAGCAGCAATTCGGATTCAGGATAAACAGTGGAACAAAAGAAGCCATGTTCAGCATGAGGACATTCATTGAAAAGTACATAGAAGTAAACAAACCAATATATGCTAGCTTCATAGACTACACCAAAGCATTTGATAGAATACACCATGAGCAACTGATAGACTGCCTAAAAGATATAAATCTGGATGACACATACATATGACTGATATGTAATTTGTACTGGGAGCTAACAGCAATACTAAAATATAACAAGAACTCCACAACCATTGATATAAAAAGAGGAGTAAGACAAGGATGCATCCTATCACCAAGCTTGTTCAATTTATACACTGAGCAAATCTTTTAAAACACAAATGAGATGCCAGGCCTTAACATTAATGGGAAGATAATCAATAACCTAAGATATGCTGATGATACTGTACTACTAGCAGAAAATCCTAAAGATCTACAACAATTATTTAATGTAATAAACATGACAAGCAAAAAATATGGACTAGATATGAATATCAAAAAGACTAAAACTATGATCATAACAAAGAAAATTTACAAGACCTACAATTAAATATCAAAGTTGAAGGAATACATCTAGAGACAGTCC
Source organism: Megaustenia siamemsis (assembly GCA_032433765.1). Lineage (NCBI taxonomy): Eukaryota > Metazoa > Mollusca > Gastropoda > Stylommatophora > Ariophantidae > Megaustenia > Megaustenia siamemsis. The sequence continues at coordinate 16,125,672 of JAVIAB010000159.1, forward strand.
AGAGCTAAAACTATCTGGTACATACTATAACCAGTGATGGAAAATGTACAACTGAAATAAATAAAAGAATAGGAATGGCAAAAAGTAATTTCAATGCCATGAAAAATATACTAACATCAAAACAAATAACACAAGGGCTAAAATTGTGAATAGCAAAATGTTACATCTTCTCAACATTCCTGTATGGTGCAGAAACATGAACATTAGACCAGAAAACAGAACAGAAAATTGAGGCCTTTGAAATGTGGATTTATAGAAGAATAGGTAGAATTGGATGGAAAGAAAAGAAAACAAACGAGGAAGTTTTAAAACAACTAAAAATGAAGAAAGAACTACTAAACACAATTAGAGCAAGACAAATGAAATTTTTTGGTTATGTTAAAAGACACAACAGTCTAATAAAAGTAATATTAAAAGGGAAAAAACAAGGTAAAAGAGGAAGAGGCAGACCAAGACTAACATCAAAAGATGGACAAGTCAGCCTATGGCAATCTGCACCATCAAAGCAAGAGACAGAGTGGAATGGCGCTCCATGGTAGCCAACCTTCGATGCAGAGACGGCACTCAATGATGATGATGACTGTGTTTTTATGCAGCTTGTTAGCCCTGTCAGGACTTCTGTTTTCTATGTTATGACATATTTCCAGTTGGTATTACACAACCTATTTCTTCTTCATGGGATGTCTGTGTCTGCCAGCTTTATATCTCTAGCAAAGTACAGTGGGCCATAATTTTCTGTGGATATCACTTTTTCCTATTTTTCACACTGGTAGCCATGTGCTCAGGTGTCCCCCGCCGTGCTGGAAGATGTTCTCTGATTTCAGAGATACTCTCATACTTGCCAAAGAGTTTAAATGATTTAAGATTTTTTGCTTTTAAATTTGCCTTGTAGCAGCCATTTTTCCCTACTCTTTTCATTTTCTAACTACCAATGGTTCTTAAAATTTGCAGAATGCATACGGGCCGCCCTGTATTTCACTATTTTCCACAAGGGCTAGTCATTGGATCTCACTACCCAGAGATTAGAGGGTGGGTAAACCTACACATTGATCGATGGCTTGACAAGCTGTCATTGTAAAAAGTATTGTTATGGAAACAGCGCCATATATTTTAGAAGCAGTGATCTCTGCAATATGTGCCATTTTGGCATGCAAGGTTTCTATTTTTGAGATTGTGGTTCTGCCCTATGTGCCGTCTTCGGCTCGAAAGGACAATAGATAGATAGAAACCTACACAGAAATCATGAATTTGATTTTTGAAAAATGTCCACCAACTGTGGTGGGGATTGAATCCAGGACCTTCTTGTCCAGAGGCCAACATTTTACCACTAGACCACCCAGTCTACCAATGTGATGTCTTAAATATAGAATCTCTTGCCTTGTCCCAGGCTGAATCTATATTATCTATGTGTCTGTATTTGTGTCCATGTATAACTCAAATATAGTTTCTGTATTTTTTATGATAGAATCTTGCTACATGTTGAGTCCATCAATACTGAGTTTTACAGCAACACAACAACATAACGCATCTTGTATAAAATGTTTAGTAAAAAATAAATAAACAAATAAACACACTCACATTATCATCAGGTTCTTTTTTTAAATAATCCTGAAAGAATGGGAATGTTTTCACTTTAACTTCCACCTTGATCTGAGAATATAAAAATGATGTCAATATTTACATTGTTGGTTGTCTCACTTAATGATCTACATAAGGTTTCCACTCTAGATATTGAATCTGTAAAATTATGTGTATCTTGTGGTCAATCTCAAGTAAATACAGAACACATTGTCCAGTCTGGCAACTTGTACAAACTGATGCAACCAAAGGAATAATCATCATCAAGTACCGGGCCCGTTGGCCTAGGTGATCATGTCTCTGATATTGAATGAATCAGTTTTATATGACTTTAACACCAACCAACTCACTCACTTTATTTTCTGCTTCATATTTTATAGATGGAACCAGACTCTTGAGTTTCTATACTTCTGGCGGCCTCAGAATGAAACAGAAAGTTAGTAATGTCCCTTGTTAGTAACAGGATTTACTGCAATAATGAAACCAATTAGGAACACAAAGAACATAGCTACAAATTAATATGTACATGTGAGTAACAATCTTCAACCCAATGTTGTGCTACCAATGCCAGTCCGGGGTCATAGATTAAGAAAAATGACCACAACCGAGAGGAAATGTGTTAGATGAGGAAATAGCCTTAGAGATAAGATCAGAAATGAAGAACTGAGAAAAAAGATATTAATAACCCCACCAACCATAGAAAACATAAAGAGACAACAGATAAAATGGTTTGGCCACATGATAAGGCAGAAAGATAAAAACACAATACAACAAGTCTCCTGTAAACATTGCGAGCACCAGACCCAAGGGCTGACCATAAAAAGATGGATTGATGAAATATATTGAAAAACTAGAAAAAATAGCAGCAGAGGCAAACAGAAGAGTAAAATACAGCAAATTATATATCCCCTTGATGATGAAAGGTGAATGATAAAGGAAAGATGAAGTATAACATTTTAAATCTTATAACTTTTTTTGTTATTAACAAGAACAATCCCATTTGGTTCATGGACAGTTTTTCCTTCTTTACAGATACAATTTGATATAAATGTCTTCTTGAGAGTTTCTGACAATACAGAAGCATGAATGGATGGATTTAACTCACTTCATTATCTGGCTCCTTTTTGATATTCCAGATTGGAATGAAATTCTTTGCTTCCATATTTTTGACTGTCAAAGAGAAAAGGTGGATTTTTAATATTCATAAAACTGGAATAGTGTCATAATAAAGTTAATGAGAGATGATAATACTAATACTGGAATAGTGTCATAATAAAGTTAATGAGAGATGATAATACTAATACTGGAATAGTTTCATAATAAAGTTAATGAGAGATGATAATACTAATACTGGAATAGTTTCATAATAAAGTTAATGAGAGATGATAATACTAATCCTGGAATACTAAACTACTAAAGTACCCCTGTCACGCCAAGTGGCGTATAGGGAATATGGTGTTAGTGACCATATATTTTACAGACCTTCTGCACATGATTTTTGGGGTAATGTGGTCGGTATTACACCCATGCCGCTTTACTTTCCCAGAAAAAATCCGGTACCCATTAAAGCCTGGGTGAACCAGAAGCCGTCGGTTGGAATCGAACCCTACCTCTTGTCCTTTGTAGTCCAGTTCACTAACCACTGAGCTATCGTGGATTCAATACTGGAATAGTTTTATAATAAAGTTCATGAGAAATGATAAAATTAATACTGGAATAGTGTCATAATAAAGTTAATGAGAGATAATACTAATACTGGAATATGTGAATCTATAAATTTGTTGTGGGTGTATGACACACAAAATAAGTGGATTGTCTTTATTTGTTAAATTGTATAACTAACATGGAAAAATTGTAATGTTTGGGAACTTTGTTAACCTGAGACGGAATATGTGCAAAAGAGGTGAGATGCAGAATGGCTCAAGCAAAAGCAGCTTTCCAAAAAATGAGGAAGACACTATGCAATCCGTTTTTGACAATAGAAACATGAAAAAAGAGTTCTTAAATGTTATGTAGAGCCAGTCTTAACATATGGATGTGAATCATGGACAATAGGACAACAGACAAGAAAATCACTGGAGTCTGTAGAAATGTGGTTTTCTAGAAGAATGTTGAGAATACCATGGACAGCTAAGAAGAGTAATGAAAATGTTCTGAAAAAAGTATTCTCTTTTCTCAAAGCAAAATGAGAGCTAATTTCCAATATTAGGAAGAAACAATCATCATTTTTTGACCATGTAATGAGAAAAGAACAACAGGAATATATTGTAACAAATGGAAAAATTGAGGGATGAAGAGATAGAGGGAGAGGGAAGCAAAGAGAAAAAATACCAGACAGCTTAAGAGAATGGCTTGGCAGAAGGTCAACAACAGAAACAATAAATAACTGTCGAGATCGAAAGTTGTGGAGAGCCATGATCACCTATGCCAGTATGCCAGGTACTTGATGATGAACATGGAAAAGGGATGGTAACAATATACATCCTTGTCTAACTCCCAGTATGACTCTTGACTCAAACTGTGTGGTGTCCTTCATGTCTTACACAGCACTGGCTGCAGTCATACATGTCCTAGGAATGTAAAAGTACTAGTTTAAGCATGGAAATTATCTTAGTTTGGAATAATAAAGTCTCCTTGAGTAACACTGCACATTGTTCAGTGGTTCTCTACTATGTCATTAGAAGACCTCTAATTGTAGAGACAGAAGCAAACACGACAGATTTTTACAAAAATATTGTTCATTATCCTGATCCTAAAGCCTGTAATACAGCTGAATGATGAGGGTACAGAAAGGAACACCAAAATTACACTGAAGAAGGATGGAGACATCCTAACAGGTAAGCATGCAGCAAATCACTTTGCAGACTCCTTTGCAAATGACTTAATATTGAAATTAGCCTAGAGAAATGACAAGAGACCCGTTTAAAACAACAAAATGCAAGACAAGAAGAGACCACACATGAAGTCATGGAAATACCCATTACACAAAGAGAGCCAGAGCTAGCAATATCCAAATTATACTAGAAAAAGTCACCGGGCAGTGATGGAGTGTCCAATGAAATGATTATTAACTTGGGAACTGCAGCAAAATCAAAACTACTGCAGATTTACATTTGCTGCATCACAGGTAGAGTGCCACACGCATGGAGAGAAGCAATTATGATACCATTACTAAAGCCAGGAAAAGATGGTTCAATGACATCCAGCTATAGACCAATCAGCCTTACAAGCTGTTTGTGTAAAACAATGGAACGTATAATCAATCTCAGACTGCAGTGGTACCTGGAAAGTGAAAATCTCCTTGTCCCATAACAAGCAGGCTTTAGACAGTGTTACTCTACCGAACATCAGGGAACCTATCTTTCCCAGGAAATTGATGCATTTTAAGAAAAGAAACTGGTACTAACAGCACGGATAGACCTAAAGAAAGCATTTGATAAGGTATGGAAGGAAGGGCTTTTGAAGAAACTGAGAAATTATGGAGTAAATGGCAGGATGTAAAACTGGGTCAAATAATACCTGCATAACAGGACAGCCAGAGTGCAACTGGGTGGTCTTAAGAGTAAGAAGGTCTTACTGAACCAGGGCGTTCCACAGGGAGGAGTACTATCTCCAACACTTTTTCTGATCTACATCAATGACCTAGTTACTGAACTACCACATGGCATCAAAGTGGCAATGTATGCAGATGACTTGGTAATGTTTTGCACAGAGGAGTATGCAACAGTGGCCTCAAATTGCTACAAAGAACTATGAATGCACTGAATTCATGGACAAATAGATGGTGTATCAGCATCAATACAGACAAATGCAGTTCTACACTTTTCACTCTCTCCCCAAAACAAAAAGCAGGAACGATCTACATAAACAATGAAACCGTGAAAGAAGACATACAAGCTACGCATCTCAGAGTTACATTTGATAACAAACTATCTTGGAAACAGCAGATAAATAAGGCAACCCAAAAAGCAAGGAGGAAATTGGCTATTCTAAGAAAGCTGTGTGGAAGTACATGGGGTGCAAGTGGGAAAATGCTCAGTAAAGTTTACCAACAGAGTATACGCCCACATATAGAATATGGATCATCTGCATGGTATTCAGCATCAAACACCACACTGCAAGAACTGGGTAAAGTACAAAACCAGGCACTTAGGGTCATCACAGGAGCAATGAAATCAACACCAATATTGGAGATGGAGAAATTGTGGAGGATACCAGCACTGAGAGAACGGAGGGACACAAAGGTGCTGATACAGGCAGAAAAATTTGCCTGCATGCCGAGACATCCAATGAAGGACCGATTCCAAAATTTTGCATTGGGACGACTTAAGAGAAGCAGTTGTATCCACCAAGCCAAGCGTATTAGTAGACAAACACCAGTCATGCCAAGAGTTGTTAACCCCTACTGCTCATACCAGAACATACTCCTTGGACAGATGAATCAGGATTATCAGTTCAAATACGGACAGAAGTGAAAGGAATAGTTGACAAAGAGGAACAGAATAATCTACAGCGAAAAACAATAACTCTCAGTTTCCTGGATGAAGAATACCCACAAGACCTATGGATTCGTGTGTACACAGATGGATCAGCACAGAATGCAGTCAAGAATGGTGAAGCAGGTGCATATATCTATCTATCTATTGTCCTTTCGAGCCAAAGACGGCACATAGGGCAGAACCACAATCTCAAAAACAGAAACCTTGTGTGCCAAAATGGCACATATTGCAGAGATTACTGCTCTAAAATCTATGGCGTTGTTTCCATAACAATACTTTTTACAATGACAGCTTGTCAAGCCATCGATCATCCTTAGTCACCTCTTACGACATGCCTGGAAGTTCACATTGTCGCTATTCTTTACCTTCCTCATAATGAGGCCCCAGTAACACACGGGATGGTGCATATATAGAGTACCCAAATAACACTAGGGATATAAGTAAAATAGCAACAGGGAAATATTGTCACAATTATGATGCAGAAATTCAAGCAATAAAGTTGGCAATAGAAAAACTGCTGAACAGTAATCTTAGCCCACAGCCTGTAGTGTTTTTGACAGATGCAAGATCAGTACTCCAGGCACTACAATCCAGAAAATTACCACATCTGCAAACCTTATTGACTGAACTCTGCAAGCACCACAGGGTGCCCTTGCAGTGGGTCCCATCTCACTGTGGAATACCAGGAAATGAGAAAGCAGATCAGTAGGCAAAGGAAGGTGCAACAGTCATACAACTAGATACACCGGTTACATACCATCATAAGTAACAGATAATCAAATCAATCAGAGGACCACAAGCCCCAAATCAGGATGCCTTTCATAATATGAATAGCATGAACAAGTTATTATACGCCTCAGAACAGGACACAATCGACTCCATAGTCACATATATACAAAATTCAAGATTGGCACATCACCTACTTGTACATGTGGACAAGCGCCGCAGACTGCTGAACACATACTTCAAGATTGCACAGAATATAGTAGACTAACGAAAATCCATTGGCCCATAGATACAACACTACAGACAAAACTATATGGGCTACTGCAAGAATTACAAAAGACAGTAAAATTCATACAGGAAACGACATTGCAGATATAGACAATACTTCGGGCGAATGAAAGATAGAAAGATCCTAATCCTAATAATAAATCAGAAAACAAAACTGAATCCAAATAATTCCAGGAGAATACCTTGCTTCAATCTTTAGTGATGAATATATAGGTCATTTTTAGTGTTTGAGAATCTCTGTACACATTTTTTGTTTGACAATAATGAGGAGATAACTCATTGCACTGAAATAATGGTTTGAACTAGGAAATTACCCAGAAGCGAGCTGTCAAGATAAAATTAACTCTTTTCATACGTTTCGCTGCGCTAATGTGCCACGCTCAATTTTATTAGTGTTAACGCCATCAAACCATATTCTTTTTACATGTCTTGTATCATCTGGATATTGGTGAAATATAATACTTTGTTCAATTATCTAAAATTCATATATAATATGTTAGATAAATATAAATATGTAGTTTGATTCTTAAAACAATAAAAAAATGTTGCCTCTGAAATCGCTTCCACTGCGTTGATAAAAAGCTTCCGTACGGAAAGAGTTAATGGTGTTGGGAGACATGATCACCTGCACAAGCAGGCACAGTCAGTATTTGACGATCATGATGACTGTTGTTGTAGCCAATGATCTTACAGTTATGAAAGAAAAACAATGAAAGAATTGTTGAATGAAATGTCACTTTCAAATGTGCTATTGTACTGCAAGGGCAGGTAGGGTCTATGCTCAGTGATGAGTGTGTCCATTTGTCTTGACCATAATTATTACTATTAGTTTTTGTCAGCAGCATATTTTTTATTGTGTCTACCAGTCGTATTTCTTGCTTTCCAGAATTCCACTTTACTGTACTCCACACAAAAGATAAAAATAAACTGTATCAACAAGTTAAGAATTGAAAACTGGGTAATTCACAAGTTGGCTGATTTGTTATTACTGTCTATCTCTATCGTTCTTTCGAGCCGAAGACGGTACATAGGGCAGAACTACAATCTCAACAACAGAAACCTTGCATGCCAAAAGGCACATATTGCAGAGATCACTGCATCTAAAATCTATGGTTCTATTTCCATAACAATGCTTTTTACAATGACAGCTTGTCAAGCCATCAATCAACCTCCTTAGTCGCCTCTTACGACATGCCTGGAAGGTCACAGTGTCACTATTCTTTACTTCCACCATAATGAGGCCCCGTTAATACACGGGGTTATTACTGATATGATGATATTGTAACATTAAATCTGCCTCATATTTCACACCATTGCAGCAAGCTGTAAATTTAGAAAAACAAATAACATCAGATACCACTTCACTGTGACGTGAGTCAGATTAAAGTGATGAGTCAGTGGAGTGAGTGTGAAACAAGAGTTGAAGAGATCGCCGTTCGGTTTTTTCGTCGGAATTGAACCTACCATTTCTTTTGAGAGATCAGCTTTGAGTTATTTAAGTACAATTGTACAATTGTATTTTTCCACTATTAGATCGCAAGAATAAACATTTTTATTAGAATTACGAGTTCGTTGACTTTTTGAGTGTCGAAGTCGATCTGATGGAAGTACTAAATGAAAAACTAACCAACTAACTGTGACTGTTGTTAAAAATAGGGCAGCTGACGATATGGGGTACCGTTTATGTATGTTACCATGATGGTGTGCCGTCGTATTCGCGTAAAGAGAAGAATGAATGTATTCTATTAGAGAACTAACTAGCAGTGAGTTTACACAACAAAGCAACAAAGAAACTTTACAAAATAAAAAAAAGCACCAACTCCTGGCTCGACACTGAGAACAGGTTGCCACACAATTGCCAGGTGCAAATTTTGATTTAGAGCAAACAGCGCTTTTAAAAAAGCCAGATATAGCCAAACAGTACTTTAAAATGCCAAAACAAAAAGTTTCAAACATTTTTGACAAAAGCACATCATATTTTAACGCTCCCATATCCATTTTAACACAAAGAACCAGTAATTTTGAAGGAATTTATTATTTCTGTTAAAAATTTTTACTCCAAAATCAACTTCATCAACATCTTTGTTTTTTGGTATGTCCGTTTGTATGACATAGTTTGCTTTGACTTAACCTTATAAGTTCGTGAAGGAGTTCATGTAAGTCAGCCTTGGTATGTTGAAAACGGCGGCTTCGCCTTTCAAACTCCTGAACTATAGGTGCTGCAAACACACAAAATCTAGTATTGTTGCATTCTAACACCATTTCCCATTTCCTTCCAGTCTTGCTGTAAAACTTTGTGCCCATTTTGAATGAGCTAATTCAGCATTAATGAAGTTAGCCTTTAGCTTTTCTCATTTCATCAAAATATTAAACATAACATGTCCACGCACAAGCCAGTCAGTAGAGAAGGCTTTTCAAATGGAAGTGGGAGCAGTTCGGCTTGTTTCATAGCTGTAGGTGTGATCAATACTTTAAACACTTCTCAGTATGCTTCTCGTCGTTAAGTCACTCTAGCTAAACCATTGAATATCTCTCTGAAAGCATAAATTCTATATTTGAGGGCAGTTTTGCCCTTGCATAAAGAATGCAAAGTATAAGTAAATGGCAAACACATCCTAGTTGCACACATGAAGGAGATACATCTTTCAATCTAGACCACACAGTTGTTGCAACCAACCATGTTTGATGCACCATCTGATGTAAACCCAATGCAGTTTGTAATTCTCTGACGACATCGTTTGATTCCTCGTCAATGAAATGAAAATATATTTTCTCCTGTAGACTCTGACACATGAGTTAGTCCAAGAAAGGCAGTTAAAATAGTATGTATAGATTAGGGTGACCATTTTTTTCCCATTGTTTCCGGGGACATTTGTCATATTTTTGTTACATTTCAGAGGATTTTTTTGCTTATTTTTGACACTGTCCCACAAAATCGGGACGAACGATATATATATATAGATAGATATATATATATATATATATACATATATATATATATTATATATATATATATATACGAGTATATATATATCATGTGTGTGTGTGTGCATGCATATATATATATTTATTTATATATATATTTATAATATGTGTGGGTGGGGTGTGACTGTGTTTGCACAAGATTTTGTAGACGCAAAAAAAAAAAAAAAAAAAAAAAAAAAAAAAACTTTAAATTCATAATAACTGTCATTTGCTGTTTGATTTTATTTTTGTTATATTCACGGTACTTATGCGAATAGCTAGCTGTGTTTTCTCAATAAAAACATATCAATCAATTGCAGTATTAAGTTTACAGTACCTCTTATTATACTGAGTGTATCTTTCTCAAGAAATCATGATTTGAAGCAAATATTTCACTGAAGCTTTCACACGATAAATTAATGTTCGTTTGTCTTTCGCTTTCGTCAGCTTTGACCTCTGACGAAGTCCCACCCACTCAATTTTGAATTTTGCGTGTAAAGTTTGTTTTATCCCATTACAGGATGCCCCTCGCCATGCAGGCAGATTTACTCCGACTTCAGAGGTACTAATTTTTAGGGAATTAGTAAAACCCAGGTGTCCTCGCCAGGGTACGAACCCCGGCTGTTGCCGTGGTAAGCCAACCGCCTATCGATTGCGCTAACCGGACAGCCTAAATTAATGTTAGTTTTGACTGTTGGCGACTTTGGCGAGATACTTTGGCGGGAGATGTCCGGAAAGGCAGGGGTGTGGGGGAGAGAGAGTGTCTGCTTTTTTAAAAAATTAAACCCATCCCAATAGAAGTGAGTGGCTGGAATAGAAGTGACGTAGCACTGCGCTTCAAGAGTTCAAAGAGCTATCTCCGACACAACGCGTCCAAGTCTTCTCTTTTATCTTCCTGCTAATGCTGCTCAGTCTGGGATAAAGAAACACAACTCAGTAACGTCCTGAGTCCTAGTGATTACTTTAAAAGAGGGTCGATTCCGTGTATGAACATTTATTTATTCACTGAAATCGGGGGCAAATTTCTTTCGGGGACAACTTCTACATTCCGGGGACTGTCCTCGGAAATCGGGACGAATGGTCACCCTAGTATAGATTGACTTGTCCATCTTTTGGTGTTACTCGTCCATGTTAGTCTTGGTCTGCCTCTGCCTCTTTTACCTTGTATTTTTCCTTCCACTATTACTTTTATTAGGCTATTGTGTCTTTTAACGTGCCCCAAAAAGTGCATTTGTTTTGTCTTAATTGTATTTAGTAGTTACTTTTTATTTTCAGTTGTTTTAAAACTTCATCGTTTGTTATCTTTTGTTTTCATCCAATTCTACATATTCTTCTATAAATCCACATTTCAAAGGCTTCAATTTTCTGTTCTGTTTTCGTGTCTAATGTCCATGTTTTTCTGCATAAATACAGCAATATTGCGAAGTTGTAACATTTTGCTATTCTTAGTTTCAGCCCTGCTGTTATTTGTTTTGTTGTTAGTATATTTTTCATGGCATTAAAATTACTTTTTGCCATACCTATTCTTTTGTTTATTTCAATTTTACATTTTCCATCTTTGGTTATACATGTAGTATGTCCCAGGTAGTTGTAGCTCTGAACTGTCTCCAGATGTATTCCTTCAAATTTGATATTTATTTGTAGGTCTTGAGAATTTTCTTTGTTTATGATCATAGTTTTAGTCTTTTTGATATTTATATCTGGTCCATATTTGTTGCTTGTTATGTTTATCTCATTAGAATAGTGAATTCAAATGCATAGGTGCTTTTGAATGGATATGTCAGTTTATTCATCTTAAATTAGTGCATATTTTTTGTTTTGAAAGTCGCGAACTAGATCATTTCTCAATTCAGGCGCTACCTATATATATATATATATATATTATTAAGCATTAACATTTATTTCGATGTAACTTTAAATGTTCCAGCGTGCTTCCCTGGCTATGCGGTGTCATGATTTCACTAAAATGATCAACAGTATGTATTGCACAATGGCAGTTCATGCCAAGAAATAGCCAGTGGTATGTTTTATTCCCCAAACTTCTATTGTACTTACGACCGTTATCGCAAGAAGTTGTCCATTTCTTCTGTGACATTATTTTGTGTAAAAACAGTAATCACACAAATACTTGATAATACACAATATACTTGACAGGAACAAACGCCCAGGCATAAAGAGAAATTCAATTAAATTGTCACTATAAAATTACAGTGGAATCTCCTTAGACACAAAAAACTTCAAACCGCTAACATAAACTTGAAACTCAAGAATCCTAAAATCTCAAAACTCTTGCTTGCTAGAAGTTCACCAAAAGTGTTCCCGAATCAGTCGTCGAGCATCTTTTTATACTTCTATTTTGTGTTTATAGCCACACATTTTACTTACATGTTACATCACATCATGGCTTGTAGTGACAGCTTAAGTTCTTTTTAAGACTTTTTTACCAAACTTCCACATCACAAGAATCACCCACCAGTCTCATGGCACACAGCAAATCTAATCATCATCATGTGCCTACCCGGGTGGTGTAGGCGATCATGTCCTTCCACAATTTTCTATCCACAGTGCCTGGTATCAGTTCTGTTGTTGACTGTTTTCCATGCCATGACACCAAGCTATCCAGTATTTTCTCTCTTTGTCGTTCGTGATCTCTCTTTCCCTGCATTTTGCCAGTTGTAACCAAGTATTTTAAACTTTCTTCTTTACATGCTGTGCCCGAAAATGTTGATTCTTTTTTTCTGATGTTTTTTTAGGAGCTCCTTTTTGTGTTGGCCTCTGAGAATTTCCTCATTGGTCTTTTTAACTCTCCATGGAACTTTCAACATTCTTCTGAGAAATCCCATCTCTGTGGCCTCTAATCGACTTTTCATTTCTTTGTCTACTGTGCATGATTCGCTTCCATAAGTCAGAATTGTTTGTATATAGCACAGATGAACTCTCTCTAATTATATCTAAAATCTATAATTGTCAGATAATCAGACAATCCTTGAAGGGTAGGATCAGATTACAATATTTCCAACATCCTCAAAACCCATAGATCACGCCCTTCAGACTAAACTTGACACCCTCGTCGATAATCACTTCCGGTGAGATATTATCAGTAGTATACAATGTTGTATTTGACTAGTATTTGACCCGTAAATTAACAAAGATATATAGTAGGTGCGCGGCGCACCTAATGTACCGTAGGTGCAGGGGGAGTTAACCATGATAGCTCGTGTCGGGATGTTGACCGCTAGACCAGGTGACCCCGGAAGTGACCTGTTTATGTCTGGTGTAGGCTGACTTTGGAGTTCTTGATCGACAGTGATAGGTTAGTAGATTATACAACATCAATGAAAAACATTAAATATAAGACAGAAGCAAAGATATATTTTATTCTTTTATTATCTCAATAGGTGTATAACATACATTGATATTATATAACATTACAAAAAATATTCAGTACAGTGAGTCAATATATAGTACATGGATAACATTTATTTATAGATAGGTAGTTGGGTGTCTGCTTAGCGTTGTGGTCATAAATGAAGCATAAGGGGTGAAACTGTTAGAGATTGCTGGGTAGTCTTAAGTGGTAGTGTAAAGAGTTAAATATCTAGAGGCGTTGTCGAGACGTTATCATCAGCTACCTTTCTTTTTATATAGAAATAGGAAGAGCATTTCTTGTTTGACTGTAGGAAAATATGGAATTATTTAAGACTTTGAAACCTACATTTTTCCCACCCTTGGCCTTTTGCGTGGCGAGAACCTCTAAAAACATATCTTTATCTAATTTGTTGTGTTGCTTGCTTAACCCTTTACAACTGATTTTATCGTAATCCCCACTACAATGGTACGTCTTACTACATAAGCTAACAAGAGCCGTCCCTTCGTACTCTAGTTTAAAAAGCCCGGGCGTTCGTTTGGTGTACGCTTTAACACCCTTACAGTTTATACAGTCTGTCTTGCTAATATGTTCATCGCAAAACTCGGCAGGAAACCAGTCTTTATATACACTATTAAACTCATCTCGCAGACCTGACTTAACTATGTCCTCTAGCTTAGGTGCGCTTAAGGCTAAGTATAAACTATCAGTATCTGTTTCACATAACTGAAAGTTGGACCTATCTACAAACTTATCTAAGAACTCGAAATAAAAATCTAACATACGAAGTTTTGCATATTGATAGACGAAGAAACCAATTTGATGGGGCAAGTCCCAAACAGTTTTCTTTTTCTCCATCTCAATTTCAAAAAGATCCTCCCCTATTTCAGTCATCTTTTTAAACCGGGAACTATTAATCATTTTCGATATCTCATCCCCTGAACGTACGAGACAGCGCTATGATTGGCCTTATTGGTTAGAGTCTTCCCGTAGGCTGAGTTTCCTAAGAGCTTCATCGTATCGCTTACTATAGATTGACTTTCGTCTAGATCACCAGCCCTCCTAGCGTCAGAAACCATTTCGCCAAACTTTTTAAAACAACTAGACGGTTGATATTCTATCACTTGATAAATTTTTGTTACCTCCAAGCCGTGGTCTAAATACCATTTTAACAGTGGTGTTTGCCAACAAAATTTTTTCCCCGATATAACTACCGATTAGGGTGCGACGAGGGGTTGACAACAAGTTATGTTTGAGGGCATATTCACCCATAAACGGGCCAATATCATCACACGTGACGTCAATATTTTTGAAAATTGGAGTCATCTCACTGAAATGTTCCTTCAGGCGGTCGGGGACGTGTAGATCACATTCCACTAACCCAAAAACATGTCCCATCTGAAATAGAAGCCAGAATCTGTTTATCACTGAGAGGAGCCCTTCTTTAGAGTAAGAGGGTCTAGCTCTAGGGATGGCTTTAGAAAGGAAAGCCCTAATGGTTGGGTCAGACTTTTCAGAGTCTGCCACTCACATTCCCACATAACTTCTACTGGGACTTTTACCTCCTCGGTTAGGTAGGTGTGTATCTCACAGGTTTTTTCAAACAGCTCGAACAAGGGCTTATTATTAACAGGGTTTCTATCTTTATCTTTGGTGAGGGGACAGTCTTTGTGACCATGGTACAGACAACCATGAAAATTGTAGCCTCTTCTATTGGATTTATCCCACCCATCCACAGGGATATTTCTAGCACCTAACCGAAACTCCCTTCCATTAAACTGAGTTTTCAACTCCACCCCTTTTTGGTGGGCGACCCACGTTAGCCACTCTCTACTTTGTTGGACATAATAGTTATCTTTTTCGACCCTAAACCCGGTCTCCATTCTTCTAATAATTGGGTAATCTGTTGGCATTGGGTTCATCAGAGCCCAAAGATACAACGCGTTGGCATCGTAACCTTGGATGGATTTGACTACCTTTCCGCCCCTAATAACGTTTTGCCTACCTCGTGATACCTATGGAAAATTATAGAGGGACCCCCGACGATATTATCTCTAATTATTGTGTGTAGACTCGCCTGTTTGCTCGAACATAAACTAAACATTACACCCCTATCAACGGTCTTGAAAAGATACTTTAAACAAACACCCGGAACCGAAATGGCGTCTTAAAACAGTCCACACCCCGCTCCCCATAAAAGCGAACCTGCTGCGCCAAGGCTTCTAAGAATGGGACTACATCTTTGTTGTTATACCAAACTAAAAAGTCCCTAAGGGTCGTCATGTTATTGTCCTTCCAGACCTTTTTACACAGAGCGTACTCCTCCTTGGAAATGTTGGAATTTTTTAACGACGAATAAAACGTTTCGTGTGGGGGTAGTTCTGTCTCCTCCAACTTTTGGGGGTCGTCTATATATTCATAACAAAAGTAACCCTTTGTTTCACTAATCTTATAAGCTGCCAGATATTTACTATAGCTAAACCGGGGGCTAGATAGTTTATTATATCTAAGAATTTTAGATTCGGCGTTGCAATACACATAAAGTTATTGTTTCTTTTAACTATAAACTTGAACGGTTTTGCTACTTTGTAGTCTCCTTCCATTGTATTTTCCTCTTCTTCGATAACATCAGCGTCTTCTTCCTCCTCCATACTATCTTCTTCTTCGCCCACTTGGGCAGTGGCATCCATGAAGTGCTTTATTAAATAAGGTTTAATGACGTTGACGTCATATTTCCCCGAGTTAAACCCTATAACTGGAAGCTCTTTTAAATATTCATCAAACTTAGCTATTAGCTTGTCTTTATTCAGAGCATGGAGTTGAGTAAAAATACTTTCAAACTGATCTCGCAACAACGAGTATGCCTTACCAGCGATACCAGTGAGGTAATCAACCATCTGACTAACTAAAACCTGTGAGTCACCTTTCGTTATGAAGCATATTGGTCCCTCCCACCCGGGGACATTTGACGCTATAGAGCAGGAGAGGGGGACGTGTTTAGCTACAAAGGTAGTCGAGTGCGTCTCTTTGGGAACATTCCTACTATCAAAGTAACATTCATAATCGAATGTCGCCCTGAATGGGTAAATAAAACACTCTGGAGTACTTATCCCTTCAGCGCTGATCGCGTCCCATACACTTTCAGGTGAAGAGTAAACACCACCCTTATATGTCTCTACAGCCATATCCCCATTGCAAGTTTTTTCATGCCTATCCATACACCAAAACTTTTTCCACAGTTTCCCACATTTTCCACAAGAAAAGCTTTTACTAGCTCTAGAAAGATCGTTTATATAAAAGAAGTGGTTTTTGTAAAGTAAAAGACGGAGAGTTTCACTATAACGACTGCCGCTTCTCAGGACAATACACAAGGCTTGTTGAGAATCAAACTCAAAAATATCTATGTTTATTGAAAAACAAGTTTCTAAGAGAGGCATTTCGGCAAGAGTTACACCGGGAAAGCTACTTAACAATAGAGAGGGATTAAACTGTTTGAAAAGTATTCTCGAAGCCTTCCTAACATCAGTATTTGAAGTTCCTCGATGGACAGCTAGACAACGGAAGAAGCAGAGATTATCATTGTAGATTTTAGAATTGGAGTCATTTTGAAGGGTATTAATACCGTGGTTCGATGCAATGTAGGGTGGGATATCTAACAGACACCCTATAGGATAATCTTGGAGTTTATAAATATAAACACTTGTACTGACTAAGGCTTCTAAGGTATATTGGTTGTCTCCCTGTTTTTATTTGCATACCCTAAGATATCACTTTCATTTAATCTATTGACAAATGTTTCAAAATCGTAGCTGTTGTTAACTAACAATGGTTTGTCTAATCCTGTTGCGTTATTTGAGCTGGCGTGAAAGTAACGCAGCCCCTGTGTCTCCCTATGTCTTAAACTAGATGATGACTATAATTCACCTTGAAACGTTTTTTCTGGGCTAGAAAAATTGGGTTCACAAGGGTCTTCCAATCTATAGGAGTATCAGGCTGATGAAATATAGTGTACGTGTCCATGTATTTGGTCCTACGTTCATGTGTTTTAATAGCTAACCAGTTGTTCTTATATATCTTCTTAATATCTTGCGGTAACTTATTTAAAGAGTCTATTTCATTAATAAATCTTGGTCTCTTTGAGGGCTCTTGAGTCGAACTCTTTACTGCCCGTTTGCGTGAGGTTGTCGATACCAGTGGGCCTGGTAGTGTTGATGGTGTTGAGGTGTCCACAGCTATGTCATGGCTAGCAAGATGTACTTGCAGATGGCTTGCCCCAGTGAATATTTGTTGACAAAGGTGGCAGATATATGGGTAACACTGGGCTCTTTTGAAGGTACGTGATCGGTTGACACAGGAGTTGGTGATGCAGGAACTACTGAGGCAAGAGATACAGGATGCTCTGTCTTGATATGTCTGGCAAGATTGTCGGCTCTATTATAAATTCGTTCACAAACATCACATTGTATTCCTGACGCCCATGTACACTAGCAACGTGTCGTTTTACGATCCGGCTCCGGGTGAAAGTTTTGGAACAGATATGACAAGTGTTAGACATCTGTAGAAAAGAAATTGAAACATTACAACTAAAGAGTAAAGAGCAGTAAACATTACAAGAAAAGTAAACAATGAGAACTATCGAAATTAGGTTACAAAAGTAACACGTGGAGACTAAACAACCAACTTATCGAAAATAGGTTACCATTTTGGCGGTTACGCCATGAAACTGTTAAAAATAGTAAATTTAACATATAGACATACCCCAAACTTTATATTAAGCATCCCCGTATCAAGAATTTACATAAAAACAACTTTTGAAATTACGACCCCTGTACCCATTTTTGGCGGTTACGCCCATGAAACTGTTAAAAATAGTCAATTTAACATCTAGACATACCCCAAACTTTATAATAAACATCCCCGTATCAAGAATTTACATGAAAACAACTTTTGAAATTACTACCCCTGTACCCATTTTTGGCGGTTACGCCCATGAAATCGATAAAAAATTGAAATTTAACCTATTGGTATACCTCAAACATAATATTTGACACGCCCATGTATCAAATTTACCTGAAAAATCAACCAAAAATTAGTAGTATATATCCTGTGATTGGCCGGGTAGACTCTCATATAAGGAAAAACAAATCTGCCGGTAGACTCTCATATAAGAAAAAAAAAATCTGCCGGTAGACTATTTATATAAGGAATATTCTGCCGCTGGCGATAGTTTCCACGGTTCTATCACTGGATATATACTACTAATTTTTGGTTGATTTTTCAGGTAAATTCAGGACGTGTTATTTTAGTAACCTATTTTTGATAAGTTGATTGTTTAGTATCCACGTGTTACTTTAGTAACCTTTTTCGATAAGTTGGTTGTTTAGTCTCCACGTGTTACTTTTGTAACCTAATTTCGATAGTTTTCATTGTTTACTTTTCTTGTAATGTTTACTGCTCTTTACTCTTTAGTTGTAATGTTTCAATTTCTTTTCTACAGATGTCTAACACTTGTCATATCTGTTCCAAAACTTTCACCCGGAGCCGGATCGTAAAACGACACGTTGCTAGTGTACATGGGCGTCAGGAATACAAATGTGATGTTTGTGAATGAATTTATAATAGAGCCGACAATCTTGCCAGACATATCAAGACAGAGCATCCTGTATCTCTTGCCTCAGTAGTTCCTGCATCACCAACTCCTGTGTCAACCGATCACGTACCTTCAAAAGAGCCCAGTGTTACCCCATATATCTGCCACCTTTGTCAACAAATATTCACTGGGGCAAGCCATCTGCAAGTACATCTTGCTAGCCATGACATAGCTGTGGACACCTCAACACCATCAACACTACCAGGCCCACTGGTATCGACAACCTCACGCAAACGGGCAGTAAAGAGTTCGACTCAAGAGCCCTCAAAGAGACCAAGATTTATTAATGAAATAGACTCTTTAAATAAGTTACCGCAAGATATTAAGAAGATATATAAGAACAACTGGTTAGCTATTAAAACACATGAACGTAGGACCAAATACATGGACACGTACACTATATTTCATCAGCCTGATACTCCTATAGATTGGAAGACCCTTGTGAACCCAATTTTTCTAGCCAGAAAAAACGTTTCAAGGTGAATTATAGTCATCATCTAGTTTTAAGACATAGGGAGACACAGGGGCTGCGTTACTTTCACGCCAGCTCAAATAACGCAACAGGATTAGACAAACCATTGTTAGTTAACAACAGCTACGATTTTGAAACATTTGTCAATAGATTAAATGAAAGTGATATCTTAGGGTATGCAAATAAAAACAGGGAGACAACCAAATATACCTTAGAAGCCTTAGTCAGTACAAGTGTTTATATTTATAAACTCCAAGATTATCCTATAGGGTGTCTGTTAGATATCCCACCCTACATTGCATCGAACCACGGTATTAATACCCTTCAAAATGACTCCAATTCTAAAATCTACAATGATAATCTCTGCTTCTTCCGTTGTCTAGCTGTCCATCGAGGAACTTCAAATACTGATGTTAGGAAGGCTTCGAGAATACTTTTCAAACAGTTTAATCCCTCTCTATTGTTAAGTAGCTTTCCCGGTGTAACTCTTGCCGAAATGCCTCTCTTAGAAACTTGTTTTTCAATAAACATAGATATTTTTGAGTTTGATTCTCAACAAGCCTTGTGTATTGTCCTGAGAAGCGGCAGTCGTTATAGTGAAACTCTTCGTCTTTTACTTTACAAAAACCACTTCTTTTATATAAACGATCTTTCTAGAGCTAGTAAAAGCTTTTCTTGTGGAAAATGTGGGAAACTGTGGAAAAAGTTTTGGCGTATGGATAGGCACGAAAAAACTTGCAATGGGGATATGGCTGTAGAGACATATAAGGGTGGTGTTTACTCTTCACCTGAAAGTGTATGGGACGCGATCAGCGCTGAAGGGATAAGTACTCCAGAGTGTTTTATTTAACCATTCAGGGCGACATTCGATTATGAATGTTACTTTGATAGTAGGAATGTTCCAAAGAGACGCACTCGACTACCTTTGTAGCTAAACACGTCCCCCTCTCCTGCTCTATAGCGTCAAATGTCCCCGGGTGGGAGGGACCAATATGCTTCATAACGAAAGGTGACTCACAGGTTTTAGTTAGTCAGATGGTGATTACCTCACTGGTATCGCTGGTAAGGCATACTCGTTGTTGCGAGATCAGTTTGAAAGTATTTTTACTCAACTCCATGCTCTGAATAAAGACAAGCTAATAGCTAAGTTTGATGAGTATTTAAAAGAGCTTCCAGTGATAGGTTTTAACTCGGGGAAATATGACGTCAACGTCATTAAACCTTATTTAATAAAGCACTTCATGGATGCCACTGCCCAAGTGGGCGAAGAAGAAGATAGTATGGAGGAGGAAGAAGACGCTGATGTTATCGAAGAAGAGGAAAATACAATGGAAGGAGACTACAAAGTAGCAAAACCGTTCAAGTTTATAGTTAAAAGAAACAATAACTTTATGTGTATTGCAACGCCGAATCTAAAATTCTTAGATATAATAAACTATCTAGCCCCCGGGTTTAGCTATAGTAAATATCTGGCAGCTTATAAGATTAGTGAAACAAAGGGTTACTTTTGTTATGAATATATAGACGACCCCCAAAAGTTGGAGGAGACAGAACTACCCCCACACGAAACGTTTTATTCGTCGTTAAAAAATTCCAACATTTCCAAGGAGGAGTACGCTCTGTGTAAAAAGGTCTGGAAGGACAATAACATGACGACCCTTAGGGACTTTTTAGTTTGGTATAACAACAAAGATGTAGTCCCATTCTTAGAAGCCTTGGCGCAGCAGGTTCGCTTTTATGGGGAGCGGGGTGTGGACTGTTTTAAGACGCCATTTCGGTTCCGGTGTTTGTTTAAAGTATCTTTTCAAGACCGTTGATAGGGGTGTAATGTTTAGTTTATGTTCGAGCAAACAGGCGAGTCTACACACAATAATTAGAGATAATATCGTCGGGGGTCCCTCTATAATTTTCCATAGGTATCACGAGGTAGGCAAAACGTTTATTAGGGGCGGAAAGGTAGTCAAATCCATCCAAGGTTACGATGCCAACGCGTTGTATCTTTGGGCTCTGATGAACCAATGCCAACAGATTACCCAATTATTAGAAGAATGGAGACCGGGTTTAGGGTCGAAAAAGATAACTATTATGTCCAACAAAGTAGAGAGTGGCTAACGTGGGTCGCCCACCAAAAAGGGGTGGAGTTGAAAACTCAGTTAATGGAAGGGAGTTTCGGTTAGGTGCTAGAAATATCCCTGTGGATGGGTGGGATAAATCCAATAGAAGAGGCTACAATTTTCATGGTTGTCTGTACCATGGTCACAAAGACTGTCCCCTCACCAAAGATAAAGATAGAAACCCTGTTAATAATAAGCCCTTGTTCGAGCTGTTTGAAAAAACCTGTGAGATACACACCTACCTAACCGAGGAGGTAAAAGTCCCAGTAGAAGTTATGTGGGAATGTGAGTGGCAGACTCTGAAAAAGTCTGACCCAACCATTAGGGCTTTCCTTTCTAAAGCCATCCCTAGAGCTAGACCCTCTTACTCTAAAGAAGGGCTCCCTCTCAGTGATAAACAGATTCTGGCTTCTATTTCAGATGGGACATGTTTTGGGTTAGTGGAATGTGATCTACACGTCCCCGACCGCCTGAAGGAACATTTCAGTGAGATGACTCCAATTTTCAAAAATATTGACGTCACGTGTGATGATATTGGCCCGTTTATGGGTGAATATGCCCTCAAACATAACTTGTTGTCAACCCCTCGTCGCACCCTAATCGGTAGTTATATCGGGGAAAAAATTTTGTTGGCAACACCACTGTTAAAATGGTATTTAGACCACGGCTTGGAGGTAATAAAATTTATCAAGTGATAGAATATCAACCGTCTAGTTGTTTTAAAAAGTTTGGCGAAATGGTTTCTGACGCTAGGAGGGCTGGTGATCTAGACGAAAGTCAATCTATAGTAAGCGATACGATGAAGCTCTTAGGAAACTCAGCCTACGGGAAGACTCTAACCAATAAGGCCAATCATAGCGCTGTCTCGTACGTTCAGGGGGATGAGATATCGAAAATGATTAATAGTTCCCGGTTTAAAAAGATGACTGAAATAGGGGAGGATCTTTTTGAAATTGAGATGGAGAAAAAGAAAACTGTTTGGGACTTGCCCCTACAAATCGGTTTCTTCGTCTATCAATATGCAAAACTTCGTATGTTAGATTTTTATTTCGAGTTCTTAGATAAGTTTGTAGATAGGTCCAACTTTCAGTTATGTGAAACAGATACTGATAGTTTATACCTGGCTTTAAGTGCCCTAAGTTAGAGGACATAGTTAAGTCAGGTCTGCGAGATGAGTTTAATAGTGTATATAAAGACTGGTTTCCTGCCGAGTTTTGCGATGAACATATTAGCAAGACAGACTGTATAAACTGTAAGGGTGTTAAAGCGTACACCAAACGAACGCCCGGGCTTTTTAAACTAGAGTACGAAGGGACGGCTCTTGTTAGCTTATGTAGTAAGACGTACCATTGTAGTGGGGATTACGATAAATCAGTTGTAAAGGGTTAAGCAAGCAACACAACAAATTAGATAAAGATATGTTTTTAGAGGTTCTCGCCACGCAAAAGGCAAGGGTGGGAAAAATGTAGGTTTCAAAGTCTTAAATAATTCCATATTTTCCTACAGTCAAACAAGAAATGCTCTTTCCTATTTCTATATAAAAAGAAAGGTAGCTGATGATAACGTCTCGACAACGCCTCTAGATATTTAACTCTTTACACTACCACTTAAGACTACCCAGCAATCTCTAACAGTTTCACCCCTTATGCTTCATTTATGACACAACGCTAAGCAGACACCCAACTACCTATCTATAAATAAATGTTATCCATGTACTATATATTGACTCACTGTACTGAATATTTTTGTAATGTTATATAATATCAATGTATGTTATACACCTATTGAGATAATAAAAGAATAAAATATATCTTTGGCTTCTGTCTTATATTTAATGTTTTTCATTGATGTTGTATAATCTACTAACCTATCACTGTCGATCAAGAACTCCAAAGTCAGCCTACACCAGACATAAACAGGTCACTTCCGGGGTCACCTGGTCTAGCGGTCAACATCCCGACACGAGCTATCATGGTTAACTCCCCCTGCACCTACGGTACATTAGGTGCGCCGCGCACCTACTATATATCTTTGTTAATTTACGGGTCAAATACTAGTCAAATACAACATTGTATACTACTATTATCATCAACCGATATCAACAAGCCGAAACGTCTCGTTGATTTCAGTTACACAATATGCCCTAGTAAGCGGACTTAGTTTAATCATATTGGGAATATGGTGTTAGTGAACATATTTTTTCATGACCAATGCACATATTTGGGTGATGTGGTCGGTATCATGCCAGGCCGCCCTTACTTCCCAGAACAATCTACGATACTCGTTTATAGAGGCTGGGTGAACCCCGGAGTCTTGTCGGTCCGAACAAATTTCGCCACTCAGTACTTTAATAAAGTAGAAAACAGCCCAAACATATCTGCCATAATCTATTTAATGTCATATCAAGCGGAAGGTGATACATAGGGTAACAATTCTTGACTCTTTGTGTCTAACGATATTTGTTATAACGCATCAGACCTTGCACAGGATCCGCATTTTATCTCGTCTCACGACTCTATGTGAGCTGTTCAATCTCGACGAGGGACCATATGCCTGTGTTTGTAGGCGCTCGCCTCGGTGATCTTTGTACTGTTTCTTTATGCCGAGATTTCTTTCTTTTATCCCCTGGTTCCTATTTCAGGGTCTAATTTGAGACTGCTATAATTACATCATATACAATTATCAAAATTCAGTTTAAAACAAAGAACAAGTAATATTGAAGGAGTTTAGAATTTCTGGTAAAAATTGGACACCAAAATCAACTTTGTCAGCATCTTTTTTATGTCCATTTGCATGATATAGTCTACTCTGGTGACTACCCTGTGTAAGTTTAGTTCGTGATAGAGTTCACGAGGTCCAGCTTTAGTTTATAGAAAAAAGATATTCATCCTTTCAAATTTCTGAACGATGGACATTGCAATCATAAAGAACAAGCATGTTTGTAGTCCAACACCATTTCCTTTAACAACCGTTGGTGTCAAATTTTGAAGGAGCTAATTCAGCAATAATGAATCCTTGATGTCCTCTCAAATCATCAAATTATTAAACATAACTTCTCCACACGCGGACCAGCGAGTAGACGATGGTTAATTTAATGAAGGTTGGCCAGATTAGCTTGATTCATTATATGTAGATGTATTCACTACGTTTAAATGTTAATTAAAGTTAAATAACTCTTTAGTGTCTTATCTTTTTAAGTCTCTATAACTAAACCACTAAGAACAAAATTATATATTTGATTACAGTTTGGCCATTTGTTAGTGAGTAGTGCAGCATTTTCACGGACATTCCATTGGGGGGGGGGGGGGGGGGGGGGCCTGTACTTTTTAAATGGAGATATGTACGGGGAACGATGTCTGGTATGTATATTTGGTATGGCAAATGCAAGGTAAAAAACTATGTTTATATATGGGATTTATAGACCACACAAGGGCATATGACAAAGTAAATTATATGAAAATAATCAATATGCTGGAGGAACTAAACACTGATGGCAAGGATCTGTAAATCAAAAAAAACATGCACTGGCAACAAACAACAGTCCCATAAGAATTAGCAACCAAACAGGATAATTCTAAAATATAAAACAAGGAGTCAGACAAAACTGTGTTCTGTCGCAGGATTTATCCACACATTACAGTGAAAATATTATGAGATCAATAATAGACAAAAAACGAACTGAAGTCAACGGTCATAACATAACCAATTTGCGATATGCGGATGATACAGTCTAAATAGCAGATAAAACTACAAGTAATGATAGACATAATAGTAAAGAAAGCAACTAGAAAGGTCTCAGTCTGAATAGTGAGAACACAGAAGTAATGGTCATACCGAAGAAACAATCATCACCATCGTGCAGCATAAAAATAAACAGGACAAATCTGAAACAAGTGCAACGTGTCAAATACGTGGGCCCAATAATAACATCAGATGGAAGATGCCACACGTAAATATCAAGCAGAATAGCACAGGCCAAGATAGCATGTCATAAAATTAAAAACGCCTTAGGCAAAAAATCTACATCAATAGAGGTGAGAAAGAGAGTTCACTTAATGCTATATATGTGCACGGTAATGTTAACTCGTCCTTTATCTTGATATAGAAGCTTGAATGTGTGCAAGGTTAAGTTACTTGGCGATGTCTGATTGGTTCTAATTGACTTCAAATGGAGCGACTCTCATTCTGCTGATTACAGGGACGTCTCGACTCGTACACGGATAGTACTTGAACTGACCTGTACTGATTGCTGGAAACTACAGCCCCTGTAAAGGGGTAGATGGAACAATCTAGCCCCTCGGGAGTGGTACACTGGTGGTCTATGTACTGCGCTCTTTCCTGTATTACTGGCCGTGGACTGTCTTGTCCTCAATTTCCGCGACAATTCTAATGTTCGATCCACTACGTGTACCTTCCGCTGTCAAGGTGGTCTTGTACTGCCTTGCCTACTTCGCGTTGTCTTTGCACTTGAACTGTTACTCAGACTTAGCCACCACAAACACGCCAACTTGGCTAAGTGATGGTATACACAAGTCTCACTTTAAATAAACACTATCATCATCGGGTGCCTTCTCCGCAACGAAGGTTGACTACCATGAAGCGCCATTCTGTTCTGTCTCTTGCTTTGATGGTGCAGGTTGTCATAGGCTGGTTTATCCATATTTTGATGTTACTCGTCATGTTAGTCTTGGACTGCCTCTTTTACATTGTATTTTCCCTCCAGGATTAATTTTAGTAGGCTGTTGTGTATTTTAACATGTAAAATAAACACTATAAAACGCTTTATTACATCAAGTCCAACACGACACATGTGTGACACATAAAAATAAAGTCCAGCAGTTTGGATATTCCCGCTAGGGCTACAACGTAAAACTAATACTTCAGCTCTGGCACTTCCTTTCACTGCACGTCATAGTCCGCTATGTCTCTTAAGTTTCACCTATGATCTAACTATAGCTCGTTTCAAATCACGTGCCCAACTTCAAAACGCTATTACTCAGTAACCGTTTGTTAAAAACTGTTGAAATTTTGCAAATGTTATTAGAATGCAAAAGACCCTTTAAATGTATATTTAACAAATATCTTGCAGCTGCAGTTTTCTTAAAGCGGCGATATTTCTTTGATGTTTGTCAAAATTGTAAATTGTGAAGCCCTAAAGAATAGCAATTACCGTAGTTGCTGGTCTATGATTAATTTTCACTAGGTAAAGGCGTGGCCGTAATGGGGAAATAACCTAATAAGACAAAACACCAGGAGAATTATTGTCTTCTCAGTTCGAGGACGGACGATAATATCAAGGTATACCTGTATGTCCAATTTTCATAGTTGTGTGGTCCTGAAAAGGACCGTTTGTTGAAATAATTTAAGGTAATATAGGGGCCAACATTGTGGGGGCTATATACTTTCATTCTGAATCAGACGAGTCTAAAAGATTAATAACTGTTTGGGGTTGAACATTCCACAAACCATCATTTTTCCAATATTCCTCTTCCTGTTTTAAGACGTGGTCTTCACATTTAGCCCAATAATCTTTGTCTATATTTAATAAAGCGAGATTAGCAAGAGTCTTTACATCGCATATTTTGAATGTTGTATTTTCATCTGCCACTTGTCCTTTTAATTTTGCCCAAATTAGTTCTATGGGATTTAAATGAGCATGGTAAGGTGGCAGCCTCAAACTTATATGACCGTGCTCTTGGATAATCTTATCTATTTGAAAAATCTTTGTCCTCTGTTTTTGCTTTACTAGAGATAGTTTTTCAGGTTTTAAGTACATGTTATTAAATTGTATGTGCTCCTTTGTGAGCCATATCTTAATAGCATCTTTTGTACTGGATGACGTCGGGGCTTTATCTTCAAGTGCAACAATGTTGTGGTACACTGCATTGTCCATTATTAGGCAAGATGGTCGATCTAGTGATGGGAGAACAGAATTTTCAATCCAATGTCTAAATATGTGACCATTCATCTCATAGTGATAATCCCGATTGTCTATGGATTTTGAAAGAAAAATGAGCTCTGCATTCTGTATTAGTCCATGTTGTCGACTACCTGCATGAGCAATTATCAAGCGCTGTCCTTTGCTGCTAGGTATTAATCTCTTAATCTTTCCATCTGATGACTGCCATTCCCTTTGGTTAGTGTGGTGAGCATTGATCCATGTTTCATCCAAGTACACAATATCATAACCTTGCTTGCGCACCTCTTTTACTTCACGTAAGTACTTGCTTCTCATGACTACTATATGTGGCTTCTCACAGATGATGTTTCGTCCATTGGAATACTTTCTGAATGTAAAGCCTGCAGTTCTCACATTCCTCCATAATGTAGACTTTGATATTTCAATACTGCTGTTCTTTTTCAGCGATACTTTTAATTTTCTTATTGTAACAGTTTCATTCATACCCACAATTTTGCGAATTTCACTTCTAATAAGTTCACTGTCGAAATTATCCAACATTTTTGCTCTTCCTTGTGATTTTGTATATTTTGAACATTGACGGTCACGTGCTTGAATCCAGCGATTAAATGACCGTTTAGATAAATCCAAAATGTGTCTTGTCCTATTCTCAGGGTTTTCTAAAGAATGAAATAATCTTCCTCGTTTAGCCTCTTTGCAAAAATAGTCATACATTTTTATTGCGATGTTTTGTAAACTGCAGAATTTCATTTTAAGACTCATGATAAATGTTATCGTTCCACGTCTGCACCTATGAATGAACGGAAATGGAACACACAATTTCTCATGTTTTTTACAAGTGTCTAATTGTGTCAAAAAACCACTTTAAAAGCGTGCAAACACGTCAATTTTACCGTGTATGGATTTTTACTCGCTATTTTTAACTTAAAATACTGTAAACATTAAGTTTTGACTACATCAATGGGTCGTTATAAATTTACATAAATCAAATAAGCAACAATAATAACCAAATGTTTTTTTTTTAATGAAATTAATTCCCTGTTGGGTTCTAATCATTATAACTTTACATGCAAATTTGAACAACTTACAACAAGCGGTTAAAAAGCTATCGATTTTAAAAGTTGGGCACGAGTTATGAAACAAGCTATAGTCTCTGAGATGTTTCGTCTAACTGGTACTAACTATTCACATGAACAATGTCCCGCATTTAGCGCTAATTGAACATTCGACTTACTAGTGCTATATATCACAGAGCTTGTGCTCCTGGTTCCAAGTTCGAACATTCCACTTACTAGTGCTATATATCACAGAGCTTGTGCTCCTGGTTCTAAGTTCGAACATTTCACTTACTGGTGCTATCTATGGAGCGCATGCTCCCCGCTGACAAGTGGGCCTTGTGCCCTCACGGCGTAGTCACTCTGCTGACACGTTAGTTTCTACGTATGAACTATCCAGTCTCCACTCGGACAGCCCCTTATGTATCTCCCCTTTCACCCAATGACCTGCTACTTCCTTAATTTTCCACCCAATAGGTTTTCTTCACGTCATTCTACCTATCTCACCTTACCCTTAACCCCCACCTAAAACTATCTGTGTTCCTCATTTGTCTTCTAAAACCCGTGCTTCTCTCCCTACTCCTTGTAGCACAGTTCACTCAACTATCTCGTCCTTGACACTACTTCACACCCATCCGGTGTTTATCATACTCTCTCCAGAACATATAGAGCCAATTCTGACCTATAGAAGCGAATCATTGACAGTGAGCAAACAAATGAAAAGACGATTAGAGGCCACAGAAATGGGATTTCTCAGAAGAATGTTGAAAGTTTCATGGACAGCTACAAGAAGGGAGCTTCTAAAAATAATCAGGAAAAAAAAAACATTTTCCTGGCACATCACGCGAAGAAGAAAGTTGCAATACTTTGTTACAACTGGCAAAATAGAAGGAAAGAGATATCGCGGATGACAAAGAGAGAATACAATACATAGTATGGTGCCTTATGCATCATGTTTATACTTGGCAGGTCATATCAATGGTGTGCTTTATATTTGGTAGCACATATCTCAGGTGTGCTGTATATTTGGTAGCACATTTCTCAGGTGTGCTGTATATTTGGTAGCACATATCTCAGGTGTGCTGTATATTTGGTAGCACATATCTCAGGTGTGCTGTATATTTGGTAGCACATATCTCAGGTGTGCTGTATATTTGGTAGCACAAGACAAAATGGAAGAGAATAACTGATACGACACTATCTCATACTCTTCAATGAGATTGACTAGGTACAATAATACACTGATCTCGTAAAGTATCAGGTAATTTTGATATAACGCTAAACGCTTTTGAAGACAAATGTCTAGGAGGAATAGTCTGAATACAGTGGAATGAATTCAAAACTAATATAGAGATAAGAGAAATGACCATGCAACCAACAATCTAATCTACAATTAAGGAAAGAAGATGGTCGGACATGTGCTGAGAAGAGACAACAAGAGAATTTAAAAACAGGCTCTTATATCGAAATATCAGGAAACAGAAAAAGAGTAAGACACAGAGACACTGAGAAACAAAACACTTATAAGAGAGTTCAAAGTTAGCAGGTATAGACTTATTAGAAATGATCGAACATCTCTCTTAGAATAGAGATTGGTGGTGAAAAACACTACAAGCAATATTCAAGGCCTAGTTGGATTTAAGTACCATTAGTAATGATAAAAGAATAGTGACACTGTGACCTTCCAGGCATGTCGTTAGAGGTGACTAAGGAGGTTGATCAATGGCTTGAAAGATGTCATTGTAAAAAGTATTGTTATGGAAACAGCGCCATATATTTTAGAGCAGTGATCTCTGCAATATGTGCCACTTTGGCACGCAAGATTTCTGTTTTTAAGATTGTGGTTCTGCCCTATGTGCCGTCTTCGGCTCGAAAGGACAATAGATAGATAGTAATGATATCATCACAGACGAAGATGTTTGAACTTGATTTGCAAACTCAACACTTGAGTATATGCTTTTTCCAAATACAAGCATGTTTTTCTTTCTGTTAGGTTTCTGAAAGTTTCTGTCATTTTTGTGCATACTTTTATTGATAAAATAACATATTAACAATAGTAATAATAATAAAAACAAAAAAGTTAATATTTATGTTTTATTTAATTATTTCTTCCCTAGCAACAGTTCACTACTATATAATAGGCAGGCCTTGTGCAATGTTTTGGACTTTGTTTAATTTTCTCAGGTTTGTCTCATCCGATGTTGCCCAGGAGTTTGAGGTGTATTCTATTTTTTTTTTTTTTTCATTATTGGCAGTCTTTGGATGGCATTTGCTTGAACTCATTCAATATTGGGTTTTACGGGTCAGCCTAGAAGGTTTGGCAGATTATAAGGTTTCCCAGATATATATTTATACATTTTCTTTTGTGTGGGGAGAGTGATAACATTCTAGCTGCAGTTTTCATATGACTTTTTTACCCCATGTTTTGTACAGTTTTCTATCTTCTCCATTGTTTTTTGGAGCAGATAGGATGCTGCAGTGATGAGTGGCTGCCCAGATAGCGTTCGTTCGTTCGCTTTCGTCAGCTTTGACCTCTGACGAAGTCCCACCCACTCAATTTTGTGGGACTGAATTTTGCGTGTAAAGTCTGTTTTATCCCATTACAGGATGCCCCTCGCCATGCAGGCAGATTTACTCCGACTTCAGAGGTACTAATTTTTAGGGAATTTATAAAAACCCAGGTGTCCTCGCCAGGGTACGAACCCCGGCTGTTGCCGTGGTAAGCCAACCGCTTATCGATTGCGCTAACCGGACACCCGCCCAGATAGCAAAGTCTTCTGTGTCTAGGATGTTTGAAACATGTTGGTTGGACATTTATGTATAATAGGAAGATTATAGGTGCTTTAACACTTCCCTGAGGGATCCCTTCTTGCAATGTAACTGACTTGCTAAGTTGATTTCACTCTTGTGGTTTTTTTTTTTTTTTTTGGAATAGGCAGTCTTTGAGCCAGGAGAGCATATTTTGTGTGACTCCAGTTGGTAGCATTTTCAGCATCAGTCCTTTCTTCCATGGTGTCAGAGGCACGGGAGAGGTTAAGAAAAAATAAAAACATTATTTCGTAAACTTATGTCTCCAATATGAGCAAGTGACCAAAACATAGATGATCCATGTCAATAAAGAGCTGATAGATCTTTAGGTGTGACATTTGTGGGAATGATAGACATTTAAAATTTTCACTGCTGGAAATCATTGCACTGGTCTCCATACAGCTTCAAATGGATACACCAGTCAATATTCACATTTCATTTGCTTATTTAAGATAGACACCATTCTACAACACTTTTACTATCAGATCAGCCAGAGCGTTACAAGAAGCTCATCAGAATCTAAGTTTAGAGCAGCCAGGTACACATAGTGTTAGTGTACACCAGAATCAGTGAACAACAGAGCTGATGTAGACTCTACTCCTACTCCCAGTGGTACTCATTGAAACAAACTAACCAGTCTGAGCAAGCGAATAGGAATAAAGAAGGATGACAACCCCATACTCAAAAAAGGTGTTGAATTTGGTTGCCTTGGTCCAAAAGGCGCAGATATCACAGCATAGTTTCTAACCACAGCACAATGCAGTGCATCTGCACACACACACAATATACTTTTAAAGGTGAATGATGAAGCGTGATCATTTCTTCAGTAGTCGTTAGATGATTGCTACAAAGAAAGCATGAAAGATTACAGACTTTAATAAGTGAGAATAAAGTGGCTCACCACCCATGGGAAACTATGCGAAAGAGTGTGATAGATTACTGCCTTGTGGGGTTAGCAAACCCATTTTCACACTATTAGTTTCTCTGTGGCTGTCCCTTCTCTATTACCTATTCTCTGTTGCTCTGGAATGAGCACATTATTATATACACATGCTATGTTATTCACATCTCCCCTCTATTAGTCCACACTGCGTCACTTCGTCTGCCTCCTACATCTATTCCTCCACCTCTATTGTCTGTATCTTGCGCCTTTTTCTTGTACGCACACAGATCTGTTTTTTGGAAAATTCTGTTACTGCATGCTGTGGGTACACATTTTCACGTTTGTGCACCACATGCACCCAGTGTACACTTCCATTCTTTCAGAAGAAATCTCAGATCTTACAGGGAACTTTTTATTCACATTTTTATTCTCCTTTACTTTTCATTTCTCTTTCTAGTTTGACTTTTTAACTCTTTATTTTTTTTATTTTAAATACATATTTGTACATGTGTTGTATGTTTGTTCCTGTTGAAGGCCTTTGCGCCGAAACGTCATTCTGATTTGTGTTGTCCACTTGTTATGTGAAGCTTTAACCATACCATTTTTTTTCTATATATATTTTTTCATTTCTTCTCACTGTTAGCTTTCTGCAGCTTCGTATTTTGATGCATTTCTTTGCCTTGAGTTACATAGAGGTTTGTTATAAGATCAATAGAAAATGGGGCAGAAAGGATGTAACTGAACCAAAAATGAGCCAAACAGGTAAAAATTAGAAAGGGAGGTCTCATGAGAAAGGATTAAAGGGGGTGTCCCATGGGGCAAAAAATTAGGAAAAGAGAGAGAAGAAAAGGATGGCAAGGAGGAAGAAGAGCAAGTGAGGTAATGTCTACAAAGGTAGACATCCAAATAACAACTGCAGAGATAGAAACATAAACAAACAGAAAGCCAAAAACATTTACATGAATATAAAGTTACAAATATTGGCATAAAAAAGAATAAAATATATTTTAATGTTCATTCCACTACATCCATTTTGACCATTAACATGTTTCGAAAAAGCAAAAAGTATGTATATAAACAAAATCATTAGACTGTTAGAAGTAACAAAACTAATACAATGCACAAAGTACATTAAAAAAAAATCTTCAAACAATAACTAATATTTTACACCACTTGCTATCACCTGCAGCCGAAAGGAATAAACCTCTTTGTCATCTGCCCTTACAAGGATGTGAAGTGACCATGTTTGTGCCGCACCTTTCAGTGCACACATCCCACTTCAGTACCACATTTATGAGCACTAGGTTGCCTTCCCTCTTCCATCCCTACTCGCTTGGCCTGATTAGACAGGCTAGTTTCTAGAGGCACTGTGAAGAGGTGGAGTAGGGTCTGGAAGTTTCAGGTTACCGATCCTGGTGCAAACCATCAGCTGTGGGTTGCTGACATCTTCTAGCTCTGCTGCTGTGAGGTGCCTTGTCTAATACTTTTACATTCACTTATTAAAGCATTTGAGCTGACAAATCAGTTGGATTTCTGGTTCTGTACATGAGGAACAAAACAAGGCAGAAAGAACAAAACACAACACAACGAGCCTTCAACAAATGTTGTGAGAACAACAGACCCAAGAGTCAACCACGAAAAAGATGGATCGATGGAATATTAGAAGCACTAGGAAACATAGCAGCAGCAGAGACGAACAGAAGAGCAAAAGACCGCAAATTATATCTCCCCTCGACGCTGAAAGGCAGATGAGGAAGGAAAGAAGAAGAAGAAGTACATGAGGAAGCCACATTAGCCACTGGTGTCTAGTAAATCTTATATACAGACAAACAATGGCCTCTTGGTCATTGTTGTGTTTGGTTGTTGATGGAGCTAACCAGCAAACATGGTGTACATTTGGTTGATCTAGTTTGTGTAGACCATTGAGGTGTCTGTATCTGACACAAAATTATTTACAAAATGCAGGATTGTTATCTTCCAAAAGATTACAAAAAAGAGCAATGTTGAATAACACAACCAGGATGGAAAGATGCAGTATGGTAGTCATTAGGAGAACTGATGAAAAGAGACTTGGTTTGATTCCCAAAACTGAGAGGATTTTAGGTTCACCCAGGTTTAATGGGTCATTTTTGGCAGGAAAAGAAATCTAACCTGGTGTTGTATTGACCATGTCACCTAGACTTAATGGGAGCAGACATTTTTGTCAGGAAAAGAAATATAACTTGGTGTATTGTTGACCATGTCACCTAGACTTAATGGGAGCAGACATTTTTGTCAGGAAAAGAAATATAACTTGGTGTATTGTTGACCATGTCACCCAGACTTAATGGGAGCAGACATTTTTGTCAGGAAAAGAAATATAACTTGGTGTTGTATTGACCATGTCACCCAGACTTAATGGGAGCAGACATTTTTGTCACGAAAAGAAATATAACTTGGTGTATTGTTGACCATGTCACCTAGACTTAATGGGAGCAGACATTTTTGTCAGGAAAAGAAATATAACTTGGTGTATTGTTGACCATGTCACCCAGACTTAATGGGAGCAGACATTTTTGTCAGGAAAAGAAATATAACTTGGTGTTGTATTGACCATGTCACCCAGACTTAATGGGAGCAGACATTTTTGTCACGAAAAGAAATATAACTTGGTGTTGTATTGACCATGTCACCCAGACTTAATGGGAGCAGACATTTTTGTCAGGAAAAGAAATATAACTTGGTGTTGTATTGACCATGTTACCCAGACTTAATGGGAGCAGACATTTTTGTCAGGAAAAGAAATATAACTTGGTGTTGTATTGACCATGTTACCCAGACTTAATGGGAGCAGACATTTTTGTCAGGAAAAGAAATATAACTTGGTGTTGTATTGACCATGTCACCCAGACTTAATGGGAGCAGACATTTTTGTCAGGAAAAGAAATATAACTTGGTGTTGTATTGACCATGTCACCCAGACTTAATGGGAGCAGACATTTTTGTCAGGAAAAGAAATATAACTTGGTGTATTGTTGACCATATCACCCAGACTTAATGGGAGCAGACATTTTTGTCAGGAAAAGAAATATAACTTGGTGTTGTATTGACCATGTCACCCAGACTTAATGGGAGCAGACATTTTGTCAGGAAAAGAAATATAACTTGGTGTTGCATTGACCATGTTACCCAGACTTAATGGGAGCAGACATTTTTGTCAGGAAAAGAAATATAACTTGGTGTATTGTTGACCCAAAATGTCAACAAAAAATGAGCAATAGCTCTAAATGTGCATGGAGATTCTGTTGCCCAGACCTCCTACTGCCAGTCTCACTGGTTCATTCCAAGAGAACACAACTCTGCTTGGTACCAGTTAGACTGTAGGAAATGCTGGACAAGATCAGTAACGGATCACTAACCATCTTGGGGTTTCCACTCCTTACTTTGTGTTTGGGATTGACTTCCTTTGTCTTTGCCTCACCTGAAACCCACAAGGCAGCCAGGACAAGATACAGGTTGTAATGCTGAACTAGTCTAAAGCAGTAGTAGGTTTGATATTGTTGATCCTGGGCTGACATCCAGGACAAGATACAGGTTGTAATGCTGAACTAGTCTAAAGCAGTAGTAGGTTTGATATTGTTGATCCTGGGCTGACAGCATGGACAAGATACAGGTTGTAATGCTGAACTAGTCTAAAGCAGTAGTAGGTTTGACATTGTTGATCCTGGGCTGACAGCATAGACAAGATACAGGTTGTAATGCTGAACTAGTCTAAAGCAGTAGTAGGTTTGATATTGTTGATCCTGGGCTGACAGCATGGACAAGATACAGGTTGTAATGCTGAACTAGTCTAAAGCAGTAGTAGGTTTGACATTGTTGATCCTGGGCTGACAGCCAGGACAAGATACAGGTTGTAATGCTGAACTAGTCTAAAGCAGTAGTAGGTTTGACATTGTTGATCCTGGCCTGACAGCCAGGACAAGATACAGGTTGTAATGCTGAACTAGTCTAAAGCAGTAGTAGGTTTGACATTGTTGATCCTGGGCTGACAGCCAGGACAAGATACAGGTTGTAATGCTGAACTAGTCTAAAGCAGTAGTAGGTTTGATATTGTTGATCCTGGGCTGACATCCAGGACAAGATACAGGTTGTAATGCTGAACTAGTCTAAAGCAGTAGTAGGTTTGACATTGTTGATCCTGGGCTGACAGCATGGACAAGATACAGGTTGTAATGCTGAACTAGTCTAAAGCAGTAGTAGGTTTGACATTGTTGATCCTGGGCTGACAGCATGGACAAGATACAGGTTGTAATGCTAATCTAGTCTAAAGCAGTAGTAGGCTTCACATTGTTGATCCTGGGCTGACAGCATGGACAAGATACAGGTTGTAATGCTAATCTAGTCTAAAGCAGTAGTAGGCTTCACATTGTTGATCCTGGGCTGACAGCATGGACAAGATACAGGTTGTAATGCTAATCTAGTCTAAAGCAGTAGTAGGTTTGACATTGTTGATCCTGGCCTGACAGCATGGACAAGATACAGGTTGTAATGCTAATCTAGTCTAAAGCAGTAGTAGGTTTGACATTGTTGATCCTGGCCTGACAGCATGGACAAGATACAGGTTGTAATGCTGAACTAGTCTAAAGCAGTAGTAGGTTTGACATTGTTGATCCTGGGCTGACAGCATGGACAAGATACAGGTTGTAATGCTAATCTAGTCTAAAGCAGTAGTAGGCTTCACATTGTTGATCCTGGGCTGACAGCATGGACAAGATACAGGTTGTAATGCTAATCTAGTCTAAAGCAGTAGTAGGCTTCACATTGTTGATCCTGGGCTGACAGCATGGACAAGATACAGGTTGTAATGCTAATCTAGTCTAAAGCAGTAGTAGGTTTGACATTGTTGATCCTGGCCTGACAGCATGGACAAGATACAGGTTGTAATGCTAATCTAGTCTAAAGCAGTAGTAGGTTTGACATTGTTGATCCTGGCCTGACAGCATGGACAAGATACAGGTTGTAATGCTAATCTAGTCTAAAGCAGTAGTAGGCTTCACATTGTTGATCCTGGGCTGACAGCATGGACAAGATACAGGTTGTAATGCTGAACTAGTCTAAAGCAGTAGTAGGTTTGACATTGTTGATCCTGGGCTGACAGCATGGACAAGATAAGAGTGCCACTGTCTAAAATAATGTGTGATGGTGTAGCATGGACAAGACAAATGTGCCACTAATTAAAATATGTGTGTGTGATGGTGTAGCATGGACAAAACAAGCATGTCACGTCTAAAATATGTGTGTGATGATGCAGTATGAAAACCCTCACCTTCTGACACTAAGCCTGTCAAGGTGAAAAGTAGAATAAATAAAATCCCAAGAATAGAGAATGTTGCAGTTCACCATCTTGTCAGAAATTAACCATCCACAACAAGCATCAGGAGAACACTATTTCAAGCTGTCTATCACATGCAACTGACATTGTTAAGAAAAATATTTCATTAAAAAATATCTACACATAAACATTATCTTGAACATAAGAAAATAAATCTGAGCACCCATAGATATGTTTGGAGTACAACGATGACAACCCACAAATAACTCAAACATCACATCACTTAGAATTGTTCCCTGTATGTTAAATTTGGTGAATTTTATAATTTTCTCTTGTACAGATTGGATTGTGCTCCATTATAAAAGTGTTAGATTGTCACTCAAGTTGATTGACACAAGTGACACATGGCAAACAAATAATCTAGTGATATTTTAGAATACACAATTGAGAAAAAGCTAAACTGCAACTATCACATTTATAAGGTTTCTCTTATATATGTTTTCTCTTGTAATGATTTAGACTGCTTCTATCAATAAAACCTACACCACACACACATAGCATTTGTATAGTTTCTCTCCTATATTTTTTCATTTTGTGATAATTTAAATTAAACCTATTCATAAAACCAACACCACACATCACATATTTATGGTATATCTTCTATATGTTTTCTCAAGTGATGTTTTAGACTGAACATATTAGTCAAACAAACACCACACATGTCACATTTGTGAGGTTTCTCTCCTGTATGCATTCTCTTGTGACGTTTCAAAATACTATTATCAATGAAACCAACACCACACACATCACATTTGTAAGGCTTTTCTCTGTTATGCTTTTTCGTGTGTATTTTTAGATTACATCTTTGAGTAAAACCTACATTACGCACATCAGATTTGTAAGGTTTCTCTGCTGCATGTTTTACCATGTGACGTTTCAATTTGTTACTTTCAGTAAAACCTACATCACAAACATCACATTTGTAAGGTTTCTCTCCTGTATGTTCCATTATATGACGTTTTAGTTGAACACTAAATGTAAAGCCTACACTGCAGACATCACATTTGTAAGGTTTCTCTCCTGTATGTTTTCTCATATGACATTTTAGACTGGACCTATTAGTTAAACCTACACCACACACACCACATTTGTAAGGTTTCTCTCCTGTATGTTTTATATTATGTCTTATTAGATGGCTCTTGATAATGAAACTTACACCACACACACCACATTGGTAAGGTTTCTCTCCTGTATGTTTTCTCATGTGACATTTTAGATTTCTATTTTCAAAAAAACCTACACCACAGACACCACATTGGTAAGGTTTCTCTCCTGTATGTTTTCTCATGTGACATTTTAGATTGCTATTATCAGAGAACCCAACACCACACACATCACATTGGTAAGGCTTCTCTCCTGTATGTTTTCGCATGTGGCATTTTAGATTGAAAATATTAATCATACTGACACCACACATGTCACATTTGTAAGGTTTCTCTCCTGCATGATTTCTCATGTGACATTTTAGCCTGCTACTATCAATAAAACCTGCACCACACACATCACATTTGTGAGGTTTTTCTCCAGTATGTGTTATCATGTGACGTTTTAAAATGTTTCTAAGAGAAAAATTTACACCACACTCATCACATTTGTAAGGTTTCTCTCCTGTATGTTTTCTCTTGTGCATTTTTAGATGGCCTCTCTGAGTAAAACCTACATTACACACATCACATTTATAAGGTTTCTCTCCAGTATGTTTTCTCATATGTGTGATTAGATTACATCTCTGAGTAAAACCTACTTTACATACATCACATTTGTAAGGCTTTTCTCCTGTATGTTTTCTCATGTGTGTTATCAGATTACATCTGTGAGTAAAACCTACATTACACATATCAGATTTGCAAGGTTTCTCTCCTGTATGTTTTATCATGTGACGTTTCAATTTGTTACTTTCAGTAAAACCTACATCACAAATGTTACATTTGTAAGGCTTCTCTCCCATATGTTCTATTATGTGACGTTTTAGTTGAACGCTAAATGTAAAACTTACACCACAGATATTACATTTGTAAGGTTTCTCTCCTGTATGTTTTCTCATATGACATTTTAGACTGGATGTATTAGTCAAACCTACACCACACACACCACATTTGTAAGGTTTATCTCCTGTATGTTTTATAATATGTCTTACTAGATGGCTTTTGTTAATAACATTTTCAACACAAACATCATAGTGGTAAGGTTTTTCTACTGCATGTTTTCTCATGTGATATTTTAGATTGCTACTATCAGAGAAACCTACACCACACACATGACATTGGTAAGGTTTCTCTCCTGTATGTTTTCTAATGTGACATTTTAGATTGCTATTATCAGAGAACCCAACACCACACACATCACATTGGTAAGGCTTCTCTCCTGTATGTTTTCGCATGTGACATTTTAGATTGAACATATTAATCATACCGACACCACACATGTCACATTTGTAAGGTTTCTCTCCTGTATGATTTCTCATGTGACATTTTAGTCTGCTCCTTTCAATAAAACCTGCACCACACACATCACATTTGTGAGGTTTTTCTCCTGTATGTGTTATCATGTGACGTTTTAGATTGGTTCCAAGAGAAAAACCTACGTCACATACATCACATTTGTAAGGTTTCTCTCCTGTATGTTTTCTCTTGTGTGTTATTAGATGGCCTCTCTGAGTAAAACCAAGATTACACACATCACATTTGTAAGGTTTCTCTCCCGTATGTTTTTTCTTGTGCAACATTAGTCTACTACCATTAGTAAAACCCACACCACACACATCACATTGGTAAGATTTCTCTCCTGTATGTTTTCGCATGTGACATTTTAGACTGAACATATTAATCATACTTATACCACACATGTCACATTTGTAAGGTTTCTCTCCTGTATGCTTTCTCATGTGACATTTTAGTCTGCTAGTTTCAATAAAACCTGCACCACACACATCACATTTGTAAGGTTTTTCTCCTGTATGTGTTCTCTTGTGACGTTTTAGTATGCTACTGGTAATAAAATGAACATTACACACATCACATTTGTAAGGTTTCTCTCCTGTATGTATTCTCTTGTGTGTTATTAGATTGCATCTCTGAGTAAAATCTACATTACACACATCACATTTGTAAGGTTTCTCTCCTGTATGTTTTCTCTTGTGTGGTATTAGACTGCTACTATTAGTAAAACCTACACCACACAAATCACATTTGTAAGGTTTCTCACCTGTATGTTTACTCATGTGATGTTTAAGTTTACTATTACATGTAAAACCTACACCACACACATTACACTTGCAAGGTTTTTTCCCTGTATGTTTTATAATATGTTTTAATAAATGGCTTTTCAAAATGAAACTTACACCACACATATCACATTTGTACGATATCTCTCCAGTATGATTTCTCTTGTATGTTCTCTGATCTTCACTCAGATAATCATCATTATGAGCCTCACAATCTTGAGACTGAAATACCTTCTCTTTCTCTGTCACTTTTCTAGGATTACTGTTATTTACTACCTGGTGACTAGTGTCTTGAATACAGCCTTGACCATGACCTGTCTGAGAACAGATTTTGATTAAAATATAAAAATGCACCATTACAAAATAAAAAGTTGAAATGGGACATAACTCTTATCTATCACTGACCTTTCGAGTCGTAGCCAGCCCATAGGGCGAAGACCAAAATACTCCCTCTCTTATCTGAATTTTTGTTCTAGCAGTTTTCAATTCTTTTAAAGATATTTTATCAAATCTTACCATTTGTCTCTGTTCTGTGCAAGCAGCTCTATCTCCTTGAGGGAGCGGATTCCAGCTGCTCTTGCCTCTCTCATCAATGTTCTTCTCAGTGTCTCTCTGGGTCTTCCTCTTTTCCTCTTACCTGTTGTTTCCCAAATGAGGGCTTGCTTTGCTATTCGGTTATTATCTCTTCTCCTCACATGTACATAAGAGACATAACTCTCTTCTAAAAAAATTTTTAAAAAAATAAATACTTAATTTCCACTTTATGTCTTCTGGCATATAATACAATCACTAGAGATGTCTACAATCTTGGACCATTTTCCTCCAATTCTTCATCAACAATATCAAATTGTGTCTCTCTTGGTCTTACCCTTGTCATCTGCAGTATTGTGAAGATCTAATCTCAGTATAGTTGTCTGGGGCACAAGAACATGATAGATCCAGTATTATTTTTTATTAGGACCTCTGCAGTGATGTCATTAGTGCAGATTTCCTTGTGAGGATCAGATTGTAGAAGACAATGTTAGGCTAAAATAAAACCTTCCAGTATTCTGTAATGACATCTGCTTTGAAAAGCCTCTTATTTTTAGACAGATGAATTTGGTAGCTATTAAGTGGCATTAATATTGTAATATAAATAGATTATTGTTTCAATATTGTTAGTAAAGATTGTTTTCTTATTGATACCATAAGGCTTGCATCAGCAGTTTCAAAGTCTAGGGAAGTAAACCCCTAACAAAATGTTCATAGCAGAGACCAGGATTAGTTACTGATTTATTACTGAACCTTTTAGGCAACTCCAACGCTTATTGGTACAGCCAGAATGAAAC
Source organism: Megaustenia siamemsis (assembly GCA_032433765.1). NCBI lineage: Eukaryota > Metazoa > Mollusca > Gastropoda > Stylommatophora > Ariophantidae > Megaustenia > Megaustenia siamemsis. The sequence continues at coordinate 16,167,918 of JAVIAB010000159.1, forward strand.
AATGAAACCAAAATGGAAATTCTAAGGTCAAGACAAGACATAATTTCAATAAACCAAGCACTAGTTTCTCAGCATCAAGTTTCCAATCAACATGGAAGTCAACCAATCATAATTTTTCAGGTTTCAGCATTTACAATTCTTGGACTTTCCAGTGCCTTTAGACAGCACATCGAGCTGGCTCATAGAGTCACCTGTCAATTGTCTCTATTCTAAACGAGCTGTGCACATCAGGCTGGCTCACAGAATCACCTGTCAATTGTCTCTTTTCTAAACAAACTGTGCACATCGGACTGGCTCATGGAGTCACCTGTAATTTGTCTCTATTCTAAGCAAAATGTGCACATCGGGCTGTGCACATTGACAGTCACCTGTCAATTGTGTCTTTTCTAAGTGAGCTGTTCAATTATAGAGAGCGAGTCTATGCTGTCTGCCAACCTTGCCTTGTTTTGTTCTGTTCTTGATCATGTTTATCAAGATTGTCCTCTGAGAGCTTACCTAGCAATTCTCTGGTCATTTCTTCCAAATACAAGACAGACATATGTCCATTTCTTTTTTAAATAGTAAACAAGATAAATGGTTGTATGACCCGACATGTCAATATGAGCTTCCACAACAGGAATTATTTTCCTTTTTGCAAGCTGTTACATCTCTCACATCCTGAGGAGATCAAAGACACCCATAAAACTACAATTATAAACAGAAAACTTACAAGACATAATGTGGGCATCATGGCATTCCAAGAAACATTCAACAATGGGCCAATAACAGAAAAAATAATGCTAAATGGGAATGTCTGCATCATGTTGTGGTCTGCAGCAAAACTGTGATATTTGCGCCTTTCAGCTGAACATACCCCACTTCAGCATGCTCCAATTTGTTGAAATTTGGCGAATTCATTTTCGTATTATGGGATCATATCTCACAAAATGGAAAAAAAAAACTTACATCAATAGAAACAAAATTAAACACTCAGGGGTCACAGGAAGTAGTAAATAGAAAGGTACAGTGGTGTAATGTTTGAATACTGTAAATTATCAAATTTTGAAAAATGTGGTATTTGATGCAGTTATTTTTATCTGGGTATCACAATATAGGGTTAAAAGCAGCACACAAATATGTGATATTTGGCTGTATAAAATGTTTGGTTTAAAAATATATAAATTTGATTCAGACAAACACATAAACAGACTCACATTATCATTTAGTTCTTTCTTCAAAAATTCCCGAAGAAATGGGAATGTTTCCACTTTGATTTTCACTGTGGTCTGAAAATATAAAAATGATGTTAATATTTACATAACGGTTGCCTCGCTTCTTAATAATCTACACAAGATTTTCAATGTTTGACATTCTAGTATTTAAGTTGAAAAAGTACAATAAAGTTGGATAAAATGGCAGAAATTAGGAATTTGTGTGAAGAAGTGGAAATAGGAGAGTTATCTCATCTGAAAAGAAGGGGAGATAATCATATTTTTTTATGGATGGGAAAATGAGAATGAAAAGAAGGGTTGATAAAAGAAAGTAGGTGGCACAGTCTATTTTAAAGTAAACAATAAAATGTGGTGGATTGATACTCAAGGAGTGCAAATTGTGGATCTTAGGAGTTCACTTGCTATTTACAGAGACAAAGATTAGCTTTAGTGGGCATTCAATGGTTAACAATACAAGTGTCAGGAGCTGTTAGGAAGGGACCTTGAGAGGACTACACTGATGAGACAGTATTATTGTTATGTTTTCACTGTTATGAGTTCACTTGCTATTTACTGAGACAAAGATTAGCTTTAGTGGGCATTCAATGGTTAACAATACAAGTGTCAGGAGCTGTTAGGAAGGGACCTTGAGAGGACTACACTGATGAGACAGTATTATTGTTATGTTTTCACTGTTATGAGTTCACTTGCTATTTACAGAGACAAAGATTAGCTTTAGTGGGCATTCAATGGTTAACAATACAAGTGTCAGGAGCTGTTAGGAAGGGACCTTGAGAGGACTACACTGATGAGACAGTATTATTGTTATGTTTTCACTGTTATGAGTTCACTTGCTATTTACTGAGACAAAGATTAGCTTTAGTGGGCATTCAATGGTTAACAATACAAGTGTCAGGAGCTGTTAGGAAGGGACCTTGAGAGGACTACACTGATGAGACAGTATTATTGTTATGTTTTCACTGTTATGAGTTCACTTGCTATTTACTGAGACAAAGATTAGCTTTAGTGGGCATTCAATGGTTAACAATACAAGTGTCAGGAGCTGTTAGGAAGGGACCTTGAGAGGACTACACCGATGAGACAGTATTATTGTTATGTTTTCACTGTTATGAGTTCACTTGCTATTTACTGAGACAAAGATTAGATTTAGTGGGCATTCAATGGTTAACAATACAAGTGTCAGGAGCTGTTAGGAAGGGACCTTGAGAGGACTACACTGATGAGACAGTATTATTGTTATGTTTTCACTGTTATGAGTTCACTTGCTATTTACTGAGACAAAGATTAGCTTTAGTGGGCATTCAATGGCTAACAATACAAGTGTCAGGAGCTGTTAGGAAGGGACCTTGAGAGGACTACACTGATGAGACAGTATTATTGTTATGTTTTCCAATGGCCCCTAAAGTTACTATCCAGTGCAGGAACAGTAGATGTGTGGTTTGATTACACTTAGAACTATGTATGATGTAGATGAAATGTCAGAGCAAATCCAGCAGCAGGCGTAAGATTAACATTGACTTACATAATAGTGCTAGAATATGATTTGGACATAAATCATGAGACAGTACTGGAAATCGTGTTACGGCTATTAACCATGAAACAGTAATTAATGAAATATTGAGTAGAAGAATATGGTTTGATGACAGTTTACAATAATCAAATTGAGAGGGACACACTGTGCGGCTAAACAATAAAATATAAAAATAAAAAAGTATTTTAAAAATCACTTTAATACGAGCAGGATTAGAAAAGAAATAATAGAGCAATTTACTATGTCTATTATGGTATGGACCAAGGAGTTAGACAAAGGTTATTGTTATTGGCTATGGAAGGCCTCGGTCTCACAGCAAACGAATTAAAATCCATAATTGCTCAACCGCCCGTGCCAGTGGAATCATCCGAATTACTAACTCATCTCCCAAACAAAGAAAGGTAACTGTAGTCCCCATCGTAGCAGTCTCAGCACACGCCAAAAGACATAAGGCGAAACCGCGCAGAAAGTGAACACAGCCAACTGTTCCCCGTCATACGATATCATCATTCATCGTAAACAAGCGGGATATCGAAGCAGGATCAAAACGGATGAGATACACAGCTCACGGTGTGCACAGAGCACTTAACTCAGTAGCTCCTGCAACAAGCCGGACTTGGAATATGAGGAAACTGCAAGAAGGAACACTTTTCAGACATAGCCTTCAATGGTTCCTGCCGCCTATCCACCATATACCATGGGAGTTTACGTCCTGCCGAAAATGATGATCGTCATATCATTTGATGATGTTAGGCCATCATTGATGATAGACAAAGGTATTTCATATCACCTTATCTATTCAATATATATGTAGAAAATATCACAACAAACTTTAAAGAAATGAACAATAAGGAATTGTATAACTCAATCATGATCAAAAGTCATGACTTACTAAAAATATGATTCACTGAGAATACATACAGCATCTTTTTTATCTAGGAGACAAATAATAATAAATTAATATTATTATAGAGCGAAACTTCCGAGGCGATAATTCAGGGAATCACAGGAGGAAGAGGTATGTACTACAGCACTCAGAAAAAAAATTACAAATAAACAAACAAAAAAAACAAAAAAAAAACAACAACAATATATGGTCCGAAGCAGGATTGAACCCATACTCCAAGGCACTGCGCTATGCCACAAGAAGCCGAAAGCTTAGGAACACTGCCACTCAGCTAACTAAATCTTTTTATCTACCTCACTAAGTGACAAAATATGATATATGTTTTAAAGGACAACAATATGAAAGAGCAAACAGTTTTGAATATCTTGGTTTACATTCTGACAAACATCAACAAGTTCATAAAACAGATTAAAAGAAGCGTGAACAATAAATAAAAGAACACAAAAATGGCAGGGAACTTATATAACAATGTGGGTTTATTTTTCCCAATGCAACAAATGGACATAAAACATGGCCCACTGACAGCTCTGCTAAAATTTTAAAAAATGTGTTTCAATACAAGTGCTATAGAAAAATATTGAATATCATGGACTGAGAAAATGATAATAACCATACTCATTTTGCCAGAAAATAATATCTCAGAGGAATGACTGCTCAATAACACAGAAACAAGGAAAATTAAATCTTGGGGATCAAGTTTCAACAAGGATAAGCTAGATGATGATGCAGTACAATTCATAAAATATCTCAAATAACAGTGGTGAAACATTGGAATATAGAGTTATATTGTTTTCCTGATGTGTCATCTTCATATCATGAAAAATTCAATGCACATCATTACCTGGCTCCTGTTTGATATAATAGATAGATTCAACTCACTTCATTACCTGGCTCCTGTTTGATATCACAATAAACAGATTCAACTCACTTCATTACCTGGCTTCTGTTTGATATGATAATAGACAGATTCAACTCACTTCATTACCTGGTTTCTGTTTGATATGACAATAGACAGATTCAACTCACTTCATTACCTGGTTTCTGTTTGATATGACAATAGACAGATTCAACTCACTTCATTACCTGGTTTCTGTTTGATATGACAATAGACAGATTCAACTCACTTCATTACCTGGTTTCTGTTTGATATGACAATAGACAGATTCAACTCACTTCATTACCTGGCTTCTGTTTGATATGACAATAGATAGATTCAACTCACTTCATTACCTGGCTCCTGTTTGATATGACAATAGACAGCTTCAACTCACTTCATTATCTGGTTTCTGTTTGATATGACAATAGACAGATTCAACTCACTTGATTATCTGGCTCCTGTCTGATGTGACAATAGACAGATTCAACTCACTTCATTATCTGGCTCCTGTCTGATGTGACAATAGACAGATTCAACTCACTTCATTATCTGCTCCTGTCTGATGTGACAATAGACAGATTCAACTCACTTCATTATCTGGCTCCTGTCTGATGTGACAATAGACAGATTCAACTCACTTCATTATCTGACTCCTGTCTGATGTGACAATAGACAGATTCAACTCACTTCACTGTCTGGTTCCTGTCTGATATGACAATAGATTCAACTCACTTCATTATCTGGCTCCTGTCTGATGTGACAATAGACAGATTCAACTCACTTCATTATCTGGCTCCTGTCTGATGTGACAATAGATTCAACTCACTTCATTATCTGACTCCTGTCTGATGTGACAATAGACAGATTCAACTCACTTCATTATCTGGTTCCTGTCTGATGTGACAATAGATTCAACTCACTTCATTATCTGGTTCCTGTCTAATGTGACAATAGATTCAACTCACTTCATTATCTGGTTCATGTCTGATGTGACAATAGATTCAACTCACTTCATTATCTGGTTCCTGTCTGATGTGACAATAGATTCAACTCACTTCATTATCTGGTTCCTGTCTGATGTGACAATAGATTCAACTCACTTCATTATCTGGTTCCTGTCTGATGTGACAATAGATTCAACTCTCTTCATTATCTGGCTTCTGTCTGATGTGACAATAGGTTCAACTCACTTCATTATCTGGTTCCTGTCTGATGTGACAATAGATTCAACTCACTTCATTATCTGGTTCCTGTATGATGTGACAATAGATAAATTCAACTCACTTCATTATCTGGTTCCTGTTTGATATCCCAGATAGGAATGTGGCTTTTTACTTCCATGTTTTTGACTATCAAAGAGAAAAGATGATGTTTAATATTCAGAAAATTGGAAGTGTCATAATAAAGTTTGAGAAAAATAATAATAAATTAATGTTAAAATAAAGGGAAACTTCTGAGGCATAGTCTCCTAGGGTTCATAATAAAGTTAATGAGAGATGATAATACTAATACTGTAATAGTGTCATAATAAAGTTAAAGAGAGATGATAATACTCATACTGGAATAGTGTCATAATAAAGTTAATGAGATATGATATTACTCATACTGGAATAGTGTCATAATAAAGTTAATGAGAGATGATAGCTGACCATTTGTATCAGGTTCAGTGAACTACAATTAGCACAAGGGTCAATTAGAAATAAGATGAATTGATAATACATTAGAAACACAAGGAAACATAACAGTATAAGAGGCCAACTGAAGAGAAAATCACAAACATCACAGCCCCCCTCCAACCCCCCCTCCCAACCTTCCTGATAATGAAAGTAAAAAAATGAAGGAAAGAAAAAAGAAGATATTAGACCAATCAAAGCAGTGTTACAAATATTGTAAAATAATCATCATATCATCATCGAGTGCCGTCTCCGCAACGAAGGTTGGCTACCATGGAGTGCCATTCTGCTCTGTCGCTTGATTTGATGGTGCAGGTTGTCATAGGCTGATTTGTCCATTTTTTGATGTTACTCGTTGTGCTACAAATGTCAGTACTGGACGCTAGATTATAAATGCAGGAACAATAAAATAAAAGAAATAACCACTACCGGGAAGAAATGTGTTACTGTCAGTGAATATAGGAACAGCCTGAGAGATAAGATCAGAAATGGGGAACTGAAGGAAAAGCTAGGAATAAGCTTCACCACATAACATATAAAGAAGCAACATATAAAATAATGATTTGACCACGTGATAAGGCAGAAAGTTCAAAACAACGCCCAAGGGTCAACCACGAAAAAGATGGATTGATTTGATGGAATATTAGAAACTCTTAACCTCTAGGTCATTAGAAAATATTAATATAAGAGCAGGAGGCCAGAACAAGAGCAAAAGACAGCAATTATATCTCGGCTGGATGCTGAAAGGTAAATGTGGAAGGAAAGAAGTATGAGACTATCCTGAAAGGTAATGAGGAAGGAAAGAAGTATGAGACTATCTTCACTATCTGCTCTTGATAAACAATGATGCCTTCTTCCATTTCCCTGACCTATACTTGTGTAAAGTACTCCCAACAATGACACAGTCACTTCAAAGCTGACTGAACTTGCTTTTGGCGGGACATTAAATTTTAAATTGCTTAAAAATTAATAACTTTGTAATTGTCTACCAACTTGATTAATGTATATATTTTTTTTAATTTTTAATTAATGTGTCATATAGCTATCGTATTTTAAATTATAAGAAAATATTTTATGTTTGAAAATGGTATCAAAATACTATACTTACTATCATTGATTCTATGTGATGTGACCTGAGTTAGAGTAGGTAGGCCTATAAACAAACTATAAACATGTTACTATATACAATTTGACTTTGCTATTATTTTTAATTACATTGCAGTGCAGGTGCATGCATATAGTTGATTATGATTCTGAGGTTGAAAAAAATGTGTTAGAACAATTATATTTATATGAATAGGTGAGCCAATTAAAATGTACTGTACCAGAGAAAAGAGTAGAACTGGTTTTACACCACAACCAATAAAAAACAGACCGTTACTTTAGGTTCGACACTAAAGTAATAAAGAATACTCATCACCGTCGAGTGTCGTCTCCGCAACCGCGAAGGTTGGCTACCATGGAGCGCCATTCTATTCTGATTCTGCTCTGTCTCTTGCTTTGATGTTGCAGGTTGTCAAATGTCATAGGCTCAGGCTGATTTGTCCATCTTTTGATGTTACTCTTCCATGTTAGTCTTGGTCTGCCTCTTTTACCTTGTATTTTCCCCTCCAGATTACTTTTAGCAGGCTGTTGTGTCTTTTAACATGGTCCAAAAATCGCATTTGTCTTGTTTGAATTAAAGAATACTAACCTGGTCCTATGGGTCAGCCAGAAACACAGGATGTGTCAAGGATTGCCAGATAAAAATATTTTTTAAGCCAAATATCGCTTTTTAAAAGCCATGAAATGTTAACGACCTACCTTGTGTAAGTTTAGCTCAAGCATCATCGTCAACATCAAGTGCCATCTCCGCAACGAAGCTTGACTACCATGGAGCGCCATTCTGCTCTGTCTCTTGCTTTGATGGTGCAGGTTGTCATGGGCTTTTTTGTTCATCTTTTTATGTTACTCGTCCTTGTTAGCTTTAGTCTGCATCTGCCTCTTTTACACTGTATTTTCCCCTCCAAGATTACTTTTAGTAGGCTGTTGTGTCTTTTAGTTTTAACATGGCCCAAAAATCGTTTTTGTCTATAGTAGTTCTCTTTTCATTTTTAGTTGTTTTAAGACTCATCGTTTTTTTTTCTTTCCATCCAATTTAGCTCATGCGGATCAACTTTAATTAGTTGAAACACGTTGTTCATCCGTTCCTGAACGATGAGTATCGCAAACAAAAATAACAAACACTTTTAGTAGTCTATGACAATTTTCTTAAACAATCTTGCTTCAGATTTTGATTTCGAGATGACTTATCTAAAAATAGCGATTATGGCATTTGTTTTTCTATTGAAAGTCGCGAAGTAGACCACTTTTCAATTGCGGTGCTTTTATGTTATTTTATCTGTTTATTTATTTATTAAGCAGTTAGTTGTTACCGGGGCTTCATTATGTGGGAAGTAAAGAATAGTGACACTGTGACCTTCCAGACATGTCGTAAGATGCGACTAAGAAGATTGGTCGATGGCTTGACAAGCTGTCATTGTAAAAAAAAAAAACATTGTTATGGAAACAGAACCATAGATTTTAGAAGCAGTGATCTCTGCAATATGTGCCATTTTGGCACGCAAGGTTTCTGTTTTTTTTGATTGTGTTTCTGCCCTATGTGCCGTCTTCAGCTCGAAAGGACAATAGATAGATAGTTAGTTGTAAGTTTGAGTGTTCTAGTATCCATACTTGGCCATGTGTTATCATGATTTCACTAAGATGCTCTACTGTATTACATCGCATAATGTTGTCAGGTAATCATTTTTTCCGAGTGCTGTAAACATACCTCTTCCTCTGAATTGATTCACTGATTATCGTCTCGGAAGTTTCCCTCTATTATCTATAATAATATTAATTTATTATTATTTGTCTCCAGTCTTAACCACTGGAAACTACTATTCGTGCTGTTTCGTCCTAAATGTTTGTCTGCAACGCAAGTATTCAGCCCTACCCTATTCGGGAGATACTTGTCTTAACAGGAAAAATATTTCCGAGCTGTGATCGCAGCCTTATGCTATAGTCATGGGAAAGCCTTCGCGAAAGGACATTGCCTACGAAGCTAATTTTTTAGTTAGCTGAGTGGCAGTGTTCCCTAGCGTTTGGCTTTTCGTGGCAAGGCACTGTGCCACTGAGTACGGGTTCGATCCTGCCTTGGACCATATCCTGTTGTTGATTATTTGTCATTTTTTCCGAGTGCTGTAAACATACCTCTTCCTCTGAATTGATTCACTAATTATCGCCTCGGAAGTTTCCCTCTATAATAATATTAATTTATTATTATTTGTCTCCTATCAGATAATCAGACAAGCATTGACGAGTGAAGTCTTAAAACAACTAAAAAAAATTAAAAGAGAACTGTTAAACATTTCAAACAAGACAAATTATATTTTTGGGGCATGATAAACAAAAAAAACACAGCAACCTACTAAAAGTAATCTTGAAAGGGGGAAAAAAACATGATAAAGAGACAGAGGCGGACCAAGTCTAACATGGACGAGTAACGTCAACAGAAGGACAAGTCAGTCAGTATGACAACCTGCAACATTAAAGCAAGAGATATATAGCTACATGGTAGCCAACCTTCGATGCGGAGACGGCACTCGATGATGACGATTGGCGAGTAGGGGTACTGACTAATAAAACATATATATATATATATATATATATATATATATATATATATATATACATATTTGTACATGTTTTGTATGTTTGTTCCCGTTGAAGGCCTTTGAGCCGAAACGTCGATCTGATTTATGGTGTCCACTTGTTATGTGAAACTTTAACCTTACCATTTTTCTATATACTGAAGGGAGGTCAAAAAGTAATGCACACCAATTTTTTTCTCGGCTAATAATAAAGATAGGAATATGAAATTTTGCACACTTGGAATATGACATGTTCTAATTATGTGCACCAAATTGCACAGCATTCTGATAAATATTACGCAATCTATGAACCGTTAAAATGGAGCTTGTCAACAATGTCCGTTACAAACAGCGAATTGTCATAGAATTTCTGGTTGCGGAAAAAGAAACTGTGGCAAACATTCATAAACGACTGTGTGCAGTGTACAAATGTTCTGCAGTCGATAGGAGCACAGTTAGTCGCTGGGTTCAGAGAATTAAAGCTGCAGAAAGTGTACGAGTGGAGCTTCATGATTTACCGCGTTCTGGACGTGTTGCCTCGGCTACCAGCACAGACATGTTAAACCGGGCTGATGCCATTATTCGTAAGGATAGTCGTATCACTAGTCAGCAATTGGCATTGCAGCTTACAGTCAGCAAGGGAAGTGCAATCGCAATTTTTAAAACTCTCGGATATTCAAAGATTTGCGCTCGATGGGTTCCTCGGTGCCTAACAAATGATCACAGAGTTCAAAGGAAACATTCTGTTCTGAATTGTTGGAGCGTTTCGGTGTTGAAGGAGAAATGTTTTTGTCAAAAATTGTTACCGGTGACGAAACGTGGGCACATTATTATGAGCCTGAAACAAAAATGCAGTCAATGGAATGGCATCATCCGCAGTCACCAAAAAGAACAAAATTCAAAACATCTCCATCAGCCGGAAAGGTGATGATCACTGTCTTCTGGGACATTGATGGTGTGATTCTTGTTGATGTAATGACAAGAGGTGAGACAATCAACTCGACAGCTTACATCAATACACTGACAAAACTCAAAAATCGGTTCCACAGAGTTCGGCCTAATAAGCCATCTGCAGATTTGTTGCTTCAACATGACAATGCACGCCCTCACACAAGTCTGGTACACGGGAAGCAATCAACAAATTTGGTTGGACTGTACTGCCCCATCCTCCTTACAGGCCTGATCTGGCTCCCTCAGATTTCCATCTGTCTGCAGATTTGTTGCTTCAAAATGACAATGCACGCCCTCACACAAGTCTGGTAACACGGGAAGCAATCAACATCCTGCGTGGGACACACTTTGACAATGATGAGGATGTGATCCGTGCAGTTAAAAAATGGCTACGCGAGCAGGACAAAACTTGGTACAAACGAGGCATTCATGACCTAGTTTCGCGTTGGCGTAAGGCAATACGCTTGGACGGAGATTATGTTGAAAAATAGGTAGTGTAAAGGGGATGTTCAGCTACAATCTGTGAAAATTTCACACATTTTGCCCGAATAGTTTCCGAGAAAAAATTGGTGTGCATTACTTTTTGACCTCCCTACGTATATATTTTTTTTATTTTTTTTTTTTTATTTCCCCTTACTGTTAACTTCAGGGTAGATTCACATTTTGATGCATTTATGTGCATTTCTTTGAATTGAACCTACATTTCTGGAAGTCAAGTTGGCAACACTGTGCAGATCACATAGATGCCAGATTAAAATTTGTATTTCTCTCTCTCTCTCTCTCTCTCTCTCTCTCTGCGATCAAGACTCAATCAGAGTAGGATTCCAGACTCTCTCACGAAGTCAGCTGTCTGTTTAAGCGAATCGATTGCCCCAATATAGTTTCGCTTCTAAATTTAATTTTTTTTAAAGCCAAACAATTTGTAAAAATAAATAAACGCAAAATTAGTTCTTTAATAAATCAGATAAAAGCCAAACATATCTACCATCATCATCATCAAGTACCGGCCTGCTGGCGTAGGTGATCATGTCTCTCCACAACTTTCGATCTCGGCAGTTATTTATCATTTTTGTTGTTGACCTTCTGCCAAGCCATTCTTTTAAGCTGTCTGTTATTTTTTCTCTTTGCTTCCCTCTATCTCTTCGTCCCTCAATTTTCCAGATGGTACAATATATTCCAGTTGTTCCCTTCTCATTACATGGCCGAAAAATGATGATTGTTTCTTCCTAATATTGGAAATTAGCTCTCTTTTTGCTTTGACCTCTTTCAGAACATTTTCATTACTCTTCTTAGCTGTCCATGGCACTCTCAACATTCTTCTGTAAATCCACATTTCAACAGTCTCCAGTGATTATTTTGTCTGTTGTCATATTGTCCATGGTTCGCATCCATATGTTAAGATTGGCTCTACGTAACATTTAAGAACTCTTTTTCTTGTTTTTATTGTCAAAAATGGATTGCATAGTATCTTCCTCATTTTTTTGAAAGCTGCTTTTGCCTGAGCCATTCTGCATCTCACCTTTTTTGTACATCTTCCGCCTGAGGTTAACAAAGTTCCCAAATATTTAAATTCATTTACCTGTTTTAATATTGTTCCACTTGTTTTTATTTTGCATTGAGGTGATGTCTTTTTCTTTGTTGTTACTATTACCTCTGTCTTTTTGCTATTATGGCTGAGTCCTTTATTTTTGCTTTCTTTAACTATAATGTCCAACATTTCTTGTAATTCATTTTCACTCTTAGCGATTACGACTGTATCATCAGCATACCTTATATTATTTATATTATGACCTCCAATTGTTATTCCAGGCATGCCCCTTATGGATCTTAAAATAATCTCACTATAAATATTAAACAAATCTGGTGACAGCACACAGCCCTGTCTAACACCTTGTTTTATTTTTTTAAACATTCCCAATTGGTCCTCATCCAGGCCAGCTCCTTGTCATGGGGATGGGGCTTAACAGTCACCAGGGACTGAAAACTAAGACTGGCCATGCCTTCCTACAACCGAGCAAGACCACAGTCTGCTCTAGCAAGTTCAAGTGCTGAAGTCAGAGGCAACCAGCCAAAAGGCGCACAACAATCAGGATGCCACGCACTCAACGCAAATGGAAGTATGTCTATAACAGCAAGTCGATATGGCACTCGCCCTGTGATGGACACTCAGGCAGGTGCAGCGCCGGGCCCTCAGCCTCGAAAGGGCCCAACCTTTATTACTGGATGTCCTTCTCAACCGCTCTGTGGAGTCAGGGGGTGAGAGAATAGAGCTATTGGCCAATCCAAAATAAGACCACTCAAAATAATGCACTGGAATGCTGAAGGCATCAACAGCAAAAGAAATGGGTACAGTAAAAAGATAGAATTAGAAAATATCCTGCATGAAGAACAAATAAGCATATGCTGTTTGCAGGAACCCATCTAAACAACGACATAGCCTTGAAGATTAGGGGATACCAGTGCTACCGATCTGACAGAAAAAACAGACAAAAGGGCGGAATACTGACTCTTGTAAGGAACAACATTAATGCATGTCAGATTGAAGTGTATATGGATGGGGCGGAATATCAAATACTGCACCTCAGGACAGGAAATACAGACTACCATCTGCTTAACTACTACTGTCCGAGTGACCTCCCACTAGCACTAGACACAATTACATTAAAAGAAAGAATAATTGTATGTGGAGACTTTAACAGCCATTCACAGAGCTGGGGCTATGAACATATGGACAAGAGAGGTGAAGAGCTTGAAAATTGGCAGGATGACAATGGGCTTATACTATTAAACCAGGCAACAGATCCACCAACATTCTACTCCAGATCATGGCATACCACATCTACACCAGACCTTGCTTTCCATTCACCAGAACTGGACTGGAATATCACACGAATTGTTGGGAAACAACTTGGAGGCAGCGACCACCGACAAGTCTTTTTAGTGGTACAAAATAAGGCCATCAGGGAGAGCAGCACTCTCTCCAGATGGAATTACAAAAAGGCAGACTAGAAAATGTATCAACACTACACCAGTGTACTGACTAAAGATATAAATACAGATAGAGACATCAACAAAATAGTTGATGAATTCAGTAGACTAATAATACAAGCTGAACGTGAAACAATACCTAGAGGGGCACGGAAACACTATAAACCATACTGGAGTAGTGAACTAGAGCAACTGCACAATGACATGGAAACATCTCGAAAGCAAGCAGAAAATAACCCTTGCCAAGAACACCACAACAACTACCAGCATGCTAAAGCCAAATTTCAACGCGCTAAACTACAAGCCAGACGGAGAAGCTGGAAAGAGAAAACAGAGTCCTTGAATCTTGAACGAGACACAAGAAAAGTGTGGAAGCTTGTAAAACAGCTGAATGATAAGGGTACAGGAAGGAACACCAAAATTACACTGAAGAAGGATGGAAACATTCTAACAGGTAAACATGCAGCAAATTACTTTGCAAATGACAATAATATTGAAATTAGCCTAGAAAAACGACAAGAGACCCGTTTAAAACAACAAAATGCAAGACAAGAAGAGACCACACATGAAGTCATGGAAATACCCATTACACAAAGAGAGCTAGAGCTGGCAATATCCAAATTAAAAATGAAAAAGTCACCAGGTAGTGATGGAGTGTCCAATGAAGTGATTAAGAACTTGGGAACTGCAGCTAAAGCAAAACTACTGCAGATCTACAACATTTGCTGGATCACAGGTAGGGTGCCACAGGCATGGAGAGAAGCAATTATGATACTATTACTAAAGCCAGGAAAAGATGGTTCAATGACATCCAGCTATAGACCAATCAGCCTTACAAGCTGTTTGTGTAAAACAATGGAACGTATAATCAATCTCAGACTGCAGTGGTACCTGGAAAGTGAAAATCTCCTTGTCCCACAACAAGCAGGCTTTAGACAGTGTTACTCTACCGAAGATCAAGCAACCTATCTTTCCCAGGAAATTGAAGATGCGTTTCAAGAAAGAAACTGGTACTAGCAGCATGGATAGACCTAAAGAAAGCTTTTGATAAGGTATGGAAGGAAGGAATTTTGAAGAAACTGAGAAATTATGGAGTAAATGGCAGGATGTACAAATGGGTCAAAGCATACCTGCATAACAGGAGAGCCAGAGTGCAACTGGATGGTCTTAAGAATAAGAAGGTCTTATTGCGCCAGGGCGTTCCACAGGGAGGGGTACTATCTCCAACACTTTTTCTGATCTACATCAATGACCTAGTTACTGAACTACCACATGGCATCAAAGTGGCAATGCATGCAGATGACTTGGTAATGTGGTGCACAGAGGAGTATGCAACAGTGGCCTCCAAATTGCTACAAAGAGCTATGAATGCACTGAATTCATGGACAAATAGATGGTGTATCAGCATCAATACAGACAAATGCAGTACTACACTTTTCACACTCTCCCCAAAACAAAAAGCAGGAGCCATCTACATAAATAATGAGCCTGTGAAAGAAGACATACAAGCTACATATCTCGGAGTTACATTTGATAACAAACTATCTTGGAAACAGCAGATAAATAAGGCAACCCAAAAAGCAAGGAGGAAATTGGCTATTCTAAGAAAGTTGTGTGGAACCACATGGGGTGCAAGTGGGAAAATACTCAGTAAAGTTTACCAACAGTGTATACGCCCACATTTAGAATATGGATCATCCGCATGGTGCTCAGCATCAAACACCACATTGCAAGAGCTGGATAAAGTACAAAACCAGGCACTTAGGGTCATCACAGGAGCAATGAAATCAACACCAATATTGGAGATGGAGAAATTTTGGAGGATACCAGCACTGAGAGAACGGAGAGACACAAAGGTGCTGATACAGGCAGAAAAATGTGTATGCATGCCGAGACATCCAATGAAGGACAGATTCCAAAATCTTGCATTGGGACGACTTAAGAGAAGCAGCTTTATCCACCAAGCCAAGCGTATTAGTAGACAAACACCAGACATGCCAAGAGTTGTTAAACCCCTTCTGCCCATACCAGAACAGACTGCCTGGACAGATGAATCAGGATTATCAGCTCAAATACGGACAGAAGTGAAAGGAATAGTTGACAAAGAGGAACATAATAGTCTACAGCGAAAAACAATAACTCTCAGTTTCCTGGATGAAGAATACCCACAAGACCTATGGATCCGTGTGTACACAGATGGATCAGCACAGAATGCAGTAAAGAATGGGGAGCAGATGCATATATAGAGTACCCAAATAACACTAGGGATATGAATAAAATAGCAACAGGGAAATATTGTCACAATTATGATGCAGAAATCCAAGCAATAAAGTTAGCAATAGAAAAACTGCTGAACAGTAATCTTAGCCCACAGCCTGTAGTGTTTTTGACAGATGCAAGATCAGTACTCCAGGCACTACAATCCAGAAAATTACCACATCTGCAGACCTTATTGACTGAACTCTGCAAGCACCACAGGGTTGCCCTGCAGTGGATCCCGTCTCACTGTGGAATACCAGGAAATGAGAAAGCAGATCAGTTGGCAAAGGAAGGTTCAACAGGCACACAACTAGATACACCAGTTACATACCATCATAAGAAACAGATAATCAAATCAATCAGAGGACCACAAGCCCCAAATCAGGATGCCTTTCATAATATGAATAGATATGAACAAGTTATCATTATACGCCTAAGAACAGGACACAATCGACTCCATAGTCACATGTATACAAAATTCAAGATCGGCACATCAACTACTTGTACATGTGGACAGGCACCCCAGACTGCTGAACACATACTTCAAGACTTCACTGAATATAGTAGACTGAGGAAATCCATTTGCCCATAGATACAACACTACAGACAAAACTATATGGGCCACTGCAAGAATTACAAAAGACAGTAAAATTCATACAGGAAACGACATTGCTGATATAGACAATACTTCGAGCGAACGAAAGATAGATAGATTCCCAATTGGTTTCCAATTTTGTGGCCGCTGTTTGTTGCCAGTACATGTTCTTTATTATTCTTAGATCGTTGCTGTCTACGTTTATGCTTTCTAAAATGTTGATTATTTCTTGGTGCTTTACTTTGTCAAACGCCTTGGTGTAATCTATGAAACATAGGTATAGATCTGGTTCCCTTCTATGGCTCTTTCTACTAAAGATCTTATGATATAAATGGCATTGCTTGTTCCTTCATCTCAAACAGAACCACACCGTTCATCGCTAATTTCTGGACTGATTTTGTTTCGCACTCTTCGCATGATGATTCTTAGTAATATCTTAGTCATATGACTAAGTGATATCTACCAAAGTCACATCATATTTAATACTCAAAATGCAGTTAAACACAAAGAGCAGGCAATGCTGAAGGGATGTACTCAATTCTGTAATAGATTAGCTCCAAAAATAAATTGTATCGTATTTTTTGTCCATTTGTATGATATAGTCTACTCTGTAAGTTTACATCGTCATAGAGTTCACATGGATCAGCTTTAGTTTATTGAAAAAAAAAGGCAGTTCATGTCTTCAAACTCCTGGACGATATGCTAACGGCATACACAACAAAAGTAATTTTTGTAGTCTAATGACATTTTAGGAAAACCCGGTTGTTTTTTTTCTCTCGGGGGTGAAATAAAACTCAGACCCAAAACCTCGGGGCGACTGCACTGGGCAAATGGCCTTTATTCTCTGGTCCTATAATTGTATTCCTCCCTCCCGACAGACCCCAGTAATGTGTAAATGCCGTAAAGATAAAGACAGTTTTAATATCGTTTTCTTTAACATTCTTTTGTGTCGAATTTTGAAAGAACTAATTGAGCATTAATGAAAGCTTTTGCTCTTCTCAAATAATCAAGATATTAAGCACAACGTCTCCCACACAAGCCAGCGCGTAGTCGAGAGCTCTTCAAAGGGAGGTGGAGCAGTTTAGATTGATTCGTGTGTGAATGTATAAATGGCTTTACACGCTTCTTTGTTGACATCTCGTCCTAAGACTTTGTGGCTAAACTCCAGACATATCCTTGGGGGCAAAAATCTTTTATTTGATGGGACCTTGGCCTTTGCGTGTCGTTCAATGTTAGTTATTGAGTTATTTGCGTATCATCATTATTGCACACCGAACATGTCCATAGGTGTTCAGATCCCCTCCTCAGCAAGTCTCGCAGTGTGTAGCGACTGACGAATCCAGCTCTGGGCTGTTTCATTAGTCTACTTACACGCCCGCTAAATTTTTCGTTTCTGGCTGTACCCATCTTAACTCCCATCGCTTTCATCAGAAGGAGTGAAGTGGACTTATGGTTGTCAAAGTCCTGTGTCTTTCCCATTTCCCGGAGGGCATTGAATATGTCCACCCAATTCAATAGTTGACCGTCCTCAACAACAGCGCAGCTAGCTAACCTGTCCGCTCTTTCATTTCCCTGTACTCCCGCATGTCCTGGGATGTAAACAAAAGTGATTTTACGTATTTTTTAACTTCTGCAATGACTCTACCCATTGCATACATACAGAGCCCGCCTCCAATTTCTTATCATGCCCATCGAATCACTCAGTATACAGGCCTTGGTATAATCTTGTGACTCTAATCAGATGAATGCCTTGGTCACTGCCATCACCTCCATCGTCATGCTATTTGTGGTCATAACGTATGTATTGTTTTCAATGGGAAACACATCATAGTTTAGATGAAGAAGATGATCACGTCTAGACCATTATGAGCTGTTGCCCCCAACCATATATTTGATGCATCATCTGATGCAAACCCAATGCAATTTGACCACATCGTTTGATTTCTTCCTTAATCAATGCACTATGTTTTTCCCCTGCACACTCTTGCACACAATTTAATCCAAGAAATGAAGGTGACATTGTCTCTTTCCTCTCACTAAATAACGAATTAAAATGCACCGGTGGTTTTGTTGGGATGGCTACCTGTAATACTTGATGGTTTGAGGTGACGGTGATCAGTCCTTTTTTGGTCAAGAATTTGACATCACCAGACTCCTCTTTGTCAAATACTCAACGCAAAACCAATGTTTGTTATAAGACAATCAGACAAGCCTTGGGAAGGAAAGTATTGCATAATCAGTTTACAACACTTATAACAGCGTGATCCAACCCGTGGCACGCGACTCTTATTTGGGTTGCTCCAACCAGGACCTCTTCAATGATTTTCATGAACAGAAGAAACATCAATAGCATAATCTTACAATTATGTGTATTGGAAAAATGAGTCCAACTATTCTGCGGGTGCTATGCTTCCCGTGGAACAAAACATGCTGCTTTCGTGTAGCAAAGTAGCCCCCTTTTTTATGAAATATAGCAGGCGATGATACTGCAGAGGTGGATATTTATTTGAGGCAACGGAGGGTACAACTCTTTAAATATTTCATCAGAATACATAACACAATCAAATTCCAGCTCATTTAGATAAATGTCACTGTACAACTAGCCACCATATTCCCTAGTATAGTTAAGATGTAGTTAAAAAAAAATCAAGCCGTTACTAATAAATAGATTTCAATGATTATGGAGATCAAACGAGCTACAACTGTACAATGCATCCATCGACCTTGAAACATGCACGAGAACAACGTTATTTATTTTAACAATTACTTTCTGGTACATCATCATGTATCATACTGATTGGCGTAGGCGATAACGTCCTTCCACACGCTTCTATCCACATTGCATCGTATCAATTCAGTTGTTGACTGTTTCCATGTCATGATACTAAGCTATCTAGTATTTTTTCTCTTTGTCGTTCGCGATCATATCTCTTTCCCTGTATTTTGCCAGTTGTAACCAAGTATTTCAACATTCCTCTTCTCATGATGTGCCCCAAAACTATTGATTGCTTCTTTCTGATGTTTTTTTTTAGGAGCTCCTTTTGTGTGTTGTCTTCTTTGAGAATTTCCTCGTTTTTGTTTTTAGCTGTCCAGGGAACATTCAACATTATTTTGGTAAATCACATCTCTGTGGTCTCTAATCTTCCTTTCATTTGTTTGCATACTGTCCATGATTCGCTTCCGTAGGTCAGAAATGGCTCTATATAGCGTTGATGAACTATCTTGCTCACTTCTATTGACATAGACGTTGTATTCCTTCTGATGTTTTTATTGGGCCACGTTGCAATTGTTGCAGATTTGTCCTGTTTATTTTTATGCTGCATGGTGATGCTGATTGTTTCTTCAACATGACCGTTACTTCTGTTTTCTTACTATTCCCTCTCATTCTCTCTCTCTCTCTCTCTCACTCTCTGCGATCAAGACTCAATCAGAGTAGGATTCCAGACTCTCATGAAGTCAGCTGTCTGTTTAAGCGAATCGATTGCCCATATAGTTTCTCTTCCAGGGAGGTGGGCGTGGACCACATTGCTCTTCTCAGGTTTCTTACTATTCAAACTGAACCCATTTACAGTAGCTTTTTTGTTTTTATTAGTCATTCTCTTTATTTATATGTGCATCCCTCTTAAATTTTGTTTACTTTCCATAGTTTCGACTTGTAGACATCTTTCCCGTTGAGGGAGCCGTTACTTTACTTTTATTTGGCTTTCTTTTGGCCTTTGCTGGCAACCGTGGACACATTGTTTCTGGCTACAGGAAGTGGTTAGCCTTCTTCAGTTGTCGAGCCAAGAGTAAAATGTTTATTTTTAACGTTAACGTTTCAATGTTGTTTTGTTGGGTAAACTCACTGATAGTCAATCCTCTGAGAGAATACATTCTTGTATTTAACACGAATATGACTGCACATCACCATGATATCATAAATTAAAAATGGAGGAATTATTTTTCTCCGCCTTGGTATCTCTCAGCGATCAAGACTCAATCAATTTATTAATTTATAATTTATCAACTATCAATTTCAATCAGAGTAGAGTAGGTGAGTAGGATTCCAGACTCTCTCTCATAAATTAAATTAAAGTCAGCTGTCTTGTGTTTTAAGTTTAAGTGATTCGATTGTCCCATATAGTTTCTCTTCCAGGGAGGTGGGTGTGGACCACATTGCAAATTGCATTCTATACCGGCTTGGTATAGAACTGTTGATCAGAGGTTTAGTTTAACAAGCCGCTATCGGCTATTTGTTAATTAAACAAGAGAATAGAGATCCACACTCCAAAAAACGCCAATCCCATAAAAAGTTGTTGCGGTCTAATAGCGATAAAATGCAATTTTACTTAAATAGCTCAGATCTGATCTCTGAAAAGAAATCACGGTACATTCATTACGTTTCCTACCTCATAGACCCGAAAGGCGAATCTCTTGTTTCACTCATCACTTTAACGTTAAGTTAAAAGTCACAATGAAGTGGTGCATGGGTTTTTCCCCTCTAATTTTACAGCTTGCTGCTGTTGTGTGAAATATAAGGAGGCAGATTTAATGTTATAAGAGAGTATAACAGATAACCAGCTTGGGGATTCACTCAGTTATAAATTGATGATACAGTGAGTTGATTTTTTTTTATTTTGAGGAGTATTGTGAGTAAAGTGATATTCTGGAAAGTAAGAAATACAATTGGTTGACAAAATGCAAATGCTGACAATAAAAATAATTAATATATGGTCAAGATCAATGGACACACTCATGCTGAGTTGACTGAGCATAGACCCTGCCTACCCATGCAGGACAACAGTACATTTTAAATGTGACATAGACATAGTGATAGTAACTATTCTTTCTTTGTTTTTTTTCTTAACTGGAAGATCATTGACTACAACAACAATCATCATGATCATCAAATACTGTGCCTGCTTGTGCAGGTGATCATCTCTCCCGACACCTTTATTCTATCTTGACTGCTGTTCATTATTTCTAAGTAATTTCCTATTTTAAACACATAAGCGGGATTCAGAATAAAATCAATATTGAAAGAGAGGAGCAACAATTTGGATTTAGGAAAAACAGTGGATCAAAAGAAGCCATATTCTGCATGAGGACATTAATCAAAAAGTACACAGAAGTAACAAACCAATATATGCCTTCTTCATAGACTACACCAAAGTTTTTGATAGAATATACCATAAACAACTTATAGACTGTCTGAAAGATATAAATATCTAGATGACACAGACATATAGAGACTAATATGTAATTTATTCTGTGAGCAAACAGCAATAAATAAATAAAACAAAGGGAACTCTACACTCATATACATACTATAACAACCCTTGTTCAACCTATACACTGAGCAAATCTTTAAAAACATCATAGAGATGCCAGGCCTAAACATTAATGGAAAGATAATCAATAACCTAATATATGCTGATGATACTGTATTACTAGTAGAAAATCCTCAAGGTCTACAATTACTTAATGAAATCAACTTAGTTGATGTCACACAAAAAATGTGTACAGTGGTCCTCAAACATTAAAAATGATCTCTATGTTTCATCATTAAAGACTGAATCGAGGTATTTGTGTGACAATTCTCCTGGATTATTTGGATTCAGTTTTTTTAATCATTTTTATAGTTAGGATTATGAACAATATTTTTGTTTGTAAAAATCTGTCGCATATGGGCACCACAAGTGTGCTCATCTCTCTACAACTGGGGGTCTTCTAATGACAGATTAGAGAACCACCAAATAAAGTGTAATATTAGTCTAAGGGACTTTATTCTTCAAAACTGAGATAATTTCTGTGTTTAAACTAGGACTTTATATTCTAAAGGACACGTATGATGGCAACCAGTGCTGTGTAGAAATGTAAGACGGCAACCATTGCTGTGTAAGACATGGACAGCAGACAATGTGGCTCCGGGTCATAAAGGGAGTCAGACAAGGATGTATTTTGTCACCACTCCTTTTCCTTGTGATTATAAGGCTGGATCATGCAAATGGTAGTTGGTAACAGACTAAGAGGAATTATACGGAGGAATTATACGGGATCTCACTGGACATCTTAAAGACACTGACTTTGCAGATGATTCTAGATTGCTTGCCCGCTGTCACCAAGATTTACAAGAGAAAACAGAGTAGATCAGTTTGCTAACACAATAGAACTGAAAGTAAATGCAGAGAAAACTAAAATTATGAGGATAAATACCAAAAGTACAAAGAAAGTTACTTGCAGAGAAATTGGTGTAGAAGAAGTGGATCCCTTTAAATACCTGCGAAGCTATATTTCATCAAATAGCATCAACAAGAAAGAGATATCTACAAGAATAGACATGTCATCCTAGCCATTCAACAGAGTTAGAAACATTTGATGTTCAACCAGTCCCCATCTCAGCAGCAAGCTTACAAGTTACAAATGTGTGATTCATACTCCTATATACAGTTGAAACGTGGAGAAGGAATCATAAGATAGAAAGTCAACTAAGAGGATTTGAAGGTCACTGTCTTAAGAAGATTCTAAACATCCATTTGGATCAGCACATTGCAAACAAAAAAATCACCAGATGATCAGGTATTAACACCATCAATCAAGAAGTGAAAAGAAGATGTTGGAAATGGCTAGACCACATTCTACGAATGGATCTGCACCTAGCATTTACATGGACACCACCTGGAAAATGAAGAAGAGGCAAACCATTGGGGACATGCAATGAATTATACATGATGAAATGAAAGACATTGGCAGGTCCTGGCGAGAGTTGTCCATGCTTGCTCCAGACTGGATTGGGTGGATATCTCTTGAGTGCCCTATGCTCTGACTGGAGTTCAGAGGATTAAGAAGAAGAAGAAACTAGAACTTTACAAATTTCATTTGTTGACCTTGAGTTCCTACCAAACCATTCTCTTGAACTTTAAAATCCATTGCATCTGTTCTTTCAGCTTCCCTTTATCTCTTCTTTCCTTAATTTCATATCCTCTGGCTGCACATCCTTGTTTTACTTAGGCCTCTATTAGAATGTCCTCAATACTCTTTTTTTAAAGCTGTGTGGGGCCTCGGTAGCCTAGTTGGGAAAACCACCTGACTGGACTACCGACGTTCGGACAACTCGTGTTCAATTCCCGCTGGGAGCAGTGTGAATTGTACTGGTGGTTGGAAAAAAAATACCCCCACGGTTGACCCAGCCGTTGGCAGAAATGGATACCATGGTATTACCCTGGGAAGGTGAGGAATGTCGCTTCGCGTCTGAGTTTCGATGTTTGAGGCAACACTATACAGAAATATCTGAACATTTCTGGATAGGCGGTCAAGCACATATGAGTGTAAACTCTCATGACGCTGGTTCAAGTCTCATACTTTACCTTTAGCTGTGTATTGACTACAATAAACCATCTTACATTGAGTGAGAGAAATTCTAGGAGTGCTTGAGCCAGTAACAGGATCAGTAACTGTTTTTACTCATTCACCTGAGCAGTTAGTTCACTAGAGTTCATTAGGACTAAGCCATTATAAATACAAGTTCTAATTTTGAGAGGAATTTGTTTTTCATGTTCTAATTAAGTAATGATTTCTCCATCATGTCATTCACCAAAGAGGAATATTCTTATTTTTCTGCTGAATTCACTTGGTGACTAAACATTATCATTATAAAAAAAACCTTAAAAAAAAAATCTTAACCTTAAAAGCCTTACAAATAAAAAAAACAGGTTTACTTGTCACTTCATTGAACAAGATGTTTTAATAGAATTTACTTGAATTGTAATTATAATCCATTATATGTTGATTGTTTTGCAATTTTTGTAACACCATTGGACATCCTGGGTCTGAAAAATAAGTTCTAAATTTAGAAGTAAATCAAAATCAGCATAAAGTCCACAAAACTAAAACATAGGAACATATAAACTAGAGGTCAACATAATGGGGTTATATGAGATATTTTGTTATAAACACCATGATAGTTATACATTTTAACAAATAAAGATAATCCACTTATTTTGTGTGTCATACACCCACAACAAATTTACAGGCTCACATGTTCCAGTATTAGTATTATCATCTCTCATTAACTTTATTGTGACACTATTCCAGTATTAGTATTATCATCTCTCATTAACTTTATTATGACACTATTCCAGTATTAGTATTATCATCTCTCATTAACTTTATTATGACACTATTCCAGTATTAGTATTATCATCTCTCATTAACTTTATTATGACACTATTCCAGTATTAGTATTATCATCTCTCATTAACTTTATTATGACACTATTCCAGTATTACTATTATCATCTCTCATTAGCTTTATTATGTCACTATTCCAGTATTAATATTATCATTTCTCGTTAACTTTATTATGTCACTATTCTAGTATTAATATTATCATCTCTCATTAACTTTATTATGACACTATTCCAGTATTAATATTATCATCTCTCATTAACTTTATTATGACACTGTTCCAGTATTAATATTATCATCTCTCATTAACTTTATTATGACACTATTCCAGTATTAATATTATCATCTCTCATTAACTATATTATAACACTTTCCCAAATTTGCTGAATATTAAACATCCATCTTTTATTTTTGACAGTCAAAAATATGGAAGCAAAGAATTGTATTCCAGTCTGGAATATCAAAAACGAGCCAGATAACGAAGTGAGTTGAATCAATCTATTCATCTATGCATCATGCTGGTTTGTCAGAAACTAACAAACCAAATGGAATTGTTGTGTTTAATAACAAACAAGTTCTAACAGTTAAAATCTTACACTTTTTCTTCCCTTCCTCATTTGCCTTTCAGAGGTGAGGGGAGATATAAGTTGCGGTTTTGTGCTCTTCTGTTTGTCTCTGCTGCTATTTAGATGTTTAATGTCTCTTTGTGTTTCTTTGGTCTTCCTCCTGTTCTCTTGTCAATTGAAGTATAGTGAAGACCTACTCTCAGTATAGTTGTTTGTGGCACTCTGAGAACATAACACATGCAGGATCACCTTTTCTTCAGGCCCTCTGAATTATGTTTCTTATTTTTTCTAATATTCCATCCATCCATCTTTTCATGGTTGGCCTTTGGCTCTGGTGTTCTCACAATGTTTATTGAAGGCTTGTTGTATTGTGTTTTGATTTTTCTGTCTTATTATGTGGCCGAACCATTTTATCTGTTGTTTCTTTACATATTCTATGGTGAAAGTTATTCCTAGCTTTTTTTCTCAGTTCTTCATTTCAGATTTTACTTCTCAAACTGTTTCCTGTCATTCGTCTAACAAATTTCAGCTAAGTAGTGGTTATTTTTCTTATTGTTCTTTTATCTAGGGTCCAGGACTGGATTTGGTAGCACAACATTGGGATGAAGATTGTTACACAAATGTACATATTAATTTGCAGCTGTGTTCTTAAATTTTTTTTATTATTGCAGCAAAGTAAAGTACGAGACTTGAACCGGCATCTTAGCACGCGAGTCTCCACCCATATGTGCTCAGCCGCCTATCCAGAAATGTTCGGATATTTCTGTATAGTGTCGCCTCAAGCATCGAAACTCAGATGTATGAGGCAACATTCCTCACCTTCCCAAGGTAATACCCTGGTACCCATTTCTGCCAATGGCTGGGTCGACCGTGGGGGTATTATTTTTTCCCAACCACGAGTAGAATTCACACTGCTCCCAACGGGAATCGAACATGGGTTGTCCGAACGTCTGTAGTCCATTCAGGTGGTTTTCCCAACTCGGCTACCGAGGCCCCCTATTATTGCAGTGTTTCCTGTTTCTAACATGGGACCTTACTGACCTTACTGACCTTACTCTTTCATTCAGAGGCTGCCAGAAATATAGAAACTCAGAGTCTGATTCCAGTAGAAAATATAAAACATGAAGCAGAAAATAAAGTGAGTTGGTTGGTGTTAAAGTCATATTGCAACAGAATAACTTAATTGAAGTGTGGAGTTTATTTTTCTGCTCTTCATGGCATAGTTTTGTAAATTGGCCACAGAGAGAAACTATTGTAAGCTACCACAACTCAATAATACAAATTTAGCCAAATCCTCAAGGAGCCTCAGTGGCTGAGTGGTTAGTGTGCTCACTTCCTGATCATAATTGTCTGGGTTCAATCCCTGGCAGTAGCAGAATTTTTTTTTCAGACTGACAATACTCCAGGGTTCACCTACCCTTTAAACATATGTACCAGAGCTTTTTCTGGGAAGTATAGGTGGCCTGGCATGATACCAACCACATCACCCATAAAATTGTGCCATGTTCATAGAAAAATATGGTCACTAATGCCATATTTCACATACGCTTAGCAAGGCAGGGAGAGCACCTTTACAAACCCTCAAGATAACCATAAATGTTGGTGTTACCAGGGCTGGTGTTTTCTCAATTATCAACACACAACACAATTGACAGTGATATTTCACCCTGTCACTATCAAACCACATCCTGTAGCTTTCATCACATATTCCCATGACAATGAGGGAAAAAGGTTCAACTACATCTATAGTAATGAAGAAGATCAAGCATTCACATTTTACTGGCCAAATGTAAAAAATGTTGAAAAGAAAATATTGAACAATGTGTCCATTAATTTTATGGACTCATCAGAAGTCATTTATAGCTCGTTTTAAAACATTTGCCCAATTTCAAAACGCTATTACTCTCTAACCGTTTGATAAATACTTTTGAAATTTTCCATATGTTATTAGAATGCAAAAGACCCTTTAAATCTATATTTAACAAATATCTTGCAGCTGCAGTTTTCTTAAAGCGGCGATATTTCTTTGATGTTTGTCAAAATTGTAAATTGTGAAGCCCTAAAGAATAGAAATTACTGTAGTTGCTGGTCTACGATTAATTTTCACTAGGTAAAGGCGTGGCCGTAATGGGGAAATAACTGGATAAAACAAAACACCAGGAGAATTATTGTCTGCTCAGTTCGAGGACGGACGATAATATCAAGGTATACCTGTATGTCCAATTTTCATAGTTGTGTGGTCCTGAAAAGGACCGTTTGTTGAAATAATTTAAGGTAATATAGGGGCCAACATTGTGGGGGCTATATACTTTCATTCTGAATCAGACGAGTCTAAAAGATTAATAACTGTTTGGGGTTGAACATTCCACAAACCATCATTTTTCCAATATTCCTCTTCCTGTTTTAAGACGTGGTCTTCACATTTAGCCCAATAATCTGTGTCTATATTTAATAAAGCGAGATTAGCAAGAGTCTTTACATCGCATATTTTGAATGTTGTATTTTCATCTGCCACTTGTCCTTTTAATTTTGCCCAGATTAGTTCTATTGGATTTAAATGAGCATGGTAAGGTGGCAGCCTCAAACTTATATGACCGTGCTCTTGGATAATCTTATCTATTTGAAAAATCTTTGTCCTCTGTTTTTGCTTTACTAGAGATAATAATTCAGGTTTTAAGTACATGTTATTAAATTGTATGTGCTCCTTTGTGAGCCATATCTTAATAGCATCTTTTGTACTGGATGACGTCGGGACTTTATCTTCAAGTGCAACAATGTTGTGGTACGCTGCATTGTCCATTATTAGGCAAGATGGTCGATCTAGTGATGGGAGAACAGAATTTTCAATCCAATGTCTAAATATGTGACCATTCATCTCAGAGTGATAATCCCGATTGTCTATGGATTTTGAAAGAAAAATGAGCTCTGCATTCTGTATTAGTCCATGTTGTCGACTACCTGCATGAGCAATTATCAAGCGCTGTCCTTTGCTGCTAGGTATTAATCTCTTAATCTTTCCATCTGATGACTGCCATTCCCTTTGGTTAGTGTGGTGAGCATTGATCCATGTTTCATCCAAGTACACAATATCATAACCTTGCTTGCGCACCTCTTTTACTTCACGTAAGTACTTGTTTCTCATGACTACTATATGTGGCTTCTCACAGATGATGTTTCGTCCATTGGAATACTTTCTGAATGTAAAGCCTGCAGCTCTCACGTTCCTCCATAATGTAGACTTTGATATTTCAATACTGTTGTTCTTTTTCAGCGATACTTTTAATTTTCTTATTGTAACAGTTTCATTCATACCCAACATTTTGCGAATTTCACTTCTAATAAGTTCACTGTCAAAATTATCCAACATTTTTGCTCTTCCTTGTGATTTTGTATATTTTGAACATTGACGGTCACGTGCTTGAATCCAGCGATTAAATGACCGTTTAGATAAATCCAAAATGTGTCTTGTCCTATTCTCTGGGTTTTCTAAAGAATGAAATAATCTTCCTCGTTTAGCCTCTTTGCAAAAATAGTCATACATTTTTATTGCGATGTTTTGTAAACTGCAGAATTTCATTTTAAGACTCATGATAAATGTTATTGTTCCACGATACGCCGCTGAATTAACGGAAATGGAAAACACAATGTCTCGTGTTTACTACAAGTGTCTATTTGTGTCAGATAAATCACGGGAAAGCGTGCAAAATCGTAAATTGGACCGTCTATAGATTTGTAATCGCTATTTTTAACTTAAATACCGTAAACACTAAGTTTTGACGACATCAATGGGTCGTTATAAATTTATATAAATCAAATAAGCAATAATAATAAACAAATGTTTGTTTTTAATGAAATTAATTCCCTGTTGGGTTCTAATCATTATAACTATACATGCAAATTTTGAAAAAATTACAAAAAGCGGTTTAAAAGATATTGATTTTTAAAGTTGGGCAAGACTTATGAAACAAGCTATAATTAGTATCACTATTGTTGAAAAGAAAATATTGAACAATGTGTCCATTAATTTTATGGACTCATCAGAAGTCATTTAATTAGTATCACTATTGTTGAAAAGAAAATATTGAACAATGTGTCCATTAATTTTATGGACTCATCAGAAGTCATTTAATTAGTATCACTATTGTTGAAAAGAAAATATTGAACAATGTGTCCATTAATTTTATGGACTCATCAGAAGTCATTTAATTAGTATCACTATTGTTGAAAAGAAAATATTGAACAATGTGTCCATTAATTTTATGGACTCATCAGAAGTCATTTAATTAGTATCACTATTGTTGAAAAGAAAATATTGAACAATGTGTCCATTAATTTTATGGACTCATCAGAAGTCATTTAATTAGTATCACTATTGTTGAAAAGAAAATATTGAACAATGTGTCCATTAATTTTATGGACTCATCAGAAGTCATTTAATTAGTATCACTATTGTTGAAAAGAAAATATTGAACAATGTGTCCATTAATTTTATGGACTCATCAGAAGTTTAATTAGTATCACTATTGTTGAAAAGAAATATTGAACAATGTGTCCATTAATTTTATGGACTCATCAGAAGTCATTTAATTAGTATCACTATTTCTTTTCACCTTGGATGGAAAAATCTTTTGACTCTACTGAGATTTGAACACACAGTTCTCCTGGTTTGAAGCCCAACAAGTTACTGATTCGGCATAAAAATACCCCCCCCCCCCTTTCTGCAGACCTCAGTATTGGGAAAATGCTGTAAAGATAGTTTTTTTTGGTTTCATTTCACTTTTTTCTATTTTATTTGGTATGATCCTCATTCAAATTGTTCCATAGGGTATCAGTATCTCGTGTTCCCAGCATATAAATCACCTTGCTTGTTCTCCTTCATTCTTCTGAATGCTTATTTCAGTATTACATTATTTATAACTGTTTAATATCTCTCCCCCCCCCTTCCCCCCTCCCAGTTGAAATCACTCATTCTAGTACTTGACAAGTGCTTAGACCTTGATAGAAAGATTGCTTTGGATGGGAGTGCTCATGCACCACTGCTAGGGTGTCCATCTTGCAGACACTGTTCAGAACTATGTGATGGGCTGGTCCAATACATATCCAACAGTGGGGCCATATCTTTGACTGTGACATATCACTTTTCCCGTTTCATGTTCTCCATAGCTGCAGTGTTGTCTTCCATAACTGCCTGAATGCTGGAACTATTTTTTATCTACTGCTGAGTGAATGCTGGAACTGTTTTATATCTACTGCTATGTTTATCATGGATCATCTGTGTATACCATGGACAGCTAAGAAGAGTAATGAAGATGTTCTGAGAGAGGTCAAAGCAAAATGAGAGCTAATTTCCAATATTAGGAAGAAACAATCATAATTTTTTAGCCATGTAATGAGAAGAGAACAACTGGAATATATTGTAAGAACTGGAAAAATTGAGGGACGAAGAGATAGAGGGAAGCAAAGAGAAAAAATAACAGACAGCTTAAGA
The DNA here is from genome assembly GCA_032433765.1 of Megaustenia siamemsis. Taxonomy (NCBI): domain Eukaryota; kingdom Metazoa; phylum Mollusca; class Gastropoda; order Stylommatophora; family Ariophantidae; genus Megaustenia; species Megaustenia siamemsis. The sequence goes on from JAVIAB010000159.1 coordinate 16,198,800, forward strand.
GAATGGCTTGGCAGAAGGTCAACAACAAAAATGATAGATAGCTGCCAAGATAGAAAGTTGTGGAGAGACATGATTACCTACACCAGCAGGCCCGGTACTTGATGATGATGATGATGTTTATCATCTAATTATCACTTTCCTGTTGCAGTGGTTTCTGTTTATCAGTTCTGATTTCCATGTTCTTTCATTGATATTGCAGTTGCAGCAGTGGAGTGTTTAGTACAATTGTCCAGTTCTCAATTTTTAAAAATTAATATTTTTTTTTTCATTCACTTCATTTCAAAGATACTGAATGGGAAAGTAAGGCTGGACCACACCACTTGTAAATGTGTTGATGGTCTAGAAAAAATGAAGGAACTTTGTTTTGTTGCACTTTTGTTTTACATTCATGATTTTTGCACACGAGATGATGTATTATTTTCTTAGCTCTATCTGCTTATATGTTCCCTGTATTCAATTTTTGTGTGTTTGATCAATTCTAAATGTACAAAATAATATTTCCAGAGTCAGACAGTAAAGATGGAAACAAACAGAGAAGAAGAAAGTGATATGTCCACTGTCATGATGAAAGCCAGGACTGATTCCTCATCTCTTTCTTGTCCTGACAAGCACAATTTTATGTGTACGTTTATGCTTGTTGTCAGTATTGTCTCTGTTCACATTTTGACTACATTTAGTTGATAACTTGAGTGTGTCTGTTTTAACTTGATCAGTTAATGCTGGCATTTCTTTCATACTTTGACCCCCATTTCACACAGCCATCTTTGTCAGTCAGTACATTTAAACCTCTACATTGATAATCTATTTCTCTGTTCAGATTGTGAGAAAGATCAGCAGAAAATGGAAGGAAGCTGCCCTGATCATGGACCTATTGTTTATATTGACAATGCTGAGGTAAAGTACGCATTTAATAGGCTTTCTAACTCAAGAGATAAATTGATGTATCCTAGTAGGTCACTCAAGAATGAACACAATGTTTTTTCTGTCTAGGTTGTCTCTTGTAGTCTTGGGGATGTCATTGGTCTGCTCAAGATCTGAGAGACCAGGACTAATATAACAGCTTGTTATTCAAAAGGCTAAAACCTTCTACATTTATGATTGTTTGGCTTCTGTGTTGAATGGACACTTGGTTCCTGAGATGACCTTTTCATAACACAAGCTAGGGTTTGGTGTATTAAATTTTGTGTTGCCTAGGGCTGATAATCCCATTTTATTGGTTAATTCTGGCCGTACCAACATGACTGTGAGAGATATACAGAAGGATCTGTAATAGATCACTAACTGACCTGTGTCTTTGCTCTGGATATCTTGTTTAGGGTTTGCTCCCCTGGCCTATAACTTTCCTGAGACCCCTAGTCTGTAGCAGTAGGGTTGACGTTCATGATGACAGCATGGACAAGATAACACAATCATTGCTAACAATAATAAAACTGTAATCTTCTTCTTCCTTTCTACTCTGTGGAGTATAGGTAATCAACAAACACTTTCCAGGGTGTTCTGTTTCTTTCCATCCTTACAAGATCATTCCATGTCTTCCACATCATCTTCATCTATACTTGCACCTGTCTTCTCCAAGAATATTTTGGTCTTCCTCTTTATCCCTGGGGATTCCAAAAAAAAGACCTGTCATGTAATACTCTCAATTTGTGAACAGGGACTGTAATCTATCTATATTAAAATATAGGTGTGACTTATAATTTACAAAAATCATTGGTTTCAAATAAGTGTCCTACCAATAAACGTGCTGAAAGAAAACTGGGAGTTTTTTTTTTTGTAAAATTGACTCCTACAATTGCATCTTCACAAGGAAGCCTGCACTAATGACATCACTGCAGAGAGCCTGAAGAAAAGGTGATCCTGCATGTGTTATGTTCTCTGAGTGCCACAAACAACTATACTGAGGGTAGGTCTTCACTATACTTCAGATGACAAGAGAACAGGAGGAAGACCAAAGAGACAAGGCTCAGTTAGGATTGTTGATACAGAATTGAAGGAAAGCAGCCCAAGATTGACAACAGTGGAGATCTCTAGTGGTGGCCAATTGTCATAGTGTGGACTTTGTAGCTTTAAAGATGTTAGTTATGGTCATATATTTCTTCTTCTGCTGCAATCATGGCTCATTCAGACTAGGACTCCAGACTCTCTTATGAAGGCAGCTGTCTGTTTCAGCGATTCATTTGCCCTGTAGAGTTTCTCTTCCAGGGTTATGGGTGTTGGTCACATTGTCCTCCTCAGGCTTGTGTACTGCAGGGGCAATCATGTAGAACATGTTCATACCCCATAAAACCCATAAAAAGCATTCTCTGTGTCAACCCACACTGTCATGTGTGTTTCTTTTCTTGTAGAGAATCCTCAATTTTCTGTGCAATGTAGGTAATCAGATCTTCAGTTGATCTGTGCTGGCAGAAACCACTTTGTTGTGGTATGATTTGTTGTTTTGTATCCAGATGCCACATGAGTCTTCTTTGACCAATCTTTCCATGAGTTTGCTCAGGCAGCTCTGTAAAGCTAATTGGTCTGTAGCTGCTTGTGTCCAGTGTGTCTTTTCCATGTTTGAGGATGGGCACGCTAATTCTTCTTTCCAGGCTGACAGCATTTGTCCACTCTTCCGGCTGGCATTTATTATCTTTAAGACCTGACCCTTAGCTTTTAGTTCCAGTTTTATGAGCATCTCGTTAGTGATCCCCATCTTTTCCTTGGGAACTTTTGAGTTTCAGTCCTTTAAGTGCTACATATAGTTCTGTTAGTGTAAAGATGGTCATCTGGTACTAAAGGCATTTGTTTTGCATCTCAGTTTTCCTTTCTTGCAGGTTGGACTTTTGGAATATTTATCCTACTTATGTTTTTTGTAAATTTTTATCAGTATGATCGCTGCCTTTTTGCCTGTGTGTGTGTTCTGGTTGTATCCTAATGTTAGTGTAGGTCAGCTGTTGTTTTCATCGCTCACAGCTTTAGCAAATTCCCACACTTTGTGTTAATTTTTATCTAGATTGAGGCTCTCTATTTTGTCTTTCCAACTCTGTCGTGCTGCTATCTTGTCCTCTCTTCTGTATTTGGCAGAGGCTGCTTTATAGGCTATGTTGCTCTCTGTGCTTTGTGATGTTTCATCTAGTTCTGTGGCAGAGTTCAGTTCCTCCTCTAGTCTTTGTATTTCCTTGCTCCAGTATGGCTTGTAGTTTCTTTTTCCTCTAAATTCCTTAGCAGCACTCAAAATTGCCTTTGTTAACTTTTCTATCACATTATTGATTTTCTTTTCAAGGGTATTTTTGGGCACAGTATAAGCATCTGTTGAACTTGGCAAACTTTTCCCAGTCGGCTGTGTATGTAACAACTATAAGAGTTATAGAGGCCACAGAGATGGGATTTCTCAGAAGAATGTTAAAAGTTCCGTGGACAGCTAAAAAGACCAATGAGGAAGTTCTCAAAGAGGCCAACACAAAAAGGGAGCTCTTAAAAAACATCAGAAAGAAGCAATCAACATTTTTTGGGCACATCATGAGAAGAGGAAAGTTGGAATACTTGGTTACAACTAGCAAAATAAAAGGAAAGACAGTTCACGGACGACAAAGAGATAAAATACAAGATAGCTTGTTGTCATGGCATGGAAAACAGTCAACAACAGAACTGATACGATGCACTGTAGAAAGAAGATTGTGGAGGGACATGATCGCCTACGCCAACCGGTATGGCACATGATGATGATAAGAGTTATGTCCGACTGCAACATTTCATTTTGTTGTGATCTATTTTTAGAATGAATTTAATCTCTTTCTATTCTCAGGAAGGTCAAGGTGAAGACTACTGTCAAGACACTGGTCTCCATGTGGTACATAACAGTAATCCTGGAAAACTGATAGGGAAAGAGAAGGTGCTTCAGTCTCAAGTTTATTTGACTCATTGTGATGATTATCAGGGGACAGGTATGAAAACACACAAGAGAAAACATACAGGAGAGAAGTCTTACAAATGTGATATGTGTGGTGCAAGTTTTATTTCCAAAAACCTTCAAATAAGGCATGTAAAAAAACATGCAAGAGAGAGACCTTACAAATGTGATGTTTGTGGTGTAGATTTTATTCAAAGTAGCAATCTAAGAGTGCACATGAGAAAACATACAGGAGAGAGACCTTACAAATGTGATGTTTGTGATGTTGGTTTTGTTCAAAGCAGCAATCTAAGAGTACACATGAGAAAACATACAGGAGAGAAGCCTTTTAAGTGTGATGTGTGTGGTGTTGGTTTTACTGAAACTGGAAATCTAAAACGTCACAAGAGAATACATACAGGAGAGAAACCTTACAAATGTGATGCATGTGGTGTAGGTTTTATTTGTGTAAGTCATCTAATAAGGCATTACAGAAAACATGCAGGAGAGAAACCTTACAAATGTGATGTGTGTGGTGCAGGTTTTACTGAAACTGGGAATCTAAAACGTCACAAGAGAATACATACAGGAGAGAAACCTTACAAATGTGATGTGTGTGGTGTCGGTTTTACTCAAAAAACCAATCTAATAACGCATTTAAGACAACATACAGGAGAGAAACCGTATACCTGTGATGTGTGTGGTGTAGGTTTTATTAATAGAAGCTGTTTAACAATACACAAGAGAACACATACAGGAGAGAAACCTTACATGTGTGATGTGTGTGGTGTAGGTTTTATTTCAGACAGCAATTTAAAAACACACAAGAGAAAACATACAGGAGAGAAACCTTACAAATGTGATGTGTGTGGTGCAAGTTTTACTGATTTTGAAAATCTAAAATGCCATAAGAGAATACATACAGGAGAGAAACCATACATATGTGATATGTGTGGTGCAAATTTTATTTGCAGAAGAGCTCTAATATCTCATATTAGAAAACACACAGGAGAGAAGCATTGCAAATGTGATGTGTGTGGTGCAGGTTTTACTCAAAAATGCAGTCTAATAAAACACAAGAGAATACATACAGGGGAGAAACCTTACAAATGTGATGTGTGTGGTGTAGGTTTTACTGATATAAGCTATCTAACAGTACACAAGAGAATACATACAGGAGAGAAACCTTACAAATGTAATGTATGTGGTGTAGGTTTTACTCAAAGTAACAGTCTAAAAAGTCACAGTAGAACACATACAGGAGAAAAACCTTACAAATGTGATGTTTGTGGTGTAGGTTTTGCTCACATTAGTAATCTACATCATCACAGAAGAAAACATACAGAAGAGAAACCTTACAAATGTGATGTGTGCGGTTCAAGCTTTATTGATATTCAAAATCTAAAGCAGCACAAGAGAATACATACAGGAGAGAAATCTTACAAATGTGATATGTGTGGTGCAAATTTTAATTGCAAAATCACTCTAATATCACATATTAGTAAACATACACAAGAGAAGCATTACAAATGTGATGTCTGTGGAGAAGACTTTTTTCAAAAAAGTTGTCTTATAAGACACAGTATAACACATAGTGAAGTGAAACCTTAAAAAAGTTGTGTTTTTGAGGCAATTTTCATTTACTTGGAAAACATTTTTAAAAATCACAATACTATCCTTACTAAAAAAAAACCAGTAAAACCACACAACTTCAAATGTTTCAGAAAGGTCTTTATGCTATGTTTTGTGAATTAATTTCTGGTTGTGTCTGTTATTTGAACACCCAATAAAAGCAGATCTACCTTGATAAAATGAATTTTTTTTTTTTTTGGTTTCCTGTGTCAGAAAACAACTCAATAAAAAATAAAAATCAAACAATTATTCATTTCAGTTTTGATGTCTTGATTGCCATTAATTAATGTTCCTTTTTATTTACTTATATCTAAGATGATTTGTGAGTTTATAAACAGTGTTTTATGATTAGTTTTTTTTCTTAACATCAGTTAATGTCATGCTATAAATAATGTTCGGGGGACTGGTTGGTCTCGATGCAAGATGCCAACCTCGAGACAGAGATGTTGTGGGTTCAAATCCCAGCTGCACCAGTTGGGATTTTAATTTATGATTTCTCTCTGCGGCAACCACCCCTGGTCTCAGCAGCGAGGCCAAGCTTGAAATGTCAATGTCAATTTCTCATTGATGGAAAAAATATGAGTAACTCCGAAGTTGGAGTTATCTGCCTGTGTGGCGAGGGACCCCTGGGCACACGGCTGCCAGGGGAAAATGGATTAACACACAAAGTTCAGTTCCTAGTCTCTAGGGACTTCATCAGAGCTAAAAAGCTGGTTAATGAAAAAGAAAAAAATAATGTTCTACTGAACCCTGTTGTGGTTTTTTAACTTCTGGTGGGCTGATGGACTATGATATTCTCTATTCTTACCTGGAATTTTATTTATTCTTCTTTTTATCTTAATAGACTTATTGTCAATAGGTCAGTGTTTTCATGCTACACCATCACACACACATATTTGGACAGTGAAACATTTATCTTGTCCATACTACGCCTATAATTTAGACAGTGGAATGAAAGATGGACACTTGTTTGAGTTCAGAGATTGTTTGGCCTATTGTGGTATTGTATTTTTCAGCAGTGCTTTTCATTTCAAACTTGCACAATTTTACAAATCGAGCACATCAGGAATCTGGTAATTAATGGCTGTGAGGGTTCGACGCACCATTTACTAGCTGCATTGAATCGGAATGTCTGTTTTTTTAATGTGTGATGGTCTGATGACCTGCTGTGGTACAAATGTTCAGATAATATCTACATCATTCTTGGGCAGATGGTGCTCGTAAACCTGGGAGGGCCGACCATCTAAGGGCAGAATCCCCCTACAGAAAAGACTGTATGCTGCCTTGCAGGAAGATTGGGGACAATCAAAGGCTAAGGAAATCAAACCTAAATAAAATGCTGGCAGAAATCGGATGCACTGGGCCACTGGCGCAGAACACAGTGCAATGTTCTAACAGGTATTCAATCAGAATGGATCTAACAGACTCTAATTATGGTGTTCTGTCTGTGGAGTCCCCCCAGGCAGGTGGAATGCTGGGCCACATGCTACGAAGGGGTCCACCCCATGCTACAGACCTGAGAAGGACAACATAGTCCACACCCACCTCCCTGGAAGAGAAACTATGGGGCAATCGAATCACTTAAACTGACAGCTGACTTCGTAAGAGAGGCTGGAATCCTGCTCTGATTGAGACTTGATTGCAGAGAGAGAGACAGACAGTGGAACACTAGTCTTGTTCATGCTTCAGAAGCCTTGAAAAGTTGTGGAAATCAAAACTCATCAGCACAAACACAAAACTTAGACTATTCAAATCAAAAGTACTATCAACCATTACATATGCAAGCGAGAGCTGGAAAGCAACACGAGATGTAGAAACAAAGTTGAACACATTCGAAAATAAATGGCTAAGGAAAATACTTAATATAGAGTGCAAGGAATTAAAAACAAATGAGGAAATTTGAGAAATCGCCAATCAACCATCGCTCCACAACTTGCAGTCTTAACAGTTATTTATCATTTCTGTTGTTGACCTTCTGCCAAGTTATTCTCTTAAGGTGTCTGGTATATTTTCTCGTTGCTTCCCTTTATCTCTTCATCCCTCAATTTTCCCATTTGCTACAATATATTCCAGCTGTGGCTAACACAAAAAGGGAGCATCTAAAAAATGTCAGAGAGAAACAATCACATTTTTCGGCCACTTCATGAGAAGAGGAAAGTTGGAATACTTGCCTAAAGGTTTTTTTTTTTTTTTTTTTTTTGTATTTCTCTATGTCGAGCTCTTTTTCTGTTACCCACTGGTTCTAATTTCTCTCTCTCTCTCTCTCTCTCTCTCTCTCTCTCTCTCTGCGATCAGGACTCAATCAGAATAGGATCCCAGACTCTCACATGAAGTCAGCTGTCAGGTTAAGTGTGTTGATTGCCCCCACAGACAGAACATCACAATTAGTCTGCCAGATCCACTCTGATTGAACACATGTTAAAACGTTGCACTGTATTCTGCGCTAGTGGCCCATTCCATACGATTTCAGCCAGAATTTTATTCAGCTTTGCTCTCCTTAGCCTTTGATTATCCCCCAATCTTCCTGCAAGGCAACAGATTGCCTTTTCTGTAGGGCAATTCTGCCCTTAGACGGTCGACCCTCCCAGGTTTACGAGCACCATCTGCCCGAGACACTAGAGGTGAATAACACAGACATGCGACTTGGAATATGAGGAAACTGCAACAAGGTACATTTTTCATTCATAGCCTTCAATTGTTCCCTTAGATGGTCGACCCTCCCAGGTTTATGAGCACCATCTGCCCGAGACACTATAGGTGAATAACACAGACATGCGACTTGGAATATGAGGAAACTGCAACAAGGTACATTTTTCATTCATAGCCTTCAATTGTTCCCTTAGACGGTCGACCCTCCCAGGTTTACGAGCACCATCTGCCCGAGACACTAGAGGTGACTAACACAGACATGCGACTTGGAATATGAGGAAACTGCAACAAGGTACATTTTTCATTCATAGCCTTCAATTGTTCCCTTAGATGGTCGACCCTCCCAGGTTTACGAGCACCATCTGCCCGAGACACTATAGGTGACTAACACAGACATGCGACTTGGAATATGAGGAAACTGCAACAAGGTACATTTTTCATTCATAGCCTTCAATTGTTCCCTTAGATGGTCGACCCTCCCAGGTTTACGAGCACCATCTGCCCGAGACACTATAGGTGACTAACACAGACATGCGACTTGGAATATGAGGAAACTGCAACAAGGTACATTTTTCATGCATAGCCTTCAATTGTTCCCGCCGCCTATCCCCATATACGGTAAGTCACGTCCTCTTGAAAATGATGATCGTGTTAGCACTTGATGATGTTAGGCCATCGTTGTTGACTCCAATTCCGAACATATAGACATACAGTAAGTCGTCAAATTATCCCCCTCGTACATCAAACAGCAGACCGTAAGATTAGTGCACGGCCGGTCTAGGGAGCCATTACGATGACCATAAAGCAGAGATGCTACTATTCATATAATTAAGGTACAGCAGAGATGAAGCTGATCAGTTAGGAAGTTAGAGCAGAGGTGAAGCTGTTCAGATGGGATAACAGAGCATAGATGACACTGCTTATTTAGGATAATAGAGCAGAGATGAAGTTGTTTATATGGGCTAATAGAGCAGAGATGGAGCTGTTCGGATGGATTATAGAGTAGAGATGAAGCTGTTTTTTTGGTATAGTAGAGCAGAGAAAAATTTGTTTATATGGGATAATAGAGCAGAAATGAAGCTGTTCGGATGGATAATAGAGCAGAGCTCACAAGTCATTTACATGTTTCAACTCATTAATGTGGATTGCTCCGTCAAGTCAGCCGAAGTTTTATCTCTTTAGGGAATTTGCGCAATGTTTTGTCCGTTGTAGGCTGCATTCACTAGAGTAATCAGGAATATATGGGTGTAGCCATTGTTGTGTGTGCTACATCATCATAATGGCCCATCGTATATACCTCGACCGGCCATACGCTAATCTTACGGTCTGTTGTTTAATGTGAAACGGGGATAATCCAATGACTGTGTTTTATATATTAAGAATTTGAGTCATAAACGATGTTCTAACATCATTAAGCGCTATAAATTTAAAAAATATGACGATCATCATTTTCAGGAGGACGTGAAATCCCGGTCAATATGGTGGATAGGCGACAAGAAACATTAAAGGCTATGTTTGAAAATGTTCCTTGTTGCAGTTTCCTTATATTAAGAGTCTGGCTTGTTGCAGGAGCTACTGAGTTAGGTGCTTAGTCCCTCCGTGAGCTGTGTGTTTCATTCGTTTTGATCATGTTTCGATATTCAAAATTGTTTACGATGAATGTTGATATCGCATAGTAGGGAACTACATGATGCATAATGACAAAATGTAAGCACTAACACTATATTTCTCCAAACCATAAACTCAAACAGTAGAGAAGATTAGTTGAACGGATGTGCCAGTGGAAAAACAGGGAGAGATCTTTTTAAATACATGTCAAGGCCAAACCTCCATTGAGAACATTAACAGCCTAAAAAGAAGAGACCAATCAACCAATTTCAGACTGAGAACCGGACATGCACCATTGAACAATCACATGAACATACTACAACAGAAGCAAACTTCATCATGTCTACTCTGCAAACACCCACATCAAACAATAGAACACCACCTCTTTGGCTGTCCAAAGCTCACTGACATCAGAGTAAATCTACATCCTCAAAGACCTCATAAATGGAATACCTTGTACGGAACTACAGGGGAACTTAGAAATACATGCTGATTTTTGTTTCGTTCGCAAGCTTTGACCTCTGACGATGTCCCTAGAGACTATGAACTGAATTGTGAGTAGTAAGGTTGGCTGTGAACCCGCTCTAAAAGTGCACGTGCATGCACCGAAAGACAATAGATTTGGCACCAATACTGCACGAAACTTGCACCCAAAAAAAAAAAAATTTTTTTTTTGAATTCGCTATTTTTTTCGAAATTGATTATTTTTTTGGGGGAAATTTTTTTTTTGGTTCGTCAGTTTGTCGAAACGGTCTACTGTGTCTGAGAGATTAACGCAGGTAAATTCAAAAGATCGTGTGCTAATCGGCTTATCGTGCGGGTCCGGTGATCCCCTCTTGCGGTGTGGCGTGACGGTGATCGGCTCTCGTGGTGTGCGTGAAAGAGTATTTTAAAAGAGTATATTAAATAAAGTAAAAATTCAGAATTATTTTAAAAAATATGTATTTGTGAAAGTAAAAAACTCAGAATTATTAAAAATTAAAAAAAAATAAAAAAATTGTCTCCCATCAGGATTCGAACACGGGACTGCGTGACAGGCCAGGCACTAACCACACGGTCCACTTCGTCACTTTGTCGAACGGTCTACTGTGTGTGAGAGATTAACTCAGGTAAATTCAAAAGATCGGGCGTCAAACAGTCCGGCTCAGGATATTTCAGTTAACCAACTCAGGTAAAACCCCGATTGAAAAGAAAACGGACTTATGTTAAAAATAATAAAATATAATGCTGAAAAATCAATATTTTTAAAAACTTAAAATAAAGGGAAATTTAAAATTATAGGCGATCTCGTAACTGATTGGGTCGCGGATCTCGCACTACATTTTTTAGTGATCATGTGCCACCCTCAACACCATCATCAACCCTTCAAGTCATATCATCACCAACATACCACACAAAGTGTCAACAACCGAAAATCTCTCTGTCTCTCACGCAATGACGTTGAAGGGGTATTGTTAGGAAAAGGATTAGGTAAATACGACTAGCTCGCGGGCGGGAACGAGTTGGTTGGCACAGGTGTGTTATTGTAGTATCGCTAACATCATGTGCCAGGATAGCGGTTCTTGGGGAAAGATTATTGGTCGTGTGTGTTATCGCTACCAACATCATCATGTGTCGTGTAGTAAGGTGTGCTAATATTAAATAGTGACGCTCGCTCTTTCTCATTCAATGTAAAGCAAAACAAAATTCTATATTTCACAACTTTATTAATACATCATATATATATATATATATTACTGTCCGGTTGCTGATAATTTTAACCGTCTGGGTTTCCTACACAACCGCCCTCCATTTTGACAAAACCTTGATCAAAGCTGGAATAGGTAATCGGTGACTCTGCTGAAACATCCTGGGCATCCATATTGGCGGCCGGATCTGTCGTCTGATTAACAAGAGTGAGGTCCCCTTGGTTAACAAAAAGGGGCGTGTAGTTGATCTGGTTAACAACAGGCGGCGTGTAGTTGAGGTTAGCATAAGCGTTTTCGAGACTGCCTTAACGCCATCTTTAGACAATGGAACTACCCCCTCTGCCTTCATGTCCTATCATCATCATGTGCCACCCTCAACAACATCATCATCCCTTCATGGCCTCATCATCATCATCATGTGCCACCCTCAACACCATCATCAACCCTTCATGTCCTATCATCATCATGTGCCACCCTCAACATCATCAACCATTCATGGCCTATCATCATCATCATGTGCCACCCTCAACACCGTCATCAACCCTTCATGTCCTATCATGTACCACCCTCAACGAACCACAAGTTTGACACGCGCACCAGTTTGGCACAATACATCTTCGTAAGGGGCGTATCAATCATAAAAGTGATTATCAAAGTAAATTTTTGGTATGGGTATGTCTATTGGTGCATTGTGCCAAACTTGTGCGCGTGTCAAACTTGTGCATGTTTTTGCACGTTGCAAATCTGGTGCGGTTTAGGTGTAACTTTTAGATGAGTGTGGGAGTAGATTTTTATGGTTTTGAGGTCGACTTTTTGAGTATGTGCCTAAATTTTTGTGATCTCAGAGATGAAATGTGTTAGACGAATGACAGGAAACAGTCTGAGAGATAAGCTCAGAAATTAAGAACTGAGAAGAAAGCTAGGAAAAGCCCCCATCATAGAATATATAAGGAAACAGCAGATAAAATAGTTTGGCTAGGTGACAGGGCAGACAGATCAAAAACACAACGAGCCTTCAGCAAAATGTTGTGAGAACACCAGACCCAACTGTCGACCACGAAAAAGGATGGGTCGATGTACAATTAGAAGCGCTAGGAAACATACCAGCTGCAGAGGCGAACAGAAGAGCAAGAGACCGCAAATTATATCTCTCCTCGACGCTGCCTTTGTTAAGTCCATGGTTCGTGGGGTCGTGATTCGTAAATTGATGGTTCGTTAAGTCCATGGTTCGTGGGGTCGTGGTTCGTGAGTTGATGGTTCGTTAAGTCCATGGTTCGTGGGGTCGTGGTTTGTGGGGTCGTGGTTCGTTGTTCGTGAGTTGATGGTTCGTTAAGTCCATGGTTCGTGGAGTCTTGGTTCGTTCTTCGTGAGTTGATGGTTCGTTAAGTCCATGGTTCGTGGAGTCGTGGTTCGTTGTTCGTGAGTTGATGGTTCGTTAAGTCCATGGTTCGTGGAGTCGTGGTTCGTTCTTCGTGAGCTGATGGTTCGTTAAGTCCATGGTTCGTATCGTCGTGGTTCGTGGGGTCGTGGTTCGTTGTTCGTGAGTTGATGGTTCGTGGAGTCGTGGTTCGTGGTTCGTGAGCTGATGGTTCGTTAAGTCCATGGTTCGTATGGTCGTGGTTCGTTGTTTGCGCGCTGATGGTTTGTTAAGTATGTGGTTCGTGAGTTCGTGGTTCGTGAGTTCGTGGTTCGTGAATACGTGGTTTTTAAAGTTCGTGGTTCGTGAGTTCGTTGTTAGTTAAGTTTGTGGTTTATTAAGTTTGTAGTTTGTTAAGTGCGTGGTTCGAAAGGTCGTGGGTGTGTTATGGTGGTAAAATCTTAGTGATTTGGTCCAACATTTTGGACCTTGAATATAACTTCCTGCTCGTTGTGTCTAACTAGTATGACTATATGAGTAGATTTTTATGGTTTTGATGTCGACTTTTTGAATATGAGCCTAAATTTGTGTGTTATGGTGGTAAAATATTTGCGAATTGGCCAAACTTTTTTGGCTTTAGAAATAACGATCGGTTCGTTGTGTCTAACTAGTATGAGTATGGGAGTAGATTTTTATGGTTTTGAGGTCGACTTTTTGAATATGAGTCTATATTTATTTTGTTCTGTGGGTAAATTGTTAGTGATTTGGCCAAACTTTTTGGACCTAGAATATAACTTTCTACTCGCTGTGTCTAACTATTACGACTATGTGAGTAGCTTTTGGGATTTTTAGGTCGACTTTTTGAATATGAACCTATATTTTTGTGTTCTGTGGGTAAAATATACCGATCGTTGTGTCTAACTAGTATGAGTATGGGAGTAGATTTGTAGAGTTTTAAGATCGACTTTTTAATATGAGCCTACATTTTTGTGTTCTGGGAGTAAAATGCTTGCGATTTGGTCTAACTTTTTTTGACATTGGATATAACTATCTGTTCGATGTGTCTAACTAGTATGAGTATGGGAGTAGATTTGTAGAGTTTTAAGATCGACATTTTGAATATGAGCCTAAATTTGTGTGTTATGGTGGTAAAATCTTAGTAATTTGGTCCAACATTTTGGACCTTGAATATAACTTCCTGCTCGTTGTGTCTAACTAGTATGACTATGTGAGTAGATTTTTATGGTTTTGAGGTCGACTTTTTGAGTATGAGCCTATTTTGTTTTGGTTTACCATGAATGTGAAAGAGAGAGAGAGAGAGAGAGAGAGAGAGAGAATTTCGCTGGTTGATACTTTGTGTGGCTTGATGATAGGACATGAAGGGATGATGATGGTGTTGAGGGTGTGGCTTGATGCTGATGATGATGATAGGACATGAAGGGATGATGATGCTGTTGAGGGTGGCACATGATGATGATGTGTCACTTTGTGTGGCTTGGTGATGATGATGATGATGATAGGACATGAAGGGATGCTGATGGTGTTGAGGGTGGCACATGATGATGATAGGACCTGAAAGGGATGATGATGGTGTTGAGGGTGGCACATGATGATGATAGGCCATGAAGGGATGATGGTGTTGTTGAGGGTGGCACATTGTGTGGCTTGGATGATGATGATGATGATGATAGGACATGAAGGGATGCTGATGGTGTTGAGGGTGGCACATGATGATGATAGGACATGAAGGGATGATGATGGTGTTGAGGGTGGCACATGATGATGATAGGCCATGAAGGGATGATGGTGTTGTTGAGGGTGGTACATGATAGGACATGAAGGGTTGATGATGGTGTTGAGGGTGGCACATGATGATGATGATAGGCCATGAATGGTTGATGATGTTGTTGAGGGTGGCACATGATGATGATAGGACATGAAGGGTTGATGATGGTGTTGAGGGTGGCACATGATGATGATGATGTTGAGGGTGGCACATGATGATGATAGGACATGAAGGCAGAGGGGGTAGTTCCATTGTCTAAAGATGGCGTTAAGGCAGTCTCGAAAACGCTTATGCTAACCTCAACTACACGCCGCCTGTTGTTAACCAGATCAACTACACGCCCCTTTTTGTTAACCAAGGGGACCTCACTCTTGTTAATCAGACGACAGATCCGGCCGCCAATATGGATGCCCAGGATGTTTCAGCAGTCACCGATTACCTATTCCAGCTTTGATCAAGGTTTTGTCAAAATGGAGGGCGGTTGTGTAGGAAACCCAGACGGTTAAAATTATCAGCAACCGGACAGTATATATATATATATATATATATATATATATATATATATATATATATATATATATATATATATATATATATATATGATGTATTAATAAAGTTGTGAAATATAGAATTTTGTTTTGCTTTACATTGAATGAGAAAGAGCGAGCGTCACTATTTAATATTAGCACACCTTACTACACGACACATGATGATGTTGGTAGCGATAACACACACGACCAATAATCTTTCCCCAAGAACCGCTATCCTGGCACATGATGTTAGCGATACTACAATAACACACCTGTGCCAACCAACTCGTTCCCGCCCGCGAGCTAGTCGTATTTACCTAATCCTTTTCCTAACAATACCCCTTCAACGTCATTGCGTGAGAGACAGAGAGATTTTCGGTTGTTGACACTTTGTGTGGTATGTTGGTGATGATATGACTTGAAGGGTTGATGATGGTGTTGAGGGTGGCACATGATCACTAAAAAATGTAGTGCGAGATCCGCGACCCAATCAGTTACGAGATCGCCTATAATTTTAAATTTCCCTTTATTTTAAGTTTTTAAAAATATTGATTTTTCAGCATTATATTTTATTATTTTTAACATAAGTCCGTTTTCTTTTCAATCGGGGTTTTACCTGAGTTGGTTAACTGAAATATCCTGAGCCGGACTGTTTGACGCCCGATCTTTTGAATTTACCTGAGTTAATCTCTCAGACACAGTAGACCGTTCGACAAAGTGACGAAGTGGACCGTGTGGTTAGTGCCTGGCCTGTCATGCAGTCCCGTGTTCGAATCCTGATGGGAGACTATTTTTTTTATTTTTTTTAATTTTTAATAATTCTGAGTTTTTTACTTTCACAAATACATATTTTTTAAAATAATTCTGAATTTTTACTTTCACAAATATACTCTTTTAAAATACTCTTTCACGCACACCACGAGAGCCGATCACCGTCACGCCACACCGCAAGAGGGGATCACCGGACCCGCACGATAAGCCGATTAGCACACGATCTTTTGAATTTACCTGCGTTAATCTCTCAGACACAGTAGAAAGTTTCGACAAACTGACGAACCAAAAAAAAAAATTTCCCCCAAAAAATAATCAATTTCGAAAAAAATAGCGAATTCAAAAAAAAAATTTTTATTTTTTTTTTGGGTGCAAGTTTCGTGCAGTATCGGTGCCAAATCTATTGTCTTTCGGTGCATGCACGTGCACTTTTAGAGCGGGTTCACAGCCACCCTTACTACTATTGTGCGCGTTAATCCGTTTTTCCATGGCAGTCGTTTTCACAGGGGTCCATCGCCGCACAGGAAGATAACTCCATCCACTGAGGTACTCATATATTTTCTCCGTCATTGAATAACTGATGTTTCAAATCGGGTCTCGCTGCTGAGACCAGATTTGTTTGCCGCAGAGAGAAATCATAAATACAAATTCCAACTTGTGTAACCGGGATTTGAACCCACAACCTCTCTGTCTCGAGGCCGGCGTTTTGTCTCAAGATCAACCAGTCCCCTTATACATGCAGATGGCATTGAACTGAAGGGTATCAACTAAACGACTTCTGGACTCTTTTTTTTACCCTCTGGTTCCCATTTGAGGGCTTGCTTTGAGATTATCATTTTGTCTCCTCGCTTCACCAGACCAACATATAACAAGGGAATAGGCAAATAATTGCAGTGCTGCTTGAAGTAAAGATTGTGCTGGTAGTTTTGAGTTCCATATTTTATCAAGGCTTCCGAAAGTCATTGCTGCCTTCACTATTTTGATTCTAATTTCTATCTGTGTCTTCTTCTTGATCTTTGCAGCTTCCAAGATATACAAAGTGATCTACTTCTTCCACAACTGAAGTCACAAACATTCCTTTTCGTCTTTCATTCTTTTACGAAAACATTAACTGGACGTAGATGCTTTGTTTTGAGAGCAACATTTAAAACAACCAAAAACAAAATAAAATTACACATTATCCAATGATATGCACCAACCAACGATAAGGATGATTTAGTTAAAAATGATTTCTATAAACAGCTACAATGTCTGATGGATGCAAGACGAGCCAAGGATATTATAATCTTGATGGGAGATCTAAATGCTAAAGTAGGATCAGACAACAGAGGCTTCAAAGAGATGATAGGAAAACATGGACTTGGAGATATAAACGAGAATGGAGAGAAATTTGTGAATTTCTGCGTCCTTAATTAAGTGAGCCTAGGAGGAACAATATTCCAACATAAAAGAGTACACAAAGCTACATTGGTGTCACCAGATCATAGAACGGAAAATCAAATTGATCACATATGTATTAATAATAAGTTTAAGTCATCCTTACAGGATGTAAAAGTATATAACGGGCAGATATAGCTTCTGATCATCATCTTCTGATAGCTAAACTTAAAATTAAACTGAGAAGGTATACAACAACGAATAAGGGTAGAAAGTATTTCAATGTAGGGTGCCTTAAAAAACAAGGAATTAAAGATAAATTCGCAGTCACAATGTTAAACAAATACCAAGTCCTCCAACAACTAGAAAATACAATAACTATAGAAGATCATTGGAAACAGGTAAAAGATATATGGAAAGAGACATGCGAAGAAACACTGGGGGAAAAGAGAACGCCAGAATAAGACATGGATGACAGCAGAGACCCTGGATAAAATTAAAGAAAGAAAGAACAAGTAAGCAGACTTAAATAAAAGCAAAACGAGAAGTAATAAAGTCAAGACACATGAAGCTAACACAGAGGTGAACAAAGAAGTAGGAAGATGTATTAAAAGGGATAAGAGGAAATATATAGATGAACTAGCTAAAGAGGCAGAAGAAGCAGCAAATAAAGGGAATATGAAAGAACTGTACAACAGCACAAAGAAATTAAGTGGAAAATACAAACAGATCAATGCCTTTATTAAAGATAAGAAAGGAAATCTACTTAGTAATATAAGGGAACAAATGGAGAGATGGAATGAGCATTTTGAAGAACTTTTAAACGGACCCGGCTCAAATAATCCTCCAGATATACTACCAGCAGAAGAAGAGTTACACGTTAACTGTGGAAAAACAAACAAAGAAGAAATAATGAAAGCCATCAAACTATTAAAAAATGGTAATGCCACAGGACCAGATGAAATTCCTTCGGAAGCCATCAAAGCAGATATTAATACCTCTACCAAGATGTTACATAATCTATTAGACAAAATTTGGGAGAGGGAAGAAATACCTAAAGACTGGAAAAAAGGTTATATGATCAAACTACCAAAGAAAGGAAGTTTACAGGAGTGCACAAATTATAGGGGAATTATGCTACTATCAGTGCCAGGAAAAATATTAAGCAGAATCATTCTGGAGAGGCTAAAAGAGGCCATAGAGAAACATTTGAGAGATGAACAAGCAGGTTTTAGGAAGAACAGATCATGTGCTGATCAAATAACTACTCTACGTAATAGTTGAACAAAGTTTATAACTAAAATCCCCACTTTATATTGGATTCATAGATTACGAAAAGGCATTTGATAGTTTAGACAGAAGAATGCTTTGGAAGTTGCTGAGTCATTACGGAATTCCCTTAAAGTTGATTGACCTGATAAAAACAATGTATGAAGGAACGAAATGTAGTGTGGTGCTTGAAGGACAGCTTACAGAAGCATTCGAAATAAGAACAGGAGTAAGGCAGGGATGCCTGCTGTCTCCATTTATCTTTATACTGGCCATAGATTGAATTATGAAAATAACTCAAAACAACAGAAATGGGATCCAGTGGTCACTGACCAAACAACTTGATGATTTAGACTTTGCTGATGACATAGTTCTCCTATCACACAGCCATCAACAGATGCAGAATAAAATGAGCATACTTGATGAGAGATCACAACAGTTAGGACTGAAGATTAATAGAGATTAAACCAACATTATGAGAATTAATACAGTTGGCAATAACAAAATAAAAATAGGAGAAATACCTCTACTAGACGTACAGTATTACATATATCTGGGCAGTAATATAGATAAAGAGGGAGGAACAGAAAATTATACCAAAATAATGATATCAAAAGCAAGAGGAGCTTTCATTGCACTGGGAAACATATGGAAATCCAAATAAATTATATTAAATACAAAAATAAAAATTTTCAGCTCAACTGTTAAGTCGGTCCTATTATATGGCTGTGAAACTTCGAGAATAACAAAATTGACAATCACGAAGATACAGACTTTCATTAATGGATGCTTACGCAGAATAAAAGGATCGAAGTGGCAGTACAAAATCACTAACATAGAATTATGGAAATGTACCAGTCAAATTCCAGTGGATAAAGAGATAAAGCGAAGACGATGGCGCTGGATGGACACACACTACGGAAGCCAACTGAGAATATTACACAACAAGCCCTTTTTTGGAATCCCCAGGGGAAAAGACAAAGAGGAAGACCAAGGAATTCTTGGAGACGACAGATAGAAGCAGAGATGAAGATGATGGGGAAGACATGGAATGATCTTTAAAAAAAATGGCAAAAAACAGAATGACTTTAAAAATGTTTGTTGAAGACTTGTGCTCCACTGGGAGCTAAAAAGGTAGAAGAAGAAGAAGATGCTTTATTTTGTGGTTTTAGCTAGAATGTGACATTTTCGCTTTTTGGACCAACATATCCGATTTGAGAAATTGTTTGGCACCAGATTGTCTTTCCTCTTTACTTCTACTCGCTTGCTGCCGAGACTGGCTAGTCTGTTTCTAGGAGCACGACTTGGAGGTGGCTTAGGGTCTAGATTAGTTCTTTTGTTTCCTGATCCCGACGCAGCAGTCAGCTGCGGATCGTTGGCCGCTCTAAGTTTAGCTTCTGATGGGCATCTCGGAGCTCTATGCCGATCTGATAGAGAAAGTGTAGAATGGCTTCTATCGTGAATATTGACGAACTGTATTCGTGGAAGCTATATGGAGATTGTCAACTTACAACCATTTAGGATCTTTCAGGAGTCAACAGTGTAAGTGTATATCATTCCTACAAAGGAAAACCTTAAAAGTCAACATATCGGCTCTTTATTGACATGGATTTTCTATGCATTGTTCAGCTTCTCATATCGGAGACATCAGTTCTGAAACTCCCAAAGCATTGGTTATGTACATTAAGAGACAAAAGTTATTAAGACAGAAATGCCAAGTTTTCTGAGTTATGGATAACCTGAACTCTTATAACACGACAAGAGTGGAGACACGTCAGGGGAAAGTAAATATTGAGATTAATGTTTGGCTTTATTCTGGCTTTTATGAACTTTGATTAACCTTGTTTTCTAAATCACAATTTTTGTATCCATTATTTGTACAGAATTTAGTAAGTTCCTTTAAATATTAATACTCATTCTTTGAGTTAACTGGATTTGAAGCATTAAATATGATGTTTTAATTGTAGCTTCTTTAACTTTTATTTTCTGGCTTACCACAATTGTATTTGGCCATTATTGTTATTGTTAGGCTTACAATACCAATCTGGCAACCCAGGGCCTGTGTTTCTGCCATAGGACGAGGTTGGTCTTCTGTTGAGCCGAGAGTAAGGTTTGTTTTTATGATTGTTGTGTAAACCCACTGATAGTTTCATCTTTGGTACAAGAAGTTCTGTTTGACTCCAGTATACATGCTTGCGCTCAAATTATTGCAACCTTTTCTTTCTTCACTTCCGCACTTGTACCCGTGGCGTTAGGTAGGGTGTTGACAGAAGATACACAAGTTCTGGTTCTCGCCCTTTTGGCTTTGGCGGTCTCACTCTCATTGTAAATTTTTTGGTGTTGTCTGCCCATCTTAATCGGGATCTGTCTCTTATTCTTCTCCCTTCTCCTCTTGTAATATATTATATATATATTTCTTAAGTTAAGCCCTTAACTAGTTAACTTACGACTGACTCAGCAGGTCGGTAAGGGATAAATGAATAAATGTTTTGCTCAGAGAAATACAGTATACACCACAGTAGATGGAGATAGATTAAAGTAGCAGCTATAAATATACGGGATAAAAAATAAAGAAGTCGAACTTCTTATAGAAGAAATTAGAAATGACAAAAAGGAAAATTAAAATAGTAGGACTAGCGGACACCAGAGTAAAAGGACAACAGATAAAGAAAACACACATGAACTACACGAAAATATTCTCAGGAGTCGACAACACAGAAAGTAAAGAGAAACACACGAGTAGGTTTTATGATCGACCCGACCAAGAACACGCAAAGAACATTCTAGAAATAAAATACCATTCAGAAAGAATTATCACAATTAAATTAAACTACTAGAAGACAATCGAAAAACAAATTACATTCAAATCTATGTACCTTGCAACAACAATGAAAGAGACAGCGAAGAATTCTACAGCACACTGAGTGAAATCATTAACAATATTCACGAAAGTGACGACATGTTAGTGATGGGAGACTTTAATGGAAGGCTTGGGAAACATAACAGTGAGAACAGTGATATTTTAGGACCCTTTTGCAGTAAAACAGCTGAAATAAATGAAAATGGAAGCAGACTGCTGGATCTATGCAATCAAAATGATTTATTTATCACCAACACATTCTTCAAACACAGAGAGTCATAGCGACAAGACCTGGTACAAATGGAATGACACAACATGCAGAAGCCAGATAAATTTTATAATTACAAAATAAAACAGAATAAGAAAAGAGTAACCGACAGTAGAGCAATCCCAAATATTACAGACGACACGGATCACAAGATGGTTATGATCACACTAAGACAGCCAAAAATAAAGAGAATATATGAAAACAAACAAAAGAAATAAAAAGAACAGACAATAAAAATAAAACAATTAAAAGATCAAGAAACAAGGAAAACCCTAGAAGAAAAACTAACAGAGGAATTCAAGAAACTCCCTAATGAAGTATGCACAGTAGAAGAAGAGTAAATGAATTAACAACCAAACAGGACAATACTGATTTATAAAACAAGAAGTCAGACAAGGCTGTGTTCTGTCGCCGGATTTGTTTTCACTTTCTATCTATCTATCTATTGACCTTTCGAGCCGTAACCGGCCCATAGGGCGTAGACCAAGATACACCTTCTCCTATATGAATTTTTTGTTGTTCTAGCAGTTTTATTTTAAAGATATTTTATCAAATCTCGCCATCTGTCTCTGTTCTGTGCAAGCAGTTCTATCTCATTGAGGGAGCCGATTCCTGCTGCTCTTGCCTCTCTCATCAATGTTCTTCTCAGTGTCACTTTACAGCGAACATGTTATGAGATCAATGGTAGACAAAAAAGGAATTGAAGTCAACGGTCCCAACATAAATAATTTACGATATGCAGATGACACAGTCTTAATAGCAGAGACAGAGAATGATCTACAAGAAATGCTAGATATAATAGTAAAAGAAAGCAACAAGAAAGGTCTCAGTCTGAATAGTAAGAAAACAGAAGTAATGGTTATATCGAAGAAACAATCATCACCATCATGCAGCATAAAAATAAACAAGACAAATCTGAAACAAGTGCAACGTTTGAAATACTTGGACACAGTGATAACATCAGATGGAAGATGCAACACAGAAATAAAAAGCAGAATAGCTCAGGCCAAAATAGCATTTCAGAAAATGAAAAATATCTTATGCAACAAATCTATGTTAATAGAAATGAGAAAGAGAGTTCATCGATGCTGTATAGAACCAATTCTGACCTATGGAAGCGAATCATGAACAAAAGACAAACAGATGAAAAGATGATTAGAGGCCACAGAGATGGGATTTCTCAGAAGAATGTTGAAAGTTCCGTGGACAGCTAAAAAGACCAATGAGAAAGTTCTCAAAGAGGCCAACACAAAAAGGGAGCTCTTAAAAAACATCAGAAAGAAGCAATCAACATTTTTTGGGCACATCATGAGAAGAGGAAAGTTGGAATACTTGGTTACAACTGGCAAAATAAAAGGAAAGAGAGATCGCGGATGACAGAGAGAGAAAATACTGGATGGCTTGGTGTCATGGCATGGAAAACAGTCAACAACAGAACTCATATGATGTACTGTGGATAGAAGATTGTGGAAGGACATTGTATCAGTTCTACTTTGTGTGTACCATACATGATGGTGATGATGATGAATAGC
Source organism: Megaustenia siamemsis (assembly GCA_032433765.1). Lineage (NCBI taxonomy): Eukaryota > Metazoa > Mollusca > Gastropoda > Stylommatophora > Ariophantidae > Megaustenia > Megaustenia siamemsis. The sequence goes on from JAVIAB010000159.1 coordinate 16,221,992, forward strand.
ACAATCAACAACTAGGATGAGTATAAGTGATCAAATAAAGAAATTGTAACAAAATACAATGAATCAAAAGAAGCAAAGTGATTGACATCAAATAGAAAGTGCGTACAATCACATGATCCCTTCAAATATCAATAAAAACAAACAAATAAACAGAAAAGTTCACTGAAAATCAGCACTTATCTGTGAGTCCTCTGAAGAAGCCAGCGAACAGGGCGCCTTATTCCTTCATTTACATTTATGTATTGAGAGTAGATAATGTTAGCTATATTTTCCTGTTTAGTTGGCCTCTCCTATTATTATGTTTCCTTGTGTTTCTAATGTTCCATCAATTCATTTTTTATCATGGTTGACTCTTATGTTTTGAGGCCCACATCAATTTTACGACACTATTCCAATGTTTATAAATTATCATTTTTTGGCCATGTAATGAGAAGGGAAAAGCTGGAGTATATTGTGACAACAGCAAAAATTGAGGAACGAAGAAATAGAAGGAAGCAAAGAGAAGAGATACCAGACAGCTTAAGAGAATGGCTTGTCAGAAAGTCAACAACAGACATGATAAATAACTGTCGAGAGTTGTGGAGAAACATGCCACCTAAGCCAGCAATCTGGTACTTGATGATAATGACTGTTATTCCAGATTTGTGTGTGTGATTGGTTCTTGATGATGATGATATTCATTCCAGTATTAGTATTATCATCTCTCATTAACTTTATTATAACACTATTCCAGTATTAGTATTATCATCTCTCATTAACTTTATTATGACATTATTCCAGTATTAGTGTTATCATCTCTCATTAACTTTATTATTGCGCTATTTCAATTTACTGAATATTAAACATTTATCTTTTCTCTTTGACAGTCAACAATATGGAAGCAAAGAGTCACATTCCAAACTGGAATATCAAGCAAGAGGCAGATAATGAAGTGAGTTGAATCTATCTGTCTGTCTATTATCATTTCAAATCGAAGTTGACAAATGTGTCAGAAATGAAAAACTCTCCAATCTGATGATCCTCTGCTGTTATTTGACAGATTTTATGAATCATAATGCATCATCATCTAGCTTGCTTCTGTTGGAACTTGGCTTCTATGACAGTTACTCAGTTTTGTTGTGTCTTATTCCAGCATGGTCAAACCCATGGCAACAATACGTTCTATATGTTTTATAGTTCCTACTGTACAATACGCTCTGTCCTCGTGTCCTTCATGAATTGTAACAGGTGATAATACCTTTGACTAGACCAGACATGCCAATGGCTTTTATAACCTCTTCTCTGAGAAAGTCTTTAGATCTATGCAGTAATTCTACATGTATGAGTGAATTGATATTAAGGCAGATGGCAATGGAATCGGGGCTGTAGGTGTGAAGTTATCATAGTGTTACAAAGTCCAGATGACTGGATAAACTAGCACTGGTGAGTAAGTGCAAAGGAATTTCAACTATCAACAACACTAACCGTTAAATCTTTGGGATTTTAAGGACAATAAGAAAAGGTTAACTGGCTGCTTATGACAGAATTCCTGATGCTGGAACAAAGCTTTGAAATTACTGGAAGGGGCCTATCTGAAGGTTGACCACCAATAAGACTGATCTCTTTCAGGTTTTATCCATGATTATGGGTGGTACCAGAAACAACAAAGTTTCACAAGAAAATTTAATGGGAGTTGTCAGACCATAGCATCCAGCTACATCATCTTCGTTGTAACTCTTTATTCACTGTTTTTTGACTGGTACTTCTCCTTAATCTCTATAGTGGTTTTGTCCTGCCATTTCCATCCTTTTATTCTGCACAAGCACCCATTAATGATGGTCTTTTTACTACATGATTGTTGTTCTCCATGTTTCACATTCATGTAATAGGATTGACTTAACATTGGATTTGAAAATTTTTTTGTTTGGTATGTTACCTAATTTCTTTGGATTTCCATGCTTCCTAGTACAACGAATGCTCCTCTTGCTTTTGATATCCTAATTTTGCTATCATTCTCCATTCCTCCGTCTTTATCTATATTACTGCCCAGATATATATAATATGTATGGATAGTACAGGTATTTCTCCTATTGTTTTTTGGTTATCATGAACTGCATTAAGTCTCATAATTTTGCTCATATCTCTATTTATTTTCAATCCCAGCTGTTGTGATCTCTCATCATGTATGCTCATTTTATCTTTCTCTGTTGATGATTATGTAATAGGAGAGCTGTGTCATAATGAAATATTTATATGGGCATGATTTTTGTATATACCTGCAACTATGTGGTGTGTACACCAAACAGATGTGCCCAAATACATACGTACATAACTATAAATTCATAAATGCATATGTCTGTATTTATTACCAACAGTTCCAAAATCACCCATAAGTTTCCAAATGTGTCTATGCATCTTGATGCATTACTGTGCCTTTACCACTAAGTCATCAAGTTGCTTGGTCAGTGACCACTGGATTCCATTTCTGTCTTTAGTTACTTTCATAATCTATTCTATGGACAAAGAAGGCATCCCTGCTATACTCATGTTTTTATTTTGAATGCTTCTGTAAGCTACCCTTTGTGCACAACACCACTTTTCATTCCTTCATACATTGGTTTTTATGAAGTTAATAATATTTTGGGGGATTCCATTATGACTTAGCAACTTCAAGAACATTCTTCTGTCTAAACTATTGAATGCCTTTTCATAATCTATGAATCCGATATAAAGTGGGGACTGTAGTTTTAAGCTTTGTTCATCTATTGTACATAAGGTAGTTATTTGATCAGTGCATAATCTATTTTTCTTAAAACCTGCTTCTTCACCACTCAAACATTTGATGTTCTTTTACTCACTCTAATTACACTTCTGCAGTTTCTATATAAGCTCTTGCAACATTTATTATGGTACACTACCACAACATCATCATCAAGTACCAGGCCTGCTGGCTTAAGTGATCATGTCTCTCCACAACTTTTGATCTCGACAGCTATTTAGCATTTCTGTTGTTGACTTTCTGCCAAACCATTCTCTTAAGCTGTCTGGTATTTTTTCTCTTTGCTTTACTCTATCTCTTCGTCCCTCAATTTTCCCAGTTGTTACAATATATTCCAGTTGTTTTCTCCTCATTACATGGCAAAAAAATGATGATTGTTTCTTCCTAATATTGGAAATTAGCTCTCTTTTTGTTTTGGCCTCTTTCAGAATGTTTTCATTACTCTTCTTAGTTGTCCATGGTATTCTCAACATTCTTCTGTAAAACCACATTTCTACAGCCTCCAGTGATTTTCTTGTCTGTTGTCCTATTGTCCATGATTCACATCCATATGTTAAGACTGGCTCTACATAACATTTAAGAACTCTTTTTCTTGTTTCTATTGTCAAAAATGGATTGCATAGTATCTTCCTTATTTTTTTGGAAATCTGCCTTTGCCCGAGTCATTCTGCATCTCACCTCTTTTGTACATCTTCCGTCTGAGGTTAACAAAGTTTCCAAATATCTAAATTCATTTACCTGTTTTAATATTGTTCCACTTGTCTTTATTTTGCACTGAGGTGATGTCTTTTTCTTTGTTGTTACCATTATAACTGTCTTTTAGCTACTAAGGCTGAGTCCTTTATTTTTGCTTTCTTTCACTTTAATGTCTAACATTTCTTGTAATTCATTTTCACTCTTAGTGATTAAGACTGTATCATCAGCATACCTTAGATTATTTACATTATGACCTCCAATTGTTATTCCACACTACCACAACACAACAATAAAAACAAACCCTCAAGACAACCATAAATGTTGGTTCACCAAGATCGGTTTTTTTCTCAGTTATCAACACACAAATGACAGTGATCATTCACCCTGTCACTATCAAGCCATCTTCATCTGTGAACTGTCATGAATAATGTGATGAGTTGATAAGTTCAACAGTGGGGGTCACATCCTAGACGGTGACATGTCACTTTTCCTGTTTTACATTCTCCATGGCCGCAGTGTTGTCTTCCATATCTGTGTTAATGCTGGGCCTGGGGAGGAGAATCATCTATGCTATTGGCACCATTCTTGAACTTCTCAATCCATTCATACAATTGTTTATGACTCATACATCTGTCACTGAATTCTCATCCAAAAATGAATCTCTTTAACACTTAATTACGATACCTTCCTGTGGCACACTTCATTTTATTCTGTAGTACAAAATACTACTACTTAATTATAACATTAGGAGCACTAAAATTAGTATTTTCTTTGAACTTTTGACACATAACTGTGTGTTCACCAATTATATACACAGGGATTTCAGGTTTATTTATGACCTGATTTTGACTGCTTGATCCAAACATGTTCTTTTGCCTATTCAGATGAACGCCATAAATCCAACTGTATGTTTGGCTACCTCAAAGCATTATTCGTTTACCAAGTTATAAAGAGTTGTTTGATGTGGCCAAGAATTCAGGACATTTCCCTAATCTTATGGGAAAAATAAGCGAAAAACTACCACTTTGTTGAAATTTGGCGGTTTCTTTTGTATTATAGGATTGTATCTCACAAAATGGAAAAAAAAATCCTTCATCAATAGAACCAAATTAAACACTCAGGGATGACCAGAAACAGTAATTAGGAAAGTACACAGAGGGGGTTATGTTTGAACACAGCAAACTATCACATTTTGAAAAATTTGTGTTTTGATGTGGTAATTTTTACTATGGTATCATAATCTAGAGTTCAGTTTCAAACCTTCGCTAAAAAAAATGTCTTGGTGCATGTTTGTAAGGATGGCATCATCTTGTTAAACTTTTTATCAGGTTTCAGTAAAGTAAAAAAGGTAAAGAGCCCCATCAAACTGCGTAGCATCTTGGGAATATGGTGATGGTGACCATAATTTTTACAGACCTTCAGCGCATGATTTTTGGGGTTATGTGGAGAGTATTGTGCTTAACTTTCCAAGTAAAAAATCTGGTACCCAATAAAGGCTGGGCAAACCTGTAAGCCGACAATCAGGATCAAAGCCAAACTTCTGTCCTTAGTGTCCACTAACCACTGAGCTATTGTGGCTCCCTAAGGTTTCAGTGCATGCCAGACACACAATTATGTTAGTCTCAAGATCATGGGGGAAGGGGGGGGTGTGAAAAGTCAGAGCAGAACATTTGGGGTGACTGCAATGAACAAGTGGTGTTTACTCTCCGATCCTCAAATTTTCATAAACAGACCACAGAAATGAGATAATGATACAAAGATAGTTTATTGCATTCAATTCTTTACACAACACTTCTTGTTTCTTACTGAATGATCCCGAACTTTTATTTTGGTGGAATTTTTATTGATTTTTTTTAACCTTTTCAAATGAAACGGTAAGTTTTAATTTGTATTGTTCTTGGTGTCCTGAGACTTATTATCTGCCATTTTCTCCAACTTTTTTGTTTTTCCTTTCCCTTGGCTACATACATTTTTACAAGTTGCCAAATAGGACAATGTGTTCTGTATAAACTTGAGATTGACCACAAAAACCACAAAACTTTTACAGCTTCAATATCTAGAGTGTCAAACATTGAAAACCTTGTGTAGATCAATAAGCTAGGCAACCAACAATGTAAATATTGACATCATTTTTATATTCTCAGACCACAGTGGATGTCAAAACGGGCATATTCCCATTCCTTAGAGATTATTTGAAAAAAGACCCTGATGATAATGTGAGTATGTGTGTTTAATTGTTTGTTTAACCAAATATTTTATACAGAATGTATCATTAATAAAAATATAACATCACAATGTAGAACTGATACAATACAATAGAGAAGATACCTGTTCCAGTGTCACCACACTCAAGATTTTACTTTCATCTGAACAAGGTATCATAAAATAGTAATACGTTTATTCTATTGATCCTGGTGCTGAGCCATGTCAACATATCTTCAAAATCTAATTGACACTTTTCTAATTGGCTCATCTAGACTTGACTGCCTAGAGAGAGTGAGCTTGAACTTAACTAAGCTTGTACAAACCAAGGAGAGACCCAAAGGAGAGAGACTAACTGCTCAACCATTGAGTGCACTTCTAAGCTTTTTATATCTCCCCCCTAGTTGCAATCCCAAGCTCCTTTGCGCAGCCAATCAAATTCTGCCACTCTAATTTCCATTGTCTCCTAGTTGCTACACAAATACGTCACAACCGTCAAAACAATACATCACCCCCATTTTTCCCCTTCTAGAAATTTCCAGACCGCACCATCTTGAACACTTCCATGTGTAATAATGTAAGATTTGTTTCCTTGTCTCGTGCTAGTTGAGAGCTGCTATATGAGAGTGTAATATCCTTTGATCTAATATCACTGTACCACTTGTAATAATACTCTTGATCTGAAATAATAATCACTTGGAATAGAGATCAACTTGTAATCAATTTCTTATAACCTTGATGATCATGAAATGAACGATCGATTGACCGCTCGTCAACCTTGAGACTGAAATCATTCCTCTTCATCACGAGCCCGAGTACCAGAGGTGTTTTCACACGATGAGCGAGGGCTCGTGATGCTGCTTATGGCCGGATTGCCGAATGACAAATTACTCACCACTCTTGTGATCTGTCCTTTGCTCAAACTGCCATGCCAGTCTTTTGGACCGCCATGATTGATGCCTCGTACTTCACATTATTCCGTTGCGACCCTCCTTGGACCGATGTGATCTCTAGTTTAGTACTTCACGTTGTAACTAATCAATTCCCCACGATGTCTCCCAGCTCGTTCACTCGCTAGATGGTTGTAACACTGAAGATGTTTTAATGACTCAACACAAGTCCTTACTACACACAAAACATCTTTATTTGACAAGTTACATGTCCGGATCACGCAAACACATTTCACAAATTAACAGTACATATATTGACAGTGATGATTCCCTCTCTTGATTAACAATAGTGCCACCCTCAGGTGCACTCCTCATGACTGTTAATACAGCCCAAATTCTGTGGAACCCTCTGGTCGAGTTCCCAACTCTGTATAACTACTTGACTAACAAGTTCAATTGTGTGTCGTAGAAGCTAGTCATAAGCTCCCAAGTCTCTGAGGACCCTTACTTGAAGTTTCCCAATAATGTGGACGATCTATACGATCGATGAAAGTCTCTCTTCATGGTAGAAGCTTAGTCATAAGCTTCCTAAACTTCCCGCCACGGCTTACTCGAAGTCGGCGAGATTATTCAACAATGTGTCGATTGCACTGATTCGCAATCAGTTTCTATGCCGAGAAGGTAACGCTAACCTTAACAGCTACAATCGCACTTATTCTATATTCTTCACAAGTCTTGCTCTACGACTTCCTCAAAGTCGGCGAGCGCTGGATACTTAACAAGTTTCCAATAATGTTCTACTGTGTCAATTGCACTGATTCGCAATCAGTGTCTATGCCGAGAAGGTAACGCTAACCTTAACAGCTACAATCGCACTTATTCTATATTCTTCACCAGTCTTGCTCTACGACTTCCTCAAAGTCGGCGAGCGCTGGATGCTTAACAAGTTTCCAATAATGTTCTACTGTGTCAATTGCACTGATTCGCAATCAGTGTCTATGCCGAGAAGGTAACGCTAACCTTAACAGTGACAATCACACCTAATTATATATTGCCATATCTAAACACAACATTTAGTAAGTAATAATCACAACTCCTGGAAATAGGATAATTAACTAATTGGCTGTCGCCCTATATCTATCTTAACTTCCATCTATTTACAACTCCTTCTAGTCCGCGGTAAGCTAACTGGATTTCTCTAGACGTCCGCACTGGACTCGGCTCAAATGCACAATCCTTTTAAAATCTACTTCTATTCTCATCTCCCCACTTCCCCTTAAAACATCTCACCCATTCACGCTTATTTCGCCTTTTTCCCAAAACAGTTCACTCATTCACACCTGACCACTTCTGCTTGTCTCCCCTAGATGTTTATTATTTCTCCACTAATATCGTCTGTTTCATTTAACTCTCATCAATGCTCTGTTTCTCTTATTGCCCCCCGCTACACACCCGTTTCATACACCCTCATCTATTCCCTGTTTCACTGCCTTATACCTTCCGCAAGTTATTTAAACATCTCTAATAACTTCCAAACTATTATTCCTTACCACTTCTCCTTTCTAATTATACCTCCCGTACCTTGTTTTATCTCTATTATATCTGTGGTAACCTTTATTTTCATCTCTCTCTCTATCATAATGTTGCTTATATCTATCATTCCTTTGATCTCTTGTTCTATCCCTTCCAAAATCATACACACCCGGTTGCACCTCGTATTTATCCTTCCATATTCTATCATCTTGATCACCGTATAAATCATTGTTTCTATATCCATAATCATCAGTTTGATTCTCTCTTACCTCGTTTATATTTCTCTTATATCTGTGATAACTTTCCCTCTTATTTTCTCTCCTCTTACCATTATACGGTTGCCTCTTCTCTTCCACATCAGATATATCCTTAAACATTCTTTCCTCTTGTTTTCTTGTTAGTCTTTCCATGTCAGATGCAATTAGATTCCACAGACCCCCCTTACTTTCTGGCTCTTGTGTATTTTCTATTTCTTTTGATCTCTTCGTTGTACTCATTGTTATTGCTTCTATTCTATGGGTTCTATCCACCCTATGCCTTGCACTTGGCAACCTACTCCCTATGTTAGCAGTGACTTTTTCTAATATCTTTAACATTTTGTCCCCAGTATCTTGTGCCTGGATTTCTTTGTCCCCTTTATCTTTTACTAATAATATGTTCTCATTGATACTATCTATCTGTGTTCCATCCAGTCTATGTCTTGCCCCTTTTACTATATCTTCCTCTATGCCACTACTGCTTTCAACCCTCCTACTTACTATTTCCTTCTTCCCATCTGGCGTTTGACTGACTTTTTCTTTATCTTTCCCTGTTCCTACCCTCTCAATAATAATATCTACCTGTATTCCTCTATCTTTTATATTTGTTTGTCTGTCTGTCATTGTCCTCCTATTTCTTGTTCCTTTTTCCACCATCTGTGTAGCCGTATCTATACATTCTTTTATTTCAGTCTGTGTGAACTTTTGTTCCTTTTCATTCTGTCTAACTATGTCATTGTCTGTGCCTACTCCAATATTAATGTATGTTTTTATATATCTATCTTTTAACTTTGTTTGTGTTTCCTTTGTCTCATGTGTCTTCTTTCCTTTCCTACCCTTTTTAACTTTCTTACAGTCTAATCTTCCTACTCTCTTCATATCTTCTTCATCTGTCGTTAAAAACTCTTCGTCATCTGATGTATCTGTTCTTGTGTCTGTTGTAATAACTTTATTATTCTGTTCCCTAATTCTCTTATTTATTTGGAGCCCATACCATCTACAGTTTATACTCTTATCTAGTCCTTCTCTTCTTCCTCTACTGTCGGCTAAATAATCTGATCTTGTCTTTCGTTTATCTTCCCGTCTTCTTTCCATGGGTCTAAACACATTTACTCCTATCTTATTATTTGCTATTTTATGCTCTTGATTTATAACATTATTTACTATTTCGCTATTTCTGTATAGTATTATGGCATTATTTTTCCCGTCTAGTCTCTCTATGTATCTATAAAACATTATCTCCCCAAACTTACTAAAATACCTTCTAATCTGTTCCTCTGTAACGTCCCTCCTTAATTCCCCTACTATTATCTTGCAACTGTTAGTTTTAATTTTCTTTACTATCTCACCCATCTTCTGCCTAGCTCTTTGCATAGGTCTTCCTATTGATACATTCAATTATATATCTTTACAACAACATCCAAAAAAAATTCAGCATTTTACACAATACCTCATTTGCTAATTATTTCCCTTTTCTTGTAGAGGTTTTTCTATTGGCATATTAACAATATACATTTATCAACAATATACACAAAAAAAATTTCATTCTTAATTATTTCCCTTTCCTTGTAGATGTTTTCTCTATTGGCATATTAACAATATACCTTTGTCAACCATACACAAAAAAAAATTTCAGCCTTCTACACAATACTCTTACATCTCATGTCAAACTCCTTCAATTGTTTGACTTCTCTCACACAACTTATTTCTTTCTTTCCTGTATTCCAGCCATGTGTGTCTAACAATTTAAATCCTACTCATTTTCCTAGTCTACCCCCTTCCTTTAATTCTTCATCCGTTAACTCTATTCTATCTACAAAAATTTTCGACACACATGACTCCAATACTTCTTTATCACACTTGTTTGTTAGTAATTTGTCTCTTTTTTTTTCAATCACTCTTCCATTCACATACAATCTTTCAATCAATTTTAATTAACTAATTATTGAATCACATCCTCGATGATCCTCAGAATACTTAAACACATTTTTCTCTCTTTCTCTCTCTGCGCCTTTCAATTGATTTGTTGCAACCGATCTAGCGTTGATCAGCCACCAATGTAATAACGTATCTTTGTGTGCGCTCGCGTTCGTCGCGCGAGAGAGGGAGTAATATCCCTTGTTGTACAGAGAGACCAGTAATAATCACTTGGAATAGAGATCAACATGTAATCAATTTCTTATAACCTTGATGATCATGAAATGAACGATCGATTGACCGCTCGTCAACCTTGAGACTGAAATCATTCCTCTTCTTCACGAGCCCGAGTACCAGAGGTGTTTTCACACGATGAGCGAGGGCTCGTGATGCTGCTTATGGCCGGATTGCCGAATGACGAATTACTCGCCACTCTTGTGATCTGCCCTTTGCTCAAACTGCCATGCCAGTCTTTTGGACCGCCATGATTGATGCCTCGTACTTCACGTTATTCCGTTGCGACCCTCCTTGGACCAATGTGATCTCTAGTTTAGTACTTCACGTTGTAACTAATCAATTCCCCGCGATGTCTCCCGCCTCGTTCACTCGCTAGATGGTTGTAACACTGAAGATGTTTTAATGACTCAACACAAGTCCTTACTACACACAAAACATCTTTATTTGACAAGTTACATGTCCGGATCACGCAAAGACATCTCACAATTTAACAGTACATATATTGACAGTGATGATTCCCTCTCTTGATTAACAATAGTGCCACCCTCAGGCGCACTCCTCATGACTGTTAATACAGCCCAAACTCTGTGGAACCCTCTGGTCGAGTTCCCGACTCTGTATAACTTTGACTAACAAGTTCAATTGTGTGTCGTAGAAGCTAGTCATAAGCTCCCAAGTCTCTGAGGAACCTTACTTGAAGTTTCCCAATAATGTGGACGATCTATACGATCGATGAACGTCTCTCTTCATGGTAGAAGCTTAGTCATAAGCTTCCTAAACTTCCCGCCACGACTTACTCGAAGTCGGCAAGATTATTCAACAATGTGTCGATTGCACTGATTCGCAATCAGTTTCTATGCCGAGAAGGTAACGCTAACCTTAACAGCTACAATCGCACTTATTCTATATTCTTCACAAGTCTTGCTCTACGACTTCCTCAAAGTCGGCGAGCGCTGGATACTTAACAAGTTTCCAATAATGTTCTACTGTGTCAATTGCACTGATTCGCAATCAGTGTCTATGCCGAGAAGGTAACGCTAACCTTAACAGCTACAATCGCACTTATTCTATATTCTTCACCAGTCTTGCTCTACGACTTCCTCAAAGTCGGCGAGCGCTGGATACTTAACAAGTTTCCAATAATGTTCTACTGTGTCAATTGCACTGATTCGCAATCAGTGTCTATGCCGAGAAGGTAACGCTAACCTTAACAGTGACAATCACACCTAATTATATATTGCCATATCTAAACACAACATTTAGTAAGTAACGATCACAACTCCTGGAAATAGGATAATTAACTAATTGGCTGTCGCCCTATATCTATCTTAACTTTCATCTATTTACAACTCCTTCTAGTCCGCGGTAAGCTAAATGGATTTCTCTAGACGTCCGCACTGGACTCGGCTCAAATGCACAATCCTTTTAAAATCTACTTCTATTCTCATCTCCCCACTTCCCCTTAAAACATCTCACCCATTCACGCTTATTTCGCCTTTTTCCCAAAACAGTTCACTCATTCACACCTGACCACTTCTGCTTGTCTCCCCTAGATGTTTATTATTTCTCCACTAATATCGTCTGTTTCATTTAACTCTCATCAATGCTCTGTTTCTCTTATTGCCCCCCACTACACACCCGTTTCATACACCCTCATCTATTCCCCGTTTCACATGTATTTATGTTCTATTCCCAAACTCTGCACGCCTTCCATAATCTCCTAGTTCACCGATACCCTAGCAGGTAACTATTACATACAAAGCATTGAAGAACAGCGGAAATGCTAAAAGAATCATTGCAACAAATATCAAATGAGTTCATATATGACCAGCAAGGACAAATTCAACAAAGAAATGGATGACAGATGACATTTTGCTGCTAATAGATACAAGAAGAAGAAATGAAGAAAATAAAGATGTGTATAAGAGATTAAATAAAGAAACTGTAATAAATTGCAATGAAGCACAAAAAGCATGGCTAAAACAGAGATGCAAAGAAATTGAAATGCAGCAAAAAAGAGATGCCAAAGCTACATACAAACAAATTGAAGTATTAACAGGAATAAAAACAAAATCAAAAACTGAATGTTTAAGATCAAAGGAAGGAGAACTGTTCATTTGTCAAGAAAGAATATGGGAATGATGGACAGAATACATTAAAGATCTTATTATGATGAATGAACAGAAGTAAATATTAAGGATAATGGAGAAGGACTAGAAATACTCAATGATGAAGTGGAAAACGCCTTTGCTCAATATGAAGCAGCAAAAGCTCCTGGACCAGATAATATAACTAAAGAAGAGATTGAAGCCATGGTTGATTTTGGAATAGAAATAATAACAAAATTATTGAATGATATCTACAACACTGGATACATACCAGGCGACCCACTCAAATCAATATTTATAGCCCTACCAAAGAAATCTGGTGCGATGATCATCACACAATAAGTCTTATGAGTCACATGACTAAGATATTACTAAGAATCATCATGCAAAGAGTTCGAAACAAAATCAGTCCAGGAAATTAGCGATGAAGTGTGGTTTTGTTAGAGATAAAGGAACAAGCAATGCCATATATATCATAAGATCTATAGTAGAAAGAGCTATAGAGGTGAAAACAGATCTGTACCTATGTTTCATAGATTATACCAAAGCATTTGACAAAGTAAAGCACCAAGAAATAGTCAACATTTTAGAAGGCATAAATGTAGACAGCAAAGATCTAGGAATAATAAAGAACATGTACTGGCAACAAACAGCGGCCATAAGAACTGGAAACCAATTGGGAATGTTTCAACAAATAAAACAGGGTGTTAGACAAGGTTGTGTGCTGTCACCAGATTTGTTTAATATTTATAGTGAGATTATTTTAAGATCCATACGCGGCATGCCTGGAATAACAATTGGAGATCATAATATAAACAATCTAAGGTATGCTGATGATACAGTCTTAATCGCTATGAGTGAAATTAAGTTACACATTAAGTTAACTGTTAGACATTATAGTGAAAGAAAGCAAAAAATAAAGGATTCAGCCCTTACAATATAAAACATATTATATTAAAAGTTATTAAGAGTTCTTAAATGTTATGTAGAGCCAGTCTTAACATATGAATATGAATCATAGACAATAGGACAACAGACAAGAAAGTCACTGGAGTCTGTAGAAATATGGTTTTACAGAAGAATGTTGAGAATTTGATGGACAGCTGAGAAGAGTAATGAAAATGTTCTGAAAGAAGCCAAAGCAAAAAGAGAGCTCATTTTCATTATTAGGAAGAAACAATCATTATTTTTTGGCAATGTAATGAGAAGGGAACTGCTGGAATATATTATAACAACTGGGAGAATTGAGGGGCGAAGAGATAGAGGTAAGCAAAGAGAAAAGATGCCAGACAGCTTAAGAGAATGGCTTGGCAGAAGGTCAACAACAGAAATGATAAATAACTGTTGAGATTGAAAGTTGTGGAGAGACATGATCACCTACACCAGCAGACTCAGTACTTGATGATGATCATTAAAAAAATATAAAAACCACATATGAAACAGACATGGATACACACATAGACATATGGATAATATAGTTGCAGTCTGATACAAGGACTGGGATTATATATCACATGAACAAGAAATAGCATATGTAATGCCTGCTAGAAAACATGTCATGCAATAGAAACAGATGCTAACAAACCATATTTAAACATAGGGAATATATGCTGTTATCCTTTAGATGTAGATTCAGTGCTACTTGTCTTTGAACAGTCTCATTGGGCTCAAATAATATCGATTCAATTCAGCTCCATACGTTTCTAAGTAGAATCAAAATGAAAATGTGACTTATATGTCGTTGAACTACAGACTATGGGAACCAATATATATATGGCCCTTTTCGTCTTGTCAGACGGTCTAGTGGAGGCTATTGCGTATTTTTTTGAGGTATTGTTTTTGCCGAACAGCTTCTCTCGTGGCTAATTCTACCAATGTTTGACAAACACACGCGGTCACATAATGAACAGGTCAGGCTCACTGATCCACGGGGTTTACCATCCCTTTTCATGAGTCTTTTCTCTTCTAAGTTTTGTCTTAGCACAGTCTCAAATGTTGTTATACCGTTCCTTATACATGCTCTCCATGATGTGCGATCACTTGCCAGATGTTGCCAGTCGTTTTCACAGATGGAGAAGTCTTTCAGAGATGATTTGCAGATATCTCTATATCGTAGTTTAGGTCTGCCGATTTGTCTTTTTCCATGTTTTAGCTCACCATATAGTATTTGCCTAGGAATGCGTTTTTCTTCCATCCGTTGGACATGCCCCAGCCATCTTAGCCTTCGACTTCTGAGCATCGACATGATTGTTAGGGTCTTAGCATGTTGCAGGACAGTTAAGTTGGTTATTTTGTCTTGCCATTTGATGTGCATTATTTTGCGGAGACATCGCATGTGGAAGACATTTAGTCTTTTTTCCTGGTTTGAGTATGTTGTCCAGGTTTCGGATCCATATAGTAGTGTGCTAAGCACACATGTTTGATATATTAGGAGTTTAGTCTTTCGAGTTAGTTTCGTGTTGTTCCATGCCCTTTTTGTGAGTTTGCCGAAGGTCGTAGCTGCCTTACCAATTCGACAGTTTATTTCTTCATCAAGAGAGATGGTTTGCATAACTGTGGATCCAAGATATGTAAATTTCTGTACTGATTCTAGTGGGCAGTCTTTTAGAGTAATAGATAGAGATTTGAAGTCACCTTGATTTAGTATTACTGTCTTCTGAACATTAATTGACAGTGAAAAAAGGTCGCATGCTTTATCCAGGTTGTTGATCAGTGACTGTAGGGTGGCCTCACTATGAGCGACTAGGGCTGCATCGTCAGCAAATAAAAATTCTTTAAGTAGGGCAACATTTGTTTTGGTTTTTGCTCTTAGTCGTGCTAGGTTGAACAGTGAGCCATCTGGTCTAGTGCGAATGTAAATATCTCCTGAGCTGTTTTCGAAGGCGTAATTTAGGAGGGCAGCAAAAAATATACCAAAAAGGGTGGGGGCGAGGACACATCCCTGTTTCACTCCTTTGTTGACTTTGAAATTCTCTGATGGACTCCCATCAAAATGGACTTTGCCATTCATGTCTTCATGGAAGGAAATTATCAGCCTAAGTAATTTAGGAGGGCAGCCTATGCCTTCTAACACCTTGTAGAGACCATCTCTGTTTACTGTGTCGAAAGCCTTTGTGAGATCCACAAAGGCAATATAGAGCGGCATATTTTGTTCCCGACATTTTTCCTGCAGTTGTCTAAGAGTGAAGATCATATCTATGGTTGATCTCCCGGGTCTGAAACCACATTGGGACTCGGGAAGCACCCGTTCTGCAAGTCTATGCAGGCGATTAAGTACGACTCTAGCAAAAGCTTTGCCTGTTGTGCTAAGGAGAGAAATGCCTCTGTAATTGTTGCAGTCGCCCCTGTCTCCTTTATTCTTGTACAGCGTTATAATCTTAGCATTTCTCATATCATGAGGTATTTCTCCGTTTCTCCAGCATTTAATTAGCAGTTTGTATAGGTGTGGAAGTAGTACGCTTAGGTTGTCCTTTAGTACATCTGTGGGAATGTTGTCATTTCCTGCAGCTTTTCCTCTTGAGAGGGCATGTATAGTGTCAGCAAGTTCGTTCATAGTTGGCTCAACATCCAGTTCAAACATTGTAGGATATTTGGGTATTGATTGTGCTAGAGCTGTGTTTGCTGGTCTGTCGTCACTGTATAGATTAGAGTAGTGTTCAACCCATCTTTGCATTTGTTGTCCCTTGTCAGTAATAGGTTCTCCAAACTTGGACTTTAGGGGGGCTAATTTTGTTATTTTTGGTCCAAGGGCCTTTTTTATATTGTCATGCATGGTTTTTGTGTCACCCCTGTCTGAGGCTTTCTGTATTTCAGAGCATAGATTGTTCCAGTATTCGTTTGCGCATCTTCTTGCTTCGCGTTGTAGGGTGGCTTGCGCATGTTTGAGCTGATCCTTGGTGATTTGATTGGGATTATTATTGAAGTTCAGTAGAGCCTTTTTCTTATTAGCTATTAGTGGGTCTAGTCTTGCTGCATTTTCTTCGACCCAGTCGTTCTTTGAGAACCGTTTTTGGCCGTAGGTAGATAGAGCGCAGTTATAGATGTGTGCTCTCAGGGAGCACCAGTTGTCATCCACACTTGATGAATCTTCTACTTCTTCTACCAGTTCATCAAACTTGGATCTAAAAATGTCTTTGGTTGGTGTGGTTTTTGTCGCTGTGATGTTGATCTTGGCTGCTGCAGGCTCTCTTGATTTGTAGATACGACTACTGCTGGCTTTGATCTTACTAATGACTAGAGCGTGGTCTGTGTTGCAGTCTGCACTGTGATATGTTCGTGTTATTCTGATGTTATTTAAAGACTGCCTACGTGTAAGAACTAGGTCTAGTTGGTGCCAGTGACCACTTCTAGCATGACGCCATGTTACTTTATGTTTGTGTTTCACATTGAAGTAAGTATTTGTTACACATAGGTGATTATTTGAGCAGAATTCTAGGAGTCGCTGGCCATTTCCGTTGATTTTTCCAATGCCGTGGTGACCTAGACATGTTGGCCAATATTGCTGATCAGATCCTGTGCGTGCGTTGAAATCACCGAGTAAGTATAATAGTTCCTCTTTTGGAAGTGAGTCAATGGTCATTTGCAGTTGTTGGTAGAAGTTGTCTTTCTCTTCGTCTGATGCAGCCAACGTTGGTGCATAGGCACTAATGATATTTATTAATCCACTCTTCGTATGTAGCTGGAGTATCATCAAGCGTTCAGACACTCCTTTTGGCGTGGTTATGGAGTTTATGTGTTTGTTATGTACAGCAAAGCCCACTCCATGTATACGTGGTTTTTCGGGGCTTAGGCCTTGCCAGAAAAAAGTATAGTTTTCTTCCTTTACAGAACCACAGTCTGAGAGTCTTGTTTCTTGTAGGGCAGCAATATCAACATGTAGCCTATTTAGTTCTTTATCTATGAGTGCTGTTGTTCTAATTTGTATATGGGAACCACTGAATGTCTTAAACACTTTATTGTTCTTTGGTTTACAGGAAAATACAGTTTACTCTATCATATGCCTCAAACATGAGGCCTTTCTAAACTGATGTCCTCACAGAATGCAGTGAACTTTTTAGACTAACATTATCTCCTACAATGTGATCTTCAGAAGGAAACCTGCAGAAATGATATCGCTGCAGAGGTCTTATAGAAAAGATGATACTGGATATGTCATGTTTTCAGAGTGTCTTAGACAGTTACATAGAAAGTATGTCTTCACAATACTGCAGATGACAAAGAGAACAAGGGGAAGACCAAATGTGACATGGCTTGGTACTGTTGATGAAGAATTAAAGGAAAATGGCGATAAACTAACAGTAGAGATCTCTATAGATTGCTTTGTATAACAGAGGGCATAAAGTGGACTAATTCAGTTTTATTTTTAAACACACAACTGGCTTTGTTATTTATTTAAATTGTTACATAAAGATGTTAGTTATGGCCACTCATTTCAAAGCTCTAAATTCAACAAATGAAAATGTAAACTCTATAACAGTTATGTTTCACAACATTTTATTTTGTTCTGATCTATTTTTAGATTTTATTCAATATCTATTCTCAGGAAGGTCAAGGTAAAGGCTGCAGTCAAAACACTGGTCTCAAGGTGGTAAACAACAGTAATCCTGGACAAGTGACAGGAAAAGAGAAGGTACTTCAGTCTCAAGATTGTGGGGCTCATAATGATGATTATCAAAGTGAAGATCTGAGAACATGCAAAAGGAAACGTACAGGAGAGAAATCTTACAAGTGTGATATGTGTGATGTAGGTTTTACTAAAAGTAGCTCACTAAAACGTCACAAAAGAAAACACACAGGAGAGAAATCTTACAAGTGTGATATGTGTGATGCAGGTTTTACTAAAAGTAGCTCACTAAAACGTCACAAAAGAAAACATACAGGAGAGAAACCTTACAAGTGTGATATATGTGGTGTAGGTTTTGGTGATAGTAGCTCACTAAAATGTCACAAGATAAGTCATACAGGAGAGAGACCTTACAAGTGTGATATGTGTGGTGTAGGTTTTTGTAATAGTAGCTCACTAAAACGTCACAAGAGAAGACATACAGGAGAGAAACCTTACAAGTGTGATATGTGTGGTGTAAGTTTTGTTGATAGTGGCTCACTAAAACTTCACAAGAGAAAACATACAGGAGAGAAACCTTATATGTGTGATATTTGTGGTGTAGGTTTTGCTGATGGAAGCAGTCTAAAACATCACCAGCAAAGGCATACAGGAGAGAAACTTTACAAATGTGATATGTGTGGTGCAAGTTTTATCTTCAAGAGCCATCTAATAAGGGATATTATAAAACACACAGGAGAGAAACCTTACAAGTGTGATATGTGTGGTGTAGGTTTAACTAATAATAGAACACTAAAACGTCATAAAAGAAGACATAGAGGAGAGAAACCTTACAAGTGTGATATGTGTGGTGTAGGTTTTGCTGATAATAGAACACTAAAAGATCACAAGAGAAGACATACAGGAGAGAAACCTTACAAGTGTGATATATGTGGTGTAGGTTTTGCTGATAATAGCACTCTAATATATCACAAGAGAAGACATAAGGGAGAGAAACCTTACAAGTGTGATTTATGTGGTGTAGGTTTTACTGAAGGACGCAAGCTAAAACATCACCAGCGAAGGCATACAGGAGAGAAACTTTACAGATGTGATATGTGTGCTGCAAGTTTTATCTTTAAGTGCTATCTAATAAGCCATATTAGAAAACATACAGGAGAGAAACCATACAAGTGTGATATCTGTAGTGTAGGTTTTGCTGATAGTAGCACACTAAAACATCACAAGACAAGACATACAGGAGAGAAACCATACAAGTGTGATATGTGTGGTGTAGGTTTTGCTGATAGTAGCACACTAAAAGATCACAAGAGAATACATACAGGAGAGAAACCTTATAATTGTGATATGTGTGGTGTAGGTTTTGCTAATAGTAGGACACTAAAACATCACAAGAGAAGACACGTAGAAGAGAAACCTTACAAGTGTATGTGTGGTGCAGCTTTTATTTATAGAGACAGTTTAAAACGTCACAAGAAAAAACATACAGGAGAAAAATCTTACAAATGTGATACGTGTGGTGTAGGTTTTACTGATAGAGGCAGTCTAAAACATCACCAGCGAAGGCATACAGAGAATCTTTACAGATGTGTTATGTGTGGTGCAAGTTTTACCTTCAAGAGCTATCTAATAAGCCATATTAGAAAACATACAGGAGAGAAACTTTACAAATGTGTTATGTGTGGTGCAAGTTGTATCTTCAAGAGCTATCTAATAAGGCATATTAGAAAACATACAGGAGAGAAACCATACAAGTGTGATATGTGTGGTCTAGGTTTTGCTTATAATAGAACACTAAAAGATCACAAGAAAAAACATACATGAGAGAAACTTTACAAATGTGATATGTGTGGGGCAAGTTTCATTTGCAAGAGCATTCTAACAGACCATATTGGAGAACATACAGGATAGATACCTTAGATATGTGGTATGATTTTTTTTTTTTTTTCTCAAAATCATTCTAATAAAACATTTTAGAAAACATACAGGAGAGAAACCTTACAAAAGTGGTGTATGCAATTTTGGCTTTGCTCATAACAATAAACTAAAATGTCGCAAAAGAAAAACATACTGGAGAGAAACCTTACTTACGTTAAGTTTGTGGTGTAGGTTTTTATGAAGGAAGCAGCCTAATGCAACACAAGAGTAAACATACAGGAGAGAAACCTTACAAATGTGACAAGTGTGATGCAGGTTTTACTCAAAGAAGCAGTCTATTATAACACAAGAGAAAACACATAAGAAAGAACACATATAAATGTGATATTTATTATATAGGTTTTCTCATTGATACAATCTGTAATGTTACTAGAGAAAACATACAGAAGACAAGCTTTACAAATGTAATGTGTGTGATGTAGGTTTTGTTCAAACAAACCATCTAATAACATACAGGAGAGAAACCTTACAAATGTGATGTGTGTGATGTAGGTTTTGTTCAAACAAACCATCTAATAACATACAGGAGAGAAACCTTACAAATGTGATGTGTGTGATGTAGGTTTTGTTCAAACAAACCATCTAATAACATACAGGAGAGAAACCTTACAAATGTGATGTAGGTTTTGCTCAAACAAACCATCCAATAACATACAGGAGAGAAACCTTACAAATGCTTTTTGACTTGTTTCACTTTAGAGTGTAAATCTAACAGTACACCAATCAATATTAAACATCATCCATACTAAGACGGCCAATATCTCCACAAGTCTTCACATACAGGACTCAATTGTAACTGATGGGATGTGTGTGGTGAAGTATTTGTTTATTGTAATGTGTTTGAAATAAAAGTTTTAAGTTGGCATAAAGAGCTTTATGTTGTGCTTAGTGAAGTACAGTTTTTGTGTCTTATTTGAAGTGACAAGAAAAATATAATATAGATTTTTAATTTGTTTTTTTTTTTCCTTTTATCAGAAACAATTCAGTTAGTTGTACACTTGTCTGGTCCATGCTACACTATCACACACATTTTTTAGACAGTGGCAAACTTGTCTTGTCCATGCTACACCATAACACACATATTTTAGACAGTGGCACACTTGTCTTGTCCATGCTGTCAGGCTAGGATCAACAATATCAAACCTACTACTGCTATAGTCTAGGACAGCAATGCAACCAGTATCTTTTCCTGGCTGCCTTGTAGGGTCTCAGGAGAGGCAAAGACAATGGAAGTAAACCCCAAACATGTAAGGAGCAGAAAACCCAAGATGGTTAGTGATCTGTTACTGATCCTATCCAGCATTTCCTACAGTTAAACTGGTACCAAGCAGAGTTGTGTTCTCTTGAAATGAACCAGTGAGACTGAAAGTTGGAAGTCTAGGCAACACAGAATCTCCATACACATTGCCCCAGCTTGTGTTACAGAAAATCATCTCAGCATCAACTATTCAATCATCATAGAAGACACACAATCATAGATTTAGGAAGGGCCAGAATATTAAATTGTGAGCCTGGTCTCTCAGAAAATCTTGAGCTGATCAATGACATCTGCCATCATAAACAATGATCTTCACAGACATGGACATTGTGACACTTCAAGATAGATGTCTTGTTGATGATGAATCAATTAGTGAACAAGACTTCCTTGTCTGTTGGCAAGGCTATTTCATACATTGTTCAATGTGAGGCCAGTTTTAAAAAGAAGTTTCATGGACAACCAATGTACAGCACTGGCATTTTAAAATATAGTTATTGTCCATATTTTGTTAACATTCTGTACATTCAAGTTCAACACTACTATCTATCTATTGTCCTTTCGAGCCAAAGACGGCACATATGGCAAAACCACAATCTCAAAAACAGAAACCTTGCGTGCCAAAGTGGCACATATAGTGCAGATATCACTGCTCTAAAGTTATGGCGCTGTTTCCTTAACAACAGTACACCAGGTTATATTTCTCTTCCTGAAAAAAATGTCTGTTCCCATTAAATCTTGGTAACATGGTCAACACTACAACATGTTATATTTCTTTTCTTTAAAAATGTGTCAGGTCCCATTAAGTCTTGATGACATGGTTAACAAAATAGCAGGTTATATTTCTCTTCCTGGCTAAAGTGTGGTGCTATATAAAACAAATTCTGACCTATGGAAGCGAATCATGGACAGTGGACAAACAAATGAAAAAACGGTTAGAGGCCACAGAAATGGGATTTCTCAGAGTGATGAAAGTTCCCTGGACAGCCAAAAAGACCAACTGAGAAATTCCCAAAGAGGCCAACACAAAAAGGGAACTCCTAAAAAATACCAGAAAGAAACAAAACAACATTTTTCTGGCATTTCATGTGATGATGAAAGTTGGAATATTTGGTTCTATCTATCTATTGACCTTTCGGTTCGTAGCTGACCCATAGGGCGTAGACCAAGCTACTCCTTCTTTTATCTGAATTTTTGTTCTAGCAGTTTTCAATTCTTTTAAAGAAATTTTGTCAAATCTCGCCATTTGTCTCTGTGCAAGCAGCTCTATCTCATTGAGGGAGCCGATTGCTGCTGCTCTTGCCTCTCCCATCAATGTTCTTCTCAGTGTCTCTCTGGGTCTTCCTCTTTTTCTCTTACCTGTTGTTTCCCACATGAGGGCTTGCTTTGCTATTTGGTTTTTATTTCTTCTCATCACATGTCCAACATATGACCATCGTCTTTTCTTTATTACTGAATATTTGGTTACAACTGGCAAAATACAGGGTAAGTGAGATCGCGGTCGGCAAAAAGCGAAGATACTAGATAGCTTGGTGTCATGGCATGGAAAACAGTCAACAACAGAATTGAAATGATGCATTGTGGATTGACATGATCGCCTATACCAACCGGTATAGCACATGTTGATGATGGCCTTAGATCGCGATACTTCACTTATTGTGTCGTGATGTTATGTGCTGTCATGAGTTCTTTTGTCCATCTATAGATATTGTCTGTCCACTTTAACCTGTGTCTGTCTCTACTTCGTGTACCTGGCATGTGGCATATTCCTTTCAAATGTAACTTCCTGTGTATTATTGTCTCTTTGCGAGTCACCGTTCATTTGTTTTCATTGAATTATAGGGGACTGGGTGTTTTAGAGGTAAAGTGTTGACCTCTGTTCAATAACGTCCCGGTTTCTCATCATTCTCTTCCAATCCCCAGACCACTTCGAAGTTAGATCAGGTGTAAGACTGGGGCTCGTAATATCTCCTGTCCAATGTTTATTACATACTTTGATTATATATGCGAGTTAGCCAATACATCAGAAGCATGGGAGATCAACTAGGTTCTAATTGCAGATGACCAGGCACTGATACATGGAAAAATACATTTACAAAAACACTTAAATAGACTCAAAAGCAGAGGAACATACTACTTGAAAATGAACAAAACAGAGATCATTAATATCGCAAAAGAGAAACATCAACACAACTATAAACGGTAAACAACTAAAACAAGTAGAGGAAATGTAATACCTAGGAGTTCTCGTGACAAACTACAATTCACAAACAACAGAAATAAACTCAAGATGCAACAAAGCCTGTCAAATCATTGGACAGCTATTGCCCAACAAAGAAATAAATTTGGAGGCAAAATGGGCAATGCAATCTTCATCCCAACGTTGAGCTACCAATGTAGACCTAGATCCTGGACCCTAGATGCATTAGCGTATTCTCTATGCTACCGCCGACAGCCTGAACATATTAACGAAATACAAAAGGAAATGATAATTTATTAATTTTTAAAATTAATTATGTTACAAATTTTCGAATATTCTATTACAGATTTCATGGGCCAATATGATTTATTTGCAGTCTGACACAAGGACTAAGATTATATATCACATGAACAAGAAATAGCATATGTAATGCCTGCTAGAAAACATGTCATGCAATGGAAATATAACAATAAAAATACTAACAAACCATATTTAAACATAGGAAATATATGTTGTTATCCTTTAGATGTAGATTCAGTGCTACATATCTTTGAACTGTCTAAAACCATATGTATCACTGAGCTCAAATAATATCGATTCAGTTCAGCTCCATACGTTTCTAAGTAGAATCAAAATGAAAATGTGACTTATATGTCGTTGAACTACAGACTATGGGAACCACTGAATGTCTTAAACACTTTATTGTTCTTTGGTTTACAGGAAAATACAGTTTACTCTATCATATGCCTCAAACATGAGGCCTTTCTAAACTGATGTCCTCACAGAATGCAGTGAACTTTTTAGACTAACATTATCTCCTACAATGTGATCTTCAAAAGGAAACCTGCAGAAATGATATCGCTGCAGAGGTCTTATAGAAAAGATGATACTGGATATGTCATGTTTTCAGAGTGTCTTAGACAGTTACATAGAAAGTATGTCTTCACAATACTGCAGATGACAAAGAGAACAAGGGGAAGACCAAATGTGACATGGCTTGGTACTGTTGATGAAGAATTAAAGGAAAATGGCAATAAACTAACAGTAGAGATCTCTATAGATTGCTTTGTATAACAGAGGGCATAAAGTGGACTAATTCAGTTTTATTTTTAAACACACAACTGGTTTTGTTATTTATTTAAATTGTTACATAAAAATGTTAGTTATGGTCACACATTTGAAAGCTCTAAATTCAACAAATGAAAATGTAAACTCTATAACAGTTATGTTTCACAACATTTTATTTTGTTCTGATCTATTTTTAGATTTTATTCAATATCTATTCTCAGGAAGGTCAAGGTAAAGGCTGCAGTCAAAACACTGGTCTCAAGGTGGTAAACAACAGTAATCCTGGACAAGTGACAGGAAAAGAGAAGGTACTTCAGTCTCAAGTTTGTGAGGCTCATAATGATGATTATCAAAGTGAAGATCTGAGAACATGCAAAAGGAAACATACAGGAGAGAAACCTTACAAGTGTGATATGTGCGATGTAGGTTTTACTAAAAGTAGCTCACTAAAACGTCACAAAAGAAAACATACAGGAGAGAAACCTTACAAGTGTGATATATGTGATGTAGGTTTTACTAAAAGTAGCTCACTAAAACGTCACAAAAGAAAACATACAGGGGAGAAACCTTACAAGTGTGATATGTGTGGTGTAGGTTTTGGTGATAGTAGCTCACTAAAATGTCACAAGATAAGTCATACAGGAGAGAGACCTTACAAGTGTGATATGTGTGGTGTAGGTCTTTGTAACAGTAGCTCACTAAAACGTCACAAGAGAAGACATACAGGAGAGAAACCTTACAAGTGTGATATGTGTTGTGTAAGTTTTATTGATAGTAGCTCACTAAAACTTCACAAGAGAAAACACACAGGAGAGAAACCTTATATGTGTGATATTTGTGGTGTAGGTTTTGCTGATGGAAGCAGTCTAAAACATCACCAGCAAAGGCATACAGGAGAGAAACTTTACAAATGTGATATGTGTGGTGCAAGTTTTATCTTCAAGAGCCATCTAATAAGGGATATTATAAAACACACAGGAGAGAAACCTTACAAGTGTGATATCTGTGGTGTAGGTTTAACTAATAATAGAACACTAAAATGTCATAAAAGAAGACATAGAGGAGAGAAACCTTACAAGTGTGATATGTGTGGTGTAGGTTTTGCTGATAATAGAACACTAATAGATCACAAGAGAAGACATACAGGAGAGAAACCTTACAAGTGTGATATGTGTGGTGTAGGTTTTGCTGATAATAGCACTCTAAAATATCACAAGAGAAGACATACAGGAGAGAAACCTTACAAGTGTGATATATGTGGTGTTGGTTTTACTGAAGGACGCCAGCTAAAACATCACCAGCGAAGGCATACAGAGAATCTTTACAGATGTGTTATGTGTGGTGCAAGTTTTACCTTCAAGAGCTATCTAATAAGCCATATTAGAAAACATACAGGAGAGAAACTTTACAAATGTGTTATGTGTGGTGCAAGTTGTATCTTCAAGAGCTATCTAATAAGGCATATTAGAAAACATACAGGAGAGAAACCATACAAGTGTGATATGTGTGGTCTAGGTTTTGCTTATAATAGAACACTAAAAGATCACAAGAAAAAACATACATGAGAGAAACTTTACAAATGTGATATGTGTGGGGCAAGTTTCATTTGCAAGAGCATTCTAACAGACCATATTGGAGAACATACAGGATAGATACCTTAGATATGTGGTATGATTTTTTTTTTTTTTTTTTTTTCTCAAAATCATTCTAATAAAACATTTTAGAAAACATACAGGAGAGAAACCTTACAAAAGTGGTGTATGCAATTTTGGCTTTGCTCATAATAATAAACTAAAATGTCGCAAAAGAAAAACATACTGGAGAGAAACCTTACTTACGTTAAGTTTGTGGTGTAGGTTTTTATGAAGGAAGCAGCCTAATGCAACACAAGAGTAAACATACAGGAGAGAAACCTTACAAATGTGACAAGTGTGATGCAGGTTTTACTCAAAGAAGCAGTCTATTATAACACAAGAGAAAACACATAAGAAAGAACACATATAAATGTGATATTTATTATATAGGTTTTCTCATTGATACAATCTGTAATGTTACTAGAGAAAACATACAGAAGACAAGCTTTACAAATGTAATGTGTGTGATGTAGGTTTTGTTCAAACAAACCATCTAATAACATACAGGAGAGAAACCTTACAAATGTGATGTGTGTGATGTAGGTTTTGTTCAAACAAACCATCTAATAACATACAGGAGAGAAACCTTACAAATGTGATGTAGGTTTTGCTCAAACAAACCATCTAATAACATACAGGAGAGAAACCTTACAAATGTGATGTATGTGATGTAGGTTTTGCTCAAACAAACCATCCAATAACATACAGGAGAGAAACCTTACAAATGCTTTTTGACTTGTTTCACTTTAGAGTGTAAATCAAACAGTACACCAATCAATATTAAACATCATCCATACTAAGACGACCAATATCTCCACAAGTCTTCACATACAGGACTCAATTGTAACTGATGGGATGTGTGTGGTGAAGTATTTGTTTATTGTAATGTGTTTGAAATAAAAGTTTTAAGTTGGCATAAAGAGCTTTATGTTGTGCTTAGGGAAGTACAGTTTTTGGGTCTTATTTGAAGTGACAAGAAAAATACAATATAGATTTTTAATTTGTTTTTTTTTCCTTTTATCAGAAACAATTCAGTTAGTTGTACACTTGTCTGGTCCATGCTACACTATCACACACATTTTTTAGACAGTGGCAAACTTGTCTTGTCCATGCTACACCATAACACACATATTTTAGACAGTGGCACACTTGTCTTGTCCATGCTGTCAGGCTAGGATCAACAATATCAAACCTACTACTGCTATAGTCTAGGACAGCAATGCAACCAGTATCTTTTCCTGGCTGCCTTGTAGGGTCTCAGGAGAGGCAAAGACAAGGGAAGTAAACCCCAAACATGTAAGGAGCAGAAAACCCAAGATGGTTTGTGATCTGTTACTGATCCTATCCAGCATTTCCTACAGTTAAACTGGTACCAAGCAGAGTTGTGTTCTCTTGAAATGAACCAGTGAGACTGAAAGTTGGAAGTCTAGGCAACACAGAATCTCCATACACATTGCCCCAGCTTGTGTTACAGAAAATCATCTCAGCATCATCTATTCAATCATCATAGAAGACACACAATCATAG
Source organism: Megaustenia siamemsis (assembly GCA_032433765.1). Lineage (NCBI taxonomy): Eukaryota > Metazoa > Mollusca > Gastropoda > Stylommatophora > Ariophantidae > Megaustenia > Megaustenia siamemsis. Next base: position 16,249,775 of record JAVIAB010000159.1, read on the forward strand.
ATTTAGGAAGGGTCAGAATATTAAATTGTGAGCCTGGTCTCTCAGAAAATCTTGAGCTGATAAATGACATCTGCCATCATAAACAATGATCTTCACAGACATGGACATTGTGACACTTCAAGATAGATGTCTTGTTGATGATGAATCAATTAGTGAACAAGACTTCCTTGTCTGTTGGCAAGGATATTTTATACATTGTTCAATGTGGGACCTGTTTTAAAAAGAAGTTTCATGGACAACCAATGTACAGCACTGGCATTTTAAAATATAGTTATTGTCCATATTTTGTTAACATTCTGTACATTCAAGTTCAACACTACTATCTATCTATCTATTGTCCTTTCGAGCCGAAGACGGCACATATGGCAAAACCACAATCTCAAAAACAGAAACCTTGCGTGCCAAAGTGGCACATATATAGTGCTGATATCACTGCTCTAAAGTTATGGCGCTGTTTCCTTAACAACAGTACACCAGGTTATATTTCTCTTCCTGAAAAAAATGTCTGTTCCCATTAAATCTTGGTAACATGGTCAACACTACAACATGTTATATTTCTTTTCTTTAAAAATATGTCAGGTCCCATTAAGTCTTGATGACATGGTTAACACAATAGCAGGTTATATTTCTCTTCCTGGCTAAAGTGTGGTGCTATATAAAACAAATTCTGACCTATGGAAGCGAATCATGGACAGTGGACAAACAAATGAAAAAACTGTTAGAGACCACAGAAATGGGATTTCTCAGAGTGATGAAAGTTCCCTGGACAGCCAAAAAGACCAACTGAGAAATTCCCAAAGAGGCCAACACAAAAAGGGAACTCCTAAAAAATACCAGAAAGAAACAAAACAACATTTTTCGGGCATTTCATGTGATGATGAAAGTTGGAATATTTGGTTCTATCTATCTATTGACCTTTCGGTTCGTAGCCGACCCATAGGGCGTAGACCAAGATACTCCTTTTATCTGAATTTTTGTTCTAGCAGTTTTCAATTCTTTTAAAGAAATTTTGTCAAATCTCGCCATTTGTCACTGTGCAAGCAGCTCTATCTCATTGAGGGAGCCGATTGCTGCTGCTCTTGCCTCTCCCATCAATGTTCTTCTCAGTGTCTCTCTGGGTCTTCCTCTTTTTCTCTTACCTGTTGTTTCCCACATGAGTGCTTGCTTTGCTATTTGGTTATTATTTCTTCTCATCATATGTCCAACATATGACCATCGTCTTTTCTTTATTACTGAATATTTGGTTACAACTGGCAAAATACAGGTTAAGTGAGATCGCGGTCGGCAAAAAGCGAAGATACTAGATAGCTTGGTGTCATGGCATGGAAAACAGTCAACAACAGAATTGAAATGATGCATTGTGGATTGACATGATCGCCTATACCAACCGGTATAGCACATGTTGATGATGGCCTTAGATCGCGATACTTCACTTATTGTGTCGTGATGTTATGTGCTGTCATGAGTTCTTTTGTCCATCTATAGATATTGTCTGTCCACTTTGACCTGTGTCTGTCTCTACTTCGTGTACCTGGCATGTGGCATATTCCTTTCAAAGGTAACTTCCTGTGTATTATTGTCTCTTTGCGAGTCACCGTTCATTTGTTTTCATTGAATTATGGGGGACTGGGTGTTTTAGAGATAAAGTGTTGACCTCTGTTCAATAACGTCCGGGTTTCTCATCATTCTCTTCCAATCCCCAGACCACTTCGAAGTTAGATCAGGTGTAAGACTGGGGCTCGTAATATCTCCCGCCCAATGTTTATTACATACTTTGACTATATATGCGAGTTAGCCAATACATCAGAAGCATGGGAGATCAACTAGGTTCTAATTGCAGATGACCAGGCACTGATACATGGAAAAATACATTTACAAAAATACTTAAATAGACTCAAAAGCAGAGGAACATACTACTTGAAAATGAACAAAACAGAGATCATTAATATCGCAAAAGAGAAACATCAACACAACTATAAACGGTAAACAACTAAAACAAGTAGAGGAAATGTAATACCTAGGAGTTCTCGTGACAAACTACAATTCACAAACAACAGAAATAAACTCAAGATGCAACAAAGCCTGTCAAATCATTGGACAGCTATTGCCCAACAAAGAAATAAATTTGGAGGCAAAATGGGCAATGCAATCTTCATCCCAACGTTGAGCTACCAATGTAGACTTAGATCCTGGACCCTAGATGCAGTGGCGAATTCTCTATGCTACCGCCGACAGCCTGAACATATTAACGAAATACAAAAGGAAATGATAATTTATTAATTTTTAAAAATAATTATATTACAAATTTTCGAATATTCTGTTACAGATTTCGTGGGCCAATATGATTTATTTGCTTTGACTTGCATTTATTAAAGCAATGTTTTCCTATGGTCACTATAACTTTTGTGTATGAAATCGAAACTACTTGTATGGTTTCTCTCCTGTAAGACATACAGGAGAGAAACCATACACGATAGTACATGAAACCGCTAATAAGCATCGGTACAGTTCTCTTCTCTCCGACTTAGAATTAATGACTTTGACATTCAAAAATTCCCGTCAAAATAATACGGCGAGAGCTACCCATACAAAATGCGGTTTCATGGGTTATTTTTTTAGCTCTAGCCAATCAGAAGCGTCACAAAGTGAAAGAGAAACTATGTCTGATTACCGAAATTTCCTAACTTATTTATAACTACGTTATGCGTATCATCATCTCTAGAAAGAACTTTTTCTGCTCTCAAGAGAATCGAATCTTATTGTTGCTCAGCTCAGACAAAAGAACGCTCATCTGGTTTGGCAATAATGTCCATTGATAAATAAATCATTCAGAAACTTAGAAACCCAACAGTACTTTCAATGACAAAGTCACCGAGACATTTTCGTCCTATACAAGACGGATGGAGTTAACATATAAATGAGTAAGTAATTTAAAATGTAGTGATGTCATTAGCAAACATTACTACATGTTATACTACTGAATATAATGTATGTCTTTATTTATTATATCAACGGTAGCCCAGACCCCAAAACCAGTATACACCACTGCCTAGATGCAAGAACAATAAGAAAAATAACACCAACTGAGATGTAATGTGTTAAACGAATGACAGGAAACAGTCTGAGAGATAAGATCTGAAATGAAGAACTGAGAAAAATGCTAGTAATAACCCCCGCCATATAATATATAATGAAACAACAGATAAAATGGTGTAGCCACATGACAAGGCAGAAAGATCAAAACACAACACGAGTCTTCAATAAACGTTACGATAACATCAGACCCAAGGCCCGACCACGAAAAAGATGGATTGACGGAATATTAGAAACACTAGGAAACAACAACAGCAGCAGAGGCGAACAAAAGCCCGCAGGTTATATCTCCCCTCCCCCTACCTACATTCAAAGGCAAATGAGGAAGGAAAGAAGAATCCACAGTGTCTTCAAAGTTTTACTCTCCTGCTGTCTCTATTAATGAGAACCGACTTCTATCCTTCTGGATAATGGCGATAAAAATAGGAGGTACTGTGTCCGCACTGCGCACGTTAGAACTATTGTCCTTGAAAAATAGAAAAGAGTAAACCAAAATGACCCTTGTGTGGGCAACAAAGTGGATCATTTTTATTTTAGAAAACCAATGCCGGAGACGGATGCGATGAAAGACTCAACAACGGTGAGCGCTGAAGAATAAGATGTTCAAATTGTGTTTAAATAGATTTGTTCTTCATTTTTAGAACTTTTAAAGTTGAAAGCTTTAATGTTGCTTTTCCTGTCAGTCCACTCAATTGTTCACATTCTTTTATAAATCTGTATTCCAAAGGTTTCAGTTTTCTTCTTTGTTTTCCTATATAATGCCCGTGTTTATGTACCGTACACGGGTGGAGTAGGTATATCATCAAGTACCGGGCCTGCTGGTGTAGGTGATCATGTCTCTCCAAATTTCGATCTCGACAGCTATTTATCATTTCTGTTATTGACCTTCTGCTAAGCCATTCTGTTAAGCTGTCTGTTATTTTTTTTTTCTCTTTGCTTCTCTCTATCTCTTCGTCCCTCAATTTTTCCACTTGATACAATATTTTCTAGTTGTTCTCTTCTCATTACATGGCCTAAAAATGATGATTGTTTGTTCCTGATATTGTAAATTAGCTCTATTTTTGCTTTGACCTCTCTCAGAACATCTTCATTACTCTTCTTAGCTGTCCATGATATTCTCAACATTCTTCTGTAAAACCACATTTCTACAGTCTCCAGTGATTTTCTTGTCTGTTGTCCTATTGTCCATGAATATGCATCCATATGTTAAGACTGGCTCAACGTAACATTTATGATTGTACAAAGAAGTTACGACAGTTGTTTTCTGTTGCCTTCCGTCGGTTTGTTTATGGTTGACTCCGCTAGCCTTTGACTAAAAAGTCTCACCCACAAGGCAGTGGGGTTGTTATACTTCGGGGTACCCTCCCTTAGCCACTTACTTTCCCGAGCTTACTGCAGGGCCGCCACAGATTGTACTGTTTATTGCATACATTAGCAGGTAAAATTACTCGACCTGACCACAAGTCACGTAAGTATATGTTTTTCAAAAGTTCAGCATTTTAAAAATAAAATGTATTATCCACCTTTATATATGCGAGAGCTGGAAAACAGTATAATTCCATCTTTTTCCCAGTGTTTCTAATATTCCGTCAATCCATCTTTTTCGTTATACATAAGTAAAACGCTTGAATCTAATTTTTCAAAGTAAATACCTGTCGATTGGAGTAGGAATAACACTTGATTCTAATTTCTCAAAGTATATACCCGTCGATTGGAGTATGAATAACACTTGATTTTAATTTCTCAAAGTAAATACCTGTCGATTGGAGTAGAAGCAAACCCGAATAAAATGCTGGCTGAAATCGGATGCACTGGGCCACTGGCGCAGAACACAGTGCAACGTTTTAACGGGTGTTCAATCAGAGTGGATCTGGCGAACTCTACTTGTGATGTTCTGTCTGAGGGGGTGATCAACACACTTAGCCCACAGCTGGACTTCATGTGAGAGTCTGGAATCCTTACTCTAATTGAGTCCTGATCGCGGAGAGAGAGAGAGAGAGAGAATTTCTCAAAGTAAATACCTGTCGATTGGAGTAGGTATATGGTTGGTAATGGTTGGCTCCGCTAGCCTTTGACTAAAAAGTCTCACCCACAAGGCAGTGGGGTTGTTATACTTCGGAGTACCCTCCCTTAGCCACTTACTTTCCCGAGCTTACCTGCAGGGCCGCCACAGATTGTACTGTTTACTGCATACATTAGCAGGTAAAATTACTCGACCTGACCACAAGTCACGTAAGTATATCTTTTTCAAAAGTTCAGCATTTTAAAAATAAAATGTATTATCCACCTTTATGTATGCGAGAGCTGGAAAACAGTATAATTCCATCTTTTTCCCAGTGTTTCTAATATTCCGTCAATCCATCTTTTTCGTTATACATAAGTAAAACGCTTGAATCTAATTTCTCAAAGTAAATACCTGTCGATTGGAGTACGAATAACACTTGATTCTAATTTCTCAAAGTAAATATATGTCGATTGGAGTAGGAATAACACTTGATTTTAATTTCTCAAAGTAAATACCTGTCGATTGGAGTAGGAATAACACTTGATTTTAATTTCTCAAAGTAAATACCTGTCGATTGGAGTAGGAATAACACTTGATTTTAATTTCTCAAAGTAAATACCTGTCGATTGGAGTAGGAATAACACTTGATTTTAATTTCTCAAAGTAAATATATGTCGATTGGAGTAGGTATAACACTTGAATCTAATTTTTCAAAGTAAATATCTGTCGATTGGAGTAGGAATAACACTTGATTCTAATTTCTCAAAGTAAATATCTGTCGATTGGTGTAGGTATAACACTTGATTTTAATTTCTCCTAACGTCCACCCAATTACTGTCTATTGTCCTTTCGTGCCGAAGATTGCACACAGATCAGAAATTCTAGACCCTTGTTTTTGACGTTCATTGTTATCATGTGTTAGAACTTGCACAATGCCTGCATTGTATCTCGCCACACGTCTCTTTTTGGCGAGTTACTCAATTTTGGCGGGGGATCTGATGCCTGCTGATGTTGTCGCTCATTAATATTCTTTTCAGCGTTTCTCTAGGTCGAAATATTTTTCTTTTACCCTCTGGTTCCCATTTGAGTGCTTGCTTTGAGATTATCATTGTGTCTCCTCTCTTCACAAGACCAACATATAACCAGGGAAAAGGCAAATAATTGCAGTGCTGCTTGAAGTAAAGCCGGTATCAAGGCAAACGTGGTGGGGTGTAACATACACTCCTACAAGGTGTGGTGACAGCTTTGTAAAAAAGGAACATAAGAAACTTCTGACGTTTCGGCCTACATGCGACCTTTTTGCAAAAAACGAGACCAACACAAACGGACAAAGAAAAAAAAATAAACCCTACAATATATAAAGTGAGCGGGACAAAGGAGATGGACTACATATTAAGAGAATAAAAACTGATAATACATGTATACACAAAATATTGTAAAAATAATGGGAGACTTAACTGAGACGATCCAGAAGTACTCTGTGTGGATGACAGAAGTCGAATACGGGTATGATAAGCCGTGAAAAAGGAAAGAGGTACCGCGCACAGTTACGTGATTAGAGGAGAGGCATCATAGGAGTCGCAGATGATGATAGAAATGTGTGAATGTTGGTCACAAATTTGACGGGTATCGACTAGAACATTGTATACTAAGGTATATAACATATGTCCGATATCTTCTCTTGATTATAGATGAAATTGTTGGATATTTAGCCATCTCTGTTTTTTTCTTCACTAGACTTGGATTCATTTCAATGAACGCAAAGCATTTTTCAGACCCATTTGTTTTCTACTTCTTTTACTGTTTTAATGTTTTTGTGCTTGTTAGTTTTGATTTCCATATTTATCAAGGCTTCTGAAAGTCATTGCTGCCTTCACGATTTTGATTCTAATTTCTATCTGTATCTTCTTCTTGATCTTTGCAGCTTCCAAGATATGCAAAGTGATCTACTTCTTCCACTACCAAAGACACAAACATTTCTCTTCGTCTTTCATTCTTTAACGAAAACATTAACTGGACGCAGATGCTTTGTTTTGTGGTTTCTAGCTAGAATGTGATATTTTCGCTTTTTGGACCAACATATCCGATTTGAGAAATTCGTTAGCACCGGAATGTCTTTCCTCTTTACTTCTACTCGCTTGCTGCTGAGACTAGTCAGTCTGTTTCTAGGAGCACCACTTGGAGGTGGCGTAGGTCTAGACCAGTTCTTTTGTTCCCCGATACTGACGCAGCTGTCAGCTGTGGATCGTTGGCCGCTCTAAACTTAGCTTCTGATGGGCGTCTCGGAGCTCTATGCCGATCTGATAGAGAAAGTGTATAAATGGCGTCTATATTAATTATAATCTAATGAAATGTGAATATTGACGAACTGTATTCGTGGAAGCTATATGGAGATTGCCTATATACAACCAGTTAGGACCTTTTAGACGTCAACATTGTAATCGTCTATCATTCCTACAAAGGCAGAACTCCTCAAATAGGAGACATCAGACATGAAACTCCCAAAACATTGGTTGTGTATATTAAGAGACAGAAGTTCTGAAGACAGAAAGAAGCAACTTTTCTGAGTTATGGATAACCCGAATTCTTCTAACACGACAAGATAGAGTGGAGACACGTCAGAGGAAAGTAAATATTGAGATTAATGTCTGGTTTTATGTTGGCCTTTATGAACAGATTGACATTGCTTTCTGAATCACAATTTTGGTGTACATTTTTTTTTACAGAATGTAGTAAGTTCCTTTAAACATTAATACTCATTGTTTGTGTTAAACTGGATTTGAAGCATTAAATATGATGTTTTCATTATAGATTTAACTTTTTTTTTCTGGCTTATCACAATGTTATTTGGCCTTTATTGTTGTTGTTAGGCTTTACAATACCAATCTGGCAACCCAGGGCCTGTGTTTCTGCCATAGGACGAGGTTGGTCTTCTGTTGAGCCGAGAGTAAGGTTTGTTTTTATGATTGTTGTGTAAACCCACTGATAGTTTCATCTTTGATACAAGATGTTCTGTTTGACTCCAGTATACACGCCTGCTCACAAATTATTGTAACCCTTTCTTCTTTCTTCACTTCCGACTTCCTCACTCGTACCCGTTCGATGATGATGATCATGATGCGGTAGATACAAAAATAACAAAGTTCTGGTTCTCGCCCTTTTGATGATCTCACTCATTGTCAGTTGGTGGGTGTTATAGCGTTTCTTTGTCTTTGGTGTTGTCTGTCCCTCGTAATCTGGGTCTGCCTCTGACTCTTCTCCCTTCTGCTCTTGTATGGTAAGGAATCACACAGCATTTTAGCATATGGTTATGGAAGGCTCCTGTATCACTGCAAACGAATTAAAATCCATAATTTATGATAATTGTTCAACCGCCCGTGGAATCATTCAAATTACTATTTCATCTCCCAAACAAAGAAAGGTAACTGTAGTAGTCTCCATCATGTCTAACTGGACAAACAACTTTAATATTCTAACATATCTTTATGGGCAACCTACTTTTAATTTATTATTTATGTAGTATCGTAAAACGATAGTTTTTATTATCATCCATTCCATCAACATTGAGTGCCGACTCCACATTGTAGATTGGCAACCAACCATGGAGCGCCATTCCACTGTCTCTTGCTTTGATGGTGCAGATTGTCATAGGTTGTGACATGTCCATCTTTTGATGTTACTCGTCCATGTTAGTCTTGGTCTGTCTCAGCCTCTTTTACCTTGTATTTTCCCCTCAAATATTATTTTTATTAGGCTGTTGTGTCTTTTAACATGCCCCCAAAATTTCATTTGTCTTCTTCTAATTGTGTTTGATAATTCTCTTTTCATTTTTAGTTGTTTTAAAACTTCATCCTTTGACTTTGTTTTCTTTTCTTTCTATCCAATTCTGCATATTCTTCTATAGAATAGATCCACATTTCAATGCCTTCAATTTTCTTTTATGTTTTCTGGTCCAATGTCTATGTTTCTGCACCATACAGGAATATTGAGAAGATGTAGCATTTTACTATTCTTAGATTTAGCCCTGGTGTTATTTGTTTTGGTGTTAGTATATTTTTCATGGCATTAAAACTACTTTTTTCCATACCTGTTCTTTTGTTTATTTCAGATGTACATTTTCCATCACTGGTTATAATATGTGACAGGTAGTTGTAACTCTGAACTGTCTCCAGGTGTATTCCTTCAACTGTGGTATTTATTTGTAGGTCGTAAGAATTTTGTTTGTTTGTTCATATTTTTAGTCTTTTTGATATTCATATCTAGTATATTAATTTGCGATATGTGGATGACACAGTCTTAACAGCAGAGACAGAGAATGAACTACAAGAAATGATAGACATACTAGTAAAAGAAAGCAACAAGAAAGGTATCAGTCTGAATAGCAAGAAAACAGAAGTAATGGTTATATTGAAGAAATAATCATCACCATCATGCAGCATAAAAATAAATGTGACAAATCTGAAACAAGTGCAAAGTTCCAAATACTTGAGCACAGTGATAACATAAGATGGGAGATGCACCACAGAAATAAAAAGCAGAATAGCTCAGGCCAAAATAGCATTTCAGAAAATGAAAAATATCTTATGCAACAAATCTATGTCAATAAAAATTAGAAAGAGAGTTCATCGGTGCTATATAGAACCAATTCTGACCTATGGAATCGAATCATGGACAGTAGACAAACAAATGAAAAGACGATTAGAGGCCACAGAGATAGGATTTTTCAGAAGAATGTTGAAAGTTCCCTGGACAGCTAAAAAGACCAATGAGGAAGTTCTCAAAGAGGCCAACACAAAAAGGGAGCTCTTAAAGAACATCAGAAAGAAGCAATCAACATTTTTCGGGCACATCGTGTGAAGAGGAAAGTTGGAATACTTGGTTACAACTGGCAAAATAAAAGGAAAGAGAGATCATGGATGACAAAGAGAGAAAATACTGGATAGCTTGGTGTCATGGCATGGAAAACAGTTAACAACAGAACTGATACAATGCACTGTAGATAGAAGATTGTGGAGGGACATGATCACGTACGCCAACCAGTAAGGCACATGATGATGATGATGATCTAGTCAATATTTTTTGCTTGTCAAATTTATTTCATTAAGTATTTGTTGTAGATCTTTAGGATTTTCTGCTAGTAGTACAGTATCATCAGCATATATTAGGTTATTGTTTATCTTTCCATTAATGTTTAGGCCAGGCATCTCTATTATGTTTTTAAAGATTTGCTCAGTGTATAAATTTACACTAGCTTGGTAATAGGATGCATCCTTGTCTTACTCCTCTTTTTATTTTTTATATCAATGGGTGTAGAGTTCTCCTTGTTATATTTTGTTATTGCAGTCTGCTCCCAGTACAAGTTGCATTTTAGTAATAATAATTTGTTCACTCATTGTTAATTGTTATTTTAGCGTTTCTTTGGTTTTTTCTGTCAAACTTATTAATCTGGGTCTGCCTTTTGGTCTACTCCTCTTTTAATATAATATGTTTTATATAGTAATGAGGGAGCAGCAATAGCTCAGTGGTTAGTGAACTGGACTACCACGGACAAGGGGTAGGGTTCGATCCCAACCGACGGCTTCCGGGTTCACCCAGCCTTAAATGGGTACCGGATTTTTTTCTGGGAAAGTAAAGCAGCACGGGCGTAATTCCTGACCACATTACCCCAAAAATCATGTGCTGAAGGTCTGTAAAATATAGGGTCACTAACACCATATTTCTCTATATGCCACTTGGCGTGACGGGGGTACTTTACTTTTTTATATAGTAATGAATCACGCAACATTCTAACATATCCTTTTGGGCAAACCATTTTATTTATTATTGTTGTTTCTGTAGTACCGCGCACTGTACTGTAGTGTCACTGTGTATGATACTATTATGTGGCTTGCAGAATTTTATGATGGCTGCTTTTATGATGGTTCATTGACAATTTCTATCTCTTTCTCTTATAATATCATTTCGAAAAAGGCGCGCCTCCCAGCACCAGAGCTGGAAGTTGTCAGCGACCCACAGCTGATGGCTTGCGCCAGGACCGGTGAACCAAAACCATCTAGACCCTGGTCCACCTTCTCCATGGTGCCTCTAGTAACAGACTAACCTGTCTCGTCTGGCCAAGTGAGCAGGGATCGAAGAGGGAAGACAACCTGGTACTCAAAATTGTCATGCTGTAGTCGGATGTGTTGGGCCGAAAGGCGCAAATATAACAGTTATACTGCAAACTACAACACAATGCAGACACATCCACTTAATGTCCTTTTAAGGGCGGATGATGATAAGGAATTCTAGTCTATGAATACTCTAGAATACTTTAGTCATTTGATGAACGTAAGCCAGCAAGCAAGCAATATCATTTCGTATTCTGCCATGTCTGGATTACTCCAAGCGCTTTTCTCAGATATCTCATCTCTCTGGTGACAAGCTTTCTTTTATGCTTAGATGTAGTGACCTGTGTTTGGCTTTGGTAGCACAATGTTGGAATGAATAGCTCAATATTTAGAGCATAAGATGTTTCTTGGTGGTAATAAGAATTATTGCTATGCCATATGATAAATGGGACAGTTGTCCCAAAATTTGGTTTGCCTTTTATTGTGTCTTGTGTCTATTTCCTTTCCAATTTTACTAAAGTGTGTTACTTATTTTTATAACTTGATATTCTATTATTTATTATAGAATCTATAATCTATAACTATATGTAATGTCCTTGTTTTGTCTACCTATTGATATGACTTCAGTTTTTTTTTTAAAACTTATTTTCATGTTGTTTTTTATTTTACATTCTTTATTCAAAGACAATTGATTTTGTTAAAGGTCTATTTCTTCTAGAGCTGTTAGTAACTATAAGGGCCTAATCATTAACAAAAGTAGTTAATTTATATCTTCACACTGTGATTTGGCATCCTTGCATATTTTGTCAATGTAAGTGATAAACAAGAGTGGTGACAACATGCACCCTTGTATTACTCCAAATGTTACTGTGAATGGTTTTGATATTCCTTTACCCCTTACATAACAAACTCAAACATACTATATGCATGTCATAAATAATGAGTAATATTGTGTTTGTGATAATAACCAAATAACAAAGCAAGCCCTCATGTGGGAAACAACAGGTAAGAGGAAAAGAGGCCGATCCAAAGAGACACTGAGAAAAACATTGATCAGAGAGGCAAGAGCAGCAGGAATTGGCTTCTTCAATGAAGAGTAACTCTAAAAGTTGCTTGCACAGAACATAGACAAATGGCAAGATTTGATAAAAGATCTTTACAAGGATTGAAAACTGCTTATGTATAGATTATTTTTAATGTTAATGACTTCCAGTTGTATTTTGTATTGCTTCAGTACATACCATAAAGAAATTCTGTGTGTGCTGTTGAATGCCTATCTAAAGCCTATGAAATTAAAGACTAACTACTTTCCTTTCTCATTTACCTTGAAGTTTTGAGAGTAGATAATGTTAGCTATCTTTTCCTGTTCAGTTGGCCTCTCCTACTATTATATTTCCTTGTGTCTACCATTAATTTATTTTGTATCATGGTTGTTAATTATGTTTTGAGTCCCTGACCACTATTACGACACTATTCCAATATTTATTGATTATCATTTTTTGGCCATGTAATGAGAAGGGAACAGCTGGAGTATATAGTGACAACAGGGAAAATTAAGGGATGAAGAGATAGAGGGAAGCAAAGGGAAAAGATACCACACAGCTTAACAGAATGGCTTGGCAGAAGGTCAACAACAGAAATTATAAATAACTGTTGAGATTAAGAGGTGTGGAGAAACATGATCACCTACACCAGCAGACTGGTACTTTATGATAATGACTGTTATTCAAGATTTGTTTTTTGTGTGTGTGTGTGTGTGTGTGTGTGCGTGCGTGCGGTGCGTGTGCGCGTGCGCGTGCGCGCGCGCGCGCGTGATTCTTGATAATGATGATATTAATTTCTGAATTAGTATTATCATCTCTCATTAACTTATTATGACACTTTTCCAGTATTAATATTATCATCTTTCATTATCTTTGTTATGACACTATTCCTGTATTAATATTATCTCTCATTAATTTTATTTTTACACTATTCAAATACTAGTATTATCAGCTCTCATTAACTTTATTATGACACCATTCCAGTATTAGTATTATCATCTCTCATTAACTTTATTATGACACTGTTCCAGTTTTAGTATTGTCATCTCTCATTAACTTTATTATGACACTATTTCAATTTCCTGAATATTAAACATCCATCTTTTCTCTTTGACAGACAACATTATGGAAGCAAAGATTCACATTCCAATCTGGAATATCAAACAAGAGCCAGATAATGAAGTGAGTTAAATCTATCTATCCCTATATTTTCATTTCAAATCAAAGTTGGTACATCCAGCAGACATGAAACACTCTCCAATCTGATGATCCTATGCTGTTATTTGACAGATTTTATGAATCATAATGCATCATCATATAGCTTGTTTCTGTTGGAACTTGGCTTCTATGACAGTTACTCAGTTTTGTTGTGTCTTATTCCAGCATGGTCAAACTCATGGCAACAAATAGGTTCTATAGTTCCCACAGAAAAAAATTGCTCTGTCCATTGTGTAATATTGTCCCCTCCTTCATGAAAAGTAACAGCTGATAATACTTTCGACTAGACCTGACATTCCAATGGCTTTTATAACCACTTCTCTGAGATGGTCTTTTGATCTGTCCAGTAATTCTATTAACATGCACAAGTGTATTTAGATTTAGGCAGATGGCAATGGAATTTGGGGCTGTGGGTGTGAAATTCTCATATTGTTACAAAGTCCCGATGACTGGATAAACTAGCACTGGTGAGTAGGTGTAAATGAATTTCAACTATCGGCCATACTGACAGTTAAATCTTTGGGATCTTAAGGACAATAAGAAAAGTTTAATTTGCTGCTTATGATAGAATTCCAAACGCTGGAACAAAGATATAAAATTACTGGGAGGGGCCTATCTGAAGGTTGACCACCAATAAGACTGATCTCTTTCAGGTTTTATCTATGATTATGGGTGGTACCAGAAACAACAAATTTACACAAGAAAATTTAATGGGAGCAGTCAGACCATAATCAATTAATCTTCATGCACACAGTTTTGATTGAGAGCCTTTAACAAACTAATTTTTTTGAAATCAGTGGATTTTTTAGTTTTAGCTTGAAAGTTCACAGACAGTTTTAAAGTTCAGTACTGAAGGAGTTTAGGAGCACAGTGAGTAATGACATTGTAATTTATTACTAAGAAATTATTCAGTCAGTCCCAGTCTATTTGTGATACCTTGTACTCACCTTTTTCTTGATATTCCTTTCTCTTAACTATCTGGAACCATGCCTTTCATAATGATCTTCTTTAGAATGTTATATAGTTTTATATGATCATAATGTTTTATTTTCTTAGTTTCTGTGTTATTTAGCTGTGATCTCTGAGAATTTATTTTGTGGCAAATTGGAAATAGTTATTATTTTATCTGACTATGATATCACTCTTGTTGTGGCTGGAGGGCTTGTGTGCCACTGGGATCCAAGTAGCTATGCCAGTGGGAGCATGGCTTCCAGCAGCGTCACCCAAGCTGGACAAGTTCTTGGTGAATGGCCAGACAAAGATACTGGGGTAGATGGAACCCTTTAAGTGAAGACACAGAACTCACTGGCTAGTGGTCCTTGCTCTGGTCTGAAATAATCAATTCCCAGTCATAGGTTAAAAGCCTTTGTCTTTTTTTCTCTTTCTGTCCTCATATATGTAAGTGGTGCTCAGAAGACCAGATCGCCCATGAGAGAGAAAACTCTACGCAAAGCTCAGGTAGATGGTGCCCTGAGAGTCGACCATCTAAGGGCAGAATCCCCTTACAGAAATGACAATCTGCTGCCTTGCAGGAAGTTTGGAGACAATTAAAAGCTAAGGAATGCAAGCCAAATAAAATTCTGGTGGAAATCAAATGCTGCTGGCCATTGGCACAGAACATGGTACAATGTCAAAATGTGTACTTAATCATAGTGGATTTAATAGATTCTAGTTATGGTGCTCTGTCTGTGGAGTCCTACCAGGAAGGTGTAGTTCCGGTCCCCATGCCTTTGAAGAGGCCCACTGCAAGCTACTGGTGGTCACCCTGACCCATTTTGGAGAGCCAGAAAATAGGACCAGAGGGAAACTACCTGTACTGACAATCTACACTATCAAAGCAAGAGACAGAGAGGAATGGCAATCTATGGCAGCCAACCTTTGATGCGGAGATTGCACTTTATAATGATATGGTAATTGAAGCTGTATTCTTTGTGTACCTAATTGATCTCCTTATTGCAGTATTTACTAATGGTGAACTTTACTCTTTCATTCTCAGGATGACAGAAATATAGAAACTCAGAGTCTATTTCCTGTAGGAGATATAAAGCAGGAAGCTGGATGTAAAGTGAGTTGATTGTGTAGTATTAAAGTCATATAGCAACAGAGTCACTCAATTGAAGTTTGGAGGATTTTGTTCTGCTCTTCATGGCACAGTTTTGTATGTTGGTCACCGAGTGAAACTAGAACAAGTATCACATCTTTCTTTCTTTCTTCACTTCCCCTAGTACCCATTTGGGTGTTGAGGGTGCTACAAAGTTCTGGATCTCACCCATTTGATTGCCTAATTGATTGTTAATTCTCTGCCAAATTTTTGATTTGCCTTATTTCATCACATATCTATTTCTTTGTTGATATTTACCATTTTCAGAAAAATTATGGACACAGTTATTTAAAGTGTCTTACTTGTTTTAAACTTAATGTTCTATAGCTATGTTTGATGTCTTCTTTTGTCTTCCTACTGATATAATTTCTATTTTTTTCAGTTCTTGTTTTCATGTTGTTATTCATTTTACATTCTTTAGTCAAAGATTGTAGATTTTGTTGAAGTTCTGTTTCTTCAAAAGACAAAAAAATTCTGGTAATCAGCAAAAAGTAGTTAAAACACATCCATGTATTACACCAGATATTACTGCAAATGATTTTGATGTTCCTTTCTTCTTCTTCTTTTCAACTCCCTGTGGAGCATAGATCTTCAACAAACACTTTCCAAGCCATTCTGTTTCTTGCTATTCTTTTGAGATCATTCCATGTCTTCCCCATTATCTTCATCTCTGCTTCCACCTGTCTTCTCCAAGAATGTTTTGGTCTTCCTCTTTGTCTTTTTCCTTCGGGATAAAAAAAAAGTGCCTGTTGTGTAATCTCAGTTGGCTTCTGCACTATGTGTCTTATCTAGCTCCATCGTCTTCATTGTATTTCTTATTCACTGTTATTTGACAGGTCCTCATCAAGGCCAGCTCCTTGTCGTGGGGATGGGGCTTAACAGTCACCAGGGACTGAAAACTAAGACTGGCCAGGCCTTCCTACAACCGAGCAAGACCACAGTCTGCTCTAGCAAGTTCAAGTGCTGAAGTCGGAGGCAACCAGCCAAAAGGCGCACAACAATCAGGATGCCACGCACTCAACGCATATGGAAGTATGTCTATAACCGCAAATCGATATGGCACTCGCCCTGTGATGGGCACTCAGGCAGGTGCAGCGCCGGGCCCTCAGCCTCGAAAGGGCCCAACCTCTATTACTGGATGTCCTTCTCAACCGCTCTGTGGAGTCAGGGGGCGAGAGAATAGAGCTACTGGCCAATCCAAAATAAGACCACTAAAAATAATGCACTGGAATGCTGAAGGCATCAACAGCAAAAGAGATGGGTACAGTAAAAAGATACAATTAGAAAATATCCTGCATGAAGAACAAATAAGCATATGCTGTTTGCAGGAAACCCATCTAAACAACGACATAGCCTTGAAGATTAGGGGATACCAGTGCTACCGATCTGACAGAATAAATAGACAAAAGGGTGGAATACTGACTCTTGTAAGGAACAACATTAATGCATGTCAGATTGAAGTGTATATGGATGGGGCGGAATATCAAATACTGCACCTCAGGACAGGAAATATAGACTTCCATCTACTTAACTACTACTGTCCGAGTGACCGCCCACTAGCACTAGACACAATTACATTAAAAGAAAGAATAATTGTATGTGGAGACTTTAACAGCCACTCACAGAACTGGGGCTATGAACATATGGACAAGAGAGGTGAAGAGCTTGAAAATTGGCAGGATGACAATGGGCTTATACTATTAAACCAGGCAACAGATCCACCAACATTCTACTCCAGATCATGGCATACCACATCTACACCAGACCTTGCTTTCCATTCACCAGACCTGGATTGGAATATCACACGAATTGTTGGGAAACAACTTGGAGGCAGCGACCACCGACCAGTCTTTTTAGTGGTGCAAAATGAGGCCATCAGGGAGAGCAGCACTCTCTCCAGATGGAATTACAAAAATACAGACTGGAAAATGTATCAACACTACACCAGTGTACTGACTAAAGATATAAATACAGATAGAGACATCAACAAAATAGTTGATGAATTCAGTAGACTAATAATACAAGCTGCCAGTGAAACAATACCTAGAGGGGCACGGAAACACTACAAACCATACTGGAGTAGTGAACTAGAGGAACTGCACAATGACATGGAAACATCTCGAAAGCAAGCAGAAAATAACCCTTGCCAAGAACACCACAACAACTACCAGCATGCTAAAGCCAAATTTCAACGGGCTAAACTACAAGCCAGACGGAGAAGCTGGAAAGAGAAAACAGAGTCCTTGAATCTTGAACGAGACACAAGAAAAGTGTGGAAGCTTGTAAAACAGCTGAATGATGAGGGTACAGAAAGGAACACCAAAATTACACTGAAGAAGGATGGAAACATTCTAACAGGTAAACATGCAGCAAATTACTTTGCAGACTCCTTTGCAAATGACAATAATATTGAAATTAGCCTAGAAAAACGACAAGAGACCCGTTTAAAACAACAAAATGCAAGACAAGAAGAGACCAGACATGAAGTAATGGAAACACCCATTACACAAAGAGAGCTAGAGCTGGCAATATCCAAATTAAAAATGAAAAATTCACCAGGCAATGATGGAGTGTCCAATGAAATGATTAAGAACTTGGGAACTGCAGCTAAAGCAAAACTACTGCAGATCTACAACATTTGCTGGATCACAGGTAGAGTGCCACAGGCATGGAGAGAAGCAATTATGATACCATTACTAAAGCCAGGAAAAGATGGTTCAATGACATCCAGCTATAGACCAATCAGCCTTACAAGCTGTTTGTGTAAAACAATGGAACGTATAATCAATCTCAGACTGCAGTGGTATCTGGAAAGTGAAAATCTCCTTGTCCCACAACAAGCAGGCTTTAGACAGTGTTACTCTACCGAAGATCAAGCAACCTATCTTTCCCAGGAAATTGAAGATGCGTTTCAAGAAAAGAAACTGGTACTAGCAGCATGGATAGACCTAAAGAAAGCATTTGATAAGGTATGGAAGGAAGGGCTTTTGAAGAAACTGAGAAATTATGGAGTAAATGGCAGGATGTACAAATGGGTCAAAGCATACCTGCATAACAGGAGAGCCAGAGTGCAACTGGATGGTCTTAAGAGTAAGAAGGTCTTATTGCGCCAGGGCGTTCCACAAGGAGGGGTACTATCTCCAACACTTTTTCTGATCTACATCAATGACCTAGTTACTGAACTACCACATGGCATCAAAGTGGCAATGTATGCAGATGACTTGGTAATGTGGTGCACAGAGGAGTATGCAACAGTGGCCTCCAAATTGCTACAAAGAGCTATGAATGCACTGAATTCATGGACAAATAGA
The DNA here is from genome assembly GCA_032433765.1 of Megaustenia siamemsis. Taxonomy (NCBI): domain Eukaryota; kingdom Metazoa; phylum Mollusca; class Gastropoda; order Stylommatophora; family Ariophantidae; genus Megaustenia; species Megaustenia siamemsis. Next base: position 16,268,653 of record JAVIAB010000159.1, read on the forward strand.
TGGTGTATCAGCATCAATACAGACAAATGCAGTACTACACTTTTCACACTCTCCCCAAAACAAAAAGCAGGAGCCATCTACATAAACAATGAGCCTGTGAAAGAAGACATACAAGCTACATATCTCGGAGTTACATTTGATAACAAACTATCTTGGAAACAGCAGATAAATAAGGCAACCAAAAAAGCAAGGAGGAAATTGGCTATTCTAAGAAAGTTGTGTGGAACCACATGGGGTGCGAGTGGGAAAATACTCAGTAAAGTTTACCAACAGAGTATACGCCCACATTTAGAATATAGATCATCCGCATGGTGCTCAGCATCAAACACCACATTGCAAGAACTGGATAAAGTACAAAACCAGGCACTTAGGGTCATCACAGGAGCAATGAAATCAACACCAATATTGGAGATGGAGAAATTGTGGAGGATACCAGCACTGAGAGAACGGAGAGACACAAAGGTGCTGATACAGGCAGAAAAATTTGTATGCATGCCGAGACATCCAATGAAGGACAGATTCCAAAATCTTGCATTGGGACGACTTAAGAGAAGCAGCTTTATCCACCAAGCCAAGCGTATTAGTAGACAAACACCAGACATGCCAAGAGTTGTTAAACCCCTTCTGCCCATACCAGAACAGACTCCCTGGACAGATGAATCAGGATTATCAGTTCAAATACGGACAGAAGTGAAAGGAATAGTTGACAAAGAGGAACAAAATAGCCTACAGCGAAAAACAATAACTCTCAGTTTCCTGGATGAAGAATACCCACAAGACCTATGGATTCGTGTGTACACAGATGGATCAGCACAGAATGCAGTAAAGAATGGGGGAGCAGGTGCATATATAGAGTACCCAAATAACACTAGGGATATGAATAAAATAGCAACAGGGAAATATTGTCACAATTATGATGCAGAAATACAAGCAATAAAGTTGGCAATAGAAAAACTGCTGAACAGTAATCTTAGCCCACAGCCTGTAGTGTTTTTGACAGATGCAAGATCAGTACTCCAGGCACTACAATCCAGAAAATTACCACATCTGCAGACCTTATTGACTGAACTCTGCAAGCACCACAGGGTTGCCCTGCAGTGGATCCCGTCTCACTGTGGAATACCAGGAAATGAGAAAGCAGATCAGTTGGCAAAAGAAGGTTCAACAGGCACACAACTAGATACACCAGTTACATACCATCATAAGAAACAGATAATCAAATCAATCAGAGGACCACAAGCCCCAAATCAGGATGCCTTTCATAATATGAATAGATATGAACAAGTTATCATTATACGCCTAAGAACAGGACACAATCGACTCCATAGTCACATGTATACAAAATTCAAGATTGGCACATCAACTACTTGTACATGTGGACAGGCACCCCAGACTGCTGAACACATACTTCAAGACTGCACTGAATATAGTAGACTGAGGAAAATCCATTGGCCCATAGATACAACACTACAGACAAAACTATATGGGCCACTGCAAGAATTACAAAAGACAGTAAAATTTATACAGGAAACGACATTGCAGATATAGACAATACTTCAGGCGAACGAAAGATAGATAGATAGATTTGACAGGTACTTTCTCTTAATTCTGTAGTGATTTTGTCCTGCCATGTCCATCCTTATATTCTGCGCAAGCATCCATTAATGAAGGTATGTAACTTCATGATTGTTGTTCACCATGTTTCACATCCATATAATAGGATTAACTTAACATTGGAGCTGACAATTTTTTTTGGGGTATTTTATCTAATTTCTTTGAATTTCCATATGTTTGCCAGTGCAACGAATGCTCCTCTTGTTTTTAAATAAAAATGAAGCAAACCCTCAAGACAACCATAAATGTTGGTTCACCAAGATCGGCTTTTTCTCAGTTATCAGCACACAAATGACAGTGATCATTCACCCTGTCACTACCGAGCAATCTTCATCTAAATTCAACAGTGGGAGCCACATACTTTACTGTGACATGTCACTTTTCCTGTTCTACATTCTCCATGGCTGCAGTGTTGTCTTCCATAACTGTGTGAATGCTGGACCTGTGTAGGAGAATCATCTATGCCATTGGCACCAATCTTGAACTTCTCAATCCATTCATACATTTGTTTATGACTCATACATCTGTCACTGAATTCTCATCCAAAACTGAAGCTATTTAACCCTTAATTATGATACCTATCTGTAGCACGCTTCATTATATTCTGTAGCACAAACTGTGTGTTTTGATGTGGTAATCTTTACTATGTTATCACAATAAATTAAAGCACCATCTCCATATTCCTTGCCCAAGCAGAGTAGACAAAGTGAAGTGAGGAAGAAAGCATTAATGTTTAAACTTGGCACATAGAACGTAAGGACCATGTGCTCTGGACTTGTTAAAGCAAACACACTGGAAGAAGGGCAAATTAGAACAACAGCCCTTATAGATAAAGAAGTAAATATGCTACATGTCAATATTGCTGCCCTCCAAGAAACAAGACTCTCAGACTGTGGTTCTGTAAAGGAAGAAAATTATACTTTTTTCTGGCACGGTCTAAGCCTTGAAAAGTCACATCTACGTGGACAAGGCTTCACTGTACATAACAAACATATAAACTCCATAACCACACCAAAGGGAGTGTCCGAACTCTCAATGATACTTCAGCTGCATACAAAGAGTGGACTAATAAACATCATTAGTGCCTATGCACCAACATTGGCTGCCTCAGGTGAAGAGAAAGACAACTTCAACTTGACATAAACTACGATATAGAGATATCTGTACATCATCTCTGAATGATTTCTCCATCTGTGAAAATTATTGGGAACATCTGGCTAGTGATTACACATCATGGAGAGCATGTATAAGGATTGGTATAACATCATTTGAGACTGCGCTAAGGCAAAACTTAGAAGAGAAAAGACTCATGAAAAAGGATGGAAAACCCTGTGGATCAGTGGGCCTGACTTGTTCATTCTGTGGCCGTGTGTGTTTGTTAAACATTGGTAGAATTAGCCATGAGAGGAGCTGTTTGACAAAAACAAAACCTAAAAAAAAAAATACACAATAGCCTCCACAAGACCATATGAAAAGACAAAAAGGGTCATATATATAATCTAGAGTTAAGGTAAAACCATCACTAAAAAAAAATTTGTCTAGATGCATGTTTGTAAGAATGTCACCATCTTGTTCAACTATTTACCAGGTTTCAGTAAAGTAAAAAAAGTAAAGAGCCCTATCTCACCACATAACATATAGGGAATATGGTGTTAGTGACCATAATTTTTATAGACCTTCACTAAATAAGTTTTGGGTTGTGTGGTCAGTATTGTGCTTTACTTTCCAAGAAAAAATCTAGTACACATTTAAGGCTGGGCGAACCTAGACCGAACAAGTGGCGTTTACTCGAACCTCAAATTTTCATAAACAGACCACAGAAATGAGATAATGATACAAAGATAGTTTATTGCATTCAATTCTTTACACAACACTTCTTGTTTCTCACTGAATGATCCTGAACTTTTATTTTGGTGGAATTTTTATTGATTTTTATTGAACCTTTTCAAAGGAGTAAGTTTTTTTTTTGTATTGTTCTTAGTGTCCTGAGACTTATTATCTGCCATTTTCACCAACTTTTTTGTTTATCCTTTTCCCTTGGCTGCATCAATTTTTACAAGTTGGCAAATAGGCTAATGTGTTCTGTATATACTTGAGATTGACCACAAAAGAATATACTGCAACGAATAAGGGTAGAAAGTATTTCAATGTAGGGTTTCTTAAAGAACAAGGAATTAAAGATAAATTCGCAATCACAATATCAAACAAATACCAAGTCCTCCAACAACTAGAAAATACAATAAATATAGAAGATCATTGGAAACAGGTAAAAGATATATGGAAAGAGACATGCGAAGAAACACTGGGGAAAAGAGAACGCCAGAATAAGGCATGGATGACAGCAGAGACCCTGGATAAAATTAAAGAAAGAAAGAACAAGAAAGCAGACATAAATAAAAGCAAAATGAGAAGTAATAAAGCCAAGGTACTAGAAGCTTACACAGAGGTGAACAAAGAAATGAGAAGATGCATTAAAAGGGATAAGAAGAAATATATAGATGAACTAGCTAAAGAGGCAGAAGAAGCAGCAAATAAAGGGAATATGAAAGAACTGTACAACAGCACAAAGAAATTAAGTGGAAAATACAAACAGATCAATGCCTTTATTAAAGATAAGAAAGGAAATCTGCTTAGTAATATAAGGAAACAAATGGAGAGATGGAAAGAGCACTTTGAAGAACTTTTGAACAGACTCGGCTCAAATAATCCTGGAGATATACTACCAGCAGAAGAAGAGTTACACGTTAACTGTGGAAAACCAACAAAGAAGAAATAATGAAAGCCATCAAGCTATTAAAAAATGGTAAAGCCACAGGACCAGATGAAATTCCTGTGGAAGCCATCAAAGCAGATATTAACACCTCTACCACGATGTTACATAATCTATTAGATACAATTTGGGAGAGGGAAGAAATACCTAAAGACTGGAAAGAAGGTCTATAATCAAACTACCAAAGAAAGGAAGTTTACAGGAGTGCACAAATCAACCGTTGATCTGAGGTTTAACAAGCTGCTATCATAAAAATGCTTTTGTTAATGAAACTTATGTAATATGGAGAGAGAAAGAAAGGAAGAAGATGGATGAGGGGAGAGAATGAGGGAAAAATAGGTGAATGAAGGGAAGGGGTGAAGAAATAGGGGAGAGAAGGTAAGGAACAAATCAGTTAGATAGAGTGAAAGAGGAATGGCAGAAAGGCATGGAAAGCGAGGAAAGAGGAAACACAAGATCAACTCAGGAGACTGGGGAATGCTCGAGGATTGTGAGTCACGTGGTAAGAGACACGAGGGAAATTAGATTGTAAAGTATAATCAGTTGTGATGGACTGAGACAGAGCGGTCCTGCCAAAGGGCGTGAGCCGTCCAGGGCTAACAACCCTTGAAAATGTTGTACATAGTTTTTGTTTAGTTAGTTAGTTGTGTGTCAGCTCGAGATGCGGAAAGTATGTTCAGTTTTGAACTAGCGGTGGACTAAGACAGAGCGGTCCTGCCGAAGGGCGTTAGCCGTCCAGGGCTAACAACCCTTGAAAATGTTGTACATAGTTTTTGTTTAGTTAGTTAGTTGTGTGTCAGCTCGAGATGCGGAAAGTATGTTCAGTTTTGAACTAGCGGCGGACTGAGACAGAGCAGTCCTGCTGAAAGGCATTAGCCGTCCAGGGCTAACAACCCTTGAAAATGTTGTACATAGTTGTTTGTGTAGTTAGTTATGTGCCAGCTTGCGATGTGGAAGGTTGTCCAGTCCAGTAGAAGGCCAGTGCATTTTTAGAGTAGTCAGTGGTTAGTTAATAGTGAAGTGTCCAGGGGCCTGTGAGGATGGCCATTAGTGGACAGCAGTGACAGTGATTGTTAGGTCGCTGAGTTTCCAGTAGTGTAATTGGTCGCTAATGTTCTAATAATGCCGTTTGATTCGGCGTGAACCTGGCGGAGTGAACGGACGTGTTAATTCATACACTGGTGAGTAAGAAGATCACCTAGATTTAGCAATATGTGTGTGCACTGGTCAAGTTGTTTGTCAAATCTAGTGGGCGCAAGAGAATTCAATGTTTTTTCATATGCTGGCAGACACAACTGCTGAACATAGCACAATGTGTGTGCACTGATCAAGTTGTTTGTCTAATCCATTGAGAACAAGAGACTTTAATGTTATTTCACATGTTGGCAGACATAGAGCTGCTGAACATAGCACATGTGTGTGCACTGATCAAGTTGTTTGTCAAACCTAGTGGGCGCAAGAGAATTCAATGTTATTTCATATGCTAGCAAACACCGAGCTGCTTAACATAGCCACAGGTGTAGGCACTAATCAAGTTGTTGTCAAGTCTATTGAGAGTGAGAGAATTCAATGTCAAATTAATATGCTGGCAGACATAGGACTTCTAAGACGTGAGGAAGAGTGGGTCATGAGTAAGGTACTCCATGTGTGAAATTGGTGAGATAGAAGTCAGTTAGTGGTTGTGATGTTCAAGGTTATTATTTGGATGTGGCTCATTGACATTGTATGATTGGTGAGGTGAGACAAAGTGGATTGATCACATCAGTGATCAAATAGAGGAAGTGAGCAACAATCAAGTTGTGATTTTCAAGGTTATTATTTGGATGTAGCTCATTGACATTGTATGATTGTCGAGGTGAGACAAAGTGATCACATCAGTGATCAATTAGAGGAAGTGAGCAACATTAAAGTTCAACTATTTTATATATGAGTGAGTTTGTTGTGTGTTGCAGCTAATTAATTGTTACAGCGTTTTGCGATGAACGAACCAGATTGTCAGCGAAATACACAACACAAAGTACTAAAAGACAACAATATTTACTATATGACGGCCATATGTAGGAAAGACTCAACTATTTATATGAACCTCTGTTACACGTAGACCTGATACAAATTAGAATCAGAATAGCTAAAGCAGCAATGTCTTTCAGAAGCCTTGAAAAGTTGTGGAAATAAAAAATCATCAACACAAACACAAAACTTAGACTATTGAAATCAAATGTACTATCAACCCTTTCGTGTGCGTGTGAGAGCTGGAAAACAAGAGATATAGAAACAAAGTTGAATGCATTCGAAAATAAATGTCGAAGGAAAATACTTGGTATAGCATGGAACGAATTCAAAACAAACGAGGAAATTCGAGAAATCGCCAATCAACCACTAATATCTTCAGTAATAAAGAAAAGACAATGGTCATATGTTGGACATGTGATGAGAAGAGATAATAACCGAATAGCAAAGCAAGCCCTCATGTGGGAAACAACATGTAAGAGGAAAAGATGAAGACCCAGAGAGACACTGAGAAGAACATTGATGAGAGAGGCAAGAGCAGCAGGAATCGGCTCCCTCAATGAGATAGAGCTGCTTGCACAGAACAGAGACAAATGGCGAGATTTGATAAAGTATCTTTAATAAAAGAATTCAAAACTGCTAGGATAAAAAATTTAGATAAGAGAAGAAGTATCTTGGTCTACGCCCTATGGGCCGGCTGCGGCTCGAAAGGTCAATAGATAGATAGATGCTACTATCAGTTCCAGGAAGAATATTAAGCAGAATTATTCTGGAGAGACTAAAAGTGGCCATAGAGAAACATTTGAGAGATGAACAAGCAGGTTTTAGGAAGAACAGATCATGTGCTGATCAAATATCCACTCTACATATAATAGTTGAACAAAGTTTAGAACTAAAATCCCCACTTTATATTGGATTCATAGATTACGAAAAGGCATTTGATAGTTTAGACAGAAGAATGCTTTGGAAGTTGCTGAGTCATTACGGAATTCCCTTAAAGTTTATTAACCTGATAAAAACAATGTATGAAGGAACGAAATGTAGTGTGGTGCATGAAGGACAGCTTACAGAAGTATTTGAAATAAGAACAGGAATAAGGCAGGGATGCCTTCTGTCTCCATTTCTCTTTCTACTGGCCATAGATTGAAATATGAAAATAACTCAAAACAACATAAATGGAATCCAGTGGTCACTGACCAAGCAACTGGATGATTTAGAATTTGCTGATGACATAGCTCTCCTATCACAGGTTAAAATGAGCATACTTGATGAGAGATCACAACAGCTGGGACTAAAGATTAATAGAGATAAGACCAACATGAGAATTAATGCAGTTGGCAGTAACAAAATAAAACTAGGAGAAATACCTCTACTAGACGTACAATCTTACATATATCTGAGCAGTAATATAGATAAAGAGGGAGGAACAGAAAATGATACCAAAATAAGGTTATCAAAAGCAAGAGGAGCTTTCATTGCACTGGGAAACATGGAAATCCAAAGAAATTAGGTTAAATACAAAAATTAAAATTTTCAACTCCTATGTTAAGTCGGTCCTATTATATGGCTGTGAAACATGGAGAACAAAATTGACAATCATGAAGATGCAGACTTTCATTAATGGATGCTTACGCAGAATAAAAGAATGGAAATGGTTGGACAAAATCACTAACATAGTATTATAGAAATGTACCAGACAATTACCAGTGGATAAAGAGATACAGTGAAAATGATGGCGCTGGATAGGACACACACTGCGGAAGTCAACTGAGAGTATTACACAACAGGCCCTTTTTTGGAATCCCCAGGGGAAAAGACAAAGAGGAAGACCAAGGAATTCTTGGAGAAGACAAATAGAAACAGAGATGAAGATGATGTGGAAAACATGGAATGATCTTAAAAGAATGGCAAAAAACAGATTGACTTGGAAAGTCTTTGTTGAAGACCTATGCTCCACAGGGAGCTAAAAAAGGTAGAAGAAGAAAAGACATTAATTTTTACAAGTTGCTAAATAGGACAATGGGTTCTCTATTTACTTGAGATTGACCACAAAACTTTAACAGCTTCAATATCTAGGGTGTCAAACATTGATAACCTTGTGTAGATCAATAAGTGAGGCAACCAACAATGTAAATATTGACATCATTTTTATATTCTCAGACCACAGTGGATGTCAAAATGGGCATATTCCCATTCCTTAGAGATTATTTGAAAAAAGAGCCTGATGATAATGTGAGTATGTTTGTTTATCTGTTTGTTAAACCAAACATTTTGTACAGGATGTGTCATGTTTTTGTGCTGCTTTTAAACTCAAAATTGACTGACTCAACATTTTACAAGTTTCTATCGTAAAAGAAAAAATATAAAAATCACATTTGAAACAAACATAAACATATGGGTAATATAGTTGCAGTCTGACACAAGGACGGAGATTATATATCACTTGAAGAAGAAATAGCATATGTAATGCCTACTAGAAATCATGTCATGCAATAGAAACAGAAGTCCTAACAGAGGCGAATAACAACATTTAAATATAGGGAAGATATGTAGTTCTCCTTCAGATGTAGATTCAATGCTACATAGCTTTGAACAGACTAAAACCATACCTATCATTGAGCTCAAATCATGTTTACTCCAGCTCAGCTCCGTACCTTTCTAAGTAGAAAGAAAATAAAAATGTGACTCACATGTCCCTGAACAACAAACTATGGGAACCACTGAAGGTCTCAAACACTTTATTGTTCTTTAGTTTACAGGAAAATAAAGTTTTGTCACAATCAGAAGATCTATGTATCAACTTTGAAATTATAAGGTTTGGCAATTTCTGTAGCCAAAGCTGCAGCTAAAAACCAAATATCCAAAGTGATTACTTTGGCTGCATCTAAAGACACAGCAGACTGGAGAGAACAATAATGGAAGGATGGTCCCAGGATGAGAAGATAGGGGCGGACCAAGATGAATGTAGTATCAAGACATCAAAGAAACTTTGAACATGACAACAAGGGGTAGATCTATTTAGATACAGATTCTTTAACATGGGCTGTGATCAAGCCCATGGCTTATAGGCCCATAGGCTGTGATGAGGATCCTGCCATTTGATGCCTAGGATTTTTCTTTGACATTGCAGGCAGAATGAACTGTTCTGTTGTTCTTGATGAGCATATCTGTACTGGCTGTGATATATACAAGGCATTAGTAGCCTTCAACATCTTTATTTATTTTCCTAATATAAAAATACCATGGCCACAAAGATAATCTGTTTACTTGTGAGCTATAGTTTCTATGGATAATAAGATATTTAGAGTTTGGGACATTTCAGATGGTGGAGCTTAGGTCTTCATAAAACTGGTCTTTGATATCTGGTTTTCCACAGAGTGTAGGAGTATCAACAATGAAAGGCTTTATTGGTCCTGTGGTATGGATAGAATGTGGTTAGTGCCATTTAATGGTGGCTACTTGGGTAGCCAATGTGTTTTTATGGCAAGGCCTAATCTAAAATAGCCTTTTGATTCTTCTGTACATTTGACTTCTCAAAATAATGTGTTATATCTTGTTTTCTGTCATTGACTCATTGATGACAAGACTTGTTTCTTGAAGTACCATGATTTCCAAATGAAGTCTTTAAGTTTGCTGTTTATAATGGTCATTTTGTGGATGTCATTGTGTAATATTTAAAACTTTTCTTTTGGGGGGGGGGTGTATGCATGTGGGTGTGTGTGTGCGTGTCACCACCCATTGCTGTTCACTGTTGCTGTTGACTCAACGATGATACCATTCGACGCCGTTGACTGACCTTAGCCCCAATGTAGATCTCCCCCCCCCCCCCCCTCGATGCGCAATCACTGCCGTCAATCACTTCTGGCACACTGCACTGGCCAGTACACTGCCGTCAGACCCTGTTGGACACACTGAATCCGACACAGGCCCCTTGATCATCTCTCCATTATTTATCCGCAACAATGTGAATTGATGCCACAGACCACTTGCTGTGACTGCTGAGTTGAACTTGACAACCCCGTCTGTCGAACCGCCGCCTCTGCCACGTTGTCCGGACTCACCCATTGAGCCCAACCATGCCTGAGTTGACCAGCCTCCTGTTGATTCTCTGACTTGCCGCTGAGTGACAGGTAGGTTGCCAATGGCGTATCAGTCTCCCACCAAACCAAAGACAGCCTTACTACTGCCCTTGAGCCGGCTGAGTTGTTTCCCCAGCTTGCGCAGATTGTATTGATGGTTAGAGTGCCCTGATTCAGCACTCAATCTTTTAGGTGAAGGCTCGCAATGGCCGAGCCTCAGCGGTTGGCCTTCATGAAGGATTGATGGCCCTATTCCTGGCCTTGCATCCCTCGCTTGCACATGATCGATTCTTCGCTGACTTCACGTTGTGGTATTTATTTGCACCGCGACCTTTGCATTCGTTCAATTGCTAGGACTTATCAAGACAGCTAGTATGATGCAATGTGCTCTCAACACCTATGATTTGCACATAGAACAGTTTAATTGACACAAGAGCATGTCCAGATCATACATCACGATGCACACAGACACAATATATGAGTTAACATTATTTAGCTCCTGCCTTGCTCCATTAACCTCAGAGCTGAAAGGCAGTGTGGTCTGCCTCCCACACTAATGTCAGATTCAGCTGACACACAGCCTCCTGTCAGCACTGAATCCCTTACTATGCTACTTGCGTTGCACTGACTTCCACTATAATACTCTATAAATGTTTATCCAGACTTGCAATACAGCTCCGTCTGTTTACGATCCCCTAGGATCTGACTCTTATTTCTACACATGTGTTTGAGCTATCCAAGCTCTGCTAATTGTCTCTTGTGGGACAACTTATCTCGAGTCTCCTTCTGTAGGCGATCACATAGGATCGGAAAATGTCTCTATACATGGTATAAGCTATTCAAGCTATGCAAATGTCTCTGTGGAACAACTTATCTCAAATCTTCCAATGTGGGTGATCACACAGGATCGGGAAATGTCTCAATACATCGTATAAGCTATTCAAGCTATGCAAATGTCTCTCTAGAACAACTTCTCTCAAGTCGTCCGATATAAGTGACCACACATGATCTCCGAAAGTCTCCAAAATGCTGCACCCACCTGATTCACAATCAAGTTGTTGCAAATAAAGTAACATGAACATTTATCTGCTGGTCATTGTACAGCCCTACTGTACCTAGTAAACCTAGTATCACAACTAATCACAAATAACTGACACGTCTCCAGGAAATTCACACAACTAATCTACATGGCTGTCGCCCTACAACTAACTTAACTTTCAACTTTCTAACCAACTTCTCCAGTTCACGGTACCGATCTGTATTTCTACAGACGTCCTCGTTGAACTACTGCTAGCTTGCTACTGAGCTGATCTCATCCTTTGTCTTCTCACTCTTCACTCTAACCTTTGTTTCCCGTTTTCTCGTGCCCTTAGAGCCGTTCACCTATTTCATGCACACCTGGACACCTATCACTCACCCCTATTTTAATTCCCTTTTTGTTTATTATCTAGCTCGCACCTAACTTATCGTTGCTACACCCTGTTTCAAATTTGTCACTGCTATACTCTGTTTCAAACTTGTCACTGCTATACCCTTTTTCAATTGATCTGCTCAAGAGAAACGAGGATTGATATTGCAGCTTGCAATTCAAAAAGTTGAAACCTTCAATTTTATGTGATTATTTGGCTTTCATGTTGATTGGACATGTGATGTTGAGATTATCTTTCCTTAAAACAAGCTAGGTCTTGGTGTATTTAGATTATGTGTTGCCTTCACCTCAGAATCTCCCATTTAATTTCTTTGGTTCATTCTTGCCATGCCAATCTAACTGTTGGAGTTGCCAAAAGAGAATTGTATTAGATCACTAACTGACCCAGGTCTCTACTCTGGGTATCAAGCCACTTCTTCAGATGATAAAGATGGGAGTTAAGATAGGCACAGCCAGAAATGAGAAACTTAGTGGGCATGTAAGAAGACTTATCAACCAACACAGAACTGGAGTTGTCAGTCGCTGGACATTGCAGGACTTGCTGAGGAGGGGATCTGAGCACCTATGGATAGGTTTGGAGTGCAATGATGATGACCCACAAATAACTCAATAACTCTACTCTGGGTATTCTGTTTGGGGTTTACTCCCTTAGTCGTAGCCCTTTATGATACCCCCACAAGACAACAAGGTCATGATACTGCTTACCTAGTTGTAATAGTATACCATCCTGAATGGCCGTTCAATGGTATATTCAAGGGAGACAAGAAAAGCGTGGAAGACAGGCAAGATTAGCGATGGTAGAGAAAGGCTCATAGATAGTTTTAAGGTCAAAGGGTCAAGGTAAGAGGGATCTGGAAGGTTCTCGAAGCAGTGACGTATGGGGTTGGCAAGTTTGGAGACAAAGGAAAGTAGAAGGGTGTAGATGATTGGTTATGCGAAGGAGCATAGGATAGTAAGTAAGGGGAGGTATATAACTCTAGGATGAAAGAAATCTCTCTCTCTATGGCAAACCAACGTTACGGTTATGAAGACTGTTAGTTTCATGTGGAGACAATGCCCACTCTCGCTGGTGACAACATTACTGTTATGAGAGCTGTTAGTTCAAGTGTGGAGACACAATACTCTCTCTCTGGTTACCATCATTGCTGTTATGATGATTGTTAATTTTCAAGTGTGGAGACACACTGATCTATCTGTAGTTACCATCATTGCTGTTATGATGATTGTTAATTTTCAAGTGTGGAGACACATTGATCTATCTGTAGTTACCATCATTGCTGTTATGACGATTGTTAATTTTCAAGTGTGGAGACAAAATGTGTAAGTCATTTATATCTAAAGATCTTATTATGAGCCAGTTTGACAGTCGCTCTTTTGTTGGTAATAACTAGTTGTAGAAGGCTGTTATTTTTATGTGTGGAGACAAGGCATACGCCCTTTAAAGATCTACATAAATTATCCAGATCCATCTGATAGGGCACATTAGCATTGCTGTTCTGAAGACTTATTTTGATGAGTAGAGACACCAATGCATAAGTTCTTTTAGAAGATCTGCACTGCTGTGTTCTGAAGACTGTTATTTTGATGAGTAGAGACACCAATGCACAAGTCCTTTTAGAAGATCTACATTGCTGTGTTCTGAAGACTGTTATTTTGATGAGTAGAGACACCATGCATAAGTTCTTTTAGAAGATGTACACTGCTGTGTTCTGAAGACTGTTATTTTGATGAGTAGAGACACCAATGCACAAGTCCTTTTAGAAGATCTACATTGCTGTGTTCTGAAGACTGTTATTTTGATGAGTAGAGACACCATGCATAAGTTCTTTTAGAAGATGTACACTGCTGTGTTCTGAAGACTGTTATTTTGATGAGTAGAGACACCATGCATAAGTCCTTTTAGAAGATCTACATTGCTGTTCTGAAGACTGTTATTTTGATGAGTAGAGACACCAATGCATAAGTCCTTTTAGAAGATCTACATTGCTGTGTTCTGAAGACTGTTATTTTGATGAGTAGAGACACCAATGCACAAGTCCTTTTAGAAGATGTACACTGCTGTGTTCTGAAGACTGTTATTTTGATGAGTAGAGACACCAATGCATAAGTTCTTTTAGAAGATCTACATTGCTGTGTTCTGAAGACTGTTATTTTGATGAGTAGAGACACCAATGCATAAGTTCTTTTAGAAGATCTACACTGCTGTGTTCTGAAGACTGTTATTTGTATGAGTAGAGACACCAATGCATAAGTTCTTTTAGAAGATCTACACTGCTGTGTTCTGAAGACTGTTATTTTGATGAGTAGAGACACCATGCATAAGTCCTTTTAGAAGATCTACATTGCTGTGTTCTGAAGACTGTTATTTTGATGAGTAGAGACACCAATGCATAAGTTCTTTTAGAAGATCTACATTGCTGTGTTCTGAAGACTGTTATTTTGATGAGTAGAGACACCATGCATAAGTTCTTTTAGAAGATCTACATTGCTGTGTTCTGAAGACTGTTATTTTGATGAGTAGAGACACCAATGCATAAGTCCTTTTAGAAGATCTACACTGCTGTGTTCTGAAGACTGTTATTTTGATGAGTAGAGACACCAATGCATAAGTCCTTTTAGAAGATCTACATTGCTGTGTTCTGAAGACTGTTATTTTGATGAGTAGAGACACCAATGCATAAGTTCTTTTAGAAGATCTACACTGCTGTGTTCTGAAGACTGTTATTTTGATAAGTAGAGACACCAATGCATAAGTCCTTTTAGAAGGTCTACATTGCTGTGTTCTGAAGACTGTTATTTTGATGAGTAGAGACACCAATGCATAAGTCCTTTTAGAAGGTCTACATTGCTATAATATGAAGAATGTTATTGTCACGTGTGGAGACCATGCATAAGTCAATAAGAAGATACAGACGTTATTGAGCTCTAGTTTGATAGTGAGTAAGATAATTGCTCTATGGTGTAGACAGTTATTTGTTTATGTGTGGAAATACGAAGTCCAAATTGTAAATAATTGCAAATATTGTTCAGCAACGGATGGATGTAAATGAAATTCAGTTCTGTTTTATGATGACATTTATTGTCAATTAGATTCAGTATGAAAGATCTTGAAGTGTGGTGACACTAGTACATAGTGTGTAGTATTAGGCTTGGTACTGTTGATGAAGAATTAAAGGAAAATGGTCCAAGATAAACTAATAAGGTGACCATATTTTTGAAATCCCAATCCGGGACGGAATAATTTTACTTCAATTTTCCACCAATAAAATTACATTTCTTCTTGCTGTCATTTTCAAGTGAATAATACATACATTTTAAAACATCTAATAATATAGACCTACAATACGCTATCAGGATAATCAGGAGATAAAAAAAAAAACAGTGATACTCACTTAAATTGAAGGTGAAACAGAGATGCTGTACTTTTCAGATGAGTGAATTTTCTGTAAAATGTCCTTCTGTGTATGCAGCATCTTATAAAATTCAACACATGTTCCCTCATAGTTCACTTTGGTGATCAACATGGCTTTTAAAGTTTCAACACCTAGTTGTGTTTTATCAATTGTCCACAAACTGTTCATCAGAGAAAACACTCGTTCTGTTGCAGCATTTGTTCCAGGTAGACACGAAAAGAACTCTGCCAACTTCAGAATATGTGAAACGGGCACATGATTGTTTCTGAAGTGGGAAGCTAGTTCAACCCAACGCTGCCCTGGTAATGTTTTATTAAGACTCCACTCACTAATTTTTTGTGAAGTAACGAACTGTTTCATGTAGACATATTCGTCATACATTTCATTTTCTGGAAAGTCGACTGAAGGCACTGTTTGACTCACTAATGATGAAGACTTCTCAATATCTTCCCAATTTGGTGTTCTGTTCAGCATTACCCAGCTGTAAGACTCTAGGTTTTGAAAATTATTTGCAGCCCATTTCTTCAAATAACTTAAAGCTGTTTCATAAAATGAAGAAACACTGGCGTTAAACTTTTTCACATCATCACGTGGAAATCCTTCCATTTCCAGCTTTTTAAGGATTACCTGAACTCTTGATGGCAAGAAGCCGTCTTCCAGCTTGGACTCCAAGATAGCTTTCAACCTATTGATGTTGTCAATGACTTCAAATACAGTGACCATCTGTCCCTCTACTTTCTGCACTGCTTCGTGGAAAGAGGATGCCTGACTGTGAACCAAAATAAGCCATGCCTCAGACAGTGGGTTTTCAAAGAATTCCTGTATAAAAACTGGGCATCTGTCTTGAGATTGAAAATATGATTTTAGAGGCAGGAACATGTAAAGAACCCTTTCAACAGCAGGCAAGAGCGCAAGCCACCTAGTTTGTGCATAACCTAAAATCATCTGGAAGTCTGTGTCGACAAACTGACAAAACTCCTTGAGACTTTCAACTCTAACTGTGTATGATTTGAAATACAGATAAATTTTTGCAATAGTCATTTCAACATCAACAGGCAATACGTCTGCAGCTGCTCGAACAGTGTTGTGGAAAATATGGCAAGCACACCTAACACCTATCAAACTATGTCCAAGGTTTTCTTTCAGTTTTGTGAAAACATTGTTCTGTCCTTTTCTTTCAGTGCCCCCAAAATTAGAATTTGTGTTGTCTGCACATAATCCAACTACTTTCAGTTCTAAACCATTTTCAGTTAGACAGTCAATAAGAAAACTACTTACTATATCAGATGCTTCACCCGGCAATGACTTCAACTCTAATATTTTAACTTTCAGTCCCTTATTGCGATCAAAGTATCTGACAAGCAAAGGAAAAATCTTGATTTCTTTGTGGTTGGAGGCATCTGTCAGTATGGAGATAAATGTTACGTTTTCTAGGTCACATCTCAACTCGTTCAGAGCATGGGGTGTGAACACATTCCGAATAATAGCTTCTGTTTTCGTACGTGCACAAGCAAATTTTGGTTCTAAAGTTACCTGAAGCAATTTTGATGTGCAGTCCATAGATCTAAACGTGTGATTGTGCATCACTGTATGATATGCAAAGACACCTTCTGTAGCAGCTAACTGTTCTTCTTTGTCACCAACCTGTTCAGCTCGAAAAAAATTTGTCAACGACGAGCTTGATGCAGCAGTAGCGACGGCTCTCTTATGTTTATCACTATTTATGTGGCTCTTAATATCACCACGTCCACTATGGTTAATAGTAAACCCGGATGTACATATATTACATCTTACAGTGAAGTCTGATGACGATGTAGACTTTTTTATAACAGGGTATTCCTTTTGTAAATCTTGATTAAAACTACAATTACGCTTCGGTGCCATTTTTTGCGAAAGTGAAAGTTAGTAACACAACGAATATATACGAGATTTAAAACTAGGAGCGCATTCTACTGTTTTGATATTAAACAAAATTGTCTACACAGCAACGGAATAATATTTTTTTTAATTGAAGAAATGTATGCCGTATACCAAAATGGCAAAATTGGTAAACGTTTGTGTCCCAAATTATTTTTTATCAAATCCGGGACAAAAGCTAAAAAAATATGCCAAAATCGGGACAAAACCGGTACGGCAGCTAATCCGGGACAAAGGTTAAAAAAATGTCAAATTCCGGGACTGTCCCGGACAATCCGGGACGGATGGTCACCTTAAAACTAACAATAATCTCTATTGATTGCTTTGTATACCAGAGGGCATAAACTGGACTAATTAAGTATTATTTCTAAATACACAACTGGTTTTGTTATTTATTTAAATTGTTACATAGAAATGTTAGTTATGGTTACACATTTGAAAGCTTTAAATTCAACAAATGAAAATGTAAGAATTATAAGAGTTATGTCCAATGACAACATTTTATTTTGTTATGAACTTTTTAAAAAAATTTAATCAATATCTTCTCTCAGGAAGGTCAAGGTGAAGGCTGCAGTCAAGACACTGGTCTCAATGTGGTAAATAACAGTAATCCTGGACAAGTGACAGGAAAAGAGAAGGTACTTCAGTCTCAAGTTTGTGAGGCTCATAATGTTGATTACCAAAGTGAAGATCTGAGAACATGCAAAAGGAAACATACAGGAGAGAAACCATACAAGTGTGATATGTGTGGTGTAGGTTTATCTAGTAGTAGCTCACTAAATCGTCACAAGAGAAGACATACAGGAGAGGAACCTTACAAGTGTGTTATGTGTGGTATAGTTTTTGCTGATAATATTACACTAAAAGATCACAAGAGAAGACATACAGGAGAGAAACCTTACAAGTGTGATATGTGTGGTATAGTTTTTGCTGATAATAGTACACTAAAAGATCACAAGAGAAGACATACAGTAGAGAAACCTTACAAGTGTGATATGTGTGGTGTAGGTTTTGCTTATAGTACCACACTAAAACGTCACAAGAGAAGACATACAGGAGAGAAACCTTACAAGTGTGATGTATGTGGTGTAGGTTTTGCTGATAATAGTACACTAAAAGATCACAAGAGAAGACATACAGGAGAGAAACCTTACAAGTGTGATATGTGCGGTGTATGTTTTGCTGATAGTAACACACTAAAACATCACTGGAGAAAACATACCGGAGAGAAACCTTACAAGTGTGATATGTGTGGTGTAGGTTTTGCTTATAGTAGCTCACTAAGAATTCACAAGAGAATACATACAGGAGAGAAACCTTACAAATGTGATATATGTGGTGTAGGTTTTGCTTATAGTGGCTCACTAAATCTTCACAAGATAAAACATACAGGAGAGAAACCTTACATATGTGATATTTGTGGTGTAGGTTTTACTGATAGTAACAGTCTAAAATATCACCAGCGAAGGCACACAGGAGAGAAACTTTACAGATGTGATATGTGTGGTGCAAGTTTTATCTTCAAGAGCCATCTAGTAAGGCATATTAGAAAACATACAGAAAATAAACTTTACAGATGTGATATGTGTGGTGCAAGTTTTATCTTCAAGAGCTATCTAATAAAGCATATTAGAAGACATACAGGAGAGAAACCTTACAAGTGTGATATGTGTGGTGTAGGTTTGGCTAATAGTGACTCACTAAAATGTCACAAGAGAAGACATAGAGGAGAGAAACCTTACAAGTGTGATATGTGTGGTGTAGTTTTGGCTAATAGTGGCTCACTAAAATGTCACAAGAGAATACATACAGGAGAGAAACCTTACAAGTGTGATATGTGTGGTGTATGTTTTGCTTATAGTACTTCACTAAACCGTCATAAGAGAAGTCATGCAGGAGAGAAACCTTACAAGTGTGATATGTGTGGTGTAGGTTTTGCTAATAATATCACACTAAAACATCACAAGATGAGACATGCAAGAGAGAAACCATACAAGTGTGATATGTGTTGTGTAGGTTTTGCATATAGTAGCTCACTAAATCTTCACAAGAGAATACATAAGACAGGAGAGAAACCTAACAAGTGTGATATGTGTGGTCTGGGTTTTGCTAACAATAGTACACTAAAAGATCACAATGGAAAACATACAGGAGAGAAATTTTACAAATGTGATATGTGTGGGGCAAGTTTCATTTGCAAGAGCATTCTAACAGAGCATATTAGAGAACATACATGATAGATACCCTAGAAATGTGGTATGTGTGATGTATGTAAATTAGGCTTTGAATAATAATAAACTAAAATGTCACAAAAGAAAAAAATTACAGGAGAGAAACCTTACTTATGTGAAGTTTGTGGTGTAGGTTTTTATGTAGGAAGCAGTCTAATGTAGCACAAGAGTAAATATACAGGAGAGAAACCTTGTAATAGTATACTGGCTAGGGTGTCTATGGGATTGTGATTAGGGGAGAATCAAGGAAATTGTGCAGGGCATGAGAAGAGGATTAAATCATATTAGAAAATAGGTCCATGAGTGTGTCCAAGGTTGAAAGTTCAAGATAGAGGAATCTAGAAGGTTCTCATTGGGGGGGGGGGGGCTGTGACATATTGTTTTGGCAAATAGGAGGAGACAAATGAATTTAGAGAGGCGCCATTTGATTGGGTGCGTGAAGAACTTGAGATTGTGATTTGAGGGAAATATAAAAAGCTATGAGGCAGAAAAGCTCTTTCTCTCATTAGTAAATTAGTCGAGCTCAGATGCTCTCAGTTAGTAAAAGCTTAGTCAAACTCATTCGCTTGCTAGTTAGTAACAGCTTAGTCAAACTCATTCGCTTGCTAGTTAGTAACAGCTTAGTCAAACTCATTCACTTGCTAGTTAGTAACAGCTTAGACAAACTCATTCGCTTGCTAGTTAGTAACAGCTTAGTCAAACTCATTCGCTTGCTAGTTAGTAAAAGCTTAGTCAAACTCATTCGCTTGCTAGTTAGTAACAGCTTAGTCAAGCTCAGACTCAGAAGCAGAAACATTATCCATACTAAGATGACCAATGACTCCACAAGTTATCACATAGGGGACACAATAGTAACTGATGGGAAGTGTGTGGTAAAGTACATGCTAATTGTAATGTGTTTGAAAAAAAATTAAAGTTGGCATCAAGAGCTTTATCTTGTGCTTAGTGAAGCACAGTTTTTGTGTCTTATTTGAAGTGAAAAAAACGATATAGATTTACAATTTGATTTTTTTATTCTTGTATCAGAAACAATTCTGAAATTGTTAGTATGTCTTGACCATGCTGCAATATCACATACATATTTTAGACACTGGCACGCTTGTCTTGTTCATGCTACATCAGCACACACATATTTTTTAGACAGTGGCACACTTGTCTTGTTCATACTACCCTATCACACACATATTTTACACAGTGGCACACTTCTCTTGTTTATGCTACACCATCACACACATATTTTAGACAGTGGCACAATTATCGTGTCCATGCTGTCAGGCCAGGATCAACAATATCAAACCTACTACTGCTATAGACTAGTTCAGCAATACAACCTGTATCTTGTCCTGGCTGCTCAGGAGAGGCAAAGGCAAGTGAAGTACAGAATCTCCATACACCTTGCCCCAGCTTAAATTACAGAAAGCCATCAAAGCACCAAAGGCTATGTGGCTGCCTCAGGTACAAAAGTAGAACTCCAGCTAGTGTCAACTCTATAATAATGCATTATTAAGTGGATGTTAGAGATTTGTTATTGTTTTAACAGGTTTTTACTTCTAACAGTCTATTGATTAATGAGCAAATAAGCATGGAGTAGGTAGAATACAGTAGTTTTGTACTGAGAACCTGGATCACTCAAAGTAAGATTGGATAATACTCTGACTAGTCAAGACAAGAAATAGTAAGAGATGTGAGCCACTGGATTATTGGCCAAGACAGCCTAAGAAGAGACTGTTTTCATAAGCTGTGGACAAAGAGTGTTTTAGAGACGTTGGTAGAACTATTTTATTTAGTAGATGTAGAATAAGTGTAGTTATATTATGCAGGTAATGGTACGAGACTTGAATTGGTGTCTTAGTACACAGGTTTTACCCATGTGTGATTGGCCACCTATTCAGAAATGTTCAGAGACTCCTGTCTAGTGTCACCTCAAGCATCATAACTCACGAGCAAGGCACCATTCCTCACCTTCCCAGATTTTAAATCCTGGTACTCATTTCTGCCAGTGGCTGGGGCAACCATGAGGGTATCTATTTTTCCAACCAAGACTACAATTCACGCTGCTTCCAGAGAGAATCACAGGTTATCCGAATGTCTGTAGATAGTGGTGTGGTTTTCCCAACTAGACTACCGAGGTCCCCATAATTGATTTTATGCTGAATATATTGTAAACTATAAAGTTAAAAAGACTGGGTGTTAGGCAGGGTTGTGTGCTTTCACTAGATTTATTTAATGTGTATAGTGAGATTATTTTAAGATTCATCAGGACATTCTTGGAATAACAATTCCTGGCCATAATATAATTAATCTAAGGTATGCTGATGATACAGTCCTAATTGGTGAGAGTGACAATGATTTACAAGTGATGTTGGATACTATAGTAAAGGATAACAAAAATAAAGAACTCAGTCTCAATATAAAAAAACAAACAAAAGTAATGATATCTACGAAGTAAAAACATCACCACATTGCATAATAAAGACAAGTGGAAGTTGTTAACCCCCTTCTGCCCATACGTGAACAAAGGAATCAGGTTTGTTAATACAAATATGGATGACAGAAGTGAAAGGAATACTTCACACAGAGGAACAGAATAGTCTATAGCGGAAAAACAATAACTCAGTTTCTTGGATGAAGAATACCCACAAGACCTATGGATTCGTGTGTACACAGATGGATCAGCACAGAATGCAGTAAAGAATGGGGGAGCGGGTGCATATATAGAGTACCCAAATAACACTAGGGATATGAATAAAATAGCAACAGGGAAATATTTTCACAATATTGATGCAGAAATACAGATAATAGAAAAACTGCTGAACAGTAATATTATCCAACATCCTGTAGTGTTTTCGACAGATGCAAGATCAGCACTCTAGGCACTACAATCCAGAAAATTGCCTCATCTGTAGACCTTATTGACTGAACTCTGCAAGCACCACAGGGTTGCCCTGCAGTGGATCCCATCTCACTGTGGAATACCAGGAAATGATAAAGCAGATTAGTTAGTAAAGAGGTAGGTTCAATAGGCACACAACCAGATGCACCTTGTTACGTGTCATCATAAAAAAACAGATAATCAAATCAATCAGAGGACCACAAGCCCCAAATCAGGAGGCCTTTCATTATATGAATAGATGTGAACAAGTTATTATTATGCGCCTCAGAACAGGACACAATCGACTCCACAGTCACATGTATACAAAATTCAGGTTCGGCACCTCAATTACATGTACATGTGGACAGGCGCCCCAGACTGCTGAACACATACTTCAAGACTACACTGAATATAGTAGACTGAGGAAAATACATTGGCCAATAGATACAACACTACAGACAAAAATGTATGGGCCACTGCAAGAATTACAAAAGACAGTAGAATTTATACAGGAAACGACATTGCAGATATAGACAATACTTCAGGTGAACGAAAGATAGATTATATATAGTTATTGTAACAACAAGAAAGATGGATATTGTAACAACTGTAAAAATCAAATGACACAGAAATAGAGGGAATCATGCATCACCTAACCCTAAAAGGAAAGTAACAAAAAACACAAATGGATAACTGACAAAATCTTGAAACTGAAAAAATATGTAAGAAAGAAGACAAGCGAAAAACACTGCCAGATACAAGGATATTGACAATGAAATACGGAGAATGTGCAGACAGGCAAAAAGACTGGCTCAACCAAAGATGTCTAGAAGTTGAAACTATGGAAAGTAAACAAAACTTAAGAGAGATGCACACAGAAATAGAGAGAATGATTAAAGCAGGGTATAGCAGTGAGATGTTGAGTAGACAAGTGGGGAGTGAGGTAGTAGATAAAAATATAACAATAAAATGAGGGGGTCCGCGAGGGGCGTGAACAAATGGAAAGTCGATGACCACGAGAAAAAGTGAACGCGTCATGAACTAGGAGGAAAACGTGAAACATAATTAGAAACGAGGCAAGGAGAGTTAGGTTAAACAAAGGGAGGAATTAGTTGTCATTCGAGAAGTAGCGAGGATCCGATCCAGACGGCCTGTCTTTTTGTGTTACAGCCGGTCCTGGGGATCAGGAAAGTTAGTCCACCCGAGAGCGATTCACAAGTTAGTTGGTGTTTGGACGCGACCGGGAACAGATGTGGATTCCAGGAGCGCTGGTAGGTAGAACAGTAGATAGTAAGAATAGGATAGATTACAAGGGAACAACACCAACCGTAGTAGCAATATGTGAATAGTCCATTGAACAATGTTTGTTAAGTCAAGAGAAGTAATCCTATGAAGTGTTGTGTCATAGTACACGAACATTATTGTTAAGCGGTGAAGATTTCACTGAGTAGCTTCAAGAGAAGTAATCCCATGAAGTGTTGTGTCATAGTACACGAACATTACTGTTAAGCAGTGAATATTTCACTGTGTAGCTTCAATTAAAGAAATCCTATGAAGTTGTGTGTCATAGTACACGGCAATTAGTATCAAGGGTCGCAATAGCTCGCAAGGGTCCTGGTCCTTCTGACAGGGCGCGAGATGGAGTATGATTCGCCATTAGATCACCATATTGGCAAGGGGAAGTAAATCCCAGATCGCCCATCAATTGTGAGTAACAGCAAGGCTGCAGTGAGTGTTTGTGGCTGAAGTTTTTGACAACCACGAGTGGTGTAAGGCAGGAGAGTAAGCTGTGTGTGCAAGGCGGCTGAAACACCATCCTAATTGTAACTTTAGAACGTGAAATATGAATTAGTTCTGATGAGAATAAAGCCTCAGGAGTGTGTTTACAAAGTGTTCATTGAAGTTATTGTAGCGCTAGCTGTAATCGTCTGCCTCTAGTGAAAGTGATAGCTGAGGTGTCAATCACTAACGGGAGTACTACAAGAACGATAAATTGGCCATTAGTAGCAGACAAGGGCAGAGTGACCCAACACGACTGGCACAGTAAGGGGATTCCCCGTAATCGCCTCCAGGCAGTCGGACAAGTCCGACCTTACGCGTCCAGGGAATTGTGCTGTAAGATTATGCCAGGTCATGCGGGCGACGCCACTTGTGGGCGGTCGCTGCAGTGAAGTAGACGCAGCAAAGACAGGCGCTGGCAGATCTTAGGCAGACAAGAGAGATCAACAAAAGCGACGTCATCATCCCGCCGGAAAGAACATCATCGCCGGAGGAACAATAGCCAGAAGAGTCGTCACATCACGCTGGCAACAAAGTTTTCACTGGCATATGACTAATAAAGACAAAAAAAACTGCAAGAAGTGGATACATTACAAACAAAGAATGATAAACAGACAACAAAAATATAATAGATAGATGGCAGGAATATATAACATAATTATTTCATGATGAAAGGGACAAAAAACCATTTATAAAATGTACATCCAGCTATAAAATCCTGAAATCTGAAGTAGAAAGAGCTATAAAAAAAGGAAAAAAGGAAAGGCAGCAGAACCTGACAATATACAGATAGAGATGATACATGCACTAGAAGATTTTGGCATTGAAGTGGTCACAGACATATGCAATAACATATACTATACAGGATACATACCAAATGAAACAAAAACATCAACTTTCATTGCATTGCCTAAAAAGAATGGTGCAGTTGAATGCAGTGATTTTAGAATAATGAGCCAGGTAACATAAATTTTACTAAAAGTTATACAGGGAAGGATTCAGAATAAAATCAATACTGAATTAGACGAGCAACCATTTGGATTCAGGAAAAACAGTGGTACAAAAAAGCCATATTTAGCAGAGAACATTGATTGCAAATTATATAGAAGTAAACAAACCAATATATGCCTGCCTGCTTCATAGACTGTACTAAAGCTTTTGATAGAATACACCATAATCAACTTACAGACTGCCTAAAATATATAAATCTGGATGACACAGACATAACACTAATATGTAATGTGTACTGGGAGCAAACAGCAATAATAAAATATAACAAGGAGAACTCTACACCCATAGATATAAAAAGAGGAGTAAGACAAGGATGCATCCTAACACCAAGCTTGTTCAATCTATACACTGAACAAATCTTTAAAAACATCTCAGAGATGCCAGGCCTAAACAGTAATGGAAAGATAATCAATAACTTAAAATATGCTAATGATACTGTACTACTAGCAGAAAATCCTAAAGACCTACAACAATTGCTTAATGTAATAAACATGACAAGCAAAAAATATGGACTAGATATGAATATCAAAAAGACTGAAACAATGATCATAAAGAAAAAAATCTCAAGACCTACAAATAAATATCACAATTGAAGGAATACATCTGGAGACAGTCCAGAGCTACAACTACCTGGGACAAACTATAACCAATGATGGAAAATGTAAAATTGAAATAAACAAAAGAATAAGTATGGCAAAAAGTAATTTTAATGCCATGAAAAAAATACTAGCAACGAAACAAATAACATCAGGGCTGAAACTAAGACTAGCACAATGTTACATCTTCTCAATATTCCTGTATGGTGCAGAAACATGGATATTAAATTAGAAAACAGAACAGAAAATTAAAGCCTTGGAAATGTGGATTTATAGAAGAATATGTAGAATTGGATGAAAAGAAAACAAACAGTGAAATTTTAAAACAACTAAAAATAAAAAGAGAACTGCTAAACACAATTATAACAAGAGAAATGAAATTTTTGGGGCACGCTAAAAGACACAACAGTCTACTAAAAGTAATATTGGAAGAGAAAATACAAGGTAAAGGAGGCAAAGGCAGACCAAGACTTTCATGGGCGAGTAACATCAAAAGATGGACAAGTCAATATATGACAACCTGCACCATAAAAGCAAGCCAGAGTGAAATGGCGATCCATGGTAGCCAACCTTTGTTGCGGAGACGGCACTCGATGTTGATGATGCTTTTGCCTGAGCCATTCTGTATCTCACCTCTGTTGTACATCTACCATCTCACCTCTGTTGTACATCTACCATCTCAGGTTAACAGTATTCTTTACGTTCATCATTTGAAAGAAAGAAGAACTACAGAAAAGACCTTGACCCAGGAAACAAATATAATTGTGTTGCCGCTCTGTTTTGTTTAGCAGATCGGAGTGAACTATTGGCTCGGTATCTTCATTTGATATAATCAAAGGGAAAAGTGTGCACTCAAGATAAGACGACAAACCATCATCAAGTTATCATGACTTTTTGAAGGCAAGCACAAAAATGGTGCTACTGGAGAACAAATCTTCTGATATCGAGTCAGCTGAAATCATGGTTTGTATCTCCCAAAATAAGGGATTTAGAAGATATTGAACTTATAAGGAATTGTGTGAATCTTTTGTACAAGATTTTGATAAGGAACATCTATAGAATCTATTTAGTATCTTCATTTTGTGTAGCATCCTGATAAAAGAAAATGAAAAACGTCTTATGCAACAAGGGTATGTCAATAGAAGTGAGAAAGAGAATTGATCGGTGCTTATAGAGCCAATTCTGACCTAAGGAAGAGAATCATGTACAGTAGACAAACAAATGAAAAAATATTAGATGCCACAGAGATGGGACTTCTCAGAAGAATGTTGAAAGTTCACTGAACAGCTAAAAAGACCAACGAGGAAATTCTCAAAGACGCCAACATAAAAAGGGAACTCCTAAAAAATAGCAGAAAGAAACAATCAACATTTTTCGGACACTTCATGAGAAGAGGAAAGTTGAAATACTTGGTTACAACTGGCAAAATACAGGGAAAAAAAGATCGCGGACGACAAAGAGTGAAGATACTAGATAGCTTGGTGTCATGGCATGGAAAATAGTCAACAACAGGATTGATACTATGCACTGTAGATAGAAGATTGTGTATGGACATGATCGTCTACATCAACCGGTATGGCACACGTTGATGATGACCATAGATCGCGATATTTCACTAATTTTATCGTGCTGTTATATGTCATGGGTTCATTTGTCCATCTCTAGATATTGTCTGTCCACTGTGACCGTGTCTACCTCTACTTCGTGTACCTGGCATATTCCCCTCCAAGATGACTTCCATTGTGTTATTGTCTCGTTGTATCTCACAGTTTATTTGTCTTCATTGAATTGTGGGGGACTGTGTTCTAGAGGTGAGGTGTTGATCTCTGGGCAATAACTTACCGCTTCATAATTATTCTCTAGGAATCCCCAGACCACTTCGAAGTTAGATTAGGTGTAAGACTGGGGTGCGACTTATCCCAATCCCTTAATGTTTATTATATGCATAGACTATGTATGTAAGTTAGCCACCCAATCGGTGGCAAAGGAGATCAACAATCTTATATGTGCGCACGATCAGGCACTAATACATGGAAAAATAGAAGATCTACAAGAACGCTTAGATAAACTCAACAGCTCAGGAACAAACTACAAAAAGAAAATCAACAAAACAGAGATCATAAATATCGAAAAAAGAGAAACATAATATCAGCATAACTACAGACGGCAGACAACTAAAATATGTAAAGGAAATTTAAATACCTAGGAAGTCTAGTGACAAACGGCAATCCGCAAACAGCAGAAAAAGACTCAAGGTGCAACAAAGCTTGTCAAATCATTGGATAACTATCACCACCATTGTACAACAAGGAAGTAAATTTAGATGCAAAACGGGCACTCTACAATACAATCTTCATTCCAACATTGTGTTACCAATGCCATTCCTGGCCCCTTGATGCAAGGACAAAAAGATAAATAACTCTACTTGTGACGGGCCGTAATAACACTTTCCACTTGTGAACTTGTTGTTTCTTAATCCGTCTATCCTTGAACCCGCTCTTGTGAGTGCGAGTCGTGACAAGTGATGTATTGACTTATGTTTTCTATCTATTAAGACAACCGCAGCTCTGAACACTGCAGCCACCTCCTGTGACTCACTCGTCACAACTCCTGCTTGGCCCTTCACAGGAAGCCGCCGTAGGTTGCACCTCTGGCCGGGTGCTGTATATCTGCTGACCCTTGTGCGAGTCTCTGCCAGGTGTCGTTCGTCGTTAGTCTAGGACAAGACAGCCAACATCAATAAAGTACTCATAAAACACCAAGTAATAAAAGTCACACGTGAGGTTTAATGCGTACAGCTGACCTCACCCATCACAATTACAATGACAATGGTAGGTTTGTATCCTCTCACTCGTGTTACCATAATCACACCTTCCCCAGGATCATTCAGATACTGGCGATGACCGCTACCACCTTCTACTCCGCACCTAACCCCAATACAATGCAGCAGTTTGACTGATTATCTCTTCCACTATGGATGGCACATTGATCAGAAAATCTGGACCCAAGTGTTCGATGTTCTTTGTTATCATGTGTTAGAACTTGCAAATGACAAGTATTCTATTTATCTGTCTGTCCGTCCACCCGCCCGCCAGTCCGACTGTCTGTCTTTCTGCCTGTCTGTCCGTCCGACTGCCAGTCTGTCTGCCTGCCTGCTTGCCTGCCTATCTGTCTGTCTGTCTTTCTTTCTTTCATTCGCCTGAAGTATTGTCTATATCTGTCGTTTCGTGTATAAATTGTACTGTCTTTTGTAATTCTTGCAGTGGCCCATATAGTTTTGTCTGTAGTGTTGTATCTATGGGCCAATCGATTTTCCTCAGTCTACTATATTCAGTGCAGTCTTGAAGTATGTGTTCAGCAGTCTAGGGCGCCTGTCCACATGTACATGTAGTTGAGGTGCCAATCTTGAATTCTGTATACATGTGACTATGGAGTCAATTGTGTCCTGTTCTGAGGCGAATAATGATAACGTGTTCATATCTATTCATATTATGAAAGGCATCCTGATTAGGGGCTTGTGGTCTTCTGATTGATTTGATTATCTGTTTCTTATGATGGTATGTAACTGGTGTATCTAGTTGTGTGCCTGTTGAACCTTCCTTTGCCAACTGATCTGCTTTCTCATTTCCTGGTATCCCACAGTGAGATGGGATCCACTGCAGGGCAACCCATTGGTGCTTGCAGAGTTCAGTCAATAAGGTCTGCAGATGAGGCAATTTTCTGGATTGTAGTGCCTGGAGTATTGATCTTGCTTGCATCTGTCGAAAACACTACAGGCTGTGGGCTAAGATTACCGTTCAGCAGTTTTTCTATTGCCAACTTTATTGCTTTGATTTCTGCATCAATATTGTGAAAATATTTCCCTGTTGCTATTTTATTCATATCCATAGTGTTATTTGGGTACTCTATATATGCACCTGCTCCCCCATTCTTTACTGCATTCTGTGCTGATCCATCTGTGTACACAGGAATCCATAGGTCTTGTGGGTATTCTTCATCCAAGAAACTGAGAGTTATTGTTTTTCACTATAGACTATTATGTTCCTCTTTCTCGACTATTCCTTTCACTTCTGTCCGTATTTGTATTGATGATCTTGAATTCTCTGTCCTGTAGACAGAGTCTGTTCTGGTATGGGCAGTAGGGGGTTAACAACTCTTGGCATGTCTGGTGTTTGTCTACTAATACGCTTGGCTTGATGAATACAACTGCTTCTCTTAAGTCGTCCCAATGCAAGATTTTGGAATCGGTCCTTCATTGGATGTCTCGGCATGCATGCAAATTTTTTCTGCCTGTCTCAGCACATTTGTGTACCTCCGTTCTCTCAATGCTGGTATCCTCCACAATTTCTCCATCTCCAATATTGGTGTTGATTTCATTGCTCCTGTGATGACCCTAAGTGCCTGGTTTTGTACTTTATCCATTTCTTGCAGTGTGGTGTTTTATGCAGAGCACCATGCGGATGATCCATATTCTAAATGTGGCCGTATGCTCTGTTGGTAAACTTTACTGAGTATTTTCCCACTCGCACCCCACGTACTTCCACACAGCTTTCTTAGAATAGCCAATTTTCTCCTTGCATTTTGGGTTGCCTTATCTATCTGCTGTTTCCAAGATAGTTTGTTATCAAATGTAACTCCGAGATATGTGGCTTGTATGTCTTCTTTCACAGGCTCATTGTTTATGTAGATGGCTCCTGCTTTTGGTTTTGGGGAGAGAATGAAAAGTGTTGTACTGCATTTGTCTGCATTGATGCTGATACACCATCTATTTGTCCATGAATTCAGTGCATTCATAGCTCTTTGTAGCAATTTGGAGGCCACTGTTGCATACTCCTCTGTGCACCACATTACCAAGTCATCTGCATACATTGCCACTTTGATGCCATGTGGTAGTTCAGTAACTAGGTCATTGATGTAGATCAGAAAAAGTGTTGGAGATAGTACCCCTCCCTGTGGAACGCCCTGGCGCAGTAAGACCTTCTTACTCTTAAGACCATCCAGTTGCACTCTGGCTCTCCTGTTATGCAGGTATGCTTTGACCCATTTGTACATCCTGCCATTTACTCCATAATTTCTCAGTTTCTTCAAAAGCCCTTATTTCCATACCTTATCAAATACTTTCTTTAGGTCTATCCATGCTGCTAGTATCAGTTTCTTTTCTTGAAACGCAACCTCAATTTCCTGGGAAAGATAGGTTGCTTGATCTTCGGTAGAGTAACACTGTCTAAAGCCTGCTTGTTGTGGGACAAGGAGATTTTCACTTTCCAGGTACCACTGCAGTCTGATATTGATTATACGTTCCATTGTTTTACACAAACAGCTTGTAAGGCTGATTGGTCTATAGCTGGATGCCGTTGAACCATTTTTTCCTGGTTTTAGTAATGGTATATCATAATTGCTTCTCTCCATGCCTGTGGCACTCTACCTGTGATCCAGCAAATTTTGTAGATATGCAGTAGTTTTGCTTTAGCTGCAGTTCCCAAGTTCTTAATCATTTCATTGGACACTCCATTACTACCTGGTGACTTTTTCATTTTGAATTTGGATACTTGGTTATTTGGTTATGGAAGGCCCCGGTATCACTGCAAACGAATTAAAATCCTTAATTGCTCAACCGTCCGTGCCAGCGTAATCATCCGAATCTCATCTCCCAAACAAAGAAAGGTAACTGTAGTCCCCATCGTAGCAGTCTCAGCACATGCCAAAAGACATAAGGCGAAACCGCGCAGAAAGTGAACACAGCTAAGGTGACCATATTTTTGAAATCCCATTCTGGGACGGAATAATTTTACTTCAATTTTCCACCAATAAAATTACATTTCTTCTTGCTGTCATTTTCAAGTGAATAATCTATCTATCTATTGACCTTTCGAGCCGTAACCGGCCCATAGGGCGTAGACCAAGATACACCTTCTCCTATATGAATTTTTGTTCTAGCAGTTTTCTTTTAAAGATATTTTATCAAATCTCGCCATCTGTCTCTGTTCTGTGCAAGCAGTTCTATCTCATTGAGGGAGCCGATTCCTGCTGCTCTTGCCTCTCTCATCAATGTTCTTCTCAGTGTCTCCCTGGGTCTTCCTCTTTTTCTTTTACCTGTTGTTTCCCATATGAGGGCTTGCTTTGCTATTCGATTATTATCTCTTCTCATCACATGTCCAACGTATGACCATCGTCTTTTCTTTATTACTGAAGATATTAGTGGTTGATTGGCGATTTCTCTAATTTCCTCGTTTGTTTTGAATTCGTTCCATTCTATACCAAGTATTTTCCTTAGACATTTATTTTCGAATGCGTTCAACTTTGTTTCTATATCTCTTGTTGTTTTCCAGCTTTCACACGCATACGTAAGGGTTGATAGTACATTTGATTTGAATAGCCTAAGTTTTGTGTTTGTGCTAATGAGTTTTGATTTCCACAACTTTTCAAGGCTTCTGAAAGACATTGCTGCTTTAGCCAGTCTGATTCTAATTTCTTTGCTCGTATCCCCTTCTCGATCAATGTGACTTCCAGAAGGGGATACGAGCAAAGAAATTAGAATCAGACTGGCTAAAGCAGCAATGTCTTTCAGAAGCCTTGAAAAGTTGTGGAAATCAAAACTCATTAGCACAAAGTGAATAATACATACATTTTAAAACATCTAATAATATAGACCTACAATACGCTATCAGGATAATCAGGAGATAAAAAAAAACAGTGATACTCACTTAAATTGAAGGTGAAACAGAGATGCTGTACTTTTCAGATGAGTGAATTTTCTGTAAAATGTCCTTTGTATGCAGCATCTTATAAAATTCGACACATGTTCCCTCATAGTTCACTTTGGTGATCAACATGGCTTTTAAAGTTTCAACACCTAGCTGTGTTTTATCATTTGTCCACAAACTGTTCATCAGAGAAAACACTCGTTCTGTTGCAGCATTTGTTCCAGGTAGACACAAAAAGAACTCTGCCAACTTCAGAATATGTGAAACGGGCACATGATTGTTTCTGAAGTGGGAAGCTAGTTCAACCCAACGCTGCCCTGGTAATGTTTTATTAAGACTCCACTCACTAATTTTTTGTGAAGTAACGAACTGTTTCATGTAGACATATTCGTCATACATTTCATTTTCTGGAAAGTCGACTGAAGGCACTGTTTGACTCACTAATGATGAAGACTTCTCAATATCTTCCCAATTTGGTGTTCTGTTCAGCATTACCCAGCTGTAAGACTCTAGGTTTTGAAAACTATTTGCAGCCCATTTCTTCAAATAACTTAAAGCTGTTTCATAAAATGAAGAAACACTGGCGTTAAACTTGTTCACATCATCACGTGGAAATCCTTCCATTTCCAGCTTTTTAAGGATTATCTGAACTCTTGATGGCAAGAAGCCGTCTTCCAGCTTGGACTCCAAGATAGCTTTCAACCTATTGATGTTGTCAATGACTTCAAATACAGTGACCATCTGTCCCTCTACTTTCTGCACTGCTTCGTGGAAAGAGGATGCCTGACTGTGAACCAAAATAAGCCATGCCTCAGACAGTGGGTTTTCAAAGAATTCCTGTATAAAAACTGGGCATCTGTCTTGAGACTGAAAATATTATTTTAGAGGCAGGAACATGTAAAAAACCTTTTCAACAGCAGGCAAGAGCGCAAGCCACCTAGTTTGTGCATTACCTAAAATCATCTGGAAGTCTGTGTCGACAAACTGACAAAACTCCTTGAGACTTTCAACTCTAACTGTGTATGATTTGAAATACAGATACATTTTTGCAATAGTCATTTCAACATCAACAGGCAATACGTCTGCAGCTGCTCGAACAGTGTTGTGGAAAATATGGCAAGCACACCCAGCACCTATCAAACTATGTCCAAGGTTTTCTTTCAGTTTTGTGAAAACATTGTTCTGTCCTTTTCTTTCAGTGCCCCCAAAATTAGAATTTGTGTTGTCTGCACATAATCCAACTACTTTCAGTTCTAAACCATTTTCAGTTAGACAGTCAATAAGAAAACTACTTACTATATCAGATGTTTCACCAGGTAATGACTTCAACTCTAATATTTTAACTTTCAGTCCCTTATTGCGATCAAAGTATCTGACAAGCAAAAGAAAAATCTTGATTTCTTTGTGGTTGGAGGCATCTGTCAGTATGGAGATAAATGTTACGTTTTCTAGGTCACATCTCAACTCGTTTAGAGCATGGGGTGTGAACACATTCCGAATAATAGCTTCTGTTTTCGTACGTGCACAAGCAAATTTTGGTTCTAAAGTTACCTGAAGCAATTTTGATGTGCAGTCCATAGATCTAAACGTGTGATTGTGCATCACTGTATGATATGCAAAGGCACCTTCTGTAGCAGCTAACTGTTCTTCTTTGTCACCAACCTGTTCAGCTCGAAAAAAATTTGTCAACGACGAGCTTGATGCAGCAGTAGCGACGGCTCTCTTATGTTTATCACTATTTATGTGGCTCTTAATATCACCACGTCCACTATGGTTAATAATAAACCCAGATGAACATATATTACATCTTACAGTGAAGTCTGATGACGATGTAGACTTTTTTTTATAAAAGGGTATTCCTTTTGTAAATCTTGATTAAAACTACAATTACGCTTCGTTGCCATTTTTTGCGAAAGTGAAAGTGAAAGTAACACAACGAATATATACGAGATTTAAAACTAGGAGCGCATTCTACTGTTTTGATATTAAACAAAATTGTCTACACAGCAACGGAATAATATTTTTTTTTAATTGAAGAAATGTACGCCGTATACCAAAATGGAAAATTGGTAAACGTTTGTGTCCCAAATTATTTTTTATCAAATCCGGGACAAAAGCTAAAAAATATGCCAACATCGGGACAAAACCGGTACGGCAGCTAATCCGGGACAAAGGTTTAAAAAATGTCAAATTCCGGGACTGTCCCGGACAATCCGGGACGAATAGGGACTTTAACACAGCCAACTGTTCCCTGCCATACGATATCATCATTCATCGTAAACAATTGAAATATCGAAACATGATCAAAACGGATGAGACACAAACACGTGATTATACCATATCAGATAGGAGTCGCAGATGATGATAACTGATAACAAGTTGTGAATGGTGGTCAAAAATTAGACGGCTATCGGCTGAGATTGATCTATGTATCATCATCATCATGTGCCTTAACGTTTGGCGTAGGAGATCTTGTCCTTCTACAATCTTCTATGTACGGTTCATCGTATCAGTTCTGTTGTTGGCTGTTTTCCATGCCATGACACCAAGCTATCCAGCATTTTCTCTCTTTGTTGTCCGCGATCTATCTTTCTTTTTATTTTGCCAGTTGTAACCAAGTATTCCAACGTTCCTCTTCTCATGATGTGCCCACAAAATGTGGATAGTTTCTTTCTGATGTTTTTTAGGAGTTTCCTTTTTATGTTGGTCTCTTTGAGAATTTCCTCATTGGTCTTTTCAGCTGTCCAGGAAAATTGCAATATTCTTCTGAGAAATCTAATCTCTGTGGCCTCTAATCGTCTTTTCATTTATTTGTGCACTGCCCATGATTCGCTTCCACAGGTCAGAATTTGTTCTACATAGCATAGATAAACTCTCTTTCTCACTTCTATTTTACATATATTTGTTGCACAAGGTATTTTTCATTTGTGTGAAATTCTGTTTTGGCCTGATCTATTCTGCTTTTTATTTCCGTGGTGCATCTTCCATCTGATGTTATTATTGTGCCATGTATTTAAAACGTTGCACATGTTCCAAATGTGTCCTGTTTATTTTTATGCTGCTTGATGGTGATGATTGTTACTTTGATATGACCATTACTTCTGTTTTCTTTCTGATCAGACTGAAACCTTTTTTTTATTGCTTTATTTTACTATTATGTCTTTCATTTCTTGTTGTTCATTCTCTATCTCTCTATTCTTCTTCTTCTTCTTTCCTTCCTCATCTGCCTTTCAGCGTCGAGGGGAGATATAATTTGCGGTCTTTTGCTCTTATGTTCGCCTCTGCTGCTGTTATGTTTCCTAGTGCTTCTAATATTCCATCGATCCATCTTTTTCGTGGTCGACCCTTGGGTCTGTTGTTCTCACAACGTTTGTTGAAGGCTCGTTGTGTTGTGTTTTGTTCTTTCTGCCTTGTCACGTGGCCGAACCATTTTATCTGTTGTTTCCTTATATATTCTATGGCTGGGGCTATTCCTAGCTTTTTTCTCAGTTCTACATTTCTGATCTTATCTCTCAGACTGTTTCCTGTCATTCGTCTAACACATTTCATCTCTGTAGAGGTTATTTTTCTTATTGTTCTTGCATCTAGAGTCCAGGTCTGGCATTGGTAGCACAACGTTGGAATGAAGATTGTATTGTAGAGTGCTCGTTTTGCCTCCAGAGTTATTTCCTTGTTGGACAATAGTGGTGATAACTGTCCGATGATTTGACAAGCTTTGTTGCATCTTGATTCTATCTCTGCTGTTTGGGAATTGTCGTTTGTCATTAGACTTCCTAGGTATTTGAATTCCTCTACTTGTTTTAGTTGTCTGCCTTCTATAGTTATGTTGATGTTCTGTTTATTTTTGGCGACATTCATGACTTCTGTTTTGTTGATGTTGATTTTCATGTTGTATTTTGTTCCTAAGATGTTGAGTTTGTTTAAGTGTTCTTGTAGGTCTTCTATTGTTTCATGTATTAGTGCCTGGTCGTCTGCAAATAGAAGCTCGTTGATCTCCTCTGTCTCTGATGGGTTGGCTAGCTTGCATATATGGTCCATGTATGTAATAAACAGTAGGGGGGATAGTACGCACCCCTGTCTTACACCTGATCTAACTTCGAAGTGGTCTGTGTAGCCTGTTGCTGTTCTGACCCTGCAGCTGCTGTTGGCGTAGAGACTTTTAATAATGTTGGTTAGATGTTGGCTTACTCCGTATGTTGTTAGTATCTCCCACAGTTGTTCTCTGTTTACTCTGTCGAATGCTTTTTCCTGGTCAATGAAGGCTATGTATAAGTTTTGGTTGTGTTCTGTCGTTTTTTCTGCAAGCTGTTTTAGTGTGAATAGTGCGTCGGTACATCCTCTGTTTTTTCGGAACCCCATTTGAGAATCGCTTAACTGTAGTTCTATTATTGGTCTCAGTCTTTTTTCCAAGATTTTGGCGTATAGCTTTCCTACATGGCTGAGCAGAGATATACCTCTATATTGATTGCAGTCTCTTTTGCTACCTTTCTTTTTCCATATTGGTATGATGATTGCCTGTTGCCAGTCTTCTGGGGCTTGTTGTTGGTGCCATGCTGCATTAAATATTCTGTGCAGCCATTGCATTCCTGTTTCTCCCGCTGCTGCTATTATTTCTATTGGAATGTTATCTATCCCTGGTGCTTTGTTTCTTGGTGCATATTTGATTACTTCTTCTATTTCCTCTTTCATGATGTTGGGTTCAGTATTTGTGAGTTCTAGTGTGGTTTTTGTTGTCTTATTGGTAGTTGGTATGTTTAACAGGTCTTCAAAATATTCTTTCCATCTCTGTTGCATACATTGGTTATTTGATATTGGCTGTCCGTCTTTGTCATTTATCAGCTCAGTAGGATCATGGTTTTCTTTTCTCGCTCTTGTGGCTTTTACTGCTTTGTAGAAATCTCTTGTGGCTGTCTTGAAGTCCCTGCTCATGTTTTGTCCGAATTCTGTCCAATTCTTTTGCTTAGCTTCTTTGATCAGCATTTTAACTCTTTTTCGAACTAAGGCATATCTTTCATATTTTTCTTGGTTCTTGTTCTCCCTCCAATTTTTAAACAGTTTCTTCTTTTCTTTAATTGCTTCTCTGATTGTTTCGTTCCACCACGGGGTGCTCTTTTTCCCTTCTCTTGTTCTTAGCTTCGTTCCACAAACTGTTTTAGAGATGTTGGTTACTGTTTCCTTAAATTGTTTCCACTCTTCTTCTACTGTGCCTACTTCGTTAGGGAGTTTCTTGAATTCCTCTCTGAGTTTTTCTTCTAGGGTTTTCCTTGTTTCTTGATCGTTTAATTGTTTTATTTTTATTGTCTGTTCTTTTCGCTTCTTTTGTTTGTTTTCGTGTTTTCTCTTTATTTTTGGCTGTCTTAGTGTGATCATAACCATCTTGTGATCCGTGTCGTCTGTAATATTTGGGATTGCTCTACTGTCGGTTACTCTTTTCTTGTTCTCTTTTCTTGTTAGTATAAAATCTATCTGGCTTCTGCATGTTGTGTCATTCCATTTGTACCAGGTGTATACTTGCGACTCTCTGTGTTTGAAGAATGTGTTGGTGATAAATAAATTGTTTTGATTGCATAGTTCCAGCAGTCTGCTTCCGTTTTCGTTTATTTCAGCTGTTTTATCGCCAAAGGGTCCTAAGATGTCACTGTTCTCACTGTTGCGTTTCCCAAGCCTTCCATTAAAATCTCCCATCACTAACATGTCGTCGCTTTCGTCAATCTTGTTAATAATTTCACTCTATTAAGACTGTCATTCGCATATCGCAAATTATTTATGTTGTGACCGTTGACTTCAATTCCAGAGCAATGTGAACTAGGGTATATAACATATGACCGCTATCTTCTCTTGATTATAGATTAAATTGTTGGATTCTTTGTCGTTTTTGTTATTTCTGCACTAGCCTTCGTTTCGTTTCTGGGTATGCGAAGACTGTTTCTGACGCATTTGTTTTCTATTTCTTTATTCTTTCCCAGCTCTCGAATGCATAAATAAGAATGGATAATACTATTTGAATTATAATTTCTTTCTAGGTCTCCTTCTTGATTTTTGTAGTTATTTGCCAAGTGATCTACTTCTTCTACTACTAAAGACACAAACATTCCTCTTCGTCTTTCATTCTTTTACGAAAACATTAACTGACATAGATGCTTTGTTTTGTGGGTTTTTTTGCTAGAATGTGATATTTTGACTTTTTGGACCAACATATCCGATTTGAGAAATTCGTTAGCACTGGAATGTCTTTCATCTTTACTTCTACTCGCTTGCTGCTGAGACTGGTTAGTATGTTTCTAGGAGCACCACTTGGAGGCGGCTTTGGGTATAGATCAGTTCCTTTGTTCCCCGATACTGATGCACGCAGTCAGCTGTGGATCGTTGGCCGCTCAAAACATCTTCTGATGGGCGTCTCGGAGCTCTATGCCGATCTGATAGAGAAAGTGTAGAATGACGTCTATATTAATTATAATCTAATGAAATGTGAATATTGACGAACTGTATTCGTGGAAGCCATATGGACATTACCTACATACAATCATGTAGGACCTTTTAGACGTCAACATTGTAATTGTCTATCATTCCTACTAAGGTACCACCTACAGGTCTATCTATCGACTCTTTATTGACATGAATTTTCTGTCCATTGATCACCTTCTCATATCGGATACATCAGCCCTGAAACTGCCATTTCATTGGTTGTGCATAATAAGAGACAAGGATCCTGAAGACAGAAAGAACCAACTTTTCTGAGTTATGGATAACCTGAACTCTTTTAACACGACAAGATAGAGTGAAGACACGTCCGAGGAAAGTAAATATCGAGATTAACGTTTGCTTTATTCTGGCTTTTATGAACCGTGTATAGCCTCGTTTTCTGAATCATAATTTTGGTATCCATTTTTATTTACAGAATGTAGTATGTTCCTATCCCCATCAAGGCCAGCTCATTGTCGTGGGGATGGGGCTTAACAGTCACGAGGGACTGAAAACCAAGACTGGCCAGGCGTTCCTACACCAGAGCAAGACCACACTCTGCTCTAGCAAGTTCAAGTGCTGAAGTCGGAGGCAACCAGCCATAAGGCGCACTACAACAATAAGGATGTCATGCCCTCACTCCCCGTATCAGAAC
This sequence comes from Megaustenia siamemsis, assembly GCA_032433765.1. NCBI lineage: Eukaryota > Metazoa > Mollusca > Gastropoda > Stylommatophora > Ariophantidae > Megaustenia > Megaustenia siamemsis. The sequence continues at coordinate 16,308,195 of JAVIAB010000159.1, forward strand.
AAACATCCTGGACAGAGGAATTAGGCTTGTCGATACAAATTCGGACAAACGTTGAAGGAATGTTTGACAAAGAGGAACATAATAGTATACAGCGTAAAACAATAACTCAGTTTCTTGGATGAAGAATACCCACAAGATATATGGATTCGTGCGTACACAGATGGACCAGCACAGAATACATTAAAGAATGGGGGTGTAGGTGCTTACACAGAGTACCCAAATAACAATAGGGATATAAATAAAATAGCAACAGGGAAATATTGTCACAATTACGGTGCAGAAATCCAAGAAATAAAGTTTGCAATAAGAAAAACTGGTGAACAGTAATCTCAGTCCACAGCCAGTAGTGTTTTTTGACAGATGCAAGATCAATACTCCAGGCACTACAGTCCAGAAAATTGCCTCATCTGCAAACCTTATCGGCCGAACTCTGCAAGCACCACAGGGTTGCCCTGCAGTAGATCCCATCTTACTGTGGGATACCAGGAAACGAGAAAGCAGATCAGTTGGCAAAGGAAGTGCAACAGTAACACAACCAGATGCACCTGTTACATACCATCATAAGAAACAGATAATCAAATCAATCAGAGGACCACAAGCCCCAAATCAGGATGCCTTTCACAATATGAAGAGATATGAACAAGCTATCATTTACGCCTCAGAACAGGACACACTCGACTCCACAATCACATGTATACATAATTCAAGATCGGCACATCAACTACATGTACACGTGGACAGGCGCCCCAGACTGCTGAACACATACTTCAAGACTGCACTGAATATAGTAGACAGGAAAATCCATTGGCCTATAGGTACGGCACTACAGACAAAACTATATGGGCCACTGCAAGAATTACAAAAGACAGTAACATTTATACAGGAAACGACATTGCAGATATAGACAATACTTCAAGCGAACAAAAGATAGGTAGCATGTTCTTTTTAAATATTATTACTCATTCTTTGTTTTAATCTAGATTTGAAGCAGTAAATATGATGTTTTCATTGTAGCTTCGTTAACTTTTTGTCAGGCTTATTAGAATTGTGTTTGGCCTTTATTGTTGTTGTTAGGCTTACAATACCAATCTGGCAACCCAGGACCTGTGTTTCTGCCATAGGACGAGGTTGGTCTTCTGTTGAGCCGAGAGTAAGGTTTGTTTTTATGATTGTTGTGTAAACCCACTGATAGTTTCATCTTTGATACTCTCTATCTGCGATCAGGACTCAATCAGAGTAGGATTCCAGACTCTCACATGAAGTCAGGTTAAGTGTGTTGATCGCCCCCACAGACAGAACAGCACAATAACAATTAGAGTCTGCCAGATCCACTCTGTACTGTGTCTGATTGAACACCCCGTTAAAAAGTTGCACTGTGTTCTGCGCCAGTGTCCCAGGCCCAGTGCATCCGATTTCAGCCAGCATTTTATTCAGGTTTGCATTCCTTAGCCTTTGATTGTCCCCAATCTTCCTACAAGGCAGCAGATTGTCTTTTCTGTAGGGAGATTCTGCCCTTAGATGGTCGGCCCTCCCAGGTTTACGAACACCATCTGCCATCAGCCCGAGTCACTAGAGGTAGTGACTAACACAGACATGCATACACAAAGATATGAGATGTGACCAACACAGACATGCACACAGCGATACGAAGCATGATTAACACTGACACACATCAAGATGATCTTTGAGACAAGACGTTCTATATGACTCGAATATAGACGCCTGATCTCAAATTCTTGTACACCTTTTCTTTCTTCACTTCCTCACTTGTACCCGTTCGTTCGGTTAGGGTGTCGTGGGAGATGCAAAGTTCTGGTACTCGCGCCTATTGTCAGTCCAGTCTCAACTCATCATCGACATACTGTTATTGTCAATTGATATTGTAACGGTTCTTTTGTGTTTTCTGTCCATTTTAATCTGGGTCTGCCGTTTGCTCTTCTCTTTTAATACAATATGCTTTGTTGAAACTTTGTACGGTAAGGAATCACACGTCATTGTAACATATCTTATTTGTTATTATTGTTTCTGTAGTAGTGTTGTGCAGCACAGTGTAACACTGAGTATGATTCTATGTGGCTTACAGGATTTTATAACTGCTTAGAATTGGTTCATTGACAATTTTTATCTCTTTCTATTATGTCATTTCAGATTGTGCCTTGTATAGATTACTCCAAGAGCTTTTCTCAAACATCTCATCTCTCTGGTGGTAAACTGCCTTTTATGCTTAGATATACTATTGACCCGTCATTGGCTTTGGTAGCACAATCATTGTTACAAACAATGTTGGAATGAATAGCTCAATATTCTGTGCTTAAGATGATTCTTTGTGGTAATAGGAATTATTGCTGTATGCCATATGATATATGGGATAGCTGTCCCATTATTTTGTTTGCCTTTTATTGTATCTATCTTATGTCTATTTCTTTATCTATATATCTTTTGTTCGCCTGAAGTATTGTCTATATCTGCAATGTCGTTTCCTGTATAAATTTCACTGTCTTTTGTAATTCTTGCAGTGGCCCATATAGTTTTATCTGTAGTGTTGTATCTATGGGCCAATGGATTTTCCTCAGTCTACTATATTCAGTACAGTCTTGAAGTATGTGTTCAGCAGTCTGGGGCGCCTGTCCACATGAACATGTAGTTGAGGTACCTATCCTGAATTTTGTATACATGTGATTGTGGAGTTGAATGTGTCCTGTTCTGAGGCGTATAATGATAACTTGTTCACATCTATTAATATTATGAAAGGCATCCTGATTTGGGGCTTGTGCTCCTCTGATTGATTTGATTATCTGTTTCTTATGATGGTATGTAACCAGTGCATCTGGCTGTGTGCCTGTTGCACCTTCCTTTGCCAACTGATCTGCTTTCATGCTTTGGTTGCATGGCCATTATATATTTTCAGCATTAGTCTTGAATTCAAACCATTTAATGCAAAATATCTTTCTTAGGCATTTATTTACAAATGCAATGTTTTTTTTCCAATCTCCATTGTCATTTTCCAGCTTTCACACGCATAAGTGAGGGTAGATAAAACATTTGAGTTGAAAATTCTATGTTTTGTTTTTTGTGCCCAGTATCTTTAATCCATGAACAGCTAAGAAGAGTAATGAAGAGGTTCTGAGAAAGGTCAAAGCAAAAAGAGAGCTAATTTCCAATGTTAGGAAGTGACAATCATCATTTTATGGCCATGTAATGAGAAGAGAACAACTTGAATATATTGTAACAACTGGAAAAATTGAGGGACGAAGAGATTGAGGGAAGCAAAGAGAAAAAATAACAGACAGCTTAAGAGAATGGCTTGGCAGAAGGTCAACAACAGAAATGATAAATAGCTGCCGCGATCGAATGTTGTGGAGAGACATGATCACCTACGCCACTAGGCCCGGTACTTGATGATGATGATGATCTTTAATCATCATATTTTTTTAAGGTTTTAAAACTGAAAGCTGCCCTTGCTACTCTGGTTCTGATCTCTTTTCTAGTTTCTCCCCCTAGATCTATACTGTTACCAAGGTATACAAGGTAACCCACTTTCTTCCCACCAAGGTGTAAATATTGCCTTTTGGTACACCCACAGTGGTTGTTAATTTGCTCTTCTCTCTTTTACTTTCAAGTCCTATTCTGCAAGCCAATTATGATATAGAATCTGTGGTGACCTGTATCTTATGCATGTGATTAATGAGCACAATGTCATCTGCAAAATCCAGATCTTCCAGCAGAGTCCCATTGAGTCACTTAATACCTTTTTTGTCAGAACAATAGTTCCTCATTATATCATCAATGGATGCTCCAATTAACAAAGTTGATGTATCCCTGCTTTACTCCCATTTTGATCTGGAACAACTCAACCAATCCTTCCTCTGTATGAACTGCAATTGCAATGCCATTGTATAGATCTTTTTTTTTTTAAGTTAATGACTTTCTGTTGCAGTTTGTATTGTTTCAGGATATACCATAAAGAAATTCTGTGCATGCTGTTGAATGCCTTCCTCAAGCCTATGAAATTAAAGACTAACTACTTTCCTTTCTTGTTTGCCTTTAAGTGTCAAGGGTAGATAATGTTAGCTTTCTTTTCCTGTTTAGTTGGCCTCTCCTACTATTATGTTTCCTTCGGTTTCAATGTTCCATCAATTCATTTTTTATCATGGTTGATCCTAATGTTTTGAGTCCCTGACCACTATTATGAGACTATTCCAATATTTATTGATCATCATTTGTTGGCCTTGTATTGAGAAGAGAACAGCTGGAGTATATCGTGACAACTGGAAAATTGAGAGATGAAGAGATAGAGGGTAGCAAAGAGAAAAGAAACCAGACAACTTAAGAGAATGGCTTGGCAGAAGGTCAACAACAGAAATGATAAATTACAGTAAAGATCAAGATTTGTGGAGAAATATGATCACATACACCAGCATTCTGGTACTTGATGATAATGACAGTTATACCAGAAGTGTTTTGTGTGTGTGATTGATTCTTGATGATGACGATATTGATTACAGTATTAGTATTTTCATCTCTCATTAACTTTGTTATGACACTATTCCAGTATTAGTATTATCATCTCTCATTACCTTTATTATGACACTATTCCAGTTTACTGAATATTAAACATCCATCTTTTCTCTTTGACAGTCAACAATATGGAAGCAAAGAGACACATTCCAATCTGGAATATCAAGCAAGAGCCAGATAATGAAGTGAGTTGAATTATCTGTCCAGCTATTGTCATTTCAAATCGAAGATGGTACATCCAGCAGAAATGAAAAACTCTCCTATCTGATGAATCTCTGCTGTTATTTGACAGATTTTATGAATCATAATGCATCATCATCTAGCTGGTTTTTGTAGGAACTTGGCTTCTATGACAGTTACTCAGTTTTGTTGTCTTATTCCAGCATGGTCAAACCCATGGCAACAATAGGTTCTGCAGGTTTTATAGTTCCCACTGTACAATATGCTCTGTCCTTGTGTCCTTCATGAAATGTAAAAGGTGAAAATACTTTTGACTAGACCAGACATTCCAACAGCTTTTATAACCACTTCTCAAAGAAAGTCTTTAGATCTGTCCAGTAATGCTATTAACATGCACGAGTGAATTTAGATTTAGGCAGATAGCAGTGGAATCAGGGCTGCAGGTGTGAAATTCTCGTATTGTTACAAAGTTCCAATACTGGATAAGCTAGCACTGGTGAGTAGGTGCAAATGAATTTCAACTATCGGCCATACTGACAGTTAAATTTTTAGGATTTTAAGAACAATAATAAAAGGTTAATTTGCTGCTTATGATAAAATTCCCAACGCTGGAACAAAGCTATAAAATTACTGAGAGGTGCCTATCTGAAGGTTGACCACCAATAAGACTGATCTCTTTCAGCTTTTGTCCATGATTATGGGTGGTACCAAAAACAAAAAAATTACAAAAGAAAATGTAATGGAAGTTGTCAGACCATAGTCAATTAATCTTCAAGCACGCAGTTTTGATTGAGAGCCTTTTACACACTAATTGATTTGAAATCAGTGGATTGTTTAGTTTGAAAGTTCACAGACAGTTTTAAAGTTCAGTACTGCAGGAATTTAGGAGCACAATGAGTAATGATGTTCTTATTGTTTAATAAGAAATTACCTGTCTTCTTGTATATTTATCTGCACGTCTTCATGCAAACCCACATTCACATTTTACAAAATGTCCAGCATTTGGCAGCAGTCAGTCCCAGCTCATATGTGAAACCTTGTACTCACCTTTTTTCTTGATATTCCTTCTCACTATCAAAGCAAGAGATGGAGCAGAGTGGCATTCTATGGCAGCCAACCTTTGATGTGGAGACTGAACATTATGATGATATGGTAAGTGAAGCTGTTGTCTTTGTGTACCTAATTGATCTCTTTGTTGCAGTATTTACTAATGGTGAACTTTACTCTTTCATTCTCAGGATGACAGAAATATAGAAACTCAGAGTCTGGTTCCTGTAGGAGATATAAAGCAGGAAGCTGGATGTAAAGTGAGTTGATTGTGTAGTATTAAAGTCATATAGCAACAGAGTCACTCAATTGAAGTTTGGAGGATTTTGTTCTGCTCTTCATGGCACAGTTTTGTATGTTGGTCACTGAGTGAAACTAGAACAAGTACCACAACTTTCTTCCTTTCTTCACTTCCTCTTGTACCCGTTTGGGTGTTGAGGGAGATAAAAGTTCTGGATCTGACCAATTTGGTGGCCTAATTCATTGTCAGTTTTTGGCCAATATTTGATTTCCTTTGTTGCATCATATATCTATTTCTTTGTCAATTTTTGCCATCTTCAGAAAAAATTATGTACCAAGATATTGAAAGTTTGTTACTTGTTTTATAACTTGTTGTTCTATCATCATCATTTACCATACTGATTGGCATATGTGATCATGTCCTTCCACAATCTTCTATCTACAGTGCATCGTATCAATTCAGTTGTTGAACGTTTTCCATGCCATGACACCAAGCTATCCAGTATTTTCTCTCTTTGTCTTCTGCGATCTCTCTTTCATTTTATTTTGCCTGTTGCAACCAAGTATTCCAACTTTCCTCTTCTCACGATGTGCTCGAAAAATGTTGATTGTTTCTTTCTGATGTTTTTTTAGGAGCTCCCTTTTTGTGTTGGCATCTTTGAGAACTTTCTCATTGGTCTTTTTAGCTGTCCAGGGAACTTTCAACATTCTTCTAAGAAATCCCATCTCTGTGGCCTCTAATCATCTTTTCATTTGTTTGTCTACTGTACATGATTCACTTTCATAGGTCAGAATTGGTTCTATATAGCACCAGTGAACTCTCTTTCTTACTTCTATTGACATAGATTTGTTGCATTTTCTGAAATGTTTATTTGTTCTATAGCAATGTTTAATGTCTTCTTTTGTCTACCTATTGAATTAACTTCTGTTTTTTTTCCATACTTGTTTTCATGTTATTCATTTTACATTCTTTATTCAAGGATAATAGATTTTGCTGAAGTTCTGTTTCTTCAAAAGTTGTTAAAGTCAGGTAATCAGCTAAAAGTAGTTAATTTATATCTTCAAACTGTCATTTGGCATCCTTGCCTATTTTGTCAATGTAAGTGATAAATAATTATGTGGTGACAACAAACATCCTTGTATTACACCATCCTGTTTTTATTTCAAGTGCTTCTGTACGCTTTTCTTCATACACAACACAACATTTAAATCATTCATACATTTTATCAGATTAATAATCTTTTTGGGGATTCCGTAATAACCCAACAACTTCCAAACTATTACTGTGTCTAAATTATGGAATGCCTTTTCATAATCTATGAATCCGATATAAAGTGGGAACTGCAGCTCTAAGCTCTGTTCATATATATTATACGTAAGGTATATATTTGATCAGCACATAATCTGTTTTTCCTTAAACATGCTTGTTTATCACTCAAATGTTTTGATCTTCTTTTACTCACTCTAATTACACTTCTGCAGTTTCTATATAAACTCTTGCAACATCTATTAAGGTGGTCACAACACTACCACAACACAACAATAAAAATGAAGCCAAACCCTCAAGACAACCATAAATGTTGGTTCACCAGGATTAGTTTTTATCAAAACACAAATGACTGTGATCATTCACCCTGTCACTACCGAGCAATCTTCATCTAAATTCAACAGTGGGAGCCACATACTTTACTGTGACATGTCACTTTTCCTGTTTTACGTTCTCCATGGCTGCAGTGTTGTCTTCCATAACTGTGATTGCTGGACCTGGGGAGGAGAATCATCTATGCCATTGACACCATTCTTGAACTTCTCAATCCATTCATACATTTGCTTATGACTCATACATCTGTCACTGAATTCTCACCCAAAAATGAATCTCTTTAACACTTAATTATGATACCACACCTGGCACGCTTCATTATATGCTGTAGTTAAAAATACTATCACTTAATTGTAACAAAAGGAGTGCTAAAAATATTATTTTCTTTGAACCTTTGACACATAACTGTGTGTTTACCAATTAGACACACAAGGAACTCAGATTCACTGTTTCAAGTTTATTTAAGACCAGGTATTGACTGCCTGGACTGGACATGTTCTTTTGGCTATTCAGATGGATGCCATAAATATGTCTGTATGTTCGGCTACCTCAAAGCATTATTCATTGAGTTTCCCAAGTTACGAAGAGTTGTTTGATGTGATTAAGAACTGAGGAAATTTCCCTAGTCAAATTGGGGGAAAAAATGAAAAATGACCAATTTGTTTAAATTTGTTGATTTTTTTTTTAATTATAGGGTTGTATCTCACAAAATGGAAACAAAAATCCTTCATCAATTAGGACCAAATAAACACTTGGGGGTGACCAGAAATAGTCATTAGGAAGTTACACAGAGGGAGTTATGTTTGAACACAGCAAAAACTATCAAATTTGGAAGAATTTGTGTTTTGATGTGGTAATTTTCACTATGGTATCATAATCTAGGGTTCATCATCATTGAGTGCCATCTCCGCAATGAAGGTTGGCTACCATGGAGTGCCATTCTGCTCTGTCTCTTGCTTTGATGGTGCAGGTTTTCATAGGCTGGTTTGTCCATCTTTTGATGTTACTCGTCCATGTTAGTCTTGGTCTGCCTCTGCCTCTTTTACCTTGTATTTTCCCCTCCAGGATTACTTTTAGTAGGCTGTTGTGTCTTTTAACATGGCCCAAATATCACATGTGTCTTGTTTGAATTGTGTTTAGTGGTTCTCTTTTCATTTTTAGTTGTTTTAAGACTTCGTCGTTTGTTTTCTTTTCCTTCCATCCAATTCTACCTATTCTTCTATATATACACATTTCAAAGGCTTCAATTCTCTGTTCTGTTTTCTTGTCTAATGTCAATGTTTCTGCTCCATATAGGAATATTGAGAAGATGTAACATTTTGCTATTCTTAGTTTTAGCCCTGGTGTTATTTCTTTTGATGTTTGTGTCTTCTTCATGACATTAAAATAACTTTGCCATTCCTATTCCTTTGTTTATTTCAGTTGTACATTTTCCCATCACTGGTTATAGTATGTCCAAGAAAGTTGTAGCTCTGAACTGTCTCCATGTCTATTCCTTCAATTTTGATATCCACTTGTGGGTTTTGAGTATTTTCTTTGTTTATGATCATAGTTTTAGTCTTTTTGATATTCATATCTAGTCCATAATTTTTTGCTTGTCATGTGTATTTCATTAAGTAATTGTTGTAGATCTTTAGGATTTTCTGCTAGTAGTACAGTGTCATTAGCATATCCTAGGTTATTGATTATCTTTACATTAATTTGTAGGCCTGGCATCTCTGTGATGTTTTTAAAGATTTGCTCAGTGTATAGATTGAATAAATCTAGGGTTAAGTTAAACTAAAAAAAATGTCTTCGTGCATGTTTATAAGGATGTCACCATCTTGTTCAGCTATTTCCCAGGTTTCAGTAAAGTAAAACAGATAACGAGCCCCATCACACCATGTAGCGTATAGGTACTATGGTGTTAGTGACCATAATTTTTACAAACCTTCAGTGCATGATTTTTGGAGTTATGGGGTCAGTATTGTGCTTTACTTTCCAAGAAAAATTCTGATACCCATTTAAGGCTGGGTGAACCTGGAATCCATCAATCAGGATCAAAGCCAATCTCTTGTCCTTAGTGGTCCAGTTCACTAACCATAGAGCTATTGTGGCTCCCTCAGGTTTCAGTACATACCACCTATTGGTAGTTCAAGATTATTGTAATAAAAAAATGGAAGGGTTAAAAAGTCAGACCTGAACATTTTGGGGCCACTGCACCAAACAAGTGGCGTTTATTGTCAGATAGGACAATGTGTTCTGTATTTGTTTGAGATTGACCACAAAACTTTAACAGCTTCAATATCTAGAGTGTCAAACATTGATAACCTTGTGTATATCAATAAGTGAGGCAACCAACAATGTAAATATTGACATCATTTTTATATTCTCAGACCACAGTGGATGTCAAAATGGGCTTATTCCCATTCCTTAGAGATTATTTGAAAAAAGACCCTGATGATAATGTAAGTATGTTTGTTTATCTGTTTGTTAAACCAAACATTTTATACAGGATGTGTCATGTTTTTGTGCTGCTTTTAAACTCAGAATTGACTGACTCAACATTTTGCTGGTTTCTATCACTAAAAAAAAAAAATATATATATATATATAAACCACATTTGAAACAAACATAAACATGTGGGTAATATAGTTGTTGTCTGACACAAGGATGAAGATTATATATATCACATGAAGAAGAAATAGCATATGTAATGCCTATAGAAAACATGTCATGCAATAGAAACAGAAGTCCTAACAGAAGCTAACAAACCACATTTAAACATATGGAAGATATGTAGTTCTCCTTCAGATGTAGACTCAATGCTACATATCTTTGAACAGTCTAAAACAATACATATCATTGAGCTCAAATCATATTTCCTTCAGCTCAGCTCCATACCTTTCTAAGTAGAAAGAAAATGAAAATGTGACCTACATGTCCCTGAACAACAAACTATGGGAACCACTGAAGGTCTCAAACACTTTATTGTTCTTTAGTTTACAGAAAAATAAAGTATTGTCAGAATCAGAAGATCGATGTATCAACTTTGAAATTATAAGGTTTGGCAATTTCTGTAACCAAAGCTGCAGCTAAAAACCAAATATCCAAAGTGATTACTTTGGCTGCATCTAAAGACACAGCAGGCTGGAGAGAACAATAATGGAAGGCATGGTCCCAGGATGAGAAGCACTGTAGTGAGAGAACAATAATGGAAGGCATGGTCCCAGGATGAGAAGCACTGTAGTGAGAGAACTATAATGGAAGGCATGGTCCCAGGATGAGAAGCACTGTAGTGAGAGTTGAACAACATTCATGCTGACAGTTACTTTTGGACCTGCTAACAATAGCAGAATGCCTAGTAACACTTTCAGTTTGTTTATTGTTGTTTTGTCTATTCTTTGAGTTTGTTGAGCATTCTTTAATCTTCTAGCATTTATCTCAGTATTTCTATAAATAAGCACTTGCTCCAACATCTCATGCTTGATAAAAATACAAAAAAACAAAATGCAAATAATTCACTTCCTATTTGATTGGTAGTTATAAGAAATAGAAAAACAACTCAGTACTTTTCTTTAACACTTTGAGAAAAACAATAAAGGAAACACATTATCATAAACTTACCATTAATAAGAAACCACATTCATATACCACAGTAATTTTGATAATACATTAGTTGTATTTTGAAAAATGAAAGCACACCTGGTTGCAATGATGCATGACAAATCACTGGCATGGAAAATTAGGGAGTTACATGGCAGAAAAAAAAGAAATAGGCTCTACTGTAGATTTAAATTATTTTAAATTTTGAAATCATTTTTATGATTGATCATAATCTATGGTTAGGAACAGCAATGTTGGATGAGGATCCTGCCATTTGATGCCTAGGATTTTTCTTTGACATTGCAGGCAGAATGAACTGTTCTGTTGTTCTTGATGAGCATATCTGTACTGGCTGTGATATATACAAGGCATTAGTAGCCTTCAACATCTTTATTTATTTTCCTAATATAAAAATACTATGGCCGCAAAGGTCATCTGTTTATATGTGAGCTGAAGTTTCCATGGATAATAAGATATTTAGAGTTTGGGACATTTCAGATGGTGGAGCTTAGGTCTTCATAAAACTGGTCTTTGATATCTGGTTTTACACAGAGTGTTGGAGTATCAACATTGAAAAGCTTTATTGCTCCTGTTGTATGGATAGAATGTGGTTAGTGCTATTTACTGGTTGCTCCTTGGGTAGCCAATGTGTTTTTAATGGTAAGGCCTAATCTAAAATAGTATTTTTGATTTTTCTGTACATTTGACTTCTCAAAATAAAGTGTTATATCTTGTTCTCTGTAATTGACTCATTGTTGACAAGACTTGTTTCTTGAAGTACCATGATTTCCAAATGTAGTTTGCTGTTTATAATGGGTGTTTTGTGGATGTCATTGATCTGCTCAAGAGAAACCAGGATTGATATTACAGCTTGCGATTCAAAGAACTGAAAACGTCAATTTTGTGTGATTATTTGGCTTCCATGTTGATTGGACATGTGATGTTGAGATGATCTTTCCTTGAAACAAGCTATGTCTTGGTGTATTTAGATTATGTGTTGCCTTCACCTCAGAATCTCCCATTTAATTTATTTGGTTCATTCTGGCCATGCTAATCTAACAGTAGGAGTTGCCAAAGGAGAATTGTATTAGGTCACTAACTGACCCAGGTCTCTACTCTGGTATTCTGTCTGGGGTTTACTCCCTTAGTCGTAGCCCTTTATAATACCCCCACAAGACAGCATGGTCATGGTGCACTGCTTACCTAGTGTGTAGTATTATGGTTGGTACTGTTGATAAAGAATTAAAGGTAAATGGTCCAAGATAAATAAACAATAGTCTCTATTGATTGTTTTGTATACCAGAGGGCAAAAAGTGGACTAATTAAGTATTATTTTTAAATATACAATTGGTTTTGTTATTTATTTAAATTGTTATATAGAAACGTTAGTTATGGTCACACATTTGAAAGCTTTAAATTTAACAAATGAAAATGTTAGAACAATAAGAGTTATGTCCCACCACAACATTTTATTTTGTTATGATCTATTTTTAGATTTTATTCAATATCTATTCTCAGGAAGGTCAAGGTGAAGGCTGCAGTCTAAACACTGGCCTCAAGTTGGTAAACAAAAGTAATCCTATACAAGTGACAGGGAAAGAGAAGGTATTTCAGTCTCAAGATTGTGAGGCTCATAATGATGGTTATCAAAGTGAAGATCTGAGAACATTCAAGAGAAAACATACAGGAGAGAAACCTTACAAGTGTGATATGTGTGGTGTAGGTTTATCTAGTAGTAGCTCACTAAATCGTCACAAGAGAAGACATACAGGAGAGGAACCTTACAAGTGTATTATGTGTGGTATAGTTTTTGCTGATAATATTACACTAAGAGATCACAAGAGAAGACATACAGGAGAGAAACCTTACAAATGTGATATGTGTGGTGTAAGTTTTGCTGATAGTAGCTCACTAAAACGTCACAATAGAAGACATACAGGAGAGAAACCTTACGTATGTGATATGTGTGGTGTAGGTTTTGCTGATAGTAGCACACAAAAACGTCACAAGAGAAGACATACAGGAGAGAAACCTTACAAGTGTGATATGTGTGGTCTACGTTTTGCTGATAATAGAACACTAAAAGATCACAAGAGAAGACATACAGGAGAGAAACCTTACAAGTGTGATATGTGTGGTGTAGGTTTTGCTGATAGCAGCACACTAAAACGTCACAAAAGAAGACATACAGGAGAGAAACCTTACAAGTGTGATATGTGTGGTGTAGGTTTTGCTGATAATAGAACACTAAAAGATCACAAGAGAAGTCATACAGGAGAGAAACATTACAAGTGTGATATGTGTGGTGTAGGTTTTGCTAATAGTAGCTCACTAAGACTTCACAAGAGAAGACATACAGGAGAGAAACCTTACAAGTGTGATATGTGTGGTGTAGGTTTTGCTTATAGTGGCTCACTAACACTTCACAAGATAAAACATACAGAAGAGAAACCTTACGTATGTGATATTTGTGCTGTAAGTTTTACTGACCGAAACAGTTTAAAATATCACCAGCGAAGGCACACAGGAGAGCAACTTTACAGATGTGATATGTGTGGTGCAAGTTTTATCTTCAAGAGCCATCTAATAATGCATATTAGAAAACATATACAAAATAAACTTTACAGATGTGATATGTGTGGTGCAAGTTTTGTCTTAAAGTGCTACCTAATAAGGGATATTAGAAAACATACAGGAGAGAAATCTTACAAATGTGATATGTATGGTGTAGGTTTTGCTAATAGTAGCTCACTAACATGTCACAAGAGAAAACATACAGGAGAGAAACCTTACAAGTGTGATGTGTGTGGTGTATGTTTTGCTTATAGTGTCTCACTAAAATATCACAAGAGAAGTCATACAGGAGAGAAACCTTATAAGTGTGATATGTGTGGTGTAGGTTATGCTAATAATAGGACACTAAAACATCACAAGAGAAGACATACAGGAGAGAAACCATACAAGTGTGATATGTGTGGTGTAGGTTTTACCAAAAATACCAAACTAAAATGTCACAAGAGAAAACATACAGGAGAGAAACTTTACTAATGTGATATGTGTGGGACAAGTTTCATTTGCAAGAGCATTCTAACAGAGCATATTAGAGAACATACAGGATATATAACCTAGAAATGTAGTATGTGCGGTGTAAGTGATGTATGTAATTTAGGCTTTGAGTAATAATAAACTAAAATGTCACAAAAGAACAAAATTACAGGAGAGAAACCTTACTTATGTGAAGTTTGTGGTGTAGGTTTTTATGTAGGAAGCAGCCTAATGCAGCACAAGAGTAAATATACAGGAGAGAAACCTTGTAATAGTATACTGGCTAGGGTGTCTATGGGATTGTGATTAGGGGAGAATCAAGGAAATTGTGCAGGGCATGAGAAGAGGATTAAATCATTTTAGAAAATAGGCCCATGAATGTGTACAAGGTTGAAGGTACAAGGTAGTGTGATCTAGAAGGTTCTTGGGGGGGGGGGGGGGGAGACTGTAACATATTGTTTTGGCAAATAGAAGACAAAGGAATGTAGAGGGATGAAATTTGATTGGATGCATGAAGGAGCTTTGGGTTGTGATTATTGGGAAACATAAAAGGCTGAGAGGCAGAAAAGCTCTCTCTCTCTTATTAGTAAATTAGTTGAGCTCAGACACTCTCTCTCTCTGGTTAGTAAAAGCTTAGTCAAGCTCAGTCACTCTCTCATTAGTAAATGCTTAGTCAAGCTCAGATGCTCTCTCTCGTTAGTAAATTAGTCGAGCTCAGACACTCTCTCTCGTTAGTAAATTAGTCGAGCTCAGACACTCTCTCTCGTTAGTAAATTAGTCGAGCTCAGACACTCTCTTTCGTTAGTAAATTAGTTGAGCTCAGATGCTCTGTCTCTGGTTAGTAAAAGCTTAGTCAGGCTCAGTCATTTGCCAGTTAGTAACAACTCAGTGAAGCTCAGACTCTCACTGGTTAGTAAAAGCTTAGTCAAACTCACTCTCTATAGGGAGTCAAGTCCAACTGAGTCACTTAGAAATAGTGTCAATTTTGATTTTGAAGATATGTTGATATTATCATTGCCAGTTGATAGAATAAACACATTGCTATTTTATGAATAATGTTGTTGTTCATTCAGCTAAGTTGAGAGAAAGATCTTGTGGTGTGGTAACATTAGTACAACCTTACAAATGTGACAAGTGTGATGCAAGTTTTACTCAAAGAAGCAGTCTATTACAACACAAGAGAAAACATATAAGAAAGAAACAATACCAATCATCGTAATGATGGTGATGATCTAATCACCAACTTACTACAATTACTACAGCTTGGGCCTGGGAGGGCCGACCATTGAAGGGCAGAATCCCCCTACAAAAAAGACAATCTGCTGCCTTGCAGGAAGATTGGGGACAATCAAAGGCTAAGTAAAGCAAACCTGAATAAAATGCTGGCTGCTATAGGATGCACTGGGCCACTGGCGCAGAACACGGTGCAACGTTTTAACAAGTAATCAATCAGACTGGATCTAACAGATTCTAATTATGATAGAAACTACCGCTGACTGGAAAGGCTCCAAGAAACAGCTGAATATAATACACTGGAATGCAGAGGGCATATACCACAAAAAACAAGCTCTAACAATCAGACTAGCAGAGGAGGAGATAGACATTGCCTGCATCCAGGAATCTCATCTTAATCCTCAGCACAGATTTATGACAGACCTGAGAAGAGCAATGTGATCCACGCCCACCTTCCTGGAGGAAAAAGCTCAAACAAACCATCTAATAACATACAGGAGAGAAACCTTACAAATGTGATGTGTGTGATGTAGGTTTTGTTCAAACAAACCATCTAATAACATACAGGAGAGAAACCTTACAAATGTGATGTGTGTGATGTAGGTTTTGTTCAAACAAACCATCTAATAACATACAGGAGAGAAACCTTACAAATGTGATGTGTGTGATGTAGGTTTTGTTCAAACAAACCATCTAATAACATACAGGAGAGAAACCTTACAAATGTGATGTGTGTGATGTAGGTTTTGTTCAAACAAACCATCTAATAACATACAGGAGAGAAACCTTACAAATGTGATGTGTGTGATGTAGGTTTTGCTCAAACAAACCATCTAATAACATACAGGAGAGAAACCTTACAAATGTGATGTGTGTGATGTAGGTTTTGCTCAAACAAACCATCTAATAACATACAGGAGAGAAACCTTACAAATGTGATGTAGGTTTTACTGAAACAAATCATCTAATAACATACAGGAGAGAAATCTTACAAATGTGATGTGTGTGATGTAGGTTTTGCTCAAACAAACCATCTAATAACATACAGGAGAGAAATCTTACAAATGTGATGTGTGTGATGTAGGTTTTGCTCAAACAAACCATCTAATAACATACAGGAGAGAAACCTTACAAATGGGATGTATGTGATGTAGGTTTTGCTCAAACAAACCATCTAATAACATACAGGAGAGAAACCTTACAAATGGGATGTATGTGATGTAGGTTTTGCTCAAACAAACCATCTAATAACATACAGGAGAGAAACCTTACAAATGTGATGTGTGTGATGTAGGTTTTGCTCAAACAAACCATCTAATAACATACAGGAGAGAAACCTTACAAATGTGATGTGTGTGATGTAGGTTTTGTTCAAACAAACCATCTAATAACATACAGGAGAGAAACCTTACAAATGTGATGTGTGTGATGTAGGTTTTGCTCAAACAAACCATCTAATAACATACAGGAGAGAAACCTTACAAATGTGATGTGTGTGATGTAGGTTTTGCTCAAACAAACCATCTAATAACATACAGGAGAGAAACCTTACAAATATGATGTGTGTGATGTAGGTTTTGCTCAAACAAACCATCTAATAACATACAGGAGAGAAACCTTACAAATGTGATGTGTGTGATGTAGGTTTTGTTCAAACAAACCATCTAATAACATACAGGAGAGAAACCTTACAAATGTGATGTGTGTGATGTAGGTTTTGCTCAAACAAACCATCTAATAACATACAGGAGAGAAACCTTACAAATGTGATGTGTGTGATGTAGGTTTTGTTCAAACAAACCATCTAATAACATACAGGAGAGAAACCTTACAAATGTGATGTGTGTGATGTAGGTTTTGCTCAAACAAACCATCTAATAACATACAGGAGAGAAACCTTACAAATGGGATGTATGTGATGTAGGTTTTGCTCAAACAAACCATCTAATAACATACAGGAGAGAAACCTTACAAATGGGATGTATGTGATGTAGGTTTTGCTCAAACAATCCATCTAATAACATACAGGAGAGAAACCTTACAAATGTGATGTGTGTGATGTAGGTTTTGCTCAAATAAACCATCTAATAACATACAGGAGAGAAACCTTACAAATGTGATGTAGGTTTTACTGAAACAAATCATCTAATAACATACAGGAGAGAAATCTTACAAATGTGATGTGTGTGATGTAGGTTTTGCTCAAACAAACCATCTAATAACATACAGGAGAGAAATCTTACAAATGTGATGTGTGTGATGTAGGTTTTGCTCAAACAAACCATCTAATAACATACAGGAGAGAAACCTTACAAATGTGATGTGTGTGATGTAGGTTTTGCTCAAACAAACCATCTAATAACATACAGGAGAGAAACCTTACAAATGGGATGTATGAGATGTAGGTTTTGCTCAAACAAACCATCTAATAACATACAGGAGAGAAACCTTACAAATGGGATGTATGTGATGTAGGTTTTGCTCAAACAAACCATCTAATAACATACAGGAGAGAAACCTTACAAATGTGATGTGTGTGATGTAGGTTTTGCTCAAATAAACCATCTAATAACATACAGGAGAGAAACCTTACAAATGTGATGTAGGTTTTACTGAAACAAATCATCTAATAACATACAGGAGAGAAATCTTACAAATGTGATGTGTGTGATGTAGGTTTTGCTCAAACAAACCATCTAATAACATACAGGAGAGAAACCTTACAAATGTGATGTGTGTGATGTAGGTTTTGCTCAAACAAAACATCTAATAACATACAGGAGAGAAACCTTACAAATGGGATGTGTGTGATGTAGGTTTTGCTCAAACAAAACATCTAATAACATACAGGAGAGAAACCTTACAAATGGGATGTAGGTTTTGCTCAAACAAAACATCTAATAACATACAGGAGAGAAACCTTATAAATGTGATGTAGGTTTTACTGAAACAAATCATCTAATAACATACAGGAGAGAAATCTTACAAATGTGATGTGTGTGATGTAGGTTTTGCTCAAACAAACCATCTAATAACATACAGGAGAGAAACCTTACAAATGTGATGTGTGTGATGTAGGTTTTGCTCAAACAAACCATCTAATAACATACAGGAGAGAAACCTTACAAATGTGATGTAGGTTTTGCTCAAACAAACCATCTAATAACATACAGGAGAGAAACCTTACAAATGTGATGTTTGTGATGTAAGTTTTGATCAAACAAACCATCTAATAACATACAGGAGAGAAACCTTACAAATGTGATGTGTGTGATGTAGGTTTCGCTCAAACAAACCATCTAATAACATACAGGAGAGAAACCTTACAAATGTGATGTAGGTTTTGCTCAAACAAACCATCTAATAACATACAGGAGAGAAACCTTACAAATGCTTTTTGACTTGTTTCATTTTAGAGTGTAAATCAAACAGTACACCAATCAATATTAAACATCATCCATACTAAGAGGACCAATATCTCCACAAGTCTTCACATACAGGACTCAATTGTAACTGATAGGATGTGTGTGGTGTAGTATTTGCTTATTGTAATGTGTTTTTAAAAAAAATTAAAGTTGGCATTAAGAGCTTTTCGTTGTGCTTAGTGAAGCTCATTTTTTGTATCTTATTTGAAGTGACAAGAAAAAAACTAAATAAAT
The DNA here is from genome assembly GCA_032433765.1 of Megaustenia siamemsis. NCBI lineage: Eukaryota > Metazoa > Mollusca > Gastropoda > Stylommatophora > Ariophantidae > Megaustenia > Megaustenia siamemsis. Next base: position 16,327,302 of record JAVIAB010000159.1, read on the forward strand.
TTATACTTTGATTATTTTCCATTGTATCAGAAACATTTCTGAATATTTTAGTTTGTCTTGACCATGCAGCAATATCACACACATATTTTAGTCTGTAGCACACTAGTCTTGTCAATGCTACAATATCACACACATATTTTAGTCTGTAGCACACTAGTCTTGTCCATGCTACACATCACACACATATTTTAGACAGTGACACCCTTGTCTTGTCAATGCTACAATATCACACACATATTTTAGTCAGTAGCACACTAGTCTTGTCCATGCTACACCATCACACACATATTTTAATCAGTAGCACACTAATCTTGTCAATGCTACTTCATCGCACACATATTTTAGACAGTGACACACTTGTCGTGTCCATGCTGTCAGACCAGAATCAACAATATCAAACCTACTACTGCTACAGACTAGGACAGCAATGCAACCTGTATCTTGTCCTGGCTACTCAGGAGAGGCAAAGACAAGGGAAGTAAACCCCAAACATAAAGTAAGAAGCAGAGAACCCAAGATGGTTAGTGATTTGTTACTGATCCTTTCCAGCATTTCCTACAGTCAAACTGGTATCATGCAAAGTTGTGTTCTCTTGGATTGAACCAGTGAGACTGAAAGTAGGAAGTCTAGGCAACACAGAATCTCCATACACCCTGCCCCAGCTTGTGTTACAGAAAATCATCTCAGCATCAACTATTCAATCATCATAGAAGACACACAATCATAGATTTAGGAAGGGCCAGCATTTTAAATTGTGAGCCTGGTCTCTCAGAAAATCTTGGGCTGATCAATGACATCTGCCATCATAAACTATGATCTTCACAGACATAGACATTGTGACACTTCAAGATAGATGTTTTGTTGATGATGAATCAATTAGTGAACATGACTTCCTTTTCTGTTGGCAAGACTTTTTTACACATTGTTCAATGTGAGGCCTGTTTTAAAAAGAAGTTTCATGGACAACCAATGTCCCAGCACTGGCATTTTTAATATAGAGTTATTGCCCATATTTTGTTGACATTCTGCACATTTTGCGTCATGACATCAGGTTATATTTCTTTATCTGCCAAAAATGTCTGGTCCCATTAAGTCTATGTGACATGGTCAACATTACACAAGGTGATATTTATTTTCCTGAAAAATATGTCTGCTCCCATTAAGTCTGGATGACATGGTCAACACTACAACAAGTTATATTTCTCTTCCTCACAAAAATGTCTGGTCTCATTAAATTTGGGTGACAATGGTCAACACTACAACAGGTTATATTTCTCTTCCTCACAAAAATGTCTGCTCCCATTAAATTTGGGTGACAATGGTCAACACTACAACAAGTTATATTTCTCTTCCTCACAAAAATGTCTGCTCCCATTAAATTTGGGTGACAATGGTCAACACTACAACAAGTTATATTTCTCTTCCTCACAAAAATGTCTGGTCCCATTAAATTTGGGTGACAATGGTCAACACTACAACAAGTTATATTTCTCTTCCTCACAAAAATGTCTGCTCCCATTAAATTTGGGTGACAATGGTCAACACTACAACAAGTTATATTTCTCTTCCTCACAAAAATGTCTGCTCCCATTAAATTTGGGTGACATGGTCAACACTACACCAGGTTATATTTCTCTTCCTCACAAAAATGTCTGCTCCCATTAAATTTGGATGACATGGTCAACACTACAACAAGTTAGATTTCTCTTCCTCACAAAAATGTCTGCTCCCATTAAATTTGGGTGACAATGGTCAACACTACAACAAGTTATATTTCTCTTCCTCACAAAAATGTCTGCTCCCATTAAATTTGGGTGACATGGTCAACACTACACCAGGTTATATTTCTCTTCCTCACAAAAATGTCTGCTCCCATTAAATTTGGATGACATGGTCAACACTACAACAAGTTATATTTCTCTTCCTCACAAAAATGTCTGCTCCCATTAAATTTGGGTGACAATGGTCAACACTACAACAAGTTATATTTCTCTTCCTCACAAAAATGTCTGCTCCCATTAAATTTGGGTGACATGGTCAACACTACACCAGGTTATATTTCTCTTCCTCACAAAAATGTCTGGTCCCATTAAGTCTGGATGAACCTAAAATCCACTCAGTTGGGGGAATCAAACCAAGACTTTGTCTTCTGTTCCCTAATGAATGTTCTACTGAAGTTTTCCATCCTGGGTGTATGAGCCCACAATGCTTTTCTTTGTAATCTTTTTAGATATTTCAATGCTGCAGATACTTCTTCATTACTTCAGTTCCATTTTCATAACAAGAAAAGAACAAAATCATTTTGTGTCAGATACAGACACCTCAATGGTCTACACAAACTATCTATCTATCTATTGACCTTTCGAGCCGTAGGTGGCCCATAGAGCGTAGACCAAGATACTCCTTCTCTTATCTAAATTTTTATTCTAGCAGTTTTCAATTCTTTTAAAGATATTTTATCAAATCTCGCCATTTGTCTCTGTTCTGTGCAAGCAGCTCTATCTCATTAAGGGAGCCAATTCCTGCTTGTCTTGCCTCTCTCATCAATGTTCTTCCCAGTGTCTCTCTGGATCTTACTCTTTTCCTTTTACCTGTTGTTTCCCACATGAGGGCTTGCTTTGCTATTCGGTTATTATCTCTTCTCATCACATGTTCAACATATGACCATCGTCTTTTCTTTTTACACAAACTAGCTCAACCAAATGTACATCATGTTTTCTGGTTAGCTCCATCAACAACCAAACACAACAGTAACCAAGAATGCTATTGTTTGTCTGATAACAATGAGCTGTTCTACAGTTTCAATTCAAATAACTTCTGGTGCATCATCATCAAATATCACAAGATCAAGTCTCTTTTTCTAAATGACAAAGAAAGTCTACACTCTATTACAAAATTGTAGAACAGAAAATGTTAGATTTACAAAGCACTAAAGGCTATGTGGCTGCCTCAGGTACAGAAGTAGAACTCCAGCTAGTGTCAACTCTATAATAATGAATTATTAAGTGAATGTAAGAGATTTGTTATTGTTTTAACTTGTTTTTACTTCTAAGTCTATTGATTCTGAAATATATATTTTTATTCTTTTGCATCATTTAACATATCGGCTGTCAGCATGGATGTAAAATAAGGAACATTAAAATGTTTTATTTATTTTTGTGTTAATTGTTTTTAACTTTGTGTAATTGTTGTTTGACTTCCTGGTTGTATCTGTGTTTCTAACTTTCCAGTTGTTATCTAAATGTGTAGGTAAGTTTGTAAACATGTAGGACAGGTAAGAGGAGGATATGTAATGTGAAAACAGGGCGAGAGGATAAGTGAATTTGTGATAAATAATGAAAGAGTAGTCTCACCTTGAGTGGCCATGGTCAAGGACACCAGGTGAGTGAGCTGAAGTCGTCCAGAGTTAAATGAGCAAATAAGCATGGGGTAGGTAGATTACAGTAGTTTTGTACTGAGAACCTGGATCACTCAGAGTAAGATGGGATAATACTCTGACTAGTCAAGACAAGAAATAGTAAGAGATGAGAGCAACTGGATTATTGGCTAAAACCTAGCCTAGCTGTGATGATAGAAAGGTACTCATGGATCAAGGAGAGGCTGTTTCCATCATCATCATCATGTGCCATACCGGTTGGCATAGGTGATCATGTCCCTCCACAATCTTCTATCTACAGTGCATCATATCAGTTCTGTTGTTGACTGTTTTCCATGCCATGACACCAAGCTATCTAGTATTTTCTCTCTTTATCGCCCACGATCTCTCTTTCTTTTATTTTGCCAGTTGTAACCAAGTATTCCAACTTTCCTCTTCTCATGATGTGCCCGAAAAATGTTGATTGCTTCTTTCTGATGTTGTTTAAGAGCTTCCTTTATGTGTTGGCCTCTTTGAGAACTTCCTCATTGGTCTTTTTAGCTGTCCAGGGAACTTTCAACATTCTTCTGAGAAATCCCATCTCTGTGGCCTCTAATCATCTTTTCATTTGTTTGTCTACTGTCCATGATTCGCTTCCATAGGTCAGAATTGGTTCTATATAGCACCGATGAACTCTTTTTCTTATTTTTATTGACATAGATTTGTTGCATAAGATATTTTTCATTTTCTGAAATGCCATTTGGGCCTGAGCTATTCTGCTTTTTATTTCTGTGGTGCATCTCCCATCTGATGTTATTATTGTGCCCAAGTATTTGAAATGTTGCACTTGTTTCAGATTTGTCTTGTTTATTTTTATGCTGCATGATGGTGGTGATTGTTTCTTCAATATAACCATTACTTCTGTTTTCTTACTATTCAGACTGAGACCTTTCTTGTTGCATTCTTTTACTATTATATCTATCATTTCTTGTAGTTCATTCTCTGTCTCTGCTATTAAGACTGTGTCATCCGCATATTGCAAATTATTTATGTTGTTGCTGTTGACTTCAATTCCTTTTTTGTCTACTATTGATCTTACAATATATTCGCTGTAAAGTGAAAACAAATCCGGTGACAGAACACAGCCTTGTCTGACTCCTTGGTTTATATATTGGAATTGTCCTGTTTGGTTGTTAATTCGTATAGCTGCTGTTTGTTTCCAGTACATGTTTTTTATGATTCGCAGATCCTTGCCATCAATGTTTAATTTCTCCAGCATATTGATTATTTCCACATGCTTTACTTTGCCAAATGCTTTTGTGTAGTCTATAAAGCACATATATAGATCTTTCTTTACCTCTATAGATCTTTCTATCAATCTTCTTAAGATGTATATTGCATTATTGGTGCCCTTTCCTTCCACAAATCCACGTTGTTCCTCACTTATTTCTGGTTTTATTTTGTTCCTTACACGTCTCATGATTATTCTTAGTAGTATTTTAGTCATATGGCTCATGAGACTAATAGTGCCATGGTCTTCACAATCAGTGGCGCCTGACTTCTTCGGTATGGCTACAAAGATAGATTTTAGTAGATCTTCGGGTATGTGTCCAGTGTTATATATGTCATTGAGTAATTTTGTTATGACTTGTACTCCCAGCTCTCCCAATGCATTTATCTCTTCAATTGTTATATTGTCAGGACCTGGAGCTTTGCCTCTTTTCATGTGTTGAATTGCGTCCTCCACTTCACTCTGCATTATTGGTGGTCCTGTGTCTTTGTTTGAATTGTTTAATTCTGGTCTTTCATCATCATAGAGTTGACTGATATATTCTGTCCATCTTTCCATTGTCTTCTCCTGTCCCATTATTATATTTCCTTCCTTTGATTTCACACATCCTGAAACTTTGACTTCTTTTCTTCCTGTTAATTCATTTAACTGATTGTGCATACATTTTGAGTCTTTCTTTTGTTGTTTTTCCATTTCTCCACATTTCTGTTTTAACCATCCTTCCTTTGCTTCACTGCACTTGTTTTGGATCTCTTTGTGCAATATTTTGTATGTCCGTTCTTCTTTCTTATGTTTTCTTCTTTCGTCCATTAGTTGTAATATTTCTTCTGTCATCCATGTCTTTTTGTTGATTCTTTTAGTCACTGGTATTACTTATTTGATGTTTGTTGAATCGATTGTTTGAGCATTTCCCACTGCTCCTGAATGTCCTGTATTTTCTCAATAACATTATATCTATTTTATACTATCGTGCTGTACTTATCACTCATCTGTTTATCTACTCTTAGCATATCTAGTTCTAATTTTATATTTCTTGGTGATTTCTGTGCCCTCCGCAGTTTTATTCTTATCTTTCCAACTGCTGGTACATGGTCACTATTGCAATCTGCCCCTAGCCTTTTTTAACAGATGTTAGCCCATTCCTGAATCTTCTCTGTACCAGTATAAAATCAATTTGATTGTGTACTTTTTTGTCTGGGATTTGCCATGTCCATAGTCGCCTAGGGTGTTTGAACCAGGTGTCAATCTATCAATCTATCCCCTCTGTCATTCGTCTCCCCAAGGCCATGCCCCCAGTCACATTTTGCACTTTAGCTGTTCCTACCTTTGCATTGAAATCCCCTAATATAATAGTTATTTCTTGGGGTTTACACTGTTCCATGGTTGCCTCTAGCTCCTCGTAAAAAGTGTCAATGTCTTCTTCTTCGCTATTACTTGTTGGTGCGTAAACTTGAATTATGTTCATATTCACTGGTCTGTCTCTCAATTTTACTAGCATAATTCTGTCTGATACTGGCCAAATTCCTTTCACTGTTTTGCTTCTTTCTCTAACTAACATGATGCCTACTCCTCTTTCGTGTGTGGTTCCCCCAGAGTAAATTACATTTCCACTGTCGCGTTTTAATAATCCTGCTGCTGTCCATCTCATTTCACATAGTCCCAAGATGCTCAACTTCATTCTCTTCATTTCTTGACTGATGTTTTCTAGTTTACCAACCTGGAATGTTGATCTAATGTTCCAAGTTCCTATTGCTAGTGTATCTTTATTTTTGATCTTGCATACAGTTACTTGATGACGATCGGGTTTCACCTGTAGCACATGACGCTCGCTACCGGACGAGGTGGCTGTGAAGTCCCCATTAACGTCGTTAGCTGTAAATAGAATGTTGTGATTTGTCATGATTATTGCAGGCAATTTAAGAAGATAGTTTGTTATTCCTTTCCTTCTTGGCAGTGACTGTACTAGTCGGAGATCGCAGCTATTGTCTCTATACTTTATATATTTTATTTAGTAGATGTAGAATAAGTGTAGTTATGTTATGCCGGTAATGGTACCAGACTTAAATTGACGTCTTAGCACATAGGTTTTACCCATATGTGATTGGCCACCTATTCAGAAGTGTTCTGAGACTCCTGTCTAGTGTCACATCAAGCATCATAACTCACGAGCATTGGCACCATTTCTCACCATACCAGAGTATTAACCCTGGTACTCATTTCTGCCAGTGGCTGGGTCAATCATGAGGGTATCTTTTTTTCCAACAAAGGGTACAATTCACGCTGCTTCCAGAGGGAATCAAACACAGGTTATCAAAATGTCTGTAGATAGTGGAGTGGTTTTCCCAACTAGACTACCGAGGTCCCCTACAGAGGACCACACAGGATGTTGTGTGCTTTCACCAGATTTATTTTAAATGTATAGTGAGATTATTTTAAGATCTATAAGTGACATTCTTAGAATAACAATTGGTAGCCTTATTATAAATAATCTAAGGTATGCTGATGATACAGTCTTAATCACTGAGAGTGAAAATGAGTTACAAGTAATGTTGGAATAATTGTAGCTACAAAGTAAATACATCACCGCATTGCATAATAAACACAAGTGGAAGTTGTTAACCCTCTTCTGCCCATACCAGAACAGACTCCCTGGACAGAGGAATCAGGATTGTTAATACAAATATGGACAGAAGTGAAAAGAATAGTTGACAAAGAGGAACAATATAGTCTACAGCGTAAAACAATATCTCTGTTCTTGGATGAAGAATACCCACAAGACCTATAGATTCATGTGTACACAGATGGATCAGCACAGAATGCAGTAAAGAATTGGGGAGCAGGTGAACACATAGAGTACCCAAATAACACTAGGGATATGAATAAAATAGCGACAGGGAAATATTGTCACAATTATGACGCAGAAATCCAAGCAATAAAGTTGGCAATACAAAAACTGCTGAACGGTAATCTTAGCCCACAGCCTGCAGTGTTTTTGACAGATACAAGACCAGTACTGTAGGCACTACAATCCAGAAAACTGTTACGTCTGTAGACCTTAATGGCTGAACCCTGCAAGCACCACAGGGTTGCCCTGGAGTGGATCCCATCTCACTGTGGAATACCATGAAAAGAGAAAGCAGATCATTTGGCAAAGGAAGGTTCAACAGGCACACAACTAGATACACCAGTTACATACCATCATAAGAAGCAGATAATCAAATCAATCAGAGGACCACAAGCCCCAAATCAGGATGCCTTTCATAACATGAATAGATGTGAACAAGTTATCATTATACGCATCAGAACAGGACACAGTCGACTCCAAACAGTCACATGTATACAAAATTCAAGATCGGGACCTCAACTACATGTACATGTGGATAAGCGCCACAGACAGCTGAATACATACTTCAAGACTGCACTGAATATAGTAGACAGAGGAAAATTCATTGGCTCATAGATACAACACTACAAACACAACTTTATGGGCCACTGCAAGAATTACAAAAGACAGTAACTTTTATACATGAAACGACATTGCAGATATAGACTATATTTCAGGTGAACGAAAGATGAATAATATATGGATATTGTAACAACTGTAAAAATCGAATGACAAAGAGATAGAGGAAAGCAAAGTGAAAAGACACCAGACGGCTTAAGAGAATGGCTTGGCAGAAAGTCTACAACAGAAATGATTAAAAAAAACTATGATGAGACTGACTTTATTTGTAGAGAGAAGTATGTTGAACACGTTAAAAGGAAGAAGCTCATTGTGCATGCTTTTCTATGAGTCATGTTTATCGTTGTTATTGTTTTATAATTATTACAGTTGATGACAATAACAATAAATATTTATCTTCGAGATAGGGCAATCCAGCGTGTTATATTTGAGTGTTGCAGTATCTGAAGTTTAGTGCCAGTGTGACGAAGTGTTAAAGTATTTGTTGAGAGAGAAGAATGTTGAACACGTTAAAAGGAAGTAGCTCATTGTGCATGCTTTTCTGTGAGTCATGTTTATCGTTTATTTTATCATTATTACAGTTGATGACAATAACAATGTCACCAAGATAGGACAAACCAGAGTATTATATTAGAGTGTTGCAGTAGTATCTGTAGTTTAGTACTAATGCACCTCTTGCTTTTTGTATTCTTTGAGAAACCAAATGTTGACTAAACTCAAAATAGGAACTACCAGGCAATGCCACTTTACACTGGATAACACGACAACACAACACGTTCTACTGGATTGCACCCAGTACACATGCCTGATGAGGACAATGTGCTCCACACCCACCTTCCTGGAAGGGAAATTATGGGGCGACCGAATCATTGAATCAGCCATGATCGCAGAAAAAGAAATATCCTTATTCTATTTCTTTACTTGTTTATGTACTTTGCTTAGTAATGCACATTTTCCCCTTGTAGTTTACTTTTGTTTTTACTTGACTTTTTGCTGCATTTTAATTCGTGTTCTATATGTCTAAGCCGAAGACAGCACATATAACACATAATTGATTATAATTAAATTTTTGGATGCTTTGTCATTTCTCTTGTTTCTGCACTAGCCTTGAACTCATTCCATAGTATACGAAGCATATTCTTCAGGCATTTGTTTTCAAATGCATCCAGTTTATAATATATTTCTTTTGTTGTTTTTCAGCTCTCACGTGCATGAGTAAGGGGGGATAATACATATGATTTGAAAAACCTGAACTTTGTTTTTGTGCTTACCAATTTTGATTTCCATATTTTATCCAATGTTTTCTGAAAGTCATTGCTGCCCTTGCTGTTCTAATTTTATGAGATTGTCTTTGGTAATGTAGAGCTGCCTGATGTAGTACTGGCCAGGTAACTCATACACCTTTTTTGGAATCCCCAGGGGAAAAGACAAAGAGGAAGACCAAGGAATTCTTGGAGAAGACAGATTGAAGCAGAGATGAAGATGATGGGGAAGACATGGAATGATCTTAAAAGAATTGCAAAAAACAGATCGACTTGGAAAGTGTTTGTTGAAGACCTATGCTCCACTGGGAGCTAAAAGGTAGAAGAAGAAGAATGTAGAGCTGCCTGATGTAGTACTGGCCAGGCAACTCATAAATTTTCTGAGGTTTAAGGAAAAAAAGCAGCACTAACACTCATCATCATGTGCCATACCGGTTGGCGTAGGTGATCATGTTCCTCCACAATCTTCTATCTACAGTGCAGCGTATCAGTTCTGTTGTTGACTGTTTCCCATGCCATGACACCAAGCTATCCAGTATTTTCTCTCTTTGTCGCCCGCGATCTCTCTTTCCTTTTATTTTGCGCCAGTTGTAAACCAAGTATTCCAACTTTCCTCTTCTCATGATGTGCCTGAAAAATGTTGATTGATTCTTTGTGATGTTTTTTAAGAGCTCCCTTCTTGTGTTGGACTCTTTGAGAACTTCCTCATTGGTCTTTTTAGCTGTCCAGGGAACTTTCAACATTCTTCTGAGAAATCCCATCTCTGTGGCCTCTAATCGTCTTTTCATTTGTTTGTCTACTGTCCATGATTCGCTTCCATAGGTCAGAATTGGTTCTATATAGCACCGATGAACTCTCTTTCTAATTTTTATTGACATAGATTTGTTGCATAAGATATTTTTCATTTTCTGAAATGCTATTTTGGCCTGAGCTATTCTGCTTTTTATTTCTGTGGTGCATCTCCCATCTGATGTAATTATTGTGCCCAAGTATTTGAAACGTTGCACTTGTTTCAGATTTGTCTCGTTTATTTTTACGCTGCATGATGGTGGTGATTGTTTCTTCGATATAACCATTACATCTGTTTTCTTACTATTCAGACTGAGACCTTTCTTGTTGCTTTCTTTTACTATTATGTCTATCATTTCTTGTAGTTCGTTATCTGCCTCTGCTATTAAGCACTAACACAATATTCATGTAAATCATAAACTCCAACAGATTGGCTGGATGGATGATTCCAGCTGTTCCCTTCTCACGACATAGCCAAAAAAAAAAAACAAATGATGATTGTTTCTTCCTAATATTGGAAATTAGCTCTATTTTTGCTTTTTCCTCTTTCAGAACGTTTTCATTGGCTCTTCCTAGCTGGTCATGACATTCTCAACATTCTTATGTATACTATATTTCTACAGACTCCAATTATTATCTTGTCTGTTGCTCAATTGTCCATGATTCACATCCATATGTTAAGACTGGCCCTAAATAACATTTAAGAACTCTTTTCTTGTTTCCGTTATCAAAAATGGATTACACAGTATCTTCCTCAATTTTTTGGAAAGCTGCTTTTGTCTGAGCCATCCTACATCTCACCTCTGTTGTACATCTACCATCTCACCTCTGCTGTACATCTACCATCTCACCTCTGTTGTACATCTACCATCTGAGGTTAACAGTACTCTTTACGTTCATCATTTGAAAGGAAGAAGAAATATAGAAAAGCCCTTGACCCAGGAAACAAATATAATTGTGTTGCTGCTCTGTTTTGTTTAGCAGATCGGAGTGAACTATTGGCTCGGTATCTTCATTTGATATAATCAAAGGGAAAAGTGTGTACTCAAGATAAGACGACAAACCATCATCAAGTTATCATGACTTTTTGAAGGCAAGCACAAAAATGGTGCTACTGGAGAACATATCTTTTGATATCGACCTGGGTATCGAGTCAGCTGAAATCATGGTTTGTATCTCCCAAAATAAGGGATTTAGAAGATATTGAACTTATAAGGAATTGTGTGAATCTTTTGTCCAGGATTTTGATAAGGAACATCTATAGAAGTCTATTTATTATCTTCATTTTGTGTAGCAACCTTATTAAAGAAAATGATAAACGTCTTATGCAACAAGGGTATGTCAATAGAAGTGAGAAATTGAATTGATCGGGGCCTATAGAGCCAATTATGACCTATGGAAGCGAATCATGTACAGTAGACAAACAAACGAACAGATGATTAGAGGCCATATATATTGCATTTCTCAGAAGAATGTTGAAAGTTCACTGACTGGACAGCTAAAAAGACCAACGAGGAAATTCTCAAAGAGGCCAACATAAAAAGGGAGTTTCTAAAAAATATCAGAAAGAAACAATCAACAATGTTCGAGCACTTCATGTGTAGAGGAAAGTTGGAATACTTGGTTACAGCTGGCAAAGTACAGGGAAAGAGAGATCGTGGACGACAAAGAGCGAATATACTAGATAGCTTGGTGTCATGGCATGGAATAGAGTCAAAAACAGGATTAATACGATGCACTGTAGATAGAAGATTGTGGAAGGACATTATCGCCTTCGCCAACCGGTATGGCACACGTTAATAATGACCATACAATGTAAAGTACCCCCGTCACGCTAAGTGGCGTATATGGAATATGGTGATAGTGACCATACATTTTACGGATCCTTAGCACAGGAATTTTGGGGTAATGTGGTCGGTATTACACCCGTGCCGCTTTACTTTCCCAGAAAAATATCCGGTAACCATAAAGGCTAACGCCTTTCGGCAAGACCTGTTCCTCGGTTCACTGCTAGTTCGTCACTGATTTACTTTCACACTTCACTCTCAATCTATCTACTTTCTCACATGACTCACACCATTCTCATGCGGCCCACATCTCCCTGAGTGACTCCTATTTTCATGCTCTCTACGCTTTTCTGTCATTTCCTCTCTTACACGGCCTACTCATTTAATTCTTCCCCTCTCCTTTCATTCTTTATATGACCTTCATTCTCTCTTTAACTCTACATCGCCATCTTCCTCTCTGTCCTTTCTCTCACTCTATTTCATTGTCACACTTGACAGGAAAGGTAGGTAACAGAACCCGGTCGTGGTTAATGCCGAGGTCAACGGTCTCATCTGTGATAACACCGATGAGAAAGATGCAGTCATCTATACAGACGGATCTGTAAGACGACACCAAAGAAGTGCATGGGCATTACAGCACGCTCGGCAAGTAGTATAGTCAAGGAAGACAGTGGTGCATACGTCATGACCACGAGTAGCATGACAATGGAGGTGATGGCAGTGACCAAGGCATTCAAATGGTTAGAGTCACAAGACTACACCCACGCACGTATACTGAGTGATTCGATGTGCATGATAAAAAAAGTGGAGGCGGGCTCTGTACGCATTCAATGGGTAGAGTCATTGCAGAAATCCAAAATACGTAAAGTCACCTTTGTCTATGTCCCTGGACATGCGGGAGTACGAGGAAATGAAAGAGCGGACAGGTTGGCTAGCTGCGCTGTCGTTGGGGACGGGCAACCAATGGATCGGGGGGGGGGGGACATCATCAATGCCCTCCGAGATGTGGGAAGAGCACAGGACTTCGACAAACACAGATCCACGTCACTTCTTCGGATGATGGAAATGGGAGTTAAGATGGGCACAGCCAGAAATGAGAAACTTAGTGGCCGTGTAAGAAGACGTATATGCTTTGTTTTGTGGTTTGTAGCTTTAATGTGATATTTTCACTTTTTGGACCAACATATTCGATTTGAGAAATTCGTTAGCACCGGATTTTCTTTCCTCTTTACATCTACTCGATTGATGCTGAGAATGGTTAGTCTATTTCTAGGAGCACCACTTGGAGGTGGCGTAGGTTCTATAGCTTGTTTCATAACTCGTGCCCAACTTTTAAAATCGATAGCTTTTTAACCGCTTGTTGTAAGATATTCAAAATTTGCATGTAAAGTTATAATGATTAGAACCCAACAGGGAATTAATTTCATTTTAAAAAAACATTTGGTTATTATTCTTGCTTATTTGATTTATATAAATTTATAACGACCCATTGATGTAGTAAAAACTTAATGTTTACAGTATTTTAAACTAAAAATAGCGAGTACAAATCCATACACGGTAGAATTGACGTATTTGCACGCTTTCGCCACGGTTTTGTGACACAATTAGACACTTGAGAAATTGTGTGTTCCATTTCCGTTCATTCATAGGTGTAGACGTGGAACAATAACATTTATCATGATTCTTAAAATAAAATTGTGCAGTTTACAAAACATCGCAATAAAAATGTATGACTATTTTTGCAAAGAGGCTAAACGAGGAAGATTATTTCATTCTTTAGAAAACCCTGACAATAGGACAAGACACATTTTGGATTTATCTAAATGGTCATTTAATCGCTGGATTCAAGCACGTGACCGTCAATGTTCAAAATATACAAAATCACAAGGAAGAGCAAAAATGTTGGATAATTTCGACAGTGAACTTATTAGAAGTGAAATTCGCAAAATGTTGGGTATGAATGAAACTGTTACAATAAGAGAATTAAAAATTTCGCTGAAAAAGAACAACAGTATTGAAATATCAAAGTCTACATTATGGAGGAATGTGAGAGCTGCAGGCTTTACATTCAGAAAGTATTCCAATGGACGAAACATCATCTGTGAGAAGCCACATATAGTAGTCATGAGAAGCAAGTACTTACGTGAAGTAAAAGAGGTGCGCAAGCAAGGTTATGATATTGTGTACTTGGATGAAACATGGATCAATGCTCACCACACTAACCAAGGGGAATGGCAGTCATCAGATGGAAAGATTAAGAGATTAATACCTAGCAGCAAAAGGACAGCGCTTGATAATTGCTCATGCAGGTAGTCGACAACATGGACTAATACAGAATGCAGAGCTCATTTTTCTTTCAAAATCCATAGACAATCGGGATTATCACTCTGAGATGAATGGTCACATATTTAGACATTGGATTGAAAATTCTGTTCTCCCATCACTAGATCGACCATCTTGCCTAATAATGGACCACAACATTGTTGCACTTGAAGATAAGTCCCGACGTCATCCAGTACAAAAGATGCTATTAAGATATGGCTCACAAAAGAGCACATACAATTTAATAACATGTACTTAAAACCTGAATTACAATCTCTAGTAAAGCAAAAACAAAGGACAAAGATTTTTCAAATAGATAAGATTATCCAAGAGCACGGTCATATAAGTTTGAGGCTGCCACCTTACCATGCTCATTTAAATCCAATAGAACTAATCTGGGCAAAATTAAAAGGACAAGTGGCAGATGAAAATACAACATTCAAAATATGCGATGTAAAGACTCTTGCTAATCTCGCTTTATTAAATATGGACAAAGATTATTGGGCTAAATGTGAAGACCACATCTTAAAACAGGAAGAGGAATATTGGAAAAATGATGGTTTGTGGAATGTTCAACCCCAAACAGTTATTAATCTTTTAGACTCGCCTGATTCAGAATGAAAGTATATAGCCCCCACAATGTTGGCCCCTATATTACATTAAATTAGTTCAACAAACGGTCCTTTTCAGGACCACACAACTATGAAAATTGGACATACAGGTATACCTTGATATTATCGTCCGTCCTCGAACTGAGAAGACAATAATTCTCCTGGTGTTTTGCCTTATTCAGTTATTTCCCATTACGGCCACGCCTTTACCTAGTGAAAATTAATCATAGACCAGCAACTACGGTAATTTCTATTATTTAGGGGTTTACAATTTACAATTTTGACAAGCATCAAATAAATTCGCCGCTTTAAGAAAACTGCAGCTGCAAGATATTTGTTAAATATACATTTAAAGGGTCTTTTGCATTCTAATAACATTTGGAAAATTTCAACAGTATTTAACAAACGGTTTCTGAGCAATAGCGTTTTGAAGTTGGGCAAGTGATTTGAAACGAGCTATAGATCAGTTCTTTTGTTCACCGATACTGACGCAGCTGTGGATCGTTGGCCGCTCTAAACTTAGCTTCTGATGGGCGTCTCGGAGCTCTATGCCGATCTGATAGAGAAAGTGTAGAATGGCGTCTATATTAATTATAATCTAATGAAATGTGAATATTGACGAACTGTATTCGTGGAAGCTATATGGAGATTGTCTATATACAATCATTTAGGACCTTTTAGACGTCAACATTGTAACCGTCTATCGTTCCTACAAAGGCAACACTTCTCAAATAGTAGACATAAGCCATGAAACTCCCAAAACATTGGTTGTGTATATTAAGAGACAGAAGTTCTGAAGACAGAAAGAAGCAACTTTTCGGAGTTATGGAAAACCCGAATTCTTCTAACACGACAAGATAGAGTGGAGACAAGTCAGAGGAAAGTAAATATTGAGATTAATGTTTGGTTTTATTCTGGCCTTTATGTACAGTAACTGACCTTGTTTTCTGAATCACAATTTTAGCATCCACTGTTTCTTTTTTACAGAATGTGGTCAGCTCCTATAAATATTGATACTAATTTTTGTATGAAACTGGATTTGAAGCTTTAAAAATGATGTTTTCATTATAGATTTAACTTTTTTTCCTGGCTTATCGCAATTGTATTTGGCCTTTATTGTTGTTGTTAGGCTTACAATACCAATCTGGCAACCCAGGACCTGTCTTTCTGACATTATTAGCCATTAGGACGAGGTGTCGGGGTTGGTTTTCTGTTGAGTCGGACCTGCCGAGAGTAAGGTTTTTTCTGAGAAAGGTAGCTGTAGTCCCCATCATGTCTAATTGGGCAAACAACTTTAATATTCTAACATATCTTTCTGGGCAAACTACTTTTAATTTATTATTTATGTGTCGTAAAACGATAGTTTTTATTATCATCCATCAACACTGATGCCGTCTCGGCATCGAAGATTGGCTACCATGGAGCGCCATTTCCACACTGTCTCTTCTCTTGCTTTGACTTTGATGGTGCAGGTTGTCATAGGCTGACTTGTCCATCTTTTGATGTTACTCGTCAATGTTATTCTTGCCCTGCCTCTTTTACTTTGTATTTTCCCTTCAAATATAACTAATTACTTTTATTAGGCTGTTTTATTTTTTATCTCATTTATTTGTCTTGTTCTAATTACATTGTCTCTACATTTCACTCTGAATTACATTTCTAGTTACATTGACGGCTTGACAAGCTGTCATTGTAAAAAGTCTTGTTATGGAAACAGCGCCATAGATTTTAGATCAGTGATCTCTGCAATATGTGCCATTTTGGCACGCAAGGTTTCTGTTTTTGAGATTGTGGTTCTGCCCTATGTGCCGTCTTCGGCTCGAAAGGACAATAGATAGAATTGTGTTTAGTAGTTCTCTTTTCATTTTTAATTGTCTTAAAACTTCATCCTTTGTTTTCTTTTCTTTCCATCCAATTCTGCCTATTCTATTATAGATCCACATTTCAATGCCTTCAATTTTCTGTTCTGTTTTCTGGTCTAATGTCCATGTTTCTGCACCATACAGGATTATTGAGAAGATGTAACATTTTGCTATTCTTAGTTTTGGTGGTTGGTTGGTTGCATTCGCCCGATGACTAAAGTATTCATAGTAGACTAGTATATTCCTCTTCATCATCCGACTTTACAAGGACGTAGACCGTAGTGGACGTGACTGCGTTGTGTTGTGGTTTGCAGTATAACTGTTATATTTGTGCCTTTCGGCCCAACACATCTGACTTCAGCACGACATTTTTGAATACTACCGGGTTGTCTTCCCTCTTCGATCCCTGCACGCTTTGGCAGACTAGACAGGCTAGTCTGTTACTGGAGGCACCACGGAGAGGTGGAGCAGGGTCTGGGTGGTTTTGGTTCACCGATCCTGGCGCAAGCCACCAGCTGTGGGTCGCTGACAACTTCCAACTCTGGTGCTGGGAGGCCTTCGCTTCCATTCTTAGTATTAACCCTGGTGTTATTTGTTTTGATGTTAGTATATTTTTCATGGCACTAAAATTACTTTTTACCATGCCTATTCTTTTGTTTATTTCAGATGTACATTTTCTATCACTGGTTATAGTAAGTCCCAGGTAGTTGCAGCTCTGATGTATTTCTTCAAATTTGACATTTAATTGTAGGTCTTGAGAATTTTTTTTTTTTCATGATCATAGTTTTAGTCTTTTTTGATATTCATATAACTAGTCCATATTTTTTGCTTGTCATGTTTATTTCATTAAGTAATTGTTGTAGATCTTTTGGATTTTCTGCTAGTAGTACAGTATCATCAGCATTTCTTAGGTTATTGATTAATTATCTTTCCATTAATGTTTAGGCCTGGCATTTCTGTGATGTTTTTAAAGATTTGCTCAGTGTATAAATTGAACAAGCTTGATATAGGATCCATCCTTGTCTTATTCTTTTGTTTATATCATTGGGTGTAGAGTTCTCCTTGTTATATTTTATTATTACAGTTTGCTCCCAGTACAAATTCAAATTGCATATTAGTCATAATAGTTTTTTTCACTCATTGTTAATTGATGTTGTTTTTGTGTTTCCTTGGTGTTTTCTGTTCAACTTATTAATCTGAGTCTGCCTTTTGTTCTTCTCCTCTTTTAATGTAATTTGTTTTATACAGTAATGAATCACACAACATTCTAACATATCTTTTTGGGCAAACCACTTTAATTTATTATTGTTGTTTCTGTAGTACAGCACACTGTACTGTAGTACTACTGTGTATGATACTTATTATGTGGCTTGCAGAATTTTATGATGGCTGCTTTTATGATGGTTCATTATTGACAATTTCTATCTCTTTCTCCTATTATATCATCTCCGATTCTGCAATGTGGAATGTCTGAATTACACCAAGCACTTTTCTCAGATATCTCATCTCTCTGGTGACAAGTTTTCTTTTATGCTTAGACGTAGTGATCCATGTTTGGCTTTGGTAGCACAGTGTTGGAATGAATAGCTCAATATTCTGTGCTCATAAGATGTTTCTTGGTGGTCCAGGAATTATTGCTATGCCACATGATAAATGGGACAGTTGTCCCAAAATTTGGTTTGCCTTTTATTGCATCTTATGTTTATTTCCTTTTCAATTTTACTAAAGTGTGTTACTTATTTTTATAACTTGATATTCTATTATTTATTATAGAATCTATAATCTATAGCTATATTTAATGTCCTTGTTTTGCATACCAATTGATATGATTTCAGTTTTTTTTTTGGTGCTTATTTTCATGTTGTTTTTTATTTTACATTCTGTATTCAAAGACAATAGATTTTGATGAAGATCTATTTCTTTGAGAGCTGTTAGTTATTCAAAGACAGTAGATTTTGTTGAAGTTCTATTTCTTCTAGAGCTGTTAGTAACTATTAGGGCATAATTATCAGCAAAAGTAGTTAATTTATATCTTCACACTGTGATTTGGCATCCTTGCATATGTTTTCAATGTAAGTGATAAACAAGAGTGATGACAACATGCATCCTTGTCTTACTCCAGATGTTGCTGCAAATGATTTTGATTTTCCTTTACCCCTTACATAACAAACTCAAACATACTATATGCATAAACATTCTATATCTTCTTCTTCATCTACCTTTTTAGCTCCCAGTGGAGTATAGGTCTTCAACAAAACACTTTCCGAGTCGTTCTGTTTTTTGCCATTCTTTTAAGATCATTCCATGTCTTCCCCATCATCTTCATCTCTGCTTCTATCTGTCTTCTCCAAGAATTCCTTGGTCTTCCTTTTTGTCTTTCCCCTGGGTATTCCAAAAAAGGGTCTGTTGTGTAATACTCTGTCAGCTTCTGTAGTGTGTGTCCTTTGCAGCGCCATCGTCTACGCTGTATCTCTTTATCCACTGGTATTTGACTGGTACATTTCCATAATTCTATGTTAGTGATTTTGTCCTGCCATTTCCATCCTTTTATTCTGCGCAAGCATCCATTAATGAAAGCCTGTATCTTCATGATTGTCAATTTTGTTGTTCTCCATGTTTCACAGCCATATAATAGGACTGACTTAACATTTGAGTTGAAAATTTTTATTTTTGTATTTAACCTAATTTCTTTTGATTTCCATATGTTTCCCAGTGCAATGAAAGCTCCTCTTGCTTTTGATATCCTTATTTTGGTATCATTTTCTGTTCCTCCCTCTTTATCTATATTACTGCCCAGATATATGTTAAATTCTACGTCTAGTAGAGGTATTTCTCCTAGTTTTATTTGGTTATTGATAACTGTATTAATTCTCATAATGTTGGTCTTATTTCTATTAATCTTAAGTCCTAGCTGTTGTGATCTCCCATCAAGTATGCTCATTTTATACTGCATCTGTTGATGGCTGTGTGATAGGAGAGCTATGTCATCAGCAAATTCTAAATCATCAAGTTGTTTGGTCAGTGACCACTGGATCCCATTTCTGTTGTTTTGAGTTATTTTTATAATCCAATATATGGGCAGTAGAAAGAGAAATGGAGACAGAAGGCATCCCAGCCTTACTCCTGTTCTTATTTCAAATGCTTCTGTAAGCTGTCCTTCATGCACCACACTACATTTTGTTCCTTCATACATTGTTTTTATCAGGTTAATAAACTTTATGGGGATTCCATAATGACTCAGCAACTTCCAAAGCATTCCTCTGTTTAAGCTATCAAATGCCTTTTCATAATCTATGAATCCAATATAAAGTGGGGACTGTAGTTCTAAACTTTGTTCAACTATTATACATAGTGTAGTTATTTGATCAGCACATGATCTCATATGGGAAACAACAGGTAAGAGGAAGACCCAGAGAGACACTGAGAAGAACACTGATGAGAGAGGCAAAAGCAGCAGGATTCAGCTCCCTCAATGAGATAGAGCTGCTTGCACAGAACAGAGACAGATGGTGAGATTTGATAAAATATCTTTAAAAGAATTGAAAACTGCTGGAACAAAAAATTCAGATAAGAGGAGTATCTTGGTTTATGCCCTATGGGCCAGCTATGGCTCAAAAGGTCAATAGATAGATAGATCTTAGATATTTGTTTACAAATGCCATTTTTTTTTTTCAATCTCCTTTGTTGTTTTCCAGCTTTCACATGCATACATGAGGGTGGATAATACATTTGAGTTGAACATTCTAAGTTTTGTTTTTGTGCTCAGTATCTTTCATAGGACTTTGATAAATTGAAATCTTGTAACTTCCAGTAGCAATGAAAAGCCAAATTTGGTCTACGCCCTATGGGCCGACTACGGCTTGAAAGGTCAATAGATATATTTATTAAGAGTACAAATCTGTTCTTCCTAAAACTTGCTTGTTCATCTTTCAAGTGTTTCTCTATGGCCTCTTTTAGTCTCTCCAGAATGATTTTGCTTAATATTTTTCCTGACACTGATAGTAGTAGCATAATTCCCCTATAATTTGTGCACTCCTGTAAACTTCCTTTCTTTGGTAGTTTGATCATATAACCTTCTTTCCAGTCTTTAGGTATTTTTTCCCTCTCCCAAATTTTATCTAATAGATTATGTAACATCTTGGTAGAGGTGTTAATATCTGCTTTGATGGCTTCTGAAGGAATTTCATCTGGTCCTGTGGCTTTACCATTTTTTAATAGTTTGATGGCTTTCATTATTTCTCTATTTCCTTGGTTTTCCACAGTTAACTAGAAGTCCTATTCTGTGAGCCAATTATGATATAGAATCTGTGGTGTCCTGTATCTTATGCATGTGATTACTAATGAGCACAATGACATCTTAAAAATCCAGATCTTCCTGCTGGGTCCTGCTGAGCCCCTTCACACCATTTTTGCTAGAACAACAGTTACTCATTAGGTCATCAATGGATGCTCCAAACAACAAAGGTCATATACCTCTGGTTTACTCCCGTTTCAATCTGAACTACTCAATCAATCCTTCCTCTGTATGAACTGCACTTGCATTGTCATTGCATGCATCTTTTTTATGTTAATGACTTTCAGTTGCAGTTTGTATTGTTTCAGTACATACCATAATGCAATTCTATGTATGCTGCTGAATGCCTACTTAAAGCCTATGAAATTAAAGACTAACTACTTACCTTTCTCATTTACATTTAAGTATTGAGAGTAGATGTTAGCTATATTTTCCTGTTTAGTTGGCCTCTCCTACTATTATGTTTCCATGTGTTTCTAATGTTCCATCAATTCATTTTTTATCATGGTTGATCCTTATGTTTTGAGTCCCTGACCACTATTACAACACTATTCCAATATTTATTTATCATCATTTTTTTGCCACGTAATGAGAAGAAAACAGCTGGAATATATTGTAACAACTGGGAAAATTGAGGGTGAAGGAGATAGAGGGAAGCAAAGAGAAAAGATACCAGACAGCTTAAGAGAAAGCTTGGGAGAAGGTCAACAATAGAAATGATAAACAACTGTTGAGATCGAAAGATGTGGAGAGATATGATCACCTACACCAGCATGCCCGGTACTTGATGATGATTCCAGTTTTAGTATTATCATCTCTCATTAACTTTATTATGAAGCTATTCCAGTTTTAGTATTATCATCTCTCATTAACTTTATTATGAAACTATTCCAGTTTTAGTATTATCATCTCTCATTAACTTTATTATGAAACTATTCCAGTTTTAGTATTATCATCTCTCATTAACTTTATTATGAAACTATTCCAGTTTTAGTATTATCATCTCTCATTAACTTTATTATGAAACTATTCCAGTTTTAGTATTATCATCTCTCATTAACTTTATTATGAAACTATTCCAGTATTAGTATTATCATCTCTCATTAACTTTATTATGTCACTATTCCAGTATTAGTATTATCATCTCTCATTAACTTTATTATGACACTATTCCAGTATTAGTATTATCATCTCTCATTAACTTTATTATGACATTATTCCAGTATTAGTATTATCATCTCTCATTAACTTTATTATGAAACTATTCCAGTATTAGTATTATCATCTCTCATTAACTTTATTATGAAACTATTCCAGTATTAGTATTATCATCTCTCATTAACTTTATTATGAAACTATTCCAGTTTTAGTATTATCATCTCTCATTAACTTTATTATGAAACTATTCCAGTTTTAGTATTATCATCTCTCATTAACTTTATTATGAAACTATTCCAGTATTAGTATTATCATCTCTCATTAACTTTATTATGAAACTATTCCAGTATTAGTATTATCATCTCTCATTAACTTTATTATGACACTATTCCAGTTTTAGTATTATCATCTCTCATTAACTTTATTATGAAACTATTCCAGTATTAGTATTATCATCTCTCATTAACTTTATTATGAAACTGTTCCACTTTACTGAATGTTAAACATCCATCTTTTCTCTTTGACAGTCAACATTATGGAAACAAAGAGTCAGATTCCAATCTGGAATATCAAGCAAGAGCCAGATAATGAAGTGAGTTGAATCTATCTGTCTGTCTATTATCATTTCAAATCGAAGTTGACAAATGTGGCAGAAATGAAAAACTCTCCAATCTGATGATCCTCTGCTGTTATTTGACAGGTTTTATGAATCATAATGCATCATCATCTAGCTTGTTTCTGTTGGAACTTGGCTTCTATGACAGTTACTCAGTTTTGTTGTGTCTTATTCCAACATTGTCAAACCCATGGCAGCAATAGGTTCTATATGTTTTATAGTTCCTACTGTACAATACGCTCTGTCCTCGTGTCCTGCATGAATTGTAACAAGTGATAATACCTTTGACTTGACCAGACATGCCAATGGCTTTTATAACCTCTTCTCTGAGAAAGTCTTTAGATCTATTCAGGAATTCTACATGTACGAGTGAATTGATATTAAGGCAGATGGCAATGGAATCGGGGCTGTAGGTGTGAAATTCTCATATTGTTAAAAAGACCAGATGACTGGATAAACTAGCACGGGTGAGTAAGTGCAAAAGAATTTCAACTATCAACAACACTGACCATTAAATCTTTGGGATTTTAAGGACAATAAGAAAAGGTTAACTGGCTGCTTATGATAGAATTCCTGATGCTGGAACAAAGCTTTGAAATTACTGGGAGGGGCCTATCTGAAGGTTGACCACCAATAAGACTGATCTCTTTCAGGTTTTATCTATGATTATGGGTGGTACCAGAAACAACAAATTTATAAAAGAAAATTTGATGGGGAGCAGTCAGACCATAATCAATTAATCTTCAGGCACGCAGTTTTGATTGAGAGCCTTTAACAAACTAATTGATTTGAAATCAGTGGATTTTTTAGTTTTAGCTTGAAAGTTCACAGATAGTTTTAAAGTTCGGTACTGAAGGAGTTTAGAAGCACAGTGAGTAATGAAGTTCTCATTTTTTACTAAGAAATTACCTGTCTTCATGTATCTTTATCTGCACAACCTCATGCACACACATTAAAATTTTACAAAATTATACAAAATGTCCAGCCTTTGCAGCAGTCAGTCCCAGCTCATCTGTGATACCTTGTACTCACAAAACCTTGTATTCCATTCTCTTGACTATCTGGAACCATGCCTTCCATAATGATCTTCTCTAGGATGTTATATAGTTTATGTGACCATAATATTTTATTTTATTAGTTTCTGTTTTATTTAGCTATCAGTGATCTCTGAGGATTTATTTTGTGGCAAAATGGAAATGGTTATTATTTTATCTGACTATGATATCCCTCTTGTTGTGGCTGGAGGGAATTTGTGCCACTGAGATCCAAGTAGCTATGCCAGCTGGAGCTTAGCCTCCAGCAGGGTAACCAAAGCTGGACAAGTCCTTGGTGAATGGCCCGACAAGGATCCTGCAGTAGATGGAACCCTTTAAGTGAAGATGCAGAACTCACCTGCGAGTGGTCCTTGCTCTGGTCTGAAATAATCAATCCCCGTTTCTTAGGTTAAATGTCTCTGTCTTTTCTTCTCTTTCTGTCCTCTATAAAATAGGCAGGGGATGCTCAGAAGACTAGACCACCTATGATAGAGAAAACTCTACCCAAAGCTCAGGTAGACCATCTAAGGGCAGAATTCTCCAACAGAAATGACAATATGCTGCCTTGCAGGAAAATTGGGGACAATCAAAAGCTAAGGAATGCAAGCCCGAATAAAATGCTGGTGGAAATCAAATGCTACTGGCCATCTCGCAGAACTTGTTCCAGTAAGAGATATAAAGCAGGAATCAGGAAATAAAGTGAGTGGATTGTTTGATATTAAAATCATATAACAACAGTCACTCAACTGAGCTGAGAAGGATTTGTTTTCATGACACAAATTTCAATGTTAGCCACTGAGCGCAACTATACCAATCTACCACAGCTTTCTTTCTTTCTTCACTTTCTCTTGTTCCTGTTCAGGTGTTGAGGGAGATGCAAAATTCTGGATCTCAACCATTTGGTGGCCTAATTCTTTGTCAAATTTTGGCCAATATTTGATTTGCCTTATTGCATTGCATATCTATTTCTTTGTTGATTTTTGCCATCTTCAGAAAAATTATGTACCCAGATATTACAAGTGTGTTACTTGTTTTATAACTTGCTGTTCCTTAGCTATGTTTGATGTTTTCTTTTGTCTACCTATTGAATTAACTTCTGGTTTTTCAGTACTTGTTTCCATGTTGTTATTCATTTTACATTCTTGATTCAAAGATATTCGATTTTATTGAAGTTCTGTTTCTACAAAAGCTATTAAGGCCTGGTCATCAGCAAAAAGTAGTTAATTTATATCTTTACACTGTGATTTAGGGAGCTGCGATAGCTCAGTGGTTAGTGAACTGGACTACAAAGAATAATGGGTAGGGTTCGATCGCAGCCGACAGCTTCCGGGTTCACCCAGCCTTTAAAGGGTACCAGATTTTTTTCTGGGAAAGTAAAGCGGCATGGGCGTAATACCGACCACATTACCCCAAAAATCATGTGGCGAAGGTCTGTAAAATTTATGCTCACTAACACCATCAAAAGCTGTACTGATGCTATATTTACATTGAGACAACTATGTGAAAAAACAATAGAATATGACAGAAACCTAAATATAGTGTTTATAGATCAGGAACAAGAGTTTGATCATGTGGACAGGAACAAACTTTGGCAAACTTTAGAAACCTACGGGGTAGCAGGACAACTACTAGATAATATAATGGCATTATATAAGAACAGTCAAAGTACTGTTAGAACATCGGAAGGTCTGTCAGAATGTTTTCAGGTTATAACAGGTGTAAGACAAGGATGCGTCCTCTCACCACTCCTCTTCATCACATATATGGACAAGCTCCTCTTGCTTTTGATACCCTTATTTTGGTATCATTTTGTGTTCCTCCCTCTTTATCTATATTACTGCCCAGATATATGTAAGATTGTACATCTAGTAGAGGTATTTCTCCTAATTTTATTTGGTTATTGCCAACTGCATTAATTCTCATAATGTTGGTCTTATCTCTATTAATTTTCAGTCTTAGCTGTTGTAATCTCTATTTATGTCTGCTTTCTTGTTCTTTCTTTCTTTAATTTTATCCAGAATCTCTGCTGTCATCCATGCCTTATTCTGGCGTTCTCTTTTCCCCAGTGTTTCTTTGCATGGTTCTTTCCATATATCCTTTACCTGTTTCCAATCATCTTCTATATTTATTGTATTTTCTAGTTATTGGAGGGCTTGGTATTTGTTTGATATTGTGACTATGAATTTATCTTTTAATTCCTTGTTCTTTAAGAAACCCTACATTGAAATACTTTCTAGCCTTATTCGTTGCATATCTTTTTAGTTTAAGTTTAAGTTTAAGTTTGGCTATCAGAAGATGATGATCTGAAGCTACATCTGCCCCTATATATACTTTTACACCCTGTAAGGATGATTAAACTTATTATTAATACATACAAAGTCCATGTTTTCCCATAATCTCTTTGAAGCCTCTGTTGTCTGATCCTACTTTAGCATTTAGATCTCCCATCAAGATTATAATATCCTTGGTTTGTCATTCATCCATCTGACATTGTAACTGTTTACAGAATTCATCTTTAACTAAATCATCCTTATCATTGGTTGGTGCATATCATTGAATAATGTGTAATTTTATTTTGTTTTTTGTTATTTTAAATGTAGCTCTCATTAGTCTTGGCCCTAGTGCTTCCCATTCTATATGTCTCTTAGACAGAGAGCCTTTATCTTTCCTGGGCGGCAGATTTACTTTTATTCTTTTCTTTGACTTATCCATGTTTGTGAACATGGTACAGAATATATCAGTCAACTCTATGATGATGGAAGACCAGAGTTAAACAATTCAAACAAAGACACAGGACCACCAATTATGCAGAGTGAAGTGGAGGACACAATTCAACACATTAAAAGAGACAAAGCTCCAGGTCACGACAATATAACAATCAAAGAGATAAATGCATTAGGAGAGCTGGGAGTACAAGTCATAACAAAACTACTCAATGACATATATAACATTGGACACATACACGAAGATCTACTAAAATATATCTTTGTAGCCATACCAAAGAAGTCAGGCGCCACTGATTGTGAAGACCATGGCACTATTAGTCTCATGAGCCATATGATGAAAATATTACTAAGAATCATCATGAGATGCGTAAGAAACAAAATAAAACCAGAAATAAGTGAGGAACAATGTGGATTTGTGGAAGGAAAGGGCAACAATAATGCAATATACATTTTAAGAAGATTGATAGAAAGATCTATAGAGGTAAAGAAAGATCTATATATGTGCTTTATAGACTACACAAAGGCATTTGACAAAGTGAAGGATGTGGAAATAATCAATATGCTGGAGAAATTAAACATTGATGGCAGGGATCTGCGAATCATAAAAAACATGTACTGGAAACAAACAGCAGCTATACGAATTAACAACCAAACAGGACAATTCCAATATATAAAACAAGGAGTCAGACAAGGCTGTGTTCTGTCACCGGATTTGTTTTCACTTTACAGCAAACATATTATGAGATCAATAGTAGACAAAAAAGGAATTGAAGTCAATGGTCGCAACATAAATAGTTTGCGATATGCGGATGACACAGCCTTAATAGCAGAGACAGAGAATGAACTACAAGAAATGATAGACATAATAGTAAAAGAAAGCATCAAGAAAGGTCTCAGTCTGAATAGTAAGAAAACAGAAGTAATGGTCATATCGAAGAAACAATCATCACCAGCATGCAGCATGAAAATAAACAGGGCAAATTTGAAACAAGTGCAACACATCAAACACCTGGGTACAATAATAACATCAGATGGAAGATGCACCATGGAAATAAAAAGCAGAATAGCTCAGGCCAAAATAGAATTTCAGAAAATTAAAAATATCTTATGCAACAAATTTATGTTAATAAAAATGAGAAAGAGAGTTCATTGGTGCTATATAGAACCAATTCTGACCTATGGAAGCAAATCATGGACAGTAGGCAAACAAATGAACAGACGATTAGAGGCCACAGAGATGGGATTGCTCAGAAGAATGTTGAAAGTTCCCTGGACAGCTAAAAAGACCAATGAGGAAGTTCTCAAAGAGGCCAACACAAAAATGCAGCTCCTAAAAACCATCAGAAAGAAACAATCAACATTTTTCGGGCACATCATGAGAAGAGGAAAGTTGAAATACTTGGTTACAACTGGCAAAATAAAAGGGAAGAGATATCACAGACGACAAAGAGAGAAAATAGTGGATAGCTTGGTGTCATGATATGGAAAGCAGTCAACAACAGAACTGACATGATGCACTGTGATAGAAGATTGTGGAAGGACATGATCGCCTATGCCAACCGGTATGGTACATGATGATGATGTTGTTTGTGAAGGTTTTCGGCTTATTTTTTTAAAGTATGGGATAATCAGTCCCATGCCCAACCCTCCTTTTTTACAAACATGCCTGGTAGGGTATGTAATATTTTTCTTTTTGAAGAAAAGTAAAATCCTCTATGATGCGATACGATGACTTGAAGATATGATAACTTGATGGCATTTCTCTATCATTTCTTCACTTCTTTAGCACCATTCACTCCGTCGTTGTTGTCTAGTTCTTGTTCTGAAGATTATGATTAAGAAGATTAACATTAACCTTCTTGATGCTCTTGATTACACCTTCATTCTTGAAGGACGCCACAGACCACTTGCTGTGACAGCTGAGTTATGAACTTGACAACCCGTCTGTTGAACCTCTGCCACGTTGCCCCGGACTCACTCACGGAGCCCAGCCATACCTGGGTTGGCCAGCCTCCCATTGATTCTCTAACTTGCTGATGAGTGACAGGTAGGGGACTAATGGCAGATTAGTCTCCCACCAGACCAAAGACAGCCTTGTCACCTTGTTACTGCTCCTTGAGCAGGCTGTTGCCCCCAGCGTGTGCAGATCTTATTGATGCCGGAGTGCCCTTATTCAGCACACAACCTCTTGTGTGAAAGCTCGCAATGGCCGAGCCCTCACCTGTTGGCCTTCATGAAGGATTGATAGCCAAATTCCTTGCACTGCCTCCCTCGCTTGCACATGATCGATTCTTCACTGACTTCACATCATGATATCTGTATTGCACTGCGACCCCTGCATTCGTTCATCGCTAGGGCTATCCAGACAGCTAACATTCTGCAATGTACTCTCAACACCTATGAGTTGCACATAAAACAGTTTAATTGTCATATGAAACATTTTCGGTTCATCCATCACCATTCACCAATACAAAACATAAGAACCAACATTATTTATCTCCTGCCTTGCTCCTTTAACCTCAGAGCTGAAGGCAGCGTTGTCTTCCTCTCGCACCTATGTCAGATTCAGCCGACACACAGTTCCATGTCAGCACCACACAACTTGCTAGTCTACCTGCTTTGTACTAGTTTCCACTATAATAGCTCTATGAATGTCTATCCAGACTTACACCAAGTCTCCGTCTGTGTATGATCCCACAGGATCTGAATACTGTCTCTACACATGTGGTGAGCTCTCCAAGCTCTGCTAAATGTCTCTGTGGAACAACTTATCTTAAGTCTTCCTCTGTGGCGATCACACCGGATCGGAATAACGTTTCTGTACATGGTGTGAGCTATTCACACTCTGCTAAATGTCTCTGTGGAACAATTTATATTCAGTCTTCCGATGTAGGTGATCACACAGGATCGGAATAACGTCTCTACACACAGTGTGAGCTATCCAAGCTCTACTAAATGTCTCTGTGGAACAACTTATATTAAGTCTTCCGATGAAGGCGATCACACAGGATCGGAATAACGTCTCTACACATGGTGTGAGCTATCCAGGCTCTGCTAATGTCTCTGTGGAACAACTTATATTAAGTCTTCCTATGTAGGCGATCACACAGGAACGGAATAACGTCTCTACACATGGTGTGAGCTATCCAGGCTCTGCTAATGTCTCTGTGGAACAACTTATATTAAGTCTTCCGATGTAGGCGATCACACAGGAACGGAATAACGTCTCTACACATGGTGTGAGCTATCCAAGCTCTACTAAATGTCTCTGTGGAACAACTTATATTAAGTCTTCCGATGTAGGCGATCACACAGGAACGGAATAATGTCTCTACACATGGTGTGAGCTATCCAAGCTCTACTAAATGTCTCTGTGGAACAACTTATATTAAGTCTTCCTATGTAGGCGATCACACAGGAACGGAATAACGTCTCTACACATGGTGTGAGCTATCCAAGCTCTACTAAATGTCTCTGTGGAACAACTTATATTAAGTCTTCCTATGTAGGCGATCACACAGGAACGGAATAACGTCTCTACACATGGTGTGAGCTATCCAAGCTCTACTAAATGTCTCTGTGGAACAACTTATATTAAGTCTTCCTATGTAGGCGATCACACAGGAACGGAATAACGTCTCTACACATGGTGTGAGCTATCCAAGCTCTACTAAATGTCTCTGTGGAACAACTTATATTAAGTCTTCCTATGAAGACGATCACACAGGAACGGAATAACGTCTCTACACATGGTGTGAGCTATCCAAGCTCTACTAAATGTCTCTGTGGAACAACTTATATTAAGTCTTCCTATGAAGGCGATCACACAGGAACGGAATAACGTCTCTACACATGGTGTGAGCTATCCAAGCTCTGCTAATGTCTCTGTGGAACAACTTATATTAAGTCTTCCGATGTAGGCGATCACACAGGAACGGAATAACGTCTCTACACATGGTGTGAGCTATCCAAGCTCTACTAAATGTCTGTGTGGAACAACTTATATTAAGTCTTCCGATGTAGGCGATCACACAGGAACGGAATAACGTCTCTACACATGGTGTGAGCTATCCAAGCTCTACTAAATGTCTCTGTGGAACAACTTATATTAAGTCTTCCGATGTAGGCGATCACACAGGATCGGAATAACGTCTCTACACATGGTGTGAGCTATCCAAGCTCTACTAAATGTCTCTGTGGAACAACTTATATTAAGTCTTCCTATGTAGGCGATCACACAGGAACGGAATAACGTCTCTACACACGGTGTGAGCTATCCAAGCTCTACTAAATGTCTCTGTGGAACAACTTATATTAAGTCTTCCTATGAAGACGATCACACAGGAACGGAATAACGTCTCTACACATGGTGTGAGCTATCCAAGCTCTACTAAATGTCTCTGTGGAACAACTTATATTAAGTCTTCCTATGAAGGCGATCACACAGGAACGGAATAACGTCTCTACACATGGTGTGAGCTATCCAAGCTCTGCTAATGTCTCTGTGGAACAACTTATATTAAGTCTTCCGATGTAGGCGATCACACAGGAACGGAATAACGTCTCTACACATGGTGTGAGCTATCCAAGCTCTGCTAATGTCTCTGTGGAACAACTTATATTAAGTCTTCCGATGTAGGCGATCACACAGGATCGGAATAACGTCTCTACACATGGTGTGAGCTATCCAAGCTCTACTAAATTTCTCTGTGGAACAACTTATATTAAGTCTTCCGATGTAGGCGATCACACAGGAACGGAATAACGTCTCTACACATGGTGTGAGCTATCCAAGCTCTACTAAATGTCTCTGTGGAACAACTTATATTAAGTCTTCCGATGTAGGCGATCACACAGGATCGGAATAACGTCTCTACACATGGTGTGAGCTATCCAAGCTCTACTAAATGTCTCTGTGGAACAACTTATATTAAGTCTTCCGATGTAGGCGATCACACAGGATCGGAATAACGTCTCTACACATGGTGTGAGCTATCCAAGCTCTACTAAATGTCTCTGTGGAACAACTTATATTAAGTCTTCCGATGAAGGCGATCACACAGGATCGGAATAACGTCTCTACACACGGTGTGAGCTATCCAAGCTCTACTAAATGTCTCTCTTTGGCAAGACTTATACTAAGTCTTCACACGTAGGCGACCGCACATGATCTCCTAAATCTCATAATGCTGTACCCACCTGATTCACAATCAAGTCCTTACAAATATTTGTAACATGAACGTTTATCTGCTATTCATAGTACAGCCCTACTGTGCCTAGCTTAACCTAGTATCACAACTAATCACATCTAACTGTCATGTCTCCAGGAAATTCACACAACTAAATTGAGTGGCTGTCGCCCTCCAACTAACTTAACTACTAACTTCCTAAACTAACTCCTCCAGTTCACGGCACGGACCTGTATTTCTATAGACGTCCACATTGAACCACTGCCCGTTTGCTACTGATCTGTTCTCCCCCTTTGTTTCTCACCTTAACCTTTGTTTCCCATTTCTCCCGCCTTCCTTCTGTCTCTCGTGCCCTTTTGCTTCATTCACTTCACGCACACCTAAACACCTATCATTCACCCCTCTTTATCTCCCCCATTATTTACCATCTAGCTCCCCTCTAACTCACTTAACTTATTACTGCTATACCCTGTTCAAACTTATCGCTGCTATACCCTGTTCAAACTTATCGCTGCTATACCCTGTTTCAGGTACAGTGTCACTATTCTTGACTCCCTTTTCGGGCCCCAGAAGTGCAGGGGCGATTGTATGTCTAGTAGAGGTATTTCTCCTATTGTTATTTGGTTATCATGAACTACATTAATTCTCATAATTTTGCTCTTATCTCTATTTATTTTCAGTTTCATCTGTTGTGATCTCCCATCAAATATGCTCATTTTATATTGTGCCTTTTGATGATTATGTGATAGGAGAGCTGTGTCATCAGCAAAGTCTGAGTGAGAATGAAAATTAACAAACAGGAAAAGTGGTATGGTAACGTCTGCACGTAGGTGATAAACAAAACAAAAGTAGAATGACGTTTCAGGAAGATCGACCTACAGTTGGAACAATAAACAACAACACAATCTATTCTAACTGAAAGGTGATAATATTCTCATCATCATCAAGTACCGGGCCTGCTGGCGTAGGTGATCAATGCCTCTCCACAACTTTTTATCTTGACAGTTATTTATCATTTCTGTTGTTGACCTTCTGCCAAGCTATTCTCTTAAGCTGTCTGGTATTTTTTCTCTTTGCTACCCTCTATCTCTTCGTCCCTTAATTTTCCCAGTTGTTACAATATATTCCAGTTGTTCTCTTCTCATTACATGGTCAAAAAATGATGATTGTTTCTTCCTAATATTGGAAATTAGCTCTCTTTTTGCTTTGACCTCTTTTAGAACATTTTCATTACTCTTCTTATCTGTCCATGGTATTCTCGATATTCTTCTGTAAAACCACATTTCTACAAACTCAAATAATTTTCATGTCTGTTATCCTATTGTCCATGATTCACATCCATATGTTAAGACTGGCTCTACATAACATTTAAGAACTCTTTTTCTTGTTTCTATTGTCAAAAATGGATCGCATAGTATCTTCCTCATTTTTTGTAAAGCTGCTTTTGCCTGAGCCATTCTGCATCTCACCTCTTTTGTACATCTTCCGTCTGAGGTTAACAAAGTTCCCAAATATTTAATTTCATTTACCTGTTTTAATATTGTTCCACTTGTCTTTATTTTGCACTATGGTGATGTCTTTTTCTTTTTAGTTACAATTACTACTGTCTTTTTGCTATTAAGGCTGAGTCCTTTATTTTTGCTTTCTTTCACTATAATGTCTAACATTTCTTGTAACTCATTTTGACTCTTAGCGATTAAGGCTATATCATCAGAATACCTTAGATTATTTACATTATGACCTCCAATTGTTATTCCAGACATGCCCCTTAAAAATCTTAAAATAATCTCACTATACATAAACGGGATCTTTGTTAACCTCAGACAGATGTATAAAAGAGGTGAGATGCAGAATGGCTCAGGCAAAAGCAGCTTTCCAAAAAGTGAGGAAGATACTATGCAATCCATTTTTGACAATACAAACAAGAAAAAAGAGTTCTTATATGTTATGTAGAGTCAGTCTTAACATATGGATGTGAATCATGGACAATAGGACAACAGACAAAAAAATAACTGGAGTCTGTAGAAATGTGGTTTAACAGGAGATTGTTGAGAATATCATGGGCAGCTAAGAAGAATAATGAAAATGTTCTGAAAGAGGCCAAAGCAAAAAGAGAGCTAATTTCCAATATTCTGAAGAAACAATCATCATATTTGGCCATGTAATGAGAAGAGAACAACTGGAATAAATTGTGACAACTGGGAAAATTGAGAGACAGGGAAGCAGAGAGAAAAAAAAATACCAGACAGCTTAAGAGAATGGCCTGGAAGAAGGTCAACAACAGAAATGTTAAATAACTGTCGAGATCAAAAGTTGTGGAGAGACATGATCACCTATGCCAGCAGGTCTGGTACTTGATGATGATGATGATTATACATATTAAACAAATATGGTGACAGCACACAACCTTGCCTAACACCCTGTTTTATTTGTTGAAACATTCCCAATTGGTTTCCAGTTCTTATGGCCTCTGTTTGTTGCCAGTACATATTCTTTATTATTCTTTGATCTTTGCTGTCTATGTTTATGCTTTCTAAAATTTTGATTATTTCTTGGTGCTTTACTTTGTCAAATGCTTTGGTATAATCTATGAAACATAGGTATAGATCTGTTTTCACCTCTATGGCTCTTTCTACCAAAGATCTTATGATGTATATGGCATTGCTTGTTCCTTTACCTCTAACAAGACCACACTGTTCATCACTAATTTCTGAACTGATTTTGTTTACTTCTGTTCGTTCAGCCTTATAAAGATCTTTAATATTTTCAGTCTACATTCCCTTATGCTTTCTTGTTCAATCAACAGTTCTCCTTCCTTTGATCTTAAATAACCAGTTTTTTATTGCGTTTTTCTTCCTGTTAATTCTTCAATTTATTTGTATATAGCTTTGGCATCTCCTTTTTATTGCATTTCAATCTCTTTGTATCTCTCATTTAGCCATGCTTCTTTTGCTTCCTTGCATTTTGTTACAATTTCTTTATTTAATCTCTTATACTCATCTTCAAAACAAACGAGGAAATTAGAGAAATCGCCAATCAACCACTAATATCTTCAGTAATAAAGAAAAGACGATGGTCATACGTTGGACATGTGATGAGAAGAGATAATAATCGAATAGCAAAGCAAGCCCTCATATGGGAAACAACAGGTAAAAGAAAAAGAGGAAGACCCAGGGAGACACTGAGAAGAACATTGATGAGAGAGGCAAGAGCAGCAGGAATCGGCTCCCTCAATGAGATAGAACTGCTTGCACAGAACAGAGACAGATGGCGAGATTTGATAAAATATCTTTAAAAGAAAACTGCTAGAACAAAAATTCATATAGGAGAAGGTGTATCTTGGTCTACGCCCTATGGGCCGGTTACGGCTCGAAAGGTCAATAGATAGATAGATACTCATCTTTATTTTCTTTATTTCTTCTTCTTGTATCCATTAGCTGCAAAATTTTATCTGTCATCCAATTCTTTCTTGAATTTGTTCTCACTGGTGGTATGAACTCTTTTGATATTTTTTGCATTGATTCTTCTAGTATTTCCCACTGTTCATCAATGCTTTGTATCTTCTCTATTGCATTGTACTGGTTCTGAATTGCGATTTTATATTTGTATGTCAACTTCTTGTCTGGTTTGAGTAAATCTAAATTTAACTTGATGTTAACTGAGGCTCGTTTTGTTGCTTTTAATTTTACTCTAAGCTTTCACACACATCAGACTGTTTCTAAATCTATTGCTTATCATTATGTAATTAATTTGATTATGTGCATTGTCTCCTGGGCTTTTCCATGTCCACAGACGTCTTGGATGTTGCTTAAACCAGGTGTTTCCTATCATGATGTTGTGTGTTCCTGCCCATTCAATAAGTTTGCCACCTCTTTCATTCCTCTCACCTAAGCCATAATGACCAACTACTTCCTCAACTCTTTCCTTTCCTTCTTTTGCGTTAAAATCCCCTAGAACTATGGTGTTTTCATGTGGTTTGCATTCATAAAGTGCTGCCTTAAACTCGTCATTATATTTATCAATTGTTTCCTCTAGACTGTCTGCTGTTGGTATATAAACTTGTATAAGATTTATATCTATTGGCTTTCCATCCAATTTCACTAAAAGGACTCTGTCAGATATTGGTTAAAAGCCTTTCACTGTTCTTGCTTTATCTGCACACAAGATGATACCTACTCCTCTTTGGTGTTCAGTACCTCCAGAATAGATTATTTTGTTTATCAGAATATATCTCCCTGATCCGGTGTATCTCATTTCGCAAAGTCCCAGTAAATGAAAACCCATTCTTTTCATTTCTTGTATGATGTTTTCTAGTTTACCCTTCTGCATGAGTGTTCTCACATTCCAAGTACCTATCTTTAGAGTCTGTTTTATCTTTATTTTGCTTACAGTAGCTTGATGAAGATCGGGTATCACCTGTAGTACATGATGTCCCCTATCGAATAGTTTTCCATTGGAATCCCCCTTAACTTTGTTATTGTGATTTCTATTATTGTGGTGATTCATGATTGTACAAAGAAGTTATAACTGTGGTTTTCTGTTGTGTTGCCTTCCGTTGGTTTGTATACGGTTGGCTCCACTTGGCTTTGACTAAAAAATCTCACCCACAGGTAGTGGGGTTGTTTTACTTCAGGGTACACTCCCTTAGCATTTTACTCTCCTGAGCTTGCCTGCAAGGCAGCAGGGCAGCCACATGTTATACTGCTTACTGCACACAGTTGCAGGTTAAATTACCCGACCTGACATCATAATATAATAGACAATAGATAATATTCTAGACGATCAAAAAAGGAAAATAAGCCACTTTCCTGTTTTCAGGAACTTGGTCAGGCACTGACTAGACTGTAATTGATAAGGTTGGTGGACACAGGTGTGAAATACTGTAAATGGGAAGGGAAGTTATTCTACTGCTACTGGATATATGAGCATGATTTTTGTGCATATCTGCAACTGTGGGTGTGTACACCAAACAGATGTGCCCAAACATATACGTACATAACAGTACATTCATAAATGCATATGTCTGTATATATTACCACAAAGCACTTCCACAAACACCCATACGTGTACATATGTTTCTATGCATCTTGATGCATTACCGTGCCTTTACCTCTAAGTCATCAAATTGCTTGGTCAGTGACCACTGGATTCTATTTTTGTCCTGAAATTATTTTCATAATCTAATCTATGGACAAAGAATGGTACAGTATACCCTGCTGTACTCCTGGTTTTATTTCAAATGCTCCTGTAAGCTACCCTTTGTGCACAACACCACATTTCATTCCTTCATACATTGTTTTTATCAGGTTAATAATCTTTTTGAGGATTCCATAATGATTCAGCAACTTCAAAAACATTCTTCTATCTAAATTATCAAATGCCTTTTCATTATGTATAAATTCAATATAAAATGGGGACTGTAGTTCTAGCTTTGTTCATCTATTATATGTAAGGTAGTTATTTGATCAGCGCATAATCTATTTTTCTTAGAACCTGCTTGTTCATCACTCAAATGTTTTGATCTTCTTTTACTCACTCTAATTACACTTCTGCAGTTTCTATATAAACTCTTGCAACATCTATTAAGGTGCTCACAACACTACCACAACACAACAATAAAAATGAAGCCAAACCCTCAAGACAACCATAAACGTTGGTTCACCAGGATTAGTTTTTTTTCTGTTATCAACAACAGATGATAGTGGCCATTCACCCTGTCACTACCGAGCTGTCTTCATCTGTGAAATAATGTGATGAGTTGATAAGTTCAACAGTGGCGGCCACATCTTTGACTGTGACTTGTCACTTTTCCTGTTTTATGTTCTGTGTCCTGGACTTGTTAAAGCAAACACACTGAAAGAAGGGCAAATTAGAACAACCGCCCTTATAGATAAAGAATTAAATATGCTACATGTCGACATTGCTGCCATCCAAGAGACACGACTCTCAGACTTTGGTTCTGTAAAGGAAGAAAGTTATACTTTTTTCTGGCAAGGTCTAAGCCCTGAGAAGCCACATCTACATGGAGTAGGCTTCGCTGTACATAACAAACATATAAACTCCATAACCACACCAAAGAGAGTGTCCGAACTCTCAATGATACTTCAGCTGCATACAAAGAGTGGATTAATTAACATCATTAGTGCCTATGCTCCAAAGTTGGCTGCATCAGGTGAAGAGGAAAACAATTTCTGCTTGACATAAACTACGATATAGAGATATCTGTAAATTATCTCTGAATGATTTCTCCATCTGTGAAAATGACTGGGAACATCTGGCAAGTGATTGCACATCATGGAGAGCATGTATAGAGAATTGTATAACATTATTTGAGACTGTGCTAAGGCAAAACTTAGAAGAGAAAAGACTCAAGATAAAGGATGGGAAACCCTGTGGATCAGTGGGCCTGACTTGTTCATTCTGTGGCCGTGTGCGTTTGTCAAATATTGGTAGAATTAGCCATGAGAGAAGCTGTTTGACAGAAACAAAACCTAAAAAAAAAAATACACAATAGCTTCCACTAGACCATCTGAAAAGATGAAAAAAGCCATATATAAAATCTAGGGTTAAGTTTCAAACCTTCCAAAAAAGAATGTCTTGGTGCATGTTTGTAAGAATGTCACCATCTTGTTCAACTATTTACCAGGTTTCAGTAAAGTAAAAAAAGTAAACAGTCCCATCTCACCACATAACATATAGGGAATATGGTGTTAGTGACCATAATTTTTATAGACCTTCACCACATATGTTTTGGGTTATGTGGTCGGTATTGTGCTTTACTTTCCAAGTAAAAATCTGGAACACATGTAAGGTTTGGTTAACCTAGACCAAACAAGTGGCTTTTACTCTCCGATCCTCAAATTTTAGCAAGCAGACCACAGAAATGAGATAATGATGCAAAGATAGTTTATTGCATTCAATTCTTTACACAACACTTCTGATAACACAATGAGATAATGATGCTAAGATAGTTTATTGCATTCAATTCTTTACACAACACTTCTGATAACACAATGAGATAATGATGCAAAGATAGTTTATTGCATTCAATTCTTTACACAACGTTTCTGATAACACAATGAGATAATGATAGAATAACACTTCTTGTTTCTTACTGAATGATCCCGAACTTTTATTTTGGTGGAATTTTTATTGATTTTTTTTTTTAACCTTTTCAAAGGAGTAAGTTTTTTTTTGTATTGTTCTTAGTTTCCTGAGACTTATTATCTGCCAATTTCTCCAACTTTTTTGATTTTCCTTCTACCCTGTCCACATACATTTTTAAAATTTGCCAAATAGGACAATGTGTTCTGTATTTACTTGAGATTGATCACAAAACTTTAACAGCTTCAATATCTAGAGTGTCAAACATTGATAACCTTGTGTAGATCAATAAGTGAGGCAACCAACAATGTAAATATTGACATCATTTTTATATTCTCAGACCACAGTGGATGTCAAAATGGGCATATTCCCATTCCTTAGAGACTATTTGAAGAAAGACCCTGATGATAATGTGAGTATGTTTGTTTATCTGTTTGTTAAACCAAACATTTTATACAGGATGTGTCATGTTTTTGTGCTGCTTTTAAACTCAAAATTGACTGACTCAACATTTTGTAGGTTTCTACCGTAAAAAAAAAAAATAAAAACCACATTTGAAACAAACATAAACATATGGGTAATATAGTTGCAGTCTGACACAAGGACGGAGATTATATATATCACTTGAAGAAGAAATAGCATATGTAATGTCTACTAGAAAACATGTCATGCAATAGAAAAAGAAGTGCTAACAGAAGCTAATAAACCACATTTAAACATAGGGAAGATATGTAGCTCTCCTTCAGATGTAGGTTCAATGCTACATATCTTTGAACAGACTAAAACCATACGTATCATTGACCTCAAATTATATTTACTTCAGCTCAGCTCCGTACCTTTCTAAGTAGAAAGAACATGAAAATGAGACTCACATGTCCCTGAACAACAAACTATGGGAATCACTGAAAGTCTTAAACACTTTATTGTTCTTCAGTTTACAGGAAAATAAAGTTTTGTCAGAATCAGAAGATCAATGTATCAACTTTGAAATTATAATGTATTTCCAAATTAAGTCATTAATTTTGCTGTTTATAATGGTCATTTTGTGGATGTCATTGATCTGCTCAAGAGAAACCAGGATTAATATTACAGCTTGCAATTCAAAAAGTTGAAATCTTCAATTTTACATCACTATCTGACCCAGGTCTCTACTCTGGGCATTCTGTTTGGGGTTTACTCCCTTAGTCGTAGCCATTTCTGATACCCCCACAAGACAGCATGGTCATGATACTGATTGTACTGCTTACCTAGTGTGTAGTATTAGGCTTGGTACTGTTGATGAAGAATTAAAGGAAAATAATCCAAGATAAATAAACAATAGTCTCTATTGATTATTTTGTATACCAGAGGGCATAAAGTGGACTAATTAAGTATTATTTTTTAAATATACAACTGGTATTGTTATTTA
The DNA here is from genome assembly GCA_032433765.1 of Megaustenia siamemsis. Taxonomy (NCBI): domain Eukaryota; kingdom Metazoa; phylum Mollusca; class Gastropoda; order Stylommatophora; family Ariophantidae; genus Megaustenia; species Megaustenia siamemsis. The sequence continues at coordinate 16,367,573 of JAVIAB010000159.1, forward strand.
TTTAAATGGTTATATAGAAACGTTAGTTATGGTAACACATTTGAAAGCTTTAAATTTAACAAATGAAAATTTTAGAACTATAAGAATTATGTCCCACCACAACATTTTATTTTGTTATGATCTATTTTTAGATTTTATTCAATATCTATTCTCAGGAAGGTCAAGGTGAAGGCTGCAGTCAAAACACTGGCCTCAGGTTGGTAAACAAAAGTAATCCTGGACAAGTAACAGGAAAAGTGAAGGTACTTCAGTCTCAAGTTTGTGAGGCTCATAATGATGGTTATCAAAGTGAAGATCTGAGAATATGCAAGAGGAAACATACAGGAGAGAAACCTTACAAGTGTGATATGTGTGGTGTAGGTTTTGCTAATAGCAGCTCACTAAAACGTCACAAGAGAAGACATACAGGAGAGAAACCTTACAAGTGTGATATGTGTGGTGTAGGTTTTGCTGATAATAGAACACTAAAAGTTCACAAGAGAAGACATACAGGAGAGAAACCTTACAAGTGTGATATGTGTGATGTAGGTTTTGCTGATAGCAGCACGCTAAAAAGTCACAAAAGAAGACATACCGGAGAAAAACCTTACAAGTGTGATATGTGTGATGTAGGTTTTGCTGATAGCAGCACACTAAAAAGTCACAAAAGAAGACATACAGGAGAGAAACCTTACAAGTGTGATATGTGTGGTGTAGGTTTTGCTTATAGTAGCTCACTAAGACTTCACAAGAGAATACATACAGGAGAGAAACCTTACAAGTGTGATATGTGTGGTGTAGGTTTTGCTTATATTTGCTCACTAACACTTCACAAGATAAAGCATACAGGAGAGAAACCTTACGTATGTGATATTTGTGCTGTAGTTTTCACTGACAGAAACAGTCTAAAATATCACCAGCGAAGGCACACAGGAAAGAAACTATACAGATGTGAGATGTGTGGTGCAAGTTTTGTCTTCAAGAGCCCTCTAGTAAGGCATATTAGTAAGCATATAGGAGAGAAACTGTATAGATGTGAGATGTGTGGTGCAAGTTTTATCTTCAAGAGCAATCTAATAATGCATATTAGAAAACATAAAGAAAATAAACTTTACAGATGTGATATGTGTGGTGCAAGTTTTCTCTTAAAGTGGAATCTAATAAGGGATATTAGAAAACATACAGGAGAGAAACCTTACAAGTGTGATATGTGTGGTGTAGGTTTTGCTAGTAGTAGCTCAATGAAACGTCACAAGAGAATACATACAGGAGAGAAACCTTACAAGTGTGATATGTGTGGTGTATGTTTTGCTCATAGTGTCTCACTAAAATATCACAAGAGAAGTCATACAGGAGAAAAACCTTATACGTGTGATATGTGTGGTGTAGGTTTTACCGAAAATAGCAAACTAAAATGTCACAAGAGAAAACATACAGGAGAGAAAATTTACTAATGTGATATGTGTGCAAGTTTCATTTGCAAGAGCATTCTAACAGACCATATTAGAGAACATACAGGATAGATACCCTAGAAATGTGGTATGTGCAGTGTAAGTGATGTATGTAATTTAAGCTTTGCTGATAATAATAATATAAAATGTCACAAAAGATAAAAAATACGGGAGAGAAAACTTACTTATGGTCCAAGGTTGAAGGTTCAAGATAGAGGAATCTAGAAGGTTCTCAGGGGGGGGGGGAGGCTGTGACATATTGTTTTGGCAAATAGGAGACAAAGGAATGTAGAGGGATGAAATTTGATTGGATACATGAAGGAGCTTTGGATTGTGATTATGGGGAAACATAAAAGGTTAAGAGACAGAAAAGCTCTCTCTCTCTCTCGTTAGTAAATTAGTTGAGCTCAGACACTCTCTCTCTCTCTGGTTAGTAAAAGTTTAGTCAAGCTCAGATGCTCTCTCTCTAGTTAGTAAACACTTAGTCAAGCTCAGACTCTCACTGGTTAGAAAAAGCTGAGTCAAACTCACTCTCTATAGGGAGTCAATTCTAGCTGAGCTGAAAAAGTGTCAATTTTGATTTTGAAGATATGTTGATATTGCTCAGTGCAGTTGATGGAATAAACTCATTGCTATTTTATGAATAATGTTGTTGTTCATTCAGCTAAGTTGAGAGAAAGATCTTGAGGTGTGGTAACAACCTTACAAATGTGACAAGTGTGATGCAGGTTTTGCTCAAACAAACCATCTAATAACATAAGGAGAGAAACCTTACAAACGTGACGTGTGTGATGTAGGTTTTGCTCAAACAAACCATCTAATAACATACAGGAGAGAAACCTTACAAGTGTGATGTAGGTTTTGCTCAAACAAACCATCTAATAACATACAGGAGAGAAACCTTACAAATGTGATGTGTGTGATGTAGGTTTTGCTCAAACAAACCATCTAATAACATACAGGAGAGAAACCTTACAAATGTGGTGTGTGTGATGTAGGTTTTGCTCAAACAAACCATCTAATAACATACAGGAGAGAAACCTTACAAATGCTTTTGACTTGTTTCACTTTAGAGTGTAAATCTAACAGTACACCAATCAATATTGAACATCATCTATACTAAGACGACCAATATCTCCACAAGTCTTCACATACAGGACTCAATTGTAACTGATGGGATGTGTGTGGTGTAGTATTTGCTTATTGTAATGTGTTTTAAAAAAATTAAAGTTGGCATTAAGAGCTTTACGTTGTGCTTAGTGAAGTTTAGTTTTTGTGTCTTATTTGAAGTGACAAGAAAAAAAGTAAATAAATTTATACTTTGATTTTTTTTCATTGTATCAGAAACATTTCTGAATATTTTGGTTTGTCTTGACCATGAATATCACACACATATTTTAGTCTGTAGCACACTAGTCTTGTTCATGCTACACCATCACACACATATTTTAGACATTGACACCCTTGTCTTGTCAATGCTACATTGGCACACACATATTTTAGACAGTGACACACTTGTCTTGTCCATGCTACACCATCACACTCATATTTTAGACATTGCCACCGTGTTTTGTCCATGCTACATCAGCACACACATATTTTAGGGTGTGGCACTCTTATCTTGTCCATGCTGTCAGGCCAGGATCAACAATATCAAACCTACTACTGATATAGACTAGTTCAGCAATAAAACCTGTATCTTGTCCTGGCTACTCAGGAGAGGCAAAGACAAGGGAAGTAAACCCCAAACATAAAGTAAGAAGCAGAGACCCCAAGATGGTTAATGATCTGTTATTGATCCTTTCCAGCATTTTCTTCAGTCAAACTAGTACCAAGCAGAGTTGTGTTCTCTTGGAATGAACCAGTGAGACTGAAAGTAGGAAGTCTAGGCAACACAGAATCTCCATACACCTTGTCCCAGCTTGTGTTACAGAAAGTCATCTCAGTATCAACTATTCAATCATCATAGAAGACACACTACCATAGATTTAGGAAGGGCCAGCATTTTAAATTGTGAGCCTGGTCTCTCAGAAAATCTTGAGTTGATCAATGACATCTGCCATCATAAACTATGATCTTCAAAGACATGGACATTGTGACACTTCAAGATAGATGTCTTGTTGATGATGAATCAATTAGTGAACAAGACTTCCTTGTCTGTTGGCAAGTCTACTTATACATTGTTCAATGTGGGGCCTGTTAATAAAAAAAAATATTTCATGAAGGCAACCAATGTCCCAGCACTGGCATGTTTAATATAGAGTTATTGCCCATATTTAGTTGACATTCTGCACATTTTGGGTCATGATATCAGGTTATATTTCTTTTCCTGACAAAAATGTCTGATCCCATTAAGTCTATGTGACATGATCAACATTACATAACGTTATATTTATTTTTCTGAAAAATATGTCTGCTCCCATTAAATTTGGGTGACAATGGTCAACACTACAACAGGTTATATTTCTCTTCCTCATAAAAATGTCTGGTCCCATTAAATTTGGGTGACAATGGTCAACACTACAACAAGTTATATTTCTCTTCCTCACAAAAATGTCTGGTCCCATTAAGTCTGGGTGAACCTAAAATCCACTCATTTGGGGGGATCAAACCAAGACTTTGTCTTCTGTTCCCTAATGACTGCTCGACCGAAGTTTTCTGTCCTGGGTGTATGAGCCCACAATGCTTTTCTTTGTAATCTTTTTAGATTACAAGATACTCCTTCTCTTATCTAAATTTTTATTCTAGCAGTTTTCAAATCTTATAAAGATATTTTATCAATTCTCGCCATTTGTCTCTGTTCTGTGCAAGCAGCTCTATCTCATTAAGGGAGCCAATTCCTGCTGCTCTTTCCTCTCTCATCAATGTTCTTCTCATTGTCTCTCTGGATCTTCCTCATCATTGAGGGTGTTGTTGAACAAGGGTATCATTGTTTGTTGTTTCCCACATGAGGGCTTGCTTTGCTATTCGGTTATTATCTCTTCTCATCACATGTCCAACATGCGACCATCGTCTTTTCTTTTTACACAAACTAGATCAACCAAATGTACATCATGTTTGCTGGTTAGCTCCATCAACAACCACACACAACAGTAACCAAGAATGTCATTGTTTGTCTGATAACAATGAGCTGTTCTACAGTTTCAATTCAAATAACTTCTAGTGCATCATCATCAAATATCACCAGATCAGTTCTCTTTTTCTAAATGACAAGGAAAGTCTACACTCTTTTACAAAATTGTAGAACAAAAAATGTCAGATTTACAAAGCACCAATGGCTATGTGGCTGCCTCAGGTACAGAAGTAGAACTCCAGCTAGTGTCAACTCTATAATAATGAATTATTAAGTGAATGCAGGAGATTTGTTATTGTTTTAACTTGTTTTTACTTCTAAAAGTCTATTGATTCTGAAATATATTTGTTTATTCTCTTGCATCATTTAACATATCGGCTGTCAACATGGATGTAAAATAAGGAACATTAAAATGTTTTATTTATTTTTGTGTTAATTTTTTTAACGTCTTAGCACATAGGTTTTATCCATATGTGATTGGCCACCTATTCATAAGTGTTCTGTGACTCCTGTCTAGTGTCACCCCAAGCATCATAACTCACTAGCAAGGCACCATTCCTTAACTTCCCAGAGTATTAACCCTGATACTCATTTCTGCCAGTGGTTGGGTCAAATTTTATTTTATGATGAAAGTATTATAAACTATAGAGTTAAAAAAAAAAAACAGGATGTTTGGTAGGTGTTGTGTGTTTTCACCAGATTTATTTAAAATGTATAGTGAGATTATTTTAAGATCCATAAGGGGCATTCTTGGAATAACAATTGGTGGTTTTAATATATGTAATATTAGGTATGCTTATGATACAATCTTAACCACTGAGAATGAAAATGAGATACAAGTAATGTTGGATATTATAGTAAAGGTAAGCAAAAATAAAGAACTCAGTCTCAATAGCAAAAAGACAGAAGTAATGGTAGCTACAAAGAAAAAACATCACCGCACTGCATAATAAAGTCAAATGGAAGTTGTTACACTCATACTGCCCATATCAGAACAGATTACCTTGACAGAGGAATCAAGATTGTCAATACAAATATGGACAGAAGTGAAAGGAATACTTGAAAAAGAGGAACAGAATAGTCTATAGCGAAAAACAATAACTCAGTTTCTTGGATGAAGAATACCCACAAGACCTATGGATTCGTGTGTACACAGATGGATCCGCACAGAATGCAGTAAAGAATGGGGGAGTAGGTGCATATATAGAGTACCCAAATAACATCTAGGGATACGAATAAAATAGCAACAGGGAAATATTTTCACAATATTGATGCAGAAAAACAAGCAATAAAGTTAGCAATAGTAAAATGCTGAAAAGTAATCTTAGTCCACAGCCTGTAGTGTTTTTGACAGATGCAAGATCAGCACTCTAGGCACTAGTATCCAGAAAATTGCCTCATCTGCAGACCTTATTGACTGAACTCTGGAAGCACCACAGGGTTGCCCTGCAGTGGATCCCATCTCACTGTGGAATACCAGAAAATGAGAAAGCAGATCAGTTGGCAAAGGAAGGTTACACAGGCACAATTAGATACACCGGTTACATACCATCAGAAGAACAGATAATCAAATCAATCAGAGGAACACAAGCCCCAAATCAGGATGTCTTTCATGATATGAATAGATGTGAACAAGTTATCATTATACTCCTCAGAACAGGACACAATCGACTCCAAACAGTCACATGTATACACAATTCAAGATCGGCACCTCAACTACATGTACATGTGTATAAGCGCCCCAGACTGCTGAACACATACTTCAAGACTGTACTGAATATAGTAGACCGAGGAAAAGTTATTGGCCCATAGATACAACACTAAAGACCAATCTATATGGGCCACTGCAAAAATTACAAAAGACAGTGTAGATATAGACAATACTTCGGGTGAACGAAAGAGAGATATATTGTAACAACTGTAAAAATCGAAGGACGAAGAGATAGAGGGAAGCAAAGAGAGAAGACATCAGACGGCGTAAGATAATGGCTTGACAGAAAGTCTACAACAGAAATGATAACAAAATGTCAAGTTCAAAAGTTGTGGAGAGACATGATTGCCTACGTCAGCAGCCATGGCACTTGATGATAGAGTTTAATGAAACTGGGGGGTCGATGCTTGGGAGTCATGACCCAGGCGGGCTCGCCTCCCTTACAGAGTCTCCTACGCATGATCCGATTAAATCCTACTGCGAAGCTCTGTATGAAGCATTTCCTATTATCTACAATAAGTCCACACAGACTAAGTGCAATCCTAGATGGTCGACTATACGATAAAATAGTATTCTTTGATCTATGATGAGACTGACTTTATTTGTAGAGAGAAGATGTTGAACATGTTAAAAGGAAGAAGCTCATTGTGCATGATTTTCTATGAGTCATGTTTATCGTTGTTATTGTTTTATAATTATTACAGTTGATGACAATAACAATAAATATTTATCTTCGAGATAGGGCAATCCAGCGTGTTATATTTGAGTGTTGTAGTATCTGAAGTTTAGTGCCAGTGTGACGAAGTGTTGAAGTATTTGTTGAGAGAGAAGAATGTTGAACACGTTAAAAAGAAGATGCTCATTGTGCATGATTTTCTATGAGTCATGTTTATCGTTGTTATTATGATTATTACAGTTGATGACAATAACAATGTCACCAAGATATGACAAACCAGAGTATTATATTAGAGTGTTGCAGTAATATCTGTTTCCGGTTGTATCCAAGAAGGCGAAATTATTTTTCTCCGGCTTGGTGTAGAACCGTTGATCAGAGGTTTAACAAGCCGCTATCGTAAAAACGATTTTGTTAATGTAACGTAGACCTGATACAAAATGTGTAAATTAGCAGTAGATAATAGTGATAGTTTTTTTCGGCCCTAAAAAAAACAACAAAAATAGGATTCTGGAATGTACGAACAATGGCCGCCCCGACAAAACAAGCACAAGTTGCGAGGGGGGTGGATAGATACGATCTAGATATTTTAGTTTAGATTATTAATGCGCTGCCTTGGAACAGGTACGAAATATGTTGACACTGATATCTTCCGTAATAAAGAAAAGACGATGATCATATGTTGGACATGTGATGAGAAGAGATAATAACCGAATAGCAAAGCAAGCCATCGTGTGAGAAACTACAGGTAAGAGAAAAAGAGGAAAACCCTGAGACACTGAGAAGAACATTGATTAGAGAGGCAAGAGCAGCAGGAATCGGCTCGCTCAAGGAGATAGAGTTGCTTATACACAACAGAGACAAATGGCGAGATTTGATAAAATATCTTTAAAAGAATTGAAAACTGCCAGAACAAAAATTCAGATGAAGGAGTATCTTGGTCTACGCCCTTGCCGGCTACGGCTCGAAAGGCCAATAGATAGTAGTATCTGAAGTTTAGTGCATGTGTGAAGAAGTGTGAAAGTTAGTGTAAGGAAAGGAATATAGAGATTAGCGGTACAAAGAAGTAATAATAACAATGATACTCATTATCAGAATCTCATCTATTTATCTCTCTTTCTAGCTGTATGTTTGTCTAGGCAGTACATATGGCATATAGTTGAATTTTGATTGCTTTGTCATTTCTTTTATTTATGTACTAGACTTGAACTCATTCCATAATATACGAAGTATATTTCTCAGGCGTTTGTTTTCAAATGCATCCAGTTTATTGTATATCCTTTTTCTTGTTTTTCAGCTTTAGCGTGCATGATTAAGGTTTACAATACATTTGATTTGAGAATCCTGAGATTTATTTTTGTGCTTAGCAGTTTTGATTTCCATATTTTATCCACGTTTTCTGAAAGTCATTGCTGCCTTTGCTGCTCTAATTTCATGAGATTCTCTTTGGTAAAGTAGAGCTGCCTGATGTAGTACTGGCCACGTAACTCATACATGTTCTGAGGTTTTAAAGAAAAAAATATCAGCACTATATTCCTCTAAATCATAAACTCCAACAGATTGGCTGGATGGATGATTCCAGCTGTTCCCTTCTCACGACATAGCCAACAAAACAAATGATCATTGTTTCTTCCTAATATTGGAAATTAGCTCTCTTTTTGCTTTCTCCTCTTTCAGAACGTTTTCATTGCTCTTCTTAGCTGGCCATGACATTATGTCCAAATTGACGGCTTGTCCGTAACATGGATACAGAAGCTACTGTTGTCGCATTGTTTTAGATAGACGGTAAATTAATGGACTATGATATTATTTTACTGTGCCTATATTAGAAGTGTAACTTTCCTGAGTAGTAGTATTTTATATTAGTGTTGTTTGACAGGGGACATAAGTAGCTTTCATGAGTAGTGGAAGAACGCCAACATTCTCTCCATAGTAATTTGTAGTTGTTGTAGTAGTTGTTGTTGTAGTTGTAGTAGTAGTTGCAGTAGTAGTGGTCGTAATAGTATTTGTCGTAGTAGTAGTAGTTGTAGTAGTAGTAGTGGAAGTTGTAGTAGTAGATTAGGAGTTGGAGTGTATTAGAATTTCACGGAAGTGATCAACTTTACATCTGACCACTGTTATCTTCCTTGTAGCCATGATATTCCATCATCTCTCCTCTCGTTGGCTCCTAGCGTTCCGACCTCCCTCCATTGTAACTCTTACTCATTCTCACAATGTATACCTACCATCTCACCTTCCTTCCGTTCTCTCTCTCTCTCTCTCTCCTATCCCCTCTTAGGTGTCTCTCCTCCCATTCCATCCTCCCTCCTCTCTTTCCCTCTCTCTCCTAGCGTTCCACCCGCCATTGCATTTTTTAGCTTCCCTCATAGACTGCCTTCCATTAGGGAGGTCTAGGCGAAGGAAGGTAAGATGATAGAGATAAAAGGCAAGAATGAATATGTGTTACAATAGAAGACAGTCTATGAGGGAAGCTAAAAATACATTGGCGGGTGTAATGCTAGGAGAGAGAAAGGGAAAAAGAGATAAGGGAGGCTGGAATGGGAGGATAGACACCTAAGAGGGGATAGGAGAGTGAGAGAATCAGAGAGGTTAAACTTTTAATGTACATTTATAAAATATATGTTCATTCAGATGTATTAATAACATCTATATTGTGCAAATTACGTATAAAGTCTCATATTTGATTACATTATTTGTCTTGGATAATTCACTTGTCATAGAGAGAGAGAGCTGGAGTCTTTCAACTCTGCGAAATGGACACTGCTAGTCTGTACTTGACGTTCAGCCAGACATCATTGGAAGGAGTCGTTAAAACGGATATATATATATATATATATATATATATATATATATATATATAGAGAGAGAGAGAGAAGTCTATGAGAAGGAAGAGTTGCTGCTAGTGTTAAAAGTTGAGTGTAAGATTTATAATGGAGGGAGGTCTTTCTCACTTTCTGCTCGTTGTGTCTAACTATTATGACTGTCATGGAACTCCTCTGGTATTGCATCAGGGGTCAAAGCGCGTTCAAGTAACCCGCCACATGTATTATTTCCCCCACCATTGACCCGACAGATGGATTGTATCAGGGACCGAATCGATTTAAAGTAACACATGTGTCAGACTCGACAGCACTTCAAGTGGAAAATGAGGTCAGTTATCACGATAACAGTAATTATCTTCTCTGATTAGTTAATCCAGAGGCCAGTCATTTCGTTGGTGGGTGTCCGATAGAAATCCTCTTCTCTGATTGGATAATCTAGATGTTTGTCGAGGGTGGAATAGTTTCATCCAACTTTTATTTACCAGATTATATTTAAACTAGTCGCATGTGAGACTTAGTGTTATGAGCGCAATTGATTCACGGAAGCTTATTTTCATAGTACTGTTCAGTCTAGCGGCCTGTGTTGTGGGTATATTATTAAGCTGTAAGTTGAATATTTTTTTTCTGTTTTTCTCTTATCTTATTACGATGTGGTAGGTTATCAATAAAAGGAAATTCAATTGTGTTAATGGTAAAGTGTATAAAGTACGTATGTTAAGCCTTGTTGAGTGTATTATTCCTTCGTTTTTCATGTGTTTATCTTATTGGTTGTTTAAAAGTAGATATTTTAAGTCTTGTTGTAATTGTTATTCAATGTTATTAATGTGTTACACTGGCGGGAAGGTAAAAATATGAATGAGGGCGGAACGCTAAGAGAGGGAAAGAGAGAGAGAGGAGGGAGGGTAGAATTGTAGGAGAGAAGTCTAGTAGGGACTAGAAGAGAGAGAGAGTGATAGACAGAAGCCTATGAGAAGGAAGGTGAGATGATAGGTATAAATGGCGAGAATAATTAAGTGTTACAATAGGAGGAACACTAAAAATATGAGGGAGGGCGGAACAATGCGGGAGAGGTAACGGAAGAGGCGGGAGGGTGGATTGATAGGTTAGAAGTCTAAGAGAGGATAGGGGAGAAAGAGAGAGAGAAAAAGAGAGCATGAAGGCGAGATGATAGGCATAAATGGAGAGAACGAATAAGTGTTACAATGGAGGAAAATCTAGGCGGGAATAAGAGAGAGAGAGAAGAGTGAGAGATATAGAGATAAATATAGGAGAGCTAATGGGTTTAAATGGAGAGAATGAGTGAGTGTTACAAGGGAGGTAAGTCTATGACGGAAGCTAAATATACGATGGAGGGCAGAATGTTAGGAGATAGAGGAGGGAAGCTGGCATGGTAGGAGAGACGTCTAGGAGTGAGAAGTCTAGTGAAGGGAAGGAGATATAATGGGCTTAAATGAAGAGAATGAGTAAGTGTTACAATAGAGGGAAGTCTATGAAGGAAGCTAAAATACGGTCACCGAGATAACAAGGTCACATGACCGCCTTATCAGCATTGATGTTGTATAATCTACTAACCTATCACTATCGATCAAGAACTCCAAAGTCAGCACAGACCAGACATTAACAGGTCACTTCCGAGGTCACCAGGACTAGAGGTCAACATCCCGACACGAAAGGGCATGGTTAACTCCCCCTGCCCCTCGTGTACATTAGGCGAGAAATGCGCCTACTATATATCTTTGTTAATTTACGGAGAAAAACGGGTCAAATACAACATTGTATACTACTTATCGGTAGCGGAACCTTCCGGTTGTTTCCAAAATGGAGGAATTATTTTTCTCCGGCTTGGTATATAACCGTTGATCAGAGGTTTAACAAGCCGCTATCGTAAAAACGATGTTGTTAATGAAACGTAGACCTGATATAGAATGTGTAAATTAGCAGTAGATAATAGTGATAGTATTTTCGGCCCTAAAACAACAACAAAAATAGGATTCTGGAATGTTCGAACAATGGCCGCTCCGACGAAACATGCACAGGTCGCGAGCGAGATGGAGAGATACGACCTAGATATTTTAGGATTAAGCGAAATGCGCTGGCTTGGAACAGGTAGGAGATCTATTGATAATAAAATAGTAGTTTTTTCTGGAAGGGAAGATGGAAAACACCGTGAAGGAGTAGGCATAATGATGACAGACAAAGCTGCAAGAAGTTTATTAGAATGGGAACCGGTAAATAGCCGTCTGATACGAACACGCTACAAACAAAACATGGAAGACTTTCAATTATTCAATGTTATGCGCCTACTAACGAAGCTGATTTTTATAACCAACTGCAACAACTTATAAACAAAATACCATTTTAATTGTAATGGGAGATTTCAACGCCAAAGTGGGACAAGATAATGCAGGAGTGGAACATGTGATGGGGAGAGAAGGCTGTGATAATACTAGTCAGAATGGAGAAAGATTAATAGAATTATGTTTAATAGAAAATTTAGTTATAGGTGGGACATTATTTCCACACAAAAATATTCACAAAACAACATGGATATCTCCTGATGATAGAACCTCCAATCAAATTGACCACCTATGTATTAAACAACAATTCAGATCATCATTAATAGATGTAAGAGCTTACAGAGGTGCTGATGTTAATAGTGACCACAACCTGTGCATTGGGAAAATAAGATTAAAATTTAGAAACCAACAGAAGAGGTCAATTACACATAAAACTGATAGTCATAAACTGAAAGATGAAGCCATAAAGGAAAAGTTTAACATAGAGCTAAGTAATTGTTATACAGCACTCGGTGAAATAGACTTAGATATCAATGAGATGTGGGACTCTATCTATTGACCTTTCGAGCCGTAACCGGCCCATAGGGCGTAGACCAAGATACACCTTCTCCTATATGGATTTTTTTGTTCTAGCAGTTTTCTTTTAAAGATATTTTATCAAATCTCGCCATCTGTCTCTGTTCTGTGCAAGCAGTTCTATCTCATTGAGGGAGCCGACTCCTGCTGCTCTTGCCTCTCTCATCAATGTTCTTCTCAGTGTCTCCCTGGGTCTTCCTCTTTTTCTTTTACCTGTTGTTTCCCATATGAGGGCTTGCTTTGCTATTCGGTTATTATCTCTTCTCATCACATGTCCAACGTATGACCATCGTCTTTTCTTTATTACTGAAGATATTAGTGGTTGATTGGCGATTTCTCTAATTTCCTCATTTGTTTTGAATTCGTTCCATGCTATACCAAGTATTTTCCTTAGACATTTATTTTCGAATGCGTTCAACTTTGTTTCTATATCTCTTGTTGTTTTCCAGCTTTCACACGCATACGTAAGGGTTGATAGTACATTTGATTTGAATAGCCTAAGTTTTGTGTTTGTGCTGATAAGTTTTGATTTCCACAACTTTTCAAGGCTTCTGAAAGACATTGCTGCTTTAGCTATTCTGATTTTAATTTCTTTGCTCGTATCCCCTTCTCGATCAATGTGACTTCCAAGATAGATAAAGTGATCGATCTCTTCTACTGGTTTGTTTTCCATGTATATTTTGTCACCTGTTGGAATTAAACTAGTCATGACTTTAGTCTTTTCATGATTGATCTCAAGCCCAATTTTGCTGGCTATTGATGATAGTTCATTTGTGTTTTCCTGCATCGTTTTTATCTGACTGCTGATGAGGACTCACAGAGCAAAATACTAATGACAGCAGCAGAAGCAAGTGCTGGACTGAAGAAAATGGAAAAACGAGCTTGGATCTCAGACACCACGTGGAAATACATCAAAGAAAGAAGAGAAGCGAAGAGAGCCATGACTAATGTAAAGACAGATCTTGGAAAGGTTCTGGCAAAAGCAACATACACAGAATTAGACAACAAAGTGAAAAGTTCAGCAAGAAGAGATACAAGAGCTTATATAGACAATTTGGCAGAGAAAGCAGAGACAGCTGCAATTACAGGAGACAGCAGAACTCTTTATACTGTGCAAAAGATGCTGACAAACACCTATACATCCAGTGGAACACCAATTCTAGACAAATCTGGATCAATGCTAACAACAAGCGCAGACATAAAAGCCCGTTGGGCGGAACACTTCAAAGAAATTCTTAACCGTCCACTACCCCACAGTTTAATAGATTTTGAAAATGAAACACCAGCAGCAGAATTAAATGTAAATTTAGATGACTTCACCTTGAGTGAAATAGAAACCACCTTAAAGCTTATGACCAATAACAAGGCTGCTGGAGAGGATAAGTTAACAGCTGAGATCCTCAAGGCAATTGATAGCCATAATCTAATACATCTCCAAAAAATGTTCAACATCATTTGGAAAACAGAGAAGACGCCTCATAAATGGAAAAAAGGAATCATTGTTAAGATCCCAAAAAAGGGCAATCTTAGAGATTGTAACAACTGGAGAGGCGTGACACTTTTGTCAGTTGCCTCAAAGTTATTCTGCAAAATCATCCTAAATAGAATACAGGATTCAATAGATACAGTAATGCGTGAAGAACAGGCTGGGTTTAGAAAAGGGAGAAGCTGTATTGACCACATTTTCACTCTACGACTTATATTGGAGGAACACATTGAAAAGCAAAAGCCTTTTGTACTTAACTTCATCGACTTCAAAAAAGCATTTGATAGTATTCATAGAGATTCTTTGTGGAAAATTCTGAAGCAATATGGTTTACCATCAAAAATCATAAATATTATCAAAGACATGTATGATGGTTACACATGTGCAGTTCGAACAGAGGAAGGACTGAGCGAATGTTTCCCAATAGAAACTGGAGTTAAACAAGGATGTATTTATCGCCCTTGTTATTTGGAGTTGTTATGGACTTCATAATGAAGAAATGCTGCACTGGTAATAAAGGCATCGAATGGATACAAGGAGACCATTTGGAGGACCTCGACTTTGCTGATGACATAGTTCTCATCAGCAGTCAGATAAAAACGATGCAGGAAAACACAAATGAACTATCATCAATAGCCAGCAAAATTGGGCTTGAGATCAATCATGAAAAGACTAAAGTCATGACTAGTTTAATTCCAACAGGTGACAAAATATACATGGAAAACAAACCAGTAGAAGAGATCGATCACTTTATCTATCTTGGAAGTCACATTGATCGAGAAGGGGATACGAGCAAAGAAATTAGAATCAGAATAGCTAAAGCAGCAATGTCTTTCAGAAGCCTTGAAAAGCTGTGGAAATCAAAACTTATCAGCACAAACACAAAACTTAGGCTATTCAAATCAAATGTACTATCAACCCTTACGTATGCGTGTGAAAGCTGGAAAACAACAAGAGATATAGAAACAAAGTTGAACGCATTTGAAAATAAATGTCTAAGGAAAATACTTGGTATAGCGTGGAACGAATTCAAAACAAATGAGGAAATTAGAGAAATCGCCAATCAACCACTAATATCTTCAGTAATAAAGAAAAGACGATGGTCATACGTTGGACATGTGATGAGAAGAGATAATAACCGAATAGCAAAGCAAGCCCTCATATGGGAAACAACAGGTAAAAGAAAAAGAGGAAGACCCAGGGAGACACTGAGAAGAACATTGATGAGAGAGGCAAGAGCAGCAGGAGTCGGCTCCCTCAATGAGATAGAACTGCTTGCACAGAACAGAGACAGATGGCGAATTTGATAAAATATCTTTAAAAGAAAACTGCTAGAACAAAAAATCCATATAGGAGAAGGTGTATCTTGGTCTACGCCCTATGGGCCGGTTACGGCTCGAAAGGTCAATAGATAGATAGATAGATACTACTTATGCCCATTTTATCCTGCATCTGTTGATGGATGTGTGATAGGAGAGCTATGTCATCAGCAATGTCTAAATCATTAAATTGCTTGGTCAGTGGTGTTACACTGGCGGGAAGGTAAAAATACGAATGAGGGCGGAACGCTAAGAGAGGGGAGGGTAGAATTGTAGGAGAGAAGTCTAGTAGGGACTAGAAGAGAGAGATAGAGAGAGAGAGAGAGAAAGAGCGATAGACAGAAGCCTATGAGAAGGAAGGTAAGATGATAGGTATAAATGGCGAGAATAATTAAGTGTTACAATAGGAGGAACACTAAAAATATGAGGGAGGGCGGAACAATGCGGGAGAGGTAACGGAAGAGGCGGGAGGGTGGACTGATAGGTTAGAAGTCTAAGAGAGGATAGGGGAGAAAGAGAGAGAGAAAAAGAGAGCATGAAGGCGAGATGATAGGCATAAATGGAGAGAACGAGTAAGTGTTACAATGGAGGAAAATCTAGGCGGAATAAGAGAGAGAGAGAGAAGAGTGAGAGATATAGAGATAAATATAGGAGAGCTAAGGAGAGCTAATGGGTTTAAATGGAGAGAATGAGTGAGTGTTACAAGGGAGGGAAGTCTATGACGGAAGCTAAATATACGATGGAGGGCAGCTGGCATGGTAGGAGAGACGTCTAGGAGTGAGAAGTCTAGTGAAGGGAAGGAGAGATAATGGGCTTAAATGAAGAGAATGAGTAAGTGTTACAATAGAGGGAAGTCTATGAAGGAAGCTAAAATACGGTCACCGAGATAACAAGGTCACATGACCGCCTTATCAGCATTGATGTTGTATAATCTACTAACCTATCACTATCGATCAAGTACATCAAGAACTCCAAAGTCAGCACAGACCAGACATTAACAGGTCACTTCCGAGGTCACCAGGACTAGAGGTCAACATCCCGACACGAAAGGGCATTGTTAACTCCCCCTGCCCCTCGTGTACATTAGGCGCGAAATGCGCCTACTATATATCTTTGTTAATTTACGGAGAAAAACGGGTCAAATACAACATTGTATACTACTTATGCCATTTTATCCTGCATCTGTTGATGGATGTGTGATAGGAGAGCTATGTCATAAGCAAAGTCTAAATCATTAAATTGCTTGGTCAGTGACCACTAGATTCCATTTGTGTTATTTTGAGTTATTCTCATAATCCAATCTATGGGCAGTAGAAAAAGAAATGGAGACAGAAGGCATTCCTGCCTTACTCCTTTTCTTATTCTAAATGCTTCTGTAAGCTACCCTTCATGCACCACACTACATGTCATTCCTTCATACATTGTTTTATCAGGTTAACTTAATCATCTGGTTCCGTGGCTTTACCATTTTTTAATAGTTTGATGGCTTTCATTATTTCTTCTTTGATTGGTTTTCCACAGTTAACGTGTAACTCTTCTGCTGGTAGTATATTTGTAGAATTATTTGAACCTGGTCTATTCAAAAGTTCTTCAAAGTGCCCTTTCCATCTCTCCATTTGTTCCCTTGTATTCATCATCACCATCATCAAGTACCGGGCCTACTGGCGTAGGTGATCATGTCTCTCCACAACTTTCGATTTCGGCAGCTATTTAGCATTTCTATTGTTGACCTTCTGCCAAGCCTTAAGCTGTCTGGTATTTTTTCTCTTTGCTTTAATCTCTTCGTCCCTCAATTTTCCCAGTTTTTACAATATATTCCAGTTGTTTTCTCCTCATTACATGGCCAAAAAATGATGATTGTTTCTTCCTAATATTGGAAATTAGCTCTCTTTTTGCTTTGACCTCTCTCAGAATATCTTCATTTCTCTTCTTAGCTGTCCATGGTATTCTCAACATTCTTCTGCAAAACCACATTTCTACAGACTCCTTTAATTTTCTTGTCTGTTGTCCTATTGTCCAAGATTCGCATCCATATGTTAAGACTGGCTCTACGTAACATTCAAGAACTCTTTTTCTTGTTTCTATTGTCAAAAATTGATCGCATAGTATTTTCCTCATTTTTTGGAAAGCTGCTTTTGCCTGAGCCATTCTGCTTCTCACCTCTTTTGTACATCTTCCGTCTGAGGTTAACAAAGTTCCCAAATATTTAAATTCATTTACCTGTTTTAATATTGTTCCACTTGTCTTTATTTTGCACTGTGATGATGTCTTTTTTCTTTTTTGTTACCAGTACTACTGTCTTTTTGCTATTAAGGGTGAGTCCTTTATTTTTGCTTCCTTTCACTATAATGTCCAACATTTCTTGTAACTCATTTTCACTCTTAGCGATTAATACTGTATCATCAGCATACCTTAGATTATTTACATTATGACCTCCAATTGTTATTCCAGGCATGCCCCTTATGGATCTTAAAATAATCTCACTATAAATATTAAACAAATCTGGTGACAGCACACAACCGTGTCTTACACCCTGTTTTATTTGTTGAAACATTCCCAATTGGTTTCCAGTTCTTATGGCCGCTGTTTGTTGCCAGTACATGTACTTTATTATTCTTAGATCTTTGCTGTCTACGTTTATGCTTTCTAAAATTTTGATTATTTCTTGGTGCTTTACTTTGTCAAATGCCTTGGTGTAATCTATGAAACATAGGTATAGATCTGTTTTCACCTATATGGCTCTTTCTACTAAAGATCTTATGATATAAATGGCATTGATTGTTCCTTTATCTCTAACAAAACCACACTGTTCATCGCTAATTTCTGGACTGATTTTGTTTCGCACTCTTCGCATGATGATTCTTAGTAATATTTTAGTCATATGACTCAAAAGGCTTATTGTGCGATGATCATCGCATTCAATCGCACTCGATTTCTTTGGTAGGGCTATGAATATTGATTTGAGCATGTCATCTGGTATATATCCGCTTTTGTATATACCATTCACTATTTTTGTTATTATTTCTATTCCAAAATCACCCATGGCTTCAATGTCTTCTTTAGTTATATTATCTGGTCCAGGAGCTTTGCCTGCTTTCATATTGCGCAAGGCATCTTCCACTTCTTCTCTTAGTATTTCTGGTCCTTCTCCATTATCTTTAATATTTATTTCCGCTCTTTCATCATTATAAAGATCTTCAATGTATTCTGTCCATCGTTATCTTGATCAATCAACAGTTCTCCTTCTTTTGACCTTAGACATCCATTTTTTGATTACGTTTTTCTTCCTGTTAATTCCTCAATTTGTTTGTATATACCTTTAGCATCTCCTTTTTTATCATTTCAATATCTTTCCATCTCTCTTTTAGCCATGCTTCTTTTGCTTCATTGCATTTTACTACAATTTTTTTTATTTAATCACTTATACTCATCTTTAATTTCTTTATTTCTTCTACTTGTGTCCATTAGCTGCAAAATGTCGCCTGTCATCCATTTCCTTTTTGGATTTGTCCTCACTGGTGGTATGAACTCTTTTGATGTTTGTTGCATGATTCTTTTAGCATTTCCCACTGTTCATCAATGCTTTGTATCTTCTCTATTGCATTGTACCGGTTCTGAATTGTGATTTTATATTTGTCTTGCAGCTTCTTGTCTGATTTTAGTAAATCTAAATTTAACTTGATGTTAACTGAGGCTCGTTTTGTTGTTTTTAATTTTACTCTAAGCTTCCCACAACTGGTACATGATTACTATTGCAATCTGCCCCTGGTCTAGTTTTCACACACACCAGACTGTTTCTAAATCTATTGCTTATCATTATATAATCAATTTGATTACGTGCGTTGTCTCCTGTGCTTTTCCATATTCACAGACGTCTTGGATGTTGCTTAAACCAGGTGTTTCCTATCATCATGTTGTGTGTTCTTGCCCAGTCAATAAGTTTCTCACCTCTTTCATTCCTCTCGCCTAAGCCATATTGACCAACTACTTCCTCAACTCTTTCCTTTCCTACTTTTGCGTTTAAAATCCCCTAGAAGTATTGTATTTTCATGTGGTTTACATTTATGAAGTGCCTCATTTAACTCCTTGTAAAATGTATCAATTGTTTCCTCCTGACTGCCTGCTGTTGGTGCATAAACTTGTATAAGATTTATGTCTATTGGCTTTCCATTCAATTTCACTAAAAGAACTCTGTCAGATATTGGGTAAAAACCTTTCACTGTTCTTCCTCTTTCTGCATCCAAGATGATACCTACTCCTCTTTGGTGTTCAGTACCTCCAGAATAGATTATTATATGTTTATCAGAATAGATCTCCCTGATCCGGTGTATCTCATTTCGCAAAGTCCCAGTAATTGTAAACCCATTCTTTTCATTTCTTGTATGATGTTTTCTAGTTTACCCTTCTGCATGAGTGTTCTCACATTCCAAGTACCTATCTTTAGAGTCTGTTTTATCTTTATTTTGCTTACAGTAGCTTGATGACGATCGGGTATCACCTGTAGCACATGATGTCCGCTACCGAACGAGGGTTTACCATTAGAATCCCCCTTAATGTTGTTATCGTTATTTTTATTGTTGTGGCGATTCATGATTGTACAAAGAAATTACGACGGTGGTTTTCTGTTGCCTTCCGTCGGTTTGTTTACGGTTGGCTCCGATACTTGACTAAAAAGTCTCACCCACAAGGCAGTGTGGGTTGTTTTATTTCGGGGTGCCCTCCCTTAGCCTTTTACTCTCCCGAGCTTACCTGCAAGGCAGCAGGACAGCCACAGGTTGTACTGTTTACTGCATACAGTAGCAGGTAAAATTACCTGACCTGAAGAAAAAATATCCCTTACATTACTAAGCAGATTTCCTTTTTTATCTGTAATAATGGCATTGATCAGTTTGTATTTTCCACTTAATTATTTGTGCTGTTGTACAGTTCTTTCATATTTCTTTTATTTGCTGCTTCCTCTACCTTTTTAGCTAGTTCATCTATGTATTTTCTCTTATCCTCTTTTATTTCCTCTTTTAAGACGGTAGATGCGCAAAAAAGGTGAGATGCAGAATGGCTCAGTTAAAAACAGCTTTTCAAAAAATGAGGAAGATACTATGCAATCCATTTTGACAATAGAAACAAGAAAATGAGTTCTTAAATTGTATGTAGAGCCAGTCTTAAAATATGGATGTGAATCATGGACCATAGAACAAACGACAAGAAAATCATTGGAGGCTGTAGAAATATAGTTTACATAAGAATGTTGAGAATGTTATGACGAGCAAAGAAGAGTAATGGAAACGTTCTGAAAGATGAGAAAGCAAAAAGAGAGATAATTTCCAATATTATAAAGAAACAATCATCATTTTTTTTTGTTACGTAAAGAAAAGAGAACAACTGGAATATATTGTAATAACTGGGAAAATTGAGGGACGAAGAGATAAAGGGAAGCAATAAGAAAAAAAATGCCACACAGCTGAAGAGAATGGCTTGGCAGAAGGTCAACAACAGAAATGGCACTTGATGATGATGATCCCTTTTAATGCATCTTCTCACTTCTTTGTTCACCTCTGTGTAAGCTTCATGTGTCTTGTCTTTATTACTTCTCGTTTCACTTTTATTTATGTCGCTATCTTTTTTCTTTTGTTCTTTAATTTTATCCAGGGTCTCTGCTGTCATCCATGCCTTATTCTGGCGGTCTATTTTCCCCAGCGTTTCTAAGTTTCTCCGTATGTCTCTTTCCATATATCATTTACCTGTTTCCAATCATCTTCTATATTTATTATATTTTAAAGTTGTTGGAGGACTTGGTATTTCATTGATATTGTGACTGTGAATTTATCTTTAATTCCATGTTCCTTAAGAAACCCTACATTGAAATACTTTCTACCCTTATTCGTTGTTGTAGAAGGGAGGTCAAAAAGTAATGCACACCACTTTTTTTCTCGGAAACTATTCGGGCAAAATGTGTGAAATTTTCACAGATTGTAGCTGAACATCCCCTTGACACTACCTATTTGTCAACATAATCTCCGTCCAAGCGTATTGCCTTACGCCAACGCGAAACTAGGTCATGAATGTATCGTTTGTACCAAGTTTGTCCTGCTCGCGTAGCCATTTTTTAACTGCACGGATCACATCCTCAGCATTGTCAAATGTTTCCCACGCAGGCATTTTTTGAGTGGTCCAAACAGATAGGAAATCTGAGGGAGCCAGATCAGGGCTGTAAGGAGGATGGGGCAGTACAGTCCAACCAAATTTGTTGATTGCTTCCCGTGTTACCAGACTTGTGTGAGGGCGTGCATTGTCATGTTGAAGCAACACATCTGCAGATGGCTTATTAGGCCGAACTCTGTGGAACCGATTTTGAGTTTTGTCAGTGTATTGATGTAAGCTGTCGAGTTGATTGTCTCACCTCTTGTCATTACATCAACAAGAATCACACCATCAATGTCCCAGAAGACAGTGATCATCACCTTTCCGGCTGATGGAGATGTTTTGAATTTTTTTCTTTTTGGTGACTGCGGATGATGCCATTCCATTGACTGCATTTTTGTTTCAGGCTCATAATAATGTGCCCACGTTTCGTCACCGGTAACAATTTTTGACAAAAACATTTCTCCTTCAACACCGAAACGCTCCAACAATTCAGAACAGAATGTTTTCCTTTGAACTCTGTGATCATTTGTTAGGCACCGAGGAACCCGTCGAGCGCAAATCTTTGAATATCCGAGAGTTTTAAAAATTGCGATTGCACTTCCCTTGCTGACTGTAAGCTGTAATGCCAATTGCTGACTAGTGATACGCCTATCCTTACGAATAATGGCATCAGCCCGGTTTAACATGTCTGTGCTGGTAGCCGAGGCAACACGTCCAGAACGCGGTAAATCATGCAGTTCCACTCGTACACTTTCTGCAGCTTTAATTCTCTGAACCCAGCGACTAACTGTGCTCCTATCGACTGCAGAACATTTGTACACTGCACACTGTCGTTTATGAATGTTTGCCACAGTTTCTTTCTCCGCAACCAGAAATTCTATGACAATTCGCTGTTTGTAACGGACATTGTTGACAAGCTCCATTTTAATGGTTCATAGATTTCGTAATATTTTTCAGAATGCTGTGCAATTTGGTGCACATAATTGGAACATGTCATATTCCAAGTGTGCAAAATTTCATATTCCTATCTTTATTATTAGCCGAGAAAAAATTGGTGTGCATTACTTTTTGACCACCCTATGTATATCTTTTTAGTTGAAGTTTAAGTTTGGCTATCAGAAGATGATTATCTGAAGCTACATCTGCCCATCTATATACTTCTAAATCCTGTAAGGATGACTTAAACTTATCTTTTTTTAAAAAAACTTGACAAACATGGAAAAGTCAATGAAAAGAATAAAAGTAAATCCGCTACCCAGGAAAGATAAAGGCTCTCTGTCTAAGAGACGTTTGACGAAAGCCGGAGAAAGCCATAGGTTGTCCTGGTAGCACCGGAATGTCTTTCCTCTTTACTTCTACTCGCTCGCTGCTGAGACTGGTTAGTCTGTTTCTAGGAGCACCACTTGGAGGTGGCGTAGGGTATAGATCAGTTCCTTTGTTGCCCGATCTTGACATAGCAGTCAGCTGTGAATCGTTGGCCGCTCTAAGCATAGCTTATGATAGGCGTCTCGGAGCTCTATGCCGATCTGATAGAGAAAGTGTAGAATGGCGTCTATATTAATTATAATCTAATGAAATGCGAATATTGACGAACTGTATTCGTGGAAGCTATATGGAGATTGTCTATATACACTCATTTAGGACCTTTTAGACGTCAACATTGCAATCGTTTATCATTCCTTCAAAGGCAACACTATCTATCGAGTATTTATTGACATTGATATTCTATGCATTGTTCACACCCTTCTCATATCGGAGACATCAGTCTTGTACCTCTCAAAGCATTGCATGTGTATATTAAGAGGCAGAAGTTATGAAGACAGAACCAACATTTCTGAGTTATGGATAACCTAAACTCTTCTAAAACGACAAGAGTGGAGGACACGTCAGAGGAAAGTAAATATTGAGATTAATGTTTGGTTTTATTCTGGCCTTTATGAACAGTGATTGACCTTGTTTTTTGAATCACAATTTTGGTGTCCATTATTTTTACCGAATGTAGTAAGTTCCTTTAATTATTAATACTCATTTTTTGTGTTAAACTGGATTTGAAGCATTAAAAATGAGGTTTTCATTGTAGTTTCGTTAACTTTTTTTCATTGGTTTTCACAATGTTATTTGGCTTTTATTGTTGTTGTTAGGCTTACAATACCAATCTGGCAACCCATGACCTGTGTTTCTGCCATAGGACGAGGTTGGTCTTCTGTTGAGCCGAGAGTAAGGTTTGTTTTTATGATTGTTGTGTAAACCCACTGATAGTTTCATCTTTGATACAAGACGTTCTGTTTGACTCCAGTATACACGCCTGCTCTCAAATTCTTACAACCTTTTCTTTCTTCACTTCCGACTTCCTCACTTGTTCCCGTTCGGGTGTCGTGGAAGTTAGATACGATTTTCTATTGTTCTGGTTCTCGCCCTTTTGGCGGTCTCCCTCATTATCAGTTGGTGTTGCATTTCTCTGGTGTTGCATGTCCCTCTTAATCTGGGTCTGCCACTTACTCTTCTCCCTGCCCCTCTTGTGTGGTAAGGAATCACACGGCATTCTAACATATATTTTTGGGCAAACTACTTTTAATTTATTATTGTTGTTTCTGTAGTACAGTCAGTAGTCACTCGTCACTGTACTCAGGACTGTAGTCTGTAGTGCCACTGTGTATGATACTTATTAATATAATTATATACTATCATAACTATGTGGCTATAATTATATACTATCATAACTATGTGGCTTACAGCATTTTATGGCTGCTAAGTATTAGTTCATTGACAATCTCTACCTCTTTCTCTTATATCGTTTCTGATTCTACCATGTCTGGATTACACCAAATGCTTATCTCAGGAATGTGAGATATCTCATCTCTCTGGTGACACGCTTTCTTGGAAAGTTTCTTTTATACTTAGATGTAGTGACCCATATTTGGCTTTGGTAGCACAATGTTGGAACGAATAGCTCAATATTCTGTGCTCATAAGATATTTATATTTCTTGGTTGTAACAGGAATTATTGCTATGCCATATATGATAATTGGAATAGTTGTCCCAAAATTTGTCTGCCTTTTATTAATTTATTATGATCTTGTGTCTATTCCCTTTTCAATCTTACTAAAGTGTGTTACTTATTTTTATAACTTGATATTCTATTATTTATTATAGAATTTTTAACCTCTTTTGTCTACCCATTGATATAATTTCAGTTTTTTCTGTACTTATTTTCATGTTGTTATTTATTTTACATTCTTTATTCAAAGACAGTAGATTTTGTTAAAGTTCTATTTCTTCTAGAGCTGTTAGTAAATATTAGGGCCTAATCATCAGCAAAAGTAGTTAATTTATATCTTCACACTGTGATATGGCATCCTTGCATATGTTGTCAATGTAAGTGATAAACAAGAGTGGTGACAACATGCACCCTTGTCTTACTCCAAATGTTACTGTGAATGGTTCTGATATTCCTTTACCCCTTACATAACAAACTCAAACATACTATATGCATGTCATAAATGATGAGTAATATTGTGTTTGTGATAATAACTGAATAACAAAGCAAGCCCTCATTTGGGAAACAACAGGTAAAGAGGAAAAAAGCCAACCCAGAGAGACACTGAGAAAAACATTGATCAGAGAGGCAAGAGCAGCAGGAATTGGCTCCTTCAATGAGATAGAGTAACTCTAAGAGTTGCTTGCACAGAACAGAGACAAATGGCGAGATTTGATAAAAGATCTTTACAAGGATTGAAAACTGCTTATGTATAGATTTTTTTATGTTAATGACTTCCAGTTGTATTTTGTATTGCTTCAGTACATACCATAAAGAAATTCTGTGTGTGCTGTTGAATGCCTATCTAAAGCCTATGAAAGCCTAGACTAACTACTTTCCTTTCTCATTTACCTTGAAGTATTGAGAGTAGATAATGTTACCTATCTTTTCCTGTTTAGTTGGCATCCCCTACTATTATGTTTCCTTGTGTTTCTAATGTTCCATTAATTAATTTTTATCATGGTTGATACTCATGTTTTGAGTCCCTGATGACTATTACGGCACTATTCCAATATTTATTGATTATCATTTTTTGGCCATGTAATGAGAAGGGAACAGCTGGAGTATATTGTGACAACAGGGAAAATTGAGGGATGAAGAGATAGAGGAAAGCAAAGGGAAAAGATACCAAACAGCTTAACAGAATGGCTTGGCAAAAGGTCAACAACAGAAATGATAAAAACTGTCGAGATTGAGAGTTGTGGAGAAACATGATCACCTACACCAGCAGTATGGCACTTTATGATAATGACTGTTATTCAAGATTTGTCTTGTGTGTGTGTGTGATTGATTCTTGATAATGATGATAATAATTCATGTATTAGTATTATCATCTCTCAATAACTTTATTATAACAACTGTGGGAGATACTAACAACATACAGAGTAAGCCAACATCTAACCAACCTTATTAAAAGCCTCTACATCAGCAGCAGCTGCAGGGTCAGAACAGCAGCAGGCTACACAGACCACTTCAAAGTTAGATCAGGCGTAAGACAGGGGTGCATACTATCTCCCCTACTGTTTATTACATACATGGACCATATATGCAAGCTAGCCAACCCATCAGAGACAGAGGAGATCAACGAGCTTCTATTTGCAGACGATCAGGCACTAATACATGAAACAATAGAAGACCTACAAGAACACTTAAACAAACTCAACATCTTAGGCACAAAATACAACATAAAAATCAACGTCAACAAAACAGAAGTCATGAATGTCGCCAAAAATAAACAGAACATCAACATAACTATAGAAGGCAGACAACTAAAACAAGTAGAGGAATTCAAATACCTAGGAAGTCTAATGACAAATGATAATTCTCAAACAGCAGAGATAGAATCAAGATGCAACAAAGCTTGTCAAATCATCGGACAGCTATCACCACTATTGTCCAACAAGGAAATAACTCTGGAGGCAAAACGAGCACTATACAATACAATCTTCATCCCAGTGTTGTGCTACCAATGCCAGACCTGGACCCTAGATGCAAGAACAATAAGAAAAAATAATGTCTACAGAGATGAAATGTGTTAGATGAATGGCAGGAAACAGTCTGAGAGATAAGATCAGAAATGAAGAACTGAGAAAAAAGCTAGGAATAGCCCCCGCCATAGAATATATAAGAAAACAACAGATAAAATGGTTTGGCCACGTGACAAGGCAGAAAGAACAAAACACAACAAGCCTTCAACAAACGTTGTGACAACACCAGACACAAGGGTTGACCATGAAAAAGATGGGTTAATGGAATATTAGAAGCACTAGGAAACATAACAGCAGCAGAGGCGAACAGAAGAGCAAAAGACCACAAATTATATCTCCCCTCGACGCTGAAAGGCAGATGATGAAGGAGGATAAAGAAGAAGAAGAATAACTTTATTATGACACTATTCCAGTATTAGTATTATCATCTCTCATTAACTTTATTATGACACTATTCCAGTGTTAGTATTATCATCTCTCATTAACTTTATTATGACACTATTCCAGTATTAGTATTATCATCTCTCATTAACTTTATTATGACACTATTCCAGTATTAGTATTATCATCTCTCATTAACTTTATTATGACACTATTCCAGTATTAGTATTATCTTACATTATCTTTGTTATGACACTATTCCAGTATTAGTATTATCATCTCTCATTAACTTTATTATGACACTATTCCAGTATTAGTATTATCATCTTACATTATCTTTGTTATGACACTATTCCAGTATTAGTATTATCATCTTACATTATCTTTGTTATGACACTATTCCAGTATTAGTATTATCATCTCTCATTAACTTTATTATGACACTATTCCAGTATTAATATTATCATCTTACATTATCTTTGTTATGACACTATTCCAGTATTAGTATTATCATCTCTCATTAACTTTATTATGACACTTTTCCAGTATTAATATTATCATCTTACATTATCTTTGTTATGACACTATTCCAGTATTAGTATTATCATCTCTCATTAACTTTATTTTTACACTATTCCAGTATTAGTATTATCATCTCTCATTAACTTTTTTATGACACTATTCCAGTATTAGTATTATCATCTCTCATTAACTTTATTATGACACTATTCCAGTATTAGTATTATCATCGCTCATTAACTTTGTTATTAAACTATTCCAGTTTACTGAATGTTAAACATCCATCTTTTCTCTTTGACAGTCAACATTATGGAAGCAAAGAGTCAGATTCCGATCTGGAATATCAAGCAAGAGCCAGATAATGAAGTGAGTTAAATCTGTCTATCCATATATTTTTATTTCAAATCAAAGATGGTACATCCAGCAGACATGAAAAACTCTCCAATCTGATGATCCTCTACTGTTATTTGACAGATTTTATGAATCATAATGCATCATCATCTAGCTTGTTTCTGTTGGAACTTGACTTCTATGACAGTTACTCAGTTTTGTTGTGTCTTATTCCAGCATGGTCAAACTCATGGCAACAATACGTTCGATATGTTTTATAGTTCCTACTGAAAAATACGCTCTGTCCTCGTGTCTTTCATGAATTGTAACAGGTGATAATACCTTTGACTAGACCAGACACGCCAACAGCTTTTATAACCACTTCTCTAAGAAAGTCTTTAGATCTGTCCAGTAATTCTGCAATGATGGTCATATGTTGGACATGTGATGAGAAGAGATAATAACTGAATAGCAAAGCAAGCCCTCATATGGGAAACAACAGGTAAGAGAAAAATGGGAAGATCCAGGGGGACACTGATAAGAACATTGATGAGAGAGGCAAGAGCAGCAGGATTCGGCTCCATCAATGAGATAGAGTTGCTTGCACAGAACAGAGACAAATGACGAGATTTTATAAAATATCTTTAAAAGAAATCTGCTAGAACAAAAATTCAGATATGAGAAGGTGTATCTTGGTCTACGCCCTATGGGCTGGCTACGGCTCAAAAGGTCAATAGATAGATAGATAGTAATTCTACATGTACGAGTGAATTTATATTAAAGAAGATGGCAATGGAATCGGGGCTGTAGGTGTGAAGTTATCATATTGTTACAAAGTCCCGATGACTGGATAAACTAGCATGGGTGAGTAAGTGCAAAGGAATTTCAACTATCAACAACACTGACAGTTAAATCTTCGGGATTTTAAGGACAATAAGAAAAGTTTAATTTGCTGCTTATGATAGAATTGC
This sequence comes from Megaustenia siamemsis, assembly GCA_032433765.1. Classification (NCBI taxonomy): domain Eukaryota; kingdom Metazoa; phylum Mollusca; class Gastropoda; order Stylommatophora; family Ariophantidae; genus Megaustenia; species Megaustenia siamemsis. The sequence goes on from JAVIAB010000159.1 coordinate 16,396,327, forward strand.
CAACGCTGGAACAAAGATATAAAATTACTGAGAGGGGCCTATCTGAAAGTTGACCACCAATAAGACTGGTCACTTTCAGCTTTTATCCATGATTATGGGTGGTACCAGAAACAAAAATTTACAAAAGAAAATGTAATGGAAGTTGTCAGACCATAGTCAATTAATCTTCAAGAACGCAGTTTTGATTGAGAGCCTTTTACACACTAATTGATTTGAAATCAGTGAATTTTTTAGTTTGAAAGTTCACAGACAGTTTTAAAGTTCAGTACTGAAGGAATTTAGGAGCACAATGAGTAATGATGTTCTTATTGTTTACTAAGAAATTACTTGTCTTCTTGTATCTTTATCTGCACGTCTCCATGCAAACCCACATTCAAATTTTACAAAATGTCCAGCATTTGCAGCAGTCCGTCCCAGCTCATATGTGATACCTTGTACTCACCTTTTACTTGAGATTCCTTCTCACTATCAAAGCAAGAGATGGAGCAGAGTGGCATTCTATGGCAGCCAACCTTTGATGTGGAGACTGAACATTATGATGATATGGTAAGTGAAGCTGTTGTCTTTGTGTACCTAATTGATCTCTTTGTTGCAGTATTTACTAATGGTGGACCTTACTCTTTCATTCTCAGGATGACAGAAATATAGAAACTCAGAGTCTTGTTCCTATAGGAGATATAAAGCAGGAAGCTGGATGTAAAGTGAGTTGATTGTGTAGTATTAAAGTCATATAGCAACAGAGTCACTCAAATGAAGTTTGGAGGATTTTGTTCTGCTCTTCATGGCACAGTTTTGTATGTTGGTCACTGAGTGAAACTAGAAAAAGTACCACAACTTTCTTCTTTTCTTCACTTCCTCTTGTACCCGTTTGGGTGTTGAGGGAGATAAAAGTTCTGGATCTGACCAATTTGGTGGCCTAATTCATTCATTAACGACAATTCCCAAACAGCAGAGATAGAATCAAGATGCAACAAAGCTTGTCAAATCATCGGACAGTTATCACCACTATTGTCCAACAAGGAAATAACTCTGGAGGCAAAACGAGCACTCTACAATACAATCTTCATTCCAACGTTGTGCTACCAATGCCAGACCTGGACTCTAGATGCAAGAACAATAAGAAAAATAACCTCTACAGAGATGAAATGTGTTAGACGAATGACAGGAAACAGTCTGAGAGATAAGATCAGAAATGTAGAACTGAGAAAAAAGCTAGGAATAGCCCCAGCCATAGAATATATAAGGAAACAACAGATAAAATGGTTCGGCCACGTGACAAGGCAGAAAGAACAAAACACAACACAACGAGCCTTCAACAAACGTTGTGAGAACAACAGACCCAAGGGTTGACCACGAAAAAGATGGATCGATGGAATATTAGAAGCACTAGGAAACATAACAGCAGCAGAGGCGAACATAAGAGCAAAAGACCGCAAATTATATCTCCCCTCGACGCTGAAAGGCAGATGAGGAAGGAAAGAAGAAGAAGAAGAATTCATTGTCAGTTTATGGCCAATATTTGATTTCCTTTGTTGCATCATAAATCTATTTCTACATTGAGCAAATGGACCAAAGAAATGAGGCTGTAAGAATGAGGATACAGGGATCGCTGTCAAAATTGTGTAAGGATGTAGTGCTTGAAGAAGATCTCACAATCACAACCGAAACCATTCGCACGACACTTAAAAGGTCACACAACACTGCTTCTGATCCAGATGATGTTTGGTACGATGACATAGGCGATTTAGCTGACAACGACTTGACAAAACTGGCCAATGAGTTTAATACCAGCATTCGGAGTGACCAGATTAAGGTGGAGTGGCTACATAGCTACTTACTACCGCTATCGAAGCTAAACAAGGACCATTTTCAGATCAGTGCCTACAGAATCATCACAATGCAGAACACTGCGGGCAAGCTGCTGGAGAAAATAGTTGTCCATGTCCTCACCCGTCACCTTGAACAGAAACGCATATTCCCACCCACACTCAGAGGTTATAGATATAACAAAGAGACATGACTCAACACAGCAGTCCTTACTTATGACATCTTTGAAGGCTTCCACAGATGAGAGGAGACATGTGCTGCTGCTATAGATCTGGAGGATGCATACAATAGGGTAAAGTAAAGTACCCCCCGTCACGCCAAGTGGCGTATAGGGAAATATGGTGTTAGTGACCCTATATTTTACAGACCTTCAGCACATGATTTTTGGGGTAATGTGGTCGGTATTACGCCCGTGCTGCTTTTACTTTCCCAGAAAAAATCCGGTACCCATTTAAGGCTGGGTGAACCCGGAGCCGTCGGTTGGGATCGAACCCTACCCCTTGTCCGTAGTAGTCCAGTTCACTAACCACTGAGCTATCGCGGCTCCTACTAATTTTTAGGGAATTAGTAAAACCCAGGTGTCCTCGCCAGGATTACGAACCCCGGCTGTTGCCGTGGTAAGCCAACCGCCTATCGATTGCGCTAACCGGACACCCCATACAATAGGGTACTATTTGAATATCTCATGCATATGCTCCTCAAACTGGCGGTGCATCCCTTCCTCATTAGATGGATCGTCGCAGCACTGTTTCAGATGAAGATGATACTCAGATGGGGAAGTTGGTCTTCCGAGCCAACATCCATTTGTCCAGGGCTGCCACAAGTCTCATTGTAACCAGTTCTATTTAACTTGTACACAATAACAATCACGGAGCAACAGCTGGTTGGTAGGGCAAGAACTATGACTTTTACTGATTATATTCTGGTATATCGACAGGGAAAAGACAGACGGGGAATCGCCTACACAATGCAAGACAAACTCGATCACATTTCTTCCTGGTGTGGGGTTTCAGGTGCCTTGGTTAATCCTAATAAAGCATCAGTTTCATGGTTCTCCCTTAACAATCATATCGTTAATACGACCACACTGGTAGTACGAATGGGAGCTGATGAGTTGACCAGGGAAAAGTTGGTGACATAACTCGGAGTTAAGTTTGATCTCAGCCTTTGTTTTCGGGCCACGTCGACCATGTGATAACAAAATCCTGCAAAGGATTAGCCACCTTGAAGGTTATGGCAGCTGCCAACATCGAGCAGAGGCTACTTACTCTTCTGTTCCAGGTATTAGTCCTTGCACCAATCGAGTATGCCCTGGCAATTCTTACTGTCAGTATGACTCAAATTGATAGGCTGGAGAAAATACAAAATGAAGCCACGCACATTATCTTGGGATGTACAAGGGACACTCCCTGTGTAGCAATGAGGTATCTTCTTGACTTTCCAACCATGGATGACAGAATCAAGATCTGGAGAGCACGAGCATACCTGAAGGTTAGTACAGATACAGAGCATCCATTGCACCATTTGCTCAACACAGGGAAAGGTGCCAGGCTAAAAAGAGGCAAATCATGGGTGGGCTGAGCAGAAGATGTCATCAAACAGGTCTGTGGGCTTACCAATATCAGCGTTGGTGAGGAGTGGATACCAGTGCCTATGTCATTCAAGTGGACTTTCTCGTGTATTGTCACACTCGACAGGAAAAGTAGGGAACAGAACCTGGTCATTGTTAATGCTGAGGTCAACGGTCTCATCTGCGATAACACCGATGAGAAAGATGCAGTCATCTATACAGATGGATCTGTAAGACGATGCCAAAGAAGTTCATGGGCATTTACAGCACGCTCGGAGGCAGAATAGTCAAGGAAGACAGTGGTGCATACGTCATGACCACGAGTAGCATGACAATGGAGGTGATGGCAGTGACCAAGGCATTCAAATGGTTAGAATCACAAGACTACACCCATGCATGTATACTGAGTGATTCGATGAGCATGATAAAAAAAGTGGAGGCGGGCTCTGTACGCATGCAATGGGTAGAGTCGCTGCAGAAATCCAAAATACGCAAGGTCACCTTTGTCTTTGTCCCTGGACCTGCGGGTGTACAGGGAAATGAATGAGCGGACAGGTTGGCTAGCTGCGCTGTCATTGAGGACGGACAACCAATGGATCTGGCAGACATCATCAATGCCCTCCGAGATGTGGGAAGAGCACAGGACTTCGAAAACACAGATCCACATCACTCCTTCGGATGATGGAAATGGGAGTTAAGGTGGGCACAGCCAGAAATGAGAAACTTCGTGGCCGTGTAAGAAGACTTATCAACCAACATAGAACTGGAGTCATCAGTCGCTTGACACTGAGGGACTCTGAGCACTTATGGGCATGTTCTGAGTGCAGTGATGATGACCTGCAAATAACTCAATATCTATTTCTTTGTCAATTTTTGCCATCTTCAGAAAAAATTATGTACCAAGATATTGAAAGTTTGTTACTTGTTTTATAACTTGTTGTTCTATCATCATCATCATCATTTGCCATACCGATTGGCATATGTGATCATGTCCTTCCACAATCTTCTATCTACAGTGCATCGTATTGATTCAGTTGTTGACTGTTTTCCATGCCATGACACTAAGCTATCCAGTATTTTCTCTATTTGTCTTCCACGATCTCTCTTTCATTTTATTTTGCTTGTTGTGACCAAGTATTCCAACTTTCCTCTTCTCATAATGTGCTCGAAAAAAGTTGATTATTTCTTTCTGATGTTTTTTTAGGAGCTCCCTTTTTGTGTTGGCCTCTTTGAGAACTTCCTCATTGGTCTTTTTAGCTGTCCAGGGAACTTTCAACATTCTTCTGAGAAACCCTATCTTTGTGGCCTCTGATCATCTTTTCATTTGTTTGTCTACTGTACATGATTCACTTTCATAGGTCAGAATTGGTTCTATATAGCACCAGTGAACTCTCTTTCTTACTTCTATTGACATAGATTTGTTGCATTTTCTGAAATGTTTATTTGTTCTATAGCAATGTTTAATGTCTTCTTTTGTCTACCTATTGAATTCACTTTTTTTTTAGTACTTGTTTTCATGTTATTCATTTTACATTCATTATTCAAGGATAATAGATTTTGCTGAAGTTCTGTTTCTTCAAAAGTTGTTAAAGTCTGGTCATCAGTTAAAAGTAGTTAATTTATATCTCTCATACTGTGATTTAGCATCCTTGCCTATTTTGTCAATGTAAGTGATAAATAATTATGTGGTGACAACACACATCCTTGTATTACACCATCCTGTTTTTATTTCAAGTGCTTCTGTAAGCTTCTCTTCATACACAACACAACATTTCAATCATTCATACATTGTTTTTATGAGATTAATAATCTTTTTGGGGATTCCGTAATAACTCAGCAACTTCCAAACTATTACTGTGTCTAAATTTTGGAATACCTTTTCATAATCTATGAATCTGATATAAAGTGGGAACTGCAGTTCTAAGCTTTGTTCATCTATATTATATGTAAGGTAGTTATTTGATCCGCACATAATCTGTTTTTCCTTAAACATGCTTGTTTATCACTCAAATGTTTTGATCTTCGTTTACTCACTCTAATTACACATCCTCAGCATATCGTTTCCGGTTGTTTCCAAAATGGAGGAATTATTTTTCTCTGGCTTGGTATATAGCCATTAATCACAGGTTTAACAAGCCGCTATCGTAAAAATGATGTTGTTAATGAAATGTAGACCTGATACAGAATGTGTAAATTAGCTGTAGATAATAGTGATAGTATTTTCGGCCCTAAAACAACAACAATTCTGGAATGTACGCACAATGGCCGCACCGACGAAACATGCACAGGTCGCGAGCGAGATGGACAGATACGATCTAGATATTTTAGGATTAAGCGAAATGCGCTGGCTTGGAACAGGTAGGAGATCTATTGATAATAAAATAGTAGTTTTTTCTGGAAGGGAAGATGGAAATCACTATGAAAATATAATGATGACAGACATAGCTGCAAGAAATTTATTAGAATGGCAACCGGTAAATAGCCGTCTGATACGAACACGCTACAAAACAAAACATGGAAGACTTTCAATTGTTCAATGTTATGCGCCTACAAACGAAGCTGATGATGATGTTAAGGACAATTTTTATAACCAACTACAACAACTTATAAACAAAATACCCAAACACGATCTTTTAATTGTAATGGGAGATTTCAACGCCAAAGTGGGAAAAGACAACGCAGGAGTGGAACATGTGATGGGGAGAGAAGGCTGTGATACTACAAGTCAAGATTGGAGAAAGATTAATAGAATTATGATTAATAGAAAATCTAGTTATAGGTGGGACATTATTTCCACACAAAAATATTCACAAAACAACATGGATATCTCCTGATGATAGAACATCAAATCAAATTGACCACCTATGTATTAAACAACAATTCAGATCATCAGTAATAGATGTAAGAGCATACAGAGGTGCTGATGTTAATAGTGACCACAACCTGTGCATTGGGAAAATAAGATTAAAATTTAGAAGCCAACAGAAGAGGTTAATGACACAGAAAATTGATAGTCATAAACTGAAAGATGAAGCCATAAAGGAAAAGTTTAACATAGAGCTAAGTAAGTGTTATACAGCACTCTGTGAAATAGACTTAGATATCAATGAAATGTGGGACTCGCAGAGCAAAATACTAATGACAGCAGCAGAAGCAAGTGCCGGACTGAAGAAAATGGAAAAACGAGCTTGGATCTCAGACACCACATGGAAATACATCAAAGAAAGAAGAGAAGTGAAGAGAGCCATGACTAATGTAAAGACAGATCTTGGAAAGGTTCTGGCAAAAGCAACATACTAAGAATTAGACAACAAAGTGAAAAGTTCAGCAAGAAGAGATACAAGAGCTTATATAGACAATTTGGCAGAGAAAGCAGAGACAGCTGCAATTACAGAGACAGCAGAACTATTTATACTGTACAAAAGATGCTGACAAACACCTATACATCCAGTGGAACACCAATTCTAGACAAATCTGGATTAATGCTAACAACAAGCGCAGACATAAATGCCCGTTGGGCGGAACACTTCAAAGAAATTCTTAACCGTCCACTACCACAAAGTTTAATAGATTTTGAAGCTGAAACACCAGCAGCAGAATTAGATGTAAATTTAGATGACTTCACCTTGAGCGAAATAGAAACCACCTTATAGCTTATGACCAATAACAAGGCTGCTGGAGAGGATAGTTAACAGCTGAGATCCTAAAGGCAATTGGTAGCCATAATCTAATACATCTCCAAAAAATGTTCAACATCATTTGGAAAACAGAGAAGATGCCTCATAAATGGAAAAAATGGAATCATTGTTAAGATTCAAAAAAAGGGCAATCTTAGAGATTGTAACAACTGGAGGGGCGTGACACTTTTGTCAGTTGCCTCAAAGTTATTCTGCAAAATCATCCTAAATAGAATACAGGATTGAATAGATACAGTAATGCGGGAAGAACAGGCTGGGTTTAGAAAAGGGAGAAGCTGCCTTGACCACATTTTCACTCTATGACTTATATTGGAGGAACACATTGAAAAGCAAAAACCTTTTGTACTTAACTTCATCGATTTCAAAAAAGCATTTGATAGTATTCATAGAGATTCTTTGTGGAAAATTCTGAAGCAATATGGCTTACCATCAAAAATCATAAATGTTATCAAAGACATGTATGATGGTTACACATGTGCAGTTCGAACAGAGGAAGGACTGAGCGAATGTTTCCCAATAGAAACTGGGGTTAAACAAGGATGTATTTTATCGCCCTTGTTATTTGGAATTGTTGTGGACTTCATAATGAAGAAATGCTGCACTGGTAATAAAGGCATCGAATGGATACAAGGAGACCATTTGGAGGACCTCGACTTTGCTGATGACATAGTCCTCATCAGCAGTCAGATAAATATGATGCTGGAAAACACAAATGAACTATCAGCAATAGCCAGCAAAATTGGACTTGAGATCAATCATGAAAAGACTAAAGTCATGAAAAGCTTAATTCCAACAGATGACAAAATATACATGGAAAACAAACCAGTAGAAGAGATCGATCACTTTATCTATCTTGTAAGTCACATTGATCGAGAAGGGGATACAAGTAAAGAAATAAGAATCAGAATGGCTAAAGCAGCAATGTCTTTCAGAAGCCTTGAAAAGTTGTGGAAATAAAAAATAATCAGCACAAACACAAAACTTAGGCTATTCAAATCAAATGTACTATCAACCCTTATGTATGTGTGCAAAAGCTGGAAAACAACAAGAGATATAGAAACAAAGTTGAACGCATTCAAAAATAAATGTCTAAGGAAAATACTTGGTATAGCATGGAACGAATTCAAAACAAATGAGGAAATTAGAGAAATCGCCAATCAACCACTAATATCTTCAGTAATAAAGAAAAGACGATGGTCATATGTTGGACATGTGATTAGAAGAGATGATAACCGAATAGCAAAGCAGGCCCTCATATGGGAGACAACAGGTAAGAGAAAAAGAGGAAGACCCAGGGAGACACTGAGCAGAACATTGATGAGAGAGGCAAGAGCAACAGGATTCGGCTCCCTCAATGAGATAGAGCTGCTTGCACAGAACAGAGACAAATGGCGAGATTTGATAAAATATCTTTAAAAGAAAACTGCTAGAACAAAAATTCAGATATGAGAAGGTGTATCTTGGTCTACGCCCTATGGGCCGGCAACGGCTCGAAAGGTCAATAGATAGATAGATAGAATTACACTTCTGAAGTTTATATATGAACTCTTGCAACATCTATTAAGGTGGTCACAACACTATCACAACATTAAAAATGAAGCCAAACCCTCAATACAACCATAAACATAGGTTCACCAGGATTAGTTTTTTTCTCAGTTATCAAAACACAAATGACATCATTTATTTTCTTATCCTTCCATCCAATTCTACCTATTCTTCTATATATCATTTCAAAGGCTTCAATTCTCTGTTCTGTTTTCTTGTCTAATGTCTATGTTTCTGCTCCATATAGGAATATTGAGAAGATGTAACATTTTGCTATTCTTAGTTTTAGCCCTGGTGTTATTTGTTTTGATGTTAGTATGTTCTTCAACACATTAAAATTACTTTTTGCCATTCCTATTCTTTTGTTTATTTCAGTTGTACATTTTCCATCACTGGTTATAGTATGTCCAAGATAGTTGTAGCTCTGAACTTTCTCCAGGTCTATTTCTTATATTTTGATATCCACTTGTGGGTGTTGAGTATTTTCTTTGTTTATGATCATAGTTTTAGTCTTTTTGATATTCATATCTAGTCCATATTTTTTCCTTGTCATGTTGATTTCATAAAGTAATTGTTGGAGATCTTTAGGATTTTCAGCCAGTAGTACAGTATCATCAGCATATCTTAGGTTATTGATTATCTTTCCATTAATTTGTAGGCCTGGCATCTCTGTGATGTTTTTAAAGATTTGCTCAGTGTATAGATTGAAAAAATCTAGGGTTAAGTTAAACTAAAAAAAATATCTTCGTTCATGTTTGCAAGGATGTCACCATCTTGTTCAGCTATTTCCCAGGTTTCAGTAAAGTAAAACAGATAATGAGCCCCATCACACCATGTAGCATATAGGTACTATGGTGTTAGTGACCATAGTTTTTACAAACCTTTAGCGCATGATTTTTGTAGTTATGGGGTCAGTATTGTGCTTTACTTTCCAAGAAAAATTCTGATACCCATTTAAGGCTGGGTGAACCTGGAAGCCATCATTCAGGATCAAAGCCAATCTCTTGCCCTTAGTGGTCCAGTTCACTATCTACAGAGCTATTGTGGCTCCCTCAGGTTTCAGTACATGTCATCTATTGGTAGTTCCAGATTATGGTAATAAAAAATTGGGAGGGGTAAAAAGTCAGACCTGAACATTTTGGGGCCACTGCACCAAACAAGTGATGTTTATTGTCAAATAGGTCAATGTTTTCTGTATTTGCTTGAGATTGACCACAAAACTTTAACAGCTTCAATATCTAGAGTGTCAAACATTGATAACCTTGTGTAGATCAATAAGTGAGGCATCCAACAATGTAAATATTGACATATTTTTTATATTCTCAGGCCACAGTGAATGTCAAAATAGGCATATTCCCATTCCTTAAAGATTATTTGAAGAAAGACCCTGATGATAACGTGAGTGTGTTTGTTTATTTGTTTGTTAAACCAAACATTTTATACAGAATGTGTCATGTTTTTGTGCTGCTTTTAAACTCAAAATTGACTGACTCAACATTTTGCAGGTTTCTATTATTAAGAAATATATATAATATATATAAACCACATTTGAAACAAACATAAACATATGGGTAATATAGTTGCAGTCTGACACAAGGACGGAGATTATATATCACTTGAAGAAGAAATAGCATATGTAATTATTACTAGAAAACATGTCATGCAATAAAAAGAGAAGTCCTAACATAGGCTAACAAACCACATTTAAACATGGAGAAGTTATGTAGTTCTCCTTCAGATGTATTTTCAATGCTACATATCTTTGAACAGTCTAAAGCCATATGTATCATTGAGCTCAAATCATGTTTACTTCAACTCAGCTCCATACCTTTCTAAGTAGAAGGAGAATAAAAATGTGACCTACATGTCCCTGAACAACAAACTATGGGAACCACTGAAGGTCTCAAACACTTTATTGTTCTTTAGTTTACAGGAAAATAAAGTTTTGTCACAATCATAAGATTGATGTATCAACTTTGAAATTATAAGGTTTGGTAATTTTTGTAGCCAAAGCTGCAGCTAAAAACCAAATATCCAAAGTGATTACTTTAGCTGCATTTAAAGACACAGCAGGCTGGAGAGAACAATAATGGAAGGATGGTCCCAGGATGAGAAGCACTGTAGTGAGAGCTGAACAACATTCATGCTGACAGTTACTTTTTGGACCTGCTAACAATAGCAGAATGCCTAGTAACACTTTCAGTTTGTTTATTGTTGTTTTGTCTATTCTTTGAGTTTGTTGAGCATTCTTCAATCTTCTAGCATTTATCTCAGTATTTCTATAAATAAGCTCTTGCTCCAACATCTCATGCTTGATAAAAATACAAAAAAAAACAAAATGCAAATAATTCACTTCCTATTTGATTGGTAGTTATAAGAAATAGAAAAACAACTCAGTACTTTTCTTTCAACACTTTGAGATCTTACAATAAATGAAACACATTATCATCAACTTACCATTAATAAGAAACCACATTCATAAGATGCAAGCATAATTTTTATAAAACAATAATTGTATTTCAAAAATGAAAACACACCTGGTTGCAATGATGCATCACGAATCACTGGCATGGAAAATTAGGGAGTTACATGGCTGGCCAACCCATTCATGGCTGGGCTCAGTGAGTGAGCCTGGGTCAACGTGTCAGAGGCGGCGGTTCAACAGATGGGTTGTCAGGTTCATACCCAGCTGTCACAGCAAGTGGTCTGTGGCATCATTCAAGAATGAAGGTGTAATCAAGAATGAAGGTGTAATCAAGAATGAAGGTGTAATCAAGAATGAAGGTGTAATCAAGAGAATCAAGGAGGTTAATGTTAATCTTCTTAGTCATAATCTTCAGAACAAGTAAAATAACGGTAACCTGATGTGAAGGTTAAAGAAGGTTAATAACATTTGAAAGAATTAATAATAACGATAGAAAAGAAAAGGATATTACAATGGGTCGTGATCAACACTAGATCGCTTGCAGACAAATAAGACAAAGGCAGCAAACTTAAGAGTTCCAAGGATCATCGGGGATGTGATGTATTAAGTAGTTAATTAAGAATAATTAAGGGATGACAGGTGAGTGAAAGAATGATTAAACAGACAAATGGAAAGAAACAACTGTGATAAAGAAGTATTGTAGTCGTGTGTGTCAGAATATTTGTTTTTGGTTAGAGTAGAAATAATGATTGAAGAAGGAAAAGGGAGTAGAATAGGGAAACGAATAAGATTGAAATAAAAGACACACATGGCTAGAATACGAAAAGTGTGAAATAATTGTGAAAAATAATGCAAAGATGTTGAAGACAAATTGTTGAGATTGATAGTAGAAATAGTTGTTGTAAAATGATGCAAAGATGTTGAAGACAAATTGTTGAGATTAATAGTAGAAATAATTGTGAAAAATAATGCAAAAATGTTGAAGACAAATTGTTGAGATTAATAGTAGAAATAATTGTGAAAAATAATGCAAAAATGTTGAAGACAAATTGTTGAGATTGATAGTAGAAATAGTTGTTGTAAAATGATGCAAAGATGTTGAAGACAGATAGTTGAAATTGATAGTAGAAATAATTAGTGGAAAATAAGCAAATATATTAAAGGCAATTTATTGAAAATAAGTGTAGAAAATGTATGCATACTAGTAGGGGACACAAATTGTGTTCAGGAGTTAGATGATGAGAAAGGGAGAGAGAGGAGTAGTAATGGTAATAGTGTGTAGATAGGAAAGGACATAGAATAGGAAGGGGAAATTAGAACAAAGAGAGTCAAAGATTGAAATACGAAGGATGGAATAGTGGGGAATAAAATGACTGCTGAATAGAAGGGGAACTAGATAAGGTAAAGGTAACGAGCTACTATGAACAAAGGGAAAGACAAATGAAACCAATAGTCAAAGATGGAGTGAATGTCCCAAGAGGGTTATGTGTGGCAGGCGATGCAGAAAATGGGGGATGTAGTAGAAAGGTTAGGTAATAACTTGCAGATGCAGGAAATATCAAGAAGGGTGTCAGTATTTATGGGACAGGTATAGAACTTTGAAGAGTGGATACAAGTGATTGAATTTTGTGGTAAGAGGAAGCAGTTGAGCCAGGTAGAGTGGACTGTTCTGTTATTCTTGATGAGCATATCTGTACTGGCTATGATATATAAAAGGCATTAGTAGCCTTCAACATCTTTATTTATTTTCCTAATATAAAATTACCATGGCCGCAAAGATAATCTGTTTACTTGTGAGCTATAGTTTATATGGATAATAAGATATTTAGAGTTTGGAACATTTCAGATGGTGGAGCTTAGGTCTTCATAAAACTGGTCTTTGATATCTGGTTTTCCACAGAGTGTTGGAGCATCAACATTGAAAAGCTTTATTGGTCCTGTGGTATGGATAGAATGTGGTTAGTGCCATTTACTGGTGGCTGCTTGGGTAGCCAATGTGTTTTTATGGCAAGGACTAATCTAAAATAGCCTTTTGAATCTTCTGTACATTTGACTTCTCAAAATAAAGTGTTATATCTTGTTTTCTGTAATTGACTCATTGTTGACAAGACTTGTTTCTTGAAGTGACATGATTTCCAAATTAAGACTTTAAGTTTGCTGTTTATAATTGTCATTTTATGGATGTCATTGATCTGCTCAAGAGAAACCAGGATTGATATTACAGCTTGCAATTCAAAAAGCTGAAACCTATTTTATGTGATTATTTGGCTTCCTTGTTGATTGCATATGTGATATTGAGATGATCTTTCCTTAAAACAAGCTAGGTCTTGGTGTATTTAGATTATGTGTTGCCTTCACCTCAGAATCTCCCATTTAATTTCTTTGGTTCATTCTGGCTATGCCAATCTAACTGTAGGGTATGCCAAAGGAGAATTGTATTACATCACTAACTGACCCAGGTCTCTACTCTGGGTATTCTGTTTGGGGTTTGCTCCCTTAGTCATAGCCCTTTCAGATACCCCCCACAAGACAGCAAGGTCATGGTGCACTGCTTACCTAGTGTGTAGTATTAGGCTTGGTACTGTTGATGAAGAATTGAAGGAAAATGGTCCAAGATAAACTAACAATAATCTCTATTGATTGCTTTGTATACCAGAGGGCATAAATTGGACTAATTAAGTATTATTTCTAAATACACAACTGGTTTTGTTATTTATTTAAATTGTTTCATAGAAATGTTAGTTATGGTCACACATTTGAAAGCTTTAAATTCAACAAATGAAAATGTAAGAATTATAAGAGTTATGTCCCACGACAACATTTTATTTTGTTATGAACTTTTTAAAAATTTTAATCAATATCTTTTCTCAGGAAGGTCAAGGTGAAGGCTGCAGTCAAGACACTGGTCTCAATGTGGTAAATAACAGTAATCTTGGACAAGTGACAGGGAAGGAGAAGGTACTTCAGTCTCACGATTGTGAGGCTCATAATGATGATTATCAAAGTGAAGATCAGAGAACATTCAAGAGAAAACATACAGGAGAGAAATCTTACAAGTGTGATATTTGTGGTCTAGGTTTTGCTTACAGTAGCTCACTAAAACGTCACAAGAGAAAACATTCAGGAGAGAAACCTTACAAGTGTAATATGTGTGGTCTAGGTTTTACTGAACACAGCAAACTAAAAGATCACAAGAGAATACATACAGGAGAAAAACCTTACAAGTGTGATATGTGTGGTGTAGGTTTTGCTAATAGTAGCAAGCTAAAATGTCACAAGAGAAAACATACAGGAGAGAAACCTTACAAGTGTGATATGTGTTTTGAAGGTTTTGCTGATAGTCGTAAACTAAAATGTCACAAAAGAAGACATACAGGAGAAAAACCTTACAAGTGTGATATGTGTGATGTACGTTTTACTGATAGTGGCTCACTAAAACGTCACAAGAGAATACATACAGGAGAGAAACCTTACAAGTGTGATATGTGTGGTGTAGGTTTTGCTTATAGTAGCTCACTAAAACTTCACAAGAGAAAACATACAGGAGAGAATCCTTACAAGTGTGGTTTTTGTGGTGTAGATTTTACTGATGAAAGTAATCTGAAACATCACAAGCGAAGGCATACAGGAGAGAAACTTTACAGATGTGATATGTGTGGTGCAAGTTTTATCTTCAAGAGCTATCTAATAAGGGATATTAGAAAACATACAGGAGAGAAACCTTACAAGTGTGATATGTGTGGTGAAGGTTTTGCTTATAGTAGCAAGCTAAAACGTCACAAGAGAAAACATACAGGAGAGAAACCTTACAAGTGTGATATGTGTGGTGTAGGTTTTGCTGATAATAGCACACTAAAAGATCACAAGAAAAGACATACAGGAGAGAAACCCTACAAGTGTGATATGTGTGGTATAGGTTTTGCTTATAGTGTCTCACTAAAATTTCACAAGAGAAAACATACAGGAGAGAAACCTTACGTATGTGATATGTGTGGTGTAGGTTTTGCTTATAGTGTCTCACTAAAATTTCACAAGAGAAAACATACAGGAGAGAAACCTTACATGTGTGATATGTGTGGTGTAGGTTTTGCTTATAGTGTCTCACTAAAACTTCACAAGAGAAAACATACAGGAGAGATACCTTACAAGTGTGATATATGTGGTGTAGGTTTTACTGATGGAAAATGTCTAAAAAATCACCAACGAAGGCATACAGGAGAGAAACTTTACAGATGTGATATGTGTGGTGCAAGTTTTATCTTCAAGAGCTATCTAATAAGGGATATTAGAAAACATACAGGAGAGAAACCTTACAAGTGTGATATGTGTGGTTTAGGTTTTAATGAAAATAGGAATCTAAAAGATCACAAGAAAAGACATACAGGAGAGAAACCTTACAAGTGTGATATGTGTGGTGTGGGTTTTGCTTATAGTAGCTCACTAAGTCATCACAAGAAAAGACATACAGGAGAGATACCTTACAAGTGTGATATATGTGGTGTGGGTTTTGCTTATAGTAGCACACTAAAATATCACAAGAGCAAACATACAGGAGAGAAATCTTACAAGTGTGATATGTGTGGTGCAGGTTTTTTTAGTAAAGGCAGTTTAAAACGTCACAAGAGAAAGCATATAGGAGAAAAATCTTACAAGTGTGACATGTGTGGTGTAGGTTTTATTGATAGAAACAGTCTAAGACATCACCTGCGGAGGCATACAGTAGAGAAACTTTACAGATGTGATATGTGTGGTGCAAGTTTTTTCTTCAACAGCCATCTAATAGTGCACATGAGAAAACATACAGGAGAGAAACCTTACATGTGTGATATGTGTGGTGTATGTTTTGCTGATAGTAGTTTACTAAAACGTCACAAGAGAAGTCATACAGGAGAGAAACCTTACAAGTGTGATATATGTGGTGTTGGTTTTACTAAAAGTAGTACACTGAAACATCACAAGAGAAAACATACATGAGAGAAACTTTACAAATGTGATATGTGTGGGGCAAGTTTCATTTGCAAGAGCATTGTAACAGAGCATATTAGAGAATATACAGGATGTATAACCTAGAAATGTAGTATGTGCGGTGTAATTGATGTATGTAATTTAGGCTTAGCTGACAATAATAAACTAAAATGTCACAAAAGAAAAACATGCAGGAGAGAAACCTTACTTACGTTAAGTTTGTGGTTTAGGTTTTTATGAAGGAAGCAGCCTAATGCAGCACAAGAGTAAACATACAGGAGAGAAACCTTACTTTTGTGAAGTTTGTGGTTTAGGTTTTTATGAAGGAAGCAGCCTAATGCAGCACAAGAGTAAACA
This sequence comes from Megaustenia siamemsis, assembly GCA_032433765.1. Classification (NCBI taxonomy): domain Eukaryota; kingdom Metazoa; phylum Mollusca; class Gastropoda; order Stylommatophora; family Ariophantidae; genus Megaustenia; species Megaustenia siamemsis. Next base: position 16,412,714 of record JAVIAB010000159.1, read on the forward strand.
TACAGGAGAGAAACCTTACAAGTGTGATGAAAGTTTTACTCAAAGAAGCAGTCTATTACAACACAAGAAAAAACATATAAGAAAGAAACAATACAAATGTGATCTTTAAGATATGGGTTTTTTTCTGATTGATACAATTTGTAATGTTACTAGAGAAAACATACAGAAGACAACTTTTACAAACATAATGTGTGATGTAGGTTTTGCTCAAACAAACCATCTAATAACATACAGGAGAGAAACCTTACAAATGTGATGTGTGTGATGTAGGTTTTGCTCAAACAAACCATCTAATAACATACAGGAGAGAACCTTACAAATGCTTTTTGACTTGTTTCACTTTAGAGTGTAAATCTAACAGGACACCAATCAATATTGAACATCATCTATACTAAGACGACCAATATCTCCATAAGTCTTCACATACAGGCCGTAATTTTAACTAATGGGATGTGTGTGGTATGTCGTAAGAGACGACTAAGGAGTTTGATCGATGGCTTGACAAGCTGTCATTGTAAAAAGCATTGTTATGGAAACAGACCATAGATTTTAGAAGCAGTGATCTCTGCAATATGTGCCATTTTGGCACGCAAGGTTTCTGTTTTTTGAGATTGAGTTTCTGCCCTATGTGCCGTTTTCGGCTTGAAAGGACAATAGATAGATAGATGTGTGTGGCGTAGTATTTGCTTATTGTAATGTGTTTGAAACAAAATTAAAGTTGGTTTAAAGAGCTTTATGTTGTGTTTAGTGAAGCACAGTTTTTATGTCATTCTAAAAAACAAGAGAAAACAATATAGATTTACAATTTGTTTTTGTTTTCCTTGTATCAGAAACAATACAGCTAGTGACACACTTGTCTTGTCCATGCTACACGATCACACACATATTTTAGACAGTGGTGCACTTGTCTTGTCAATGCTACACCATCACACACATATTTTAGACAGTGACACACTTGTCGTGTCCATGCTGTCAGACCAGGATCAACAATATCAAACCTACAACTGCTATAGACTAGTTCAGCAATACAACCTGTATCTTGTCCTGGCTACTCAGGAGAGGCAAAGGTAAGTGAAGTAAACCCCAAACATAAAGTAAGAAGCAGAGAACCCAAGATGGTTAGTGATCTGTTATTGATCCTTTCCAGCATTCTCTACAGTCAAACTGGTACCAAGCAGAATTGTGTTCTCTTGGATTGAACCAGTGAGACTGAAAGTTGGAAGTCTGGGCAACACAGGTTCTCCATACATCTTGTCCCAACTTGTGTTACAGAAAGTCATCTCAGCATCAGCTATTCAATTGTCACGGAAGACACACAATCGTAGATTTAGAAAGGGCCAGCATTTTAAATTGTGAGCCTGGTCTAAAAAAATCATGAGCTGATCAATGACATCTGCCATCATGAACAATGTTTGTGCAAAAACATGACATGGACATTGTGACACTTCAAGATAGATGTCTTGCTGATGATGAATCAAACAGAGAACAAGACTTTTTTTTTTTCTATTGGTAGGACTATTTTATACATTGTTCGTTCGTTCGTTCGCTTTCGTCAGCTTTGACCTCTGACGAAGTCCCACCCACTCAATTTTGTGGGACTGAATTTTGCGTGTAAAGTCTGTTTTATCCCATTACAGGATGCCCCTCGCCATGCAGGCAGATTTACTCCGACTTCAGAGGTACTAATTTTTAGGGAATTAGTAAAACCCCTGTGTCCTCGCCAGGGTACGAACCCCGGCTGTTGCCGTGGTAAGCCAACCGCCTATCGATTGCGCTAACCGGACACCCATACATTGTTCAATGTGAGGCCTGTTTTGAAAAGAATTTATGGAGACAACCAATGCCCCAGCACTGGCATTTTAAAATAGAGTTATTGTCCATATTTTGTTAGCATTCTGGGTCAACACTACACCAGGTTATATTTCTCTTCTTGAAAAAAAAAATGTCTGCTCCCATTAAGTCTTGGTAACATGGTCAACATTACACCAGGTTATATTTCTTTTCCTGAATAAAATGTCTGGTCTCATTAAGTCTTGGTAACATGGTCAACATTACACCAGGTTATATTTCTTTTCCTGAATAAAATGTCTGGTCTCATTAAGTCTTGGTAACATGGTCAACACTACACCAGGTTATATTTCTTTTCCTGATCAAAATGTCTGGTCTCATTAAGTTTTGGTGAAATGGTTAACACTACACCAGGTTATATTTATTTTCCTGATCAAAATGTCTGGTCTCATTAAGTTTTGGTGAAATGGTTAACACTACAGCAGGTTATATTTCTCTTCCTGACTAAAGTGCGGTGCTATATAAAACGAATTCTGACCTATGGAAGCGAACGAATCATGGACAGTGGACAAACAAATGAAAAAATAAACGGTTTAGACCACAGAAATGGGATTTCTCTGATTGATGAAAGTTCTCCGGACACCAAATAGACCAACACAAAAAGGGGCCTAAAAAATATCAGAAAGAAACAAACAACATTTTTCAGGCATTTCATGAGATGATGAAAGTTGGAATATTTGGTTACAACTGGCAAAATACAGGATAAGAGAGATCGCGGACGGCAAAGAGCGAAGATACTGGATTGCTTGGTGTCATGACATAGAAAACAGCCAACAACGAATTGATATGATGCACTGTGAATAGAAGATTGTGGATGGACATGATCGCCTATACCAACCTGTATGGCACATATTGATGATGACCATAGATCGCGATATTTCACTTATTGTGTCGTGATGTTATGTGCTGTCATGAGTTTTCTTGTCTATCTCTAGATATTGTCTGTCCACTTTGACCTGTGCCTGTCTCTACTTCGTATACCTGGCATATTCCCCTCCTGTATGTTATCGTCTCTTTGTATCTCACAGTTTATTTGTCTTCATTGAATTGTGGGGGGCTTTGTTCTAGAGGTGAGGTGTTGACCTCTGGGCAATGATATCCCGGTTTCTAATTATTCTCTTCCAATCCACAGACCACTTCAAAATTAGATCAGATGTAAGACTGGGGCTCGTACTATTCCCCCCTGTTTATTACATTCTTTGACTATATATGCAAGTTAGCCAACACATCAGAGGTAGTGGAGATCAACGAGTTTCTATTTTCAGTTGATCAGACACTGATACATGGAAAAATAGATCTACAAGAACACTTAAATAGGCTCTACAGAACAGGGACAAACTACAATATGAAAATCATTAAAACAGCGATCATGAATATCGCAAAAGAGAAACAACATCAACATAACTATAAACGGCAGACAACTAAAACAAGTAAACAAGATTTAATACCTAGGAAGTCTAGTGACAAACTACAATTCACAAACAACAGAAATAGACTCAAGATGCAACAAAAGCTTGTCAAATCATTGGACAGCTATCACCGCTATTGCCCAACAAAGAAATAAATCTAGAAGCAAAACGGGCACTCGATAATGCAATCTTCATCCCAACGTTGTGCTACCAATGCCAGTACAATAAGAAAAATAACCTCTACTGAGATGTAATGTGTTAGACGAATGCCAGGAAACAGTCTGAGAGATAAGATCAGAAATGAAGAACTGAGAAAAGTGCTAGAAATAACCCCCACCATAGAATATATAAAGAAACAACAGATAAAATGGTTTGGCCACGTATCAAGCCAGAAAGATCAAAACACAACGAGCCTTCAATAAATGTTGTGAGAACATCAAACGCAAGACCCGACCACGCAAAAGTTGGATTGACGGAATATTAAAAACACCGGGAAACAACAACCGCAGCAGGGCGAACAGAAGAGCAAAAGCCCGCAGGTTATATATCTTCTCCCACCCCCCCCCCTTTTCCAGACATTCAAAGGCAAATGAGGAAGGAAAGAGGAAGAACCCACAGTTTCTTCAAAGTTTTACTCTCCTTCGATCTCTGTTAAAGAAAACCGACTTCTATCCTTTGATCTCTGTTAAAGAGAACCGACTTCTATCCTTTGATCTCTGTTAAAGAGAACCGACTTCTATCCTTTGATCTCTGTTAAAGAGAACCGACTTCTATCCTTTGATCTCTGTTAAAGGAAACCGACTTCTATCCTTTGATCTCTGTTAAAGGAAACCGACTTCTATCCTTTGATCTCTGTTAAAGGAAACCGACTTCTATCCTTTGATCTCTGTTAAAGAGAACCGACTTCTATCCTTTGATCTCTGTTAAAGGAAACCGACTTCTATCCTTTGATCTCTGTTAAAGGAAACCGACTTCTATCCTTTGATCTCTGTTAAAGAGAACCGACTTCTATCCTTTGATCTCTGTTAAAGGAAACCGACTTCTATCCTTTGATCTCTGTTAAAGGAAACCGACTTCTATCCTTTGATCTCTGTTAAAGAAAACCGACTTCTATCCTTTGATCTCTGTTAAAGAAAACCGACTTCTATCCTTTGATCTCTGTTAAAGAAAACCGACTTCTATCCTTTGATCTCTGTTAAAGAAAACCGACTTCTATCCTTTGATCTCTGTTAAAGAAAACCGACTTCTATCCTTTGATCTCTGTTAAAGAAAACCGACTTCTATCCTTTGATCTCTGTTAAAGAAAACCGACTTCTATCCTTTGATCTCTGTTAAAGAAAACCGACTTATATCCTTCGATCTCTGTTAAAGAAAACCGACTTCTATCCTTTGATCTCTGTTAAAGAAAACCGACTTCTATCCTTCAATCTCTGTTAAAGAAAACCGACTTCTATCCTTCAATCTCTGTTAAAGAAAACCGACTTCTATCCTTTGATCTCTGTTAAAGAAAACCGACTTATATCCTTCAATCTCTGTTAAAGAAAACCGACTTCTATCCTTCAATCTCTGTTAAAGAAAACCGACTTATATCCTTCAATCTCTGTTAAAGAAAACCGACTTCTATCCTTCAATCTCTGTTAAAGAAAACCGACTTCTATCCTTCAATCTCTGTTAAAGAAAACCGACTTCTATCCTTTGATCTCTGTTAAAGAAAACCGACTTCTACTCTATCCTTCGATCTCTGTTAAAGAAAACCGACTTCTATCCTTTGATCTCTGTTAAAGAAAACCGACTTCTATCCTTTGATCTCTGTTAAAGAAAACCGACTTCTATCCTTTGATCTCTGTTAAAGAAAACCGACTTCTATCCTTTGATCTCTGTTAAAGAAAACCGACTTCTATCCTTTGATCTCTGTTAAAGAAAACCGACTTATATCCTTCAATCTCTGTTAAAGAAAACCGACTTATATCCTTCAATCTCTGTTAAAGGAAACTGACTTCGTTCGTTCGCTTTCGTCAGCTTTGACCTCTGACGAAGTCCCACCCACTCAATTTTGTGGGACTGAATTTTGCGTGTAAAGTCTGTTTTATCCCATTACAGGATGCCCCTCGCCATGCAGGCAGATTTACTCCGACTTCAGAGGTACTAACTTCTAGGGAATTAGTAAAACCCAGGTGTCCTCGCCAGGGTACGAACCCCGGCTGTTGCCGTGGTAAGCCAACCGCCTATCGATTGCGCTAACCGGACACCCAAACCGACTTCTATTCTTCGATCTCTGTTAAAGAAAACCAACTTCTGTACTTCGATCGATGTTAAAGTTAACCGACTGCTATCCTTCGATCGATGTTAAAGTGAACCGACTTCTATCCTTCGATCGATGTTAAAGTGAACCGACTTCTATCCTTCGATCGATGTTAAAGTGAACCGACTTCTATCCTTCGATCGATGTTAAAGACAACCGACTTCTATTCTTCTGGATAATGGCGATAAAAACAGGAGGTACTGTGTCCGCACTGCGCACGTTAGAACCATTGTCCTTGAAAACTAGAAAAGAGTAAACCAAAATGACCCTTGTGTTTGAATGTTCAATGTTATCATGTGTTAAAGCTTGCACAAGACCTGCATTGTATCTCGCCACATGTTTCTTTTTTGCTCTTTTTGGCGGGGGATCTGATGCCTGTTGGTGTTGCTCATACCTATGTTCTTTTTAGCGTTTCTCTAGGTCGAACTCTTTTTCTTTTACACTCTGGTTCCCATTTGAGAGCTTGCTTTGAGATTATCATTTTGTCTTCTCTTTTCACAAGACCAACATATAACCAGGGAATATGTAAATCATTGCATTGCTGTTTGAAGTCAAGCTGGTATCAAGGAAAAAGTGGTGTGGTGTAACGTACATTCCTACAAGGTGTGCTGACAGCTTTGTAAATAAGAAACATAAGAAAATACTGACGTTTCTGCCTACATGCGATCTTTTTGCAGAAAATGAGGACAAAGGAAAAAAAAAGATAAACTCTACAATATATAGAGTGAGCGGGACAAGTTAGTCAACAAGAGATAAGAAGAAGGATAATAAATTATATGATAAAATAAAAGGGAGATGGACTACATATTAAGAGAAAAAAAAAACTGATAATATATTTAAAAAAATACGCGAGCTACAAAATATAGTAAAAATAATGGGAGACTGATTTGAAGCGATCTAGAAGTACATTGTGTGGATGATAGAAGTTAAATGCGGATGTGATAAGACGTGAAAAAGGGAAGAGGGACCGGCGCACAGTCACGTGATTAGAGGAGAGTTGTCATAGGAGTCGCAGATGATGACAAAAAGGTGTGAATGTTGGTCACAAATTTGACGGGTATCGGCTGAGCTAGAACAATATATACTAGGGTATATAACATATGGGGGAATCAAGGGAAGAAGAGGTATGTATTCCACTGGCACGGGCGGTTGAGCAATTATGGATTTTAATTCGTTTGCAGTGATACAGAGGTCTTCTATAACCAAAGAATCAATAGGAGGAAGAGGTATGTATTACAGCACTCAGAAAAAAAAGACAAAGAACAATATATGGTCCGAAAAAGGATCGAACCCGTACTCCATGGCACTGCGTCTTGCCACGATAAGCCGATTTAGTTATCTAGATTCATTTATTATTTGTCTCCTATATAACATATTTGCCCGTGTGTTACCAGGGCCTCATTATGTGGGAGGTAAAGAATAGTGACACTGTGACCTTCCAGGCATGTCGTAAGAGGCGACTAAGGAGATTGATCGATGGCTTGACAAGCTGTCATTGTAAAAAGTATTGTTATGGAAACAGTGCCATAGATTTTAGAGCAGTGATCTCTGCAGTATGTGCCATTTTGGCACGCAAGGTTTCTGTTTTTGAGATTGTGGTTCTGCCCTATGTGCCATCTTCGGTTCGAAAGGACAATAGATAGATATAACATATTACCGCCATCTTCTCTTGATTATAGATGACATTGTTGATGTTTTGTTATATCTGTCTTTTTCTTCACTAGACTTGGATTCATTTCAGTGAACGCAAAGCATTTTCCAGACCCATTTGTTTTCTACTTCTTTTACTGTTTTCCAGCTCTCGCATGCATAAAAGTGGATAATACATAAAAAAAAAAAAATGCTGGTCTTTGTTTTTGTGCTTGGTAGTTTTGATTTCCATATTTATCAAGGCTTCTGAAAGTCATTGCTGCCTTCACGATTTTGATTCTAATTTCTATCTGTGTCTTCTTCTTGATCTTTGCAGCTTCAAAGATATACAAAGTGATCTACTTCTTCCACAACTGAAGTCACAAACATTCCTTTTCGTCTTTCATTCTTTACGAAAACATTAACTTGACGTAGATGCTTTGTTTTGTGGTTTGTAGCTGGAATGTGATATTTTCACTTTTTGGTCCAACAAATTGTTTACTACTGGATTGTCTTTCCTCTTTACTTCCACTCGCTTGCTACTGAGATGGTTAGTCTGTTTCTAGGAGCACTACTTGGAGGTGGCGTAGGGTCTAGATCAGTTCTTTTGTTCCCCGATCCTGACGCAGCAGTCAGCTGTGGATTGTTGGCAGCTCTAAACTTAGCTTCTAATAGGCGTCTCGGAGCTCTATGCCGATCTGATAGAGAAAGTGTAGAATGGCATCTATATTAATTATAATCTAATGAAATGTGAATATTGACGAACTGTATTCGTGGAAGGTATATGGAGATTGTCTATATACAATCATGTAGGACCTTTTAGACGTCAACATTGTGTCTATCATTCCTACGAAGGTAACACTTCTCATACCGAAGACATCAGTCCTGAAACTCTCAAAGCATTGGTTGTGTATATGAGAGACAGAAGTTCTGGAGACAGAACGAACTTTATTTTCTGAGTAATGGATAACCTAAACTCTTCTAACATGACAAGATAGAGTGGAGACACGTCAGTGGAAAGTAAATATTGAGATTAATGTTTGGCTTTTTTCTGGCTTTTATGAACCGCGATTGACCTTGTTTTCTTAATCACAATTTTTTCGCTCCAATTTTTTACAGAATGTTGTAAGTTCGTTTAAATATTATTACTCATTGTTTGTGTTAAACTGGATTTGAAGCATTAAATATGATGTTTTCATTGTAGATTTGTTAACTTTTTTTTCTGGCTTATCGCAATTTTATTTGGCCTTTATTGTTGTTGTTAGGCTTACAATACCAATCTGGCAACCCAGGACCTGTGTTTCTGCCATAGGACGAGGTTGGTCTTCTGTTGAGCCGAGAGTAAGGTTTGTTTTTATGATTGTTGTGTAAACCCACTGATAGTTTCATCTTTGATACAAGACGTTCTGTTTGACTCCAGTATACACGCCTGCTCACAAATTCTTGCAACCTTTTCTTTCTTCACTTCCGACATTCTCACTTGACCTTGTTGTTGCCGTTCGGGAGTCTTGGAACTTGGAAGTTACAAAGTTCTGGTTCTCGTCTTTTCCTTTTGGCGGTCTCACGTTCTCACTGGACTCACTCATTGTCAGTCGATATTGTAGCGTTTCTTTGGGGTTGTCTTTCCATCTTAATCTGGGTCTGCCTCTTACTTTTCGCCCTTCTCCTCTTGTATGGTAAGAAATCACACGGCATTCTAACAAAATGGTTATAACAGGGCCCGGTATCACTGCAAACAAATTAACATCCATAATTAATTATATAAGGTACTTTGGCTTTTTTTTTCAAAATAATTTCTAATAATTGAAACCAGTATAGCCCTCAAAGTGAGTAAAACAATGATACCTGAATCATGCTTGTACAACAATTAGAAAAAAGTTACGATTTTTAAAGTGAATTATTACTGTGTCAAATGATGCAAAGAAGAAAAAACCATAGCGCCAGATTGGGCATGCAAAAAAAAGCCAAATTTTAAAAAAGAAGCCAATTTTTTTTTTAGAGCCAAAAATTATTATCATTATATGTGGTGTAGATTTTTAAAATAATCATTATATTTGGTGTTTCATATAAAAGAAATAATACTTTTATTTGATTTGCGTAAAAAATAAGTCATTTACATTGATTTATATCAAAACAACTGTCATTTCGTCAAAAATAAGTCAATCTCTGCAAATATATGTAAGAATAATTATAAATTTATATGATTCACATAGAAATAATACTGATTTTCTGCTAAAGAAGTCACATCATTATTGTTATGTGTTTACAATATATAAATAAACCAGCCACGTAGCAGTGAATTAGACACTTCAATAGCTATTTATTATTAGCTGTTCAATGAACTTAATTTTTTTTACCAGAGGTAGAAAACGTTAAATAGACTTTACAACATGAGGCAATCTTCTCATCAGAGGATGATCATGTAAACAACCAAAAAAGCAAACAAAAATCACATTAGGGAGAAATAAGTAAAAGTTTATTAAATAACCATTGTTCGAGTTTATTTATTACAAACCACAAAATGTACTTTTAAATTACACACAGGACATTTTAAAAATGACATTTATTCAAAGCAGAAAAATAACACAGCAGGCTACATCAACTGTCAGAAACGTACTTAGCAATGGGCATGATGCCAAAAACAAAACAAATTAAAAGATATAAAAAATTTTTTGATCTGAGCGATAAACTGGGGAATGCTAATATTAAAGCTGCATAGATGCAATAGTTATGTTAATGACATTTCTTTATTAAAAATGACTCCATTAAATAACACAAGGCAACAAAATCAAACTTTTTTTAATCATCTCAAACCAAAATACACTTTTCTAAAGGATTTTTTGGCGCTGATTTCAGATCTGGTATCAGTTTTTTTCTATCACGTCAAGTTTTTAAGTTATGAGTGATGTTAGTTTTCACTGAACTTGGCTGTATTTGTTCGAGAATCGCAAACATCAATTAAGCAAATGATTCACATCTTCTAGACTAAATCAAATATACTCACATCACAGCACAGATATGTTGAATGTTTTTTCAAAAATGCTTGGAATATGATTTTCTGTTATATTCTTCGCCTGGACTATCACGGAATAGCATCCAGCAGAAGTCGGCCATCATACTCTCATTCCACAAACCTTGATAACGGCGCTCCATTAACTGATAGTCCTGGTGAAAACGTTCTCCTTGCTCATCACTCACCATACCAAGATTTTCTGGGAAAAAATCTACATGGGAGTGCAAGAAGTGAAGTATTAATGACATGCGACAGCCAAGGTTCAGGTAAGAATCTATTAGACGCTGAACTCCTTCCCTGTACGTAGGAGACTTATGATTACCTAGAAAGTTTTCACAGACCCACTTGAATGCCTCCCAGGCTTCTAGCTCAGCTCCTGACAGAGACTGTTTGAAACCTTCATCTTGTAAAACAGATCTGATTTCTGGACCTATAAATATCCCTTCATTTTTGCAGCAGTGATGTTTGGGAATTTATTAACAAGGTACTGAAAACCTTCTGAGTTTGTTTTACCCATGGTCTTCACAAGGGTTTTCATCAGTCCTAGCTTAATATGGAGAGGTGGCAGAAATATTTTCTGTGGATCAACAAGGGGCATATTTTGGACACTGCTTGCTCCTGGCGTATAGATATGTCTTGGCTCCCAGACACGTTTGACATAATGTTCCGCTGTTGCTCGACTATCCCATAGGCATAGGAAACAGCAGTATTTAGTGAATCCTCCTTGCATGCCCATCAACATGCCAATGACCTTTAGATCACCACAGATGTTCCACTGGTGTGTTTTATAATGGATAGCTTCAAGCAAACTGTTCATGTTGTAATAGGATTCTTTCAGATAAACAGAATGTGCAACTGGTATGCTTGGTTTTACATTTCCATTGTGCAAAAGAGCTGCCTTTAAGCTTCTTCGCGAGGAATCAATGAAGAGACGCCATTCTGATGGATCATGCACTTGTGATAAACTGTTGAAGAGACCATCGATGTCCTGACAATAACTCAATGAGCCGTCAACATTGAAGAACGTTGTCATCTCATAATCTTCGTCATCAACAACGAAATCTCATAATATACTTGTCGTAATTACTTTAAGCAAACACCACACGTGTATAAATGGATTTAATATCCTATCGAATACACAAAAATGGTAGCATCGATACTAAATCACGTGACCCGAAACTGAACAAATTTGTAACAGCCAGTAATAAGGTATCGATACCAATCTAAATAAAACATTGTACTCGATTTGTGGTCATCACCACTGTTGAAATATATTATAATTAGCTATTAAAAAAAAATGTTACGTGGTAGAAAAAAACTAAAGACAGATTTGAAATCAGCTAACCAAATACTACAAAACCCATATAAAATTATCTGTGATGATTTTTGTGTGTTGCCTTGTGAATTAGACACTTCAATAGATATTTATCATTTGTTCAATAAATTTAATTGTTGTTACCAGAGGTAGAAAAATGTATCCAGACTTCACAATATGAAGCAATCTGGGCATCAGAGGATGATCGTTTAAACAAACAAAATATAATAACCATTGTTCGAGTTTATTTATTACAAACCACAAAATGCACATTTAAATTACACACAGGACATTTTAAAAATGACATTTATTCAAAGCAGAAAAATTAATAAAGCTGGACCCATCCACTGTCAGATATTTAGCAATGAATATGAAAAAAAAAAAAACAATTAAAAGATATTTACAATCTTGTGAGCTGAGCGATAAACTGGGGAATATTAATATAATTATTTAAATTCAGTATTAACGCTGCATAGATGCAATATTTAAATTTATGAATTTTTTTTATAAACACAAAAAGCAAAAAACACAAATTTTGTTAACTTAAAAGACCTGATCACTAATGATGTTGTCTGGTGAATAGCAAGGATTAGCTGTCAACTAACTAAAAGACTGGACTTTTTACTAATGTCATTGTCAACATATAATGAACAATGTATGTCTAATGCTAATATGTATTACGGAAAAACACTTATATATATGGGATAATAGCGTACACTGAACATACATACCATTTTTGACAATAGAAACAGAAAAAGACACAGAATTTTTAAATGTTATGTAGAACCAGTCTTAACATATAGATGCGAATCATGAACAATAGGACAACAGACAAGAAAATCACTGGAGTCTGTAGAAATGTGGTTTTACAGAAGAATGTTTGGAGTACCATGGACAGCTAAGAAGAGTAATGAAGATGTTCTGAGAGAGGTCAAAGCAAAAAGAGAGCTAATTTCCAAAAGAAAGAAGAAACAATCCTCATTTTTTGGTCGTGCAATGAGAAGGGAACAGCTGGAATTTATTATGACAACTTGGAAAATTGAGGGACGAAGAGATAGATTAAGCAAAGATAAAAAATACCAGACAGCTTAAGAGAACGGCTTGAAAGAAGGCCGACAACAGAAAAGATAAATAGCTGTCAACATCGAAAGTTGTGAAGAGATGATCACCTACGCCAGCAGGCCCGGTACGTGATGATTATGAAACATACTTAAAATCTACAATATGAGCCATATTGGTTTCTGTTTTTGAAATTGGGGTTCTGCATGCCATATCGTCAGCTCGAAAGGACAGTAGATAGAAACATACGGTAATTTCCTAGTTTGATCAGATATATTATTTCAGTTTGGAAGAGTGATGTCCCCTAAAATATGTCTGCCAAAATACAGTGGTTCTACGCATTCTTGGCGTTGGGGTCATTACGCTGGCATGTAATCATTTCGGAGTATCTGTTGATTGGGCGTTGGGTCCAGGGGTTAGGTTTAGCTTTAGTGTTAAATATTTATAAATATATTATAACGCGTGACAAAAACGGCGCCACTCGGCCTAATTATGATCTTCTGATCGAAGGGAATTGTGCGGTTGATTACCAATCACCGTAATTTACTGCCAAATGTTGGAAGATTGTCAAACTTTGGCTATTAATTAAAATGCACATACACACACATAAATACAAAAAATATATAGAAATAGCTTTACGAAACACAATGCAACGTCTGTATTACCTCAAATTACCTGTCAGCGATTAGCAATCTGGTGCGGAGCTTGAGAATAACAACGAGTGTGATGAAAGTCCTCAAAAGGACCATAGTGAAAACTCTAGGCAATCTAAAATAGTTAATTGTGAATGTTTGGTTGTCCTGAAAAGGACAGTTGTGAAGTGGGCAGGTTTGGAGCAATCTTATGTTGTCCTGAAAAGGACAGTAGTTTGCAGGGATGTGATGATTTTACACAGGATAACTCTCTGCAATTCCTGTAATTAGCGTCCCTAGGACGTTTCCTTGTCTGATTTCATTTCTGAAGGCGAACTCGTGTAGAAACGATGGGAACAATGTACGCCTAGTGCCAAACTGTCTCTTCAATTTCCTTTTGGCCCGCATCCACATATTTTCAATATTCTGTGTGTGAATTTCGGGATCATCTGGGTCGACAAAATTCTCTTGATGGATGACTGAACAATGGGTATAAATACCATTTGCAATTCGACTGATATTGGCATATGCAGACCAGCCGTCAGAAATAATGTGGCTTCCAGGTAAAATATGGGCAACTATCTCTGTTGTTAAAGTAGCCTCGGAGCGATCTGGTACTTCTACTAGAAAACATTTTCCTGAAATCCTTTCTATTCCACCGAACACCCAGTGACCCTCATTCCATTGTCCCCTGTGATATTTTCGGTGAAAATATTTGGAATCGTCAATTTCCACAATGATTGGTTGGCCTAGAATGTCCATACCACCAATTTGACTGAAGTGTCTGACCATGTATTTCTCACATTCCTCACGTAAAAAATTACACCAATCCACTACAGTATTTTTATTGACGCCTGCCTCATGCGGAATCAAGCTCTGTGGAAAATCGCTGCTCCAACAGTAGATCATAATTAAAATTTGTTTTAGTGATAGATGGCTCTTTGTGAAAAATGATCCATCACGAACGGACTTTCCAAAACTGCACCCCTGACATGACCACTGATAGCCATCTACTCCTCTGCTGTAGGCTACTAAACGCGCAGGCATATGACAAATGTTGCATAGACACATATTTATTATTAGTCTACGCTTAGCTAACCACTGAATACACAATTTATTAGTGGCAATCTCGGGAATCAGAGTTAGTAAATTCCATCTATCCTCTGCAATGATGTCATGAAAAGTCATAATCTGCCCAACATTCACAACTTCAGTTGGGGCTCTAGGTCGCCCGGTCATTTTGCAAATACAGTAGTACCAAATTCAAGTAAGTGAACTCAGAACTGCTTAGCTGGTTTTTAAATATTAGACAAACTAGCCTATATATATATAGGCGGATAATTAGTAAGAAGAAGCATAAGAAAGGATAGGGGTTCAGCCAATTATTAACATCTCGATTTGGACGCAGACGCTGACCCGAACGCCACGCTGACCCAAACGCCAGTGTGAGTGACACATGCCAGCGTAATGACCCCAACGCCAAGAATGCGTAGAACCACTGTATTTTGGCAGACATATTTTAGGGGACATCACTCTTCCAAACTGAAATAATATATCTGATCAAACTAGGAAATTACCAAACATACTTACAAAAATACCACATCACCAAAAGCAAAATCTGCCAATAACTTAACTAATGGCATGTGGTATTCAGACTGGTTGAAATCTGGGTCATCCAGTCTACACCTGAGACACACACTCTGCTTTGTTAGATCCCCCTCTGCATTGACAGACAAAACTGTTTCAGTGTATGTGACATCACATTCACCTACTGTCTATATATGATGTAGTGTTTCACCTACAATAGAAGTGGTGCGTCGCACAACTCCTTCCAATCTGTCCACTACATCAGCATCCACTCCACTGAATGCGTCTATGGTATTAAGGTGCTGATTGGTAGAGGTGGCTGTCTTAATCAGTGCCTCTAGCCTCTTCCTGTCAGCATCCTCTACCTTCTGACGCCGTGCAGCTTGCTTCCTCAGCTGGACTTTATGGACAGTTTCTTCCCTGGCCATTGACGGCAACCTTACCTTAGCTCCATGTTTAAGAGCAAACTTCACAGCTCGGGCCTGCTCATCATCAGATAGTGTCTCAAGCCACTCAAGCATCCCATTCTGTGCCGCTTTGCTCTTTCCATCAATGAAACCAAGGTTTGCATTTGGAGCTCGTCGCCAGAGAGCATCCATCATGCCCAGCACTCTTTCAGCTTTCATGTTATGTGCTGGTGCTGAGGCAGTGGCAATGAGCATTTCATCTGTAGGTCTGGACAGATCACCATACAGATATGGACCTAACTGACGCTCAAGCTTCTCAATGAAAGAAGTTGCCAGGGCTTTTACTGTCTCATAAGTTTTGTCCAGATTTGATCCCTGTTCAAATTTTCTGAGGAGATCTATATCTTTATCTGCAGTGTCAAAGGGGAGGTCAAAAGCATTGTGTGTGCAGGTGCAGATATAAGATGGCTCTTCCACAATCTTTCTAAGGTACTCTAACAACTTCCCATACTTATCCCTAATTAAAAGATTGCTCAAGCCCTCCCGGTTCTTATAAATAACTTCCATCCAGGGTCCAGTCAGGAACTTGGAAAACATACCCAGGGCTTGAAGCTGAATCTGGGTGTCACCATCCATCAGCTGCTTATAGATGGCTTTTTTCAAAAAACTGTTCCTTTCTTTTAAGAATTCCACGAAGGTGCTTCTAAACAGTAAACAGTTGCTGCCATATGGAACAGAACATGAATTCTGTTCCCCACATACCTGAGGATGGTGCCAGATTTCAGGTTCTTACCCTGCAGGAATGTTTGTAATCCCTGTGGATCCCCAGAACCTTGTTTGTACCTTAGTTTTGAAAGATTGTGGATCAAGTTAGAAACCACACAGCCTGTTGGGGTTGAAGTTGTATCCTTCCACTCACTGTCCAATCTTGCAAGCGTGAGTCTGGCTGCACTTGCCAGACCATCCAGAGGGTGGACATGACATTTCAAATCATAAATCCTAATATTGTACTTCTCTTCAAGTCTCCGAACAACACAGTTATTTACAGGGGCTCGGTCTGTAAGGGTGCTCTTGATTGTCTGCAAGATATGCGACCCTACTTCAGACTCATCATTGCCACTGTAAACGCTGTATATTTTGAAGATGTCCGAGAGGCTATGGCTGATATGGTTTTCATAATCATCAGCTGACCCACCTGAAAGAAGACCAATACTA
The DNA here is from genome assembly GCA_032433765.1 of Megaustenia siamemsis. NCBI lineage: Eukaryota > Metazoa > Mollusca > Gastropoda > Stylommatophora > Ariophantidae > Megaustenia > Megaustenia siamemsis. The sequence goes on from JAVIAB010000159.1 coordinate 16,429,130, forward strand.
ATAACTAAGGAGGTTTGCTTATCATCCACAGTCGTGGTCATGTGCACTTCATTGATATGTTGACCATCAATTGAAGTAGCATCCCACAACAGTGTGCAACATGTAGAGTTATGTAGCAGGTACCCTACCTGAAGAGAAGACAAAACACCTATCTCATATGACATCTGTGCCACAACACTTGGACAAGGCAAATTAGAGACTGTAACACGAGACACAGGAAACATAGTAGAAAAGATATAGGCTAACAATTCAGAACACTTGTCAACACCAACATTACTCAATAAACACTTATACAAACACTTCCGTAATTGATAGCTATACTGTCTACCATCTGCTTTCACCTCAACAACACCAGTGGGAGTGGCCTCACTCAGTTCTTCGCTCAGCTCTACAACCTGGTTTTCAAGTACAGAAATAGTCTCTATATTTACTTTTTGTTTTTTGACCAAATCTTGTTGAACAATTTCTCTACTTAAATTTAGCCGTGAATTATCACGCTTGAGCTGATCATTTCTATTTGAAAGATTAAGTTTTTCTTTTTCAAGTTGACTTAATCTATTCTCGTAGTTTCTGATCAGCTCCTGGCATGTGCGAAGTTTTTCTTTTAAACTTTTTGTAAATTTTGAATTCTATTTTTAACAAAAAAAGAAGTGCTGTTAGTTTGAATCACAGCTTTATACCTATCTCTCAATGATTTTATTTTCTTATCTTTCTTGTTGATTATTTCTGTAATTTTCCCAGGTGGATAGCCTAGGTATGTCGTGTACTGTCGTCTAAGTACTGTCAACTGTTTACGTAAGCGAGCATTATTTTTTTGCATATTATTTATTGTCCGTTGTTTGTCTGTACAATGCTCGCAAGCATGTCTAAGTCGTTTTAGTGATGGTGACGTATCCGACTTGTCACTAATGACAAGTGCAGCTACGTCACTCGTGGAGGGTCCAGCAGAAAGGGCAGTTTCGTCACTTGTGGAAGGTCCAGCAGAAAAAAATGATGGTTCAATGACAGGAATAGGAAAAATATCAGGCTCAATAAAAGGAATTGGGAAAATTTCATTACAAAAATTCAGTATATAAGCCAAACGTTCAGCATTTAAAGCATCTCTTTTATTTTTAAAAAATTTGTCAAAATTCTGTAAGCTCTTTAAAAAAAGAACTGTCATCAATTTGCCGGGACTCAACAGTCCGTACAAAAGTTAAAATTTCTTTACACACTTCTTTAACATTAGAACACTTATGAAATGGTTTCTTCACGCCTTCCCCCAACAACAGTCTTGCAACATAACCCTTTTTTAAGGGGTATTCTGCGGGGAAGGCAGCAAGATGTGTAATTAATTCCTTAATGCTCTTCTTACTTTTGTCACCTTCTTGTTGATCCATTTCAATTTTACAATCACTGTCAGGCAGGGTACTTTATAAGTTTATTGTTTGAATTCAGGTCACTGCTTGCGTGGCACTTTCAGGCTGAAATTTCAGGGCTGAATCTTCAACTGTGGGGAGGGGGTGGAAAATTATTTAATACTTCACATAATGATCATTCATTAGTTTCAACATATTTATGTATAATAAAATACAAAAATATTTATTATATTAATGTACCTTGTACTGTACATGATTGTACAAATAAAATAATGATTGAAATCCCCACTCAACGCTGAAAGTAGTGAAAGACAAATTGACAACTAAGGAAGGAAAGAAGAATAAATGAATATAATTTAGTCATTAGATTATTATAATAATAAAAATAAAATCAACCATACATTAAAAAAAAAAATTAGATGATTAATGAGTGAAGATTCAATTCAATGAAAAATAACTAAACTAAAATGAAAAATAAGTAAATAAACCGTTCAGTGAGTATGAATTAGACAGAGTAGAGGCACATGATGATGGTTGAATAGCCCAAACATGGGGGAAATTTCTGATAAATGAATCCGTGAATCACGGTCCGGTGTGGTCGTTAAAATCATGCCGATAATTTCAATGCTGGCCGACAGATCATTTTAAAATTTCTCACAAATATGTAGAAGTGGTTATAGAATCAGGTTATCTTTATTATTTCTGTCTACGTTAGCAGGTTTTTATTCTGCAATGAATTAAAGTTCAACAGTGGACAAGTCGCTGATCGCCCCATAGTTTTCATATATATATATATATATATATATATATATATATATATATATATATATGGCCCTTTTCGTCTTGTCAGATGGTCTAGTGGAGGCTATTGCGTATTTTTTGAGGTATTGTTTTTGCCGAACAGCTTCTCTCGTGGCTAATTCTACCAATGTTTGACAAACACACGCGGTCACATAATGAACAGGTCAGGCTCGCTGATCCACAGGGTTTACCATCCTTTTTCATGAGTCTCTTCTCTTCTAAGTCCTGTCTTAGCACAGTCTCAAATGTTGTTATACCGTTCCTTATGCATGCTCTCCATGATGTGCGATCACTTGCCAGATGTTGCCAGTCGTTTTCACAGATGGAGAAGTCTTTCAGAGATGATTTGCAGATATCTCTATATCGTAGTTTAGGTCTGCCGATTTGTCTTTTTCCGTGTTTTAGCTCACCATATAGTATTTGCCTAGGAATGCGTTTTTCTTCCATCCGTTGGACATGCCCCAGCCATCTTAGCCTTCGACTTCTGAGCATCGACATGATTGTTAGGGTCTTAGCACGTTGCAGGACAGTTAAGTTGGTTATTTTGTCTTGCCATTTGATGTGCATTATTTTGCGGAGACATCGCATGTGGAAGACATTTAGTCTTTTTTCCTGGTTTGAGTATGTTGTCCAGGTTTCGGATCCATATGATATAGTAGTGTGCTAAGCACACATGTTTGAATTGTTTGATATATTAGGAGTTTAGTCATTTCTTCCTCATTTCACTTTGCTACTCTGCCTGGGCACAGGATATGGAGATAGTGCTTTACCTAGTCGCACTATCCCCTCTCGACTTCGTTTCAAGGATTTCCGAAGGAGGGACAAAGTCCATACGTTCGGAATTGAAAGAAGGTGCAGGGGATGCCAGAAAGACGATTAACGCCGTCCACTGCCATAGGGTCCCTCCCTCCGGATTTTTACTCTGGGTGTACTCCCATAACCTTCGATTCTAACTAGAATCTAGTCCACAAGGTAGTGGAGGGTTTTGTGGTCGAAGTTTCCCTTCTTCTAGACGGGTTGCCAGCCAAGGTTTACGAGTCCCGTCTACCCGGAATAGTTTTCATATGGACAATGCAAAGTCATGATTTTTTTTGACTGCCGTATTATTAAAACACGGATCACTTTGAAATTTCACATACTTATGTAAAAATGGACGCTAAATCTAAATATCCACATTATTTAACTTAATCTTACCTTATTTTGGTGAAAATTTGATGAAAACGGCGTATCTTGCTGGAAAATGAGTTTAAAATTATGAAGCAATCGTTCTAGATCTCTTTTGACTTCACCAATCGGCGTATAGGAGCCTCATTGTGAGAAAGCTGATTAATTTCCGGAAAATGGCGTCCTTAAACATCGTTTTTTTTTCCAGTGATGGAAAATGTACAACTGAAATAAACAAAAGAATAGGAATGGCAAAAAGTAATTTTAATGTTATGAAGGACATACTAACATCAAAACAAATAACAACAAAGCTAAAACTAAGAATAGCAAAATGTTACATCTTCTCAATATTCCTATATGGTGCTGAAACATGGACATTAGACAAGAAAACAGAACAGAGAATTGAAGCCTTTGAAATGTGGATTTATAGAAGAATAGGTAGAATTGGATGGAAGGAAAAGAAAACAAATGACAAAGTCTTAAAACAACTAAAAATGAAAAGAGAACTTCTGAACACAATTAGAACAAGACAAATGCGATTCTTGGGCCATGTAAAAGACACAACAGCCTACTGAAAGTAATCCTGGAGGGAAAGTATAAGGTAAAAGAGGCAGAGGCAGACCAAGATTAACATGGACGAGTAACATCAAAAGATGGACAAACCAACCGATGACAACCTGCACCATCAAAGCAAGAAATAGAGCAGAATGGCGCTCCATGGTAGCCAACCTTCGTTACAGAGACGGCACTCAATGATGATGATGAAACATCGTTGGAAAACGATTTACTACGATGTTTATTCGGAAGTTATTTGACATGCGCAAAAGGCAAAAATGGCCAGTTTGCCTGGCAACCAAAAAATCCGGAACCGCGTCTATCGAATACCGAAGTACTAAAAGTGATAGTACTACCGAAGATTAAAAATGATAATTGATCAACCGTCCGTGGAATCGTCCGAATTACTAACTATCTCATCTCCCAAACAAAGAAAGGCAACTGTAGTTCCCATCATGTCTAACTGGGCAAACAACTTTAATATTCTAACATATCTTTCTGGGCAAACTACTTTAAATTTATTATTTATGTGTCGTAAAACGATAGTTTTTATTATTATCAATCAACATTGAGTGCCGTCTCACCCATCGAAAGTTGGCTACCATGGAGCTCCATTCCGTGCTGCCTCTTGCTTTGATGGTGCAGATTGTCATAGGTTGACATGTCCATCTTTTGATGTCACTCGTCCATGTTAGTCTTGGACTGCCTCTTTTCCTTGCATATTCCCTTCCAATATTACTTTTATTAGGCTGTTGTGTCTTTTAAATTTTAACATGCCCCCCAAAATTTCATTTGTCTTGTGCACCCTTGTATTACTCCAGATGTTACTGCAAATGGTTCTGATAATCCTTTACCCCTTACATAAAAACTCAAACATACTATATGCATGTCGTAAATAATGAGTAATATTGTGTTTGTGATAATAACCACATAACAAAGCAAGCTCTTATGTGCGAAACAACAAGTAAAGAGGAAAAGAGGCTGACCAAAGAGACACTGAGGAAAACATTGATCAGAGAGGCAAGAGCAGCATGAATTGGCTCCTTCAATGAGATAGAGTAACTCTAAGAGTTGCTTGCACAGAACAGAGACAAATGGCGAGATTTGATAAAAGATCTTTACAAGGATTGAAAACTGTATATGTTGAGTGATGATTGTTTCTTCGATATAACCATTACTTCTGTTTTCTTACTATTCAGACTGAGACCTTTCTTGTTGCTTTCTTTTACTATTATGTCTATCATTTCTTGTAGTTCGTTCTCTGTCTCTGCTATTAAGACTGTGTCATCCGCATATCGCCAATTATTTATGTTGTGACCGTTGACTTCAATTCCTTTTTTCTGTACTATTGATCTCATAATATATTCATTGTAAAGTGAAAACAAATCCGGTGACAGAACACAGCCTTGTCAGACTCCTTGTTTTATATATTGGAATTGTCCTGTTTGGTTGTTAATTCGTTTCAATTCCTTTTTTGTCTACTATGAGATCAATAGTAGACAAAAAAGGAATTGAAGTCAATGGTTACAACATAAATAATTTGCAATATTCGGATGACACAGTCTTAATATCAGAGACAGAGAACGAACTACAAGAAATGATAGACATAATAGTAAATGAAAGGTCTCAGTCTGAATAGTAAGAAAACAGAAGTAATGGTTATATCGAAGAAACAATCATCACCATCATGCAGCATAAAAATAAACGAGACAAATCTGAAACTAGTGCAACGTTTCAACTACTTGGGCACAATAATAACATCAGATGGGAGATGCACCACAGAAATAAAAAGCAGAATAGCACAGGCCAAAATAGCATTTCAGAAAATGAAAAATATCTTATGCAACAAATCTATGTAAATAAAAATAAGAAAGAGAGTTCATCTGTGCTATACAGAACCAATTCTGACCTATGGAAGCGAATCATGGACAGTAGACAAACAAATGAAAAGATGATTAGAGGCCACAGAGATGGGATTTCTCAGAAGAATGTTGAAAGTTCCCTGGACAGCTAAAAAGACCAATGAGGAAGTTCTCAAAGAGGCCAACACAAAAAGGGAGCTCTTAAAAAACTTCAGAAAGAAGCAATCAACACTTTTCGGGCACATCTTGAGAAGAGAAAAGTTGGAATACTTGGTTACAAGTGGCAAATTAAAAGGAAATAGAGATTGCGGATGACAAAGAGAGAAAATACTGGATAGCTGGGTGTCATGGCAAGGAAAACAGTCAACAACGAAACTAATACAATGCACTGTAGATAGAAGATTGTGGAGGGACATGATCACCTACGCTACCCGGTATGGCACATGATGATGATGAATATAGATAAAGAGGGAGGAACAGAAAATGATACCAAAATAACAATATCAAAAGCAAGAGGAGCTTTCGTTGCACTGGGAAACATATGGAAATCCAAAGAAATTAGGTTAAATACAAAAATTAAAATTTTCAACTCAAATGTTAAGTCGGTCCTATTATATGGCTGTGAAACATTGAGAACAACAAAATTGACAATCATGAAGATACAGACTTTCATTAATGGATGCTTACGCAGAATAAAAGGATGGAAATGGCAGGGCAAAATCACTAACATAGAATTATGGAAATGTACCAGACAAATACCAGTGGATAAAGAGATACAGTGAAGACGATGGCGCTGGACAGGACACACAGTGCGGAAGCCAACTAAGAGTATTACACAACAGGCCCTTTTTTGAAATCCCCAGGGGAAAAGATAAAGAGGAAGACCAAGGAATTCTTGGAGAAGATAGAAGCAGAGATGAAGATGATGGGGAAAATATGGGATGATCTTAAAAGAATGGCAAAAAACAACTCGACTTGGAAAGTGTTTGTTGAAGAAGACCTATGCTCCACAGGGAGCTAAATAAGGTGGAAGAAGAAAAGACATACATTTTTACAAGTTGCTAAATATGACAATGTGTTCTGTATTTACTTGAGATTGACCACAAAACTTTAACAGCTTCAATATCTAGGGTGTCAAACATTGATAACCTTGTGTAGATCAATAAGTGAGGCAACCAACAATGTAAATATTGACATCATTTTTATATTCTCAGACCACAGTGGATGTCAAAATGGGCATATTCCCATTCCTTAGAGATTATTTGAAAAAAGACCCTGATGATAATGTGAGTATGTTTGTTTATCTGTTTGTTAAACCAAACATTTTGTACAGGATGTGTCATGTTTTTGTGCTGCTTTTAACTCAAAATTGACTGACTCAACATTTTACAAGTTTCTATCGTAAAAGAAAAAAATATAAAAATCACATTTGAAACAAACACAGACATATAGGCAATATAGTTGTAGTCTGACACAAGGATGGAGATTATATATCAAATGATGAAGAAATAGCATATATAATGTCTACTAGAAATCATGTCATGTAATAGAAACAGAAGTCCTAACAGAGGCTAACAAACAACATTTAAATATAGGGAAGATATGTAGTTCTCCTTCAGAGGTAGATTCAATGCTACATATCTTTGAACAGTCTAAAACAATATGTATCATTGATCTCAAATCAGGTTTACTTCAGCTCAGCTCCGTACCTTTCTAAGTAGAAAGAGAATGAAAATGAGACTCACATGTCCCTGAACAACAAACTATGGGAACCACTGAATGTCTCAAACACTTTATTGTTCTTTAGTTTACAGGAAAATAAAGTTTTGTCACAATCAGAAGATCGATGTATCAACTTTGAAATTATAAGGTTTGGCAATTTCTATAGCCAAAGCTGCAGATAAAAAAAACCAAATATCCAAAGTGATTACTTTGGCTGCATCTAAAGACACAGCAGACTGGAGAGAACAATAATGAAAGGATGGTCCCAGGATGAGAAGATAGGGGCAGACCAAGAAGAATGTAGTATCAAGACATCAAAGAAACTTTGAACATGACAACAAGTGGCAGATCTACTTAGATACAGATTCTTTAACATAGGCTGTGATCAAGCCCATGGCTTATAGGCAGATAGGCTGTGATGAGGATCCTGCCATTTGATGCCTAGGATTTTTCTTTGGCATTGCAGGCAGAATTAACTGTTCTGTTGTTCTTGATGAGCATATCTGTACTGGCTGTGATGTATACAAGGCATTAGTAACCTTCAACTTCTTTATTTATTTTCCTAATATTAAATTGCCATGGCCGCAAAGATAATCTGTTTACTTGTGAGCTATAGTTTATATGGATAATAAGATATTTAGAGTTTGGGACATTTCAGATGGTGGAGCTTAGGTCTTCATAAAACTAGTCTTTTATATCTGGTTTTCCACAGAGTGTTGGAGTATCAACATTGAAAAGTTTTATTGGTCCTGTGGTATGGATAGAATGTGGTTAGTGCCATTTACTGGTGGCTCCTTGGGTAGCCAATGTGTTTAAATGGCAAGGCCTATTCTAAAATAGCCTTTTGATTCTTCTGTACATTTGACTTGTCAGAGTAAAGTGTTATATCTTGTTTTCTGTAATTGACTCATTGTTGACAAGACATGTTTCTTGAAGTGACATGATTTCCAAATTAAGTTATTAATTTTGCTGTTTATAATGGTTGTTTTGTGGATGTCATTGATCTGCTCAAGAGAAACCAGGATTGATATTACAGCTTGCAATTCAAAAAAGTTGAAACCTTCAATTTTGTGTGATTATTTGGCTTCCATGTTGATTGGATATGTGATATTGAGATGATCTTTCCTTGAAACAGGCTAGGTCTTGGTGTATTTAGATTATGTGTTGCCTTCACCTCAGAATCTCCCATTTAATTTCTTTGGTTCATTCTGGCCGTGCCAATCTAACTGTAGGGGATGCCAAATGAGAATTGTATTACATCACTAACTGACCCAGGTCTCTACTCTTCGTATTACGCCACTTCTTCAGATGATAAAGATGGGAGTTAAGACAGGCACAGCCAGAAATGAGAAACTTAGTGGGCGTGTAAGAAGACTTATCAACCAACACAGAACTGGAGTCGTCAGTCGCTGGACACTGCGGGACTTGCTGAGGATGGGATCTGAGCACCTATGGATATGTTTGGAGTGCAATGATGATGACCCACAAATAACTCAATAACTCTACTCTAGGTATTCTGCTTGGGGTTTACTCCCTTAGTCGTAGCCCTTTATGATACCCCCACAAGACAACCAGGTCATGATACTGCTTACCTAGTTGTTATAGTATACCATCCTGAATGGCCTTTCAAGGGAGACAAGAAAAGCGTGGAAGACAGGCGAGATTAGCAATGGTAGAGAAAGGCTCATAGATAGGTTTAAGGGCGAAGGGTCAAGGTAAAAGGGATCTGGAAGGTTCTCGAAGCAGTGACGTATGGAGTTGGCAAGTTTGGAGACAAAGGAAAGTAGAAGGGTGTAGATGATTGGTTATGCGAAGGAGCATGGGATAGTAAGTAAGGGGAGGTATGTAACTCTAGGATGAAAGAAATCTCTCTCTCTATGGCAACCAACGTCACGGTTATGAAGACTGTTAGTTTCATGTGGAGACACAATGCTCTCTCTCTCTATGGCAACCAACGTCACGGTTATGAAGACTGTTAGTTTCATGTGGAGACACAATGCTCTCTCTCTCTATGGCAACCAACGTCACGGTTATGAAGACTGTTAGTTTCATGTGGAGACACAATGCTCTCTCTCTCTATGGCAACCAACGTCACGGTTATGAAGACTGTTAGTTTCATGTGGAGACACAATGCTCTCTCTCTCTATGGCAACCAACGTCACGGTTATGAAGACTGTTAGTTTCATGTGGAGACAACGCCCACTCTCGCTGGTGACAACATTACTGTAATGAGAGCTGTTAGTTCAAGTGTGGAGACACAATGCTCTCTCTCTCTCGTTACCATCATTACTGTTATGATGATTGTTAATTTTCAAGTGTGGAGACACAATGCTCTCTCTCTCTATGGCAACCAACGTCACGGTTATGAAGACTGTTAGTTTCATGTGGAGACAACGCCCACTCTCGCTGGTGACAACATTACTGTAATGAGAGCTGTTAGTTCAAGTGTGGAGACACAATGCTCTCTCTCTCTATGGCAACCAACGTCACGGTTATGAAGACTGTTAGTTTCATGTGGAGACACAATGCTCTCTCTCTCTATGGCAAACCAACGTCACGGTTATGAAGACTGTTAGTTTCATGTGGAGACACAATGCTCTCTCTCTCTCTATGGCAACCAACGTCACGGTTATGAAGACTGTTAGTTTCATGTGGAGACACAATGCTCTCTCTCTCTATGGCAACCAACGTCACGGTTATGAAGACTGTTAGTTTCATGTGGAGACAACGCCCACTCTCGCTGGTGACAACATTACTGTTATGAGAGCTGTTAGTTCAAGTGTGGAGACACAATGCTCTCTCTCTCTGGTTACCATCATTGCTGTTATGATGATTGTTAATTTTCAAATGTGGAGACACAATGCTCTCTCTCTCTGGTTACCATCATTACTGTTATGACGATTGTTAATTTTCAAGTGTGGAGACACAATGCTCTCTCTCTCTGGTGACAACATTACTGTTATGACGATTGTTAATTTTCAAGTGTGGAGACACAATGCTCTCTCTCTCTGGTGACAACATTACTGTTATGACGATTGTTAATTTTCAAGTGTGGAGACAAAATGCTCTGTCTGTGGTTACTATCATTACTGTTATGACGATTGTTAATTTTCAAGTGTGGAGACACAATGTTTTCTCTCTGGTTACCGTCATTACTGTTATGACGTCAAATGTGGAGACACAATGTGTAAGTCATTTAGATCTACATATCTTGTTATGAGCCAGTTTGACAGTCGCTCTTTTGTTGGTAATAACTAGTTGTAGAAGGCTGTTATTTTCATGTGTGGAGACACAAGGCATAAGCCCTTTAAAGGTCTACATAAATTATCCAGATCCATCTGATAGGGTACGATATCATTGCTGTTCCGAAGACTGTTATTATTATGAGTAGAGACACCAATGCACAAGTCCTTTTAGAAGATCTACATTGCTGTGTTCTGAAGACTGTTATTTTTATGAGTAGAGACACCAATGCATAAGTTCTTTTAGAAGATCTACACTGCTGTGTTCTGAAAACTGTTATTTTTATGAGTAGAGACACCAATGCATGAGTCCTTTTAGAAGATCTACATTGCTGTTCTGAAGACTGTTATTTGTATGAGTAGAGACACCAATGCATAAGTCCTTTTAGAAGATCTACACTGCTGTGTTCTGAAGACTGTTATTTTGATGAGTAGAGGCACCAATGCATAAATCCTTTTAGAAGATCTACACTGCTGTTCTGAAGACTGTTATTTGTATGAGTAGAGACACCAAGGCATAAGCCCTTTAAAGATCTACATAAATTATCCAGATCCAGCTGATAGGGCATGATATCATTGCTGTTCTGAAGGATGTTATTATTATGAGCAGAGACACCAATGCATAAGTCCTTTTAGAAGGTCTACATTGCTATATTATGAAGCATGTTATTGTCACGTGTTGAGACCATGCATAAGTCCTTTTAGAAGATCTACATTGCTATATTATGAAGCATGTTATTGTCACGTGTTGAGACCATGCATAAGTCCTTTTAGAAGATCTACATTGCTATATTATGAAGCATGTTATTGTCACGTGTTGAGACCATGCATAAGTCCTTTTAGAAGATCTACATTGCTATATTATGAAGCATGTTATTGTCACGTGTTGAGACCATGCATAAGTCCTTTTAGAAGGTCTACATTGCTATATTATGAAGCATGTTATTGTCACATGTGGAGACCATGCATAAGTCCTTTTAGAAGGTCTACATTGCTATATTATGAAGCATGCTATTGTCATGTGTGGAGACCATGCATAAGTCCTTTTAGAAGATCTACATTGCTATATTATGAAGCATGTTATTGTCACATGTGGAGACCATGCATAAGTCCTTTTAGAAGGTCTACATTGCTGTGTTCTGAAGACTGTTATTTTGATGAGTAGAGACACCAATGCATAAGTCCTTTTAGAAGGTCTACATTGCTATATTATGAAGCATGCTATTGTCATGTGTGGAGACCATGCATAAGTCAATAAGAAGATACAGACATTATTGAGCTCTAGTTAGATAGTGAGTAATATAATTGCTCTATGGTGTAGACAGTTATTTGTTTATGTGTAGAAATACTAAGTCCAAATTGTAAATAATTGCAAATATTGTTCAGCAACGGATGGATGTAAATAAAATTCAGTTCTGTTTTATGATGACAATTATTGTCAATTCGATTCAGTATGAAATATCTTGAAGTGTGGTGACACTAGTACATAGTGTGTAGTATTAGGCTTGTTACTGTTGATGAAGAATTAAAGGGAAATGGTCCAAGATAAACTAACAATAATCTCTATTGATTGCTTTGTATACCAGGGAGCATAAATTGGACTAATTAAGTATTATTTCTAAATACACAACTGGTTTTGTTATTTATTTAAATTGTTTCATAGAAATGTTAGTTATGGTCACACATTTGAAAGCTTTAAATTCAACAAATGAAAATGTAAGAATTATAAGAGTTATGTCCCATGACAACATTTTATTTGTTATGAACTTTTTAAAAATTTTAATCAATATCTTTTCTCAGGAAGGTCAAGGTGAAGGCTGCAGTCAAAACACTGGTCTCAATGTGGTAAATAACAGTAATCCTGGACAAGTGACAGGAAAAGAGAAGGTACTTCAGTCTCAAGATTGTGAGGCTCATAATGATGATTATCAAAGTGAAGATCTGAGAACATTCAAGAGAAAACATACAGGAGAGAAACCTTACAAGTGTGATATGTGTGGTGTAGGTTTTGCTTATAGTAGCTCACTTAAATGTCACAAGAGAAGACATATTATTATTATTATTATTATTATTATTATTATTATTATTATTATTATTATTATTATTATTATATTAGTCTAAAATATCACCAGCAAAGGCACAGAGGAGAGAGACTTTACAGATGTGATATGTGTGGTGCAAGTTTTATATTCAACTGCCATCTAATAAGGCATATTAGAAAACAAACAGAAAATAAACTTTACAGATGTGATATGTGTGGCACAAGCTTTATCTTCAAGAGCTGCCTAATAAAGCATATTAGAAAACATACAGGAGAGAAACCTTACAAGTGTGATATGTGTGGTACAGGTTTTGCTCAAAATTGCAAACTAAAATGTCACAAGAGAATACATACAGGAGAGAAACCTTACATGTGTGATATGTGTGGTGTAAGCTTTGCTAATAGTAGCACACTAAAACAACACAAGAGAAGTCATACAGGAGAGAAACCTTACAAGTGTGATATGTGTGGTGTAAGCTTTGCTAATAGTAGCACACTAAAACAACACAAGAGAAGTCATACAGGAGAGAAACCTTATAAGTGTGATATATGTGGTGTGGGTTTTGCTGAGAATAGCAAACTAAAATGTCACAAGAGAAGACATACAGGAGAGAAACCTTACAAGTGTGATATATGTGGTGTAGGTTTTGCTGATGGTAGCTCACTAAAACGCCACAATAGAAGACATGCAGGAGAGAGACCTTACAAGTGTGATATGTGTGGTATAGGTTTTACTGACGGAAACAGTCTAAAACATCACCAGTGAAGGCATATAGGAGAGAAACTTTACAGATGTGATATGTGTGGTGCAAGTTTTATCTTCAAGAGCTATCTAATAAAGCATATTAGAAAACATACAGGAGAGAGACCTTACAAGTGTGATATGTGTGGTGTAGGTTTTGCTGAAAATAGCAGACTAAAATGTCACAAGATAATACATACAGGAGAGAAACCTTACAAGTGTGATATGTGTGGTGTGGGTTTTGCTGAGAATAGCAAACTAAAATGTCACAAGATAATACATACAAGAGAGAAACCTTACAAGTGCAATATGTGTGGTGTAAGTTTTGCTGATAGTAGCAAGCTAAAATGTCACAAGAGAAGACATACAGGAGAGAAACCTTACAAGTGTGATATGTGTGGTGTATGTTTTGCTGATGGTAGCACACTAAAACGTCACAAGAGAAGACATACAGGAGAGAGACCTTACAAGTGTGATATGTGTGGTGTAGGTTTTGCTGATGGTAGCACACTAAAACGTCACAAGAGAAGACATACAGGAGAGAGACCTTACAAGTGTGATATGTGTGGTGTAGGTTTTGCTGATGGTAGCACACTAAAACGTCACAAGATAAAGCATACATGAGAGAAACCTTACAAGTGTGAATGTAATTTAAGTTTTGCTAATAATAATGAATTAAAATGTCACAAGTGAAAACATGCAGGAGCGAAACTCTACAATGTAATGTTTGAGGTGTAGGTTTTTATGAAGGAAGCAGTCTACTTCCTACTAGTCTACTACAAATGAGATGACATAATGTGAAACCTTACAAATGTGGCAAGTGTGATGCAGGTTTTACTTAAAGAAGCATTTTTTTTTTTTACAAACTAGTCAAAACATAAAAGAAAGAAACATAACCAATGTGATTTTTATGGTGCAGGTTTTTCTCATTGATACAATCTGTAATGAATCTAGAGAAAACATACAGAAGACAAGCTTTACAAATGTGATGTGTGTGATGTAGGTTTTGCTCAAACAAACCATCTAATAACATACAGGGGAGAAACCTTACAAATGTGATGTTTGTGATGTAGGTTTTACTCAAACAAACCATCTAATAACATACAGGCGAGAAACCTTACAAATGTGATGTAGGTTTTGCTCAAACAAACCATCTATTAACATACAGGAGAGAAACCTTACAAATGTGATGTGTGTTATGTAGGTTTTACTCAAACAAACCATCTAATAACATACAGGAGAGAAACCTTACAAATGTGATGTGTGTGATGTAGGTTTTACTCAAACAAACCATGTAATAACATACAGGAGAGAAACCTTACAAATGTGATGTAGGTTTTACTCAAACAAACCATCTAATATCATACAGGAGAGAAACCTTACAAATGTGATGTGTGTGATGTAGGTTTTGCTCAAACAATCCATCTAATAACATACAGGAGAGAAACCTTACAAATGTTTTTTGACTTGTTTCACTGTAGAGTGTAAATGTAACAGTACACTCATCAATAATGAACATCCATACTAAGATGACCAATATCTCCACAAGTCTTCACATACAGGCCGTAATTTTAACTGATGAGATGTATGTGATGTAGTTAGTATTTGCTTATCGTATTGTACTTGACAAAAATTAAAGTTGTCTTGAAGAGCTTTATGTTGTGCTTAGTGAGGCACATTTGTTATGTCCTATTTGAAGAGACAAAAGACAAGAAAAAAAACAATATTTATATTTACAATTTGATTTGTTATTTTTTGTATCAGAAACAATTCAGTTAGTGGTACACATGTCTTGTCCATGCTACACCATCATACTCATATTTCAGTCAGTGTCACACTTGTCTTGTCCATGCTGCACCAGTATGCATATATTAGACAGACCAGCACACATGTCTTGTCCATGCTACATCAGCATACACAAATATTTTAGACAGAGACACACTTGTCTTGTCCAAGCTTCATCGGTGCACCCATGCTTCATCGGCACACACATATTTTAGACAGTGACACACTTGTCTTGTCCATGCTACATCAGCATACACACATATTTTAGACAGTGACACACTTATCTTGTCCATGCTACACCATCACACACATATTTTAGACAGTGACACACTTGTCTTGTCCATGCTGTCAGGCCAGGATCAACAATATCAAACCTACTACTGCTATAGACTAGTTCATCAATACAACCTGTATCTTGTCCATGCTATCAGGCCAGGATCAACAATATGAAACCTTCTACTGCTATAGACTAGTTCATCAATACAACCTGTATCTTGTCCATGCTGTCAGGCCAGGATCAACAATATCAAACCCCAAACATAAAGTAAGAAGCAGAGATCCCAAGATGGTTAGTGATCTGTTATTGATCCTTTCCAGCATTTTCTGCAGTCAAACTGGTACCAAGCAGAGTTGTGTTCTCTTGGATTGAACCAGTGAGACTGAAAGTTGGAAGTCTGGGCAACACAGAATCTCCATACACCTTGCCCCAGCTTGTGTTGCAGAAAATCATCTCAGCATCCACTATTCAATCATCATAGAAGACACACAATCATAGATTTAGGAAGGGCCAGCATTTTAAATTGTGAGCCTGGTCTCTCAGAAAATCTTGAGCTGATCAATGACATCTGCCATGATAAACTATGATCTTCAAAGACATGGACATTGTGACACTTCAAGATAGATGTCTTGTTGATGATGAATCAATTAGTTAACAAGACTTCCTTTTCTGTTGGCTAGGCTGTTTGATACATTGTTCAATGATATAGAGTTATTGCCCATATTTAATTGACATTCTGTATATTTTGGGTCATAACACCAGGTTATATTTTATCTTCCTCACAAAAATGTCTGGTCCCATTAAGTCTGGATGACATGGTCAACACTGCAACAGGTTATATTTCTCTTCCACACAAAAATGTCTGCTCCAATTAAATTTGGGTGACAATTGTCAACACTACACCAGGTTATATTTCCCTTCCTCACAAAAATGTCTGGTCCCATTAAGTCTGGATGACATGGTCAACACTGCAACAGGTTATATTTCTCTTCCTCACAAAAATGTCTGGTCCCATTAAGTCTGGATGACATGGTCAACACTACAACAGGTTATATTTCTCTTCCTCACAAAAATGTCTGGTCCCATTAAGTCTGGATGACATGGTCAACACTACACCAGGTTATATTTCTCTTCCTCACAAAAATGTCTGGTCCCATTAAATTTGGATGACATGGTCAACACTACACCAGGTTATATTTCTCTTCCTCACAAAAATGTCTGGTCCCATTAAATTTGGATGACATGGTCAACACTACAACAGGTTATATTTCCCTTCCTCACAAAAATGTCTGGTCCCATTAAGTCTGGATGACATTGTCAACACTACAACAGGTTATATTTCTCTTCCTCACAAAAATGTCTGGTCCCATTAAGTCTGGATGACATGGTCAACACTACACCAGGTTATATTTCTCTTCCTCACAAAAATGTCTGGTCCCATTAAGTCTGGATGACATGGTCAACACTACACCAGGTTATATTTCTCTTCCACACAAAAATGTCTGCTCCAATTAAATTTGGGTGACAATTGTCAACACTACACCAGGTTATATTTCCCTTCCTCACAAAAATGTCAGGTCCCATTAAGTCTGGATGACATGGTCAACACTGCAACAGGTTATATTTCTCTTCCTCACAAAAATGTCTGGTCCCATTAAGTCTGGATGACATGGTCAACACTACAACAGGTTATATTTCTCTTCCTCACAAAAATGTCTGGTCCCATTAAATTTGGATGACATGGTCAACACTACACCAGGTTATATTTCTCTTCCTCACAAAAATGTCTGCTCCAATTAAATTTGGGTGACAATTGTCAACACTACACCAGGTTATATTTCCCTTCCTCACAAAAATGTCTGGTCCCATTAAGTCTGGATGACATGGTCAACACTACAACAGGTTATATTTCTCTTCCTCACAAAAATGTCTGGTCCCATTAAGTCTGGATGACATGGTCAACACTACACCAGGTTATATTTCTCTTCCTCACAAAAATGTCTGGTCCCATTAAATTTGGATGACATGGTCAACACTACACCAGGTTATATTTCTCTTCCTCACAAAAATGTCTGGTCCCATTAAATTTGGATGACATGGTCAACACTACAACAGGTTATATTTCCCTTCCTCACAAAAATGTCTGGTCCCATTAAGTCTGGATGACATTGTCAACACTACAACAGGTTATATTTCTCTTCCTCACAAAAATGTCTGGTCCCATTAAGTCTGGATGACATGGTCAACACTACACCAGGTTATATTTCTCTTCCTCACAAAAATGTCTGGTCCCATTAAGTCTGGATGACATGGTCAACACTACACCAGGTTATATTTCTCTTCCACACGAAAATGTCTGCTCCAATTAAATTTGGGTGACAATTGTCAACACTACACCAGGTTATATTTCCCTTCCTCACAAAAATGTCTGGTCCCATTAAGTCTGGATGACATGGTCAAAACTGCAACAGGTTATATTTCTCTTCCTCACAAAAATGTCTGGTCCCATTAAGTCTGGATGACATGGTCAACACTACAACAGGTTATATTTCCCTTCCTCACAAAAATGTCTGGTCCCATTAAGTCTGGATGACATGGTCAACACTACAACAGGTTATATTTCTCTTCCTCACAAAAATGTCTGGTCCCATTAAGTCTGGATGACATGGTCAACACTACACCAGGTTATATTTCTCTTCCTCACAAAAATGTCTGGTCCCATTAAATTTGGATGACATGGTCAACACTACACCAGGTTATATTTCTCTTCCTCACAAAAATGTCTGGTCCAATTAAATTTGGATGACATGGTCAACACTACAACAGGTTATATTTCCCTTCCTCACAAAAATGTCTGGTCCCATTAAGTCTGGATGACATTGTCAACACTACAACAGGTTATATTTCTCTTCCTCACAAAAATGTCTGGTCCCATTAAGTCTGGATGACATGGTCAACACTACACCAGGTTATATTTCTCTTCCTCACAAAAATGTCTGGTCCCATTAAGTCTGGATGACATGGTCAACACTACACCAGGTTATATTTCTCTTCCACACAAAAATGTCTGCTCCAATTAAATTTGGGTGACAATTGTCAACACTACACCAGGTTATATTTCCCTTCCTCACAAAAATGTCTGGTCCCATTAAGTCTGGATGACATGGTCAACACTGCAACAGGTTATATTTCTCTTCCTCACAAAAATGTCTGGTCCCATTAAGTCTGGATGACATGGTCAACACTACAACAGGTTATATTTCTCTTCCTCACAAAAATGTCTGGTCCCATTAAATTTGGATGACATGGTCAACACTACACCAGGTTATATTTCTCTTCCTCACAAAAATGTCTGCTCCAATTAAATTTGGGTGACAATTGTCAACACTACACCAGGTTATATTTCCCTTCCTCACAAAAATGTCTGGTCCCATTAAGTCTGGATGACATGGTCAACACTACAACAGGTTATATTTCCCTTCCTCACAAAAATGTCTGGTCCCATTAAGTCTGGATGACATGGTCAACACTACACCAGGTTATATTTCTCTTCCTCATAAAAATGTCTGGTCCCATTAAATTTGGATGACATGGTCAACACTACACCAGGTTATATTTCTCTTCCTCACAAAAATGTCTGGTCCCATTAAATTTGGATGACATGGTCAACACTACAACAGGTTATATTTCCCTTCCTCACAAAAATGTCTGGTCCCATTAAGTCTGGATGACATTGTCAACACTACAACAGGTTATATTTCTCTTCCTCACAAAAATGTCTGGTCCCATTAAATTTGGATGACATGGTCAACACTACACCAGGTTATATTTCTCTTCCTCACAAAAATGTCTGGTCCCATTAAGTCTGGATGACATGGTCAACACTACACCAGGTTATATTTCTCTTCCACACGAAAATGTCTGCTCCAATTAAATTTGGGTGACAATTGTCAACACTACACCAGGTTATATTTCCCTTCCTCACAAAAATGTCTGGTCCCATTAAGTCTGGATGACATGGTCAACACTACACCAGGTTATATTTCTCTTCCTCACAAAAATGTCTGGTCCAATTAAATTTGGATGACATGGTCAACACTACACCAGGTTATATTTCTCTTCCTCACAAAAATGTCTGGTCCCATTAAATTTGGATGACATGGTCAACACTACAACAGGTTATATTTCCCTTCCTCACAAAAATGTCTGGTCCCATTAAGTCTGGATGACATTGTCAACACTACACCAGGTTATATTTCTCTTCCTCACAAAAATGTCTGGTCCCATTAAGTCTGGATGACATGGTCAACACTACACCAGGTTATATTTCTCTTCCTCACAAAAATGTCTGGTCCCTTTAAGTCTGGATGACATGGTCAACACTACACCAGGTTATATTTCTCTTCCACACAAAAATGTCTGCTCCAATTAAATTTGGGTGACAATTGTCAACACTACACCAGGTTATATTTCCCTTCCTCACAAAAATGTCTGGTCCCATTAAGTCTGGATGACATGGTCAACACTGCAACAGGTTATATTTCTCTTCCTCACAAAAATGTCTGGTCCCATTAAGTCTGGATGACATGGTCAACACTACAACAGGTTATATTTCTCTTCCTCACAAAAATGTCTGGTCCCATTAAATTTGGATGACAAGGTCAACACTACACCAGGTTATATTTCTCTTCCTCACAAAAATGTCTGGTCCCATTAAATTTGGATGACAAGGTCAACACTACACCAGGTTATATTTCTCTTCCTCACAAAAATGTCTGGTCCCATTAAGTCTGGATGACATGGTCAACACTACAACAGGTTATATTTCTCTTCCTCACAAAAATGTCTGGTCCCATTAAGTCTGGATGACATGGTCAACACTACAACAGGTTATATTTCTCTTCCTCACAAAAATGTCTGGTCCCATTAAGTCTGGATGACATGGTCAACACTGCAACAGGTTATATTTCTCTTCCTCACAAAAATGTCTGGTCCCATTAAGTCTGGATGACATGGTCAACACTACACCAGGTTATATTTCTCTTCCTCACAAAAATGTCTGGTCCCATTAAATTTGGATGACAAGGTCAACACTACACCAGGTTATATTTCTCTTCCTCACAAAAATGTCTGGTCCCATTAAATTTGGATGACATGGTCAACACTACAACAGGTTATATTTCCCTTCCTCACAAAAATGTCTGGTCCCATTAAGTCTGGATGACATTGTCAACACTACAACAGGTTATATTTCTCTTCCTCACAAAAATGTCTGGTCCCATTAAGTCTGGATGACATGGTCAACACTACACCAGGTTATATTTCTCTTCCTCACAAAAATGTCTGGTCCCATTAAGTCTGGATGACATGGTCAACACTACACCAGGTTATATTTCTCTTCCACACAAAAATGTCTGCTCCAATTAAATTTGGGTGACAATTGTCAACACTACACCAGGTTATATTTCCCTTCCTCACAAAAATGTCTGGTCCCATTAAGTCTGGATGACATGGTCAACACTGCAACAGGTTATATTTCTCTTCCTCACAAAAATGTCTGGTCCCATTAAGTCTGGATGACATGGTCAACACTACAACAGGTTATATTTCTCTTCCTCACAAAAATGTCTGGTCCCATTAAATTTGGATGACATGGTCAACACTACACCAGGTTATATTTCTCTTCCTCACAAAAATGTCTGCTCCAATTAAATTTGGGTGACAATTGTCAACACTACACCAGGTTATATTTCCCTTCCTCACAAAAATGTCTGGTCCCATTAAGTCTGGATGACATGGTCAACACTACAACAGGTTATATTTCTCTTCCTCACAAAAATGTCTGGTCCCATTAAGTCTGGATGACATGGTCAACACTACACCAGGTTATATTTCTCTTCCTCACAAAAATGTCTGGTCCCATTAAATTTGGATGACATGGTCAACACTACACCAGGTTATATTTCTCTTCCTCACAAAAATGTCTGGTCCCATTAAATTTGGATGACATGGTCAACACTACAACAGGTTATATTTCCCTTCCTCACAAAAATGTCTGGTCCCATTAAGTCTGGATGACATTGTCAACACTACAACAGGTTATATTTCTCTTCCTCACAAAAATGTCTGGTCCCATTAAGTCTGGATGACATGGTCAACACTACACCAGGTTATATTTCTCTTCCTCACAAAAATGTCTGATCCCATTAAGTCTGGATGACATGGTCAACACTACACCAGGTTATATTTCTCTTCCACACGAAAATGTCTGCTCCAATTAAATTTGGGTGACAATTGTCAACACTACACCAGGTTATATTTCCCTTCCTCACAAAAATGTCTGGTCCCATTAAGTCTGGATGACATGGTCAACACTGCAACAGGTTATATTTCTCTTCCTCACAAAAATGTCTGGTCCCATTAAGTCTGGATGACATGGTCAACACTACAACAGGTTATATTTCCCTTCCTCACAAAAATGTCTGGTCCCATTAAGTCTGGATGACATGGTCAACACTACAACAGGTTATATTTCTCTTCCTCACAAAAATGTCTGGTCCCATTAAATTTGGATGACATGGTCAACACTACACCAGGTTATATTTCTCTTCCTCACAAAAATGTCTGGTCCCATTAAGACTGGATGACATGGTCAACACTACACCAGGTTATATTTCTCTTCCACACGAAAATGTCTGCTCCAATTAAATTTGGGTGACAATTGTCAACACTACACCAGGTTATATTTCCCTTCCTCACAAAAATGTCTGGTCCCATTAAGTCTGGATGACATGGTCAACACTGCAACAGGTTATATTTCTCTTCCTCACAAAAATGTCTGGTCCCATTAAGTCTGGATGACATGGTCAACACTACACCAGGTTATATTTCTCTTCCACACAAAAATGTCTGCTCCAATTAAATTTGGGTGACAATTGTCAACACTACACCAGGTTATATTTCCCTTCCTCACAAAAATGTCTGGTCCCATTAAGTCTGGATGACATGGTCAACACTGCAACAGGTTATATTTCTCTTCCTCACAAAAATGTCTGGTCCCATTAAGTCTGGATGACATGGTCAACACTACAACAGGTTATATTTCTCTTCCTCACAAAAATGTCTGGTCCCATTAAATTTGGATGACATGGTCAACACTACACCAGGTTATATTTCTCTTCCTCACAAAAATGTCTGCTCCAATTAAATTTGGGTGACAATTGTCAACACTACACCAGGTTATATTTCCCTTCCTCACAAAAATGTCTGGTCCCATTAAGTCTGGATGACATGGTCAACACTACAACAGGTTATATTTCTCTTCCTCACAAAAATGTCTGGTCCCATTAAGTCTGGATGACATGGTCAACACTACACCAGGTTATATTTCTCTTCCTCACAAAAATGTCTGGTCCCATTAAATTTGGATGACATGGTCAACACTACACCAGGTTATATTTCTCTTCCTCACAAAAATGTCTGGTCCCATTAAATTTGGATGACATGGTCAACACTACAACAGGTTATATTTCCCTTCCTCACAAAAATGTCTGGTCCCATTAAGTCTGGATGACATTGTCAACACTACAACAGGTTATATTTCTCTTCCTCACAAAAATGTCTGGTCCCATTAAGTCTGGATGACATGGTCAACACTACACCAGGTTATATTTCTCTTCCTCACAAAAATGTCTGGTCCCTTTAAGTCTGGATGACATGGTCAACACTACACCAGGTTATATTTCTCTTCCACACAAAAATGTCTGCTCCAATTAAATTTGGGTGACAATTGTCAACACTACACCAGGTTATATTTCCCTTCCTCACAAAAATGTCTGGTCCCATTAAGTCTGGATGACATGGTCAACACTGCAACAGGTTATATTTCTCTTCCTCACAAAAATGTCTGGTCCCATTAAGTCTGGATGACATGGTCAACACTACAACAGGTTATATTTCTCTTCCTCACAAAAATGTCTGGTCCCATTAAATTTGGATGACATGGTCAACACTACACCAGGTTATATTTCTCTTCCTCACAAAAATGTCTGCTCCAATTAAATTTGGGTGACAATTGTCAACACTACACCAGGTTATATTTCCCTTCCTCACAAAAATGTCTGGTCCCATTAAGTCTGGATGACATGGTCAACACTACACCAGGTTATATTTCTCTTCCTCACAAAAATGTCTGGTCCCATTAAATTTGGATGACATGGTCAACACTACACCAGGTTATATTTCTCTTCCTCACAAAAATGTCTGGTCCCATTAAATTTGGATGACATGGTCAACACTACAACAGGTTATATTTCCCTTCCTCACAAAAATGTCTGGTCCCATTAAGTCTGGATGACATTGTCAACACTACAACAGGTTATATTTCTCTTCCTCACAAAAATGTCTGGTCCCATTAAGTCTGGATGACATGGTCAACACTACACCAGGTTATATTTCTCTTCCTCACAAAAATGTCTGATCCCATTAAGTCTGGATGACATGGTCAACACTACACCAGGTTATATTTCTCTTCCACACGAAAATGTCTGCTCCAATTAAATTTGGGTGACAATTGTCAACACTACACCAGGTTATATTTCCCTTCCTCACAAAAATGTCTGGTCCCATTAAGTCTGGATGACATGGTCAACACTGCAACAGGTTATATTTCTCTTCCTCACAAAAATGTCTGGTCCCATTAAGTCTGGATGACATGGTCAACACTACAACAGGTTATATTTCCCTTCCTCACAAAAATGTCTGGTCCCATTAAGTCTGGATGACATTGTCAACACTACAACAGGTTATATTTCTCTTCCTCACAAAAATGTCTGGTCCCATTAAGTCTGGATGACATGGTCAACACTACACCAGGTTATATTTCTCTTCCTCACAAAAATGTCTGGTCCCATTAAATTTGGATGACATGGTCAACACTACACCAGGTTATATTTCTCTTCCTCACAAAAATGTCTGGTCCCATTAAATTTGGATGACATGGTCAACACTACAACAGGTTATATTTCCCTTCCTCACAAAAATGTCTGGTCCCATTAAATTTGGATGACATGGTCAACACTACAACAGGTTACATTTCCCTTCCTCACAAAAATGTCTGGTCCCATTAAGTCTGGATGACATTGTCAACACTACAACAGGTTATATTTCTCTTCCTCACAAAAATGTCTGGTCCCATTAAGTCTGGATGACATGGTCAACACTACACCAGGTTATATTTCTCTTCCTCACAAAAATGTCTGGTCCCATTAAGACTGGATGACATGGTCAACACTACACCAGGTTATATTTCTCTTCCACACGAAAATGTCTGCTCCAATTAAATTTGGGTGACAATTGTCAACACTACACCAGGTTATATTTCCCTTCCTCACAAAAATGTCTGGTCCCATTAAGTCTGGATGACATGGTCAACACTGCAACAGGTTATATTTCTCTTCCTCACAAAAATGTCTGGTCCCATTAAGTCTGGATGACATGGTCAACACTACAACAGGTTATATTTCCCTTCCTCACAAAAATGTCTGGTCTCATTAAGTCTGGATGACATGGTCAACACTGCAACAGGTTATATTTCTCTTCCTCACAAAAATGTCTGGTCCCATTAAGTCTGGATGACATGGTCAACACTACAACAGGTTATATTTCTCTTCCTCACAAAAATGTCTGGTCCCATTAAATTTGGATGACATGGTCAACACTACACCAGGTTATATTTCTCTTCCTCACAAAAATGTCTGCTCCAATTAAATTTGGGTGACAATTGTCAACACTACACCAGGTTATATTTCCCTTCCTCACAAAAATGTCTGGTCCCATTAAGTCTGGATGACATGGTCAACACTACAACAGGTTATATTTCTCTTCCTCACAAAAATGTCTGGTCCCATTAAGTCTGGATGACATGGTCAACACTACACCAGGTTATATTTCTCTTCCTCACAAAAATGTCTGGTCCCATTAAATTTGGATGACATGGTCAACACTACACCAGGTTATATTTCTCTTCCTCACAAAAATGTCTGGTCCCATTAAATTTGGATGACATGGTCAACACTACAACAGGTTATATTTCCCTTCCTCACAAAAATGTCTGGTCCCATTAAGTCTGGATGACATTGTCAACACTACAACAGGTTATATTTCTCTTCCTCACAAAAATGTCTGGTCCCATTAAGTCTGGATGACATGGTCAACACTACACCAGGTTATATTACTCTTCCTCACAAAAATGTCTGATCCCATTAAGTCTGGATGACATGGTCAACACTACACCAGGTTATATTTCTCTTCCACACGAAAATGTCTGCTCCAATTAAATTTGGGTGACAATTGTCAACACTACACCAGGTTATATTTCTCTTCCTCACAAAAATGTCTGGTCCCATTAAATTTGGATGACATGGTCAACACTACAACAGGTTATATTTCCCTTCCTCACAAAAATGTCTGGTCCCATTAAATTTGGATGACATGGTCAACACTACAACAGGTTATATTTCCCTTCCTCACAAAAATGTCTGGTCCCATTAAGTCTGGATGACATTGTCAACACTACAACAGGTTATATTTCTCTTCCTCACAAAAATGTCTGGTCCCATTAAGTCTGGATGACATGGTCAACACTACACCAGGTTATATTTCTCTTCCTCACAAAAATGTCTGGTCCCATTAAGACTGGATGACATGGTCAACACTACACCAGGTTATATTTCTCTTCCACACGAAAATGTCTGCTCCAATTAAATTTGGGTGACAATTGTCAACACTACACCAGGTTATATTTCCCTTCCTCACAAAAATGTCTGGTCCCATTAAGTCTGGATGACATGGTCAACACTGCAACAGGTTATATTTCTCTTCCTCACAAAAATGTCTGGTCCCATTAAGTCTGGATGACATGGTCAACACTACAACAGGTTATATTTCCCTTCCTCACAAAAATGTCTGGTCCCATTAAGTCTGGATGACATGGTCAACACTGCAACAGGTTATATTTCTCTTCCTCACAAAAATGTCTGGTCCCATTAAGTCTGGATGACATGGTCAACACTACAACAGGTTATATTTCTCTTCCTCACAAAAATGTCTGGTCCCATTAAATTTGGATGACATGGTCAACACTACACCAGGTTATATTTCTCTTCCTCACAAAAATGTCTGCTCCAATTAAATTTGGGTGACAATTGTCAACACTACACCAGGTTATATTTCCCTTCCTCACAAAAATGTCTGGTCCCATTAAGTCTGGATGACATGGTCAACACTACAACAGGTTGTATTTCTCTTCCTCACAAAAATGTCTGGTCCCATTAAGTCTGGATGACATGGTCAACACTACACCAGGTTATATTTCTCTTCCTCACAAAAATGTCTGGTCCCATTAAATTTGGATGACATGGTCAACACTACACCAGGTTATATTTCTCTTCCTCACAAAAATGTCTGGTCCCATTAAATTTGTATGACATGGTCAACACTACAACAGGTTATATTTCCCTTCCTCACAAAAATGTCTGGTCCCATTAAGTCTGGATGACATTGTCAACACTACAACAGGTTATATTTCTCTTCCTCACAAAAATGTCTGGTCCCATTAAGTCTGGATGACATGGTCAACACTACACCAGGTTATATTTCTCTTCCTCACAAAAATGTCTGATCCCATTAAGTCTGGATGACATGGTCAACACTACACCAGGTTATATTTCTCTTCCACACGAAAATGTCTGCTCCAATTAAATTTGGGTGACAATTGTCAACACTACACCAGGTTATATTTCCCTTCCTCACAAAAATGTCTGGTCCCATTAAGTCTGGATGACATGGTCAACACTGCAACAGGTTATATTTCTCTTCCTCACAAAAATGTCTGGTCCCATTAAGTCTGTGTGACATGGTCAACACTACAACAGGTTATATTTCCCTTCCTCACAAAAATGTCTGGTCCCATTAAGTCTGGATGACATGGTCAACACTACAACAGGTTATATTTCTCTTCCTCACAAAAATGTCTGGTCCCATTAAGTCTGGATGACATGGTCAACACTACACCAGGTTATATTTCTCTTCCTCACAAAAATGTCTGGTCCCATTAAATTTGGATGACATGGTCAACACTACACCAGGTTATATTTCTCTTCCTCACAAAAATGTCTGGTCCCATTAAATTTGGATGACATGGTCAACACTACAACAGGTTATATTTCCCTTCCTCACAAAAATGTCTGGTCCCATTAAGTCTGGATGACATGGTCAACACTACAACAGGTTATATTTCTCTTCCTCACAAAAATGTCTGGTCCCATTAAGTCTGGATGACATGGTCAACACTACACCAGGTTATATTTCTCTTCCTCACAAAAATGTCTGGTCCCATTAAGTCTGGATGACATGGTCAACACTACACCAGGTTATATTTCTCTTCCACACAAAAATGTCTGCTCCAATTAAATTTGGGTGACAATTGTCAACACTACACCAGGTTATATTTCCCTTCCTCACAAAAATGTCTGGTCCCATTAAGTCGGGATGACATGGTCAACACTGCAACAGGTTATATTTCTCTTCCTCACAAAAATGTCTGGTCCCATTAAGTCTGGATGACATGGTCAACACTACAACAGGTTATATTTCTCTTCCTCACAAAAATGTCTGGTCCCATTAAGTCTGGATGACATGGTCAACACTACACCAGGTTATATTTCTCTTCCTCACAAAAATGTCTGCTCCAATTAAATTTGGGTGACAATTGTCAACACTACACCAGGTTATATTTCCCTTCCTCACAAAAATGTCTGGTCCCATTAAGTCTGGATGACATGGTCAACACTACAACAGGTTATATTTCTCTTCCTCACAAAAATGTCTGGTCCCATTAAGACTGGATGACATGGTCAACACTACACCAGGTTATATTTCTCTTCCTCACAAAAATGTCTGGTCCCATTAAATTTGGATGACATGGTCAACACTACACCAGGTTATATTTCTCTTCCTCACAAAAATGTCTGGTCCCATTAAATTTGGATGACATGGTCAACACTACAACAAGTTATATTTCCCTTCCTCTCAAAAATGTCTGGTCCCATTAAGTCTGGATGACATTGTCAACACTACAACAGGTTATATTTCTCTTCCTCACAAAAATGTCTGGTCCCATTAAGTCTGGATGACATGGTCAACACTACACCAGGTTATATTTCTCTTCCTCACAAAAATGTCTGGTCCCATTAAGTCTGGATGACATGGTCAACACTACACCAGGTTATATTTCTCTTCCACACAAAAATGTCTGCTCCAATTAAATTTGGGTGACAATTGTCAACACTACACCAGGTTATATTTCCCTTCCTCACAAAAATGTCTGGTCCCATTAAGTCTGGATGACATGGTCAACACTGCAACAGGTTATATTTCTCTTCCTCACAAAAATGTCTGATCCCATTAAGTCTGGATGACATGGTCAACACTACAACAGGTTATATTTCTCTTCCTCACAAAAATGTCTGGTCCCATTAAGTCTGGATGACATGGTCAACACTACACCAGGTTATATTTCTCTTCCTCACAAAAATGTCTGGTCCCATTAAATTTGGATGACATGGTCAACACTACACCAGGTTATATTTCTCTTCCTCACAAAAATGTCTGCTCCAATTAAATTTGGGTGACAATTGTCAACACTACACCAGGTTATATTTCCCTTCCTCACAAAAATGTCTGGTCCCATTAAGTCTGGATGACATGGTCAACACTACAACAGGTTATATTTCTCTTCCTCACAAAAATGTCTGGTCCCATTAAGTCTGGAAGAACCTAAAATCCACTCAGTTGGGGGAATCAAACCAAGACTTTGTCTTCTGTTCCTTAATGAATGTTCTACTGAAGTTTTCCGTCCTGGGTGTATGAGCCCACAATACTTTTCTTTGTAATCTTTTTAGATATTTCAATCCTGCAGATACTTCTTCATTGCTTCAGTTCCATTTTCATAACAAGAAAAGAACAAAATCATTTTGTGTCAGATAGAGACATCTCAATGGTCTACACAAAATATCTATCTATCTATTGACCTTTCGAGCTGTAACTGGCCCATAGGGCGTAGACCAAGATACTCCTTCTCTTATATAAATTTTTATTCTAGCAGTTTTAAATTCTTTTATAGATATTTTATCAAATCTCGCCATTTGTCTCTGTTCTGTGCAAGCAACTCTATCTCATTAAGGGAGCCAATTCCTGCTGCTCTTTCCACTCTCATCAATGTTCTTCTCAGTGTCTCCCTGGGTCTTCCTCTTTTTCTCTTACCTGTTGTTTCCCACATGAGGGCTTGCTTTGCTATTCGGTTATTATCTCTTCTCATCACATGTCCAACATACGACCATCGCCTTTTTTTTTTTACACAAACTAGATCAACCGCATGTACATCATGTTTTCTGGTTAGCTCCATCAACAACCACACACAACAGTAACCAAGAATGCCATTGTTTGTCTGATAACAATGAACTGTTCTACAGTTTCAATTCAAATAACTTCTAATGTATCATCATCGAATATCACCAGATCAAGTCTCTTTTTCTAAATGACAAGGAAAGTCTACACTCTTTTACAAAATTGTAGAACAAAAAATGTCAGATTTACAAAGCACCAATGGCTATATGGCTGCCTCAGGTACAGAAGTAGACCTCCAGCTAGTGTCAACTCTATAATAATGAATTATTAAGTGAATGTTAAAGATTTGTTATTGTTTTAACTTGTTTTTACTTCTAAAAGTCTATTGATTCTGAAATATATTTGTTTATTCTCTTGCATCATTTAACATATCGGCTGTCAACATGGATGTAAAATAAGGAACATTAAAATGTTTTATTTATTTCTGTGTTAAGTTTTTAACTATGTGTAATTGTTGTTTGACTTCCTGATGGTATCTGTGTTTCTAACTTTCCAGTTGTTATCTAAATGTGTAGGTAAGTTTGTAAACATGTAGGAAAGGTAAGAGAAAAAATGTGTAATGTAAAAACAAGGGGAGAGGATAAGTGAATTTGTGATAAATATTGAAAGAGTAGTCTCACCTTGAGTGGCCATGGTCAAAGACACCATGTGAGTGAGCTGAAGTCGTCCAGAGTTAAATGAGTAAACAAGCATGGGGTAGGTAGATTACAGAAGTTTTCTACTGAAAACCTGGATCACTCAAAGTAAGATTGGATAATACTCTGACTAGTCAAGACAAGAAATAGTAAGAGATGAGAGCAACTGGATTATTGTCCAAGACCTCGCCTAGCTGTGATGATAGAATGGTACTCATGGATCAAGGAAAGACTGTTTCCATCAGCTGTGGATAAAGAGTGTGTTGGAGACGTTGGTAGAACTATTTTATTTAGTAGATGTAGAATAAGTGTAGTTATTTTATGCTGGTAATGGTACTAGACTTAAATTGACGTCTTAGCACATAGGTTTTATCCATATGTGATTGGCCACCTATTCATAAGTGTTCTGAGACTCCTGTCTAGTGTCACCCCAAGCATCGTAACTCACTAGCAAGGCACCATTCCTCACCTTCCCAGAGTATTAACCCTGGCACTCATTTCTGCCAATGGTTGGGGCAAATTTTATTTTATGCTGAAAGTATTATAAACTATAGAGTTTTAAAAAAAAACCAGGATGTTTGGTAGGTGTTGTGTGCTTTCACCAGATTTATCTAAAATGTAAAGTGAAATTATTTTAAGATCCATAAGGGGCATTTTTGGAATAACAATTGGTGGTCTTAATATAAGTAATATTGGGTATGCTTATGATACAATCTTAACCACTGAGAGTGAAAATGAGATACAAGTAATGTTGGATATTATAGTAAAGGTAAGCAAAAATAAAGAACTCAGTCTCAATAGCAAAAAGACAGAAGTAATGGTAGCTACAAAGAAAAAACATCACCGCTACTGCATAATAAAGTCAAATGGAAGTTGTTAAACTGCCCATATCAGAACAGACTCCCTTGACAGAGGAATCAGGATTGTCAATACAGATATGGACAGAAGTGAAAGGAATACTTGACAAAGAGGAACAGAATAGTCTATAGCGAAAAACAATATCACTCAGTTTCTTGGATGAAGAATACCCACAAGACCTATGGATCGTGTGTACACAGATGGATCAGCACAGAATGCAGTAAAGAATGGGGGAGCAGGTGCATATATAGAGTACCCAAATAACATCTAGGGATATGAATAAAATAGCAACAGGGAAATATTTTCACAATTATGATGCAGAAATCCAAGCAATAAAGTTAAAAAAATAATCTTAGTCCACAGCCTGTAGTGTTTTTGACAGATGCAAGATCAGTACTCCAGGCACTAGTATCCAGAAAATTGCCTCATCTGCAGACCTTATTGACTGAACTCTGAAAGCACCACAGGGTTGCCCTGCAGTGGATCCCATCTCACTGTGGAATACCAGGAAATGAGAAAGTAAATCAGTTGGCAAAGGAAGGTTCAACAGGCACAATTAGATACACCGGTTACATACCATCAGACGAAACAGATAATCAAATCAATCAGAGGAACACAAGCCCCAAATCAGGATGTCTTTCATGATACGAATAGATGTGAACAAGTTATCATTATACTCCTCAGAACAGGACACAATCGACTCCAAACAGTCACATGTATACACAATTCAAGATCGGCACCTCAACTACATGTACATGTGTATAAGCGCCTCAGACTGCTGAACACATACTTCAAGACTGTACTGAATATAGTAGACCGAGGAAAAGTCATTGGCCCATAGATACAACACTACAGACCAATCTATATGGGCCACTGCAAAAATTACAAAAGACAGTAACATTTATGCAGGAAACGACATTGTAGATATAGACAATACTTCAGGTGAACGAAAGAGAGATATATTGTAACAACTGTAAAAATCGAAGGACGAAGAGATAGAGGGAAGCAAAGAGAGAAGACATCAGACGGCGTAAGATAATGGCTTGACAGAAAATCTACAACAGAAATGATAACAAACTGTCAAGTTCAAAAGTGGTGGAGAGACATGATTGCCTACGTCAGAAGGCATGGCACTTGATGATGATAGAGTTTAATGAAACTGGGGGGTCGATGCTTGGGAGTCATGACCAAGGCGGGCTCGCCTCCCTTACAGCGTCTCCTACACATGATCCGATTAAATCCTACTGCGAAGCTCTGTATGAAGCATTTCCTATTATCTACAATAAGTCCACACAGACTAAGTGCAATCCTAGACGGTCGACCATACGATAAAATAGTATTCTTTGATCTATGATGAGACTGACTTTATTTGTAGAGAGAAGATGTTGAACATGTTAAAAGGAAGAAGCTCATTGTGCATGATTTTCTATGAGTCATGTTTATCGTTGTTATTGTTTTATAATTATTACAGTTGATGACAATAACAATAAATATTTATCTTCGAGATAGGGCAATCCAGCGTGTTATATTTGAGTGTTGTAGTATCTGAAGTTTAGTGCCAGTGTGACGAAGTGTTGAAGTATTTGTTGAGAGAGAAGAATGTTGAACACGTTAAAAAGAAGATGCTCATTGTGCATGATTTTCTATGAGTCATGTTTATCGTTGTTATTATGATTATTACAGTTGATGACAATAACAATGTCACCAAAATATGACAAACCAGAGTATTATATTAGAGCGTTGCAGTAGTATCTGTTTCCGGTTGTATCCAAGAAGGCGAAATTATTTTTCTCCGGCTTGGTGTAGAACCGTTGATCAGAGGTTTAACAAGCCGCTATCGTAAAAACGATTTTGTTAATGTAACGTAGACCTGATACAAAATGTGTAAATTAGCAGTAGATAATAGTGATAGTTTTTTTCGGCCCTAAAAAAAACAACAAAAATAGGATTCTGGAATGTACGAACAATGGCCGCCCCGACAAAACAAGCACAAGTTGCGAGGGGGGTGGATAGATACGATCTAGATATTTTAGTTTAGATTATTAATGCGCTGCCTTGGAACAGGTACGAAATATGTTGACACTGATATCTTCCGTAATAAAGAAAAGACGATGATCATATGTTGGACATGTGATGAGAAGAGATAATAACCGAATAGCAAAGCAAGCCATCGTGTGAGAAACTACAGGTAAGAGAAAAAGAGGAAAACCCTGAGACACTGAGAAGAACATTGATTAGAGAGGCAAGAACAGCAGGAATCGGCTCGCTCAAGGAGATAGAGTTGCTTATACAGAACAGAGACAAATGGCGAGATTTGATAAAATATCTTTAAAAGAATTGATAACTGCCAGAACAAAAATTCAGATGAAGGAGTATCTTGGTCTACGCCCTTGCGGGCTACGGCTCGAAAGGCCAATAGA
Source organism: Megaustenia siamemsis (assembly GCA_032433765.1). Lineage (NCBI taxonomy): Eukaryota > Metazoa > Mollusca > Gastropoda > Stylommatophora > Ariophantidae > Megaustenia > Megaustenia siamemsis. Next base: position 16,463,058 of record JAVIAB010000159.1, read on the forward strand.
TAGTAGTATCTGAAGTTTAGTGCATGTGTGAAGAAGTGTGAAAGTTAGTGTAAGGAAAGGAATATAGAGATTAGCGGTACAAAGAAGTAATAATAACAATGATACTCATTATCAGAATCTCATCTATTTATCTCTCTTTCTAGCTGTATGTTTGTCTAGGCAGTACATATGGCATATAGTTGAATTTTGATTGCTTTGTCATTTCTTTTATTTATGTACTAGACTTGAACTCATTCCATAATATACGAAGTATATTTCTCAGGCGTTTGTTTTCAAATGCATCCAGTTTATTGTATATCCTTTTTCTTGTTTTTCAGCTTTAGCGTGCATGATTAAGGTTTACAATACATTTGATTTGAGAATCATGAGATTTATTTTTGTGCTTAGCAGTTTTGATTTCCATATTTTATCCACGTTTTCTGAAAGTCATTGCTGCCTTTGCTACTCTAATTTCATGAGATTCTCTTTGGTAAAGTAGAGCTGCCTGATGTAGTACTGGCCACGTAACTCATACATGATCTGAGGTTTAGGAAAAAAATATCAGCACTATATTCCTCTAAATCATAAACTCCAACAGATTGGCTGGATGGATGATTCCAGCTGTTCCCTTCTCACGACATAGCCAACAAAACAAATGATGATTGTTTCTTCCTAATATTGGAAATTAGCACTCTTTTTGCTTTCTCCTCTTTCAGAACGTTTTCATTGCTCTTCTTAGCTGGCCATGACATTCTCAACATTCTTATGTAAACTATATTTCTACAGACTCCAATGATTTTCTTGTCTATTGTTCATTTGTCCATGATTCAGATCCATATGTTAAGACTGGCCCTAAATAACATTTAAGAACTATTTTTCTTGTGTCCTGTTATCAAAAATGGATTACACAGTGTCTTCCTCATTTTTTTTTAAAGCTGCTTTTGCCTGAGCCATTCTGCATCTCACCTCTGTTGTACATCTACATTATGAGATTAACATTATCGGTATATTCCTTTGATATAATCAAAGGGAAAAGTGTGAGTAGTATATTATGGTATTGAGAGACCTCTTTCATCGGCCAGCCGATATTCCTTATATAAAGAGTCTACCCGAAGATTTTTCCTTATATGAGAGTCTACCCGAAATTTTTTTTTTTCGCTATAAGAGAGTCTATCCGGTCGGGGTGACCTCCCGTGGTGGGGGAAATGGGGTGACCTCTCTTGTTTTGGGAAATGGGGTGACCTCTCGTGGTGGGGGAAATGGGGTGATGTTTCGTGGTGGGGATTCATGAAAGTGGGGTGCCATAACTTTCACATTCTTTGTACTATCAGTCAATAAAAACAGTCTTATTTAACACAACTTTTAATATATACCTACAATTTCTTTGTAGCTAATAATAACAGCTTACTCAGTGCTTGGGCAACTAGCAGCGACGGTCTCGCTAATGTATTTAACACGTGCAAGCATCAGCAACATGAGATTTATTAATGTCCAAATTGACGGCTTGTCCGTAACACGGATACAGAAGCTACTGTTATCGCATTGTTTTAGAGAGATGGTAAATTAATGGACTATGATATTATTTTACTGTGCCTATATTAGAAGTGTAGTAGTAGTATTTTATATTAGTGTTGTTTGACAGGGGGCATAAGTAGCTTTCATGAGTAATAGAAGAACGCCATCCATCTCTCCATAGTAACATGTAGTTTTTGTAGTAGTAGTTGTTGTAGTAGTAGTGGTCGTAGTAGTAGTAGTTGTCGTAGTAATAGTAGTTGTAGTAGTAGTAGTAGTAGTAGTTGATGTTGTAGTAGTAGTGCAAGTAGTAGTAGTAGATTAGGATTTGGAGTGTATTAGAATTTCACGGAAGTGATCAACTTACATCTGATCCAGCTAGTGACCACTGTTCTCTTCCTTGTAGCCATGATATTCCATCATCTCTCCTCTCTCTGGCTCCTAGCGTTCCGACCTCCCTCCATTGTCACTCTTACTCATTCTCACAATGTATACCTACAATCTCACCTTCCTTCCTTCCTCTCTCTCTCTCTCCTATCCCCTCTTAGGTGTCTCTCCTCCCATTCCATCCTCCCTCCTCTCTTTCCCTCTCTCTCCTAGAGTTCCACCCGCCATTGTATTATTTAGCTTCCCTCATAGACTGCCTTCCATTAGGGAGGTCTAGGCGAAGGAAGGGAAGATGATGGAGATAAAAGACAAGAATGAATATGTGTTACTTTGGAAGGCAGTCTATGTGGGAAGCTAAAAATACAATGACGGGTGTAATGCTAGGAGAGAGAGAGGGAAAAAGAGAGGAGGGAGGCTGGAATGGGAGGAGAGACACCTAAGAGGGGATAGGAGAGAGAGAGAGAGACAGAGAGGTTAAACTTTTAATGTAAATTTATAAAATATCTGTTCATTCAAATGTATTAATAAAATCTATATTGTGCAAATTACATAGAAAGTCTCATATTTGATTACATTATTTGTCTTGGATAATTCACTTGTCATAGAGAGAGAGAGAGAGAGAGAGAGAGATTGAGATAGCTGGAGTCTTTCAACTCTGCGAAAGGGACACGGCTATTCTGTACTTGACGCTCAGCCAGACATCATTGGAAGGAGTCGTTAAAACGGAGAGAGAGAGAGAGAGAGAAGTCTATGAGAAGGAAGAGTTGCTGCTAGTGTTAAAAGGTGAGCGTAAGATTTACAATGGATTGAGCTCGGAACGCTAGGAGCCAGAGAGAGGAGAGAGGACGGAATGGGAGGAGAGAAGTTTAGAAGAGAGAGAGAGAGAGAGAGAGAGAGAGAGAGAGAGAGAAGTCTAAGCGAAGGAAGGGAAGGTGATAGAGATAAAAGGCAAGAATGAATTTGTGTTACAATGGAAGGCAGTTTATGTGGGAAGCTAAAAATACAATGGCGGGTGGAACGCTAGGAGAGAGAGGGAAAGAGAGGAAGGAGGATGGAATGGGAGGAGAGACACCTAAGAGGGGATAGGAGAGAGAGAGAGAGAGAGAACGGAAGGAAGGTGAGATGGTAGGTATACATTGTGAGAATGAGTAAGAGTGACAATGGAGGGAGATCGGAACGCTAGGAGCCAGAGAGAGGAGAGATGATGGAATATCATGGCTACAAGGAAGAGAACAGTGGTCACTAGCTGGATCAGATGTAAGTTGATCACTTCCGTGAAATTCTAATACACTCCAACTCCTAACCTACTACTACAACTTCCACATCTACTACTACATCAACAACTACTACTACAACTACTATTACTACGACAACTACTACTACGACCACTACTACTACTACGATCACTACTACTACAACAACTACATGTTACTATGGAGAGATGGATGGCGTTCTTCTATTACTCATGAAAGCTACTTATGCCCCCTGTCAAACAACACTAATATAAAATACTACTACTACACTTCTAATATAGGCACAGTAAAATAATATCATAGTCCATTAATTTACCATCTCTCTAAAACAATGCGACAACAGTAGCTTCTGTATCCGTGTTACGGACAAGCCGTCAATTTGGACATTAATAAATCTCATGTTGCTGATGCTTGCACGTGTTAAATACATTAGCGAGACCGTCGCTGCTAGTTGCCCAAGCACTGAGTAAGCTGTTATTATTAGCTACAAAGAAATTGTAGGTATATACTAAAATTTGTCTTAAATAAGACTGTTTTATTGACTGAGAGTACAAAGAATGTGAAAGCTATGGCACCCCACTATCATGAGTCCCCACCACGAAACATCACTCGATTTCCCCACCACGAGAGGTCACCCCATTTTCCCCACCACGAGAGGTCACCCGAGAGTCACCCCGACCGGATAGACTCTCTTATAGCGAAAAAAAAAAATTTCGGGTAGACTCATATAAGGAAAAATCTTCGGGTAGACTCTTTATATAAGGAATATTCTTCGGCTTACCGTGGAAAGGGGCCTCTAAATACCATAATACACTACTAGTGTGCACTCAAGATAAGACGACAAACCATCATCAAGTTATCATTACTTTTTGAAGGCAAGCACAAAAATGGTGCTACTGGAGAACAAATCTTATGATATCGACTTGGGTATCGAGTCAGCTGAAATCATGGTTTGTATCTCCCAAAATAAGGGATTTAGAAGACATTGAACTTAAGGAATTGTAAGAATCTTGTGTCCATGATTTTGATAAGGAACATCTGTAGAAGTCTATTTAGTATCTTCATTTTGTGTAGCATCCTGATTAAAGAAAATGAAAAAAAAAAACGTCATATGCAACAAGGGTAAGTCAATAGAAGTGAGAAAGATAATTGATCGGTGCTTATAGAGTCAGTTCTGACCTATAGAAGAGAATCATGTACAGAAGACAAAAAATGAACAGATAATTAGAGGCCACAGAGATGAGATTTCTTAGAAGAAAGTTGAAAGTTCAGTGGGCATCTAAAAAGACTAATGATGAATTTCTCAAAGATGCTAACACGAAAAGGGTGTTTCAAAAAAATATCAAAAAGAAACAATCAACATTTTTCGGGTACTTCGTGAGAAGAGGAAAGTTGGAATACTTGGTTACAACTGGCAAAATTTAGGTAAAGAAAGATCATGGACTACATAGAAAGAAAGTATTAGATATAACTTGGTGTTGTGGCATGGTAAACAGTCAAAAACAGGATTGATACTATGCACTGTAGATAGAAGATTGTGTATGGACATGATCGCCAACTGGTATGGCACACGTTGATGATGACCATAGATCACGATATTTCACTTATTTTGTCGTGCTGTTATATGTCACGGGTTCATTTGTTAATCTCTAGATACTGCCTGTCAACTGTGACCTGTGTCTACCTCTACTTCGTGTACCTGGCATATTACCCTCCAAGATGACTTCCATTGTGTTATTGTCTCGTTGTATCTCACAGTTCATTTGTCTTCATTGAATTGTGGGGGAATGTGTTCTAGAGGTAAGGTGTTGACCTCTGGGTAATAACATCCCGATTTCTAATTATTCTCTACGAATCGCCAGACCAGTTCGAAGTTAGATCAGGTGTAAGACTGGGGTGCGACCTATCCCAATCCCTTAATGTTTATTATATGCATGGACTATGTACGTAAGTTAGCCACCCAATCGATGGCAAAGGACATCAAAAAAGCTTATATTTGCAGACGATAAGGTACTTCTTCTACCTTTCAGCTCCCTGTGGAGCATATGCCTTCAACAAACACTTTCCAAGTCGTTCTGTTTCATGCCATTCTTTTAAGATTATTCAGTGTCTTCACAATCATCTTCAACTCTGCTTCTGTCTGTCTTCTTCAAGAATGTCTTGGTCTTCCTCTTTTGTATTTTCCCCTGGGGGTTCCAAAAAAGAGCATTTTGTGTAATACTCTCAGTTGGCTTCCGCAGTGTATGTAACACTCTAAGTTGGCTTCCGCCATCATCTTCGCTGTATCTCTTTATCCACTGGTATTTGACTAGTACATTTCCATAATTCTATGTTATTGATTTTTCCCTGCCATTTCCATCCTTTTATTCTGCCTAAGTATCCTTTAATGAAAGTCTGTATCTTCTTGATTGTCAGTTTTGTTGTTCTCCGCGTTTCACAGCCAAATAACAGAAATGACTTAACATTGGAGTTGAACATTTTTATTTTTGTATTTAGCCTAATTTCTTTGGACTTCCATATATATTTCCCAGTGCAACTAAAGCTCCTCTTTCTTTCATATCTTTAATTTGGTATGATTTTCTCTTCCTCCGTCTTTATCTATATTACTGCCCAGATATATGTAAGATTGTACGTCTAGTAGAGGTATTTCTCCTAATTTTATTTGGTTATTGCCAACTGCATTGATTCTCATAATGTTGGTCTTAAGTCTATTAATTTTCAGTCCTAGCTATTGTGATCTCACATCAAGTATGCTCATTTTAACCTGCATCTGTTGATGGCTGTGTGATAGGAGAGCTATGTCATCAGCAATGTCTAAATCATTAAATTGCTTGGTCAGTGACCACTAGATTCCATTTGTGTTGTTTTGAGTTATTCTCATAATCCAATCTATGGCCAGTAGAAAGAGAAATGGAGACATAAGGCATTCCTGCCTTACTTCTTTTCTTATTTCAAATGCTTCTGTAAGCTGCCCTTCATGCACCACACTACATTTCATTCCTTCATACATTGTTTTTATCAGGTTAATTAACTTTATGGGGATTCCATAATGACTCAGCAACTTCCAAAGCATTCCTCTGTTTAAGCTATCAAATGCCTTTCCATAATCTATGAATCCAATATAAAGTGGGGACTGTAGTTCTAAACTTTGTTCAACTATTATACTTAGTGTGGTTATTTGATCAGCACATGATCTGTTCTTCCTAAAACCTGCTTGTTCATCTCTCAAATGTTTCTATGGGACCTCTTTTATTCTCTCCAGAATGATTCTGCTTAATATTTTTCCTGGTACTGATAGTAGCATAATTCCCCTATAATTTGTGCACTCCATTAAACTTCCTTTCTTTGGTAGTTTGATAATATAACCTTCTTTCCAGTTTTAGGTATTTCTTCCCTCTCCCCAATTTTTTTCTAATAGATTATGTAACATATTGGTAGAGGTGTTAATATCTGCTTTGATGGCTTCTGGAGGAATTTCATCTGGTTCTGTGGCTTTACCAATTTTTAATAGCTTGATGGCGTTCATTATTTCTTCTTTGATTGGTTTTCCACAGTTAACGTGTAATTCTTCTTCTATCTATCTATCTATCTATTGACCTTTCGAGCCGTAACCGGCCCATAGGGCGTAGACCAAGATACACCTTCTCCTATATGAATTTTTGTTCTAGCAGTTTTCTTTTAAAGATATTTTATCAAATCTCGCCATCTGTCTCTGTTCTGTGCAAGCAGTTCTATCTCATTGAGGGAGCCGATTCCTGCTGCTCTTGCCTCTCTCATCAATGTTCTTCTCAGTGTCTCCCTGGGTCTTCCTCTTTTTCTTTTACCTGTTGTTTCCCATATGAGGGCTTGCTTTGCTATTCGATTATTATCTCTTCTCATCACATGTCCAACGTATGACCATCGTCTTTTCTTTATTACTGAAGATATTAGTGGTTGATTGGCGATTTCTCTAATTTCCTCGTTTGTTTTGAATTCGTTCCATTCTATACCAAGTCTTTTCCTTAGACATTTATTTTCGAATGCGTTCAACTTTGTTTCTATATCTCTTGTTGTTTTCCAGCTTTCACACGCATACGTAAGGGTTGATAGTACATTTGATTTGAATAGCCTAAGTTTTGTGTTTGTGCTAATGATTTTTGATTTCCACAACTTTTCAAGGCTTCTGAAAAGTTGTGGAAATCAAAAATCATTAGCACAAACACAAAACTTAGGCTATTCTTCTTCTGCTGGTAGTATATATCTGGAGAATTATTTGAACCGGGTCTATTCAAAAGTTCTTCAAAGTGCTTTTTCCATCTCTCCATTTGTTGCCTTATATTCATCATCGTCATCATCATCATCAAGTACCGGGCCTACTGGCGTAGGTTATCATGTCTCTCCACAACTTTCGATTTCGGCAGCTATTTAGCATTTCTATTGTTGACCTTCTGCCAAGCCATTCTCTTAAGCGTTCTGGTATTTTTTATCTTTGCTTTACTGTCTCTTCGTCTCACAATTTTCCCAGTTTTTACAATATATTCCAGTTGTTCTCTTCTCATTACATGGCCAAAAAATGATGATTGTTTCTTCCTAATATTGGAAATTAGCTCTCTTTTTGCTTTGACCTCTCTCACAATATCTTCATTTCTCTTCTTAGCTGCCCATGGTACTCTCAACATTCTTCTGTAAAACAACATTTCTACAGACTCCAGTAATTTTCTTGTCCGTTGTCCTATTGTCCATGATTCGCATCCATATGTTAAGACTGGCTCTACGTAACATTTAAGAACTCTTTTTCTAGTTTCTATTGTCAAAAATGGATTGCATAGAATCTTCCTCATTTTTTGGAAAGCTGCTTTTGCCTGAGCCATTCTGCATCTCACCTCTTTTGTATATCTTTTGTCTGAGGTTAACAAAGTTCCCAAATATTTAAATTCATTTACCTGTTTTAACATTGTTCCACTTGTCTTTATTTTGCACTGAGGTGATGTTTTTTCCTTTGTTGTTACCATTACCCCTTTATTTTTGCTTGCTGTCACTATAATGTCCAACATTTCTTGTAACTCATTTTCACTCTTAGCGATTAATACTGTATCATCAGCATACCTTAGATTATTTGTATTATGACCTTCAATTGTAATTCCAGGCATGCCCCTTATGGATCTTAAAATAATCTCACTATAAATATTAAACAAATCTGGTGACATCACACAACCTTGTCTTACAGCCTGTTTTATTTGTTGAAACATTCCCAATTGGTTTCCAGTTCTTATGGCCGCTGTTTGTTGCTAGTACATGTTCTTTATTATTCTTAGATCTTTGCTGTCTACGTTTATGCTTTCTAAAATTTTGATTATTTCTTGGTGCTTTACTTTGTCAAATGCCTTGGTGTAATCTATGAAACATAGGTATAGATCTGTTTTCACCTCTATGGCTCTTTCAACTAAAGATCTTATATAAATGGCATTGCTTGTTCCTTTATCTCTAACAAAACCACACTGTTCATCGTTAATTTCTGGACTGATTTTGTTTCGCACTCTTTACATGATGATTCTTAGTAATATCTTAGTCATATGACTCAAAAGGCTTATTGTGCGATGATCATCGCATTCAATCGCACTCGATTTCTTTGGTAGGGCTATGAATATTGATTTGAGCATGTCGTCTGGTATATATCCGCTGTTGTAGATATCATTCAATATTTTTGTTATTATTCCTATTCCAAAAACACCCATGGCTTCAATCTTTTCTTTAGTTATGTTATCTGGTCCAGGAGCTTTGCCTTCTTTCATATTGCGCAAGGCATCTTCCACTTCTTCTCTTAGTATTTCTGGCCCTTCTCCATTATCCTTAATATTTATTTCCGTTCTTTCATCATTATAAAGATCTTTAATGTATTCTGTCCATCGTTTCCTTATGTTTTCTTGATCAATCAACAGTTCTCCTTCCTTTGTTTGATCTTAGACATCCATTTTTTTATTGCGTTTTTCTTCCTGTTAATTCCTCAGTTTGTTTGTATATAGCTTTAGCATCTCCTTTTTGTTGCATTTCAATCTCTTTGCCTCTCTCTTTTAGCCATGCTTCTTTTGCTTCATTGCATTTTACTACAATGTCTTTATTTAATCTCTTATACTCATCTTTATTTTCTTTATTTCTTCTTGTATCCATTAGCTGTAAAATGTCGTCTGTCATCCATTTCCTTCTTGGATTTGTCCTCACTGGTGGTATGAACTCTTTTGATGTTTGTTGCATTGATTCTTTTAGCATTTCCCACTGTTCATCAATGCTTTGTATCTTCTCTATTGCATTGTACCGGTTCTGAATTGTGATTGTATATTTGTCTTGCAGCTTCTTGTCTGATTTTAGTAAATCTAAATTTAACTTGATGTTAACTGAAGCTCGTTTTGTTGTTTTTAATTTTACTCTAAGCTTTCCCACAACTGGTACATGATCACTATTGCAATCTGCCCCTGGTATAGTTTTCACACACACCAGACTGTTTCTAAATCTATTGCTTATCATTATATAATTAATTTGATTACGAGCGTTGTCACCCGCGCTTTTCCATGTCCACAGACGTCTTGGATGTTGCTTAAACCAGGTGTTTCCTATCATCATGTTGTGTGTTCTTGCCCAGTCAATAAGTTTCTCACCTCTTTCATTCCTCTCGCCTAAGCCATATTGACCAACTACTTCCTCAACTCTTTCCTTTCCTACTTCTGCGTTAAAATCCCCTAGAACTATGGTGTTTTCATGTGGTTTGCATTTATGAAGTGCCTCGTTTAACTCGTTGTAAAATTTATCAATTGTTTCCTCTAGACTGTCTGCTGTTGGTGCATAAACTTATATAAGATTTACGTCTATTGGCTTTCCATTCAATTTCACTAAAAGGACTCTGTCAGATATTGGGTAAAAACCATTCACTGTTCTTCCTCTTTCTGCATCCAAGATGATACCTACTCCTCTTTGGTGTTCAGTACCTCCAGAATAGATTATTTTATGTTTATCAGAATAGATCTCCCCATATCCGGTGTATCTCATTTCGCAAAGTCCCAGTAATTGTAAACCCAGTCTTTTCATTTCTTGTATGATGTTTACTAGTTTACCCTTCTGCATGAGTGTTCTCACATTCCAAGTACATATCTTTACAGTTTGTTTTATCTTTATTTTGCTTACAGAAGCTTGATGACGATCGGGTATCACCTGTAGCACATGTCCCCTACCGAACGAGGGTTTTGCATTAGAATCCCCCTTAACGTTGTTGTAGTTATTTTTATTGTTGTGGCGATTCATGATTGTACAAAGAAATTACGACGGCGGTTTTCTGTGGCATTCCGTCGGATTGTTTACGGTTGGCTCCGCTAGCCTTTGATTAAAAAGTCTCACCCACAAGGCAGTGGGGTTGTTTTATTTCGGGGTGCCCTCCCTTAGCATTATACTTTCCCGAGCTTACCTGCAAGGCAGCAGGGCAGCCACAGGTTGTACTGTTTACTGCATACAGTAGCAGGTAAAATTAACTGACCTGAAAAAATTATCCCTTATATTACTAAGCAGATTTTCTTTTTTATCTTTAATAATGGCATTGATCAGTTTGTATTTTCCACTTAATTTATTTGTGCTGTTGTACATTTCTTTAATATTCCTTTTATTTGCTGCTTCCTCTGCCTCTTTAGCTAGTTCATCTATGTATTTCCTCTAATCCCTTTTAAGACGGTAGATGCACAAAAAGGTGAGATGCAGAATGGCTCAGTTAAAAACAGCTTTTCAAAAAATGAGGAAAATACTATGCAATCCATTTTTGACAATAGAAACAAGAAAATGAGTTCTTAAATTTCATGTAGAGCCAGTCTTTAAATATGGATGTGAAACATGGACCATAGGACAAACGACAAGAAAATCATTCGAGGCTGTAGAAATATAGTTTACATAAGAATATTGAGAATGTTATGACCAGCAAAGAAGAGTAATGGAAACGTTCTGAAAGAGGAGAAAGCAAAAAGAGAGATAATTTCCAATATTATAAAGAAACAATCATGATTTTTTTGGTTACGTAAAGAAAAGAGAACCACTGGAATATATTGTAATAACTGGGAAAATTGAGGGACGAAGAGATAATGGGAAGCAAAAAGAAAAAAAAAATACCACACAGCTTAAGAGAATGGCTTGGCAGGTCAACAACAGAAATGGTACTTGATGATGATGATCCCTTTTAATGCATCTTCTTACTTCTTTGTTCACCTCTGTGTAATCTTCCTGTGTCTTGGCTTTATTACTTCTCGTTTTGCTTTAATTTATGTCTACTATCTTTTTTCTTTTGTTCTTTAATTTTATCCAGGATCTCTGCTGTCATCCATGCCTTATTCTGACGGTCTCTTTTCTCCAGCGTTTCTTCGTATGTCTCTTTCTATATATAATTTACCTGTTTCCAATGATCTTCTATATTTATTGTATTTTAAAGTTGTTGGAGGACTTGGTATTTCATTGATATTGTGACTGTGAATTTATCTTTAATTCCATGTTCCTTAAGAAACCCTACATTGAAATACTTTCTACCCTTATTCGTTGTAGTATATCTTTTTAGTTGAAGTTTAAGTTTGGCTATCAGAAGATGATGATCTGAAGCTACATCTGCCCATCTATATACTTCTACATCCTGTAAGGATGACTTACATTTTTTTTTTTTTTTTTTACCAAACTTGACAAACATGGAAAAGTCAAAAGAATAAAAGTAAATCCGCTACCCAGGAAAGATAAAGGCTCTCTGTTTAAGAGACGTTTGACGAAAGCCGGAGAAAGCCGTAGGGTGTCCTAGTAGCACCGGAATGTCTTTCCTCTTTACTTCTACTCGCTTGCTGCTGAGACTGGTTAGTCTGTTTCTAGAAGCACCACTTGGGGGTGGCGTAAGGCATAGATCAGTTCCTTTGTTGCCCGATCCTGACATAATAGTCAGCTGTGGATCGTTGGCCGCTCTAAACTTAGCTTCTGATAGGCGTCTCGGAGCTCTATGCCGATCTGATAGAGAAAGTGTAGAATGGCGTCTATATTAATTATAATCTAATGAAATGCGAGTATTGACGAACTGTATTCGTGGAAGCTATATGGAGATTGTCTATATACAATCATTTAGGATCTTTTAGACGTCAGCATTGTAACCGTCTATCATTCCTACAAAGGCTACTTCTCCCCCTCTATCTATTCACTCTGTACCCACCGCCTCTCCCCTTGTCCCTTTATTATTACCCTTCTTAGTCTTCCTCTCCATTTCTTTCCCCGGTTATTATTTCCTCCCTCCTCCTTCCTCTCCATTTCTTTCCCCGGTTATTATTTCCTCCCTCCTCCTTCCTCTCCATTTCTTTCCCCAGTTATTATTTCCTCCCTCCTCCTTCCTCTCCATTTCTTTCCCCAGTTATTATTTCCTCTCTCCCCCTTCCTCTTCATTTCTTTCCCCGGTTATTATTTCCTCTCTCCCCCTTCCTCTCCATTTCTTTCCCCAGTTATTATTTCCTCTCTCCCCCTTCATCTTCATTTCTTTCCCCAGTTATTATTTCCTCTCTCCTCCTTCCTCTCCATTTCTTTCCCCAGTTATTATTTCCTCTCTCCTTCTTCCTCTCCATGTCTTTCCCCAGTTATTATTTCATCTCTCCCCCTTCATCTTCATTTCTTTCCCCGGTATTTATTTCCTCCCTCCTCCTTTCTTTTCATCCTGCTATTTTTAGCCTACCTATGACCACCTCTGTTGCTCATTCCCCCGTTCTCCCCCTTGTCTTTTGCTTCTACGATTCCTTTGTTTGGATTGTTCCTCTTTGTTAGGCCCCATTAATTTTTATGGGGCCTATTATCCTTTCCCCCTTCTGCCTTTTGTCTGGTCGCTGACACATGCCTTTCCCTGGCCACTGTTTAGGTTTCCTTGTATCCATTTCCACTAGTGATTTCACTACCATTCTGGCTACCCGCCTTTTCTTCTCTCCCTTATTATCCACCCTCCTCCTCGCTCCCCCCCCCCGAATCTTTTGTAGGCCTCGTGTCCATAGCTCATTTTCTCGATTGCTCCTCGGCGGACAGTCAAGTTTTCCCAGCTAAGTGTTTTATTTTTCTTGTTTGATTTTTCTTATATGATTTTTCTTATACGTTTTATACATTATCTTCGTTGTACTTTTGATATTTCTATCTCTTCCTCATTTTTTATATCTCTCTTTTCTACACACCTTGTCTGTCATCCTACCTCCACTCATGTAGCCTCCTTTCCTAATTCAAAATCCTACATTCTTCTTTTCTGTCCACCTCTCCATTCTCCTGATCATCTAACATGTAGATATAGATAACTTGACATCATCGTTTGTTGTTGTTGTTGTCCTTGTTTTCTGAAGAAGGCTCCTAGCCGAAACGTCAGTATTGTATTGTGTTCCCTATTTGTAAAGCTGTCACCATACCTTGGAGTGTCTAACACTCCCCATCACTGGCTCCTCCCTACAAAGGCAACACTATCGAGTATTTATTGACATTGATATTCTATGCATTGTTCACACCCTTCTCATATCGTAGACATCAGTCTTGTACCTCTCAAAGCATTGTTTGTGTATATTAATAGGCAGAAGTTATGAAGACAGAACCAACATTTCTGAGTTATGGATAACCTGAACTCTTCTAAAACGACAAAAGTGGAGACACGTCAGAGGAAATTAAATATTGAGATTAATGTTTGGTTTTATTCTGGCCTTTATGAACAGTGATTGACCTTGTTTTGTGAATCACAATTTTTGTGTCCATTATTTTTACCGAATGTAGTAAGTTCCTTTAAATATTAATACTCATTTGTTTGTGTTAAACTGAATTTGAAGCATTAAAAATGAGGTTTTCATTGTAGCTTCGTCAACTTTTTTTCCTTGCTTATCACAATGTTAATGTCTGCGATCACCGACTAGTATAGTCACTGCCAAGAAAGAAAGGAATAGCAGACTACCTTCTTAAATTGCCTTGAATAATCATGACACATCACAACCTTCTATTTACAGCTAAGGACGTTAATGGGGACTTCACAGCCACCTCGTCCGGTAGGGAGCGTCAGTAGTATACAATGTTGTATTTGCCCCGAATTGTGGCGCTAAATTAACAAAGATATATAGGGCGGCTCGCGGCGCGCATAACACGTGCGGCGCATGGGGAGTTAACTGTGACATTTCGTGTCGGGATACCTGGTGACCTCTCGTTGACCTCTCAAACTCTCGTGGCGTCGGGTGACCTCTCGTGGTGGGGGCGGCGGTGGTGTTGTGAAGTGGTGACCTCCCGCGGTGGTATCATAACTTTCACATTCTTTCTTTGTACTTTCAATGGTGCCGTAACTTTGTATATTATACTCTCAGGCAATAAAAATCAGTTTTATTCAAGATAAGTTTTAAAAACTTCCTTTAGAACTAAAGGTAACAGCTTAGGCCGTTACACATGCTACACGAAGCTACCGGTGGTCGGTGGTCGTGGTGTGCGTTGGTGCGTGACGGCTTATCTCGTGATCGGCGCGTCGCTCGTGGTGTGCGTCGGTGCGTGACGGCTTATCTCGTGGTGCGTGATCGGCGCAGCTCGCCGGTTATCTCGGGGGACAGCGGTTCTAAAAGGGGGCGTCTCTCGCGGGCAACAGCGGTTCTAAAACTTGTGGGGTCGTCTCTCGCGGGGGGTAGCTCGCGGGCGGGGACAACAGCGGACTTGGGGCGATGTGCCTTGAATGGTCGTGTGTGTGTTATCGCTACCAACATAATCATCATGTGCCACCCTCAACAGCATCATCAAACCTTCATGTCCTATCATCATCATGTGCCACCCTCAACAACATCATCAACCCTTCATGTCCTATCATCATCATGTGCCACCCTCAACAGCATCATCAACCCTTCATGTCCTATCATCAAGCCACACAAAGTATCAAACCGATTATTATTGACACATCATCATCATCATCAAGCCACACAAAGTATCAACCAGCGAAATTCTCTCTCTCTCTCTCTCTCTCTCTCTCTCTGTCTCTCTCTCACATTCATGGTAAAGCAAAACAAAATTCGTTCTATATTTCACAGCTTTATTATTAATACAACAAATATACAACACATATTTGAAAATATATATTACTGTCCGGTTGTTGAATTTGGGCATCAGCGGGCCCCTCGAAGCCGAAGTATCCACGGGGCGAGCAAACGATAAATGATACGGTCGTTTATGTGCTGTCTCAATGAAAAAGGCATGAGAATTCTGTTAAGTTTCGCGCCACGACACTTAAGAAGTATATAATAAACACAATATAGACCGCACGTGTTGCTAAACAAATCTTGCAACATTCGCGGGTTGTAGAAGAATGGAACGTGTGAGTTTTGCTCTAAAAAGTTTAAAATATCCACGTGTCTGGGAGGCAAACCGTAGGAATCGAAATACTCACATTCGCCGAGACCGTTGTAAAATAGGGCCACCCAATGCTCATCGGGTTCGTGGGCAGGGTCGGTGTTTATGACAAAGGCTGTGGTCGCCGTTGGGTCGATGCTTGGCGGTAAGTGGTTTCGTGGAATGACACTAACAAGAGAACAACGTCGAACGAAAATATCCGACATCAAAAGGTTGTAAATCTCCCTCGTGTTCATATTCTTTTTTCTCTTTCAAACGGCGAAGTCTGTTAGAATCTGCCTTGTCTTGGACACCTCGAGCACCGAATCCAACTCGGCGTAGACGATAACTTGTAGGGGAGTAGTTGTGGGAGCGGCAAACTTGAGTTCTATCGACAAGGGTCCGCTTGTGGCTAGCTCAAAATGGGAGCCGTCCAGTAGGCTGGACGAGAGGTCAAAACCAAATAGACAGTATCCGTCCTTGAATTCTCTATAATCAACGTTATTCCCAGCGTCTTTACTAATCAGACCCATGGCCAGATTTGTGCCGAAGAAAGCTCTCGCGTATTGATTTCGTTCAAAGTCCATAGTTAGAGGCTTTCCCGAGATACATTTCCCGTCCACCGTCAGGTTCATATAAATCAGACCAAAGTGTTGAAAATTGAACGGGTTAGCTGTATAAACACCATTAAAAGCACTGGCCGTAATCAGACCTATCACTATACGGGTCGGTGTTTGAGACAAAAATAAATTGTCTTGACTGTGGGAGAACATCCCGCTAGCGATGGAAAATGTCTTGATGGTAACCCTTTTGATCGGGTACCGCGCATTCCCGCTTAAGAGAGCCTTTTCGTGGGCCAGAGAAATCGCGGAGTTTAGCTTCGCTTTCCTGACCACGAGCGCGGCGTAGGTGATATCACTCTTATAACCCACAGAGCTATCGTGAGCCACGAGGCTGAACACATCCTTCGAGGGTGTAAGTTTTATCTTTACATCGACTCTGTTTAACATATAACGATCCTGCACAAAGACATCAGAGTGCAAACGTCCCATCATTTCAACCTCTTTACTACCCGAAGTCAAATCGCGCCGTGTTTTAAAACCATCATTTTCTTTCAAATCGTCATGGTGGCCAGCTGTGTCTTTGTAGAACAGAGCGGCCGTCAAGTATCCCGTTTTCGCATCCTCCCCGTAATTTAGCGTGGCCTCAAACACTGCTCTAAAAGGATAGGTATTCTCCGACGGTGTAACCAACGTGTCGTTTAGCGATACGTCGACTTGCGAAAATAGACTGTGAAGATAATTGTTGACCGGTCCTACCTCAGCATCGGGTGGTACACTATCACCATTCGGGAGGGTGATATTGACCCGCAGATGTAAAAACGTGTTGAAAAGATCTAGATACTCCTCGCTGTTTTCAGAAATGAAAAACTCTATCGGTGCGCTATGCGACAAAGCTGCGATCGGACGAATTTCAATAAACTGGCCAGAGTCTAGAGATGTCTGTGTGGGTGGAACGCTAAATAAATCCAAACCAGAGTGAAGACATTCGCACGATTTGG
This sequence comes from Megaustenia siamemsis, assembly GCA_032433765.1. Lineage (NCBI taxonomy): Eukaryota > Metazoa > Mollusca > Gastropoda > Stylommatophora > Ariophantidae > Megaustenia > Megaustenia siamemsis. The sequence goes on from JAVIAB010000159.1 coordinate 16,480,092, forward strand.
GGTGAATGAGGGACATTATTAGTCGAAAATATCCTTTGCCACCCTCGTCTTCGTCTTCTTCCTGCTGTTGTGCACCGAATGAAGGGGGAACCGTCTAGCTGTGGGTTTTATCCTCTTTGTAACGGGTTCTCCTGGTGGAGGTAACTTCATAACTCGCTTTCTGATTTGTCGTAAACCACTTCCTGATTGGTTGTTATCACGCAGGTGGTCTACGGCCCCGTGTAGCAACCGCTGACCGGCCTCCTTAGCTCGTTCTTTGAAAGCTTCACCGACATTTTTCCCGGCTAATGCGTCCTGTGCGACCTGCAGACCGGTCCCCAAACCTTCTCTGAGCAAGGCCTTACCGCCGGTTTTTAACCAGGGTAAAATAGCCCTCCCGATTCCACCGAAGAAACTACCGATTCCTCGACCGCTCTGACTTCGACCTCCTATAAACACGGGCATCCCATCGCCCGCCTGACAACAGTAAAAGTCTTCGTATAACTCAACATCTCTATGAAGGGGAGTGTGTTTCACCATTATACCAGCTCGAGATGCTTCTTCACTCGAAAGTGTACCGTTAGCACCGACGTCCCGCTGGTGAATGGAATGGTTTTTCCGTGTTCGTTGGCTAAAAGGATCTCGACGGTATCGAAGGAAAATCTACTCAGGGGTAGGTAGTGAGGCTTATCGTAGATCTGAAACACCGAGGTGTGATTTCTATTGAGAACAGGCACGCTCCTGAGGAGAGGCACCATCACATCCCCGACCAGTCTGGGGGAAACGAGATTGCAGTAGACGTAGACATTCTTCGCAACACTTTCCAAGTCCATTACACCCACACTGAAGATATCGTGAGCCGTGTCTGATATTGAGGTCGTGGGGAAGGCTAACATGTTTTTCAAAGTGTCGCTTATGGTAACAGTGACTCCTTTTTCGTAAAGTTTCAAGATGGCTTTATTCACCTCTTTTGCGTAAATGAATCTCATTTTTTTCCCTTTCACTCCCCTGTACGACTCATCCTCCGCTTTTATGATTGACGCGTTCAACGCGCCGATGAACGCATCGGGTTTCGTGTATAACCCAGGCTCCAATGTCACGTTGAAATAAAATCTAGCGTCGCAAATATCATCGTTATCGAGAGATTCGTACCGAATCCAGACATCACCCTCTATTACATTGAAATAATTTTGCGGAAACTGTATCTCCACCAGTGCGATCTCATATTGCGTCGAAATGTCAATGGTCTGAGGGAGTTTAACGAAAAAGTGGCCGGGGTTATTATCCTTAAAAAGTTCCATAGATGCATTGCTGGGCAGGGTGACATAAAAACTCATTTTTTTTACTCGTTTCACCGTCGCCTCTCCAAGTTTGGATTCGGTAGCATGTAACTCAAACAGCTGCTCAGTAGGGATATCCACAGTTTTCCCTCCTTCGCGTCTGGCTTTTCGGTGGACAGATTGAACAGCGAGACCGCAACAACTGTATATATAACTACCACTTGACAAATAAAGACAAGTTCTAAGTAGGGGGATAATTTCCCAAACATCGACCCCCAGCAGCGTGGTTCGCCCTCTCTCCTCACTCCCGAGTTTACGGCTCGCAAATCGGGTTCTCCACCAAAAGTTACCACTTCTTCGTCTTCTTCTCGCATCTCTAGTTTTTGTATCTGACAATGTCCTTGGACGGTATCCAACTGTTAAATGAGGAATCGTACCCAAACCATTTGACTAAACTCTCCTTTCACCCAAAGGATGTTTGACGCTCGGATATGATACTCTCGATTCTGTACTCGTGCTTGTCTCCAACTTTTTGAATTTCCGGTGTGTAGAATGACCCCTCTATCTCATCGCCCTTACCGTCTTTCAACACATATGTAACGGGGTTTGTTTCATTTACTCAACTGATGGAAAACAGTTCCTCCGTCCAAGCCGGGGCATAACCCTTTTTAAAATTGGCTCTGCCCAGGACCAGTCTAACTCGATCACCGGGTTTGTACAGGGGTCTTTCAAATTTAAAGTTGCGTTTGGTATTATACAACGTGTTCCATACCTGTTCTTGATTGTCTGCGTTGACGTCGACCGGTGCCATTTTTATACTTCTGTGATACGAATGGTTATAACTTCGAAGTAGGGCCGGTAGGACTCGGACATAAGATAACTTATTGGATTTCGTGAAATATCGCCACATCCGTTATTTCAGAGTCCTATTAAAGCGTTCCACCACGGCGGCCTTAATATCTTCGTTCTGCGTAGTGAAAAAGTGAACGTTGTTGTCAGCGAGGAATTTCTGAAATGTTCTGTTCAGAAACTCTGACCCCTTATCGGTTTGAAAACTCGCGGGTTTCCCATCGAGAAATATCTTACCGACGGCTTCCACTAAGGATTTCCCCGTTTTGGTTCGTATCGGTACAGACCACGCGAATTTACTGAAAACGTCCACGCAAGAAACCAAATAGGAATATCCATCGTTGTATTTTTTCAAATGTCTCAAATCGATTAGGTCTGCCTGATATTGCTGTTGGGGGCCACTCGTTATAATGGGATGCCTTTCAAATCTGCGACGAATTGGTTTATGAAGGGTATAGGTATCCTGATGACTCAGCCATTGTTTGATCTTTGCGAGTCCCAGTTTGGTATTACGTTGCAGGGCCGTTGCACCACTATACGCCCCTGGTCGACTAGGGTCAAAGTAATGACGTCTCAATATTTTCTCCACCGTTCCCATTTTGGTGTTGGGATTCCGCTCTTTCTTTCTTTAGGTCTCAGTTTATACGTGGTTACGGGCGGAGTGGTTTCATTACCTACCTTTGGGGTTTCCGCTGGTGGTGGTGTCTTGGTCTGCTCTGGTGATACCTCGATTGATGGTGGTGGGGAAGGTGTTTTTTTCTGTTGCCGTGTTGTGTTGAATGAGATCGACCGAGCCCAATGAGCGTCGTTTATACTGCTCCAATCTAGTTAAATATTGATGCAGGGCACGTTGGTACACCCTGACCTTATCGGCGGGTGCTAAATCATCGCGGAATAGGATACGTTGCATTTCATCATCTAAATCTCTCAAGTTGTCACCGATCGCCTCGGGTGGGGTATACGTGGTAGTAGTCTGTTTAAGACCCTCGAGGAATCGAGGATCCATCAAAATCATTTTTTTTGCCATTGTTACGCACCTAGTACTCCACCGAGAATACTTAATATAGGACGGAGCAAAGCACCTATGAACCCACCGGTTTGTAGAATCTCTCTCCGCCGCTTAAGATTCGGTTTCTTTTTAGTGAGAAGTCTCAACTTGTTCTTGTGTCGACGTAGCTCGCACTTCTGTCGCTGAGTGAGTCTAACATTACCTTTTAATATGTTATGACAACACTCGCACAAAAAGTTAATGAGTTTGGGAGAGGCTGTTTTTAATATGGCTCTTAAACCGGTCGGCGAGGCGGCGGGCATACATTTCAACATTTCACCGTGCCGTCTAAGTGCTTCATCACACATGATTCTCTACTTTGGCACGTAGACGATTTGTCTCTCCCCCGGTAATATTTTAGTTCTCAACCTAAGATTATCAGGTGTGTCCTGACGAAGATCGACCAGCAAATAACCGTGAGGAGTCGCTGTCGCGTCCTTAAAACTATCTTGGAGGTACCCCACCTGACCTGGGTACATTTGTTTACCCAGATTCATAATTTGACTCCCGTCTCTCGGGTTCTTGAAAAGGACTAAATAGTGTGTATTGAGACTTATGGTTCGATGTTCTTTATTTTTTCCGAATAGATTTTGAACAATGTACATCACACTAATATCTCTGTGATGACTACCTTTGGTGAATAATTTTGTTACCCGCTCGTCCGTCTCAGACATCAATTCATGTTTTCTTCCAATTTATCGAAGTCTGGTAGACCCTCGATAAATCTCACTGACCCCATAGTCTCGTATATCGGCTGCCATTCCGCATAACACCATATAACTTCCTCCGGTACGGGGACAGCTAGCTCATGAAGGTTCTGTATAAACTTTTGCACAAATACCGTTTTCCCACACCCGGTAGGACCGGCTATCAGAGCTGTGAAGGGATGATTCCACCGGGGATCCATTCTCACAAGTGCTACTAACTTTAGTGATTATACCACCGACGAAAATAACAACGAGTGATTTTAGGTCAGCGCGCGAGGTTTCCCCCTCTTCAACTAACACCTATTTTTAAAACCCACAACCTATATAAACACTACAGAGGGGAGGAGTTTCCTAGGCTCAAGCCGCATTACCTGAGACCGAATTGTTATACGCATCATATTTCCTCACACATCACCCTATTGGGTCAGTTCCAGAGGTCACTGAACATGTCGCAACACGACTGATTACCACGCCTGATAACGTATTACGTCAGCTACTATAAATAGACGGTCCTCGACCCGATAAACGTAACGGGTATAAAAAACCCAGTCGATCAGTGTACACGCACACACTTAACCAGCGTCTGTTGCCAGGTGGTTTGTATTTGTTTTTCTTTGAATATGGAGTCCTGTAGCTTGAATACGCCAATTTCGTTTGATGTCAGTGATCAGCGCATATTTATGTCACGTGGAAATGAGACTGTAGTTCCATTGTCTAAAGATGGCGTTAAGGCAGTCTCGGTTTGTGTTTTTCGTAACAGACCATTGATAAATATAAGGACATATAGCGGTGATAGTTTTTTTAAGTTTCCTACCAGAACTGGGATAACACTATCGAGAGAGGAATTTATCACGTTAGTTGAGATGCGTGAGGAAATTTTAACCGCTTATGCTAACCTTAACTACACACCGCATGTTGTTAACCAGATCAACTACACGCCACCTCTCGTTAACCAGATCAACTACACGCCACCTCTCGTTAATCAGATCAACTATACGCCGCCTGTCGTTAACCACCAGAACTACATACCATCATTTGTTAACCCGAATCTCATCGACTACACGCCTCCCTTTGTTAATCAAGGGAATCTCGCTCTTGTTAATCAGACGACAGATCCGGCAGCCAATATGAATGCCGCGGGTGTTTCAGCAGAGTCACCAATTACCTATTCCAGCTTTGATCAAGGTTTTGTCAAAATGGAGGGCGGTTGTGTTTTGAAGGCTAATGAAACTTCCTATGCACCCGTGTTTGATAGACATTTAACAAACAGTACCACCAAAACAGGAGGGAGGAAACCCAGACGCTTAAAATTATCAACAACCGGACAGTAATATATTTTCAAATATGTGTTGTATATTTGTTGTATTAATAATAAAGCTGTAAAATATAGAACGAATTTTGTTTTGCTTTACCATGAATGTGAGAGAGAGAGAGAGACAGAGAGAGAGAGAGAGAGAGAGAGAGAGAGAGAATTTCGCTGGTTTATACTTTGTGTGGCTTGATGATGATGATGATGATGTGTCACTAATAATCGGTTTGATACTTTGTGTGGCTTGATGATAGGACATGAAGGGTTGATGATGCTGTTGAGGGTAGCACATGATGATGATAGGACATGAAGGGTTGATGATGTTGTTGAGGGTGGCACATGATGATGATAGGACATGAAGGTTTGATGATGCTGTTGAGGGTGGCACATGATGATTATGTTGGTAGCGATAACACACACACGACCATTCAAGGCACATCGCCCCAAGTCCGCTGTTGTCCCCGCCCGCGAGCTACTACCCGCGAGAGACGACCCCACAAGTTTTAGAACCGCTGTTGCCCGCGAGAGACGACCCCTTTTAGAACCGCTGTCCCCCGATATAACCGGCGAGCTGCGCCGATCACGCACCACGAGATAAGCCGTCACGCACCGACGCACACCACGAGCGACGCGCCGATCACGAGATAAGCCGTCACGCACCAACGCACACCACGACCACCGACCACCGGTAGCTTCGTGTAGCATGTGTAACGGCCTAAGCTGTTACCTTTAGTTCTAAAGGAAGATTTTAAAACTTATCTTGAATAAAACTGATTTTTATTGCCTGAGAGTATAATATACAAAGTTACGGCACCATTGAAAGTACAAAGAAAGAATGTGAAAGTTATGATACCACCGCGGGAGGTCACCACTTCACAACACCACCGCCGCCCCCACCATGAGAGGTCACCCGACGCCACGAGAGGTTGAGAGGTCAACGAGAGGTCACCAGTATCCCGACACGAAATGTCACAGTTAACTCCCCATGCGCCGCACGTGTTATGCGCGCCGCGAGCCGCCCTATATATCTTTGTTAATTTAGCGCCACAATTCGGGGCAAATACAACATTGTATACTACTAGCGTCATGTGCTACAGGTGACACCCGATCGTCATCAAGCAACTGTATGCAAGATCAAAAATAAAGAGACACTAGCAATAGGAACCTGGAACATTAGATCAGCATTCCAGGCTGGAAAACTAGAAAACATCAGTCAAGAAATGAAGAGAATGAAATTGAACATCTTGGGACTATGTGAAATGAGATGGACAGTGGCAGGATTATTACAACACGACAGTGGAAATGTAATTTACTCTGGGGGAACCACACACGAAAGAGGAGTAGGCATCATGTTAGATAGAGAAAGAAGCAAAACAGTGAAAGGATTTTGGCCAGTATCAGACAGAATTCTGCTAGTAAAATTGAGTGGCAGACCAATGGATATCAACATAATTCAAGTTTATGCACCAACAAGTAATAGCGAAGAAGAAGACATTGACACTTTTTACGAGGAGCTAGAGGCAGCCATGGAACAGTGTAAATCCCATTAAATAACTGTTGTATTGGGGGATTTCAATGCAAAGGTAGGAACAGCTAAAGTGCAAAATGTGACTGGGGGGCATGGCCTTGGCGAGACGAATGACAGAGGGGATAGATTGATAGATTGGGCAAAGACACACGAAATGATTATAGGTAACACTTGGTTCAAACAACACCCTAGGCGACTATGGACATGGCAAAGCCCAGACAAAAAAGTACACAATTATATTGATTTTATACTGGTACAGAGAAGATTTAGGAATGGGCTAACGTCTGTTAAAACAAGGCCAGGAGCAGATTGTAATAGTGACCATGTACCAGTAGTTGGAAAGATAAGAATAAAACTGCGGAAGGCACAGAAATCACCAAGAAATATAAAATTAGAACTAGATATGCTAAGAGTAGATAATCAGATGAGTGATAAGTACAGCATGATAGTACAAAATAGATATAATGCTATTGAGAAAATACAGGACATCCAGGAGCAGTGGGAAATGCTCAAACAATCGATTAAGCAGACATCAAAAGAAGTAATACCAGTGACTAAAAGAATCAACAAAAAGAAATGGATGACAGAAGAAATATTACAACTAATGGACGAAAGAAGAAAACATAAGAAAGAAGAACGAGCATACAAAATATTGCACAAAGAGATTCAAAACAAGTGCAGAGAAGCAAAGGAAGGATGGTTAAAACAGAAATGTGAAGAAATGGAAAAACAACAAAAGAAAGACCCAAAATGTATGCACAATCAGTTAAATGAGTTAACAGGAAGAAAAGAAGTAAAAGTTTCAGGATGTGTGAAATCAAAGGAAGGAAATATAATAATGGGACAGGAGAAGACAATGGAAAGATGGACAGAATATATCAGTCAACTCTATGATGATGAAAGACCAGAATTAAACAATTCAAATGAAGACACAGGACCACCAATAATGCGGAGTGAAGTGGAGAACGCAATTCAACACATGAAAAGAGGCAAAGCTCCAGGTCCTGACAATATAACAATCGAAGAGATAAATGCATTAGGAGAGTTGGGAGTACAAGTCATAACAAAATAACTCAATGACATATATAACACTGGACACATACCCGAGGATCTACTAAAATATATCTTTGTAGCCATACCGAAGAAGTCAGGCGCCACTGATTGTGAAGACCATCGCACTATTAGTCTCATGCGCCATATGACTAAAATATTACTAAGAATAATCATGAGACGTGTAGAGGAACAAAATAAAGCCAGAAATAAGTGAGGAACAATGTGGATTTGTGGAAGGAAAGGGCACCAATAACGCAATATACATCTTAAGGACATTGATAGAAAGATCTATAGAGGTAAAGAAAGATCTATATATGTGCTTTATAGACTACACGAAAGCATTTGACAAAGTAAAGCATGTGAAAATAATCAATATGCTGGAGAAATTAAACATTGATGGCAAGGATCTGCGAAACATAAAAAATATGTACTGGCAACAAACAGCAGCTATACGAATTAACAACCAAACAGGACAATTCCAATATATAAAACAAGGAGTCAGACAAGGCTGTGTTCTGTCACCGGACTTGTTTTCACTTTACAGCGAATATATTATGAGATCAATAGTAGACAAAAAGGAATTGAAGTCAACGGTCACAACATAAATAATTGGCGATATGCGGATGACACAGTCTTAATAGCAGAGACAGAGAACGAACTACAAGAAATGATAGACATAATAGTAGAAGAAAGCAACAAGAAAGGTCTCAGTCTGAATAGTAAGAAAACAGAAGTAATGGTTATATCGAAGAAACAATCATCACCATCATGCAGCATAAAAATAAACGAGACAAATCTAAAACAAGTGCAACGTTTCAAATACTTGGGTACAATAATTACATCAGATGGGAGATGCACCACAGAAATAAAAAGCAGAATAGCTCAGGCCAAAATAGCATTTCAGAAAATGAAAAATATCTTATGCAACAAATCTATGTCAATAAAAATGTGAAAGAGAGTTCATCGGTGCTATATAGAACCAATTCTGACCTATGGAAGCGAATCACGGACAGTAGACAAAGAAATGAAAAGACGGTTAGAGGCCACAGAGATGGGATTTCTCAGAAGAATGTTGAAAGTTCACTGGACAGCTAAAAAGACCAATGAGGAAGTTCTCAAAGAGGCCAACACAAAAAGGGAGCTCTTAAAAAACATCAGAAAGAAGCAATCAACATTTTTCGGGCACATCATGAGAAGAGGAAAGTTGGAATACTTGGTTACAACTGGTAAAATAAAAGGAAAGAGAGATCGCGGACGACAAAGAGAGAAAATACTGGATAGCTTGGTGTCATGGCATGGAAAACAGTCAACAACAGAACTGATACGGTGCAATGTAGATAGAAGATCGTGGAGGGACATGATCGCCTACGCCAACCGGCAGGGTACATGATGATGATCACAATGTTATTTGGCTTTTATTGTTGTTGTTAGGCCTACAATACCAATCTGGCAACACTTTCTTTGTTTCTGCCATTGGCCGTTGGACGAGGTCGGTCTTCTGTTGAGCCGAGAGTAAGGTTTGTTTTTATGATTGTTGTGTAAACCCACTGATAGTTTCATCTTTGATACAAGATGTTCTGTTTGACTCCAGTATACACGCCTGATCTCAAATTATTGCAACCTTTTCTTTCTTCACTTGTTCCCGTTCGGGTGTCGTGGAAGTTAGATGATAATGTTCTGGTTCTCGCCCTTGGCGGTCTCCCTAGTCATTGTTGTCAGTTGGTGTTGCATTTCTCTGGTGGTGTATATGTCCCTCTTAATCTGGGTCTGGCTCTTTCTCTTCTCCCTTCCCTTCTTGTGTGGTAAGGAATCACACGGCATTCATTCTAACATATATTTTTGGGCAGACTACTTTAAATTTATTATTGTTTCTCAGAAACTGTAACTTTCTGTTTCTCAGAACTTCTGTAGTACAGTCACTTGAGTCACTGCTGACTGACCCTGACTGCTGTAACTCAGTACTAGTAAGTTTAAGTAAGTACTGTATTTAAACTCAGGACTGTAGTGCCACTGTTTATGATACTTATTAATATACTATGTGGCTTACAGCATTTTATGGCTGCTTAGTATTAGTTCATTGACAATCTCTATCTCTTTCTCTTATATCATTTCTGATTCTACCATGTCTGGATTACACCAAGTGCTTATCACCTTATCTCAGGAAAGTGAGATATCTCATCTCTCTGGTGGCATGCTTTCTTGGAAAGTTTCTTTTATGCTTAGAAGTAGTTTTAGTAGTGACCCATGTTTGGCTTTGGTAGCACAATGTTGGAACGAATAGCTCAATATTCTGTGCTCATAAGATATTTATATTTCTTGGTTGTAACAGGAATTATTGCTATGCCATATATGATAATTGGAATAGTTGTCCCAAAATTTGTCTGCCTTTTGCATCTTGTGTCTATTCCCTTTTAAATTTTACTAAAGTGACTTAAAAGTGTGTTACTTATTTTTATAACTTGATATTCTATTATTTATTATAGAATTTTTAACCTATAACTATATTTGTCTTTTTTGTCTACCCATTGATATAACTTCAGTTCTGCACTTATTTTCATGCTGTTGTTTATTTTACATTCTTTATTCAAAGACAGTAAATTTTGTTAAAGTTCTATTTCTTCTAGAGCTGTTAGTAACTATTAGGGCCTAATCATCAGCAAAAGTAGTTAATTTATATCTTCACACTGTGATATGGCATCCTTGCATATGTTGTCAATGTAAGTGATAAACAAGAGTGGTGACAACATGCATCCTTGTATTACTCCAAATGTTACTGTGAATGGTTCTGATATTCCTTTACCTCTTACATAACAAACTTAAACATACTATATGCATGTCATAAATGATGAGTAATATTGTGTTTGTGATAATAACTGAATAACAAAACAAGCCCTCATGTGGGAAACAACAGGTAAGAGGAAGAAAGGCCAACCCAGAGAGAAACTGAGAAAAACATTGATCAGAGAGGCAAGAGCAGCAGGAATTGGCTCCTTCAATGAGATAGAGTAACTCTAAGAGTTGCTTGCACAGAATAGAGACAAATGGCGATATTTTATAAAGATCTTTACAAGGATTGAAAACTGCTTATGTATAGATTTTTTTAATGTTAATGACTTTCAGTTGTATTTTGTATTGTTTCAGTACATACAATAAAGAAATTCTGTGTGTGCTGTTCAATGCCTATCTAAAGCCTATGAAATTAAAGACTAACTACTTTCCTTTCTCATTTTCCTTGAAGTATTGAGAGTACATAATGTTAGCTATCTTTTCCTGTTTAGTTGGCATCCCCTACTATCATGTTTCCTTGTGTTTCTAATGTTCCATTAATTTATTTTTATCATGGTTGATCCTTGAGTCCCTGGCAACTATTACGACACTATTCCAATATTTATTGATTATCATTTTTTGGCCATGTAATGAGAAGGGAACAGCTGGAGTATATTGTGACAACAGGGAAAATTGAGGGATGAAGAGATAGAGGAAAGCAAAGGGAAAAGATACCGAACAGCTTAACAGAATGGCTTGGCAAAAGGTCAACAACAGAAATGATAAATAACTGTCGAGATTGAGAGTTGTGGAGAAACATGATCACCTACACCAGCAGTATGACACTTTATGATAATGACTGTTATTCAAGATTTGTCTTGTGTGTGTGTGTGTGTGATTGATTCTTGATAATGATGATAATAATTCATGTAGTAGTATTATCATCTCTCAATAACTTTATTATAACAACTGTGGGAGATACTAACAACATACAGAGTAAGCCAACATCTAACCAACCTTATTAAAAGCCTCTATGTCAACAGCAGCTGCAGGGTCAGAACAGCAGCAGGCTACACAGACCACTTCGAAGTTAGATCAGGCATAAGACAGGGGTGCGTACTATCTCCCCTACTGTTTATTACATACATGGACCATATATGCAAGCTAGCCAACCCATCATAGACAGAGGAGATCAACGAGCTTCTATTTGCAGACAATCAAGCACTAATACATGAAACAATAGAAGACCTACAAGAACACTTAAACAAACTCAACATCCCAGGCACAAAATACAACATGAAAATCAACATCAACAAAACAGAAGTCATGAACGTCGCCAAAAATAAACAGAACATCAACATAACTATAGAAGGCAGACAACTAAAACAAGTAGAGGAATTCAAGTACCTAGGAAGTCTAATGACAAATGATAATTCTCCAACAGCAGAGATAGAATTAAGATGCAACATAGCTTGTCAAATCATCGGACAGCTATCACCACTATTGTCCAACAAGGAAATAACTCTGGAGGCAAAACGAGCACTATACAATACAATCTTCATCCCAACGTTGTGCTACCAATGCCAGACCTGGACCCTAGATGCAAGAACAATAAGAAAAATAACGTCTACAGAGATGAAATGTGTTAGATGAATGACAGGAAACAGTCTGAGAGATAAGATCAGAAATGAAGAACTGAGAAAAAAGCTAGGAATAGCCCCCGCCATAGAATATATAAGGAAACAACAGATAAAATGGTTTGGCCACATGACAAGGCAGAAAGAACAAAACACAACGAGCCTTCAACAAACGTTGTGAGAACACCAGACACAAGGGTCGACCATGAAAAATGATGGGTTGATGGAATAGTAGCACTAGGAAACATAACAGCAGCAGAGGCGAAAAGAAGAGCAAAAGACCGCAAATTATATCTCCCCTCGACCTGAAAGACAAATGGGGAAGCAAAGAGGAAGAAGAGTAACTTTATTATGACACTATTCCAGTATTAGTATTATCATCTCTCATTAACTTTATTATGACACTATTCCAGTATTAGTATTATCATCTCTCATTAACTTTATTATGACACTATTCCAGTATTAGTATTATCATCTCTCATTAACTTTATTATGACACTATTCCAGTATTAGTATTATCATCTCTCATTAACTTTATTATGACACTATTCCAGTATTAGTATTATCATCTCTCATTAACTTTATTATAACACTATTCCAGTATTAGTATTATCATCTCTCATTAACTTTATTATGACACTATTCCAGTATTAGTATTATCATCGCTCATTAACTTTGTTATGAAACTATTCCAGTTTCTATCTATCTATCTATTGACCTTTCGAGCCGTAACCGGCCCATAGGGCGTAGACCAAGATACACCTTCTCCTATATGAATTTTTGTTCTAGCAGTTTTCTTTTAAAGATATTTTATCAAATCTCGCCATCTGTCTCTGTTCTGTGCAAGCAGTTCTATCTCATTGAGGGAGCCGATTCCTGCTGCTCTTGCCTCTCTCATCAATGTTCTTCTCAGTGTCTCCCTGGTCTTCCTCTTTTTCTTTTACCTGTTGTTTCCCATATGAGGGCTTGCTTTGCTATTCGATTATTATCTCTTCTCATCACATGTCCAACGTATGACCATCGTCTTTTCTTTATTACTGAAGATATTAGTGGTTGATTGGCGATTTCTCTAATTTCCTCGTTTGTTTTGAATTCGTTCCATTCTATACCAAGTATTTTCCTTAGACATTTATTTTCGAATGCGTTCAACTTTGTTTCTATATCTCTTGTTGTTTTCCAGCTTTCACACGCATACGTAAGGGTTGATAGTACATTTGATTTGAATAGCCTAAGTTTTGTGTTTGTGCTAATGAGTTTTGATTTCCACAACTTTTCAAGGCTTCTGAAAGACATTGCTGCTTTAGCCAGTCTGATTCTAATTTCTTTGCTCGTATCCCCTTCTCGATCAATGTGACTTCCAAGATAGATGAAGTGATCGATCTCTTCTACTGGTTTGTTTTCCATGTATATTTTGTCACTTGTTGGAATTAAACTTTTCATGACTTTAGTCTTTTCATGATTGACCTCAAGCCCAATTTTGCTGGCTATTGATGATAGTTCATTTGTGTTTTCCTGCATCGTTTTTATCTGATTGCTGATGAGAACTATGTCATCAGCAAAGTCCAGGTCCTCCAAATGGTCTCCTTGTATCCATTCGATGCCTTTATTACCAGTGCAGCATTTCTTCATTATGAAGTCCATAACAATTCCAAATAACAAGGGCGATAAAATACATCCTTGTTTAACCCCAGTTTCTATTGGGAAACATTCGCTCAGTCCTTCCTCTGTTCGAACTGCACATGTGTAACCATCATACATGTCTTTGATAATATTTATGATTTTTGATGGTAAGCCATATTGCTTCAGAATTTTCCACAAAGAATCTCTATGAATACTATCAAATGCTTTTTTGAAGTCGATGAAGTTAAGTACAAAAGGTTTTTGCTTTTCAATGTGTTCCTCCAATATAAGTCGTAGAGTGAAAATGTGGTCAAGACAGCTTCTCCCTTTTCTAAACCCAGCCTGTTCTTCACGCATTACTGTATCTATTGAATCCTTTATTCTATTTAGGATGATTTTACAGAATAATTTTGAGGCAACTGACAAAAGTGTCACGCCTCTCCAATTGTTACAATCTCTAAGATTGCCCTTTTTTGGGATCTTAACAATGATTCCTTTTTTCCATTTATGAGGCGTCTTCTCTGTTTTCCAAATGATGTTGAACATTTTTTGGAGATGTATTAAATTATGGCTATCAATTGCCTTGAGGATCTCAGCTGTTAACTTATCCTCTCCAGCAGCCTTGTTATTGGTCATTAGCTTTAAGGTGGTTTCTATTTCACTCAAGGTGAAGTCATCTAAATTTACATCTAATTCTGCTGCTGGTGTTTCAGCTTCAAAATCTATTAAACTGTGAGGTAGTGGACGGTTAAGAATTTCTTTGAAGTGTTCCGCCCAACGGGCTTTTATGTCTGCGCTTGTTGTTAGCATTAATCCAGATTTGTCTAGAATTGGTGTTCCACTGGATGTATAGGTGTTTGTCAGCATCTTTTGTACAGTATAAAGAGTTCTGCTGTCTCCTGTAATTGCAGCTGTCTCTGCTTTCTCTGCCAAGTTGTCTATATAAGCTCTTGTATCTCTTCTTGCCGAACTTTTCACTTTGTTGTCTAATTCTTTGTATGTTGCTTTTGCCAGAACCTTTCCAAGATCTGTCTTTACATTAGTCATGGCTCTCTTCGCTTCTCTTCTTTCTTTGATGTTATTCCAGTTTACTGAATGTTAAACATCCATCTTTTCTCTTTGACAGTCAACATTATGGAAGCAGAGAGTCAGATTTCGATCTGGAATATCAAGCAAGAGCCAGATAATGAAGTGAGTTAAATCTATCTATCCATATATTTTCATTTCAAATCGTATATGGTACATCCAGCAGAAATGAAAAACTCTCCAATCTGATGATCCTCCGCTGTTATTTGACAGATTTTATGAATCATAATGCATCATCATCTAGCTTGTTTCTGTTGGAACTTGGCTTCTATGACAGTTACTCAGTTTTGTTGTGTCTTATTCCAGCTTGGTCAAACCCATGGCAACAATACGTTCTATATGTTTTATAGTACACTGTACAATACGCTCTGTCCTTGTGTCTTTCATGAATTGTAACAGGTGATAATACTTTGACTAGACCAGACACGCCAACAGCTTTATAACCACTTCTCTAAGAAAGTCTTTAGATCTGTCCAGTAATTCTACAACGATGGTCATATGTTGGACATGTGATGAGAAGAGATAATAACTGAATAGCAAAGCAAGCCCTCATATGGGAAACAACAGGTAAGAGAAAAGGGGGAAGACCCAGGAAGACACTGAGAAGAACATTGATGAGAGAGGCAAGAGCAGCAGGATTCGGCTCCCTCAATGAGATAGAGCTGCTTGCACAGAACAGAGACAATTGGCGAGATTTGATAAAATATCTTTAAAAGAAATCTGCTAGAACAAAAATTCAGATAGGAGAAGGTGTATCTTGGTCTAAGCCTTATGGGCCGGCTACGGCTCAAAAGGCCAATAGATAGATAGATAGTAATTCTACATGTACGTGTGAATTTATATTAAGGAAGATGGCGATGGAATCAGGGCTGCAGGTGTGAAGTTATCATATTGTTACAAAGTCCAGATGACTGGATAAACTAGCACTGGTGAGTAGGTGCAGAGTAGGTGCAAAGGAATTTCAACTATCAACAACACTGTCCATTAAATCTTTGGGATTTTAAGGACAATAAGAAAAGGTTAACTGGCTGCTTATGATAGAATTCCTGATGCTGGATCAAAGCTTTGAAATTACTGAGAGGTGCCTATCTGAAGGTTGACCACCAATAAGACTGATCTCTTTCAGCTTTTGTCCATGATTATGGGTGGTACCAGAAACAACAAATTTACAAAACAAAATGTAATGGAAGTTGTCAGACCATAGTCAATTAATCTTCAAGCACGCAGTTTTGATTGAGAGCCTTTTACACACTAATTGATTTGAAATCAGTGGATTTTTTTAGTTTGAAAGTTCGCAGACAGTTTGAAAGTTCACAGACAGTTTGAAAGTTCACAGACAGTTTGAAAGTTCAGTACTGAAGGAATTTAGGAGCACAATGAGTAATGATGTTCTTATTGTTTACTAAGAAATTACCTGTCTTCTTGTATCTTTATCTGCACGTCTTCATGCAAACCCACATTCAAATTTTACAAAATTTCCAGCATTTGCACCAGTCAGTCCCATCTCATATGTGAAACCTTGTACTCACCTTTTTTCTTGATATTCCTTCTCACTATCAAAGCAAGAGATGGAGCAGAGTGGCATTCTATGGCAGCCAACCTTTGATGTGGAGACTGAACATTATGATGATATGGTAAGTGAAGCTGTTGTCTTTGTGTACCTAATTGATCTCTTTGTTGCAGTATTTACTAATGGTGAACTTTACTCTTTCATTCTCAGGATGACAGAAATATAGAAACTCAGAGTCTTGTTCCTATAGGAGATATAAAGCAGGAAGCTGGATGTAAAGTGAGTTGATTGTGTAGTATTAAAGTCATATAGCAACAGAGTCACTCAAATGAAGTTTGGAGGATTTTGTTCTGCTCTTCATGGCACAGTTTTGTATGTTGGTCACTGAGTGAAACTAGAACAAGTATCACATCTTTCTTCCTATCTTCACTTCCTCTTGTACCCGTTTGGGTGTTGAGGGAGATACAAAGTTCTGGATCTGACCAATTTGGTGGCCTAATTTATTGTCAGTTTATGGCCAATATTTGATTTCCTTTGTTGCATCATATATCTATTTCTACATTGAGCAAATGGACCAAAGAAATGAGGCTGTAAGAATGAGGATACGGGGATCACTGTCAAAATTGTGTAAGGATGTGGTGCTGGAAGAAGATCTCACAATCACAACCGAAACCATTCGCACGACACTTAAAAGGTCACACAACACTGCTCCTGATCCAGATGATGTTTGGTACGATGACATAAGCGATTTAGCTGACGACGACTTGACAAAACTGGCCAATGAGTTTAATGCCAGCATTCGGAGTGGCCAGATTAAGGTGGAGTGGCTACATAGCTACTTACTACCGCTATCGAAGCCAAACAAGGACCATTCTCAGATCAGTGCCTACAGAATCATCACAATGCAGATCACTGCGGGCAAGCTGCTGGAGAAAATAGTTGCCCATGCCCTCACCTGTCACCATGAACAGAAACGCATATTCCTACCCACACTCGGAGGTTATAGAGATAACAAAGAGACATGGCTCAACACGGCAGTCTTTGCTTATGACGTCTTTGAAGGCTTCCACAGATGAGAAGAGACATGTGCTGCTGCTTGCTATAGGGTACTATTTGAATATCTCATGTATATGCTCCTCAAACTGGTGGTGCACCCCTTCCTCATTAGATGGATTGCTGCGGGACTGTTTCAGATGAAGGTGATACTCAGATGTGGAAGTTGGTCTTCCGAGCCAACATCCATTTTTCCAGGGCGGCCACAAGGCTCACCATTGTCACCAGTACTATTTAATGTGTACACAATAACGATCACGGAACAACAGATTGATGGGAAGGGAAGAACTATGACTTTTGCTGATGATATTCTGGTATATCGACAGGGAAGAGACAGACGGGGAATCGCCTCCACAATGCAAGACGAACTCGATCGCATTTCTTCCTGGTGTGGGTTTTCAGGTGCCTTGGTTAATCCTAATAAAGCATCATTTTCATAGTACTCCCTTAACAATCATATCGTTAATATGACCACACATGTAGTACGAATGGGAGCTGATGAGGTGACCAGGGACAAGTTGATGACATACCTCGGAGTTAAGTTTGATCGCAGCCTTTGTTTTCGGGACCACGTCGACCATGTGATAACAAAATCCTGCAAAGGATTAACCGCCTTGAAGGTCATGGCAGCTGCCAACATCGAGCAGAGGCTACTTACTCTTCTGTTCCAGGGATTAGTCCTCGCACCAATCGAGTATGCCCTGGCCATTCTTACTGTCAGTACGACTCAAATTGATAGGCCGGAGAAAATACAAAATGAAGCCATGCACATTATCCTGGGATGTACAAGGGACACTCCCTGTGTAGCAATGAGGTATCTTCTTGACTTTCCAACCATGGATGACAGAATCAAGATCTGGAGAGCACGAGCATACCTGAAGACTAGTACAGATACAGAGCATCCATTGCACCATTTGCTCAACACAGGGAAAGGTGCCAGGCTAAAAAGAGGCAAATTATAGGTGGGCTGAGCAGAAGATGTCATCAAAAAGGTCTGTGGGTTTACCAATATCAGCGTTGGTGAGGAGTGGATACCAGTGCCTACGTCATTCAAGGGACTTTCTCATGTATTGTCACACTCGACAGGAAAAGTAGGGAACAGAACCTGGTCATGGTTAATGCTGAGGTCAACTGTCTCCTCTGCGATAACACCGATGAGAAAGATGCAGTCATCTATACAGACGGATCTGTAAGACGATACCAAAGCAGTTCATGAGCATTTACAGCATGCTCGGCAGGCAGAATAGTCTACGAAGACAGTGGTGCATACGTCATGACCACGAGTAGCATGACAATGGAGGTGATGGCAGTGACCGAGGCATTCAAATGGTTAGAGTCACAAGACTACACCCATGCATGTATACTGAGTGATTCGATGAGCATGATAAAAAAGTGGAGGCGGGCTCTGTACGCATGCAATGGGTAGAGTCATTGCAGAAATCCAAAATACATAAGGTCACCTTTGTCTTTATCCCTGGACATGCGGGTGTACAGGGAAATGAATGAGTGGACAGGTTGGCTTGCTGCGCTGTCGTTGAGGACGGGCAACCAATGGATCGGGCGGACATCATCAATGCCCTATAAGATGTGGGAAGAGCACAGGACTTCGACAAACACAGATCCACATCACTTCTTCGGATGAAAGAGATTTGAGTTAAGATGGGCACAGCCAGAAATGAGAAACTTAGTAGCCGTGTAAGAAGACTTATCAACCAACATAGAACTGGAGTCGTCAGTCGCTTGACACTGAGGGACTCTGAGCACCTATGGGCATGTTCTGAGTGCAGTGATGATGACCTGCAAATAACTCAATATCTATTTCTTTGTCAATTTTTGCCATCTTCAGAAAAAAATATGTACCAAAATATTGAAAGTTTGTTACTTGTTTTATTACTTGTTGTTCTATCATCATCATCATCATCATTTGCCATACCGATTGGCATATGTGATCATGTCCTTCCACAATCTTCTATCTACAGTGCATCGTATCGATTCAGTTGTTGACTGCTTTCCATGCCATGACACTAAGCTATCCAGTATTTTGTCTCTATTTGTCTTCCACGATCTCTCTTTCATTTTATTTTGCTTGTTGTAACCAAGTATTCCAACTTTCCTCTTCTCATGATGTGCTCAAAAAAAGTTGATTATTTCTTTCTGATGTTTTTTTAGGAGCTCCCTTTTTGTATTGTATTGTTTGTCTACATTACATGATTCACTTCCATAGGTCAAAATTGGTTCTATATAGCACCAGTGAACTCTCTTTCTTACTTCTATTGACATAGATTTGTTGCATTTTCTGAAATGTTTATTTGTTCTATAGCAATGTTTAATGTCTTCTTTTGTCTACCTATTGAATTAACTTCTGTTTTTTCCATACTTGTTGCATGTTATTCATTTTACATTCTTTATTTAAGGATAATAGATTTTGCTGAAGTTCTGTTTCTTCAAAAGTTGTTAGGGTCTGGTCATCAGTTAAAAGTAGTTAATTTATATCTTCAAACTGTCATTTGGCATCCTTGCCTATTTTGTCAATGTAAGTGATAAATAATTATGTGGTGACAACAAACATCCTTGTATTACACCCTCCTGTTTTTATTTCAAGTGCTTCTGTAAGCTTCTCTTCATACACAACACAACATTTCAATCATTCATACATTGTTTTTATCAGATTAATAATCTTTTTGGGGATTCCATATTAACTCAGCAACTTCCAAACTATTACTGTGTCTAGATTTGGAATACCTTTTCATAATCTATGAATCCGATATAAAGTGGGAACTGCAGCTCTAAGCTCTGTTAATCTATATTATACGTAAGGTAGTTATTTGATCAGCACATAATCTGCTTTTCCTTAAACATGCTTGTTTATCACTCAAATGTTTTGATCTTCTTTTACTCACTCTAATTACACTTCTGCAGTCTCTATATGAGCTCTTGCAACATCTATTAAGGTGGTCACAACACTACCACAACACAACAATAAAAATTAAGCCAAACCCTCAAGACAACCATAAACGTTGGTTCACCAGGATTAGTTTTGTTCTCAGTTATCAAAACACAAATGACATCATTTGTTTTCTTATCCTTCCATCCAATTGTACCTATTCTTCTATATATCATTTCAAAGGCTTCAATTCTCTGTTCTGTTTTCTTGTCTAATGTCAATGTTTCTGCTCCATATAGGAATATTGAGAAGATGTAACATTTTGCTGTTCTTAGTTTTAGCCCTGGTGTTATTTGTTTTGATGTTTGTGTCTTCTTCATGACATTAAAATTACTTTTTGCCATTCCTATTCTTTTGTTTATTTCAGTTGTACATTTTCCATCACTGGTTATAGTATGTCCAAGATAGTTGTAGCTCTGAACTTTCTCCAGGTCTATTTCTTATATTTTGATATCCACTTGTGGGTGTTGAGTATTTTCTTTGTTTATGATCATAGTTTTAGTCTTTTTGATTTTCATATCTAGTCCATATTTTTTACTTGTCATGTTGATTTCATTAAGTAATTGTTGGAGATCTTTAGGATTTTCAGCCAGTAGTACAGTATCGTCAACATATCTTAGGTTATTGATTATCTTTCCATTAATTTGTAGGCCTGGCATCTCTATGATGTTTTTAAAGATTTGCTCAGTGTATAGATTGAATAAATCTAGGGTTAAGTTAAACTAAAAAAAAATGTCTTCGTACATGTTTGTAAGGATGTCACCATCTTGTTCTGCTATTTCCCAGGTTTCAGTAAAGTAAAACAGATAACGAGCCCCATCACACCATGTAGTGTATAGGTACTATGGTGTTAGTGACCATACTGTTTACAAACCTTTAGTGCATGATTTTTGGAATTATGGGGTCAGTATTGTGCTTTACTTTCCAAGAAAAATTCTGATACCCATTTAAGGCTGGCGAACCTGGAATCCATTAATCAGGATCAAAGCCAATCTCTTGTCCTTAGTGGTCCAGTTCACTAACTACAGAGCTATTGTGGCTCCCTCAGGTTTCAGTACATTCCACCTATTGGTAGTTCAAGATTATTGTAATTAAAAATTGGAAGGGTTAAAAAGTCAGACCTGAACATTTTGGGGCCACTGCACCAAACAAGTGGCGTTTATTGTCAGATAGGACAATGTGTTCTGTATTTGATTGAGATTGACCACAAAACTTTAACAGCTTCAATATCTAGAGTGTCAAACATTGATAACCTTGTGTAGATCAATAAGAGAGGCAACCAACAATGTAAATATTGACGTCATTGTTATATTCTCAGACCACAGTGGATGTCAAAATAGGCATATTCCCATTCCTTAGAGATTATTTGAAGAAAGGCCCTGACGATAATGTATAACAGGGAAATAGCCCCTCTGGCTATTTACATTCTCTAACACTTGATTTGGTACACTCAGGGTCAGGCTTCACGCCTTCTCGTGGACTCAAGATCTGCCGCTGCTGGTACTTCAAGGTTCAGGTTCGCCCGTTGATCAACTTCGCGTTGTGACTCTGTAGCTGACACCTCATGGCTCCTTCTTCGTAGGACACACCACCCCTTCGACAGCAGCAAGGAACAACACCAGGGCTAGTTATAACAGTTTAATCGATAAAACAGTTTGTCCATATTACCATGGCACACCGCCAATACTCATATCTCACAGTTCATAATTAGCATGTTAACACTGATGAAGGTCTCTCTTATGGTAACAATGGCGCACATCCAACAATTCACCCCAACATCTTGATACTTATGAAGGTCTCTTTTGACATGTCTAAATGTTCATTGAAAGTCTCTATATCATAATGGCTCACAGCCGACTGTTCATACCTAACATCTTGATGCTGATGAAGGCTTATATATAGTAATAGTGGCACGTAGCCGACAGTTCATACCTAACTTCTTGATGTTGATGAAGGTTTATAAATGATAATAAGGCACACAGCCGACAGTTCGTACCTAAACATCTTGATGCTGATGAAGGTTTAGAAATGATAATAAGGCACACAGCCTACAATTATACCTGCATCTTCATACTGCTGAAGGTCTCTCTTGACATAACTAATTGTTTATAGAAAGGCTCTCTAATAAGGGCTCATAGCCGAGAGCTTACACCTAACATCTTAATTGCTGATGAAGGTTTCTATTACGTCCCAATGGCTCACAGCCAAAATCATACCTGCATCTGGATACTGATGAAGGTTCTCTTGACATGAATGAATAATTGTTCATGGACGTCTCTCTAAATAAGGGCTCATAGCCAACAGCTGATACCTAACATCTTAATGCTGATGAAGGTTCTCTTGACATGAATGAATAATTGTTCATGGACGTCTCTCTGAATAAGGGCTCATAGCCAACAGCTGATACCTAACATCTTAATGCTGATGAAGGTCTCGATTTAGGAATAATGGCACACAGCCGACACTTCATTCTTAACAATGGGATTCCTGTAAAGGTCTACGTTAGACCTAGCTTTCACTAAGCTCATCTGTCTAATGTATCACATTGATCACTATCTCTTCAACAGATCCTTCCTATCCCTGTCTAGTTCATTCTTATAGCCCTAGCTATCACTCAGCTACTCGACTGCCTAGGTCTAGAGCTATTCACACACTCACCTGACAACTGTGAAACTGGTCCATCCTCTCCTTTTGCCCACAGTCCCGTTTGACTTGTGGACACAACGTCTGCATTGGGCCTCGACTTAAGCTGGACTAAACTATCTTTTCCCTTGTTCTTTCTCTTCAATTTTGGTCACTCATATACCTCGTCCCACACGCTTTCTCCTTGACCTTTCTAAATCCCGTGAATCTACTGCGCCCCCTCACTTGTCTCCCTAGACCCGCACTAATTCACTTTGTTATTCTCGTGGCCTGTCGCCTTTTAATCACACCATCTAAATTATCTCCCCTCTCAACATCTTAATTTTCATCATTACTTCCCCTTGTCCTATCTTTTATTTATCTCTCTTCTTCAAATGTGAGTATGTTTGTTTATTTGTTTGTTAAACCAAACATTTTATACAGGATGTGTCATGTTTTTGTGCTGCTTTTAAACTCAAAATTGACTGACTCAACATTTTGCAGGTTTCTATCATTAAAAAATATATATAAACCACATGATCTATTGGATAAAATTTGGGAGAGGGAAGAAATACCTAAAGACTGAAGAGAAGGTTATATGATCAAACTACCAAAGAAAGGAAGTTTACAGGAGTGCACAAATTATAGGGGAATTATGCTACTTTCAGTGCCAGGAAAAAATATTAGGCAGAATCATTCTGGAGAGACTAAAGGAGGCTATAGAGAAACACTTGAGAGATGAACATGCAGGTTTTGGGAAGAACAGATCATGTGCTGATAAATATCCACTCTACGTATAATAGTTGAACAAAGTTAGAACTACAGTCCTCACTTTATATTGGATTCATAGATGACGAAAAGGCATTTGATAGTTTAGACAGAAGAATGCTTTGGAAGTTGCTGAGTCATTACAGAATCCTCATAAAGTTAATTAACCTGATAAAACCAATGTATGAAGGAATGAAATGTAGTGTGGTGCATGAAGGACAGCTTATAGAAGTATTTGAAATAAGAACAGGAGTACGGCAGTGATGCCTTCTGTCTCCATTTCTCTTTCTACTGGCCATAGATTGGATTATGAAAATAACTAAAAACAACAGAAATGGAATCCATTGGTCACTGACCAAACAACTTGATGATTTAGACTTTGCCGATGACATAGCTCTCCTATCACACAGTCATCAACAGATGCAGGATAAAATGAGCATACTTGATGAGAAATCACAACAGCTGGGACTAAAGATTAATAGAGATAAGACCAACATTATGAGAATTAATGCAGTTGGCAATAACCAAATAAAACTAGGAGAAATACCTCTACTAGATGTACAATCTTACATATATCTTGGCAGTAATATAGATAAAGAGGGAGGAACAGAAAATCATACCAAAATAAGGATATTAAAAGCAAGATGAGCTTTCATTTCACTGGGAAACATATGGAAATCCAAAGAAATTAGGTTAAATACAAAAATAAAAATTTTCAACTCATGTGTAAAAGCGGTCCTATTATATGGCTGTGAAACATGGAGAATAACAAAATTGACAATCACGAAGGTACAGACTTTCATTAATGGATGCTTACGCAGAATAAATGGATGGAAATGGCAGGACAAAGTCACTAACGTGGAATTATGGAAATGTACCAGTCAAATACCAGTGGATAAAGAGATACAGCGTAGATGATGGCGATGGATAGGACACACACTACGGAAGCCAACTGAGAGTATTACACAACAGCCCCTTTTTTGGAATTCCCAGGGGAAAAGACAAAGAGGAAGACCAAGGAATTCTTGGAGAAGACAGATCAAAGCAGAGATGAAGATGATGGGGAAGACATGGAATGATCTTAAAAGAATTGCAAAAAAACAGAACGACTTGGAAAGTGCTTGTTTAAGACCTATGCTCCACTGGGAGCTAAAAGGTAGAGGAAGAAGAAGATATAAACCACATTTGAAACAAACATAGACATATGGGGAATATAGTTGCAGTCTGACACAAGGACGGAGATTATATATCACTTGAAGAAGAAATAGCATATGTAATGATTACTAGAAAACATGTCATGCAATAGAAACAGAAGTCCTAACATAGGCTAACAAACCACATTTAAACATAGAGAAGATATGTAGTTCTCCTTCAGATGTATTTTCAATGCTACATATCTTTGAACAGTCTAAAGCCATATGTATCATTGAGCTCAAATCATGTTTACTTCAACTCAGCTCCATACCTTTCTAAGCAGAACGAGAATAAAAATGAGACTCACATGTCCCTGAACAACAAACTATGGGAATCACTGAAGGTCTCAAACACTTTATAGTTCTTTAGTTTACAGGAAAATAAAGTTTTGTCACAATCAGAAGATCGATGTATCAACTTTGAAATTATAAGGTTTGGCAATTTCTGTAGCCAAAGCTGCAGATAAAAAACCAAATATCCAAAGTGATTACTTTGGCTGCATCTAAAGACACAGCAGGCTGGAGAGAACAATAATGGAAGGATGGTCCCAGGATGAGAAGCACTGTAGTGAGAGAACAATAATGGAAGGATGGTCCCAGGATGAGAAGCACTGTAGTGAGAGTTGAACTGAAACAAAGTTGCTTTGTTCGCTCGCTGAACTGATGACTCTGATGATGTTACCTCGCTTAAGGTCACCTCCACCTCGTCGATGATCTCCTCGCTGCTGGGCGGTGACACTGACACCACCCAGCTATGTACTGGTTTGCACCAGGTGGGCACTCTGAACCCGCCCAGCACAGCTGCAAGATGATGATGATTACAACTGGTACTGGCGGTCACACTGAAACCCCCAGCACCTTCTTGGTTGGCCCCAGGTGGTCTTTCTGAAACTACCCGGAGCTGCTGCAGTATGATGATGATGATCAACAGCCCAGGACCATTCAGGTTATTCTGAGCTCACCCTGGTGTTCTCTGGTAGGAGGTCATTCGCTCCCATATGGCTCCTTGATCGCATAATCTGTACTTCACGTTGTGCTGCTGTTACCTGCAACCCCGTTGGCCCGTTCTTCACGAAGGTAATATAGTGCCAAGACAAATGATGAAATCAACTCTCTTGAACAGAAACACAATTGAATTTATTTACAACCGGACCACATGCGTGGCCTCAACAAGACATCTGTAACATCATGGCATGATATACAACACTCTGGATCTTATAAAGCCGTCACCCTCTACACACGGTCGACGCTATGCTGTCCTTAAGATCTCTTGCACACTCGTGTACACACATGATTCTGATTAATGTCACTAGGCAACTAACAACCATCTATATATGGTAGGAACAGTTTATTCCCTAATGTCTCTTGCACAAATCTTGTACATAAATGGTTCTCATTATTGTCTCAATGCTGCTACCATCGTCCACACATGGTCGAAGCTATGATATAGATATATATACATTCTCTACTGTCTCTTGTACATATCTTATACACAAATGGTTCTGCTTAATATCTCTATGCGGTTAACAACCGTCTATACATGACAGGAACTGTCTGTTCCCTAAATCTCTTGCACATCGTGGTACATGATAGATTCACATTATCGTCTATTAACGGTCACTCTAGCCTAGACTGACAAAACTCATGTACTACAATTTGTAGCTACACTACATTGCTAATTGACTGGAGTATCACAACTCTTTCTGTCAATCATACCTAGTTATGTCCATGACACTGGACTCTAGCTAGTTCATGTAATCACTTAGTATCACATTTTAATATCATTACCACCTAGTTGAACACAAGTAATTATTTCCTGAGACCTTACTAACTTAATCTCACAGCCTTATCACTTACTGTCCTTTTAGAAGACATTTCCACATCTTAACATAGAAGCTAACCTTCCAGCTAACGGTACCGTATTTTCAACATGACAATCCGTCCACAAATAGCGCCCGCTGTCTGTCAAATGACCGTTCACTCGTACAACCTTTTCTCCTCTGACTTTAGTCTCGCTTTTGAAAAACCTTTGTCTCGAACACGCACTCTTCCTATTTCTCGTGGATCATGAATTGTCTCCCGATCTCGTCTCATCTGACGACCTATCCCCTCACCGAACTCTATCACTCCCTAATTACCCACTGTTTCAGAATAACATTCATGCTGACAGTTACTTTTTGGACCTGCTAACAATAGCAGAATGCCTAGTAACACTTTCAGTTTGTTTATTGTTGTTTTGTCTATTCTTTGAGTTTGTTGAGCATTCTTTAATCTTCTAGCATTTATCTCAGTATTTCTATAAATAAGCACTTGCTCCAACATCTCATGCTTGATAAAAATACAACAAAAACAAAATGCAAATAATTCGCTTCCTATTTGATTGGTAGTTATAAGAAATAGAAAAACAACTCAGTACTTTTCTTTCAACACTTTGAGATCTTACAATAAATGAAACACATTATCATCAACTTACCATTAATAAGAAACCACATTCATATGGTGCAACCATAATTTTCATAAAACATTAGTTGTATTTCAAAAATGAAAACACACCTGGTTGCAATGATGCATCACAAATCACTGGCATGGAAAATTTGGGAGTTACATGGCAGAAAAAAGAAGTATGCTCTACTGTAGATTTAAAACATTATGAATTTTGAAATCATTTTTATGATTGATCATAATCTATGGTTAGGAACAGCAATGTTGGATGAGGACCCTGCCATTTGATGCCTAGGATTTTTCTTTGGCATTGCAGACAGAATGAACTGTTCTGTTGTTTTTGATGAGCATATCTGTACTGGCTGTGATATATACAAGGCGTTAGTAGCCTTCAACATCTTTATTTATTTTCCTAATATAAAAATACCATGGCCACAAAGATAATCTGTTTAGATGTGAGCTAAAGTTTCATGGATAATAAGATATTTAGAGTTTGGGACATTTCAGATGGTGGAGCTTAGGTCTTCATAAAACTGGTCTTTGATATCTGGTTTTACACAGAGTGTTGGAGTATCAACATTGAAATGTTTTATTGGTCCTGTGGTATGGATAGAATATGGTTAGTGCCATTTACTGGTGGCTCCTTGGGTAGCCTATGTGTTTTTATGGCAAGGCATAATCTAAAATAGCCTTTTGATTCTTCTGTACGATTGACTTCTCAAAATAAAGTGTTATATCTTGTTCTCTGTAATTGACTCATTGTTGACAAGACTTGTTTCTTGAAGTGACATGATTTCCAAATGCAGTCTTTAATTTTGCTGTTTATAATGGTTGTTTTGTGGATGTCATTGATCTGCTCAAGAGAAACCAGGATTGATACTACAGCTTGCAATTCAAAAAGCTGAAACCTTCTATTTTATGTGATTATTTGGCTTCCATGTTGATTGGACATGTTGAGATGATCTTTCCTTAAAACAAGCTAGGTCTTGGTGTATTTAGATTATGTGTTGCCTTCACCTCAGAATCTCCCATTTAATTTATTTGGTTCATTCTGGCCATGCTAATCTAACTGTAGAGGATGCCAAAGGAGAATTGTATTAGATCACTAACTGACCCAGGTCTCTACTCTGGGTATTCTGTTTGGGATTTGCTCCCTTAGTCATAGCCCTTTCTGATACTACCCCAGAAGACAACAAGGTCATGATACTGATTTTAAAGGTAAACGGTCCAAGATAAACTAACAATAATCTCTATTGATTGCTTTGTATACCAGGGAGCATAAATTGGACTAGTTAAGTATTATTTCTAAATACACAACTGGTTTTGTTATTTATTTAAATTGTTACATAGAAATGTTAGTTATGGTCACACATTTGAAAGCTTTAAATTCAACAAATGAAAATGTAAGAATTATAAGAGTAATGTCCCACGACAACATTTTATTTTGTTATAAAGTTTTTAAAAATTTAAATCAATATCTTTTCTCAGGAAGGTCAAGGTGTAGGCTGCAGTCAAGATACTGGTCTCAATGTGGTAAATAACAGTAATCCTGGACAAGTGACAGATAAAGAGAAGGTACTTCAGTCTCAAGATTGTGAGGCTCATAATGATGATTATCAAAGTGAAGATCTGAGAACATGCAAAAGGAATCATACAGGAGAGGAACCTTACAAGTGTAATATGTGTGGTCTAGGTTTTACTGAAAACAGCGAACTAAAAGATCACAAGAGAATACATACAGGAGAAAAACCTTACAAGTGTGAAGTGTGTGGTGTAGGTTTTGCTAATAGTAGCAAACTAAAATATCACAATAGAACACATACAGGAGAGAAATCTTACAAGTGTGATATTTGTGGTCTAAGTTTTGCTTACAGTAGCTCACTAAAACGTCACAAGAGAAAACATCCAGGAGAGAAACCTTACAAGTGTAATATGTGTGGTCTAGGTTTTACTGAACACAGCAAACTAAAAGATCACAAGAGAATACATACGGGAGAAAAACCTTACAAGTGTGAAGTGTGTGGTGTAGGTTTTGCTGATAGTAGCAAGCTAAAATATCACAATAGAAAACATACAGGAGAGAAACCTTACAAGTGTGATATGTGTTTTGAAGGTTTTGCTGATAGTCGTAAACTAAAATATCACAAGAGAAGACATACAGGAGAAAAACCTTACAAGTGTGATATGTGTGGTGTACGTTTTACTGATGGTGGCTCACTAAGACGTCACAAGAGAATATATACAGGAGAGAAACCTTACAAGTGTGATATGTGTGGTGTAGGTTTTGCTTATAGTAGCTCACTAAAACTTCACAAGAGAAAACATACAGGAGAGAAACCTTACAAGTGTGGTTTTTGTGGTGTAGATTTTACTGATGAAAGTAGTCTGAAACATCACAAGCGAAGGCATACAGGAGAGAAACTTTACAGATGTGATATGTGTGGTGCAAGTTTTATCTTCAAGAGCTATCTAATAAGGGATATTAGAAAACATACAGGAGAGAAACCTTACAAGTGTGATATGTGTGGTGTAGGTTTTGCTTATAGTAGCAGGCTAAAAGATCACAAGAGAAGACATACAGGAGAGAAACCTTACAAGTGTGATATGTGTGGTGTGGGTTTTGCTTATAGTAGCTCACTAAATCATCACAAGAAAAGACATACAGGAGAGATACCTTACAAGTGTGATATATGTGGTGTGGGTTTTGCTAATAGTAGCACACTAAAAGATCACAAGAGAAAACATACAGGAGAGAAATCTTACAAGTGTGATATGTGTGGTGCAGTTTTTTTTAGTAAAGGCAGTTTAAAACGTCACAAGAGAAAACATACAGGAGAGAAATCTTACAAGTGTGATATGTGTGGTATAGGTTTTATTGATAGAAACAGTCTAAGGCATCACCTGCGGAGGCATACAGTAGAGAAACTTTACAGATGTGATATGTGTGGTGCAAGTTTTTTCTTCAACAGCCTTCTAATAATGCACATGAGAAAACATACAGGAGAGAAACCTTACAAGTGTGATATGTGTGGTGTATGTTTTGCTGATAGTAGTTTACTAAAACGTCACGAGAGAAGTCATACAGGAGAGAAACCTTACATGTGTGATATGTGTGGTGTATGTTTTGCTGATAGTAGTTTACTAAAACATCACAAGAGAAGTCATACAGGAGAGGAACCTTACAAGTGTGATATATGTGGTGTTGGTTTTACTAAAAGTAGTACACTGAAACATCACAAGCGAAAACATACATAAGAGAAACTTTATAAATGTGATATGTGTGGGGCAAGTTTCATTTGCAAGAGCATTGTAACAGAGCATACTAGAGAATATACAGGATATATAACCTAGAAATGTAGTATGTGCGGTGTAATTGATGTCTGTAATTTAGGCTTAGCTGACAATAATAAACTAAAATGTCACAAAAGAAAAACATGCAGGAGAGAAACCTTACTTTTGTGAAGTTTGTGGTTTAGGTTTTTATGAAGGAAGCAGCCTAATGCAGCACAAGAGTAAACATACAGGAGAGAAACCTTACAAATGTGATGAAAGTTTTACTCAAAGAAGCAGTCTATTACAACACAAGAAAAAACATATAAGAAAGAAACAATACAAATGTGATCTTTAAGATATGGGTTTTTTTCTGATTGATACAATTTGTAATGTTACTAGAGAAAACATACAGAAGACAACTTTTACAAACATAATGTGTGATGTAGGTTTTGCTCAAACAAACCATCTAATAACATACAGGAGAGAAACCTTACAAATGTGATGTAGGTTTTGCTCAAACAAACCATCTAATAACATACAGGAGAGAAACCTTACAAATGCGATGTGTGTGATGTAGGTTTTGCTCAAACAAACCATCTAATAACATACAGGAGAGAAACCTTACAAATGCTTTTTGATTTGTTTCAATTTAGAGTGTAAATCTTACACCAATCAATATTGAACATCATCCATACTAAGACGACCAATATCTCCACAAGTCTTCACATACAGGACTCAATTGTAACTGATGGGATGTGTGTGGTATGTCATAAGAGGCGACTAAGGAGGTTGATCGATGGCTTGACAAGTTGTCATTGTAAAAAGCATTGTTATGGAAACAGACCATAGATTTTAGAAGCAGTGATCTCTGCAATATGTGCCATTTTGGCACGCAAGGTTTCTGTTTTTGAGATTGTGATTCTGCCCTATGTGCTGTCTTTGGCTCGAAAGGACAATAGATATATAGATAGATGGGTGTGGTGTAGTATTTGCTTATTGAAATGTGTTTGAAACAAAATTAAAGTTGGTTTAAAGAGCTTCATGTTGTGTTTAGTGAAGCACAGTTTTTATGTCATTTTAAAATACAAGAAAAAACAATATAGATTTACAATTTGTTTTTGTTTTCCTTGTATCAGAAACAATACAGCTAGTGACACACTTGTCTTGTCCATGCTACACCATCACACACATATTTTAGATAGTGACACACTTGTCTTGTCCATGCTACACCATCACACACATATTTTAGATAGTAGCACACGTGTCTTGTCCATGCTGTCAGGCCAGGATTAACAATATCATACCTACTACAGCTATAGACTAATTCATCAATACAACCTGTATCTTGTCCATGCTGTGAGGCCAGGATCAACAATATTAAACCTACTACTGCTATAGACTAGTTCAGCAATACAACCTATATCTTGTCCATGATGTGAGGCCAGGATCAACAATATCAAACCTACTACTGCTATAGACTAATTCATCAATACAACCTGTATCTTGTCCATGCTGTGAGGCCAGGATCAACAATATTAAACCTACTACTGCTATAGACTAATTCATCAATACAACCTGTATCTTGTCCATGCTGTCAGGCCATGATCAACAATATCAAACCTACAACTGCTATAGACTAGTTCAGCAATACAACCTGTATCTTGTCCTGGTTACTCAGGAGAGGCCAAGACAAGGGAAGTAAACCCAAACATAAAGTAAGAAGCAGAGACCCCAAGATGGTTAGTGATCTGTTATTGATCCTTTCCAGCATTTTCTACAGTCAAACTGGTACCAAGCAGAGTTGTGTTCTCTTGGAATGAACCAGTGAGACTGAAAGTTGGAAGTCTGGGCAACACAGAATCTCCATACACCCTGCCCCAGCTTGTGTTATAGAAAATCATCTCAGCATCAACTATTCAATCATCATAGAAGACACACAATCATAGATTTAGGAAGGGCCAGCATTTTAAATTGTGAGCCTGGTCTCTCAGAAAATCTTGGGCTGATCAATGACATCTGCCATCATAAACTATGATCTTCAAAGACATGGGCATTGTGACACTTCAAGATAGATGTCTTGTTGATGATGAATCAAACAGAGAACAAGACTTTTTTTTTTTTCCTCTATTGGTAGGACTATTTTATACATTGTTCAATGTGAGGCCTGTTTTAAAAAGAATTTATGGAGACATCCAATGTCCCAGTACTGGCATTTTAAAATAGAGTTATTGTCCATATTTTGTTAGCATTCTGGGTCAACACTACACCAGGTTATATTTCTCTTATTGAAAAAAATGTTTGGTCTCATTAAGTTTTGGTGACATGGTCAACACTACACCAGGTTATATTTCTCTTCTTGAACAAAATGTCTGGTCTCATTAAGTCTGGATGACATGGTCAACACTACACCAGGTTATATTTCTCTTCTTGAACAAAATGTCTGGTCTCATTAAGTCTGGATGACATGGTCAACACTACACCAGGTTATATTTCTCTTCCTGACTAAAGTGTGGTGCTATATAAAACGAATTCTGACCTATGGAAGCGGCTCATGGACAGTGGACAAACAAATGAATAAACACGGTTGAAGACCACAGAAATGGGATTTCTCAGAATGATGGGTTGGAGACCACAGAAATGGGATTTCTCAGAATGATGGGTTGGAGACCACAGAAATGGGATTTCTCAGAATGATGATAGTTCTCCGGACAGCCAAAAAGATAAACTGAGAAATTCCCAAAGAGGCCAACACAAAAAGGGGCCTTCTAAAAAATACCAGAAAGAAACAAACAACATTTTTCGGGCATTTCATAAGATGATGAAAGTTGGAATATTTGGTTACAACTGGCAAAATATAAGGTAAGAGAGATCGCGGACGGCAAAGAGCGAAGATATTAGATTGCTTGTGTCATGACATGGAAAACAGCCAACAACGAATTGATATGATGCACTGTGCATAGAAGATTGTAGATGGACATGATCGCCTATACCAACCGGTATGGCACATATTGATGATGACCATAGATCGCGATATTTCACTTATTGTGTCGTGATTTTATGTGCTGTCCTGAGTTCTCTTGCCTATCTCTAGATAGTGTCTGTCCACTTTGACCTGTGCCTGTCTCTACTTCGTATACCTGGCATATTCCCCTCCTGTATGTTATCGTCTCTTTGTATCTCACAGTTTATTTGTCTTCATTGAATTGTGGGGGCTTTGTTCTAGAGGTGAGGTGTTGACCTCTGGGCAATGATATCCCGGTTCTAATTATTCTCTTCCAATCCACAGACCACTTCAAAATTAGATCAGATGTAAGACTGGGGCTCGTACTATTCCCCCCTGTTTATTACATGCTTGGACTATATATGCATGTTAGCCAACACATCAGAAGTAGTGGAGATCAACGAGTTTCTATTTTCAGATGACCAGGCACTGATACATGGAAAAATAGATCTACAAGAACACTTAAATAGGCTCAACAGAACAGGGACAAACTACAATATGAAAATCATCAAAACAGCGATCATGAATATCGCAAAAGAGAAACAACATAACTATAAACGGCAGACAACTAAAACGAGTAAACGAGATTTAATACCTAGGAAGTCTAGTGACAAACTACAATTCACAAACAACAGAAATACACTCAAGATGCAACAAAGCTTGTCAAATCATTGGACAGCTATCACCGCTATTGCCCAACAAAGAAATAAATCTAGAAGCAAAACGGGCACTCGACAATACAATCTTCATCCCAACGTTGTGCTACCAATGCCAGTCCTGGACCCTAGATGCAAGAACAATAAGACAAATATCCTCTACTGAGATGTAATGTGTTAGACGAATGCCAGGAAACAGTCTGAGAGATAAGATCAGAAATGAAGAACTGAGAAAAGTGCTAGAAATAACCCCTGCCATAGAATATATAAAGAAACAACAGATAAAATGGTTTGGCCACGTATCAAGCCAGAAAGATCAAAACACAACGAGCCTTCAATAAATGTTGTGAGAACATCAAACGCAAGACCCGACCACGCAAAAGTTGGATTGACGGAATATTAAAAACACCGGGAAACAACAACCGCAGCAGGGCGAACAGAAGAGCAAAAGCCCGCAGGTTATATATCTTCTCCCACCCCCCCCCCCTTTTCCAGACATTCAAAGGCAAATGAGGAAGGAAAGAAGAAGAATCCACAGTTTCTTCAAAGTTTTACTCTCCTTCGATCTCTGTTAAAGAAAACCGACTTCTACTCTATCCTTCGATCTCTGTTAAAGAGAACCGACTTCTATCCTTCGATCTATGTTAAAGAAAACCGACTTCTATCCTTCAATCTATGTTAAAGAAAACCGACTTCTATCCTTCGATCTCTGTTAAAGAAAACCGGCTTCTATCCTTGAATTTCTGTTAAAGAAAACCAACTTCTATCCTGTGATCGATGTTAAAGACAACCGACTTCTATCCTTGGATCGATGTTAAAGAAAACCGACTTCTATCCTGTGATCGATGTTAAATAAAACCGACTTCTATCCTGTGATCGATGTTAAAGAAAACCGACTTCTATCCTTCGGTCTCTGTTAAAGAAAACCGACTTCTATCCTTGGATCGATGTTAAAGAAAACCGACTTCTATCCTTCGATCTATGTTAAAGAAACCGACTTCTATCCTGTGATCGATGTTAAAGAAAACCGACTTCTATCCTTCGATCTATGTTAAATAAAACCGACTTCTATCCTGTGATCGATGTTAAATAAAACCGACTTCTATCCTGTGATCGATGTTAAAGAAAACCGACTTCTATCCTTGGATCTATGTTAAAGAAAACCGACTTCTATCCTGTGATCGATGTTAAATAAAACCGACTTCTATCCTGTGATCGATGTTAAAGAAAACCGACTTCTATCCTTCGATCTCTGTTAAAGAAAACCGACTTCTATCCTTCGATCTCTGTTAAAGAAAACCGACTTCTATCCTTCGATCTCTGTTAAAGAAAACCGACTTCTATCCTTCGATCTATGTTAAAGAAAACCGACTTCTATCCTTCGATCTCTGTTAAAGAAAACCGGCTTATATCCTTGAATTTCTGTTAAAGAAAACCAACTTCTATCCTGTGATCGATGTTAAAGACAACCGACTTCTATCCTTGGATCGATGTTAAAGAGTACCGACTTCTATCCTATGATCGATGTTAAAGACAACCGACTTCTATCCTTGAATCTCTGTTAAAGAGAACCGACTTTTATCCTTCGATTGAATGTTAAAGAGAACCGACTTTTATCCTTCGATTGAATGTTAAAGAGAACCGACTTTTATCCTTGAATCTCTGTTAAAGAGAACCGACTTTTATCCTTCGATTGAATGTTAAAGACAACCGACTTCTATCCTTGAATCTCTGTTAAAGAGAACCGACTTTTATCCTTCGATTGAATGTTAAAGAGAACCGACTTCCATCCTTCTGGATAATGGCGATAAAAACAGGAGGTACCGTGTCCGCTCTGCCCACGTTAGAACCATTGTCCTTTTAAAATCTTTAGAAAAGAGTAAACCAAAATGACCCTTGTATGGGCAACAAAGTGGATCATTTTTGTTTTAGAAAACCAATGCCGGAGACGGATGCAATGAAAGACTCAACAACGGTGAGTGCTTAAGAATAAGATGTTCAAATTGTGTTTAAATAGATTTGTTCTTCATTTTTAGAACTTTTAAAGTTGAAAGCTTTAATGTTGCTTTTCTTGTCAGTCCACTCAATTGTTCACATTCTTTTATAAATCTGTATTCCAAAGGTTTCAGTTTTCTTCTTTGTTTTCCTATATAATGCCCGTGTTTATGTACCGTACATGGGTGGAGTAGGTATAACACTTGATTCTAATTTCTCAAAGTATATACTCGTCGATTATTTTATTTTTGAGCGCTTCCTTCCATGTATTTTGTTTCCTAGCGTCCACCCAACTACTGTCTTTTGTCCTTTCGAGCTGAAGATGACACATAGATCAGAAATTCTAGACCCTTGTGTTTGATGTTCAATGTTATCATGTGTTAAAGCTTGCACAAGACCTGCATTGTATCTCGCCACATGTTTCTTTTTGGCGAGTTACTCAATCTTGGCGGGGGATCTGATGCCTGTTGATGTTGCTCATACCAATGTTCTTTTTAGCGTTTCTCTAGGTCGAAGTCTTTTTTCTTTTACCCTCTGGTTCCCATTTGAGAGCTTGCTTTGAGATTATCATTTTGTCTTCTCTTTTCACAAGACCAACATATAACCAGGGAATAGGTAAATCATTGCATTGCTGTTTGAAGTCAAGCTGGTATCAAGGAAAAAGTGGTGGGGTGTAACGTACATTCCTACAAGGTGTGGTGACAGCTTTGTAAATAAGAAACATAAGAAAATACTGACGTTTCTGCCTACATGCGATCTTTTTGCAGAAAATGAGACCAACACATGAGGACAAAGGGAAAGAAAAGATAAACTCTACAATATATAGAGTGAGCGGGACAAGTTAGTCAAAAAGAGATAAGAAGAAGGATAATAAATTAGATGATAAAATAAAAGGGAGATGGACTACATATTAAGATAAAAAAAACTGATAATATATTTTTAAAAATACGTGAGCTACAAAATATAGTAAAAATAATGGGAGACTGATCTGAAGCGATCTAGAAGTACATTGTGTGGATGATAGAAGTTAAATGCGGATGTGATAAGACGTGAAAAAGGGAAGAGGGACCGGCGCACAGTCACGTGATTAGAGGAGAGTTGTCATAGGAGTCGCAGATGATGATAAAAAGGTGTGAATGTTGGTCACAAATTTGACGGGTATCGGCTGAGCTAGAACAATATATACTAGGGTATATAACATATGGGGGAATCATAGGAAGAAGAGGTATGTATTCCACTGGCACGGGCGGTTGAGCAATTATAGATTTTAATTCGTGTGCAGTGATACCGAGGTCTTCTATAACTAAAGAACCAATAGGAGGAAGAGGTATGTATTACAGCACTCAGAAAAAATGACAAATAAACAACAGAAAAAAAACAACAAAGAACAATATATGGTCCGAAGCAGGATCGAACCCGTACTCCATGGCACTGCGTCTTGCCACGATAAGCCGATTTAGTTATCTAGATTCATTTATTATTTGTCTCCTATATAACATATTTGCCCGTGTGTTACCAGGGCCTCATTATGTGGGAGGTAAAGAATAGTGACACTGTGACCTTCCAGGCATGTCGTAAGAGGCGACTAAGGAGGTTGATCGATGGCTTGACAAGCTGTCATTGTAAAAAGTATTGTTATGGAAACAGCGCCATAGATTTTAGAGCAGTGATCTCTGCAATATGAGCCATTTTGGCACGCAAGGTTTCTGTTTTTGAGATTGTGGTTCTGCCCTATGTGCCATCTTCGGTTCGAAACGACAATAGATAGATATAACATATTACCGCCATCTTCTCTTGATTATAGATGACATTGTTGATGTTTTGTTATATCTGTCTTTTTCTTCACTAGACTTGGATTCATTTCAGTGAACGCAAAGCATTTTCCAGACCCATTTGTTTTCTACTTCTTTTACTGTTTTCCAGCTCTCGCATGCATAAAAGTGGATAATACATTAAAAAAAAAATGCTGGTCTTTGTTTTTGTGCTTGGTAGTTTTGAGTTCCATATTTATCAAGGCTTCTGAAAGTCATTGCTGCCTTCACTATTTTGATTCTAATTTCTATCTGTGTCTTCTCCTTGATCTTTGCAGCTTCCAAGATATACAAAGTGATCTACTTCTTCCACAACTGAAGTCACAAACATTCCTTTTCGTCTTTCATTCTTTACGAAAACATTAACTTGACGTAGATGCTTTGTTTTGTGGTTTGTAGCTGGAATGTGATATTTTCACTTTTTGGTCCAACAAATTGTTTACTACTGGATTGTCTTTCCTCTTTACTTCCACTCGCTTGCTACTGAGATGGTTAGTCTGTTTCTAGGCGCACTACTTGGAGGTGGCGTAGGGTCTAGATCAGTTCTTTTGTTCCCCGATCCTGACGCAGCAGTCAGCTGTGGATCGTTGGCCGCTCTAAACTTAGCTTCTAATAGGCGTCTCGGAGCTCTATGCCGATCTGATAGAGAAAGTGTAGAATGGCGTCTATATTAATTATAATCTAATGAAATGTGAATATTGACGAACTGTATTCGTGGAAGCTATATGGAGATTGTCTATATACAATCATGTAGGACCTTTTAGACGTCAACATTGTGTCTATCATTCCTACGAAGGCAACACTTCTCATACCAAAGACATCAGTCCTGAAACTCTCAAAGCATTGGTTGTGTATATGAGAGACAGAAGTTCTGGAGACAGAACGAACTTTATTTTCTGAGTAATGGATAACCTAAACTCTTCTAACATGACAAGATAGAGTGGAGACACGTCAGTGGAAAGTAAATATTGAGATTAATGTTTGGCTTTTTTCTGGCTTTTATGAACCGCGATTGACCTTGTTTTCTGAATCACAATTTTTTCGCTCCAATTTTTTACAGAATGTTGTAAGTTCGTTTAAATATTATTACTCATTGTTTGTGTTAAACTGGATTTGAAGCATTAAATATGATGTTTTCATTGTAGATTTGTTAACTTTTTTTTTTCTGGCTTATCACAATTGTATTTGGCCTTTATTGTTGTTGTTAGGCTTTACAATACCAATCTGGCAACCCAGGACCTGTGTTTCTGCCATAGGACGAGGTTGGTCTTCTGTTGAGCCGAGAGTAAGGTTTGTTTTTATGATTGTTGTGTAAACCCACTGATAGTTTCATCTTTGATACAAGACGTTCTGTTTGACTCCAGTATACACGCCTGCTCACAAATTCTTGCAACCTTTTCTTTCTTCACTTCCGACATTCTCACTTGTACTTGTTGTTGCCGTTCGGGAGTCTTGGAACTTGGAAGTTACAAAGTTCTGGTTCTCGTCTTTTCCTTTTGGCGGTCTCACGTTCTCACTGGACTCACTCATTGTCAGTCGATATTGTAGCGTTTCTTTGGGGTTGTCTTTCCATCTTAATCTGGGTCTGCCTCTTACTTTTCGCCCTTCTCCTCTTGTATGGTAAGAAATCACACGGCATTATAACAAAATGGTTATAACAGGGCCCGGTATCACTGCAAACAAATTAACATCCATAAATTATATAAAATGATTAAAAATGATAATTGATCAACCGCCCGTGGAATCGTCCGAATTACTATCAACTATCAACTATCTCATCTCCCAAACAAAGAAAGGCAACTGTAGTCCCCATCATGTTTAACTCAACTAACTGGGCAAACAACTTTAATATTCTAACATTATAAACATATCGTTCTGGGCAAACTACTTTTAATTTATTATTTATGTGTCGTAAAACGATAGTTTTTATTATTATTCAATCAACATTGAGTGCCGTCTCACCCATCGAAAGTTGGCTACCATGGAGCTCCATTCCGTTCTGCCTCTTGCTTTGATGGTGCAGATTGTTATAGGTTGACATGTCGAGTCCATCTTTTGATGTTACTCGTCCATGTTAGTCTTGGACTACCTCTTTTCCTTGCATATTCCCTTACAATATTACTTTTATTAGGCTGTTGTGTCTTTTAAATTTTAACATGCCCCCAAAATTTCATTTGTCTTGTGCACCCTTGTATTATTACTCCAGATGTTACTGCAAATGGTTCTGATAATCCTTTACCCCTTACATAACAAACTCAAACATACTATATGCATGTCATAAATAATGAGTAATATTGTGTTTGTGATAATAACCACATAACTAAGCAAGCTCTTATGTGCGAAACAACAAGTAAAGAGGAAAAGAGGCTGACTCAAAGAGACACTGAGGAAAACATTGATCAGAGAGGCAAGAGCAGCAGGAATTGGCTCCTTCAATGAGATAGAGTAACTCTAAGAGTTGCTTGCACAGAACAGACAAATGGCGAGATTTGATAAAAGATCTTTACAAGGATTGAAAATTGCATATAGATCTTTTTTTTATGTTAATAACTTTCAGTTGTATTTTGTATTGTTTTAGTACATACCATAAAGAAATGCGGTGTATGCTATTGAATGCCTACTACCCTAAAGCCTATGAAATTAAAGATCAACTACTTTCCTTTCTCATTTACCTTTAAGTATTGAGAGTACATAATGTTAGCTATTTTTCCCTGTTTAGTTGGCCTCTCCTAAGATTATGTTTCCTTGTGTTTCTAATGTTCCATTAATTCATTTTTTTATCATGGCTGACCCTTATATTTTTTATATAATTAGTACAACACTATTCCAATATTTATTAATCATTATTGTTTAGCCATGTAATGAGAAGGGGACAGCTGGAATATATTGTGACAACAGGGATAATTGAGGGATAAAGAGATAGAGGGAAGCAAATGGAAAAGATCCCACACAGCTTAACAGAATGGTGGCTTGGCAGAAGGTCAACAACAGAATGATAAATAACTGTTGTGATCAAGAGTTGTGGAGAAAAATGATCACCTATGCCAACAGTCTGGTACATGATGATATTGATTCCAGTATTAGTAATATCATCTCTCATTAACTTTATTATGACACTATTCCAGTATTAGTATTATCATCTCTCATTAACTTTTTTATGTCACTATTCCAGTATTAGTATTATCATCTCTCATTAACTTTATTATGACACCATTCCAGTATTAGTATTATCATCTCTCATTAACTTTATTATGACACTATTCCAGTATTAGTATTATCATCTCTCATTAACTTTATTATGTCACTATTCCAGTATTAGTATTATCATCTCTCATTAACTTTATTATGAAACTATTCCAGTATTAGTATTATCATCTCTCATTAACTTTATTATGAAACTATTCCAGTATTAGTATTGTCATCTCTCATTAACTTTATTATGACACCATTCCAGTATTAGTATTATCATCTCTCATTAACTTTATTATGACACTATTCCAGTATTAGTATTATCATCTCTCATTAACTTTATTATGACACTATTCCAATATTAGTATTATCATCTCTCATTAACTTTATTATGAAACTATTCCAATATTAGTATTATCATCTCTCATTAACTTTATTATGACACCATTCCAGTATTAGTATTATCATCTCTCATTAACTTTATTATGACACCATTCCAGTATTAGTATTATCATCTCTCATTAACTTTATTATGACACTATTCCAGTATTAGTATTATCATCTTTCATTAACTTTATTATGACACTATTCCAGTATTAGTATTATCATCTCTCATTAACTTTATTATGACTCTATTCCAATATTAGTATTATCATCTCTCATTAACTTTATTATGACACTATTCCAGTATTAGTATTATCATCTCTCATTACCTTTATTATGACACTATTCTAGTATTAGTATTGTCGCCTCTCATTACCTTTATTATGAAACTATTCCAGTTTACTGAATATTAAACATCCATCTTTTCTCTTTGACAGTCAACAATATGGAAGCAAAGAGACACATTCTAATCTGGAATATCAAGCAAGAGCCAGATAATGAAGTGAGTTGAATCTATCTATCCATATATTTTTATTTCAAATCGAAGATTATACATCCAGCAGACATGAAAAACTCTCCAATCTGATGATCCTCTGCTGTTATTTGACAGATTTTATGAATCATAATGCATCATCATCTAGCTTGTTTCTGTTGGAACTTGGCTTCTATGACATTTACTCAGTTTTGTTGTGTCTTATTCCAGCATGGTCAAACCCATGGCA
Organism: Megaustenia siamemsis; assembly: GCA_032433765.1. Classification (NCBI taxonomy): domain Eukaryota; kingdom Metazoa; phylum Mollusca; class Gastropoda; order Stylommatophora; family Ariophantidae; genus Megaustenia; species Megaustenia siamemsis. The sequence goes on from JAVIAB010000159.1 coordinate 16,522,517, forward strand.
ACAATACGTTCTATAGTTCCCACAGAACAAATTGCTCTGTCCATCGTGTAATATTATCCCCTCCTTCATGAAAAAAAAATGGCTGATAATACTTTCTACTAGACCTGACATTCCAATGGCTTTTATAACCACTTCTCTGAGATGGTCTTTTGATCCAGTACTTCTGTTAACATGCACAAGTGTATTTAGATTTAGGCAGATAGCAGTGGAATCGGGACTGTAGGTGTGAAATTCTCATATTGTTACAAAATTCTGATGACTGGATAAACTAGCACCTGTGAGTAGGTGCAAAGTAATATCAATTATCAGCAACACTGACAGTTCAATCTTTGGGATCTTAAGGACAATAAGAAAAGTTTAATTTGCTGCTTATGATAGATTTCTCAATGCTGGAACAAAGATATAAAATTACTGGGAGGAGCCTATCTGAAGGTTGACCACCAATAAGACCGATCTCTTTCAGGTTTATTCCTGATTATTATTTGTCTGCTTGTATCTTTAACTGCACATCTTCATGCACACATACATTCAAATATTACAAAATTATACAAAATGTCCAGCATTTGCAGCAGTCAGTCCCATTCTATGTGTGATACCTTGTACTCATCTTTTCTTGGTATTCCTTTCTTTTGACTATCTGGAACCATGCCTTTCATAATGATCTTATTTAGAATGTTATATAGTTTTATGTGACCATAATATTTTATTTTCTTAGTTTCTGTGTTATTTAGCTATCAGTGATCTCTGAGAATTTATTTTGTGGCAAAATGGAAATGGTTATTATTTTATCTGACTATGATATCCCTCTTGTTGTGGCTGGAAGGCTTGTGTGCCACTGAGATCCTAGTAGCTATGCCAGTTGGAGCTTCCAGCAGGGTCACCAAAGCTGGACAAGTCTTTGGTGAATGACCAGACAAAGATCCTGGGGTAGATGGAACCCTTTAAGTGAAGATGCAGAACTCACCGCGAGTAGTCCTTGCTCTGGTCTGAAATAATCAATCCCCACTTCATGGGTTAAAAGCCTTTGTCTTTTTTTCTCTTTCTTAACCTCAAATAGGCAGGTGGTGCTCAGAAGACCAGATCACCTATGAGAGAGAAAACTCTACGCACAGCTCATGTAGATGGTGCTTGTAAACCCCTGGGAGTCGACCATCTAAGGGCAGAATCCCCCTACAGAAAAGACAATCTGCTGTCTTTTAGGAAATTTGGGAAAAATCAAAGGCTAAAGAATGCAAGCCCAAATAAAATGCTGGTGGAAATCAAATGCTGCTGGCCATTGGCACAGAACATGGTACAATGTCAAAATGTGTACTTAATCAGAGTGGATTTAATAGATTCTAGTTATGGTGCTCTGTCTGTGGAGTCCTACCAGGAAGGTGGAGTGCTGGTCCCCATGCCTTGAAGTGTCCCACCACAAGCCACTGGTGGTCACCCTGACCCATTTTGGAGAGCCAGAAAATAGGACCATAGGGAAACTACATGTACTGACAATCTACACTATCAAAGAGACAGAGAGGAATGGCAATCTATGGCAGCCAACCTTTGATGTGTAGATTTCACTTTATGATGATATGGTAATTAAAGCTGTGTTCTTTGTGTACCTAATTGATCTCATTATTGCAGTATTTACTAATGGTGGACCTTACTATTTCATTCTCAGGATGACAGAAATATAGAAACCCAGAGTCTGGTTCCTGTAGGAGATATAAAGCAGGAAGCTGGACGTAAAGTGAGTTGATTGTGTAGTATTAAAGTCATATAGCAACAGAGTCACTCAATTGAAGTGTGGAGGATTTTTTTTACTGCTCTTCATGGCACAGTTTTGTATGTTGGCCACCGAGGGAAACCAGAACAAGTATCACATCTTTCTTTCTTTCGTCACTTCCTCGTGTACACATTTTGGTGTTAAGGGTGATACAAAGTTCTGGATCTCACCCATTTGATTGCCTAATACATTGTCAATTCTCTGTCAAATTTTTTATTTGCCCTATTGCATCACATATCTATTTCTTTGTCGATGTTTACCATTTTCAGAGAAATTATGTGCGCAGTTATTTAAAGTGTGTTACTTGTTTTAAACTTGATGTTCTATAGCTATGTTTGATGTCTTCTTTTGTCTTTCTATTGATATAACTTCTATTTTTTTCAGTACTTGTTTTCATGTTGTTATTCATTTTACATTCTTTAGTCAAAGATAGTAGATTTTGTTGAAGTTCTGTTTCTTCGAAGCCAAAAAAAATCCTGGTCATCAGCAAAAAAAAAGTTAAAACACATCCTTGTATTACACCAGACGTTACTGCAAATGGTTTTGATGTTCCTTTCTTCTCCTTATCAGCACCATGTGCAGCATAGATCTTCAACAAACACCTTCCAAGCCATTCTGCTTCTTTCTAAACTTTTAAGATTGTTCCATGTCTTCCTCTTTTTCTTCATCTCTGCTTCCACCTGTCTTCTCAAAGAATATTTTGGTCTTTCTCTTTGTGTTTTTTCTTCGGGATAAAATAAAGGGTCTATTGTGTTATCTCAGTTGGCTTCTACACTAAGTGTCTTATCTAGCTCCATCGTCTTCGTTGTATCTCCTTATGCAATGTTATTTGACTGGTACTTTACTTTAATTCTATAGTGATTTTGTCCTGCCATTTCTATTTTTTTTTCTGCACAAGTATCCTTTAATGAAGGTCTGTAACTTCTTGATTGTTGTTCACCATGTTTCACATCCATATAATAGGATTAACTTAACATTGGAGCAGACAATTTTTTTTTTTTCATTTTACCTACCTACTTTGGATTTCCATATGTTTCCCAGTGCAACGAATGCTCCTCTTGCTTTTGATATCCTAATGTTGGTATCATTCTGTCTCCTCCTTCTTTATCTATATTCTTCATTCTTCTACCTTTTAGCTGCCTGTGGAGCAGGAGCATAGGTCTTCAACAAACACTTTCCAAGTCAATCTGTTTTTTTGCCATTCTTTTAAGATCTTTCCATGTTTTGCCCATTATCTTCATTTCTGCTTCTATCTGTCTTCTCCGAGAATTTCTTGATCTTCCTCTTTGTCTTTTCCCCTGGGGATTCCAAATGAGGGCCTGTTGTGCAATACTCTCAGTTGGCTTCCGCCATCGTCTTCGCTGTATCTCTTTATCCACTGGTATTTGACTGGTACATTTCCATAATTCTATGTTAGTGATGTTGTCCTGCCATTTCCATCCTTTAATTCTGCGTAAGCATCCATTAATGAAACTCTGTATCTTCATGATTGTCAGTTTAGTTGTTCTCCATGTTTCACAGCCATATAATAGGACTGACTTAACGTTTGAGTTGAAAATTTTAACTTTTGTATTTAACCTAATTTCTTTGGATTTCCATATGTTTCCCAGTGCAGTGAAAGCTACTCTTACTTTTGATATCCTTATTTTGGTATGATTTTCTGTTCCTCCCTCTTTATCTATATTACTTCCCAGATTGCTTCTTTCTGATGTTTTTTAAGAGCTCTCTTTTTGTGTTGGCCTCTTTGAGAACTTCCTAATTGGTCTCTTTAGCTGTCCAGGGAACTTTCAACATTTTTCTGAGAAATCCCATCTCTGTGGCCTCTAACCGTCTTTTCATTTGTTTGTCTACTGTCCATGACTCGCTTCCATAGGTCAGAATTGGTTCTATATAGCACCGATGAACTCTCTTTCTCATTTTTATTGACATAGATTTGTTGCATAAGATATTTTTCATTTTCTGAAATGCTATTTTGGCCTGAGCTATTCTGCTTTTTATTTCTGTGGTGCATCTCCCATCTGATGTTATTATTGTGCCCAAGTATTTGAAACGTTGCACTAGTTTCAGATTTGTCTCGTTTATTTTTATGCTGCATGATGGTGATGATTGTTTCTTCGATATAACCATTACTTCTGTTTTCTTACTATTCAGACTGAGACCTTTCTTGTTGCTTTCTTTTACTATTATGTCTATCATTTCTTGTAGTTCGTTCTCTGTCTCTGCTATTAAGACTGTGTCATCCGCATATCGCCAATTATTTATGTTGTGACCGTTGACTTCAATTCCTTTTTTGTCTACTATTGATCTCATAATATATTCATTGTAAAGTGAAAACAAATCCGGTGACAGAACACAGCCTTGTCAGACTCCTTGATTTATATATTGGAATTGTCCTGTTTGGTTGTTAATTCGTTTCAATTCCTTTTTTGTCTACTATGAGATCAATAGTAGACAAAAAAGGAATTGAAGTCAACGGTTACAACATAAATAATTTGCAATATTCGGATGACACAGTCTTAATAGCAGAGACAGAGAACGAACTACAAGAAATGATTGACATAATAGTAAAAGAAAGCAACAAGAAAGGTCTCAATCTGAATAGTAAGAAAACAGAAGTAATGGTTATATCGAAGAAACAATCATCACCATCATGCAGTATAAAAATAAACGAGACAAATCTGAAACTAGTACAACGTTTCAACTACTTGGGCACAATAATAACATCAGATGGGAGATGCACCACATTTAAACATATGGAAGATATGTAGTTCTCCTTCAGATGTAGATTCAGTGCTACATATCTCTGAACAGTCTAAAACCATATGTATCATTGAGCTCAAATCATGTTTACTTCAACTCAGCTCCATACCTTTCTAAGCAGAACGAGAATAAAAATGAGACTCACATGTCCCTGAACAACAAACTATGCGAATCACTGGAGGTCTCAAACACTTTATTGTTCTTTAGTTTACAGGAAAATAAAGTTTTGTCACAATCAGAAGATCGATGTATCGACTTTGAAATTATAAGGTTTGGCAATTTCTGTAGCCAAAGCTGCAGATAAAAAACCAAATATCCAAAGTGATTACTTTGGCTGCATCTAAAGACACAGCAGGCTGGAGAGAACAAAAATGGAAGGATGGTCCCAGGATGAGAAGCACTGTAGTGAGAGAACAATAATGGAAGGATGGTCCCAGGATGAGAAGCACTGTAGTGAGAGTTGAACTGAAACAAAGTTGCTTTGTTCGCTCGCTGAACTGATGACTCTGATGATGTTACCTCGCTTAAGGTCACCTCCACCTCGTCGATGATCTCCTCGCTGCTGGGCAGTGACACTGACACCACCCAGCTATGTACTGGTTTGCACCAGGTGGGCACTCTGAACCCACCCGGCACGGCTGCAAGATGATGATGATTACAACTGGTACTGGCGGTCACACTGAAACCCCCAGCACCTTCTTGGTTGGCCCCCGGTGGTCTTTCTGAAACCACCCGCAGCTACTGTAGTATGATGATGATGATCGACAGCCCAGGACCATTCAGGTTATTCTGAGCTCACCCTGGTGTTCTCTGGTAGGAGGTCATTCGCTCCCATATGGCTCCTTAATCGCATAATCTGTACTTCACATTGTGCTGCTGTTACCTGCAACCTCGTTGGCCCGTTCTTCGCGAAAGTAATATATTGCCAAGACAAATTATGAAATCAACTCTCTTGAACAGAAACACAATTGAATTTATTTACAACCGGACCACATGCGTGGCCTCAACAAGACATCTGTAACATCATGGCATGATATACGACACTCTGGATCTTATAAAGCCGTCACCCTCTACACACGGTCGACGCTATGCTGTACTTAAGATCTCTTACACACTCGTGTACACACATGGTTCTGATTAATGTCACTAGGCAACTAACAACCGTCTATATATGGTAGGAACAGTTTATTCCCTAATGTCTCTTGCACAAATCTTGTACATAAATGGTTCTCATTATTGTCTCTATGCTGCTACCATCGTCCACACATGGTCGAAGCTATGATATAGATATATATACATTCTCTACTGTCTCTTGTACATATCTTGTACAGAAATGGTTCTGCTTAATATCTCTATGCGGTTAACAACCGTCTATACATGGCAGGAACTGTCTGTTCCCTAAATCTCTTGCACATCGTGGTGCATGATAGATTCACATTATCGTCTATTAACGGCCACACTAGCCTAGACTGACAACACTCATGTACTACAAATTTGTAGCTACACTACATTGCTAATTGACTGGAGTATCACTGTACCAGCGTTCTAGTACCCTGTATAATGTCTGACTCGTGGTACAGCTTTTTGAACAGTTCCTCTGCCTGACTGGCCTTCTGGCAGGCTACCCGGTAGCCGCGTTGAGTGCTTGTCTGCTCCTGGATTGGCCTGGTCAGCGCCCCGGTTTAGGTGCCGCCTCTTATTCCCCTCAAGACTGCGACCACCCGAGACTTCTGCTCAGCACCTGTACGCTGCGTTGGCCGTGTCGGTCCCTGACCGTTCTTGCATTGTGACCGCGCTCTCGACTCCCCTGTGGCTCGTTCGTCGCCTGGACAACCCCGCCCAACTGTAGACAGCACTGAATATACCAGAACAACACCAACTCAATAATACAACAAGTTTAATGTCTCTTCGACCAGGTCCCTTGCTTGACCTGGTTCAACATCTTAAAGGCATAGTAATGCAAGTAGAATACAATTTATACACGTTCACCCACTCTGCACTCACAGCTTCCCCTTTTCTTGCTCACAGTCTAACACTCTTATTCTGTCTGTAAGCCAGGCTGATTCATACTTGATGATAGTTGTTAAGTCTGTTCACACCGATGATACTGGCTTCAATATGACGTCTCTTAATATGTTCAGATGTGCTTCCATTAACACAACCTACAATTCTAATAAATGTCTCTTCACACTACTAACAAATGTCCATAATATGTCACTAAGACGACTGGAGGTCAGCCATGTGTGCATGACCTCTACTGTGGAATAAAGTCTATTCACACCGATGATACTGGCTTCAATATGACGTCTCTTAACATGTTCAAATGTGCTTCCATTAACACAACCTACAATTCTAATGAATGTCTCTTCACACTACTAACAAATGTCCATAATATGTCTAGCACTAGGCCTCTCGTCATAAGAGTGATTGTCACTTTGGCTAGCACTAAGCCTATTCTTCTCTTCTATCACTGGAAGACTATCTCTTCATAAGAGCTGTCACACTTTGGCTAACACTAAGCCTATTCCTCTCTTCTATCACTGGAAGACTATCTCTTCATAAGAGCTGTCACACTTTGGCTAACACTAAGCCTATTCCTCTCTTCTTTCACTGACTGATTGTCTTCGTAACTATTTTCATACTGACCTGTTACATACGAAAACTTCACCACATCCCAGTCCCCGAGTTCTGTAGTGTCTGCCCACACACGTCTGGATAGGACTCTCGCATTAACTCGACCGCCCAATCTTTTTCCAACCCTTTGTCTTCCTATTTCTAATCACCCGCATTCACTCGCCCCGCACGCTTTCTTCATGAGTCTCAATCTGTCATTCTCTACTCGTTTTTTACGCAACCCTACTGCGCCCCCTACTCTCACGTTTACTACCTCTGTTTATCTCCCCCTTGTTATATTCAATTCCACTAGTATCTCCCTGTTTTATCACAACTCTTTCTGTCAATCATACCTAGTTATGTCCACGACACTGGACTCTAGCTAGTTCATGTAATCACTTAGTATCACATTTTAATATCATTACCACCTAGTTGAACACAAGTAATTATTTCCTTCGTACAACCTTTTCTCCTCTGACTTTAGTCTCGCTTTCGAAAAACCTTTGTCGCGAACACACACTCTTCCTATTTCTCGTGGATCATGAATTGTCTCCCGATCTCGTCTCATCTGACGACCTATCCACTCACCGTCTTCTATCACTCCCTAAATACCCACTGTTTCAGAACAACATTCATGCTGACAGTTACTTTTTGGACCTGCTAACAATAGCAGAATGCCTAGTAACACTTTCAGTTTGTTTATTGTTGTTTTGTCTATTCTTTGAGTTTGTTGGGCATTCTTTAATCTTCTAGCATTTATCTCTGTATTTCTATAAATAAGCTCTTGCTCCAACATCTCATGCTTGATAAAAATACAAAAAAACAAAATGCAAATAATTCACTTCCTATTTTGAAATCATTTTTATGATTGATCATAATCTATGGTTAGGAACAGCAATGTTGGATGAGGATCCTGCCATTTGATGCCTAGGATTTTTCTTTGACATTGTAGACAGAATGAACTGTTCTGTTGTTTTTGATGAGCATATCTGTACTGGCTGTGATATATACAAGGCGTTAGTAGCCTTCAACATCTTTATTTATTTTCCTAATATAAAAATACCATGGCCACAAAGATAATCTGTTTACTTGTGAGCTATAGATTATATGGATAATAAGATATTTAGAGTTTGGGACATTTCAGATGGTGGAGCTTAGGTCTTCATAAAACTGGTCTTTGATATCTGGTTTTACACAACACAGAGTGTAGGAGTATCAACATTGAAAAGTTTTATTGCTCCTGTTGTATGAATAGGATGTGGTTAGTGCTATTTACTGGTGGCTCCTTGGGTAGCCTATGTGTTTTTATGGCAAGGCATAATCTAAAATAGCCTTTTGATTCTTCTGTACGATTGACTTCTCAAAATAATGTGTTATATCTTGTTCTCTGTAATTGACTCATTGTTGACAAGACTTGTTTCTTGAAGTGACATGATTTCCAAAAGCAGTCTTTAATTTTGCTGTTTATAATGGTTGTTTTGTGGATGTCATTGATCTTCTCAAGAGAAACCAGAATTGATATTACAGCTTGCAATTCAAAAAGTTGAAACCTTCAATTTTATGTGATTATTTGGCTTCCATGTTGATTGGACATGTTGAGATGATCTTTCCTTAAAACAAGCTAGGTCTTGGTGTATTTAGATTATGTGTTGCCTTCACCTCAGAATCTCCCATTTAATTTCTTTGGTTCATTCTGGCCATGCCAATCTAACTGTAGGGAATGCCAAAGGAGAATTGTATTACATCACTAACTGACCCAGGTCTCTACTCTGGGTATTCTGTTTGGGGTTTGCTCCCTTGGTCATAGCCCTTTCTGATACTACCCCAGAAGACAACAAGGTCATGATACTGATTGCACTGCTTACCTAGTGTGTAGTATTAGGCTTGGTACTGTTGATGAAGAATTAAAGGAAAACGGTCCAAGATAAACTAACAATAATCTCTATTGATTGCTTTGTATACCAGAGGGCATAAATTGGACTAATTAAGTATTATTTCTAAATACACAACTGGTTTTGTTATTTATTTAAATTGCTACATAGAAATGTTAGTTATGGTCACACATTTGTAAGCTTTAAATTCAACAAATGAAAATGTAAGAATTATAAGAGTAATGTCCCAAGACAACATTTTATTTTGTTATAAACTTTTTAAAAATTTAAATCAATATCTTTTCTCAGGAAGGTCAAGGCTGCAGTCAAGATACTGGTCTCCATGTGGTAAATAACAGTAATCCTGGACAAGTGAGAGGGAAAGAGAAGGCACTTCAGTCTCAAGTTTGTGAGGCTCATAATGATGATTATCAAAGTGAAGATCTGAGAACATGCAAAAGGAAACATACAGGAGAGAAATCTTACAAGTGTGATATGTGTGATGTAGGTTTATCTAGTAGTAACTCACTAAAACGTCACAAGAGAAAACATCCAGGAGAGATACCTTACAAGTGTAATATGTGTGGTCTAGGTTTTACTGAAAACAGCAAACTAAAAGATCACAAGAGAATACATACAGGAGAAAAACCTTACAAGTGTGAAGTGTGTGGTGTAGGTTTTGCTAATAGTAGCAAGCTAAAATATCACAATAGAACACATACAGGAGAGAAATCTTACAAGTGTGATATTTGTGGTCTAGATTTTGCTTACAGTAGCTCACTAAAACGTCACAAGAGAAAACATCCAGGAGAGAAACCTTACAAGTGTAATATGTGTGGCCTAGGTTTTACTGAAAACAGCAAACTAAAAGATCACAAGTTAATACATACAGGAGAAAAACCTTACAAGTGTGAAGTGTGTGGTGTAGGTTTTGCTGATAGTAGCAAGCTAAAATGTCACAATAGAAAACATACAGGAGAGAAACCTTTCAAGTGTGATATGTGTTTTGAAGGTTTTGCTGATAGTCGTAAACTAAAATGTCACAAGAGAAGACACACAGGAGAAAAACCTTACAAGTGTGATATGTGTGGCGTAGGTTATGCTAATAATAGCACATTAAAATGTCACAAGAGAAAACATACGGGAGAGAAACCTTACAAGTGTGATATATGTGGTGTAGGTTATGCAAATAATAGCACATTAAAATGTCACAATAGAAAACATACGGGAGAGAAACCTTACAAGTGTGGTTTTTGTGGTGTAGATTTTACTGATGAAAGGAGTCTGAAACATCACAAGCGAAGGCATACAGGAGAGAAACTTTACAGATGTGAAATGTGTGGTGCAAGTTTTATCTTCAAGAGCTATCTAATAAGGGATATTAGAAAACATACAGGAGAGAGACCTCACAAGTGTGATATGTGTGGTTTAGGTTTTACTGAAAACAGCAAACTAAAAGATCACAAGAGAATACATACTGGAGAGAAACCTTACAAGTGTGATATGTGTGGTGTGGGTTTTGCTTATAGTAGCTCACTAAATCATCACAAGAAAAGACATACAGGAGAGATACCTTACAAGTGTGATATGTGTGGTGTGGGTTTTGCTAATAGTAGCACACTAAAATATCACAAGAGAAAACATACAGAAGAGAAATCTTACAAGTGTGATATGTGTGGTGTAGGTTTTATTGATAGAAACAGTCTAAGACATCACCTGCGGTGGCATACAGTAGAGAAACTTTACAGATGTGATATGTGTGGTGCAAGTTTTTTCTTCAACAGCCTTCTAATAGTGCACATGAGAAAACATACAGGAGAGAAACCTTACAAGTGTGATATGTGTGGTGTATGTTTTGCTGTTAGTAGTTTACTAAAACGTCACAAGAGAAGTCATACAGGAGAGAAACCTTACAAGTGTGATATATGTGGTGTTGGTTTTACTAAAAGTAGTACACTGAAACATCACAAGCGAAAACATACATGAGAGAAACTTTACAAATGTGATATGTGTGGGGCAAGTTTCATTTGCAAGAGCATTGTAACAGAGCATACTAGAGAATATACAGAATATATAACCTAGAAATGTAGTATGTGCTGTGTAATTGATGTATGTAATTTAGGCTTAGCTGACAATAATAAACTAAAATGTCACAAAAGAAAAACATGCAGGAGAGAAACCTTACTTACGTTAAGTTTGTGGTTTAGGTTTTTATGTAGGAAGCAGCCTAATGCAGCACAAGAGTAAACATACAGGAGAGAAACCTTACAAGTGTGACAAGTGTGATGAAAGTTTTACTCAAAGAAGCAGTCAATTACCACACAAGAAAAAACATATAAGAAAGAAACATTACAAATGTGATCTTTAAGATATAGGTTATTTCCTGATTGATACAATTTGTAATGTTATTAGAGAAAACATACAGAAGACAACTTTTACAAACATAATGTGTGAAGTAGGTTTTGCTCAAACAAACCATCTAATAACATACAGGAGAGAAACCTTACAAATGTGATGTGTGTGATGTAGGTTTTGCTCAAACAAACCATCTAATAACATACAGGAGAGAAACCTTACAAATGCTTTTTGACTTTATTCACTTTAGAGTGTAAATCTAACAGTACACCAATCAATATTGAACATCATCCATACTAAGAGGACCAATATCTCCACAAGTCTTCACATACAGGACTCAATTGTAACTGATGGGATGTGTGTGATGTAGGTTTTGCTAAAACAAAACATCTAATAACATACAGGAGAGAAACCTTACAAATGTGATGTGTGTGATGTAGGTTTTGCTCAAACAAAACATCTAATAACATACAGGAGAGAAACCTTACAAATGCTTTTTGACTTGTTTCACTTTAGAGTGTAAATCTAACAGGACACCAATCAATATTGAACATCATCCATACTAAGAGGACCAATATCTCCACAAGTCTTCACATACAGGCCGTAATTTTAACTAATGGGATGTGTGTGGTATGTCGTAAGAGGCGACTAAGGAGGTTGATCGATGGCTTGACAAGCTGTCATTGTAAAAAGCATTGTTATGGAAACAGACCATAGATTTTAGAAGCAGTGATCTCTGCAATATGTGCCATTTTGGCACGCAAGGTTTCTGTTTTTGAGATTGTGATTCTCCCCTATGTGCCGTCTTCGGCTCGAAAGGACAATAGATAGATAGATGTGTGTGGCGTAGTATTTGCTTATTGTAATGTGTTTGAAACAAAATTAAAGTTGGTTTAAAGAGCTTCATGTTGTGTTTAGTGAAGCACAGTTTTTATGTCATTTTAAAAAACAAGAAAAAACAATATAGATTTACAATTTGTTTTTGTTTTCCTTGTATCAGAAACAATACAGCTAGTGACACACTTGTCTTGTCCATGCTACACCATCACACACATATTTTAGACAGTGGCACACTTGTCTTGTCCATGCTGTCAGGCCAGGATCAACAATATCAAACCTACTACTGCTATAGACTAGTTCAGCAATACAACCTGTATCTTGTCCTGGCTACTCAGGAGAGGCAAAGACAAGTGAAGTAAACCCCAAACATAAAGTAAGGCGCAGAGAACTCAAGATGGTTAGTAATCTGTTTCTGTTCCTTTCCAGCATTTGCTACAGTCAAGCTGGTACCAAGCAGAGTTGTATTCTCTTGGATTGAACCAGTGAGACTGAAAGTAGGAAGTCTGGGCAACACAGGTTCTCCATACATCTTGTCCCAACTTGTGTTACAGAAAATCATCTCAGCATCAGCTATTCAATTGTCACAGAAGACACACAATCGTAGATTTAGAAAGGGCCAGCATTTTAAATTGTGAGCCTGGTCTAAAAAAATCATGAGCTGATCAATGACATCTGCCATCATGAACAATGTTTGTGCAAAAACATGACATGGACATTGTGACACTTCAAGATAGATGTCTTGCTGATGATGAATCAAACAGAGAACAAGACTTCTATTGGTGGGACTATTTTATACATTGTTCAATGTGAGGCCTGTTTTAAAAAGAATTTGTGGAGACAACCAATGTCCCAGCACTGGCATTTTAAAATAGAGTTATTGTCCATATTTTGTTAGCATTCTGGGTCAACATTACACCAGGTTATATTTCTTTTCCTGAACAAAATGTCTGGTCTCATTAAGTCTTGGTAACATGGTCGACACTACACCAGGTTATATTTCTTTTCCTGAACAAAATGTCTGGTCTCATTAAGTCTTGGTAACATGGTCGACACTACACCAGGTTATATTTCTTTTCCTGAATAAAATGTCTGGTCTCATTAAGTTTTGGTGAAATGGTTAACACTACACCAGGTTATATTTATTTTCCTGATCAAAATGTCTGGTCTCATTAAGTCTGGATGACATGGTTAACACTACACCATGTTATATTTCTCTTCCTGACTAAAGTGTGGTGCTATATAAAACGAATTCTGACCTATGGAAGCGAACGAATCATGGACAGTTGACAAACAAATTTAAAAAAACGGTTTAGACCACAGAAATGGGATTTCTCAGAATGATGAAAGTTCTCCGGACACCAAATAGACCAACACAAAAAGGGGCCTAAAAAATATCAGAAAGCAAGCAAACAACATTTTTCGAGCATTTCATGAGATGATGAAAGTTTGAATATTTGGTTACAACTGGCAAAATACAGGGTAAGAGAGATCGTGGACGGCAAAGAACGAAGATACTTGATTGCTTGGTGTCATGACATAGAAAACAGCCAACAACGAATTGATATGATGCATTGTGAATAGAAGATTGTGGATGGACATGATCGCCTATACCAACCGGTATGGCACATATTGATGATGACCATAGATCGCGATATTTCACTTATTGTGTCGTGATGTTATGTGCTGTCATGAGTTTTCTTGTCTATCTCTAGATATTGTCTGTCCACTTTGACCTGTGCCTGTCTCTACTTCGTGTACCTGGCATATTCCCCTCCTGTATGTTATTGTCTCTTTGTATCTCACAGTTTATTTGTCTTCATTGAATTGTGGGGGGCTTTGTTCTAGAGGTGAGGTGTTGACCTCTGGGCAATGATATCCCGGTTTCTAATTATTCTCTTCCAATCCACAGACCACTTCAAAATTAGATCAGATGTAAGACTGGGGCTCGTACTATTTCCCCCCCCCCCCCCTGTTTATTACATGCTTTGGCTATATATGCAAGTTAGCCAACACATCAGAGGTAGTGGAGATCAACGAGTTTCTATTTTCAGATGATCAGACACTGATCTAGAAATAGATCTACAAGAACACTTAAATAGGCTCAACAGAACAGGGACAAACTACAATATGAAAATCAACAAAACAACGATCATGAATATCGCAAAAGAGAAACAACATAACTATAAACAGCAGACAACTAAAACAAGTAAACGAGATTTAATACCTAAGAAGTCTAGTGACAAACTACAATTCACAAACAGAAATAGACTCAAGATGCAACAAAGCTTGTCAAATCATTGGACAGCTATCACCGCTATTGCCCAACAAAGAAATAAATCTAGAAGCAAAACGGGCACTCGACAATGCAATCTTCATCTCAACGTTGTGCTACCAATGCCAGTACAATAAGAAAAATAACCTCTACTGAGATGTAATGTGTTAGACGAATGCCAGGAAACAGTCTGAGAGATAAGATCAGAAATGAAGAACTGAGAAAAGTGCTAGAAATAACCCCTGCCATAGAATATATAAAGAAACAACAGATAAAATGGTTTGGCCACGTATCAAGGCAGAAAGATCAAAACACAACGAGCCTTCAACAAATATTGCTAGAATATAAAACGCAAGGCCCGACCACGCAAAAGATGGATTGACGGAATATTAGAAACACTGGGAAACAACAACCGCAGCAGGGTGAACAGAAGAGCAAAAGCCCGCAGGTTATATCTCTCCCCCCCGCCCCCCTCCCCCTCCAGACATTCAAAGGCAAATGAGGAAGAAAAGAGGAAGAACCCACAGTTTCTTCAAAGTTTTACTCTCCTTCGATCTCTGTATGACAACCGACTTCTATCCTTCGATCGATGTTAAAGAGAAGCGACTTCTATCCTTCGATCGACGTTAAAGAGAATCGACTTCTATCCTGTGATCGATGTTAAAGAAAACCGACTTCTATCCTTCGATCTCTGTTAATGACAACCGACTTCTATCCTTCGATCGATGTTAAAGAGAAGCGACTTCTATCCTTCGATCGACGTTAAAGAGAATCGACTTCTATCCTTCGATCTCTGTTAAAGAAAACCGACTTCTATCCTTCGATCTCTGTTAAAGAAAACCGACTTCTATCCTTCGATCTCTGTTAAAGAAAACCAACTTCTATCCTTCGATCGATGTTAAAGAAAACCGACTTCTATCCTTCGATCTCTGTTAAAGAAAACCGACTTCTATCCTTCGATCTCTGTTAAAGAAAACCGACTTCTATCCTTCGATCTCTGTTAAAGAAAACCGACTTCTATCCTTCGATCTCTGTTAAAGAAAACCAACTTCTATCCTTCGATCGATGTTAAAGAAACCCGACTTCTATCCTTCGATCGATGTTAAAGAAAACCGACTTCTATCCTTGGATCGATGTTAAAGAAAACCGACTTCTATCCTTCGATCGATGTTAAAGAAAACCGACTTCTATCCTTGGATCGATGTTAAAGAAAACCGACTTCTATCCTTCGATCTTTGTTAAAGAAAACCGACTTCTATCCTTCTGGATAATGGCGATAAAAACATGCCGTGTCCGCTCTGCCCACGTTAAAACCATTGTTCTTTAAAAATATAAAAGAGTATACCAAAATGACCCTTGTATGGGCAACAAAGTGGATCATTTTTGTTTTAGAAAACCAATGCCGGAGACGGATGCAATGAAATACTCAACAACGGTGAGCGCTGAAGAATAAGATGTTCAAATTGTGTTTAAATAGATTTGTTCTTCATTTTTAGAACTTTTAAAGTTGAAAGCTTTAATGTTGCTTTTCTTGTCAGTCCACTCAATTGTTCACATTCTTTTATAAATCTGTATTCCAAAGGTTTCAGTTTTCTTCTTTGTTTTCCTATATAATGCCCGTGTTTATGTACCGTACAATGTTGGAGTAGGTATAAAACTTGATTCTAATAAAGTATATACTCGTCGATTATTTTCTTTTTGAGCGCTTCCTTCCATGTATTTTGTTTCATAGCGTCCACACAACGACTGTCTTTTGTCCTTTCGAGCTGAAGATGACACATAGATCAGAAATTCTAGACCCTTGTGTTTGATGTTCAATGTTATCATGTGTTAAAGCTTGCACAAGACCTGCATTGTATCTCGCCACATGTTTCTTTTTGGCGAGTTACTCAATCTTGGCGGGGGATCTGATGCCTGTTTATGTTGCTCATACCTATGTTCTTTTTAGCGTTTCTCTAGGTCGAAGTCTTTTTTCTTTTACCCTCTGGTTCCCATTTGAGAGCTTGCTTTGAGATTATCATTTTGTCTTCTCTTTTCACAAGACCAACATATAACCAGGGAATATGTAAATCATTGCATTGCTGTTTGAAGTCAAGCTGGTATCAAGGAAAAAGTGGTGGGGTGTAACGTACATTCCTACAAGGTGTGGTGACAGCTTTGTAAATAAGAAACATAAGAAAATACTGACGTTTCTGCCTACATGCGATCTTTTTGCAGAAAATGAGACCAACACATGAGGACAAAGGGAAAAAAAAGATAAACTCTACAATATTTAGAGTGAGAGGGACAAGTTAGTCAACAAGAGATAAGAAGAAGGATAATAAATTAGATGATAAAATAAAAGGGAGATGGACTACATATTAAGAGAAAAAAAAAACTGATAATATATTTTTAAAAATACGTGAGCTACAAAATATAGTAAAAATAATGGGAGACTGATTTGAAGCGATCTAGAAGTACATTGTGTGGATGATAGAAGTTAAATGCGGATGTGATAAGACGTGAAAAAGGGAAGAGGGACCGGCGCACAGTCACGTGATTAGAGGAGAGGTGTCATAGGAGTCGCAGATGATGATAAAAAGGTGTGAATGTTGGTCACAAATTTGACGGGTATCGGTTGAGCTAGAACAATATATACTAGGGTATATAACATATGGGGGAATCATAGGAAGAAGAGGTATGTATTCCACTGGCACGGGCGGTTGAGCAATTATGGATTTTAATTCGTTTGCAGTGATACCGGGGTCTTCTATAACCAAAGAACCAATAGGGGGAAGAGGTATGTATTACAGCACTCAGAAAAAAATGACAAATAAACAACAGAAAAAAAAAACAAAGAACAATATATGGTCCGAAGCAGGATCGAACCCGTAATCCATGGCACTGCGCCTTGCCACGATAAGCCGATTTAGTTATCTAGATTCATTTATTCTCCTATATAACATATTACCGCCATCTTCTCTTGATTATAGATGACATTGTTGATGTTTTGTTATATCGGTTTTTTCTTCACTAGACTTGGAGTCATTTCAGTGAACGCAAAGCATTTTTCAGACCCATTTGTTTTCTATTTCTTTTACTATTTTCCAGCTCTCGCGTGCATAAAAGTGGATAATACATTTTATTAAAAAATGCTGATCTTTGTTTTTATGCTTGGTAGTTTTGATTTCCATATTTATCAAGGCTTCTGAAAGTCATTACCGCCTTCTCTATTTTGATTCTAATTTCTATCTGTATCTTCTTCATGATCTTTGCAACTTCTAAGATATGCAAAGTGAACTACTTCTTCCACTACTAAAGACACAAACATTCCCTTTCGTCTTTATTCTTTTACGAAAACATTAACTGGGCGTAGATGCTTTGTTTTGTGGTTTGTAGCTAGAATGTGATATTTTCGCTTTTTGTTCCAACATAACTGATTTGAGAAATTGTTTACTACTGGATTGTCTTTCCTCTTTACTTCCACTCGCTTGCTGCTGAGATGGTTAGTCTGTTTCTAGGAGCACTACTTGGAGGTGGTGTAGGGTCTAGATCAGTTCTTTTGTTCCCCGATCCTGACGCAGCAGTCAGCTGTGGATCTTTGGCCGCTCTAAACTTAGCTTCTAATAGGCGTCTCGGAGCTCTATGCCGATCTGATAGAGAAAGTGTAGAATGGCGTCTATATTAATTATAATCTAATGAAATGTGAATATTGACGAACTGTATTCGTGGAAGCTATATGGAGATTGTCTATATACAATCATGTAGGACCTTTTAGACGTCAACATTGTGTCTATCATTCCTACGAAGGTAACACTTCTCATACCGAAGACATCAGTCCTGAAACTCTCAGAGCATTGATTGTGTATATGAGAGACAGAAGTTCTGGAGACAGAAAGAACGCTTTTTTCTGAGTAATTGATAACCTAGACTCTTCTAACACGACAAGATAGAGTGGAGACACGTCAGTGGAAAGTAAATATTGAGATTAATTTTGTTTGGCTTTTTTCTGGCTTTTATGAACCGCGATTGACCTTGTTTTCTGAATCACAATTTTGCGCTCCAATTTTTTACAGAATGTTGTAAGTTCGTTTAAATATTATTACTCATTGTTTGTGTTAAACTGGATTTGAAGCATTAAATATGATGTTTTCATTGTAGATTTGTTAACTTTTTTTCTGGCTTATCACAATTGTATTTGGCCTTTATTGTTGTTGTTAGGCTTTACAGTACCAATCTGGCAACCCAGGACCTGTGTTTCTGCCATAGGACGAGGTTGGTCTTCTGTTGAGCCGAGAGTAAGGTTTGTTTTTATGATTGTTGTGTAAACCCACTGATAGTTTCATCTTTGATACAAGACGTTCTGTTTGACTCCAGTATACATGCTTGCTCACACATTCTTGCAACCTTTTCTTTCTTCACTTCCGACTTGTTCCCGCGGAAGTCGTGAGTGGAAGTTACAGAGTT
Organism: Megaustenia siamemsis; assembly: GCA_032433765.1. NCBI lineage: Eukaryota > Metazoa > Mollusca > Gastropoda > Stylommatophora > Ariophantidae > Megaustenia > Megaustenia siamemsis. The sequence goes on from JAVIAB010000159.1 coordinate 16,541,439, forward strand.
CTGGTTCTCGTCTTTTCCTTTTGACGGTCTCACGGCCTCACTCACTAAATATGATTGTCAGTCGATATTGTAGCGTTTCTTTGGTGTTGTCTTTCCATCTTAATCTGGGTCTGCCTCTTACTTTTCGCCCTTCTCCTCGCGTATGGTAAGAAATCAAACGGCATTCTAACAAAATGGTTATAACAGGGCCCGGTATCACTGCAAACAAATTAACATCCATAATGATAATGTAATTACTGAAGGGAGGTCAAAAAGTAATAATGCACACCAATTTTTTTCTCGGAAACTATTCGGGCAAAATGTGTGAAATTTTCACAGATTGTAGCTGAACATCCCCTTTAAACTACCTATTTTTCAACATAATCTCTGTCCAAGCGTATTGCCTTACGCCAACGCGAAACTAGGTCATGAATGCCTCGTTTGTACCAAGTTTTGTCCTGTTCGCGTAGCCATTTTTTAACTGCACGGATCACATCCTCATCATTGTCAAAGTGTTTCCCACGCAGAAATTTTTTGAGTGGTCCAAACAGATGGAAATCTGAGGGAGCCAGATCAGGGCTGTATTGAGGATGGGGCAGTACAGTCCAACCAAATTTGTTGATTGCTTCCCGTGTTACCAGACTTGTGTGAGGACGTGCATTGTCATGTTGAAGCAACAAATCTGCAGATGGCTTATTAGGCCGAACTCTGTGGAACCAATTTTTGACTTTTGTCAGTGTATTGATGTAAGCTGTCGAGTTGATTGTCTCACCTCTTGTCATTACATCAACAAGAATCACACCATCAATGTCCCAGAAGACAGTGATCATCACCTTTCCGGCTGATGGAGATGTTTTGAATTTTTTTCTTTTTGGTGACTGCGGATGATGCGATTCCATTGACTGCATTTTTGTTTCAGGCTCATAATAATGTGCCCACGTTTTGTCACCGGTAACAATTTTTGGACAAAAACATTTCTCCTTCAACACTGAAACGCTCCAACAATTCAGAACAGAATGTTTCCTTTGAACTCTGTGATCATTTGTTAGGCACCGAGGAACCCATTGAGCGCAAATCTTTGAATATCCAAGAGTTTTAAAAATTGCGATTGCACTTCCCTTGCTGACTGTAAGCTGCAATGCCAATTGCTGACTAGTGATACGCCTATCCTTACGAATAATGGCATCAGCCCGGTTTAACATGTCTGTGCTGGTAGCCGAGGCAACACGTCCAGAACGCGGTAAATCATGCAGTTCCACTTGTACACTTTCTGCAGCTTTAATTCTCTGAACCCAGCGACTAACTGTGCTCCTATCGACTGCAGAACATTTGTACACTGCACACAGTCGTTTATGAATGTTTGCCACAGTTTCTTTTTCCGCAACCAGAAATTCTATGACAATTTGTTGTTTGTAACGGACATTGTTGACAAGCTCCATTTTAACGGTTCATAGATTGCGTAATATTTTTCAGAATGCTTCACAATTTGGTGCACATAATTGGAACACATCATATTCCAAGTGTGCAAAATTTCATATTCCTATCTTTATTATTAACCGAGAAAAAAATTGGTGTGCATTACTTTTTGACCTCCCTACGTATATAAAATGATTAAAAATGATAATTGCTCAACCGCCCGTGGAATCGTCCGAATTACTATTTCATCTCCCAAACAAAGAAAGGCAACTGTAGTCCCCATCATGTCTAAATGGGCAAACAACTTTAATATTCTAACATATCGTTCTGGGTAAACTACTTTAAATTTATTATTTATGTGTCGTAAAACGATAGTTTTTATTATTATCAATCATCATTGTGTGCCGTCTCACCCATCGAAAGTTGGTTACCATGGAGCTCCATTCCGTTCTGCCTTTTGCTTTGATGGTGCAGATTGTCATAGGTTGACATGTCCATCTTTTGATGTTACAAGTCCATGTTAGTCTTGGACTGCCTCTTTCCTTGCATTTTACATTCCAATATTACTTTTATTAGGCTGTTGTGTTTTTACAACAGAATGATAAATAACTGTCGTGATCGAGAGTTGTGGAGTAACATGATCACCTATGCCAACAGTCTGGTACATGATGACATTGTTTCCAGTATTAGTATTATCATCTCTCATTAACTTTATTATGACACTATTCCAGTATTAGTATTATCATCTCTCATTAACTTTATTATGACACTATTCCAGTATTAGTAATATCATCTCTCATTAACTTTATTATGACACTATTCCAGTATTAGTATTATCATCTCTCATTAACTTTATTAAGACACTATTCCAGTTTAAGTATTGTCGCCTCTCATTACCTTTATTATGACACTATACCAATTGGAGGTCATAATATAAATAATCTAAGGTATGCTGATGATACAATATTAATCGCTAAGAGTGAAAATGAGTTACAAGAAATGTTGGACATTGTAGTGAAGAAAAGCAAAAATAAAGGACTCAGCCTTAATAGCAAAAAGACAGAAGTAATGGTAACAACAAAGAAATAGACATCACCTTAGTGCAAAATAAAGACACAGAAGATGTACAAAAGAGGTGAGATGTAGAATGGCTCAGGCAAAAGCAGCTTTCCAAAAAATGAGGAAAATACTATGCAATCCATTTTTGACAATAGAAACAAGAAAAAAGAGTTCTTAAATGTTACGTAGAGCCAGTCTTAACATATGGATGCGAATCATGGACAATAGGACAACAGACAAGAAAATCACTGGAGTCTGTAGAAATGTGGTTTTACAGAAGAATGTTGAGAATACCATGGACAGCTAAGAAGAGTAATGAAGAGGTTCTGAGAAAGGTCAAAGCAAAAAGAGAGCTAATTTCCAAGGTTAGGAAGAGACAATCATCATTTTTTGACCATGTAATGAGAAGAGAACAACTTGAATATATTGTAACAACTGGAAAAATTGAGGGATGAAGAGATAGAGGGAAGCAAAGAGAAAAAATAACAGACAGCTTAAGAGAATGGCTCGGCAGAAGGTCAACAACAGAAATGATAAATAGCTGCCGAGATCGAATGTTGTGGAGAGACATGATCACCTATGCCACTAGGCCCGGTACTTGATGATGATGATGATACCAGTTTACTGAATATTAAACATCCTTCTTTTCTCTTTGACAGATAACAATATGGAAGCAAAGAAACACATTCCAATCTGGAATATCAAGCAAGAGCCAGATAATGAAGTGAGTTAAATCTGTCTATCCATATATTTTCATTTCAAATCAAAGATTGTACATCCAGCAGAAATGAAAAACTCTCCAATCTGATGATCCTCTACTGTTATTTGACAGATTTTATGAATCATAATGCATCATCATCTAGCTTGTTTCTGTTGGAACTTGGCTTCTATGACAGTTACTCAGTTTTGTTGTGTCTTATTCCAGCTTGGTCAAACCCATGGCAACAAATAGGTTCTATAGTTCCCACAGAAAAAATTGCTCTGTCCATTGTGTAATATTATTCCCTTCTTCATGAAAAAAAACAGCTGATAATACTTTCGACTAGACCTGACATTCCAATGGCTTTTATAACCACTTCTCTGAGATGGTCTTTTGATCCAGTACTTCTGTTAACATGCACAAGTGTATTTAGATTTAGGCAGATAGCAGTGAAATCGGGACTGTAGGTGTGAAATTCTCATATTGTTACAAGATTCTGATGACTGGATAAACTAGCACCTGTGAGTAGGTGCAAAGTAATATCAATTATCAGCAACACTGACAGTTCAATCTTTGGGATCTTAAGGACAATAAGAAAAGTTTAATTTGCTGCTTATGATAGATTTCTCAATGCTGGAACAAAGATATAAAATTACTGGGAGGGGCCTATCTGAAGGTTGACCACCAATAAGACTGATCTCTTTCAGGTTTATTCCATGATTATGGGTGGTACCAGAAACAACAAATTTACAAAAGAAAATTTAATGAGAGTTGTCATACCATGTTCAATTAATCTTCATGCACACAGTTTTGATTGAGAGCCTTTAACAAACTAATTGATTTGAAATCGGTGGATTTTTTAGTTTTAGCTTGAAAGTTCACAGATAGTTTTAAAGTTCAGTACTGAAGGAGTTTAGGAGCACAGTGAGTAATGACATTGTAATTTTTTTACTAAGAAATTACTTATCTGCTTGTATCTTTAACTGCATATCTTCATGCACACATACATTCAAATATTACAAAATTATACAAAATGTCCAGCATTTGCAGCAGTCAGTCCCATTCTATGTGTGATACCTTGTACTTATCTTTTTTCTTGGTATTCCTTTCTTTTGACTATCTGGAACCATGCCTTTCATAATGATCTTATTTAGAATGTTATATAGTTTTATGTGACCATAATATTTTATTTTCTTAGTTTCTGTGTTATTTAGCTATCAGTGATCTCTGAGAATTTATTTTGTGGCAAAATGGAAATGGTTATTATTTTATCTGACTATGATATCCCTCTTGTTGTGGCTGGAGGGCTTGTGTGCCACTGAGATCCTAGTAGCTATGCCAGTTGGAGCTTCCAGCAGGGTCACCAAAGCTGGACAAGTCTTTGGTGAATGGCCAGATAAAGATCCTGGGGTAGATGGAACCCTTTAAGTGAAGATGCAGAACTCACCGCGAGTAGTCCTTGCTCTGGTCTGAAATAATCAATCCCCACTTCATGGGTTAAAAGCCTTTGTCTTTTTTTCTCTTTCTGTCCTCAAATTGGCAGGTGGTGCTCAGAAGACCAGATCACCTATGAGAGAGGAAACTCTACACAAAGCTCAGGTAGATGGTGCCCTGAGAGTTGACCATTTAAGGGCAGAATCCCCTACAGAAATGACAATATGCTGCCTTACAGGAAATTTGGGGAAAATCAAAGGCTAAGGAATGCAAGCCCAAATAAAATGCTGGTGGAAATCAAATGCTGCTGGCCATTGGCACAGAGCATGGTACAATGTCAAAATGTGTACTTAATCAGAGTGGATTTAATAGATTCTAGTTATGGTGCTCTGTCTGTGGAGTCCTCCCAGGAAGGTGGAGTGCCAATTACTATGCCTTTGAAGAGTCCCACCACAAGCCACTGGTGGTCACCCTGACCCATTTTGGAGAGCCAGAAATTAGGACCAGAGGGAAACTACCTGTACTGACAATCTACACTATCAAAGCAGGAGACAGAGAGGAGTGGCAATCTATGGCAGCCAACCTTTGATGCAGAGATTGCACTTTATGATGATATGGTAATTGAAGCTGTGTTCTTTGTGTACCTAATTGATCTCCTTATTACAGCATTTACTAATGGTGGACCTTACTATTTCATTCTCAGGATGACAGAAATATAGAAACTCAGAGTCTGGTTCCTGTAGGAGATATAAAGCAGGAAGCTGGATGTAAAGTGAGTTGATTGTGTAGTATTAAAGTCATATAGCAACAGAGTCACTCAATTGAAGTTTGGAGGATTCTGTTCTGCTCTTCATGGCACAGTTTTGTATGTTGGCCACCGAGGGAAACCAGAACAAGTATCACATCTTTCTTTCTTTCTTCACTTCCTCTTGTACACATTTTGGTGTTAAGGGTGATACAAAGTTCTGGATCTCACCCATTTGATTGCCTAATACATTGTCAATTCTCTGTCAAATTTTTTATTTGCCCTATTGCATCAAATATCTATTTCTTTGTCGATGTTTACCATCTTCAGAGAAATTATGTACGCAGTTATTTAAAGTGTGTTACTTGTTTTAAACTTGATGTTCTATAGCTATGTTTGATGTCTTTTGTCTTCCTATTGATATAACTTTTTATAACTCAATTTTTTTCTGTACTTGTTTTCTTGTTGTTATTCATTTTACATTCTTTAGTCAAAGATAGTAGATTTTGTTGAAGTTCTGTTTCTTCGAAGCCAAAAAAAATCCTGGTCATCAGCAAAAAAAAGTTAAAACACATCCTTGTATTACACCAGACGTTACTGCAAATGGTTTTGATGTTCCTTTCTTCTCCTTATCAGCTCCATGTGGAGCATAGATCTTCAACAAACACCTTCCAAGCCATTCTGTTTCTTTCTATTCTTTTAAGATTGTTCCATGTCTTCCTCTTTTTCTTCATCCCTGCTTCCACCTGTCTTCTCAAAGAATATTTTGGTCTTACTCTTTGTGTTTTTTCTTCGGGATAAAAAAAGGGTCTATTGTGTTATCTCAGTTGGCTTCTATACTAAGTGTCTTATCTAGCTCCATCGTCTTCGTTGTATCTCCTTATGCACTGTTATTTGACTGGTACTTTACTTTAATTCTATAGTGATTTTTGTCCTGCCATTTCTATTTTTTTTTCTGCACAAGCATCCATTAATGAAGGTCTGTAACTTCTTGATTGTTGTTCACCATGTTTCACATCCATATAATAGGATTAACTTAACATTGGAGCTGACAATTTTTTTTTTTTCATTTTACCTACCTACTTTGGATTTCCATATGTTTCCCAGTGCAACGAATGCTCCTCTTGCTTTTGATATCCTAATGTTGGTATCATTCTGTCTTCCTCCTTCTTTATCTATATTCTTCATTCTTCTACCTTTTAGCTGCCTAACGAGCATAGGTCTTCAACAAACACTTTCCAAGTCGATCTGTTTTTTGCCATTCTTTTAAGATCATTCCATGTTTTGCCCATCATCTTCATCTCTGCTTCCATCTGTCTTCTCCAAGAATTCCTTGATCTTCCTCTTTGTCTTTTCCCCTGGGGATTCCAAAAGAGGGCCTGTTGTGTAATACTCTCAGTTGGCTTCCGCAGTGTATGTAACACTCTAAGTTGGCTTCCGCCATCATCTTCGCTGTATCTCTTTATCCACTGGTATTTGACTAGTACATTTCCATAGTTCTATGTTAGTGATTTTGTCCTGCCATTTCCATCCTTTAATTCTGCGTAAGCATCAATTAATGAAAGTCTGTATCTTCATGATTGTCAGTTTAGTTATTCTCCATGTTTCACATCCATATAATAGGATTAACTTAACATTGGAGCTGGCAATTTTTTTTTTTTCATTTTACCTACCTACTTTGGATTTCCATATGTTTCCCATTGCAATGAAAGCTCCTCTTGCTTTTGATATCCTTATTTTGGTATGATTTTCTGTTCCTCCCTCTTTATCTATATTACTGCCAAGATATATGTAAGATTGTACGTCTAGTGGAGGTATTTCTCCTAATTTTATTTGGTTATTTCCAACTGCATTAATTCTCATAATGCTGGTCTTATCTCTATTAATCTTTAGTCCCAGCTGTTGAAATCTCTCATCAAGTATGTTCATTTTGTCCTTCATCTATTGATGGCTGTGTGATAGGAGAGCTATGTCATCAGCCAAGTCTAAATCATCAAGTTGCTTGGTCAGTGACCACTGGATTCCATTTATTTTGTTTTTAGTTATTTTCATAATCCAATCTATGGCCAGTAGAAAGAGAAATGGAGACAGAAGTCATCCCTGCCTTACTCCAGTTCTTATTTCAAATGCTTCTGTAAGCTGTCCTTCATGCACCACACTACATTTCGTTCCCTTATACATTGTTTTTATCAGGTTAATAAACTTTATGGGGATTCCGTAATGACTCAGTAACTTCCAACGCATTCCTCTGTCTAAACTATCAAATGCCTTTTCATAATCTATGAATCCAATATAAAGTGAGGATTTTAGTTCTAAACTTTGTTCAACTATTATCCGCAGAGTAGTTACTTGATCAGCACATGATCTGTTCTTCTTAAAACCTGCTTGTTCATCTCTCAAATGTTTCTATATGGCCTCTTTTAGTCTCTCCAGAATGATTCTGCTTAATATTTTCCCTGGCACTGATAGTAGCATAATTCCCCTATAATTTGTGCACTCCTGTAAACTTCCTTTCTTTGGTAGTTTGATCAAATAAACTTCTTTCCAGTTTTTAGGTATTTCTTTCCTCTCCCAAATTTTATCTAATAGATTATGTAGCATCTTGGTAGAGCTGTTAATATCTGCTTTGATGGCTTCCGAAGGAATTTCATCTGGTCCTGTGGCTTTACCATTTTTTAATAGCTTGATGGCTTTCATTATTTCTTCTTTGCTTGGTTTTCCACAGTTAACGTGTAACTCTTCCTCTGCTGGTAGTATATCTGAGGATTATTTGAGCCAGGTCTGTTCAAAAGTTCTTCAAAGTGCTCCTTCAATCTCTCAATTTGTTCCCTTATATTACTAAGCAGATTTCCTTTCTTATCTTTAATAAAGGCATTGATCTTTTTGTATTTTCCACTTAATTTCTCTGTGCTGTTGTACAGTTACTTCATATTCCCCTTATTTGCTGCTTCTTCTGCCTCTTTAGCTAGTTCATCTATATATTTCCTCTTATCCTTTTTAATGCATCTTCTCACTTCTTTGTTCACCTCTGTGTAAGCTTCCTGTGTCTTGGCTTTATTACTTCTCATTTTGTTTTTATTTATGTTTTCTTTTATCTATATTACTGCCTAGATATATGTAAGATTGTATGTCTAGTAAAGGTATTTCTCCTATTTTCATTTGGTTATCATGAACTACATTAATTCTCATAATTTTACTCTTATCTCTATTTTTTTTCTTTCCCATCTGTTGTGTTTCTCATCAAGTATGCTCATTTTATATTGCGCCTGTTGATGATTATGGGATAAGAGAGCTGTATTGTCAGCAATGTCTGAGTGACAATAAAAATTAACAAACAGGAAAAAGTGGTATGGTAACTGCCTTACATAGGTGATAAACAAAACAAAAGTGGTATGGTAACATCTGTACGTAGGTGAAAAACAAAACAAAAGTGGTATGGTAACGTCTGTATGTAGGTGAAAAACAAAACAAAAGTAGAATGACATTTCAGACAGATCGACCTTCAGTTGGAACAATAAACAACAACAACACAAAAATATATAAGGATATACACAGGCTATTCAAATCAAATGTACTATCAACCCTTACGTATGCGTGTGAAAGCTGGAAAACAACAAGAGATATAGAAACAAAGTTGAACGCATTCGAAAATAAATGTCTAAGGAAAATACTTGGTATAGAATGGAACGAATTCAAAACAAACGAGGAAATTAGAGAAATCGCCAATCAACCACTAATATCTTCAGTAATAAAGAAAAGACGATGGTCATACGTTGGACATGTGATGAGAAGAGATAATAATCGAATAGCAAAGCAAGCCCTCATATGGGAAACAACAGGTAAAAGAAAAAGAGGAAGACCCAGGGAGACACTGAGAAGAACATTGATGAGAGAGGCAAGAGCAGCAGGAATCGGCTCCCTCAATGAGATAGAACTGCTTGCACAGAACAGAGACAGATGGCGAGATTTGATAAAATATCTTTAAAAGAAAACTGCTAGAACAAAAATTCATATAGGAGAAGGTGTATCTTGGTCTACGCCCTATGGGCCGGTTACGGCTCGAAAGGTCAATAGATAGATAGATAGATATACACAGAAATCTTACTGAATGGTGATAATATTCTCATCATGTGCCATACCGGTTGGTGTAGGTGATCATGTCCCTCCACAATCTTCTATCCACAGTGCATCATATCAGTTCTGTTGTTGATCTATGCCATGACACCAAGCTATCCAGTATTTTCTCTCTTTGTCATCCGCGATCTCTCTTTCCTTTTATTTTGCCTGTTGTAACCAAGTATTCCAACTTTCCTCTTCTCATGATGTGCCTGAAAAATGTTGATTACTTCTTTCTGATGCTTTTAAAAGAGCTCCCTTTTTGTGTTGGCCTCTTTGAGAACTTCCTCATTGGTATCTTTAGCTGTCCAGGGAACTTTCAACATTCTTCTGAGAAATCCTATCTCTGTGGCCTCTAATCGTCTTTTCATTTGTTTGTCTACTGTCCATGACTCGCTTCCATAGGTCAGAATTGGTTCTATATAGCACCGATGAACTCTCTTTCTCATTTTTATTGACATAGATTTGTTGCATAATATATTTTTCATTTTCTGAAATGCTTTTTTGGCCTGAGCTATTCTGCTTTTTATTTCTGTGGTGCATCTCCCATCTGATGTTATTATTGTGCCCAAGTATTTGAAACTTTGCACTAGTTTCAGATTTGTCTCATTTATTTTTATGCTGCATGATGGTGATGATTGTTTTTTCGATATAACTATTACTTCTGTTTTCTTACTATTCAGACCGAGACCTTTCTTGTTGCTTTCTTTTACTATTATATCTATCATTTTTTGTAGTTCGTTCTCTGTCTCTGCTATTAAGACTGTGTCATCCACATATCACAAATTATTTATGTTGTGACCGTTGACTTCAATTCCTTTTTTGTCTACTATTGATCTCATAATATATTCACTGTAAAGTGAAAACAAATCCGGTGACAGAACACAGCCTTGTCAGACTCCTTGTTTTATATATTGGAATTGTCCTGTTTGGTTGTTAATTCGTATCAATTCCTTTTTTGTCTACTATGAGATCAATAGTAGACAAAAAAGGAATTGAAGTAAACGGTTACAACATAAATAATTTGCGATATTCAGATGACATAGTCTTAATAGCAGAGACAGAGAACGAACTACAAGAAATGATAGATATAATAGTAAAAGAAAGCAACAAGAAAGGTCTCAGTCTGAATAGTAAGAAAACAGAAGTAATGGTTATATCGAAGAAACAACCATCACCATCATGCAGCATAAAAATAAACGAGAGAAATTTGAAACAAGTGTAACGTTTCAAATGCTTGGGCACAATAATAACATCAGATGAGAGATGCACCACAGAAATAAAAAGCAGAATAGCTCAGGCCAAAATAGCATTTCAGAAAATGAAAAATATCTTATGCAACAAATCTAAGTAAATAGAAATAAGAAAGAGAGTTCATCTGTGCTATATAGAACCAATTCTGACCTATGGAAGCGAATCATGGACATTAGACAAACAAATGAAAAGACGATTAGAGGCCACAGAGATGAGATTTCTCAGAAGAATGTTGAAAGTTCCCTGGACAGCTAAAGAGACCAATGAGGAAGTTCTCAAAGAGGTCAACGCAAAAAGGGAGCTCTTAAAAAACATCAGAAAGAAGCAATCAACATTTTTCGGGCACATCATGAGAAGCGGAAAGTTGGAATACTTGGTTACAACTGGCAAAATAAAAGGAAAGAGAGATCGTGGATGACAAAGAGAGAAAATAATGGATAGCTTGGTGTCATGGCAAGGAAAACAGTCAACAACAAAACTGATACGATACACTGTAGATAGAAGATTGTGGAGGGACATGATCACCTATGCTACCCGGTATGGCACATGATGATGATGAATATAGATAAAGAGGGAGGAACAGAAAATGATACCAAAATAAGGATATCAAAAGCAAGAGGAGTTTCGTTGCACTGGGAAACATGGAAATCCAAATAAATTAGATTAAATACAAAAAGTAAAATTTTCAGCTCTAATGTTAAGTCGATCCTATTATATAGCTGTGAAATATTGAGAACAACAAAATTGACAATCATGAAGATGCAGACTTTCATTAATGGATGCTTACGCAGAATAAAAGGATGGAAATGGCAGGGCAAAATCACTAACGTAGAATTATGGAAATGTACCAGACAAATACCAGTGGATAAAGAGATACAGTGAAGACGATGGCACTGGACAGGACACACAGTGCGGAAGCCAACTGAGAGTATTACACAAAAGGCCCTTTTTTGAAATCCCCAGGGGAAAAGATAAATAGGAAGACCAAGAAATTCTTGGAGAAGACAGAAGCAATTGATCACAAAACTTTAACAGCTTCAATATCTAGAGTGTCAAACATTGATAACCTTGTGTAGATCAATAAGTGAGGCAACCAACAATGTAAATATTGACATCATTTTTATATTCTCAGACAACAGTGGATGTCAAAATGGGCATATTCCCATTCCTTAGAGATTATTTGAAAAAAGACCCTGATGATAATGTGAGTATGTTTGTTAAACCAACCATTTTGTACAGGATGTGTCATGTTTTTGTGCTGCTTTTAAACTCAAAATTGACTGACTCAACATTTTGCAGGTTTCTATCGTAAAAGAAAAAATATAAAAATCACATTTGAAACAAACATAGGCATGTGGGTAATATAGTTGTTGTCTGGCACAAGGAGTGAGATTATTTATATATCACATGAAGAAGAAATACCATATTTAATGCCTACTAGAAAACATGTCATGCAATAGAAACAGAAGTCCTAACATAAGCTAACAAACCACTTTTAAACATAGGGAAGATATGTAGTTCTCCTTCAGAAGTAGATTCAATGCTACATATCTTTGAACAGTCTAAAACCATTCGTATCATTGAGCTCAAATCATATTTACTTCAGCTCAGCTCTGTACCTTTCTAAGTAGAAAGAAAATGAAAATGTAAACAGAAGTCCTAACATAAGCTAACAAACCACTTTTAAACATAGGGAAGATATGTAGTTCTCCTTCAGAAGTAGATTCAATGCTACATATCTTTGAACAGTCTAAAACCATTCGTATCATTGAGCTCAAATCATATTTACTTCAGCTCAGCTCTGTACCTTTCTAAGTAGAAAGAAAATGAAAATGTGACTCACATGTCCCTGAACAACAAACTATGGGAACCACTGAAGGTCTCAAACACTTTATTGTTCTTTAATTTACAGTAAAATAAAGTTTTGTCACAATCAGAAGATCGATGTATCAACTTTGAAATTATAAGGTTTGGCAATTTCTGTAGCCAAAGCTGCAGATAAAACCAAATATCCAAAGTGATTACTTTGGCTGCATTTAAAGACACAGCAGACTGGAGAAAACAATAATGGAAGGATGGTCCCAGGATGAGAAGCACTGTAGTGAGAGAACTATAATGAAAGGATGGTCCCAGGATGAGAAGATAGGGGCGGACCAAGATGAATGTAGTATCAAGACATCAAAGAAACTTTGAACATGACAACAAGGGGTAGATCTATTTAGATACAGATTCTTTAACAAGGGCTGTGATCAAGCCCATGGCTTATAGGCCCATAGGCTGTGATGAGGATCCTGCCCTTTGATGCCTAGGATTTTTCTTTGACATTGCAGGCAGAATGAACTGTTCTATTGTTCTTGATGAGCATATCTGTACTGGCTGTGATATATACAAGGCATTAGTAGCCTTCAACATCTTTATTTATTTTCCTAATATAAAAATATCATGGCCACAAAGATAATCTGTTTACTTGTGAGCTAAAGTTTCTATGGATAATAAGATATTTAGAGTTTGGGACATTTCAGATGGTGGAGCTTAGGTCTTCATAAAACTGGTCTTTGATATCTGGTTTTACAGAGTGTTGAAGTATCAACATTGAACAGCTTTATTGGTCCTGTGGTATGGATAGAATATGGTTAGTGCCATTTACTGGTGGCTACTTGGGTAGCCAATGTGTTTTTATGGCAAGGCCTAATCTAAAATAGCCTTTTGATTCTTCTGTACATTTGACTTCTCAAAATAAAGTGTTATATCTTGTTTTCTGTAATTTACTCATTGTTGACAAGACTTGTTTCTTGAAGTACCATGATTTCCAAATTAAGACTTTAAGTTTGCTGTTTATAATTGTCATTTTATGGATGTCATTGATCTGCTGAAGAGAAACCAGGATTGATACTACAGCTTGCAATTCAAAAAGCTGATACCTTCAATTTTATGTGATTATCTGGCTTCCATGTTGATTGGACATGTGATATTGAGATGATCTTTCCTTAAAACAAGCTAGGTCTTGGTGTATTTAGATTATGTGTTGCCTTCACCTCAGAATCTCCCATTTAATTTCTTTGGTTCATTCTTGCCATGCCAATCTAACTGTAGGAGTTGCCAAAAGAGAATTGTATTAGATCACTAACTGAGCCAGGTCTCTACTCTGGGTATCAAGCCACTTCTTCAGATGATAAAGGTGGGAGTTAAGATAGGCACAGCCAGAAATGAGAAACTTAGTGGGCATGTAAGAAGACTTATCAACCAACACAGAACTGGAGTTGTCAGTCACTGGACATTGCAGGACTTGCTGAGGAGGGAATCTGAGCACCTATGGATATGTTTGGAGTGCAATGATGATGACCTGCAAATAACTCAATAACTCTACTCTAGGTATTCTGCTTGGGGTTTACTCCCTTAGTCGTAGCCCTTTATGATACCCCCACAAGACAACCAGGTCATGATACTGCTTACCTAGTTGTAATAGTATACCATCCTGAATGGCCGTTCAATGGTATATTCAAGGGAGACAAGAAAAGCGTGGAAGACAGGCGAGATTAGCAATGGTAGAGAAAGGCTCATAGATAGGTTTAAGGGCGAAGAGTCAATGTAAGAGGGATCTGGAAGGTTCTCGAAGCAGTGACGTATGGAGTTGGCAAGTTTGGAGACAAAGGAAAGTAGAAGGGTGTAGATGATTGGTTATGCGAAGGAGCATGGGATAGTAAGTAAGGGGAGGTATGTAACTCTAGGATGAAAGAAATCTCTCTCTCTATGGCAACCAACGTCACGGTTATGAAGACTGTTAGTTTCATGTGGAGACAATGCCCACTCTCGCTGGTGACAACATTACTGTAATGAGAGCTGTTAGTTCAAGTGTGGAGACACAATGCTCTCTCTCTGGTTACCATCCTTGCTGTTATCTATCTATCTATCTATCTATCTATCTATTGTCCTTTCGAGCCGGAGACGGCACATAGGGCAGAACCACAATCTTAAAAACAGAAACCTTGTGTGCCAAAATGTCACGTATTGCAGAGATCACTGCTTCCAAAATCTATGGCTCTGTTTCCATAACAATACTTTTTACAATGACAGCTTGTCAGGCCATCGATCAACCTCCTTAGTCGCCTCTTACGACATGCCTGGAAGGTCACAGTGTCACTATTCTTTACTTCCCTCATGAGGCCCCGGTAATACACGGGAACTAAACATTAATGGAAAGATAATCAATAACCTAAGATATGCTGATGATAATGTTCTACTAGCAGAAAATCCTAAAGACCTACAACAATTGCTTAATGTGATAAACATAACAACATAACATTGCTGTTATGACGATTTGTTAATTTTCAAGTGTGGAGACACAATGCTCTCTCTCTCTGGTTACCATCATTACTGTTATGACGATTGTTAATTTTCAAGTGTGGAGACACAATGCGTGAGTCATTTAGATCTACAGATCTTATTATGAGCCAGTTTGACAGTCGCTCTTTTGTCGGTAATAACTAGTCATAAAAGGCTGTTATTTTGATGAGTAGAGACACCATGCATAAGTCCTTTTAGAAGATCTACATTGCTGTGTTCTGAAGACTGTTATTTTGATGAGTAGAGACACCATGCATAAGTTCTTTTAGAAGATCTACATTGCTGTTCTGAAGACTGTTATTTTGATGAGTAGAGACACCAATGCATAAGTCCTTTTAGAAGATCTACATTGCTGTGTTCTGAAGACTGTTATTTTGATGAGTAGAGACACCAATGCATAAGTCCTTTTAGAAGATCTACATTGCTGTGTTCTGAATACTGTTATTTGTATGAGTAGAGACACCAATGCATAAGTCCTTTTAGAAGATCTACATTGCTGTGTTCTGAAGACTGTTATTTGTATGAGTAGAGACACCATGCATAAGTTCTTTTATATGCCCCAGAAGATTCACACCATTCGATTTTATCATCAAGCTAGCACTATGATTCGGGTAAAGAATGCCACTTTAAAGGCTTTCTCTGACAGTGGCGACGTAGTGTTCCAGTCTAATGATATATCATACCCTAATGTTTTTATGAACACTATTGTAGTCACCACAACGGGTCAGACTGCTCTCAAATCTCCGGACAACTGTTTGAACAAAACCTGTGGACAGTTAATCGAAGCCTGTGTCTCATATGTCGATGATTCACACGTTACGAAGAGTCTGCAGACTAACCCAAGCATATAGATACCTCAATGTGTTTATGTGCTGGACTTGGCTCATTTCTTGGTGCTCTTCTGTGAAGACATGACTCATATCTTAATGTTTTTCTGTTCTAGTCATGGCTCATATCTTGGTGTGTTTCTGTGCTAGCCATGGCTCAAGTCTTGACTTGTGTGTGTGTGTGCGTGCTAGCCATGTTTCATGTCTAGGTGTGTGCCATGATGGTCATATCTCATGTCTTGGTGTGTCCGTGTTGATCATGTCTCTTATCTTTGTATGCGTCTGAGTTTAGTAATATCTCATAACTTAGTGTGTGTCTGTGTTGGTCATGTCTCATATCTTTGTGCGTGCATGTCTGTGTTTGGAACATCTCATATTCTTGTGTGTGCATGGCTATGTAAGTCACTTCTCATGTCTTTGTGTGTGCATGCCTATGTTAGTCATATCTCATATCTTTATGTGCATGTCTATGTTAGTCATGTGTCATATATCTTGATGTGTGTCGATGTTAGTCATGTCTCGTATCGCTGTGTACATGTCTGTGTTATTCACATATCATATCTTTGTGTGTGCTTGTCTGTGTTAATCACCTCTAGTGACTCGGGCAGATGGTGCTCGTAAACCTAGGAGAGCACACCATCTAAGGGCAGAATCCCCTACAGAAAAGACAATCTGCTGCCTTGCAGAAAGATTGGGGACAATCAAAGGCTAAGGAAAGCAAACCTGAAAAAATGCTGGCTGAAATCAGATGCACTGGGCCACTGGCGCAGAACACAGTGCAACGTATTAACGGGTGTTCAGTCAGAGTGGATCTGGCGGACTCTAAATGTGGCGTTCTGTCTGTGGGGGCGATCAATACACTTAACCTGACAGCTGACTTCATGTGGGAGTCTGGAATCCTACTCTGACTGAATCCTGATCGCGGAGAGAGAGAGAGAGAGAGTTCTTTTAGAAGGTCTACATTGCTATATTATGAAGCATGTTATTGTCACGTGTGGAGACAATGCATAAGTCAATAAGAAGATACAGACGTTATTGAGCTCTAGTTTGATAGTGAGTAATATAAATGTTCTATGGTGTAGACAGTTATTTGTTTATTTATGGAAATACAAAGTCCAAATTGTAAATACTTGCAAATATTGTTCAGCAACGGATGGATGTAAATAAAATTTGTGCTGTTTTATGATGACAATTATTGTCAATTCGATTCAGTATGAAATATCTTGAAGTGTGGTGACACTAGTACATAGTGTGTAGTATTAGGCTTGTTACTGTTGATGAAGAATTAAAGGGAAATGGTCCAAGATAAACTAACAATAATCTCTATTGATTGCTTTGTATACCAGAGGGCATAAATTGGACTAATTAAGTATTATTTCTAAATACACAACTGGTTTTGTTATTTATTTAAATTGTTTCATAGAAATGTTAGTTATGGTCACACATTTGAAAGCTTTAAATTCAACACATGAAAATGTAAGAATTATAAGTTATGTCCCATGACAACATTTTATTTTGTTATGAACTTTTTAAAAATTTTAATCAATATCTTTTCTCAGGAAAGTCAAGGTGAAGGCTGCAGTCAAGATACTGGTCTCAATGTGGTAAATAACAGTAATCCTGGACAAGTGACAGGAAAAGAGAAGGTACTTCAGTCTCAAGTTTGTGAGGCTCATAATGATGATTATCAAAGTGAAGATCTGAGAACATTCAAGAGAAGACATACAGGAGAGAAACCTTACAAGTGTGATATGTGTGGTGTAAGTTTTGCTGATAGTCATAGACTAAAAGATCACAAGAGAAAACATACAGGAGAGAAATCATACAAGTGTGATATGTGTGGTGTAAGTTTTGCTGATAGTAGCAAGCTAAAATGTCACAAGAGAAAACATACAGGAGAAAAACCTTACAAGTGTGATATGTGTGATGTAGGCTTTGCTGATAGTCGTAAACTAAAATGTCACAGTAGAGGACATACAGGAGAGAAACCTTTCAAGTGTGATATGTGTGGAGTAGGTTATGCTAATAATAGCACATTAAAATGTCACAAGAGAAAACATACAGGAGAGAAACCTTACAAGTGTGATATGTGCGGTGAAGGTTTTGCTGATAGTCGTAAACTAAAATGTCACTGGAGATTGCATACAGGAGAGAAACCTTACAAGTGTGATATGTGTGGTGTAGGTTTAGCTTCTAATAGCTCACTAAGACTTCACAAGAGAATACATACAGGAGAGAAACCTTACAAATGTGATATGTGTGGTGTAAGTTTTGCTTATGGTGTCTCACTAAAACTTCACAAGATAAAACATACTGGAGAGAAATCTTACAAATGTGATATGTGTGGTGTATGTTTTGCGTATAGTAGCTCTCTGAAACGTCACAAGATAAAACATACAGGAGAGAAGCCTTACGTAAGTGATATTTGTGGTGTAGGTTTTACTGATGGAAAAAGTCTAAAATATCACCAGCAAAGGTACACAGGAGAGAAACTTTATAGATGTGAGATGTGTGGTGCAAGTTTTATCTTCAAGAGCCATCTAATAAGGCATATTATAAAACATGCAGAAAATAAACTTTACAGATGTGATATGTGTGGTGCAAGTTTTATCTTCAAGAGCTATCTAATAAGGGATATTAGAAAACATACAGGAGAGAAACCTTACAAGTGTGATATGTGTGGTGTAGGTTTTGCTGATAGTAGCAAACTAAAATGTCACAAGAGAAAACATACAGGAGAGAAACCTTACATTTGTGATATGTGTGGTGTAAGCTTTGCTAAAAGTAGCACACTAAAACAACACAAGAGAAGTCATACAGGAGAGAAACCTTACAAGTGTGATATGTGTGGTGTAGGTTTTGCTAATAATTGCACACTAAAACATCACAAAATGAGACATACAGGAGAGAAACCTTTCAAGTGTGATATGTGTGGAGTAGGTTATGCTAATAATAGCACATTAAAATGTCACAAGAGAAAACATACAGGAGAGAAACCTTACAAGTGTGATATGTGCAGTGAAGGTTTTGCTGATAGTCGTAAACTAAAATGTCACAAGAGAAGACATACAGGAGAGAAACCATATAAGTGTGATGTGTGTGGTGTAGGTTTTGCCAATAGTAGCACACTAAAACATCACTGGAGATTGCATACAGGAGAGAAACCTTACAAGTGTGATATGTGTGGTGTAGGTTTAGCTTCTAATAGCTCACTAAGACTTCACAAGAGAATACATACAGGAGAGAAACCTTACAAATGTGATATGTGTGGTGTAAGTTTTGCTTATTGTTTCTCACTAAAACTTCACAAGATAAAACATACTGGAAAGAAATCTTACAAATGTGATATGTGTGGTGTATGTTTTGCGTATAGTAGCTCACTGAAACGTCACAAGATAAAACATACAGGAGAGAAGCCTTACGTAAGTGATATTTGTGGTGTAGGTTTTACTGATGGAAAAAGTCTAAAATATCACCAGCAAAGGTACACAGGAGAGAAACTTTATAGATGTGAGATGTGTGGTGCAAGTTTTATCTTCAAGAGCCATCTAATAAGGCATATTATAAAACATGCAGAAAATAAACTTTACAGATGTGATATGTGTGGTGCAAGTTTTATCTTCAAGAGCTATCTAATAAAGCATATTAAAAAACATACTGGAGAGAAACCTTTACAAGTGTGATATGTGTGGTGTAGGTTTTACTGAAAATAGCAGACTAAAACAACACAAGAGAATACATACAGGAGAGAAACCTTGCAAGTATGATATGTGTGGTGTAGATTTTGCTGAAAATAGCAGACTAAAACAACACAACACAAGAGAATACATACAGGAGAGAAACCTTTACAAGTGTGATATGTGTGGTGTAAGCTTTGCTAAAAGTAGTAGACTA
Organism: Megaustenia siamemsis; assembly: GCA_032433765.1. Taxonomy (NCBI): domain Eukaryota; kingdom Metazoa; phylum Mollusca; class Gastropoda; order Stylommatophora; family Ariophantidae; genus Megaustenia; species Megaustenia siamemsis. The sequence goes on from JAVIAB010000159.1 coordinate 16,561,207, forward strand.
AAACAACACAAGAGAATACATACAGGAGAAAAACCTTACAAGTGTGATATGTGTGGTGTAGGTTTTACTGAAAATAGCAAACTAAAATGTCACAAGAGAATACATACAGGAGATAAACCTTACATATGTGATATTGTAGAAGAGGAGGAAGGAAAGAATGGAGAGGTGAAGGAGAAAGTAGAGAATAAAGAACAGCATAGAAGTGAGGGGAGAAGATAGGAGACGAAAGAACTAGGTTAAACAAGGAAAAAACACATAAAGAGAAGTCACAGAAAAATAGAGGATAATCCAGGAAAAACCCGTGCATAGTGAAGGTCGTGAAGAAATAAACAGACAATAGAACAAGGTCAAGGGAACCAGACATTAAGACAAGGTCAGGAGAAAAAGGAAAACAAGGGAGTGAGATTCACGTGGAAAAAATGGGGACAGCCATGCATAGGAAGTGGGTGGTCAGACATGCGTGGGAAGTAAGATTCTAATTGGCTGGTAAGAGCCAAATTTAAGAGGTGAACACTAGAGTTTAGGAAGCACTTTGGAGTGAAACACTCGGAGACAGCACACATGTACTAGTAACTGCCGGGTGACCAAGTTGTCGACAGGTTTATCAGAACCTAGTAGCGTTAGAACAGAATGCCAGTTAACTAAATAGTTATGAAGTTTAGGAGCACTTTTAGGGATTTTGAGAGAAGCACTGGAAGTGAACACTCGAAGGGGACGGTGGCAGAGACGACTTACGGACAGTCTGGAAGAGACACACGATAGTTAGGAGTAGCCGATTGAGATACAGTGAGACGATGTGGACTAAAGACTGCCACACAAATTAGTGTAGGTTAGGTTAGGGGTGGGCCGACAATGGGTCAGTCCACATTTAATTAGAGATAGCACCAGAACCAGAATAACTTTAGGGGTGGGCCGACGATGGGTCGGTTCACATATAATTAGTCATTTAGTATGAATGCGTGTGGATCCCCAGAGGAGTGCACTCCAAGTATGTAAGTGACAATCTATTATGTGTGTAACCATAATACATGGTAATGGAATAAAAGTCGGACTAACTTTTAAATTCAAGCATTTGTCTATGTGTTTCCAGTGTAACTTCTTGTCTTGCGTCACTCTTCTGGGCACGAACTAGAATAACCAATAAGTTGTCACGGCAAAACACAACATGCGTAAGTCATTGTAACACGAGTGACGATCAGCGTCCAGTGAGCCCAGACAGGAGTTGGCCTCAGTGTAAACACGAGGGCCACATTCCGGAGAAGGTCACGGGGACAGAACTGACAAGGGCGTGTTGTCACTGGCTTAAAGCTGGCGGAGGTTAACGATCGCAATTAATGGTCAACAATGTGATAAAACCATTATTAAATGATAAGTACATAATGTGAAAGTCTCTTCTCTGGATACAATATGTGTGGTGTAGGTTTTACTGATAGAAACAGTCTAAAATATCACAAGAATAAATACAACAGGAGAGACACCTTACAAGTATGATGTGTGTAGTGTAGGATTTACTGATGGAAGCAGTTTTTTTTTTTTTTTTCAAAAGCATTCTAATAAGGCATTTTAGACAGCATAAAGGAAAGAAAACATATAAATGTGATGAATGTAATTTAAGTTTTGCTAATAATAATGAATTAAAATGTCACAAGCGAAAACATGCAGGAGCGAAACTCTACAATATAATGTTTGTGGTGTAGGTTTTTATGAAGGAAGCAGTCTACTTCCTACTAGTCTACTACAAATGAGAAGACATAATGAGAAACCTTACAAATGTGGCAAGTGTGATGCAGGTTTTACTCAAAGAAGCATTTTTTTTTTTTACAAACTAGTCAAAACATATAAGAAAGAAACAATACCAATGTGATTTTTATGATGCATGTTTTTCTCATTGATACAATCTGTAATGTTACTAGAGAAAACATACAGAAGACAAGCTTTACAAATGTCATGTGTGTGATGTAGGTTTTGCTCAAACAAAACATCTAATAACATACAGGAGAGAAACCTTACAAATGTGATGTGTGTGATGTAGGTTTTGCTCAAACAAACCATCTAATAACATACAGGAGAGAAACCTTACAAATGTGATGTGTGTGATGTAGGTTTTGCTCAAACAAACCATCTAATAACATACAGGAGAGAAACCTTACAAATGCTTTTTGACTTGTTTCACTTTAGAGTGTAAATCTAACAGTACGCCAATCAATAATGAACATTCATCCATACTAAGATGACCAATATCTCCACAAGTCTTCACATACAGGCCGTAATTTTAACTGATGGGATGTATGTGGTGTAGTTAGTATTTGCTTATTGCATTGTGCTTGAAAAAAATTAAAGTTGTCTTAAAGAGCTTTATGTTGTGCTTAGTGAGGCACATTTATTATGTCCTATTTGAAGAGACAAAAGAGAAGAAAAAAAACAATATATATATATTTACAATTTGATTTTTTATTTCTTGTGTCAGAAACAATTCAGTTAGTGGTACACATGTCTTGTCCATGCTACACCATCATACTCATATTTCAGTCAGTGTCACACTTGTCTTGTCCATGCTGCACCAGTATGCAAATATTAGACAGTGACACACTTGTCTTGTCCATGCTACATCGGCACACAAATATTTTAAACAGTTACACACTTGTCTTGTCCATGCTACACCATCACTCACATAGTATAGACAGTGGCACACTTGTCTTGTCCATGCTACACCATTACACACATATTTTAGACAGTGACACACTTGTCTTGTCCATGCTGTCAGGCCAGGATCAACAATATCAAACCTACTACTGCTATAGACTAGTTCATCAATACAACCTGTATCTTGTCCATGCTGTCAGGCCAGGATCAACAATATCAAACCTACTACTGCTATAGACTAGTTCAGCAATACAACCTGTATCTTGTCCTGGCTGCTCAGGAGAGGCAAATGGAAGTAAACCCTAAACATAAAGTAAGAAGCAGAGATCCCAAGATGGTTAGTGATCTGTTATTGATCCTTTCCAGCATTTCCTACAGTTAAACTGGTACCAAGCAGAGTTGTATTCTCTTGGAATGAACCAGTGAGACTGAAAGTTGGAAGTCTGGGCAACACAGAATCTCCATACACCTTGCCCCAGCTTGTGTTACAGAAAGTCATCTCAGTATCAACTATTCAATCATCATAGAAGACACACAACCATAGATTTAGAAAGGGCCAGCATTTTAAATTGTGAGCCTGGTCTCTCAGAAAATCTTGAGCTCATCAATGACATCTGCCATCATAAACTATGATCTTCAAAGATATGGAAATTGTGACACTTCAAGATAGATGTCTTGATGATGAATCAATTAGTGAACAAGACTTCCTTGTCTGTTGGCAAGGCTTTTGTGTAAATTATTCAATGTGAGGCCTGTTCAAGTTTCATGGTGGCAACAAATGTCCCAGCACTGGCATTTTTAATATAGAGTTATTGCCCATATTTTGTTGACATTCTGCACATTTTGGTTCATGACATCAGGTTATATTTCTTTATCTGACAAAAATGTCTGGTCCCATTAAGTCTATGTGACATGGTCAACATTACACAAGGTGATATTTATTTTCCTGAAAAATATGTCTGCTCCCTTAAATTTGGGTGACAATGGTCAACACTACAACATGTTATATTTCTCTTCCTCACAAAAATGTCTGGTCCCATTAAGTCTGGATGACATGGTCAACACTACAACAGGTTATATTTCTCTTCCACACAAAAATGTCTGGTCCCATTAAGTCTGGATGACATGGTCAACACTACAACAGGTTATATTTCTCTTCCACACAAAAATGTCTGGTCCCATTAAGTCTGGATGACATGGTCAACACTGCAACAGGTTATATTTCTCTTCCACACAAAAATGTCTGGTCCCATTAAGTCTGGATGACATGGTCAACACTACAACAGGTTATATTTCTCTTCCTCACAAAAATGTCTGGTTCCATTAAGTCTGGACGACATGGTCAACACTACACCAGGTTATATTTCTCTTCCACACAAAAATGTCTGGTCCCATTAAGTCTGGATGACATGGTCAACACTACAACAGGTTATATTTCTCTTCCTCACAAAAATGTCTGGTCCCATTAAGTCTGGATGAACCTAAAATCCACTCAGTTGGGGGAATCAAACCAAGACTTTGTCTTCTGTTCCCTAATGAATCTTCTACTGAAGTTTTCCATCCTGGGTGTATGAGCCCACAATGCTTTTCTTTGTAATCTTTTTAGATATTTCAATCCTGCAGATACTCCTTCCTTACTTCAGTTCCTTTTTTCATAACAAGAAAAGAACAAAATCATTTTGTGTGAGATACAGACACCTCAATGGTCTACACAAACTAGATCAACCGCATGTACATCATGTTTCCTGGTTAGCTCCATCAACAACCACACACAACAGTAACTAAGAATGCCATTGTTTGATAACAATGAGCTGTTCTACAGTTTCAATTCAAATAACTTCTAGTGCATCATCATCAAATACCACAAGATCAAGTCTCTTTTTCTAAATGACAAAGAAAGTCTACACTTTATTACAAAATTGTAGAGCATAAAATATCAGATTTACAAAGCACCAATGGCTATGTGGCTGCCTCAGGTACAGAAGCAGAACTCCAGCTAGTGTCAACTCTATAATAATGAATTATTAAGTGAATATTAGAGATTTGTTATTGTTTTAACTTGTTTTTACTTCTAACAGTCTATTGATTCTGAAATATATTTGTTTATTATTTTGCTTAATTTAACATATCGGCTGTCAACATGGATGTAAAATAAGGAACATTAAAATGTTTTATTTATTTTAACTTTATGTAATTGTTGTTTGACTTCCCAATTGTATCGTGTTTCTAACTTTCCAGTTGTTTTCTAAATGTGTAGGTAAGTTTATAAACATGTATGCAAGGTAAGAATATGAATATGTAATGTGAAAACAGGGGGAGAGGATAAGTGAATTTGTGATAAATAGTGAAAGAGTAGTCTCACCTTGAGTGGCCATAGTCAAGGACACCAGTACTCTGACTAGTCAAGACAAGAAATAGTAAGAGATGAGAGCAACTGGATTATTGTCCAAGACCTAGCCTAGCTGTGATGATAGAATGGTACTCATGGATCAAGTAGAGGCTGTTTCCATCAGCTGTGGATAAAGAGTGTGTTGGAGACGTTGGTAGAACTATTTTATTTAGTAGATGTAGAATAAGTGTAGTTATTTTATGTCGGTAATGGTACAAGACTTAAATTGACGTCTTAGCACACAGGTTTTACTCATATGTGATTGGCCACCTATTCAGAAGTGTTCGGAGACTCCTGTCTTGTGTCTCATCAAGCATCATATATTAACCCTGGTACTCATTTCTGACAGTGGCTGGGTCAATCATGAGGGTATCTTTTTTTCCCAACCACGAGCACAATTCACGCTGCTTCCAGAGGGAATCAAACACAGGTTATATGAATATCTGTAGATAGTGGAGTGGTTTTCCCAACTAGACTACCAAGGTCCCCAAATTTTATTTTATGCTGAATATATTATATGCTACAGCGTTTTTAAAAAAAATAACAGGATGTTGTGTGCTTTCACCAGATTTATTTAAAATGTATAATGAGATTATTTTAAGATCCATAAGGGACATTCATGGAATAACGATTGGTGGCCTTAATATGAATAATATAAGGTATGCTGATGAAGCAGTCTTAATCACTGAGAGTGAAAATGAGTTACAAGTAATGTTTAATATATTATAGTAAAGGTAAGCAAAAATAAAGATCTCAGTCTTAATAGCAAAAAGACAAGATTAATGGTAGCTACAAAGAAATAACATCACCGCACTGCATAATAAAGACAAGTGGAAGTTGTTAACCCTCTACTGCCCATAGCAGAACAGACTCCCTGGACAGAGGAATCAGGATTGTCAATACAAATATGGACAGAAGTGAAAGGAATGCATAACAAAGAGGAACAGATAAGACCACAGCGTAAAACAATAACTCTCAGTTTCCTGGATGAAGAATACCCACAAGACCTATAGATTCATGTGTACACAGATGAATCAGCACAGAATGCAGTAAAGAATGGGGGAGCAGGTTCATACATAGAGTACCCAAATAACAATAGGGATATGAATAAAACAGCAACAGGGAAATATTTTCACAATTATGATGCACAAATCCAAGCAATAAAGTTGGCAATAGAAAAACTTCTGAAAAGTAATATTAGCCCACAGCCTGTAGTGTTTTTGACAGATGCAAGATCAGTACTCCAGGCACTACAATCCAGAAAATTGCCATGTCTGCAGACCTTATTGACTGAACTCTGCAAGCACCACAGGGTTACCCTGCAGTGAAATCCATCTCACTGTGGAATTCCAGGAAATGAGAAAGCAGATCAGTTGGCAAAGGGAGGTTCAACAGGTACACAACCTGATGCACCGGTTACATACCATCATAAGAAACAGATAATCAAATCAATCAGAGGATCACAAGCCCCAAATCAGGATGCCTTTCATAATATGAGTAGATATGAACAAGTTATCATTATACGCCCGCCTCAGAACAGGCACAATCGACTCCAAACAGTCACATGTATTCAAAATTTAAGATCGGCACCTCAACTACATGAGCGTGTGGATAAACGATCCAGACTGCTGAACACATACTTCAAGACTGCACTGAATATAGTAGACTGAAGAAAATTCATTGGCCCATAGATACAACACTAAAGACCAATCTATATGGGTCACTGCAAGAATTACAAAAGACAGTAACATTGCAGATATAGACAATACTTCGGGTGAACGAAAGATAGATATATTGCAACAACTGTAAAAATCGAAGGACGAAGAGATAGAGGGAATCAAAGAGAAAAGACATCAGACGGCCTAAGATAATGGCTTGGTAGAAAGTCTACAACAGAAATGATAACAAACTGTCAAGATCGAAAGTTGTGGAGAGACATGATTGCCTACGTCAGCAGGCATGGCACTTGATGATGATAGAGTTTAATGCAATAAAAGGGGGGGGTGGAGAGGTGCTTGGGAGTCATGACCCAGGCGGGCTCGCCTCCCTTACAGCATCTCCTACACATGATCCGATTAAATCCTACTGTGAAGCTCTGTATGAAGCGTTTCCTATTACCTACAGTAAGTCCACACAGACTTAGTGCAATCCTAGATGGTCGACTATACGATAAAATAGTATTCTTTGATCTATGATGGGACTGACTTTATTTGTGGAGAGAGAAGAATATTGAACACGTTAAAAAGATGATGCTTATTGTGCATGATTTTCTATGGGTCATGTTTACCTATCTATCTCTCTCTCTCTCTCTCTGGGATCAAGACTCAATCAGAATAGGATTCCAGACTCTCTCATGAAGTCAGCTGTCTGTTTAAGTGATTCGATTGCCCCATATAGTTTCTCTTCCAGGGAGCTGGGTGTGGACCACATTGCTCTTCTCATGACGTTTATCGTTGTTATTGTTTTATAATTATTACAGTTGATGACAATAACAATAAATATTTGTCTTCGAGATAGGGCAATCCAGCGTGTTATATTTGAGTGCTGTAGTATCTGAAGTTTAGTGCCAGTGTGACCAAGTGTTAAAGTATTTGTTGAGAGAGAAGAATGTTGAACACGTTAAAAGGAAGATGCTCATTGTGCATGATTTTCTGTGAGTCATGTTTATCGTTTATTTTATAATTTTTACAGTTGATGACAATAACAATGTCACCAAGATAGGACAAACCAGAGTATTATATTAGAGTGTTGCAGTAGTATCTGAAGTTTAGTGCATGTGTGAAGAAGTGGGAAAGTTGGTGTAAGGAAAGGAATATAGTGATCGACGATACAAAGAAGTAATAATAACAATGATACTCATTATCAGAACCACATCCCTCAACGATAACAAACATAACAGACTTGACAAACAAAAATAACCACACGAATAGAACATCATATATTATAGTCATATAAAAGGATTGGCTTAACATTGGATTTGAAAATGTTTATTTTTGTATTTAACCTATTTTTTTTTAACGATTTCCATTTTTTATTCCTAATGCACCTCTTGCTTTTTGTATTTTTTGAGAAACCAAATGTTGACTAAACTCAAAATAGGAACTACCAGGCAATGCCACTTTACACTGGATAACACGACAACACAACACGTTCTACTGGATTGCCCCCAGTACACAGGCCTGATGAGGACATTGTGCTCCACACCCACCTTCCTGGAAGGGAAATTATGGGGCGATTGAATCAGCCATGATCACAGGAAAAGAAATATCCTTATTGTTGTTATTTACTTGTTTATGTACTTTGCTCAGTACTGCACATTTTTTCGCTTGTATTTTACTTTTATTTTTACTTGACTTGCTACTGCATTTTACTTCTTGTTCTATATTTCTATATATTTATCTCTCTTTCTATCTGTCTGTCTATCTAAGCTGAATGCAGCACATATGGCATATAGTTGATTATAGTTGATTTTTTTAATACTTTGTCATTTCTCTTATTTCTGCACTAGTCTTGAACTCATTCCATAATATACGAAGTATATTTCTCAGGCGTTTGTTTTCAAATGCATCCAGTTTATTGTATATCCTTTTTCTTGTTTTTCTGCTCTAGCATGCACGAGTAAGGTTTACAATACATTTGATTTGAGAATCCTGACCTTTATTATTGTGCTTAGTAATGTTGATTTCCTTATTTTATCCACGTTTTCTGAAAGTCATTGCTGCCTTTGCTACTCTAATTTCATGAGATGCTCTTTGGTAAAGTAGAGCTGCTTCATGTAGTACTGGCCACGTAACTCATACATGATCTGAGGTTTAAGGAAAAAAATATCAGCACTATATTCCTCTAAATTATTCTGTAAAATCATCCTAAATAGAATAAAGGATTCAATAGATACAGTAATGCGTGAAGAACAGGCTGGGTTTAGAAAAGGGAGAAGCTGTCTTGACGACATTTTCACTCTACGACTTATATTGGAGGAACACATTGAAAAGCAAAAACCTTTTGTACTTAACTTCATCGACTTCAAAAAAGCATTTGATAGTATTCATAGAGATTCTTTGTGGAAAATTCTGAAGCAATATGGCTTACCATCAAAAATCATAAATATTATCAAAGACATGTATGATGGTTACACATGTGCAGTTCGAACAGAGGAAGGACTGAGCGAATGTTTCCCAATAGAAACTGGGGTTAAACAAGGATGTATTTTATCGCCCTTGTTATTTGGAATTGTTATGGACTTCATAATGAAGAAATGCTGCACTGGTAATAAAGGCATCGAATGGATACAAGGAGACCATTTGGAGGACCTGGACTTTGCTGATGACATAGTTCTCATCAGCAATCAGATAAAAACGATGCAGGAAAACACAAATGAACTATCATCAATAGCCAGCAAAATTGGGCTTGAGGTCAATCATGAAAAGACTAAAGTCATGAAAAGTTTAATTCCAACAAGTGACAAAATATACATGGAAAACAAACCAGTAGAAGAGATCGATCACTTCATCTATCTTGGAAGTCACATTGATCGAGAAGGGGATACGAGCAAAGAAATTAGAATCAGACTGGCTAAAGCAGCAATGTCTTTCAGAAGCCTTGAAAAGTTGTGGAAATCAAAACTCATTAGCACAAACACAAAACTTAGGCTATTCAAATCAAATGTACTATCAACCCTTACGTATGCGTGTGAAAGCTGGAAAACAACAAGAGATATAGAAACAAAGTTGAACGCATTCGAAAATAAATGTCTAAGGAAAATACTTGGTATAGAATGGAACGAATTCAAAACAAACGAGGAAATTAGAGAAATCGCCAATCAACCACTAATATCTTCAGTAATAAAGAAAAGACGATGGTCATACGTTGGACATGTGATGAGAAGAGATAATAATCGAATAGCAAAGCAAGCCCTCATATGGGAAACAACAGGTAAAAGAAAAAGAGGAAGACCCAGGGAGACACTGAGAAGAACATTGATGAGAGAGGCAAGAGCAGCAGGAATCGGCTCCCTCAATGAGATAGAACTGCTTGCACAGAACAGAGACAGATGGCGAGATTTGATAAAATATCTTTAAAAGAAAACTGCTAGAACAAAAATTCATATAGGAGAAGGTGTATCTTGGTCTACGCCCTATGGGCCGGTTACGGATCGAAAGGTCAATAGATAGATAGATAGATATTCCTCTAAAACATAAACTCCAACAGATTGGCTGGATGGATGATTCCAGCTGTTCCCTTCTCACGACATAGCCAACAAAACAAATGATCATTGTTTCTTCCTAATATTGGAAATTAGCACTCTTTTTGCTTTCTCCTCTTTCAGAATGTTTTCATTGCTCTTCTTAGCTGGCCATGACATTCTCAACATTCTTATGTAAACTATATTTCTACAGACTCCAATGATTTTCTTGTCTGTTGTCCAATTGTCCATGATTCACATCCATATGTTAAGAATGGCCCTAAATAACATTTAAGAACTATTTTTCTTGTTCCTGTTATCAAAAATCGATTACACAGTATCTTCCTCATTTTTTTTTTTTAAGCTGCTTTTGCCTGAGCCATTCTGCATCTCACCTCTGTTGTAAATCTACCTTATGAGAGACCTGTAAACTTCCTTTCTTTGGTAGTTTGATCATATAACCTTCTTTCCAGTTTTAGGTATTTCTTCCCTCTCCCAATTTTATTCTAATAGATTATGTAACATCTTGGTAGAGGTGTTAATATCTGCTTTGATGGCTTCTGGAGCAATTTCATCTGGTCCTGTGGTTTTACCAATTTTTAAAGCTTGATGGCTTTCATTATTTCTTCTTTGCTTGGTTTTCCGCAGTTAACGTGTAATTCTTCTTCTGCTGGTAGTATATCTGGAGGGTTATGTGAACCGGGTCTGTTCAAAAGTTCTTCAAAGTGCTCTTTCCATCTCGCCATTTGTTCCCTTATATTACTAAGCAGATTTTTTTTTTTATCTTTTATAATGGCATTGATCAGTTTGTATTTTCCGCTTAATTGATTTGTGCTGTTTTACAGTTCTTTCATATTCCCTTTATTTGCTGCTTCCTCTACCTCTTTAGCTAGTTCATCTATGTATTTCCTCTTATCCTTTTTAAGACGGTAGATGCACAAAAGAGATGAGATGCAGAATGGCTCAGGCAAAAGCAGCTGTTCAAAAAATGAGGAAAATACTATGCAATCCATTTTTGACAATAGAAACAAGAAAAAGAGTTATTAAATTTTATGAAGAGCCAGTCTTAAAATATGGATATGAATCATGGACAATACGACAACAGACAAGAAAATCATTGGAAGCTGTAGAAATATAGTTTACATACGAATTTTGAGAATGTTATACCAGCAAAGAAAAGTAATGGAAACGTTCTGAAAGAGGAGAAAGCAAAAATAGAGCTAATTTCCAATATTAGGAAGAAACAATCATCATTTTTTTTGGTCACGTAAAGAAAAGAGAACAACTGGAATATATTGTAATAACTGGGAAAATAAAGAAGCAAAAAGGGAAAGCAAAAAGAAAAAAAAATACCAGACTGCTTAAGAGAATGGCTTGGCGGAAGGTCAACAGAAATGGTGCTTGATGATGATGATCCCTTTTAATGCATCTTCTCTTCTTTGTTCACCTCTGTGTAAGCTTCCTGTGTCTTGGCTTTATTACTTCTCGTTTTGCTTTTATTTATGTCTGCTATCTTTTTCTTTCGTTCTTTAATTTTATCCGGTGTCTCTGCTGTCATCCATGCCTTTTTCTGGCGGTCTCTTTTCCCTAGTGTTTCTTCGTATTTCTCTATCCATATATCTTTTACCTGTTTCCAATGATCTTCTATATTTATTGTATTTTAAAGTTTGTTGGAGGACTTGGTATTTCTTTGATATTGTGACTGTAAATTTATCTTTAATTCCATGTTCTTTAAGAAACCCTACATTAAAATACTTTCTAACCTTATTCGTTGTAGTATATCTTTTTAGTTTAGGTTTTAGTTTGGCTATCAGAAGATGATCTGAAGCTACATCTGCCCTCTATATACTTCTACATCCTGTAAGGATGACAAACTTATTTTTTTTTAAAAACTTGACAAACATGGAAAAGTCAATGAAAAGAATAAAAGTAAATCCGCTACCCAGGAAAGAGAAAGGCTCTCTATCTAAGAGACGTTTGACGCAAGCCGGAGATAGCCATAAGGAATCCGGGTTGTCGACTCACCCGAAACAAGAGGGCTAGGAATGGAAAGAATGAAACTAAATACAGGAGAGATTTTTTTATCATCAGGACACCAGGAACCTGGAGCACAACATAGTGAAGGGGTAGCTTTAATGCTATAAAGAAATGCACAGAAGACTTTGATAGAATGGGAAGCAGTAGGGCCAAGACTAATGAGAGCTACATTTCATCATCATCATCATCGAGTGCCGTCTCCGCACCATTAGGCGCCATTCCACTCTGTCTCTTGCTTTGATGTTGCAGATTATTATAGGTTGACTTGTCCATCTTTTGATGTTACTCGTCCATGTTAGTTTTGGTCTGCCTCTGCCTCTTTTACCTTGTATTTTTCCTTCCAATATTATTTTTAGTAGTCTGTTGAGTCTTTTAACATGCCCCAAAAATTTCATTTGTCTTGTTATAATTGTGTTTAGTAGTACTCTTTTCATTTTTAGTTGTTTTAAAACTTCATCATTTGTTTTCTTTTCCTTCCATCCAATTCCACATATTCTTCTATATATCCACATTTCAAAGGCTTCAATTTTCTGTTCTGTTTTCTGGTCTAATGTCCATGTTTCTGCACCATACAAGAATATTGAAAAGATGTAACATTTTGCTATTCTTAGTTTTAGTCCTGGTGTTTTTTATTTGTTTTGATATTAGTATATTTTTCATGGCATTGAAATTACTTTTTGCCATACATATTTTTAAAATTTATTTCAGTTGTACATTTTCCATCATTGGTTATAGTATGTCCCAGATAGTTGTAGCTCAGAAATGTCTCCAGTTGTATTCCTTCAACTTTGATATTTAATTGTAGGTCTTGAGAAATTTCCATGGCTTTTTTTGAAATGTTACGTGATGAGGCTCCAATCTCTTTCACGGTGGTTTGCCATATTCGTCTTTCGTGTTCTGAATATGCCTCATGTGTACCACACACTTTGCTGTTTTCGCTTTCTGTGCCGTTGATCATTTCTGATTCCTCCGCCCCATCCATCGTCACAGACTTTTCACATTCGGGTTGAACATACCCGGCCGGCGCCATTGTTGTCGAACCATGTGCTTGCCTATCGAACCGCGAACACACGACACAAAGAAGAATAAATTATATTCCACTTAAATATCTGTAAAGTTCACAGTCCATCCACTCGTCAGAAGTAAAATATACACCAAACGGGGAATAGCAACACATAGTTTCACAACCAGACTGTCGCGTAAATCATTTTAGCGGGAGCCGAATTGTAAAAACGACAACACGTAGCCGCCATGACACCGGTAGAAGTCTACAGCTACATTTAAAACAACAAAAAGAACAAAATAAAATTACACATTATCCAATGCTATGCACCAACCAATGATAAGGTTAGTTTAGCTAAATATGAATTATATAAACAGTTACAATGTCAGATGGATGAAAGACGAGCCAAGGATATTATAATCTTGATGGGAGATCTAAATCCTAAAGTAGTATCAGACAACAGAGGCTTAGAAGAGATTATGGGAAAACATGGACTTAGAGATGTAGACGAGAGTGGAGAGATATTTGTGAATTTCTGTGCCCTTAATCAAATGAGCCTAGGAGGAACAATATTCCAAAATAAAAGAATACATAAACCTAAATGGGTGTCACCAGATCATAGAACGGAAAATCACATATGTATTAATAATAAGTCTAAGTTACAATCAGGCACTAATACATGTAAAAATATAAGACCTACACGAACGCTTAAATAAACTCAACAGCACAGGAACAAACTATAAAAAGAAAATCAACAAAACAGAGATCATGAATATCGCAAAAGAGAAATATATAACATCAACATAATTATAGACGGCAGACAACTAAAACAAGTAAAGGAAATTTAAATACCTAGGAAGTCGACAATTAACAAAAAGCAGAAAAAGACTCACGATGCAACAGGCATGTCAAATCATTGGACAACTATCCCACTATTGCACAACAAGGAAATGAATTTAGATGCAAAATGGGCACTCTACAATTGAGGTATTGAGTTATTTGCGGGTCATCATCATTGCATTCCGGACATGTCCATAGGTGCTCAGATCTCCTCCTCAGCAATTCCCTCAGTGTCCAGCGACTGACGACTCCAGTTCTATGTTGATTGATAAGTCTTCTTATACGGCCACTAAGTTTCTCATTTCTGGCTGTGCCCATCTTAACTCCCATTTCCATCATCCGAAGAAGTGACGTGGATCTGTGTTTGTCGAAGTCCTGTGCTCTTCCCACATCTCGAAGGGCATTGATGATGCCCGCCCGATCCATTGGTTGCCCGTCCTCAACGACAGCGCAGCTAGCCAACCTGTCCGCTCTTTCATTTCCCCGTACTCCCGCATCTCCAGGGACATAGACAAAGGTGACCTTACGTATTTTAGATTTCTGCGACGACTCTACCCATTGCATGCGTACAGAAGCCGCCTCCACTTTTTTAATCATGCTCATCGAATCACTCAGTATACATGCGTGGGTGTAGTCTTGTGACTCTAACCATTTGAATGCCTTGGTCACTGCCATGGCCTCCATTGTCATGCTACTCGTGGTCATGACGTATGCACCACCGTCTTCTTTGACTATTCTGTCTACCGAACGTGCAGTAAATGCCCATGCACTTCTTTGGTGTTGTCTTACAGATCCGTCTGTATAGATGACTGCATCGCACCGGGAGCCACTCCTCACCAACGCTGATATTGGTAAGCCCACAGACCTGTTTGAAGTCATCTTCTGCTCGCTTCCCCCCCCCCCCCCCCTGATTTGCCTCTTTTTAGCCTGGCAACTTTCACTGTGTTGTGCACGTGGTGCAATGGATGCTCTGTATCTGTACTAATCTTCAGTTATGCTTGTGCTCTCCAGATCTTGATTCTGTCATCCATTGTTGGAAAGTCATAGATGTGTCGCTGAACGTCGATGCTGTGGATGGTCTAGACTCACGTGCACTTACTCAGTCGCACGGTCATACTTCAATCCAACGTTGTGCTTCCAATGCCAGTCCTGGACCCTAGATGCAAGAACAATAAGACAAATGACCTCTACTGAGATCAAATGTATTATAAGAATACATGTATTAGAAAACAGCCTGGAAGATAAGAAAAAAAAGAGGAAAAAGCTAGGAGATTATATCTCCACTCGACGCTCAAAGAAAAATGCGGAAGGAGAGAAGAGTCAGCAGTTTCTTCAAAGTTTTACTCTTTTTCGGTTTATTTCTTTCATTTTTGAGCGCTTCCTTCTTCCTTCCTTTCTTTTTTTTTTTTCTAGCGTTCACCGAACGACTGTCTATTGTCATTTCAAGCCGAAGATGGCACATAGATCAGAAAGTCTAGACCCTAGTGTTCGATGTTATTTGTTATGTGTTAGAAATTGCACAAGAATAAGGTGACCATATTTTTGAAATCCCATTCCGGGACGGAATAATTTTACTTCAATTTTCCACCAATAAAATTACATTTTTTCTTGCTGTCGTTTTCAAGTGAATAATACATACATTTTAAAACATCTAATAATATAGACCTACAATACGCTATCAGGATAATCAGGAGATACAAAAAACAGTGATACTCACTTAAATTGAAGGTGAAACGGAGATGCTGTACTTTTCAGATGAGTGAATTTTCTGTAAAATGTCCTTCTTTGTATGCAGCATGTTATAAAATTCGACACATGTTCCCTCATAGTTCACTTTGGTGATCAACATGGCTTTTAAAGTTTCAACACCTAGTTGTGTTTTATCATTTGTCCACAAACTGTTCATCAGAGAAAACACTCGTTCTGTTGCAGCATTTGTTCCAGGTAGACACAAAAAGAACTCTGCCAACTTCAGAATATGTGAAACGGGCACATGATTGTTTCTGAAGTGGGAAGCTAGTTCAACCCAACGCTGCCCTGGTAATGTTTTATTAAGACTCCACTCACTAATTTTTTGTGAAGTAACGAACTGTTTCATGTAGACATATTCGTCATACATTTCATTTTCTGGAAAGTCGACTGAAGGCACTGTTTGACTCACTAATGATGAAGACTTCTCAATATCTTCCCAATTTTGTGTTCTGTTCAGCATTACCCAGCTGTAAGACTCTAGGTTTTGAAAATTATTTGCAGCCCATTTCTTCAAATAACTTAATTAAAGCTGTTTCATAAAATGAAGAAACACTGGCGTTAAACTTTTTCACATCATCACGTAGAAATCCTTCCATTTCCAGCTTTGTAAGGATTATCTGAACTCTTGATGGCAAGAAGCCGTCTTCCAGCTTGGACTCCAAGATAGCTTTCAACCTATTGATGTTGTCAATGACTTCAAATACAGTGACCATCTGTCCCTCTACTTTCTGCACTGCTTCGTGGAAAGAGGATGCCTGACTGTGAACCAAAATAAGCCATGCCTCAGACAGTGGGTTTTCAAAGAATTCCTGTATAAAAACTGGGCATCTGTCTTGAGATTGAAAATATGATTTTAGAGGCAGGAACATGTAAAAAAAACCCTTTCAACAGCAGGCAAGAGTTTGTGCCTAACCTAAAATCATCTGGAAGTCTGTGTCGACAAACTGACAAAACTCCTTGAGACTTTCAACTCTAACTGTGTATGATTTGAAGTACAGATAAATTTTTGCAATAGTCATTTCAACATCAACAGGCAATACGTCTGCAGCTGCTTGAACAGTGTTGTGGAAAATATGGCAAGCACACCCAACACCTATCAAACTATGTCCAAGGTTTTCTTTCAGTTTTGTGAAAACATTGTTCTGTCCTTTTCTTTCAGCGCCCCCCAAATTAGAATTTGTGTTGTCTGCACATAATCCAACTACTTTCAGTTCTAAACCATTTTCAGTTAGACCATCAATAAGAAAACTACTTACTATATCAGATGTTTCACCCGGCAATGACTTCAACTCTAATATTTTAACTTTCAGTCCCTTATTGCGATCAAAGTATCTGACAAGCAAAGGAAAAATCTTGATTTCTTTGTGGTTGGAGGCATCTGTCAGTATGGAGATAAATGTTACGTTTTCTAGGTCACATCTCAACTCGTTTAGAGCATGGGGTGTGAACACATTCCGAATAATAGCTTCTGTTTTCGTACGTGCACAAGCAAATTTTGGTTCTAAAGTTACCTGAAGCAATTTTGATGTGCAGTCCATAGATCTAAACGTGTGATTGTGCATCACTGTATGATATGCAAAGGCACCTTCTGTAGCAGCTAACTGTTCTTCTTTGTCACCAACCTGTTCAGCTCGAAAAAAATTTGTCAACGACGAGCTTGATGCAGCAGTAGCGACGGCTCTCTTATGTTTATCAATATTTATGTGGCTCTTAATATCACCACGTCCACTATGGTTAATAGTAAACCCGGATGAACATCTATTACATCTTACAGTGAAGTCTGATGACGATGTAGACTTTTTTATAAAAGGGTATTCCTTTTGTAAATCTTGATTAAAACTACAATTACGCTTCGTTGCCATTTTTTGCGAAAGTGAAAGTGAAAGTAACACAACGAATATATATACGAGATTTAAAACTAGGAGCGCATTCTACTGTTTTGATATTAAACAAAATTGTCTACACAGCAACGGAATAATATTTTTTTTTAATTGAAGAAATGTACGCCGTATACCAAAATGGCAAAATTGGTAAACGTTTGTGTCCCAAATTATTTTTTATCAAATCCGGGACAAAAGCTAAAAAATAGGCCAAAATCTGGACAAAACCGGTACGGCAGCTAATCCGGGACAAAAGTTCAAAAAATGTCAAATTCCGGGACTGTCCCGGACAATCCGGGACGAATGGTCACCTTAGTCTCGCATCTCTATGCCGATCTGATAGAGAAAGTGTAGAATGGCGTCTATATTAATTATAATCTAATGAAATGTGAATATTGACGAACTGTATTCGTGGAAGCTATATGGAGATTACCTACATACAATCATGTAGGACTTTTTAGACGTCAACATTGTAATTGTCTATCATTCCTACTAAGGTAACACCTACAGGTCTATCTATCGGTTCTTTATTGACATGCATTTTCTATCCATTGATCATCTTCTCATATCGGAGACATCAGCCCTGAAACTGCCATTTCATTGGTTGTGTATATTAAGAGACAAAGGTTTTGAAGACAGAAAAAAAACTTTTCTGAGTTATGGATAACCTGAACTCTTTTAACACGACAAGATAGAGTGGAGACACCTCCGAGGAAAGTAAATATTGAGATTAACGTTTGCTTTATTCTGGCTTTTCTGAACCATGTAGGCCTATAGCCTCGTTTTCTGAATCACAATTTTGGTATCCATTATTATTTACAGAATGTAGTGAACTAGTGATCTAGAGCAACTGCACAATGACATAGAAATTTGAAATATCTCGAAAGCAAGCTGAAAATAACCCTTGCCAAGAACACCACTATAACAACCAGCATGCTAAGTCCAAATTTCAAAGGCATAACTACAAGCCAGACGTAGAAGCTGGAAAGAGAAAACATAATCCTTGAATTTTGAACGAGGCACAAGGAAAATGTGGAAGCTTGTAAAACAGTTGAATGATGAGGTTACAGAAAGGACCACCAAAATTACACTGAAGAAGGATAGGAACATCTTAACATGTATGCAGGCAGCAAATCACTTTGCAGACTCCTTTGCAAATGACAATAATTTTGAAATTAGACTAGAGAAACGACAAAAGACCCGCTTAAAACAACAAAATGCAAGACAAGAAGAGACCACACACGAAGTCATAGAAATAACCATTACACAAAGAGAGCTAGAGCTGGCAATATCCAAATTAAAAATGAAAAAGTCACCAGGCAGTGATGGAGTGTCCAACAAAATGATTAAGAACTTGGGAACTGCAGATAATGCAAAACTATTGCAGATCTACAACATTTGCTGGATCACGGTTTTAATGTCACAGGCATGAAGAGAAGCAATTATGATACCATTACTAAAGCCAGGAAAAGATGGTTCAACGACATCCAGCTATAGACCAATCAGCCTTACAAGCTGTTTGTGTAAAACAATGGAACGTATAATCAATCTCAGACTGCTGTGGTATCTGGAAAGTGAAAACCTTGTTCCGCTGCAAGCAGGCTCTAGGCAGTGTTACTCTACCAAAGATCAGGCAACCTATCTTTCCCAGAAAATAGAGGATGCGTTTCAAGAAAAGAAACTGGTATTAGCAGCATAGATAGACCTAAAGAAAGCCTTTTATAAAGTATGAAAGAAAGGGTTTTTGAAGAAACTGACAAATTACTGAGTAAATGGCAGGATGTAAAAATGGGTCAAAGCATACCTGCATAACAGGAGAGCCAGAGTGCAACTGGATGGTCTTAAGAGTAAGGTCTTACTGCGCCAGGGTGTCCCACAGGGAGGGGTACTATCTCCAACACTTTTTCTGATCTACATCAATGACCTAGTTACTGAACTACCACATGGCATCAAAGTGGCAATGTATGCAAATGACTTGGCAATGTGGTGCACAGAGGAGTATGCAACAGTGGTCTCCAATTTGTTGCAAAGAGTTATGAATGCACTGAATTCATGGACAAATAGATGGTGTATCAGCATCAATACAGACAAATGCAGTACTACACTTTTCACTCTCTTCCCAAAACAAAAAGCAGGAGCCATCTACATAAACAATGAGCCTTTGAAAGAAAACACACAAGCTACATATCTCGGAGTTACATTTGATAACAAACTATCTTGGAAACAGCAGATAAATAAGGCAATCCAAAAGCAAGGACAAAGTTGACTATTCTAAGAAAGCTGTGTGGAATCACACAGGGCACGAGTGGTAAAATACTCAGTAAGATTTACCAACAGAGTATACGCCCACATTTAGAATATGGATCATCTGCATGGTGTCAGTATCAAACACCACACTGCAAGATCTGGATAAAGTACAAAATCAGGCACTTTGGGTCATTACAGGAGCAATGAAATCAACACCAATATTGGAGATGGAGAAATTGTGGAGGATACCAGCACTGAGAGAACGGAGGGACACAAAGGTACTGATACAGGCAGACAAATTTGCCTGCATGCCAAGACATCCAATGAAGGACCGATTCCAAAATCTTGCATTGGGACGACTTAAGAGAAGCAGTTTTTTCCACTAAGCCAAGCAAACACCAGACATGCCAAGAGCTGTTAACCCCCTACAGCCCGTACCAGAACAGACATCCTGGACAAAGGAATCAGGATTGTCAATACAAATACGGACAGAAGTGAAAGGAATAGTTGACAAAGAAGAACAGTATAGTCTACAGCGTAAAACAATAACTCTCAGCTTCTTGGATGAAGAATACCCACAAGACCTATGGATTCGTGTGTACACAGATGGATCAGCACAGAATGCAGTAAAGAATGGGGGAGCAGGTGCATATAGAGTACCCAAATAACACTAGGGATATGAATAAAACAGCAACAGGGAAATATTGTCACAATTATGATGCAGAAATCCAAGCAATAAAGTTTGCAATAGAAATACTGATGAACAGTAATCTTAGCCCACAGCCTGTAGTGTTTTTGACAGATGCCAGATCAATTCTCCAACCACTACAACCCAGAAAATTGTCACATTTGCAGACCTTATTGACCGAACTCTGCAAGCACCACAGGGTTGCCCTGCAGTAGATCCCATCTCACTGTGAAATACCAGGAAATGAGAAAGCAGATCAGTTGGCAAAGGAACGTGCAACAGTCACACAACCAGATGCACCGGTTATATACCATCATAAGAAACAGATAATCAAATCAATCAGAGGACCACAAACCCCAAATCAGGATGGCTTTCAAAATATGAGTAGATGTGAACAAGTTATCATTATACGCCTCAGAACAGGACACAATCGACTCCACAGTCACATGTATACAAAATTCAAGATCGGCACCTCAACTACATGTACATGTGGACAGGCGCCCTAAACTGCTGAACACATACTTCAAGTCTGCACTTAATATAGAAGACTGAGGAAAATCCATTGGCCCATAGATACAACACTACAGACAAAACTATATGGGCCACTGCAGGAATTACAAAAGACAGTAAAATTTATACAGGAAACGACATTGCTGATATAGACAATACTTCAGGCGAACAAAAGACATATAGCATGCTCTTTTAAAATATTATTACTCATTCTTTGTGTTAAACTGGATTTGGAGCATTAACTATGATATGATTATTGTAGATTTGTTAACATTTTACAGGCTTATTAGAATTTTATTTGTCCTTATTGTGTTGTTATTAGGCTTACAATACCAATCTGGCAACACTTCCTGTGTTTCTGCCATAGGACGAGGTTGGTCTTCTGTTGAGCCGAGAGTAAGGTTTGTTTTTATGATTGTTGTGTAAACCCACTGATAGTTTCATCTTTGATACAAAACGTTCTGTTTGACTCCAGTATACACGCCTGATCTCAAATTCTTGTACACCTTTTCTTTCTTCACTTCCTCACTTGTACCCGTTCGGTTAGGGTGTCGTGGGAGATGCAAAGTTCTGGTACTCGCGCCCAGGGTTGCCAACTGCCGTCGGTGTCAAACTGGAGCAAAAAATCCGCGATTTTCCGCCAGAATGTCCGAAAAATTACGCCAGAATTTCCGCCAGATTTTCCAAAAATATTTCCAGAGTTTATTACTTAGGAAACTTACATTAAATTATTATTTATCTACGTACTATTTTATTATTATTATTACTATTACTCATCTCAAAACTAAATGGGAGAGTAAATTAAATTTAAAGAAAAATAATTATTATTTCGATTTGTAACATCACAACTACAACTATATTAATACACATAGAAACTAACTTAATTTGGCAACATAAAAATAATTTGAAAGACAAAGAAATTGCAAAGTGTGAAAATGCAATGCTGGCCGACTGAAGCTTCTACTTCTTTGATTTGCTGTGAGAAAGAAGATCACAATGTGAATGTTTCGATGCCAATAATACACATTTCATTTACAAAACTTGCATCTAGCAACAATGTCACCACTACCCAGGACTTCTAAGATCCAATCTTTAAAGTCCACTTTATTTAGCCCACTTAGTGTTGCTGATATTGAAGTGTCATATCTTTATGTTGTATTTTGTGAATGTACGTTGCTGATAGTTAAAGTTAAAGCCACATGTATAATATGGAATTACCAAAAATTGTAACTCTCTATAGCGGTAGAGCGTTGAACTTACACAATTTGAAATAAATATGGACTTGATATTCACGTAGAAAGAAACACGTTTCTGAACACTCACACTGACTCTAAACAAATCCTCAGTTTGAAATATGAAACTTGCTAATTAATGATGACATACTTGACTTAACACTATGACTATAAATCCTCAGTTATCTTACAATTTATTTCCAAAGTAGAAAAGTTTCAGTTTCAAACTGAAAGTCTCTACTACAATACTCTACTAAATTTTCTATTGGTCAGAACTAAAGTGATATAAGGACGCAGTATGAGTACGTACATAATTTCACTTGTCACACAAGCGCTACAGATGCTCTTAGTTTGTGTTTTGACCACGATAAGACTAATTTTAGTCAAAATCCGTGATTTGCCGCTGTCATTCAAAATAAATCTGCTAGAAATTCCGCCAGGCAGATTCATTATTTTTTGGCCGCTGGACGCTGCTCCATTTCCGCTAGATCTAGTGGAAAATCCACTAAGTTGGCAACCTTGCTCGCGCCTATTGTCAGTCCAGTCTCAACTCATCTCATACTCATCATTGACATATTGTTATTGTCAATTGATATTGTAACGGTTCTTTTGTATTTTCTGTCCATTTTAATCTGGGTCTGCCTTTTGCCCTTTTCCTCTTTTAATACAATATGCTTTTTTGAAACTTTGTATGGTAAGGAATCACACCTCATTGTAGTAACATATCTTTTTGGGCAAACCACTTTATTTGTTATTATTGTTTCTGTAGTAGTGTTGTGCAGCACAGTGTAACAGTGGGTATGATTCTATGTGGCTTGCAGAATTTTGTAACTGCTTAGAATTGGTTCATTGACAATTTTTATCTCTTTCTATGTCATTTCCGACTCTGCCTTGTATAGATTACTCCAAGTGCTTTTCTCAAATAATAACATCTCTCTCATCATACCACCCTGGTAAACTGCCTTTTATGCTCAGATATCGTATTGACCCATCATTGGCTTTGGTAGCACAATCATTGTTACAAACAATGTTGGAATGAATAGCTCAATATTCTGTGTATAAGATGTTTCTTTGTGGTAATAGGAATTATTGCTATATGATATATGGGATAGCTGTCCCATTATTTTGTTTGCCTTTTATTGCATCTATCTTATGTCTATTTCTTTATCTATCTATCTTTTGTTTGCCTGAAGTATTGTCTATATCAGCAATGTCGTTTCCTGTATAAATTTTACTGTCTTTTGTAATTCTTGCAATGGCCCATATAGTTTTGTCTGTAGTGTTGTATCTATGGGCCAATGGATTTTCTTCAGTCTACTATATTCAGTACAGTCTTGAAGTATGTGTTCAGCAGTCTGGGGCGCCTGTCCACATGTACATGTAGTTGAGGTGACAATCTTGAATTTTGTATACATGTGACTGTGGAGTCAATTGTGTCCTGTTCTGAGGCGTATAATGATAACTTGTTCACATCTACTCATATTGTGAAAGGCATCCTGATTTGGGACTTGTGGTCCTCTGATTGATTTGATTATCTGTTTCTTATGATGGTATGTAACCAGTGCATCTGGCTGTGTCCCTGTTGCACCTTCCTTTGCCAACTGATCTGTTTTCATGCTTTGGTTGCATGGCCATTATATATTTTCAGCATTAGTCTTGAATTCAAACCATTTAATGCAAAATATCTTTCTTAGGCATTTATTTACAAATGCAATGTTTTTTTTTCCAATCTCCATTGTCATTTTCCAGCTTTCACATGCATAAGTGAGGGTGGATAAAACATTTGGGTTGAACATTTTATGTTTTGTTTTTTGTGCTCAGTATCTTTGATCATCATATTTTTTTTAAGGTTTTAAAACTTAAATCTGCCCTTGCTACTCTGGTTCTGATCTCTTTTCTAGTTTCTCCCCCTAGATCTATACTGTTACCAAGGTATACAAGGTAATCCACTTCCTGCACATTCTTCACACCAAAGTGTAAATATTGCCTTTTGGTACACCCCCAGTTGTTGTTAATTTGCTCTTCTCTCTGTTAATTTCAAGTCCTATTCTGAGAGCCAATGATGATATAGAATCTGTAGTGACCTGTATCTTATCTATCTATCTATTGTCCTTTCGAGCCGAAGATGGTACATAGGGCAGAACCACAATCTCAAAAACAGAAACCTTGCATGCCAAAATGGCACATATTGCAGAGATCGCTGCTCTAAAATACATGTCTCTGTTTCCATAACAATACTTTTTACAATGACAACTTGTGAAGCCATCAATCAACCTCCTTAGTCACCTCTTATGACATGCCTGGAAGGTCACAGTGTCACTATTCTTTACTTCCCTCATAATGAGGCCCAGTAACACACAATGATTAATGAGCACAATGTCATCTGCAAAATCCAGATCTTCCAGCAGAGTCCCATTGAGTCACTTAATACCTTTTTTGTCAGAACAATAGTTCCTCATTATATCATCAATGGATGCTCCAATTAACAAAGTTGATGTATCCCTGCTTTACTCCCATTTTGATCTGGAACAACTCAACCAATCCTTCCTCTGTATGAACTGCAATTGCATTGCCATTGTATAGATCTTTTTTTTTTTATATTAATGACTTTCTGTTGCAGTTTGTATTGTTTCAGGATATACCATAAAGAAATTCCGTGCATGCTGTTGAATGCCTTCCTAAAGTCTATGAAATTAAAGACTAACTACTTTCTTTTCTTGTTTGCCTTTAAGTATCAGGGGTAGATAATGTTAGTTATCTTTTCCTGTTCAGTTGGCCTCCCCTACTATTATTTTTCCTTCGGTTTCAATGTTCCATCAATTCATTTTTTATCATGGTTGATCCAGATGTTTTCAGTCAATAACCACTATTATGAGACTATTCCAATATTTATTAATCATCATTTTTTGGCCCTGTATTGAGAAGAGAACAGCTGGAGTATATTGTGACAACTGGAAAATTTAGAAATGAAGAGAGAGAGGGCAGCAAAGAGATAAGATACCAGACAACTTAAGAGAATGACTTGGCAGAAGGTTAACAACAGAAATAATAAATTACTGTAAAGATCAAGTTTTGTGGAGAAATATGATCACATACACCAGCATGACAGTTATTCCAGAAATGTTTTTTGTGTGTGATTGATTCTTGATGATTACGATATTGATTACAGTATTAGTATTATCATCTCTCATTAACTTTATTATGACACTATTTCAGTATTAGTATTATCATCTCTCATTAACTTTATTATGACACTATTCCAGTATTAGTATTATCATCTCTCATTAACTTTATTATGACACTATTCCAGTATTAGTATTATCATCTCTCATTAACTTTATTATGACACTATTCCAGTATTAGTATTATCATCTCTCATTAACTTTATTATGAAACTATTCCAGTATTAGTATTATCATCTCCGATTAACTTTATTATGACACTATTCCAGTATTAGTATTATCATCTCTCTTAAACTTTGTTATGAAACTATTCCAGTAGTAGTATCATCATCTCTCTTTAACTTTATTATGATACTATTCCAGTAGTAGTATCATCATCTCTCTTTAACTTTATTATGATACTATTCCAGTATTAGTATTATCATCTCTCTTTAACTTTATTATGACACTATTCCAGTATTAGTATTATCATCTCTCATTAACTTTATTATGAAACTATTCCAGTATTAGTATTATCATCTCCGATTAACTTTATTATGACACTATTCCAGTATTAGTATTATCATCTCTCTTTAACTTTATTATGACACTATTCCAGTATTAGTATTATCATCTCTCTTTAACTTTATTATGACACTATTCCAGTATTAGTATTATCATCTCTCATTACCTTTATTATGACACTATTCCAGTATTAGTATTATCATCTCTCATTAACTTATTTTATAACACTATTCCAGTATTAGTATTATCATCTCTCATTACCTTTATTATGACACTATTCCAGTATTAGTATTATCATCTCTCATTAACTTTATTATGACACTATTCCAGTATTAGTATTATCATCTCTCATTACCTTTATTATGACACTATTCCAGTATTAGTATTATCATCTCTCATTAACTTATTTTACAACACTATTCCAGTATTAGTATTATCATCTCTCATTACCTTTATTATGACACTATTCCAGTATTAGCATTATCATCTCTCATTAACTTTATTATGACACTATTCTAGTATTAGTATTATCATCTCTCATTAACTTTATTATGACACTATTCCAGTATTAGTATTATCATCTCTCATTACCTTTATTATGAAACTATTCCAGTTTACTGAATGTTAAACATTTCTCTTTTCTCTTTGACAGTCAACAATATGGAAGCAAAGATTCACATTCCAAACTGGAATATCAAGCAAGAGCCAGATAATGAAGTGAGTTAAATCTGTCTATCCATATATTTTTATTTCAAATCAAAGATGGTACATCCAGCAGAAATGAAAAACTCTCCAATCTGATGATCCTCTGCTGTTATTCGACAGATTTTATGAATCATAATGCATCATCATCTAGTATATTTCTGTTGGAACTTGGCTTCTATGACAGTTACTCAGTTTTGTTGTGTCTTATTCCAGCTTGGTCAAACCCATGGCAACAATAGGTTCTGCAGGTTTTATAGTTCCCACTGTACAATATGCTCTGTCCTTGTGTCCTTCATGAAATGTAACAGGTGAAAATACTTTTGTCTAGACCAGACATTCCAACGGCTTTTATAACCACTTCTCAAAGAAAGTCTTTAGATCTATCCAGTATTGCTATTAACATGCATGAGTGAATTTAGATTTAGGCAGAAAACAGTGGAATCAGGGCTGGTGGGAAATTATTGTTACAAAGTCTCGATGATTGGATAAACTAGCATGGGTGAGTAGGTGCAAGAGATGGAGCAGAGTGGCATTCTATGGCAGCCAACCTTTGATGTGGAGACTGAACTTTATGATGATATGGTAAGTGAAGCTGTTGTCTTTGTGTACCTAATTGATCTCTTTGTTGCAGTATTTACTAATGGTGAACTTTACTCTTTCATTCTCAGGATGACAGAAATATAGAAACTCAGAGCCTGGTTCCTGTAGGAGATATAAAGCAGGAAGCTGGATGTAAAGTGAGTTGATTGTGTAGTATTAAAGTCATATAGCAACAGAGTCGCTCAAATGAAGTTTGGAGGATTTTGTTCTGCTCTTCATGGCACAGTTTTGTATGTTGGTCACTGAGTTAAACTAGAACAAGTACCACAACTTTCTTCCTATCTTCACTTCCTCTTGTACCCATTATGTTGTTGATGAGATAAAAGTTCTGGATCTGACCAATTTGGTGGCGTACTTCATTGTCAATTTTTGGCCAATATTTGATTTCCTTTATTGCATCATATATCTATTTCTTTGTCGATTTTTACCATCTTCAGAAAAAATAATGTACCCAGATATTGGAAGTTTGTTACTTGTTTTATAACTTGTTGTTCTATCGTCATCATTATCATTTACCGTAATGATTGTCATAAGCAATCATGTCCTTCCACAATCTTCTATCTACAGTGCATCGTATCAATTCAGTTGTGACCATTTTCCATTCCATGACACCAAGCTATCCAGTATTTTTCTCTCTTTCCTTTTATTTTGCCAACCAAGTATTCCAACTTTCCTCTTTTCACGATGTGATCGAAAAATGTTGATTGTTTCTTTCTGATGTTTTTTAGGAGCTGCCTTTTTGTGTTGGCCTCTTTGAGAATTTCCTCATTGGTCTTTTTAGCTGTTCAGGAACTTTCAACATTCTTCTGAGAAATCCCATCTCTGTGGCCTCTAATCGTTGTTTCATTTGTTTGTCTACTGTCCATGATTCACTTCCATAGGTCAGAATTGGTTTTATATAGCACCAGTGATCTCTCTTTCTCCCTTCTATTGACATACATTTGTTGCATAAGATATTTATTATTTTCTGTTTGTAATGTAAAAAACACATATCAGAAGCTGCTAGAAGAGGGGATTGAGCAGTGCAGAAGACAAAATCCTGAGGAAAAAGTCACAACAAAATGGCAATGCATGAAAAAACAGCATGCAAGAATCCTGCAACACCTTGCCCAAAAAGGAAAGTAACAAAATACAAAAATGGATAACTGACAAAATCTTAGAAAAAATGGAAGAATGAAGACACGCGAAAAAAAACAGATAAGAGGATATTGACAATGAAATACAGAGAACGTGCAAAAAGGCAAAAGAAGACTGGCTCAACCAAAGATGTCTAGAAGTCGAAACTATGGAAAGCAAACAAAACTTAAGAGAGATGCACACAGAAATAAAGAGAATGACTAATAAAGAAAAAAAAGCTGCAGGAAATGGATGTATTGCAAACAAAGAGGGAAGAATGCTAACAGACAACAAAGATATAATAGATAGATGGCAAGAATATATAACAGAAGTAATTCATGATGAAAGGGGCAAAAAGCCATACATAAAATGTACATCCAACTATAAAATCCTGAAATCTGAAGTAGAAAAAGCAAAAAAAAAATGAAAAAGGGAAAGGCAGCAGGACCTGACAATATACAGATAGAGATGGTACAGGCTCTTGAAGATTTTGGCATCGAAGTGATCACAGACATATGCAATGACATATACCATACAGGATACATACCATATGAACTAAAAACATCAACTTTCATTGCATTGCCTAAAAAGAATGGTGCAGTTGAATGCAGCGATTTCAGAACAATAAGCCTAATGAGCCAGGTAAAAAAATGTTTACTAAAAGTTATACAGGGAAGGATTCAGAATACAATCAATACTGAATTATATGAGCAACAATTTGGATTCAGGAAAAACAATGGGACAAAAGAAGCCATATTTAGCATGAGAACATTGATTGAAAAGTACATAGAAATAAACAAACCAATATATGCCTGCTTCATAGACTACACCAAAGATTTTGATAGAATACACCATAACCAACTTATAGACTGCCTAAAGGATATAAATCTAGACGACACAGACATATGACTAATATGCAATTTGTACTAGCAGCAAAAACCAATAATAAAATATAACAAGGAGAACGCTACGCCAATGGACATAAAAAGAGGAGTAAGACAAGGGTGCATCCTATCACCAAGCTTGTTAAATCTATACACTGAGCAAATCTTTAAAAACATCTCAGAGATGCCAGGCCTAAACATTAATGGAAAGATAATCAATAACCTAAGATATGCTGATGATACTGTTCTACTAGCAGGAAATCCTTTCGACCTACAACAATTGCTTAAAGTGATAAACATAACAAGCAAAAAATATGGACTAGATATGAATATCAAAAAGACTAAAACTATGATCATAAACAAAGAAAATTCTCAAGACCTACAATTAAATATCACAGTTGAGGGAATACATCTGGAGACATTCCAGAGCTACAACTACCTGGGACATACTATAATCAATGATGGAAAATGTAAAATTGAAATAAACAAAAGAATAGGTATGGCAAAAAGTAATTTTAATGCCATGAAAAATATACTAACAACAAAACAAATATCAGCAGGGCTGAAACTAAAAATGGTAAAATGTTACATCTTCTAAATATTCCTGTATGGTGCAGAAACATGGATGGACATTAGACAAGAAAACAGAACAGAAAATTGAAGCCTTTGAAATGTGGATTTATAGAAGAATAGGTAGAATTGGATGGAAAGAAAAGAAAACAAACAATGAAGTTTTCAAACAACAAAATAAAAAGAGAACTACTAAACACAATTAAGACAAGACAAATGAAATTTTTTTGTCATGTTAAAAGACACAACAGCCTACTAAAAGTAATATTGGAAGGGAAAATATAAGGTAAAAGAGGCAGATGCAGACCAAGACTAACATGGATGAGTAACATCAAAAGATGAACAAATCAATCTATGACAGCCTGCACCATCAAAGCAAGAAACAGAGTAGAATGGCGATCAATGGTAGCCAACCTTCGTTGCGGAGAAGGCACTCGATGATGATGATGATCTCACAAAATGGAAACAAAAATCCTTCATCAGTTAGGACCAAATAAACACTCAGGGGTGACCAGAAATAGTCATTAGGAAGTTACACAGAGTGAGTTATGTTTGAACACAGCAAACTATCAAATTTGGAAGAATTTGTCTTTTCATGTGGTAAGTTTTACTATGGTATCATAATGTAGGGTTAAGTTAAACCAAAAAAAATGTCTTCTTGCATGTTTGTAAGGATGTCACCATCTTGTTCAGCTATTTCTCAGGTTTCAGTAAAGTAAGAAAGGTAAAGAGCCCCATCACACCACGTAGCATATAAGGAATATGATGTTATTTACCATAATTTTTATACAGACCTTCAGCACATAAGTTTTGGGTTTATGGGGTCAGTATTGTGCTTTACTTTCCAAGAAAAAACCTGATACCCATTTCATCCTGGGTGAACCCGGAAGCCATCAATTAGCATCAAAGCCAATCTCTTGTCCTGTTCTCTAACCACAGAGCTATTGTGGCTCCCTCTGGTTTCAGTACATGCCACCTATTGGTAGTTCAAGATTATTGTAATAACAAATTGGAAGGGGTAACAATTTAGACCTGAACATTTTGGAGCCACTGCACCAAACAAGTAATGTTTATTGTCAGATAGGACAATGTGTTCTGTATTAGCTTGAGGTTGACTACAAAACTTTTACAGCTTCAATATCTAGATTGAAGATAGAAACATTGATAACCTTGTGTAGATCAATAAGTGAGGCAACCAACAATGTAAATATTGACATCATTTTTTATTCTCAGGCCACTGTGGATGTCAAAATGGGCATATTCCCATTCCTTAGAGATTATTTGAAGAAAGACCCTGATGATAATGTGAGTATGTTTGTTTATCTGTTTGTTAAACCAAACATTTAATACAGGATGTGTCATGTTTTTGTGCTGCTTTTAATAAGGTGACCATATTTTTGAAATCCCATTCCGGGACGGAATAATTTTACTTCAATTTTCCACCAATAAAATTACATTTCTTCTTGCTGTAATTTTCAAGTGAATAATACATACATTTTAAAACATCTAATAATATAGACATACAATACACTGTCAGGATAATCAGGAGATAAAAAAAAAAAACAGTGATACTCACTTAAATTGAAGGTGAAACAGAGATGCTGTACTTTTCAGATGAGTGAATTTTCTGTAAAATGTCCTTCTTTGTATGCAGCATCTGATAAAATTCGACACATGTTCCCTCATAGTTCACTTTGGTGATCAACATGGCTTTTAAAGTTTCAACACCTAGTTGTGTTTTATCATTTGTCCATAAACTGTTCATCAGAGAAAACACTCGTTCTGTTGCAGCATTTGTTCCAGGTAGACACAAAAAGAACTCTGCCAACTTCAGAATATGTGAAATGGGCACTTGATTGTTTCTGAAGTGGGAAGCTAGTTCAACCCAACGCTGCCCTGGTAATGTTTTACTAAGACTCCACTCACTAATTTTTTGTGAAGTAACGAACTGTTTCATGTAGACATATTCGTCATACATTTCATTTTCTGGAAAGTCGACTGAAGGCACTGTTTGACTCACTAATGATGAAGACTTCTCAATATCTTCCCAATTTGGTGTTCTGTTCAGCATTACCCAGCTGTAAGACTCTAGGTTTTGAAAATTATTTGCAGCCCATTTCTTCAAATAACTTAAAGCTGTTTCATAAAATGAAGAAACACTGGAGTTAAACTTTTTCACATCATCACGTGGAAATCCTTCCATTTCCAGCTTTTTAAGGATTATCTGAACTCTTGATGGCAAGAAGCCGTCTTCCAGCTTGGACTCCAAGATAGCTTTCAACCTATTGATGTTGTCAATGACTTCAAATACAGTGACCATCTGTCCCTCTACTTTCTGCACTGCTTCGTGGAAAGAGGATGCCTGACTGTGAACCAAAATAAGCCATGCCTCAGACAGTGGGTTTTCAAAGAATTCCTGTATAAAAACTGGGCATCTGTCTTGAGATTGAAAATATGATTTTAGAGGCAGGAACATGTAAAAAAACCCTTTCAACAGCAGG
Source organism: Megaustenia siamemsis (assembly GCA_032433765.1). Taxonomy (NCBI): domain Eukaryota; kingdom Metazoa; phylum Mollusca; class Gastropoda; order Stylommatophora; family Ariophantidae; genus Megaustenia; species Megaustenia siamemsis. The sequence continues at coordinate 16,593,672 of JAVIAB010000159.1, forward strand.
CAAGAGTTTGTGCCTAACCTAAAATCATCTGGAAGTCTGTGTCGACAAACTGACAAAACTCCTTGAGACTTTCAACTCTAACTGTGTATGATTTGAAGTACAGATAAATTTTTGCAATAGTCATTTCAACATCAACAGGCAATACGTCTGCAGCTGCTTGAACAGTGTTGTGGAAAATATGGCAAGCACACCCAACACCTATCAAACTATGTCCAAGGTTTTCTTTCAGTTTTGTGAAAACATTGTTCTGTCCTTTTCTTTCAGCGCCCCCCAAATTAGAATTTGTGTTGTCTGCACATAATCCAACTACTTTCAGTTCTAAACCATTTTCAGTTAGACAGTCAATAAGAAAACTACTTACTATATCAGATGTTTCACCCGGCAATGACTTCAACTCTAATATTTTAACTTTCAGTCCCTTATTGCGATCAAAGTATCTGACAAGCAAAGGAAAAATCTTGATTTCTTTGTGGTTGGAGGCATCTGTCAGTATGGAGATAAATGTTATGTTTTCTAGGTCACATCTCAACTCGTTTAGAGCATGGGGTGTGAACACATTCCGAATAATAGCTTCTGTTTTCGTACGTGCACAAGCAAATTTTGGTTCTAAAGTTACCTGAAGCAATTTTGATGTGCAGTCCATAGACCTAAATGTGTGATTGTGCATCACTGTATGATATGCAAAGGCACCTTCTGTAGCAGCTAACTGTTCTTCTTTGTCACCAACCTGTTCAGCTCGAAAAAAATTTGTCAACGACGAGCTTGATGCAGCAGTAGCGACGGCTCTCTTATGTTTATCACTATTTATGTGGCTCTTAATATCACCACGTCCACTATGGTTAATAGTAAACCCGGATGAACATATATTACATCTTACAGTGAAGTCTGATGACGATGTAGACTTTTTTATAAAAGGGTATTCCTTTTGTAAATCTTGATTAAAACTACAATTACGCTTTGGTGCCATTTTTTGCGAAAGTGAAAGTGAAAGTTAGTAACACAACGAATATATATACGAGATTTAAAACTAGGAGCGCATTCTACTGTTTTGATATTAAACAAAATTGTCTACACAGCAACGGAATAATATTTTTTTTAATTGAAGAAATTTACGCCGTATACCAAAATGGCAAAATTGGTAAACGTTTGTGTCCCAAATTATTTTTTATCAAATCCGGGACAAAAGCTAAAAATTATGCCAAAATCGGGACAAAACCGGTACGGCAGCTAACCCGGGACAAAGATTCAAAAAATGTCAAATTCCGGGACTGTCCCGGACAATCCGGGACGAATGGTCACCTTACTTTTAAACTCAAAATTGACTGACTCAACATTTTGTAGATTTCTACCATTAAAAAAAAATATATAAAAACCACATTTGAAACAAAAATAGACACATAGACATGTGGGTAATATAGTTGCAGTCTGACACAAGGACGGAGATTATATATATCACTTGAAGAAGAAATAGCATATGTAATTCCTACTAGAAAACATGTCATGCAATAGAAACAGAATGGGACAGGCAAATAATTGCAATGCTGCGGTAAAGCTGGTAGCAAGGAGCTAGTGGGTAACCTTGGAGGGTTTAGCACACCCCACCACTGACTCCAATAGAAACAGAAGTCCTAACAGAGACTAACAAACCACATTTAAACATAGGGTAGATATGTAGTTCTCCTTCAGATGTAGATTCAATGCTACATATCTTTGAACAGTCTAAAACCATACGTATCATTGAATTCAAATCATATTTACTTCAGCTCAGCTCCATACCTTTCTAAGTAGAAAGAAAATAAAAATGTGACCTACATGTCCCTGAACAACAAAGTATGGGAATCACTGAAGGTCTCAAACACTTTATAGTTCTTTAGTTTACAGGAAAATAAAGTTTTGTCACAATCAGAAGATCGATGTATCAACTTTGAAATTATAAGGTTTGGCAATTTCTGTAGCCAAAGCTGCAGATAAAACCAAATATCCAAAGTGATTACTTTGGCTGCATCTAAAGACACAGCAGGCTGGAGATAACAATAATGGAAGGATGGTCCCAGGATGAGAAGAGAGGGGCAGACCAAGAAGATGGTAGTATCAAGACATCAAAGAGACCTTGAACATGACAACAAATTGCAGATCTGCTTAGAGACAGATTCTTTTACATGGGCTATGATCAATGCAACACTCTCCAAAGGACATGCAACATGATGATATTTTTGTTGGGAGTTATGAATTGGTTCAGTCTTTGCCTCATATATGACATCACATTGAAAACATTGTTTGGTTTTAGTATCCATAACCATCACAATTTGTGTGCAATTCTAAAAGGACACTAACCATGGAATCCCACTAAATGTTCATCTATTGTGATGTATGCAAAACATAAGTTTTACAAATCTCAGTGACATTTTTCGACATTAAAGGCTGAGAACTTGTCAATTTATTTTATTGGAAGAGAAGCTATGTCATCAAATCTGAGACAATTGACAAGAAATTCAAATCTGTCATTCATTACTCATGCAAGATTTGAAACAAGAAGCACTGTATCAAGAGTAGAACAACATTCATGCAGAGAGTTACTTTGTGAATCTGCTAACAATAGCAGAATGCCTAGTAACACTTTCAGTTTGTTTATTGTTAATTTGTCTATTCTTTGAGTTTGTTGAGCATTCCTTAATCTTTTAGCATTTACCTCAACATTTGTATAAACAAGCACTTGCTCCGACATCTCATCCTTGATAAAAATACAAAAAATAAAACAAAATACAAATAATTCACTTCATATTTGATTGGTAGATATAAGAAATAGAAAAACAACTCAGTACTTTTCTTTCAACACTTTGAAAACATACAAAAAACATAAATGAAACACATTATTATCAACTTACCATTAATAAGAAACCACATTCATATGATACAAGCATAATTTTCATAAAACATTAGTTGTATTTCAAAAATGAAAGCACACCTGGTTGCAATGATGCATCACAAATCACTGGCATGGAAAATTAGGGAGTTACATGGCAGAAAAAAAGAAATATGCTCTACTGTAGATTTAAAAGATTATGAATTTTGAAATCATTTTTATGATTGATCATAATCTATGGTTAGGAACAGCAATGTTGGATGAGGACCCTGCCATTTGATGCCTAGGATTTTTCTTTGGCATTGCAGGCAGAATGGACTGTTCTGTTGTTCTTAATGAGCATATCTGTACTGTCTGTGATATATACAAGGCATTAGTAGCCTTCAACATCTTTATTTATTTTCCTAATATAAAAATATCATGGCCACAAAGATAATCTGTTTACTTGTGAGCTAAAGTTTCTATGGATAATAAGATATTTAGAGTTTGGGACATTTCAGATGGTGGAGCTTAGGTCTTCATAAAACTGGTCTTTGATATCTGGTTTTCCACAGAGTGTAGAAATATCAACATTGAAAAGTTTTATTTTTCGTGTGGTATGGATAGAATGTGGTTAGTGCCATTTACTGGTGGCTCCTTGGGTAGCCAATGTGTTTAAATGGCAAGGCCTATTCTAAAATAGCCTTTTGATTCTTCTGTACATTTGACTTCTCAAAATAAAGTGTTATATATCTTGTTTTCTGTAATTGACTCATTGTTGACAAGACTTGTTTCTTGAAGTACCATGATTTCCAAATTAAGTCTTTAGGTTTGCTGTTTATAATGGGTGTTTTGTGGATGTCACTGATCTGCTCAAGAGAAACCAGGATTGATATTACAGCTTGCAATTCAAAAAGCTGAAACCTTCTATTTTATGTGATTATTTGGCTTCAATGTTGATTGGACATGTTGAGATGATCTTTCCTTAAAACAAGCTAGGTCTTGGTGTATTTAGATTTTGTGTTGCCTTCACCTCAGAATCTCCCATTTAATTTATTTAGTTCATTCTGGCCATGCCAATCTAACTGTAGAGGATGCCAAAGGAGAATTGTATTAGATCACTAACTGACCCAGGTCTCTACTCTGGGTATACTGTTTGGGGTTTGCTCCCTTAGTCGTAGCCCTTTCTGATACCCCCACAAGACAGCAAGGTCATGACACTGATTGCACTGCTTACCTAGTGTGTAGTATTAGGCTTGGTACTGTTGATGAAGAATTAAAGGAAAATAGTCCAAGATAAATAAACAATAATCTCTATTGATTGTTGTGTATACCAGAGGGCATAAATTGGACTAATTAAGTATTATTTTTAAATATACAACTGGTTTTGTTATTTATTTAAATGGTTATATAGAAACGTTAGTTATGGTCACACATTTGAAAGCTTTAAATTTAACAAATGAAAATGTTAGAACTATAAGAGTTATGACCCACTACAACATTTTATTTTTGTTATGATCTATATTTTGATGTTATTCAATATCTTTTCTCAGGAAGGTCAAGGTGAAGGCTGCAATCAAGACACTGGTCTCCATGTTGTAAATAACAGTAAACCTGGACAAGTGACAGTAACAGAGAAGGTACTACATTCTCAAGTTTGTGAGGCTCATAATGATGATTATCAAAGTGAAGATCTGAGAACATGCAAAAGGAAACATACAGGAGAGAAACCTTACAAGTGTGATATGTGTGGTGTAGGTTTTGCTGATAGTCATAAACTAAAATGTCACAAGAGAAGACATACAGGAGAGAAACCTTACAAGTGTGATATGTGTGGTGTAGGTTTTGCTGATAGTAGCAAGCTAAAATGTCACAAGAGAAGACATACAGGAGAGAAACCTTACAAGTGTGATATGTGTGGTGTAGGTTTTACTAATAGTAGCTCACTAAAACGTCACTTGAGAAGACATACAGGAGAGAAACCTTACAAGTGTGATATGTGTGGTCTAGGTTTTGCTGATAATAGAACACTAAAAGATCACAAGAGAAGACATACAGGAGAGAAACCTTACAAGTGTGATATGTGTGGTGTAGGTTTTGCTGATAGCAGCGCACTAAAACGTCACAAGAGAAAACATACAGGAGAGAAACCTTACAAGTGTGATATGTGTGGTGTAGATTTTGCTGATAATAGTACACTAAAAGATCACAAGAGAAGACATACAGGAGAGAAACCTTACAAGTGTGATACGTGTTGTGTAAGTTTTGCTTATAGTAGCTCACTAAGACTTCACAAGAGAACACATACAGGAGAGAAACCTTACAAGTGTGATATGTGTGGTGTAAGTTTTGCTTATAGTGGCTCACTAACACTTCACAAGATAAAACATACAGCAGAGAAACCTTACGTATGTGATATTTGTGATGTAAGTTTTACTGACAGAAACAGCCTAAAATTTCACCAGCTAAGACACACAAAAGATAAACTTTACAGATGTGATATGTGTGGTGCAAGTTTTATCTTCAAGAGCAAATTAATAATGCATATTAGAAAACATACAGAAAATAAACTTTACAGATGTGATATGTGTGGTGCAAGTTTTGTTTTAAAGTGCTATCTAATAAGGGATATTATAAAACATACAGGAGAGAAATTTTACAAATGTGATATGTGTGGTGTAAGTTTTGCTGATAGTGGCAAACTAAAATGTCACAAAAGAAAACATACAGGAGAGAAACCTTACAAGTGTGATATGTGTGGTGTAGGTTTTGCTAATAGTAGCTCACTAACATGTCACAAGAGAATACATACAGGAGAGAAACCTTACAAGTGTGATTTGTGTGGTGTGTGTTTTGCTTATAGTGTCTCACTAAAATATCACAAGAGAAGTCATACAGGAGAGAAACCTTATAAGTGTGATATATGTGGTGTAGGTTATGCTAATAATAGCACACTAAAACATCACAAGAGAAGACATACAGGAGAGAAACCATACAAGTGTGATATTTGTGGTGTAGGTTTTACCGAAAATACCAAACTAAAATGTCACAAGAGAAAACATACAGGAGAGAAACTTTACAAATGTGATATGTGTGGGGCAAGTTTCATTTGCAAGAGCATTCTAACAGAGCATATTAGAGAACATACAGGATATACAACCTAGAAATGTAGTATGTGCGGTGTAATTGATGTATGTAAATTAGGCTTTGCTGATAATAATAAACTAAAATGTCACAAAAGAAAAACATGCAGGAGAGAAACCTTACTTACGTTAAGTTTGTGGTGTAGGTTTTTATGTAGGAAGCAACCTAATGCAGCACAAGAGTAAACATACAGGAGAGAAACCTTACTTTTGTGAAGTTTGTGGTGTAGGTTTTTATGTAGGAAGCAACCTAATGCAGCACAAGAGTAAACATACAGGAGAGAAACCTTGTAATAGTATACTGGCTAGGGTGTCTATGGGATTGTGATTAGGGGAGAATCAAGGAAATTGTGCAGGGCATGAGAAGAGGATTAAATCATTTTAGAAAATAGGTCCATGAATGTGTCCAACGTTGAAGGTACAAGGTAGAGGAATCTAGAAGGTTCTCGGAGGGGGGGGGGGAGAGAGAGAAGACTGTGATGTATTGTTTTGGCAAATAGAAGACAAAGGAATGTAGTGGGGCGAAATTTAATTGGATGCATGAAGGAGCTTTGGATTGTGATTATGGGGAAACATAAAAGGCTAAGAGGCAGAAAAGCTCTCTCTCTCTTGTTAGTAAATTAGTTGAACTCAGACACACTCTCTCTCTGGTTAGTAACAGCTTAGTCAAGCTCGACTCTCTCATTAGTAAATGCTTAGTCAAGCTCAACTCTCTCATTAGTAAATGCTTAGTGAAGCTCAGATGCTCTCTCTCGTTAGTAAATTAGTTGAGCACAGATGCTCTCTCTCTCTCTCTGGTTAATAAAAGCTTAGTCAAGCTCAGTCGCTTGCTAGTTAGTATAAGCTTAGTCAAGCTCAGTCGCTTGCTAGTTAGTAACAGCTTAGTCAAGCTCAGTCGCTTGCTAGATAGTAAAAGCTTAGTCAAGCTCAGTCACTTGCTAGTTAGTAAACGCTTAGTCACTCACAGTCGCTTGCTAGTTAGTAAACGCTTAGTCAATCACAGTCGCTTGCTAGTTAGTAAACACTTAGTCAAGCTCAGATGCTCTCTCTGGTTAGTAAATTAGTTGAGCTCAGATGCTCTCTCTCTGGTTAGTAAATTAGTTGAGCTCAGATGCTCTCTCTCTGGTTAGTAAATTAGTTGAGCTCAGATGCTCTCTCTCTGGTTAGTAAATTAGTTGAGCTCAGATGCTCTCTCTCTGGTTAGTAAATTAGTTGAGCTCAGATGCTCTCTCTCTGGTTAGTAAATTAGTTGAGCTCAGATGCTCTCTCTGGTTAGTAAATTAGTTGAGCTCAGATGCTCTCTCTCTGGTTAGTAAATTAGTTGAGCTCAGATGCTCTCTCTCTGGTTAGTAAATTAGTTGAGCTCAGATGCTCTCTCTCTGGTTAGTAAATTAGTTGAGCTCAGATGCTCTCTCTCTGGTTAGTAAACACTTAGTCAAGCTCAGTCATTTGCCAGTTAGTAGCAACTTAAAGAAGCTCAGACTCACTGGTTAGAAAAAGCTGAGTCAAACTCACTCTCTATAGGGTGTCAAGTCCAGCTGAGTCACTTAGAAATAGTGTCAATTTTGATTTTGAAGATATGTTGATATTGCTCAGTGCAAGTTGATGGAATAAACTCATTGCTATTTTATGAATAATGTTGTTGTTCATTCAGCTAAGTTGAGAGAAAGATCTTGAGGTGTGGTAACATTAGTACAACCTTACAAATGTGACTAGTGTGATGCAAGTTTTACTCAAAGAAGCAGTCTATTACAACACAAGAGGAAACATATAAGAAAGAAACAATACCAATGTGATCTTTACGATGTAGGTTTTTCTCATTGATACAATCTGTAATGTTACTAGAGAAAACATACAGAAGACAAGCTTTACAAATGTAATGTGTGTGATGTAGGTTTTGCTCAAACAAACCATCTAATAACACACAGGAGAGAAACCTTACAAATGTGATGTGTGTGATGTAGGTTTTGCTCAAACAAACCATCTAATAACATACAGGAGAGAAACCTTACAAATGCTTTTTGACTTGTTTCACTTTAGAGTGTAAATCTAACAGTACACCAATCAATATTGAACATCATCCATACTAAGACGACCAATAACTCCACAAGTCTTCACATACAGGACTCAATTGTGACTGATGGGATGTGTGTGATGAAGTATTTGCTTATTGTAATGTGTTTTTAAAATAATTAAAGTTGGCATAAAGAGCTTTATGTTGTGCTTAGTGAAGTGTAGTTTTTGTGTCTTATTTGAAGTGACAAGAAAATACAATATAGATTTATAATTTGTTTTTTTTTCCTTGTATCAGAAACAATTCTGAATATTTTAGTTTGCCTTGACCATGCTACAATATCTCACACATATTTTAGTCAGTAGCACACTTGTCTTCTCCATGCTACACCATTACACTCATATTTTAGTCAGTAGGACACTTGTCTTGTCCATGCTACACCATTACACTCATATTTTAGTCAGTAGCACACTTGTCTAGTCCATGCTACACCATTACACTCATATTTTAGTCAGTAGCACACTTGTCTTGTCCATGCTACATCGGCACACACATATTTTAGACAGTGGCACACTTGTCTTGTCCATGCTGTCAGGCCAGGATCAACAATATTAAACCTACTACTGCTATAGACTAGGACAGCAATGCAACCTGTATCTTATCCTGGCTACTTAGGAGAGGCAAAGACAAGGGAAGTAAACCCCAAACATAAAGTAAGAAGCAGAGACCCCAAGATGGTTAGTGATCTGTTATTGATCCTTTCCAGCATTTTCTACAGTCAAACTGGTACCAAGCAGAGTTGTGTTCTCTTGGAATGAACCAGTGAGACTGAAAGTTGGAAGTCAGGGCAACACAGAATCTCCATACACCTTGCCCCAGCTTGTGTTACAGAAAGTCATCTCAGCATCAACTATTCAATCATCATAGAAGACACACAATCATAGAATTAGGAAGGGCCAGCATTTTAAATTGTGAGCCTGGTCTCTCAGAAAATCTTGAGCTGATCAATGACATCTGCCATCATAAACTATGATCTTCAAAGACATGGACATTGTGACACTTCAAGATAGATGTCTTGTTGATGATGAATCAATTAGTGAACAAGACTTTCTGTTGGCAAGGCTACTTTATACATTGTTCAATGTGGGGCCTGTTTTAAAAAGAAGTTTCATGGAGACAACCAATGTCCCAGCACTGACATTATTTAATATAGAGTTATTGCCCATATTTAATTGACATTCTGTACATTTTGGGTCATAACACCAGGTTATATTTCTCTTCCACACAAAAATGTCTGGTCCCATTAAGTCTGGATGACATGGTCAACACTACACCAGGTTATATTTCTCTTCCTCACAAAAATGTCTGGTCCCATTAAGTCTGGATGAACCTAAAATCCACTCAGTTGGGGGAATCAAACCAAGACTTTGTCTTCTGTTCCTTAATGAATGTTCTACTGAAGTTTTCCGTCCTGGGTGTATGAGCCCACAATGCTTTTCTTTGTAATCTTTTTAGATATTTCAATCCTGCAGATACTTCTTCATTACTTCAGTTCCATTTTCATAACAAGAAAAGAACAAAATCATTTTGTGTCAGATACAGACACCTCAATGGTCTACACAAACTAGATCAACTAAGTGTACATCATGTTTCCTGGTTAGCTCCATCAACAACCACACACAACAGTAACCAAGAATGCCATTGTTTGTCTGAGAACAATGAGCTGTTCTACAGTTTCAATTCAAATAACATCTGGAACATCATCATCAAATATCACAAGATCAAGTCTCTTTTTCTAAATTACAAAGAAAGTCTACACTTTATTACAAAATTGTAGAGCAGAAAATGTCAGATTTACAAAGCATCAATGGCTATGTGGCTGCCTCAGGTACAGAAGCAGAACTCCAGCTAGTGTCAACTCTATAATAATGCATTATTAAGTGAATGTTAGAGATTTGTTATTGTTTTAACTTGTTTTTACTTCTAACAGTCTATTGATTCTGAAATATACTTTTTTATTCTTTTGCATCATTTAACATATCAGCTGTCAACATGGATGTAAAATAAGGAACATTAAAATGTTTTATTTATTTTTGTGTTAATTTTTTTTTAACTTTGTGTAATTGTTGTTTGACTTCCTGGTTGTATCTATGTTTCTAACTTTCCACTTGTTTTCTAAATGTGTAGGTAAGTTTGTAAACATCTATGCATGTTAAGAGAAGGAATATGTAATGTGAAAACAGGGTGAGAGGATAATTGAATTTGTGATAAATAGTGAAAGAGTAGTCTCACCTTGAGTGGCCATGGTCAAGGACACCAGGTGAGTGAGCTGAAGTCGTCCAGAGTTAAATGAGCAAATAAGCATGGGGTAGGTAGATTACAGTAGTTTTGTGCTGAGAACCTGGATCACTCAGAGTTATATGGGATAATACTCTGACTAGTCAAGACAAGAAATAGTAAGAGATGTGAGCCACTGGATTATTGGCTAAAACCTAGCCTAGCTGTGATGGTAGAATGGTACTCATGGATCCAGGAGAGACTGTTTCCATCAGCTGTGGATAAAGAGTGTGTTGGAGACGTTGGTAGAACTATTTTATTTAGTAGATGTAGAATAAGTGTAGTTATTTTATGCCGGTAATGGTACAAGACTTGAATTGGCATCTTAGCACATAGGTTTTACCTATATGTGAATGGCCACCTATTCAGAAGTGTTCGGAGACACTTGTCTAGTGTCACCTCAAGCATCATACCTCACGAGCATTTGCACCATTCCTCACCTTCCCAGAGTAATAAACCCTGGTACTCATTTCTGCCAGTGGCTGGGTCAATCATGAGAGTATCTTTTTTTCCAACCATGAGCACAATTCACGCTGCTTCCAGAGGGAATCAAATACAGGTTATCAAAATGTCTGTAGATAGTGGGGTGGTTTTCCCAACTAGACTACCGAGGTCCCCAAATTTTATTTTATGCTGAATATATTATAAGCTATAGAGTTAAAAAAAAAAAACAGGATGTTAGCTAGGGTTGTGTGCTTTCACCAGATTTATTTTAAATGTATAGTGAGATTATTTTAAGATCTATAAGGGACATTCTTGGAATAACAATTGGTGGCCTTAATATAAATAGTCTAAGGTATGCTGATGATACAGTCTTAATCACTGACAGTGAAAATGAGTTACAAGTAATGTTGGAATAATTGTAGCTACAAAGTAAAAACTTCACCGCATGGCATAAAAAACAGAAGTAGAAGTTGTTAACCCTCTACTGCTCATACCAGAACAGATTCTCTGGACAGAGGAATCACTATTGTCAATACCAATATGGACAGATGTGAAAGGAATGGTTGACAAAGAGGAACAGTATAGTCTACAGCGTAAAACAATAACTCTCAGTTTCGTTGTTGAAGAATACCCACAAGACCTATAGATTCGTGTGTACACAGATGGATCAGCACAGAATGCAGTAAAGAATTGGGGAACAGGTGCATATATAGAGTACCCAAATAACACTAGGGATATGTATAAAATAGTGACAGGGAAATATTGTCACAATTATGATGCAGAAATCCAAGCAATAAAGTTTGCAATAGAAAAAATGCTGAACAGTAATATTAGCCCACAGCCTGTAGTGTTTTTGACAGATACAAGACCAGTACTGTGGACTCTACAATCCAGAAAACTGTTACGTCTGTAGACTTTATTGGCTGAACCCTGCAAGCACCACAGGGTTGCCTTGCAGTGGATCCCATCCCACTTTGGAATTCCAGGAAATGAGAAAGCAGATCATTTGGCAAAGGAAGGTTCAACAGATACACAACTAGATACACCGGTTACATACCATCATAAGAAACAGATAATCAAATCAATCAGAGGACCACACGCCCCAAATCAGGATGCCTTTCATAATATGAATAGATGTGAACAAGTTATCATTATACGCATCAGAACAGGACACAACCGACTCCAAACAGCCACATGTATACAAAATTCAAGATCGGCACCTCAACTGCATGTGCATGTGGATAAGCACCCCAGACTGCTGAACACATACTACAAGACTGCACTGAATATAGTAGACAGAGGAAAATTCTTTCGCTCATAAATACAACACTACAGACAAAATTATATGGGCCACTGCAAGAATTACAAAAGACAGTAACTTTTATGCACGAAACGACATTGCAGATATAGACAATACTTCAGGTGAACGAAAGATGAATAATATATGGATATTGTAACAACTGTAAAAATCGAATGACAAAGAGATAGAGGAAAGCAAAGTGAAAAGACACCAGACGGCTTAAGAGAATGGCTTGGCAGAAAGTCTACAACAGAAATGATAAAAAAACTATGATGAGACTGACTTTATTTGTAGAGAGAAGTATGTTGAATACGTTAAAAGGAAGAAGCTCATTGTGCATGATTTTCTATGAGTCATGTTTATCGTTGTTATTGTTTTATAATTATTACAGTTGATGACAATAACAATAAATATTTATCTTCGAGATAGGGCAATCCAGCGTGTTATATTTGAGTGTTGTAGTATCTGAAGTTTAGTGCCAGTGTGACGAAGTGTTGAAGTATTTGTTGAGAGAGAAGAATGTTGAACACATTAAAAAGAAGATGCTCATTGTGCATGATTTTCTGTGAGTCATGTTTATTGTTTATTTTATAATTAATGCAGTTGATGACAATAACAATGTCACCAAGATAGCACAAACCAAAGTATTATATTAGAGTGTTGCAGTAGTATCTGAAGTTTAGTACTAATGCACCTCTTGCTTTTTGTATTCTTTGAGAAACCAAATGTTGACTAAACTCAAAATAGGAACTACCAGGCAATGCCACTTTACCCTGGATAACACGACAACACAACACGTTCTACAGGATTGCTCCCAGTACACAGGCCTGATGAGGACAATGTGCTCCACACCCACCTTCCTGGAAGGGAAATTATGGGGCGACCGAATCATTGAATCAGCCATGATCGCAGAAAAAGAAATATCCTTATTTTTGTTCTTTACTTGTTATTGTACTTTGTTCAGTAATGCACACTTTTTCCCCTTGTAATTTACTTTTATTTTTACTTGACTTTTTTCATGCATTTTATTTCTTGTTCTATATGTCTGTCTAAGGCGAAGACAGCACACATAACACATAATTGATTATAATTGATTTTTTGGATGCTTGGTCATTTCTCTTATTTATGCACTAGTCTTGAACTCATTCCATATTATACGAAGCATATTCTTCAGGCATTTGTTTTCTAATGCATCCAGTATATTATATATTTCTTTTGTTGTTTTTCAGCTCTCGCGTGCATGAGTAGGGGGGGGGGGGGATATTACATATGATTTGAAAAACCCGAACTTTGTTTTTGTTTAGCAATTTTAATTTCCATATTTTATCCAATGTTTTCTGAAAGTCTTTGCTGCTCAAAATTAAGATGAGATTGTCTTTGGTAAAGTAGAGCTGCCTGATGTAGTACTGGCCAGGTAACTCATACATGTTCTGAGGTTTAAGGAAAAAAATATCAGCACTAACACTGTATTCCTGTAAATCATGAACTCCAACAGATTGGCTGGATGGATGATTCCAGCTGTTCCTTTCTCATGACATAGCCAACAAAACAAATGATCATTGTTTCTTCCTAATATTGGAAATTAGCTCTCTTTTTGCTTTCTCCTCTTTCAGAAAGTTTTCTTTACTCTTCTTAGCTGGCCATGACATTCTCAACATTATTATGTAAACTATATTTCTACAGACTCCAGTGATTTTCTTGTCTGTTGTCATATTGTCCATGATTCACATCCATATGTAAAGACTGGCCCTAAATAACATTTAAGAACTATTTTTCTTGTTTCTGTTATCAAAAATGGGTTACACAGTATCTTCCTCATTTTTTTGTAAAGCTGCTTTTGCCTGAACCATCCTGCATCTCACCTCTGTTGTGCATCCACCATCTTACCTCTGTTGTACATCCACCATCTCACCTCTGTTGTGCATCCACCATCTTACCTCTGTTGTACATCCACCATCTCACCTCTGTTGTACATCTACCATCTCACCTTTGTTGTACATCCATCATCTCACCTCTGTTGTACATCTACCATCTCACCTCTGTTGTACATCTACCATCTTACCTCTGTTGTGCATCCACCATCTCACCTCTGTTGTACATCTACCATCTCACCTCTGTTGTACATCTACCATCTCACCTCTCCTGTACATCTACCATCTCACCTCTGTTGTACATCTACCATCTCACCTCTGTTGTACATCTACCATCTCACCTCTGTTGTACATCTACCATTTGAAGTTAACAGTACTCTTTACGTTCATCATTTGAAAGGAAGAAGAAATATAGAAAAGCCCTTGACCCAGGAAATCAATATAATTGTGTTGCTGCTCTGTTTTGTTTAGCAGATCGGAGTGAACTATTGGCTCGGTATCTTCATTTGATATAATCAAAGGGAAAAGTGTGCACTCAAGATAAGACGACAAACCATCATCATGTTATCATTACTTTTTGAAGGCAAGCACAAAAATGGTGCTACTGGAGAACAAAACTTCTGATATCGACCTGGGTATCGAGTCAGCTGAAATCATGGTTTGTATCTCCCAAAATAAGGGATTTAGAAGATATTGAACTTAAGGAATTGTGTAAATCTTTTGTACAAGATTTTGATAAAGAAACATCTATAGAAGTCTCTTTATTATCTTCATTTTGTGTAGCATCCTGATTAAAAAAAATGAAAAACGTCTTATGCAACAAGGGTAAGTCAATAGAAGTGAGAAAGAGAATTGATCGGTGCTTATAGAGCCAATTCGGACCTATGGAAGCGAATCATGTACAGTAGACAAACAAACAAACAGATGATTAGAGGCCACATATATTGCATTTCTCAGAAGAATGTTGAAAGTTCACTGGGCAGCTAAAAAGACCAACGACAAAATTCTCAAAGACGCCAACACAAAAATGGAGCTTCTAAAAAATATCAGAAAGAAATAATCAACATTTTTCGAGCACTTCATGTGTAGAGGAAAGTTGGAATACTTGGTTACAGCTGGCAAAATACAGGGAAAGAGAGATCGTGGACGACAAAGAGCGAATATACTAGATAGCTTGGTGTCATGGCATGGAAAACAGTCAACAACAGGATTAATACGATGCACTGTAGATAGAAGATTGTGGAAGGACATTATCGCCTACGCCAACCGGTATGGCACACGTTGATAATGACCATAAAAAAGTAAAGTATCCCCGTCACGCTAAGTAGCGTATATTGAATATGGTGTTAGTGACCATACATTTTACAGATCCTCGGCACATGAATTTTGGAGTAATGTGATCGGTATTACGCCCGTGCCACTTTACTTTCCCCGAAAATATCCGGTACCCATTAAAGGCTGGGTGAACCGGAAGCCATGTGTTGGGATCGAACACTACCTCTTGTCCTTTGTAGTCCATTTCACTAACCACTGAGCTATCGCTACTCTCAGATGATGACCTTAGATCGTAATATTTCACTTATTGTGTCGTGATGTAATGTGCTGTCATGAGTCCTCTTGTCCATCTCTAGATATTGTCTGTCCACTTTGACCTGTGTCTGTCCCTACTTCGTGTACCTGGCATATTCTCCTCCAAATGACTTCTATTGCGTTATTGTCTCTTTGTGTCTCACAGTTTATTTGTCTTCATTGAATTATGAGGAACTGGGTTCTAGAGGTAATGGGTTGACCTCTTGGCAATGACATCCAGGTTTCTAATTATTCTCTATGAATCCCCAGACCACTTCGAAGTTAGATCAGATGTAAGACTGGGGTGCGACCTGTCCCAATCCCTTAATGTTTATTATATGCATGGACTATGTATGTAAGTTAGCCAACCAATGGGTGGCAAAGGAGATCAAAAAGCTTATATTTGCGGACGATCAGGCACTAATACAGGGACAAATAGAAGACCTACAAGATCATTTAAATAAAATCAATAGGAACAAACTAGAGAAAAAATCAACAAAACAGATTATGAATATCGTAAAAGAGAAACATAACTATAGACGGCAGACAACTAAAACAAGTAAAGGAAATTTAAATTCCTAGGAAGACTAGATGACATGGACATACGACTAATATGTAATCTATACTGGGAGCAAACAGCAATAATAAAATATAACAAAGAGAACTTTACACCCATTGATATAAAAAGAGGGGTAAGACAGGGATGCATCCTATCACCAAGCTTGTTCAATCTATACACTGAGCAAATCTTTAAAAACATCATAGAGATGCCAGGCCTACAAATTAATGGAAAGATAATCAATAACCTAAGATATGCTGATGATACTGTACTACTAGCAGAAAATCATAAAGCTCTACAACAATTACTTAATGAAATAAACGTGACAAGCAAAAAATATGGACTAGATATGAATATCAAAAAGACTAAATCTGTGATCATAAACAAAGAAAATGCTCAAAACCCACAAGTGGATATCAAAATTGAAGGAATAGACCTTGAGACAGTTCAGAACTACAACTACCTTGGACATACTATAACCAGTGGTGGAAATGTACAACTGAAATAAACAAAAGAATAGGAATCGCAAAAAGAATAAAACTAAGAATAGCAAAATGTTACATCTTCTCAATATTCCTATATGGTGCAGAAACATGGACATCAGACAAGAAAACAGAACAGAGAATTGAAGCCTTTGAAATGTGGATATTTAGAAGAATAGGTACAATTGGATATAAGGAGAAGAAAACAAACGATGAAGTCTTAAAACAATTTAAAATTAAAAGAGAACTACTAAACACAATTCAAACAAGACAAATGCGATTTTGGGGCCGTGTTAAAAGACTCAACAGCATACTAAAAGTAATCCTGGAGGGGAAAATACAAGGTAAAAGTGGCAGAGGCAGACCAAGACTAACATGGACGAGCAACATCAAAAGATGGACAAATCAGCCTATGACAACCTGCACCATCAAAGCAAGAGACAGAGTGGAATGGCACTCCACGGTAGCCAACCTTCGTTGCGGAGAAGGCACTCGATGATGATGAAGAAGTCTAGTGACAAACGACAATTCACAAACAGCAGAAAAAGACTCAAGATGCAACAAAGCTTGTCAAATCATTGGACAACTATCACCACTATTGTACAACAAGGACATAAATTTAAAGGCAAAACGGGCACTCTACAATGCAATCTTCATTCCAACGTTATACTACCAATGCCAGTCCTGGACCCTAGATACAAGAACAAAAAGTTAATAACCTCTACTGAGATGAAATGTGTTTGATGAATATTAGGAAACAACCTGGAAGATAAGATCAGAAATGAATAACTGAAAAAAAGCTAGGAGATTAAATCTCACCTCGACGTTCAAAGAAAAATGCGGAAGAAAAAACGAATCAGCAGTTTCTTCAAAGTTTTACTCTCCTTCGGTCTCTGTTATTGAGAAACGATTTTCATCCTTCTGGATAATGGCGTTAAAAACATGAGGTGCCGTGTCCGCTGTGCCCACGTTAGAACCATTGTCCTTCAAAGTTTTACTCTCCTTCGGTCTCTGTTATTGAGAACCGACTTCCATCCTTCTGGATAATGGCGATAAAAACATAAGGTGCCGTGTCCGCTGTGCCCACGTTAGAACCATTGTTCATTAAAAATAGAAAAGAGGAAACCAAAATGACCATTGTATCAACAAGAAGGTTAATCATTTTTATTTTAGAGAAAAAGGTAACAATGCCGAAAACAGTGGACTCAAAAACAATGAGCACTAAAGAATACGAAGTTCAAATTGTGTTAAATTGCTTTTTTCTTCATTTTCAAAACTTTTAAATTGTTCAGTTTTAATTTTGGTTTTCTATTCAATTCACTCTATTGTTGACATTCTTTAATAAATCTTTATTCAAAGGGCTTAAGATTTCTTCTTTTATTTCCTTTTTAGTGACCATGTGTCAATACCGTACTTGGGTGGTAAGTATAATACTTTATTCTAATTTTTTCAAAGTATATACCTGCAGAGCTCTTTCCTTTCTTTCTTTTATTCATTCTTTTTTTAATACTTCATTCTTCTTTCCTTTCTTTTTTTTTAGCGTTCACCGAACGACTGTTTATTGTCATTTCGAGCCGAAGATTGCACATAAATAATAAATTCTAGCTTCTAGTGGTTGACGTTCATTGTTATCATGTGTTAGAACTTGCAAAAGACAAGTGTTGTAACTCGCCAGTAGTATACAAGGGTCCATTTGGACGAATTTGGCCCATAAATTAACAAAGATATCTAGTAGGCGCCTTTTGCGCCTAATGTACACGAGGTGCAGGGGGAGTTAACCATGACTGCTCGTGTCCGGATGTTGACCTCTAGTCCCGGTGACCCCGGAAGTGACCTGTTTATGTCTGTTGTGTGCTGACTGTGGAGTTCTTGATGTACTTGATTCTATAGTGATAGGTTAGTAGATTATACAACATCAATGCTGATAAGGCGGTCAGGTGACCTTGTTATCTCGGTGACCGTAAGGTGTGACCGTATTTTAGCTTCCTTCATAGACTTCCCTCCATTGTAACACTTACTCATTCTCTCCATTTAAGCCCATTATCTCTCCTTCCCTTAACTAGACTTCTCACGCCTAAACGTCTCTCCTACCATGCCAGCTTCCCTCCTCTCTCTCCTAACATTCCGCCCTCCATCGTATATTTAGCTTCCGTCATAGACTTTCCTCCATTGTAACACTTACTCATTCTCTCCATTTATGCCTATCATCTCGCCTTCCTTCTCTCTCTCTCTCTCTCTCTCTTTCTCCCTATCTTAGACTTCTAACCTATCAGTCCGCCCTCCCTCCTCTCCCTTTATCTCTCGCGCATCGTTCCGTCCTCCCTTATATTTTTAGCGTCCCTCCTATTGTAACACTTGATTATTCTCGCCATTTATGCCTATCATCTCGCCTTCTTTCTCCCAGACTTCTCTCTATCTCTTCTCTCGCTCTCTCGTCTAACCCCCACTAGACTTCTCTCCTACCATTCTACCCTCCTTCCTCTCTCTCTTTACCTCTCCTAGCGTTCCGCCCTCATTCGTATTTTTACCTTACCGCCAGTGTAACACATTAATAACATTGAATATCAATTACAAAAAGACTTGAAATATCTACTTTTTAAACAACCAATAAGATAAACACATGAAAAAAACGAAGGAATAATACACCCAACAAGGCTTAACATACGTACTGTATACACATTACCATTAATGCAACTGGATATCCTTTTATTGATCACCCACCACATCGTTATGGAATAAGAAAAAAAAAACAGGAAAAAAATATTCAACTTAAAGCGTAAAATAGACCCACAACACAGGCCGCTAGACTGAACAGTACTATGAAAATAAGCTTCCGTGAATCAATCGCGCTTATAACACGAAGTCTCACATACGACTAGTTTAAATATAATCTGGTAAATAAAAGTTGGACGAAACTATTCCACCCTCGACTAACATCTAGGTTAACCAATCAGACAAGAGGATTTATATCGGTCACCCACCAACGAAATGACTGGCCTCTGGATTAACTAATCAGAGAAGAGGATTACTGTTATCGTGATAACTGACCTCATTTTCCACTTGAAGTGATGTCGAGTCTGACGCATGAGTTACTTTAAATCGATTCGGTCCCTGATACAATCCACCTGTCGGGTCAATGATGGGGAAAATAATACAGGTGGTGGGTTACTTGAACGCGCTTTGACCCATGATTCAATACCAGAGGAGTTCCATGACAGTCATAATAGTTAGACACATCGAACAGATAGTTATATCCAAAGTCCAAAAAGTTAGGCCAAATCACAAACATTTTAACCCCAGAACACAAAAATGTAGGCTCATATTAAAAAAGTCGAACTAAAAATCCTAAAAATCTACTCACATAGTCATAATAGTTAGACACAACGAGCAGAAATTTATATCCAAGGTCCAAAAAGTTAGACCAATTCGCAACATTTTAGCACCAAAACACACACATTTAGGCTCATAAGCAAAAAGTCGAGCTCAAAACCCTAAAAATCTACGCCCATGCTCATACTAGTTAGACAATCACTTTTAAAAGTTTTACCTCATTGATCATTTTTGAAGGCTACGCCTATGAAACTGCTAAAATTAGTAAATTTAGCCTCTAGGGTTACCTCAAACTTCATATTAGAACTAGTATGACTGTCATGGAACTCCTCTGGTATTGAATCATGGGTCAAAGCGCTTTCAAGTAACCCGCCACCTGTATTATTTCCCCCATCATTGACCCGACAGGTTGGTTGTATCAGGGACCGAATCGATTTAAAGTAACCCATGCGTCAGACTCGACAGCACTTCAAGTGGAAAATGAGGTCTGTTATCACGATAACAGTAATCATCTTCTCTGATTAGTTAATCCAGAGGCCAGTCATTTCGTTGGTGGGTGTCCGATAGAAATACTCTTCTCTGGTTGGTTAACCTATATGTTAGTGGAGGGTGGAATAGTTTCGTCCAACTTTTATTTACCAGATTATATTTAAACTAGTCGCATGTGAGACTTCGTGTTATAAGCGCGATTGCTTCAAGGAAGCTTATTTTCATAGTACTGTTCAGTCTAGCGGCCTGTGTTGTGGGTCTATTTTACGCTGTAAGTTGAATATTTTTTCTCTGTTTTTCTCTTATCTCATAACGATGTGGCAGGTTATCAATAAAAGGATATTCAGTTGCATTAATGGTAATGTGTATAAAGTACGTATATTAAGCCTTGCGGAGTGTATTATTCCTTCGTTTTTTATATGTTTATCTTATTGGTTTAAAAAGTAGATATTTCAAGTCTTTTTGTAATTGATATTCAATGTTATTAATGTGTTACACTGGCGGTAAGGTAAAAATACGAATGAGGGCGGAACGCTAAGAGAGGTAAAGAGAGAGAGGAAGGAGGGTAGAATGTTAGGAGAGAAGTCTAGTGGGGGTTAGAAGAGAGAGCAAGAGAGATAGAGAGAGAAATAGAGAGAGAAGTCTGGGAGAAAGAAGGCGAGATGATAGGCATAAATGGCGAGAATAATCAAGTGTTACAATAGGAGGGACGCTAAAAATATAAGGGAGGACGGAAAGATGCGCGAGAGATAAAGGGAGAGGAGGGAGGGCGGACTGATAGGTTAGAAGTCTAAGGGAGGATAGGGGAGAAAGAGAGAGAGAGAAGGAAGGCGAGATGATAGGCATAAATGGAGAGAAAGATTAAGTGTTTCAATGGAGGGAAATCTAGGCGGGAATAGGAGAGAGAGAGATAGAGAGAGAGAGAGAGAGATAGAGAGAAATCTAGGGAAGCTAAGGAGCGCTAATGGGTTTAAATGGAGAGAATGAGTAAGTATTACAATGGAGGGAAGTCTATGACGGAAGCTAAATATACGATGGAGGGCGGAATGTTAGGAGAGAGAGGAGGGAAGCTGGCATGGTAGGAGAGACGTCTAGGCGTGAGAAGTCTAGTGAAGGGAATGAGAGATAATGGGCTTAAATGGAGAGAATTAGTAAGTGTTACAATGGAGGGAAGTCTATGAAGGAAGCTAAAATACGGTCACACCGAGATAACAAGGTCATCTGACCGCCTTATCAGCATTGATGTTGTATAATCTACTAACCTATCACTATAGAATCAAGTACATCAAGAACTCCACAGTCAGCACACAACAGACATAAACAGGTCACTTCCGGGGTCACCGGGACTAAAGGTCAACATCCGGACACGAGCAGTCATGGTTAACTCCCCCTGCACCTCGTGTACATTAGGCGCAAAAGGCGCCTACTATATATCTTTGTTAATTTATGGGCCAAATTTGTACAAATTGACCTTTGTATACTACTCTCGCCACACGTTTTTTTTATGGACGAGTTGTTGTTCATTCTCGGCGAGGAAGTTGATGCCCTTTGTGTTTGGCACGCGCATCAATGTTCTTTTTAGTGTTTTTCTAGTTCGAAATATATTTCTTTTACTCTCCGGTTCCCATTTGAGGGCTTTCTTTGAGATTCTCATTTTGTCTCTCATCATCACATGATCAGCATATGACCAGGGATTAGGCAAATAACTGCAGTGCTGATTAAAGTAAAGCTGGTAGCAAGGAAAAAGTGGTGGGGTGTAACGTACACTCCAACAAGGTAATATGACTGCTTTGCAAAAGTAAAATACTGATGATTGAGTGGGGCAAGTAAGTAAAAAAAAAAGTTAAGAAAAATAAGAAATGATATTATAAAATAAAAGGTCGATGCACTACATATTAAGAGAATAAAAAAATGATAATATATAAAAATACGTGAGCTACAACATAATGTAAAAATAATGTGAGGCTTATCTGAGACGATCCAGATATACAAAGTGTGGATGACTGAAGTCGAATGTGGATGCGATGAGACGTGATGCGGGAACGGGGAAGTCACGTGATTAGACGAGATCTCCTAGGAGTCGCAGATGATGATAACAAGATGGTCAAAAATTAGACGGCTATCGGCTGAGATAGACCAATGTATACTAGGGTATATAACATATGACTGCCATTTTCTCTTGATTATAGATGAAATTGTTGGATTCTTTGTCATTTCTGTTTTTTCTGCATTAGTCTTGGATTCATTTCAGGGTATGTGAAGAATTTTTCTGACCCATTTGTTTTCTATTTCTTCTATTGTTTTCCAACTCTCGCATGCATAAATAAGGGTGGATAATACATTTTATTAAAAAAAATATCTTTGTTGCTGTGCTTGGTAGTTTTGATTACATTATTTTATCAAGGCTTCTGAAAGTCATTGCTGCCTTCACTATTTTGATTCTAGTTTTTATATGTGTCTTCTTCTTGATTTTTGCAGCTTCCAAGATATGCAAAGTGATCTACTTCTTCCACAACCAAAGACACAAACATTCCATTTCGTCTTTTATTCTTTCACGAAAACACTAGCTGGGCGTAGATGCTTTGTTTTGTGGTTTGTAGCTAGAATGTAATATTTTCACTTTTTGGACCAAAATATCCGATTTGATTATTTTTTTACTACCGGATTGTCTTTCCACTTTACTTCTACTCGCTTGCTGCTGAGAATGGTTAGTATGGTTCTAGGAGCACAACTTGGAGGTGGCGTAGGTTCTAGATCAGTTATTTTGTTCACCGATCCTAACACAGCAGTCAGCTATGGATCGTTGGTTGCTCTAAACTTAGCTTCTGATGGGCGTCTCGGAGCTCTATGCCGATCTGATAGAGAAAGTGTAGAATGGCGTCTATCTTAAATAATCTAATGAAATGTGAATATTGACGAACTGTATTCGTGGAAGCTATATGGAGATTGCCTATATACAATTATTTAATTCGGATGACTCCACTGGCACGGGCGGTTGAGCAATTATGGATTTTAATTCGTTTGCTGTGAAACCGATGCCTTCCATAACCAATAACCAATAACAATCATGTAGGACCTTTTAGACGTCAATATTGTAATCGTCTATCATTCCTACAAAGGCAACAATCCTCAAATAGTAGACATCAGACATGAAACTCCCAAAACATTGGTTGTGTATATTAAGAGACAGAAGTTCTGAAGACAGAAAGAAGCAACTTTTCGGAGTTATGGATAACCCGAATTCTTCTAACACGACAAGATAGAGTTGAGACACATCAGATGAATGTCAATATTGATATTAATGTTTGTTTTTATTCTGGCCTTTATGAACAATAATTGACCTTGTTTTCTGAATCACAATTTTAGTATCCATTGTTTTTTTTTTTTTACAGAATGTGGTCAGCTCCTGTAAATATTGATACTCATTTTTGTGTGAAACTGGATTTGAAGCATTAAAAATGATGTTTTCATTATAGATTTAACTTTTCTTTCTGGCTTAGCACAATTGTACTAAACACAATTCAAACAAGACAAATGCGATTTTTGGGTCATGTTAAAAGACACAACATCCTACTAAAAGTAATCCTGAGGTTAAAATACAAGGTAAAAGAGGCAGAGGTAGACCAAGACTAACATGGACGTGTAACATCAAAAAATGGACAAATCAGCCTATGACAACCTGCACCACAAAGCATGAGACAGAGCAGAATGGCGCTCCCTGGTAGCCAACCTTCGTTGCGGAGACGGCACTCGATGATGATGATGATGATGATGATCACAACTTTATTTGGCCTTCATTGTTGTTGTTAGGCTTACAATACCAATCTGGCTCTGGCAACACTTCCTGTGTTTCTGCAATTGGACCGTTGGACTAGGTTGGTCTTTTGTTGAGCCGAGAGTAAGGTTTGTTTTTATGATTGTTGTGTAAACCCACTGATAGTTTCATCTTTGATACAAGACGTTCTGTTTGACTCCAGTATACACGCCTGATCTCAAATTATTGCAACCTTT
Organism: Megaustenia siamemsis; assembly: GCA_032433765.1. Taxonomy (NCBI): domain Eukaryota; kingdom Metazoa; phylum Mollusca; class Gastropoda; order Stylommatophora; family Ariophantidae; genus Megaustenia; species Megaustenia siamemsis. Next base: position 16,618,063 of record JAVIAB010000159.1, read on the forward strand.
TCTTTCTTCACTTCCGACTTCCTCACTTGTTCGCGTTGCCGTTTGATGTTGCGGAAGATACAAAGTTCTGGTTCTCGCCCTTTTGGCGATCTCACTCATTGTCAGTTGACGTTAGCGTTTCTTTGGTGTTGTCTGTCCATCGTAATCTGAGACTGCCTCTTACTCTTCTCCCTTCTCCTCTTGTGTGGTAAGGGATCACACGGCATTCTAGCTATGGTTACGGAAGGCCCCGGTATCACTGAAAACGAATTAAAATCCATAATTGCTCAACTGCCCGTGATCCGTCCGTGGAATTGGAATCATCCGAATTACCATCCGTGATTTCATCTCCCAATCATCCGAATCAAGAAAGTAGAAAGGTATCTGTAGTCCCCATCTTCATGTCTAACTCAACTAACTGGGCAAACAACTTTAATATTCTTACATATCTTTCTGGGCAAACTACTTTTAATTTATTATTTATGTGACGTAAAAAGATAGTTTTTATTATTATCCATCATCATTGAGTGCCGTCTCAGCATCGAAGGTTGGCTACCATGGAGCGCCATTTCCACACTGTCACTTTGATGGTGCAGATTGTCACAGGTTGACTTGTCCATCTTTTGATGTTACTCAGTTACTCGTCCATGTTATTCTTGCCCTGCCTCTTTTACTTTGTATTTTCCCTTCAAATATTACTTATATATTAGGATAATTAGACTGTTGTATTTTTTAACTTGCCCCCAAAAATCTCATTTGTCTAATTGTTCTAATTGTGTTTAGTTTAGTAGTCTAAGTAGTTCTCTTTTTATTTTTAGTTGTTTTAAAACTTCATCCATCCTTTGTTTTCTTTTCTTTCCATCCAATTCTGCCTATTCTTCTGTAGATCCACATTTCAATGCCTACAATTTTCTGTTCTGTTTTCTGGTCTACTGTCCATGTTTCTGCATCTGCACCATACACTCATATCATACAGTACAGGAATATCGAGAAGATGTAACATTTTGCTATTTTAATTATTCTTAGTTTAGCCCTGGTGTTATTTGTTTTGTTGTTAGTATATTTTTCATGGCATTAAAATTACTTTTTACCATACTATTATTTTGTTTATTTAAGATGTACATTTTCCATCATTGGTCTGATTGGTTATAGTATGACCCAGGTAGTTGTAGCTGTGGACTGTCTCCAGATAATTCCTTCAAATTTGAGTAATTTGACATTTAATTGAAGGTCTTGATAATTTTTTTGTTTATGATCCTAGTTTTAGTCTTGTTTTATATTTATATCTAGTCCATATTTTTTGCTTGTCATGTTTATTACATTAAGTAATTCTTGTAGATCTTTAGGATTTTCTACTAGTAGTACACTGCAGTATTATCAGAATTATCTGCTATCTTAGGTTATTGATTATTTTGCCATTAATCTTTAGACCAGGCATTTCTGTGATGTTTTAAAAGATTTGCTCAGTGTATAAATTGAACAAGCTTGATGATAGGATCCATCCCTGTCTTACTCCTCTTTTTATACATTGGATGTAGAGTTCTCCTTTTTATATTTTATTATTGCAGTTTGCTCCCAGTGCAAATTACATTGTAGTCATAATAGTTTTTTTCACTCATTGTTAATTGATGTTTGTTTTTGTGTTTCCTTGGTGTTTTCTGTCCAACTTATTAATCTGGGTGTGCCTTTAGTACTTTAGTTCTTCTCCTCTTTTAATATATGTTTTATATAGTAATGAATCACACAACATTCTAACATATCTTTTTTGGCAAACCATTTTAATTTATTATTGTTGTTTCTGTAGTACAGCACACTGTACTGTAGTACTATTGTATATGATACTCTCTCTCTCTCTCTCTGCGATCAGGACTCAATCAGAGTAAGGATTCCAGGCTCTCACATGAAGTCAGCTGTCAGGCTAAGTGTATTGATCGCCCCCACAAACAGAACATCACAAGTAGAGTTCGCCAGATCCACTCTGATTGAACACCCGTTAAAACGTTGCACTGTGTTCTGCGCCAGTGGCCCAGTGCATCCGATTTCAGCCAGCATTTTATTCGGGTTTGCTTTCCCTAGTCTTTGATTGTCCCCAATCTTCCTGCTAGGCAGCAGATTGTCTTTTCTGTAGGGGGATTCTGCCCTTAGATGGTCGGCCCTCCCAGGTTTATGAGCACCATCTGCCCGAGTCACTAGAGGTGACTAACACAGACACACATGCACAAAGATGTGAGATGTGACTAACACAGAAACGCACGCACAAAGATGTGAGATGTGACTAACACAGACATGCACACATAAAGATATGAGATGTGACTAACACAGACATGCACACGCAAAGATGTGACTATCACAGACATGCACACATCGATATGAGGCATGACTAACACTGACACACATCAAGATATATGACACATGACTAACATAAACATGCACATAAAGATATGACATTTAACTGATATTGACATGCACACACTAAGATATGACACATGCCTAACATAGACATGCACACAAAGATAAGAGATATGACTAACATAGATATGCACACACAAAGATATGAGATGGGACTAACATAGCCATGCACACACAAGGATATGAGATGTGACAAACACAGACATGCACACACAAAGATATGACATATGACTAACACTGGAACACACTAAGATATGAGATATGACTAAACACAGACACACATAAAGATATGAGACATGATTAACACGGACACACCGAGATATGTGATATGACTAACATGACACACACCAAGATATGAGCCATGGCCAGCACACACAAGCTAAGATATGAGCCATGGCTAGGATAGAAACACAACAAGATATGAGCCATGGCTTCACTAAAAAACACCAAGAAATGAACCATGTCTAGCACAGAAACACATTAAGGTGCCCATATGCTTGGGCTTGTTGTAGTCGGCAGACTCTTCTGAACGTGGGAATCACAGGTTTCGTTAAACAGTTGTCTGGAGATTTGAGAGTGCAGTCTGACCCATAGAACGTTCTCTTGCATGTACAGATTCCCGATCGACTGTTCACAGGTGTCGTTAAAACAGTTGTCCGGACATTTGAGAGTACATATGATGTCACAGCCATCAGAACACATCTGTTCGCACTGTAGCCCAACATTACCATCGGGACAAGTGTATGATACTATTATGTGGCTTGCAAAATTTTATGATGGCTGCTTTTATGATGGTTCATTGACAATTTCTATCTCTTTCTTCTATAATATCATTTCTGCCATGTCTGGATTACTCCAAGCGCTTTTCTCAGATACCTCATCTCTCTAGTGACAAGCTTTCTTTTATGCTTAGACATAGTGACCAACATTTGGCTTTGGTAGCACAGTGTTGGAATGAATAGCTCAATATTCTGTGTATAAGATGTTTCTTGGTGGTAACAGGAATTATTGCTATGGCATATGATATATGGGATAGATGTCCAAAAATTTGGTTTGCCTTTTATTGCATCTTATGTTTATTTCCTTCTCAATTTTACTAAAGTGTGTTACTTATTTTTATAACTTGATATTCTATTATTTATTATAGAATCTTTAATCTATAGCTAATTTTAATAACCTTTTTTTGTATACCTATTGATATGACTTCAGTTTTTTTGGTACTTATTTACATGCTGTTATTTATTTTACATTCTTTATTCAAAGACAGTAGATTTTGTTGAAGTTCTATTTCTTCTAGAGCTGTTAGTAACTATAAGGGCCAATCATCAGCAAAAGTAGTTCATTTATATCTTCACACTGTGATTTGGCATCCTTGCATATGTTGTCAATGTGAGTGATAAACAAGAATGATGACAACATGCATCCTTGTCTTACTCCAGATGTTGCTGCAAATGATTTTGATTTTCCTTTACCCCTTCTTACATAACAAACTCAAACATACTATATGCATAAACATTCTATAACTTCTTCTTCTTCTACCTCAAGGGAAAGACAAAGTGGAAGACCAAGGAATTCTTGGAGAAGACAGATAGAAGCAGAGATGAAGATGATGGGGAAGACATGGAATGATCTTAAAAGAATGGCAAAAAACAAAACGACCTGGAAGTGTTTGTTGAAGACCTAAGCTCCACTCGGAGCTAAAAAAGATAAAGGAGGAGAGGAGGTAAATCCATAGGCCCATAGATACAACACTACTGACAAAACTATATGGGCCACTGCAAGAATTACAAAAGACAGTAAAATTTATACAGGAAATGACATTGCAGATATAGACAATACTTCAGGTGAACGAAAGATAGATGGATGGTCGGACGGACGGACGTGCCCTGTGGGCCGGCTGCACCTCAAAAGGTCAATAGATAGATAGATAGATAGATTGTGTGTGTTACAATTGAAAATAAAATTATTAATTTTTATTTCAATTCTTGATCCTTCCAGTATTCCAGTGTCATTAGGTGGCACATACAGCTCTTAGATTCCCCGCCAAGTGTCTTTTCTGGGTGAGCTGCTTGATTATAGATAGTGAGTCTATGCTTGCCAACCACCTTGATTCTTGTTAGAGTTCTAAACAGTGTTTCTTGAGGTCATTCTCTTTTCTTCTGATTTAATGTTTGCTATTTGAGAGCATGTTTAGTAATCCTCTAGTCATGTCTTCTAAATATGATGGCCTGAAACAGAGTATAGAGGGGGTTTGGTGGAAACAGGCTATAGCAATAGTAAGTTGAAACAGGAGATAGCAGCGATTGGAAATTAGTGAGTGAAGGGCAGAATGTAAACAAAGGGGGGATAATTAGGAAGGAGGGCTGATAGGTGTTCAATGGCTCGAGAAGGTAGTGAGTAAGCAAGAATCACGGGGGGCAGGAAAAAAGCCAGAGGTGAGTGAACAAAGGATTAAGTTGAGAAGTTAGTGTTGAGGGATCAGGTGTGCGCAAGACAGAGTAGTTAGAGTAGAGTTGTGATTCGATTCAGAAGTGGGTTCAGTGCGGGCGGCTTGTGTACAGACAGCCGATTAACGTGAACGGGGGGTTGAGGGAATTCAGAGAGTTTTGTGCAGAACAGGTCAGTGTTAGGAAGTGGTAGTTAGCTATGTAATTGTGAATTCCTGGAGACGTGTAGAATAGATATAGTCATGCAGAGAATTGACTATGAAGCTGGTAGCTTCTAATAGCGCAGAGACTTTTGAATCATTGTGAGTACTCTAGTCACAGAGGACAGATGTTTGAATTATTGTGAGTGTTCTAATTAGCATAGAGCAGAGACATGTATATTAATTGTGAGTGTTCTCATCGAATTAGAATAGATATAGTCATGCAGAGAATTGACTACGAATCTGATAGCCTCTAACAGCGCAGAGACTTTAGACTCAGTGTGAGTATTCATTTTCACATGAACAGATGTTGAATTATTATGAGTGTTCTACTTAGCATAGAACAGAGACTTTGAATTAACTGTGAGTGTTCTCACTAGCATAGAACAGAGACTTTGAATTAACTGTGAGTGTTTTCACTAGCATAGAACAGAGACGGTTGAATTAACTGTGAGTGTTTCACTAGCATAGAACAGAGACGGTTGAATTAACTGTGAGTGTTTTCACTAGCATAGAACAGAGACGGTTGAATTAACTGTGAGTGTTTCACTAGCATAGAGCAGAGACGGTTGAATTAATTGTGAGTGTTTTCACTAGCATAGAACAGAGACGGTTGAATTGACTGTGAGTGTTTTCACTAGCATAGAGCAGAGACGGTTGAATTAATTGTGAGTAGTCTCATTAGCACAAGACAGAGACGTTTGAATTAATGGTGAGTGCTAGCACTAAACAAGTGCAGAGACTGTTGTATTATTGTGAAGGTCTCACTCATGTTGAGGAGGCGAATAGTATTGTGCATTGAATGTGTTGTCAGTGCGAGAATCAAGCCGGAATGAGAGGCCACCATGAGAGTGACAGTGGACATTTTTGTAAATTTCTGGGGATGGATTGTTGTATATAATAAACGTTGAATTGTTGACTTCCATGGTGTTGAAACATGCTTGGCAATGCTAGCTGTGTTCTTATTGTCTTGTCCTGACGACGAACGGATTAGGGTTGTCCTGACCCATAGATTGAACAGCGAGAAGTACTTCTAACGATCAACAGGCAGTCAAGTCGTCTTGGCCAGCGCAACCGGCTGGTGTCCAAGGAGCTGGTAGGAGTCATAAGGGACTCAGATCTCCACGAGCTTCTGTCGAGATATCCACAGAGGAAAGTCGAGGGAGAGTCAGACCGCCATTAGCGGTGTGACGTGTTCTAAAGGTCAAGCAGGGAGATGGCTCAAAATGTAGTGAGCTGTCTGTGTGCATCTTGCGTGTAAGGTGTATATGAGGCAAGGCTTGGCAAGTCTTCCAACAGTGAAGCAGAGAACCAGTCAAGTCAATGCAGGCAAGGGGAACTTGCCTACGACACTTTCTACGGTCCATATTGGCAGTGAAGGAGCGCCACAGGCGTGGGAAAGGCCTACGTCCACCACGTGTAGTGGTACATATTGGGCATTGGTGTGGTGTACACCATGTCGCACTAGTGCATAAAGTACAGGGCAGGCTTCCGGGAGAAGTCTTTCCAAATCGTGTGATCACTCATTATTGTGTTTACATTATAGGTTAAAACCTGCTACATTATAGGTTAACAACCTGCTACAGGCCAACATATGTTCATCTTTTTATAGTAGTAGAAGAGAAAATTGGTTGCATGGCCATTTCTCTATTTTCAGCATTTGTCTTGAATTCAGTCCATTTAATGCAAAGTATCATTCCTAGAAGATGAATCCATCAAGAAAAATTTTAACACAGAACTAAGCATTTGCTATGCAGCACTCGGTGAAATAAACTTAGATATCAATGAAATGTGGGACTCACAAAGCAAAATACTAATGACAGCAGCAGAATCAAGTGTCAGACTGAAGAAAATGAAAAAAACGAGATTGGATTTCAGACACTGCATGGAAATACATCAAAGAAAGAAGAGAAGTGAAGAGAGCCATGACTAATGTAAAGACAGATCTTGGAAAGATTCTGGCAAAAGCAACATACAAAGAATTAGACAACAAAGTGAAAAGTTCAGCAAGAAGAGATACAAGAGCTTATATAGACAATTTGGCAGAGAAAGCAGAGACAGCTGCAATTACAGGAGACAGCAGAACTCTTTATACTGTACAAAAGATGCTGACAAACACCTATACATCCAGTGGAACACCAATTCTAGACAAATCTGGATTAATGCTAACAACAAGCGCAGACATAAAAGCCCGTTGGGCAGAACACTTCAAAGAAATTCTTAACCGTCCACTACCCCACAGTTTAATAGATTTTGAAGCTGAAACACCAGCAGCAGAATTAGATGTAAATTTAGATGACTTCACCTTGAGTGAAATAGAAACCACCTTAAAGCATATGACCAATAACAAGGCTGCTGGAGAGGATAAGTTAACAGCTGAGATCCTCAAGGCAATTGATAGCCATAATCTAATACATCTCCAGAAAATGTTCAACATCACTTGGAAAACAGAGAAGACGCCTCATAAATGGAAAAAAGGAATCATTGTTAAGATTCCAAAAAAAGGGCAATCTGAGAGATTGTAACAACTGGAGAGGCGTGACACTATTGTCAGTTGCCTCAAAGTTATTCTGCAAATCATCATCATTGAGTGCCGTCTCCGCAACGAAGGTTGGCTACCATGGAGCGCCATTTTGCTCTATCTCTTGCTTTGATGGTGCAGGTTGTCATCGGTTGATTTGTCCATCTTTTGATGTTACTCGTCCATGTTAATCTTGGTCTGCCTCTGCCTCTTTTACCTTGTATTTTCCCCTCCAGGATCACTTTCAGTAGGCTGTTGTGTCTTTTAACATGGCCTAAGAATCGCATTTGTCTTGTTCTAATTGTGTTCAGAAGTTCTCTTTTCATTTTTAGTTGTTTTAAGACTTTGTCATTTGTTTTCTTTTCCTTCCATCCAATTCTACCTATTCTTCTATATATCCACATTTCAAAGGCTTCAATTCTCTGTTCTGTTTTCTTGTCTAATGTCCATGTTTCAGCACCATATAGGAATATTGAGAAGATGTAACATTTTGCTATTCTTAGTTTTAGCTTTGGTGTTATTTGTTTTGATGTTAGTATGTCCTTCATGACATTAAAATTACTTTTTGCCATTCCTATTCTTTTGTTTATTTCAGTTGTACATTTTCCATCACTGGTTATAGTATGTCCAAGGTAGTTATAGTTCTGAACTGTCTCAAGGTCTATTCCTTCAATTTTGATATCCACTTGTGGGTTTTGAGTATTTTCTTTGTTTATGATCATAGTTTTAGTCTTTTTGATATTCATATCTAGTCCATATTTTTGCTTGTCGTGTTTATTTCATTAAGTAATTGTTGTAGGTCTTTAGGATTTTCTGCTAGTACAGTATCGTCAGCATAACTTAGATTATTGATTATCTTTCCATTAATTTGTAGGCCTGGCATCTCTATGATGTTTTTAAAGATTTGCTCAGTGTATAGATTGAACAAGCTTGGTGATAGGATGCATCCTTGTCTTACTCCTCTTTTTATATCAATGGGTGTAGAGAACTCTTTGTTATATTTTATTATTGCTGTTTGCTCCCAGTATAGATTGCATATTAGTCGTATATCCATGTCATCTAGATGTATCTCTTTTAGGCATTCTATAAGTTGTTTGTGGTGTACTCTATCAAAAGCTTTGGTGTAGTCTATGAAGCAGGCATATATTGGTTTGTTTACTTCTGTGTATTTTTCTATTAATGTTCTCATGCAGAATATGGCTTCTTTTGTCCCGCTATTTTTCCTAAATCCAAATTGCTGCTCATCTAATTCAGTATTGATTTTATTCTGAATCCTTCCTTGTATAACTTTTAGCAAGATTTTTGTAACATGGCTCATTAGGCTTATTGTTCTAAAGTCACTGCATTCAACTGCACCATTCTTTTTAGGCAATGCAATGAAAGTTGATGTTTTTAGTTCATTTGGTATGTATCCTGTGTGGTATATGTCGTTGCATATGTCTGTAATCACTTCAATGCCAAAATCTTCAAGTGCCTGTATCATCTCTATCTGTATGCTTTCAGGTCCTGCTGCTTTTCCCCTTTTCATTGTTTTTATAGCTTTTTCCACCTCAGATTTTAAGATTTTATAGCCTGATGTACATTTTATAACTGGTTTCTTGTCCCTTTGATCATGAAATAGTTCTGTTATATATTCCTGCCATCTATCTATGATATCCTTATTGTCTGTTAGCATTTTTCCTTTTTTGTCTGCAATGCATCCACCTTCTGTGGCTTTTTTATTTTTATTAGTCATTCTCTTTATTTCTGTGTGCATTCCTCTTAGGTCTTGTTTGCTTTCCATAGTTTCTATTTCTCTACATTTTTGGCTGAGCCAGTCTTCTTTTGCCTTTTTGCACATTTTGCGTATCTCATTATCTATTTTATTGTATTGGGCAGTGTTCTTCGCTTGTCTCCTTTCTTCCATTTTTTCTAAGATGGTGTTAGTTATCCATTTTTGTTTTTTGTTCTTTTCTCTTTTGGGTAAGGTGTTGCAGGCTTTTTGTATGCTTTTCTTTATGCATTGCCATTTGGTTGTTACTTTTTCATCAGGATTTTCTCTTCTGTATTGTTCAATTCCTTCCTCTAGCAGCTTCTGGTATGTGTTCTTTACTTGTATTGTATAGGTATCTTTAATATCTTTTTGATTTAAAGCTGTTATGTCGAGTGGGTTTGTTGATGAATCAGATTTTTGCTTGTTTCTCTTTAGTTTTATTTTCATTTTAATCATTACAGGATTGTGATCAGAATTAATATCTGCTCCTGGGTAGGTTTTGGCTTTCTTTATGCTGTTACGGAACCTTTCTTTTATCATTATTCTGCAAAATCATCCTAAATAGAATAAAGGATTCAATAGATACAGTAATGCGTGAAGAACAGGCTGGGTTTAGAAAAGGGAGAAGCTGCCTTGACCACATTTTTACTCTATGACTTATATTGGAGGAACACATTGAAAAGCAAAAATCTTTTCTACTTAACTTCATCGACTTCTAAAAAGCATTTGACAGTATTCATCGAGATTCTTTATGGAAATTTCTGAAGCAATATGGCTTACCATAAAAAATTTTTAATATTATTAAAGACGTGTATGATGGTTACACATGTGCAGTTCGAACAGAGGAAGGACTGAGCGAATGTTTCCCAATAGAAACTGGGGTTAAACAAGGATGTATTTTATCGCCCTTGTTATTTTGAGTTGTTATGGATTTCATAATGAAGAAATGCTGCACTGGTAACAAAGGCATCGAATGGATTCAAGGAGACCATTTGGAGGACCTCGACTTTGCTGATGACATAGTTCTCATCAGCAGTCAGATAAAAACGATGCAGGACAACACAAGTGAACTATCATCAATAGCCAGCAAAATTGGGCATGAGATCAATCATGAAAAGACTAAAGTCATGAAAAGCTTAATTCCAACAGACGACAAAATATACATGGGAAACAAACCAGTGGAAGAGTTCGATCACTTTATCTATCTTGGAAGTCACATTGATCGAGAAGGGGATACAAGCAAAGAAATTAGAATCAGAATAGCTAAATCAGCAATGTCTTTCAGAAGCCTTGAAAAGTTGTGGAAATCAAAACTCATCAGCACAAACACAAAACTTAGACTATTCAAATCAAATGTACTATCAACCCTTACGTATGTGTGTGAAAGCTGGAAAACAAGAGATATAGAAACAAATTTGAACGCATTCGAAAATAAATGTCTAAGGAAAATACTTGGTATAGCGTGGAATGAATTCAAAACAAATGAGGAATTTAGAGAAATCGCCAATCAACCACTAATATCTTCAGTAATAAAGAAAAGACGATGGACATGTGATGAGAAGAGATAATAACCAAATAGCAAAGCAAGCCCTCATGTGGGAAACAACAGGTAAGAGAAAAAGAGGAAAATCCAGAGAGAGAGAGACACTGAGAAGAACATTGATGAGAGAAGCAAGAGCAGCAGGAATTTGTCTCCCTCAATGAGATAGAGCTGCTTGCACAGAACAGAGACAAATGGCGAGATTTGATAAAATATCTTTAAAAGAAATGAAAACTGCTAGAACAAAAATTCAGATAAGAGAAGGAGCATCTTGGTTTATGCCCTATGGGCTGGCTACGGATCAAAAGGTCAATAGATAGATCATTCCTAGACATTTGTTTACAAATGCAATGTTTTGTTTTTTTCAATCTCCTTTGTCGTTTTCCAGCTTTCACATGCATAAGTGAGGGTGGATAATACATTTGAGTTGAACATTCTTAGTTTTGTTTTTGCGCTCAGTATCTTTGTATGGACTTTGATAAATTGAAATCTGGTAACTTCCAGGAGCAATGAAAAGCCAAATTTGATTTTTTTCTACAACACCAACATTTTTGGAAATTGGCTAAGGGAACTTTAACGCATTTTCCACGAAAATGTCACATGACTTGTGTGACTGTTTATTTATCTCAGGTGAAAGGTTAGGAAATACTCTACTGTTGGGTGAAAGAATTATTGGAAGACTCATAGCCATTTTCAAGATATTCGTGATTGAATCCATTATTTTTACTGATTTTTCCTAATTAAAACTGTAAATTTACAGGTTGGACTTGACAACACACAGATTTATATATATATATATATATATATATATATATATATATATATATAAGCATGCACACATTTGCAAGCAATATGCCTGTCAACTTTTGTGCAAATAATAATTTAAAGGGAGCATCTCCATGGTTAGAAATCACATCACCTGCCATATTTGATAATCAAATTTCATGTCTCAGAATAGCTCTGCTTTTATTTTTACAATATTTTAAAATGAACTAATTAGTAAAGTGAAGTAGTGGATTTTAAAAATTCATTCATGATTTAAATATAAGTGTGTGAAATTTGAATGTGATCTAGCAATCACAATTTTCTAAATAAATTATTAAATGGCAGGGACTATCCTCTTTAAAAACATTGTGCTATCATTGTCGGCCAACTCTCAATTTTCTAGGCGTGGACAATTGTCCTTTTGAGCCCCATTATATTTCCCTCTATGTTCCTCTTAATTGATTTAAGTCAAAGTTAATTCATATAAAAATGAATAACTTTTTCTCTAATTATTGCACTAACAAAATGAAGGTATATTTTATAAAAGTCCCTAATCTTTGATCACCATATTTTTTCAAGGTTTTAAAACATAAAGCCACCCTTGCTATTCTGGTTCTGATCTCTTTTCTAGTATCTCCCTCTTGATCTATCTTGCTACCAAGGTAAACAAAGTAATCCATTTCCTGCACCTTCTTACCACACAGGTGTAAATATTGCCTTTCTGTGCAGCCACAATTGTCATTATTTTGCTCTTCTCTCTGTTAACTTGAAGTCCTATTCTGTGAGCCAATTATGATATAGAATCTGTGGTGTCCTGTATCTTATGCATGTGATTACTAATGAGCACAATGACATCTTAAAAATCCAGATCTTCCTGCTGGGTCCCGCTGAGCCCCTTCACACCATTTTTGCTAGAACAACAGTTACTCATTATGTCATCAATGGATGCCCCAAACAACATAGGTCATATACCTCTGGTTAATCCCGTTTCAATCTGAACTACTCAATCAATCCTTCCTCTGTATGAACTGCACTTGCATTGTCATTGCATGCATCTTTTTTATGTTAATGACTTTCAGTTGCAGTTTGTATTGTTTCAGTACATACCATAAAGCAAATGTGTGTATGCTGCTGAATGCCTACTTAAAGCCTATGAAATTAAAGACTAACTACTTACCTTTCTCATTTACATTTAAGTATTGAGAGTAGATGTTAGCAATATTTTCCTGTCTAGTTGGCCTCTCCTACTATAATTGTTTCCATGTGTTTCTAATGTTCCATCAATTCATTTTTTATCATGGTTAATCCTTATGTTTTGAGTCCCTGACCACTGTTACAACACTATTCCAATATTTATTGATCATCATTTTTTGGCCACGTAATGAGAAGGAAACAGCTGGAATATATTGTAACAACTGGGAAAATTGAGGGTGAAGGAGATAGAGGGAAGCAAAGAGAAAAGATACCAGACAGCTTAAGAGAATAGCTTGACAGAAGGTCAACAACAGAAATGATAAATAACTGTTGAGATCGAAAAATGGGGAGAGACATGATCACCTACACCAGCAGGCCTGGTACTTGATGATGATTCCCGTATTAGTATTATCATCTCTCATTAACTTTATTATGACACTATTCCAGTATTAGTATTATCATCTCTCATTAACTTTATTATGAAACTATTCCAGTTTACTGAATGTTAAACATCCATCTTTTCTCTTTGACAGTCAACAATATGGAAGCAGAGAGTCAGATTCTAATCTGGGAAATCAAGCAAGAGGCAGATAATGAAGTGAGTTGAATCTCTCTCTGTCTATTGTCATTTCAAATCGAAACTTCCGTTTCTAAGATGGCGGATCTAGTCCATGTTCTCTCGATTGCTGCAGAAAGTGCAATCGATGTCTGGTTAATTTCGGTTCTAATTTGCACTCCTATGCGTTAAAATCAAGATGATTATCTACTTATTACATCTGCGCCGATAAAACAATGTCGTACGCCGGCAATATTTCATTTTTGACAATTCAAGTGTTGTGAATGCGACCCTCCATCGTCTAGGCTTGTTCTGCACTTTAAGTCACATGTTACATCTTCTCAATATTCCTATACAGTGCAGAAACATGGACATTAGACAAGAAAACAGAACAGAGAATTGAAGCCTTTGAAATGTAGATATATAGAAGAATATGTAGAATTGGATGGAAGGAAAAGAAAACAAACGATGAGTCTTAAAACAACTAAAAATGAAAAGAGAACTACTAAACACAATTCATACAAGACAACTGCGATTTTTCGGCCATGTTAAAAGACACAACAGCCTATTAAAAGTAATCCTGGAGGGGAAAATACAAGGTAAAAGAGGCAGACCAAGACTAACATGGACAAGTAACATCAAAAGATGGACAAATCAGCCTATGACAATCTGCACCATCAAAGCAAGAGACAGAGCAGAAAGGCGCTCCATGGTAAACAACCCTCGTTGAGGAGACGGCACTCGATGATGATGATGAAGTAATAACAAGAGTGGTGACAACACACATCCTTGTATTACACCAGATGTTACTGCAAATGGTTGTGATGTTTCTATCTACTTCTTCTTTTCAACTCATTGTGGAACATAGATCTTCAACAAACACTTTACAATCCATTCTTTTTTCTTGCCATTCATTTAAGATCATTCCATAATCTTCCCCATCATCTTCATCTCTGCTTCCATCTGTCTTCTACAATAATATTTTGGTCTTCCTCTTTGTCTTTATCCTTCAGGATTAAAAAAAAGGGCCTGTTGTGTAATCTCAGTTGGCTTCTGCAGAATGTTTCTTATCTAGCTCCATCATCTTCGTTGTATCTCCCTATTCACTGTTATTTGACTGGTACTTTTCCTTAATTCTGTAGTGATTTTGTCCTGCCATTTGCATCCATTAATGAAGGTTTGTATCTTCATGATTGTTGTTCACCATGTTTCACATCCATATAATAGGATTAACTTAACATTGGAGCTGACAATTTTATGTGGTTATTTTACCTAATTTCTTTGGTTTTCCATATGTTTGCCAGTGTAACGAATGCTCCTCTTGCTTTTGATGTCTAATTTTGGTAACATTCTCTGTTCCTCCTTCTTTATCTATATTACTGCCTAGATATATGTAAGATTGCATGTCGCTTCTTCTATCTTTCAGCTCCCTGTGGAGCATTGGTCTTCAACAAACACTTTCCAAGTTGTTCTGTTTCTTGCCATTCTTTTAGATCATTCCATGTCTTCCCCATTATCTTCATCTCTGCTTCTGTCTGTCTTCTACAAGAATTTCTTGGTCTTCCCCTTTGTCTTTTCCCCTGGGGATTCCAAAAAAAGGCCTGTTGTGTAATATTCTCAATTGGCTTCCACAGTATGTGTCCTATCCAGCGCCATCATCTTTGCTGTATCTCTTTATCCACTGGTATTTGACTGGTCTTCTTCTATATTTCAGCTCCCTGTGGTGCATTGGTCTTCAACAAACACTTTTGAAGTCGTCTTGTTTCTTGCCATTCTTTTAAGATCATTCCATGTCTTCCCCATCATCTTCATCTCTGCTTCTGTCTGTCTTCTCCAAGAATTCTTTGGTCTTCCTCTTTGTCCTTTCCCCTGGGGATTCCAAAAACGGATCTGTTGTGTAATACTCTCAGTTGGCTTCCGCACTGTGTGTCCTATCCAGCACCATTGTCTTCGCTGTATCTCTTTATCCACTGGTATTTGACTGGTACATTTCCATAATTCTATGTTAGTGATTTTGTCATGCCATTTCCATCCTTTTTAATTCTGCGTAAGCATCCATTAATGAAAGCCTGTATCTTCATGATTGTCATTTTTATTATTCTCCATGTTTCACAGCCATATAATAGGACTGACTTAACATTGGGGTTGAACATTTTTATTTTTGTATTTAACCTAATTTCTTTGGACTTCCATATGTTTCCCAGTGCAGCAAAAGCTCCTCTTGCTTTTGATATCCGTATTTTGGTATCATTTTCTGTTCCTCCCTCTTTATTTATATTACTGCCCAGATATATGTAAGATTGTACTTCTAGTAAAGGTATTTATCCTAATTTTATTTAGTTATTACCAACTGCATTAATTCTCATAATGTTGGTCTATCTCTATTAATTTTCAGTCCTAGCTGTTGTGATCTCTATTTATGTCTGCTTTCTTGTTCTTTCTTTCTTTAATTTTATCCAGGGTCTCTGCTGTCATCCATGCCTTATTCTGGCGTTCTCTTTTCCCCAGCGTTTCTTTGCATGTTTCTTTCCGTATATCTATTACCTGTTTCAAATGATCTTCTATATTTATTGTATTTTCTAGTTGGTTGGAGGACTTGGTATTTGTTTGATATTGTGACTGTGAATTTATCTTTTAATTCCTTGCTCTTTAAGAAACCCTACATTGAAATACTTTCTAGCCTTATTTGTTGTATATCTTTTTGGTTTATGTTATGTTTGGCTATCAGAAGATGATGATCTGAAGCTACGTCTGCCCCTCTATATACTTTTACATCCTGTAAGGATGACTTAAACTTATTATTAATACACTAGTGATCAATTTGATTTTCCATTCTATGATCTGGTGACACCAAATTAGCTTTATGTATTCTTCTATATTGGAATATTGTTCCTCCTAGGCTCACTTGATTAAAGGCACAGAAATTCACAAATATCTCTCCATTCTCGTTTATATCTCAAGTCCATGTTTTCCCATAATCTCTTCAAAGCCTCTGTAGTCTGATCCTACTTTAGCATTTAGGTCTGGCATCAAGATTATAATATCCTTGGCTTGTCATTCATCCATCTGACATTGTAACTGTTTACAGAATTCATCTTTAACTAAATCACCTGTATCATTGGTTGGTGCATAACATTGGATAATGTGTAATTTTATTTTGTTTTTTGTTGTTTTAAATGTTGCGCTCATTAGTCTTGGCCCTTCTGCTTCCCATTCTATACGTCTCTTAGACAGAGAGCCTTTATCTTTCCTGGACGGCAGATTTACTTTTATTCTTTTCTTTGACTTATCCATGTTTGTGAACATGGTACAGAATATATCAGTCAACTCTATGATGATGAAAGACCAGAGTTAAACAATTCAAACAAAGACACAGGACCATGAATGATGCAGAGTGAAGTGGAGGACACAATTCAACACATGAAAAGAGGCAAAGCTCCAGGTCCCGACAATATAACAATCAAAGAGATAAATGCATTAGGAGAGCTGGGAGTACAAGTCATAACAAAACTACTCAATGACATATATAACACTGGACACATACCCAAAGATCTACTAAAATCTATCTTTGTAACCATACCGAAGAAGTCAGGCGCCATTGATTGTGAAGACCATCGCACTATTAATCTCATGAGCCATATGATGAAAATATTACTAAGAATCATCATGAGACCATCTTGAGATGTGTAAGAAGCAAAATAAAACCAGAAATATGTGAGCAACAATGTAGATTTGTGGAAGGAAAGGGCACCAATAATGCAATATACATCTTAAGAAGATTGATAGAAAGATCTATAGAGGTAAAGAAAGATCTATATATGTGCTTTATAGACTACACAAAGGCATTTGACAAAGTGAAGCATGTAGAAATAATCAATATGCTGGAGAAATTAAACATTGATGGCAAGGATCTGCGAATCATAAAAAAACATGTACTGGCAACAAACAGCAGCAATACGAATTAACAACCAAACAGGACAATTTCAACTTATAAAACAAGGAGACAGACAAGGCTGTGTTCTGTCGCCAGATTTGTTTTCATTTTTACAGCAAATATATTATGAGATCAATAGTAGACAAAAAAGGAATTGAAGTCAACGATCACAACATAAATAATTTTCGATATGTGGATGACACAGCCTTAATAGCAGAGACAGAGAATGAACTACAAGAAATGATAGACATAATAGTAAAAGAAAGCATCAAGAAAAGTCTCAGTCTGAATAGTAAGAAAACAGAAGTAATGGTTATATAGAAGAAACAATCATCACCAGCATGCAGCATAAAAATAAAAAGGGCAAATTTGAAACAAGTACAACGCGTGAAATACTTGGGCACAATAATAACATCAGATGGAAGATGTGCCATATAAATAAAAAGCAAAATAGCATTTCAGAAAATGAAAAATATCTTATGCAACAAATCTATGTCAATAAAAATGAGAAAGAGATTTCATCATTGCTATATAGAACCAATTCTGACCTATGAAAGCGAATAATGGACAATAGGCAAACACATGAAAAGACGATTAGAGGGCACACAGATGGGATTTCTCAGAAGAATGTTGAAAGTTTCCTGGACAACTAAAAAGACCAATTAAGAAGTTCTCAAAGAGGCCAACACAAAAAAGGGAGCTCTTAAAAAACATCAGAAAGAAGCAATCAACATTCTTCGGGCACATCATGAGAAGAGGAAAGTTGGAATACTTGGTTATAACTGGCAAAATAAAAGGAAAGAGAGATCGAGGACGACAAAGAGAGAAAATACTGGATAGCTTGGTGTCATGGCATGGAAAACAGTCAACAACAGAACTGATATGATGCACTGTGAATAGAAGATTGTGGAAGGACATGATCGTCTACGCCATCCAGTATGGTACATGATGATGATGATGTTTGTGAAGGTTTTCAGCTTATTTTTTTACAGTATGGGATAGTCAGTCCCATGCCCAACCCTCCTTTCTCACCTCTTACAAACATGCTTGGTAAGGTACAGCATCACTATTCTTTACTCCCTTTTCGGGCCCCGGCAGCGCAAGGGCAATTGTATATCTAGTAGAGGTATTTCTCCTATTGTTATTTGGTTATCATGAACTGCATTGATTTTCATATTTTTGCTCTTATCTCTATTTATTTTCAGTCCCATCTGTTGTGATCTCCCATCAAATATGCTCATTTTATCTTGTGACTGTTGATGATTATGTGATAGGAGAGCTGTGTCATCAGCAAAGTCTGAGTGAGAATGAAAATTAACAAACAGGAAAAAGTGGTATGGTAACGTCTGTACGTAGGTGTTAAAACAAAAGTAGAATGACATTTCAGGAAGATTGACCTACAGTTGGAACAATAAACAACACAATCTAATCTAACTGAATGGTGATAATATTCTCATCATCATCAAGTACTAGGCCTGCTGGCGTAGGTGATCAATGTCTCTCCACAACTTTTTATCTCGACAGTTATTTATCATTTCTGTTGTTGACCTTCTGACAAAGCTATTCTCTGTCAAAGCTATAAGCTGTCTGGTATTTTTTCTCTTTGCTTTCCTCTATCTCTTCATCCCTCAATTTTCCCAGTTGTTACAATATATTCCAGTTGTTCTCTTCTCATTACATGGCCAAAAAATGATGATTGTTTCTTCCTTATTTTGGAAATTAGCTCTCTTTTTGCTTTCGCCTCTTTTAGAACATTTTCATTACTCTTCTTATCTGTCCATGGTATTCTCAACATTCTTCTGTAAAACCACATTTCTACAGACTCCAGTGATTTTCTTGGCTGTTATCCTAATGTCAATGACTCACATCCATATGTTAAGACTGGCTCTACATAACATTTAAGAACTCTTTTACTTGTTTCTATTGTCAAAAATGGATTGCATAGTATCTTGTCTTTATTTTGCACTGAGGTGATGTCTTTTTCTTTGTTGTTACCATTACTACTGTCTTTTTGCTATTAAGGCTGAGTCTTTTATTTTTGCTTTCTTTCACAATAATGTCTAACATTTCTTGTAACTCATTTTGACTCTTAGCTATTAAGACTGTATTATCAGAATACCTTAGATTATTTACATTATGACCTCCAATTGTTATTCCAGACATGCCCCTTATAAATCTTAAAATAACCTCACTATACATAAATGGAAACTTTGTTAACCTCAGACAGAAGATATACAAAAGATGTGAGATGCAGAATGGCTCAGGCAAAAGCAGCTTTACAAAAAATGAGGAAGATACTATGCAATCCATTTTTGACAAAAGAAACTAGAAAAAGAGTTCTTAAATGTTATTTAGAGCCAGTCTTAACATATGGATGGGAATCATGGACAATAGGACGACAGACAAGAAAATCACTGGGGTCTGTAGAAATGTGGTTTTACAGCAGAAGATTGTTGAGAATATCATGGGCAGCTAAGAAGAGTAATGAAAATGTTCTGAAAGAACCAAAGCAAAAAGAGAGCTAATTTCCATTATTCTGAAGAAATAATTATCATTTTTGGCCATGTAATGAGAAGAGAACAACTGGAATAAATTGTGACAAGTGGGAAAATTGAGGGACAAAGAGATAGAGGGAAGCAAAGAGAAAAGATACCAGACAGCTTAAGAGAATGGCTTGGCAGAAGGTCAACAACAGAAATGTTAAATAACTGTCGAGATCGAAAGTTGTGGAGAGACATGATCATCTACGCCAGCAGGCCCGGTACTTGATGATGATGCATATTAAACAAATATGGTGACAGCACACAACCTTGCCTAACGCCCTGTTTTATTTGTTGAAACATTCCCAATTGGTTTCCAGTTCTTATGGCCTCTATTTGTTGCCAGTACATGTTCTTTATTATTATTAGATCTTTGCTGTCTATGTTTATGCTTTCTAAAATTGTGATTATTTCTCGGTGCTTTACTTTGTCAAATGTTTTGGTATAATCTATGAAACATAGGTATAGATCTGTTTTCACCTCATTTAGCCATGCTTCTTTTGCTTCATTGTATTTTGTTACAATTTCTTTATTTAATCTCTTATACTCATCTTTATTTTCTTTATCTCTTCTTCTTGTACCCGTTAGCTGCAAAATTTCATCTGTCATCCAATTCTTTCTTGAATTTGTTCTCACTGGTGGTATAAACTCTTTTGATATTTGTTGCATTGATTCTTCACTACTAGTATTTGCCACTGTTCATCAATGCTTAGTATCTTCTCTATTGCATTGTACTGGTTCTGAATTGTGATTTTATTATTTGTATGTCAGCTTCTTGTCTGGTTTGAGTAAATCTAAATTTAACTTTATGTTAACTGAGGCTCGTTTTGTTGCTTTTAATTTTATTCTAAGCTTTCACACACACTAGACTGTTTCTAAATCTATTACTTATCATTATGTAATCAATTTGATTATGTGCATTGTACCCTGGACTTTTCTATGTCCACAGACGTCTTGGATGTTGCTTAAATCAGGTGTTTCCTATCATCATGTTGTGTGTTCTTGCTCAGTCGAGATGTTTGTCACCTCTTTCATTCCTCTCACCTAAGCCGTAATGAGCAACTACTTCCTCAACTCTTTCTTTTTCTTCTTTTGCGTTACAATCCCCTAGAACTATCATGTTTTCATGTGGTTTGCGTTCATGAAGTGCCTTATTTAACTCATCATAAAATTTATCAATTGTTTCCTCTAGACTGTCTGCTGTTGGTATATAAACTTGTATAAGATTTATATCTATTGGCTTTCCATTCAATTTAACTAAAAGGACTCTGTCAGATATTGGTTAAAAGCCTTTCACTATTCTTGCTTTATCTGCATCCAAGATGATACCTACTCCTCTTTGGTGTTGGTGTTCAGTACCTCCAGAACAGAATATTTTATATTTATCAGAATATATCTCCCCTGATCCGGTGTATCTCATTTCGCAAAGTCCCAGTAAATGTAAACCCATTCGTTTCATTTCTTGTAATATATTTTCCAGTTTACCCTTCTGCATGAGAGTTCTCACATTCCAAGTACCTATCTTGAGAGTCTGCTTTATCTTTATTTTGCTTACAGTAGCTTGATGACGATCGAGTGTCACCTGTAGCATATGATGTCCCCTATCGAACGAGGGTTTTCCATTAGAATCCCCTTTAACGTTGTTGTTGTGATTTCTATTATTGTGGCAATTCATGATTGTACAAAGAAGTTACAACTGTGGTTTTCTGTTGCCTTCCATCAATTTATATATGGTCTGCTCTGCTTGGCTTTGACTAAAGTGTCTCACCCACAGGTAGTGGGGTTGTTTTACTTCAGGGTACCCTCCCTTAGCATTTTACTCTTCCAAGCTTACCTGCAAAGCAGCAGGGCAGCCACAGGTTGTACTGTTTACTACACACAGTAGCAGGTAAAATTACCCGACCTGACATCATAATATACTATAATAGTCAATAGATAATATTCTAGATAATCAAAAATTTAAAATAGGTCACTTTCCTGTAGTCAGGAACTTGGTCAGGCACCGACTAGACTGTAATTGATAAGGCCAGTGGAAACAGGTGTGAAATACTGTAAATCTCTCTCTCTCTCTGTCTGCGATCAGGACTCAATCAGAGTAGGATTCCAGACTCTCACATAAAGTCAGCTGTCAGATTAATTCATAAATGCATATGTCTATATATATATATTACCACAAAGCACTTCCACAAACACCCATATGTGTCCAAATGTGTCTATGCATCTTGATGCATTTCTGTGCCTTTACCTCTAAGTCATCAAATTGCTTGGTCAGTGACCACTGGATTCTATTTTTGTCCTGAAATTATTTTCATAATCTAATCTATGGACAAAGAATGGTACAGAATACCCTGCTGTACTCCTGCTTTTATTTAAAATGCTTCTGTAAGCTACCCTTTATGCACAACACCACAGTTCATTCCTTCATACATTGTTTTTATCAGGTAGATATTTTTTGGGTATTCCATAATGACTCAGCAACTTCAAAAACATTCTTCTATCTAAATTATCAAATGCCTTTTCATAATCTATGAATTTGATATAAAGTGGGGGCTGTAGTTTTAAGATTTGTTCATCTATTATATCTAAGGTAGTTATTTGATCAGCACATAATCTGTTTTTCCTAAAACCTGCTTGTTCATCGCTCAAATGTTTTGATCTTCTTTTACTCACTCTAATTACACTTCTAAAGGCATTTGATAGTTTAGACAGAAGCATGCTTTGGAAGTTGCTGAGTCATTACGGAATCCCCATAAAGTTTATTAACCTGATAAAAACAATGTATGAAGGAACGAAATGTAGTGTGGTGCATGAAGGACAGCTTACAAAAGCTTTTGAAATAAGAACAGGAGTAAGGCAGGGATGCCTTCTGTCTTCATTTCTCTTTCTACTGGCCATAGATTGGATTATGAAAATAACTCAAAACAACAGAAATGGGATCCAGTGGTCACTGACCAAACAACTTCATGATTTAGACTTTGCTGATGACATAGCTCTCCTATCACACAGCCATCAACAGATGCAGGATAAAATGAGCATACTTGATGAGAGATCACAACAGCTAGGACTGAAGATTAATAGTGATAAGACCAACATTATGAGAATTAATACAGTTGGCAATAACCAAATAAAACTAGGAGAAATACCTCTATTAGATGTACACTCTTACATATATCTGGGCAGTAATATAGATAAAGAGGGAGGAACAAAAAATGATACCAAAAGAAGAATATGAAAAGCAAGTGGAGCTTTTATTGCACTGGGAAATCTATGGAAATCCAAAGAAATTAGGTTAAATACAGAAATAAAAATTTTCAACTCAGATGTTAACGCGGTCCTATTATATGGCTGTGAAACATGGAGAACAACAAAATTGACAATCACGAAGATATAGACTTTCATTAATGGATGCTTACGCTGAATAAAAGGATGGAAATGGCAGGACAAAATTACTAACATAGAATTATGGAAAGGTCAAACACCAGAGGATAAAGAGATACAGCGAAGATGATGGCGCTGGATAGGACACACACTACGGAAGCCAACTGACAGTATTACACAACAGGCCCTTTTTTGGAATCCCCAGGGGAAAAGACAAAGAGGAAGACCAATGAATTCTTGGAGAAGACAGATAGAAGCAGAGCTGAAGATGATGGGGAAAGACATGGAATGATCTTAAAAGAATGGGAAAAGACAGAATGACTTGGAATGTGTTTGTGGAGGACCTATGCTCCACTGGGAGCTAAAAAGGTAGAAGAATTACACTTCTACAGTACTATGTAAACTCTTGCAACATCTATCAAGGTGCTCACAACTCAACAATAAAAATGAAGCCAAACCGTCAAGACAACTATAAATGTTGGTTCACCTGAATTAGTTTTTTTTTGTCAATTATCAACAACAAATGATAGTGGCCATTCACCCTGTCACTACCAAGCTGTCTTCATCTTTGAAATGGCATGAATAATGTGATGAGTTGAAAAGTTCAACGGTGGTGGTATTTAAAAAAAAATTATAAAAACCACATTTGAAGCAAACATAGTCACACATAGACATATGGGTAATATAGTTGCAGTCTGACACAAGGATGTAGATTTTATATCACATGAAGAAGTAGCATATTTAAAACCCTACTAGAAAATATGTCAAGCAATAGAAACAGAAGTCCCAACAGAGGCTAACAAACCACATTTAAATTAAGGGAAGATATGTAGCTCTCCTTCGGATGTAGAATTAATGCTACAATCTTTGAACACTATAAAACCATGCCATAAAACCATTGAGCTCAAATCATATTTTCTTCAGCTCAGCTCAATACCTAAGTAGAAAGAGTATTGTTCTTTAGTTTATAGGAAAATAAAGTTTTGTCATCAGAATATCGATGTATCAACTTTTGTAATTATAAGGTTTGGCAATTTCTCTAGCCAAAGCTGCAGATAAAAAACCAAATATCCAAAGTGATTACTTTGGCTGGATCTAAAGACACAGCAGGCTGGAGAGAACAATAATGGAAGGATGGTCCCAGGATGAGAAGCACTGTAGTGAGAGAACAATAATGGTCCCAGGATGAGAAGCACTGTAGTGAGTGTTGAACAACATTCATGCTGACAGTTACTTTTTGGACCTGCTAACAATAGCAGAATGCCTAGTAACACTTTCAGTTTGTTTATTGTTGTTTTGTCTATTCTTTGAGTTTGTTGAGCATTCTTTAATCTTCTAGCATTTATCTCAGTACTTCTATAAATAAGCACTTGCTCCAACATCTCATGCTTGATAAAAATACAAAAAACAAAATTCAAATAATTCACTTCCTATTTGATTGGTAGTTATAAGAAATAGAAAAACAACTCAGTACTTTTCTTTCAACACTTTGAGAAAAACAATAAAGGAAACACATTATCATCAACTTACCATTAATAAGAAACCACATTCATATGATGCAAGCATAATTTTCATAAAACATTAGTTGTATTTCAAAAATGAAAACACAACTGGTTGCAATGATGCATCAGAAATCACTGGCATGGAAAATTAGGGAGTTACATGGCAGAAAAAAAAAGAAATATGCTCTACTGTAGATTTAAAAGATTATGAATTTTGAAATCATTTTTATGATTGACCATAATCTATAGTTAGGAACAGCAATGTTGGGTGAGGATCCTGCCATTTGATGCCTAGGATTTTTCTTTGGCATTGCAGGCAGAATGAACTGTTCTGTTGTTTTTGATGAGCATATCTGTACTGGCTGTGATATATACACTGCATTAGTAGCCTTCAACGTCTTTATTTATTTTCCTAATATAAAAATATCATGGCCATAAAGATAATCTGTTTAGATGTGAGCTGAAGTTTCCATGGATAATAAGATATTTAGAGTTTGGGACATTTCAGATGGTGGAGCTTCGGTCTTCATAAAACTGGTCTTTGATATCTGGTTTTACACAGTGTTGGAGTATCAATATTGAAAAGCTTTATTGGTCCTGTGGTATGGATAGGATGGGGTTAGTGCCATTTACTGGTGGCTCATTGGGTAGCCAATGTGTTTTAATGGCAAGGCCTAATCTAAATAGCCTTTTGATTCTTCTGTACATTTGACTTCTCAAAATAAAGTGTTATATCTTGTTTTCTGTAATTGACTCATTGTTGACAAGACTTGTTTCTTGAAGTACCATGATTTCCAAATTAAGACTTTAGGTTTGCTGTTTATAATGGTTGTTTTGTGGATGTCATTGATCTGCTCAAGAGAAACCAGAATTGATATTACAGCTTGCAATTCAAAAAGTTGAAATCTTCAATTTTATGTGATTATTTGACTTCCATGTTGATTGGACATGTGATGTTGAGATGATCTTTCCTTAAAACAAGCTAAGCTATTACATCACTAACTGACGCAGGTCTCAACTCTGGGTATTCTGTTTGGGGTTTACTCTCTTTGTCATAGACTTTATGATACCCCCACAAGACAACAATGTCATGGTGCACTGCTTACATAATGTGTAGTATTTTGGTTGGTACTGTTGATGAAGAATTATAGGAAAATGGTCCAAGATAAACTAACAGTAGAGATTTCTATTGTTTGCTTTGTATACAAGAATGCATAAAGTGGATTAATTAAATATTGTTTTTAAACATACAACTGGTTTTGTTATTTATTTAAATGGTTACATAGAAATGTTAGTTATGGTCACATGTTTGAAAGCTTTAAATTTAACAAATGAAAATGTAATGACTGTAAGATTTATGTCTCACTACATTTTATTTTGTTCTGTTCTATTTTTAGATCTTAATCAACATCTTTTCTCAGGAGGGTCAAAGTGAAGGCTGCAGTCAAGACACTGGTCTCCATGTGGTAAACAACAGTAATCCTGGACTAGTGACAGAGAAAGAGAAGGTACTACAGTCTCAAGATTGTGAGGCTCATAATGATAATAATCAAAGTGAAGATCTGAGAACATGCAAAAGGAAACATATAGGAGAGAAACCTTACAAGTGTGATATGTGTGGTGTAGGTTTTGCTTATAGTAGAAAGCTAAAATGTCACAAGAGAAAATGTACAGGAGAGAAACCTTACAAGTGTTATATGTGTGGTGAAGGTTTTGCTGATAGTAGCAAGCTAAAATGTCACAAGAGAAGACATACAGGGGAGAAACCTAACAAGTGTGATATGTGTGGTGTAGGTTTTGCTGATAGTAGCTCACTAAAACGTCACAAGAGAAGACATACAGGAGAGAAATCTTACAAGTGTGATATGTGTGGTGTATGTTTTGCTGATAGTAGCACACTAAAACGTCACAAGAGAAAACATACAGGAGAGAAATCTTACCAGTGTGATATGTGTGGTGTATGTTTTGCTAATAGTAGCACACTAAAACGTCATATGAGAAGACATACAGGAGAGAAACCTTATAAATGTGATATGTGTGGTGAATGTTTTGCTAATAGCGCACTGAAACATCACAGGAGAAAACATACAGGAGAGAAACCTTACAAGTGTGATATGTGTGGTGAAGATTTTGCTGATAGTCGTAAACTAAAATCGCACAGGAGAAAACATACAGGAGAGAAACCTTACAAGTGTGATATGTGTGGTGTAGGTCTTGCTAATAGTAGCTCATTAAAACGTCACAAGAGAAGACATACAGAAGAGAAAGATGTCATATGTGAGGTGTAGTTTTCTCTGCTAATCATCATCATGTGCCTTCTCCGCAACGAATGTTGGCTACCATGGATCGCCATTCTACTCTGTTTCTTGCTTTGATGGTTCAGTCTGACATAGATTGACTTGTCCATCTTTTGATGTTACTCGTCCATGTTAGTCTTGGTCTGCCATGCCTCTTTTACCTTGTATTTTTCCTTCCAATATTACTTTTAGTAGGCTGTTGTGTCTTTTAACATGCCCAAAAAATTTCATTTGTCTTGTCTTGATTGTATTTAGTAGTTCTCTTTTTATTTTCAGCTGTTTTAAAACTTCATCGTTTGTTATCTTTTGTTTCCATCCAATTCTACCTATTCTTCTATAAATCCACATTTCAAAGGCTTCAATTTTCTGTTCTGTTTTCTTGTCCATGTTTCTGCACCATACAGGAATATTGTGAAGACGTAACATTTTGCCATTCTTAGTTTCAGCCTTGCTGATATTTGTTTTGTTGTTAGTATATTTTTCATGGCATTAAAATTACTTTTTGCCATACCTATTCTTTTGTTTATTTCAGTTTTGCATTTTCCATCATTGGTTATCGTATGTCCCAGGTAGTTGTAGCTCTGGACTGTTTCCAGATGTATTCCCTCAACTTTCTGCTAATTATTACACTAAAAGTTCACAACAGAGAACCCTTACAAGTGTGATATGTGTGGTGTAGCTTTTGCTGATAATAGTACACTAAAAGATCACAAGAGAAAACATACAGTAAAGAAACCTTACAAGTGTGATATGTGTGGTGTATGTTTTGCTGATAATAGCACACTAAAATATCACTGGAGAAAACATACAGAAGAGTAGTTTTGGCTAATAGTGGCTCACTATAATTTCATAAGAGAATGCATACCGGAGAGAAACCTTACAAGTGCAATCTGTGTGGTGTAGGTTTGGCTAATAGTCGCTCACTAAAATGGCACAACAGAGAAACCTAAGTGTGATATGTATGGTCTAGGTTTTGCTAATATTAGTACACTAAAAGATCACAAGGGAAAACATACATGAGAGAAACCTTACAAGTGTCATAAGTGTGGTGTAGGTTTTACTAAAGTTATACACTAAAACATAAGAGAAAACATACAGGAGAGAGACTTTACAAGTGTGATATGTGTGAGGCAAGTTTCATTTCCAAGAGCATTCTAACAGACCATATTAGAGAACATACAGGATAGTTACCCTAGAAATGTGGTATGTGTGATGTATGTAAATTAGGCTTTGAATAATAATAAACTAAAATGTCACAAAAGAAAAAAAATTACAGGAGAGAAACCTTACTTATGTGAAGTTTGTGGTGTAGGTTTTTATGTAGGAAGCAATCTAATGCAGCACAAGAGTAAACATACAGGAGAGAAACTTTACTTATGTGAAGTTTGTGGTGTAGGTTTTTATGTAGGAAGCAATCTAATGCAGCACAAGAGTAAACATACAGGAGAGAAACTTTACTTATGTGAAGTCTGTGGTGTAGGTTTTTATGTAGGAAGCAATCTAATGCAGCACAAGAGTAAACATACAGGAGAGAAACTTTACTTATGTGAAGTCTGTGGTGTAGGTTTTTATGTAGGAAGCAATCTAATGCAGCACAAGAGTAAACATACAGGAGAGAAACTTTACTTATGTGAAGTCTGTGGTGTAGGTTTTTATGTAGGAAGCAATCTAATGCAGCACAAGAGTAAACATACAGGAGAGAAACCTTACTTATGTGAAGTTTGTGGTGTAGGTTTTTATGTAGGAAGCAGCCTAATGCAGCACAAGAGTAAACATACAGGAGAGAAACCTTGTAATAGTATACTGGCTAGGGTGTCTATGGGATTGTGAATAGAGGAGAATCAAGGTAATTGTGCAGGGCATGAGAAGAGGATTAAATCATTTTAGAAAATAGGTCCATGAATGTGTCATGGTTGAAAGTTCAAGATAGAGGAATCTAGAAGGTTCTCAGGGGGCGAAAAGGCTGTGACATATTGTTTTGGTAAATGGGAGACAAAAGAATTTAGAGAGGCGCCATTTGATTGGATGCGCGAAGAACTTGGGATTGTGGTGGGGGGAGGGGGGGATAAAAAGCTATGAGGCATAAAAGCTCTTTACAAATGTGACAAGTGTGATGCAAGTTTTACTCACAGAAACTTCATCCATACTAAAATGACCAATGACTCCACAAGACATCTCATCGAGGACACAATAGTAACTGATGGGATGTGTGTGGTGAAGTATTTGCTTATTGTAATGTGTTTGAAAAAAAATTAAAGTTGGCATAAAGAGATTTATCTTGTGCTTAGTGAAGCATAGTTTTTGTGTCTTATTTGAAGTAACAAGAAAAAAACTATAGATTTATAATTTGATTTTTTTTATTCTTGTATCAGAAACAATTCTGAATATTTTAGTTTGTCTTGTTCATGCTACACCATCACACACATATTTTAGACAGTGGCACACTTGTCTTGTCCGTGCTACACCATCACACACATATTTTAGACAGTGGCACACTTGTCTTGTCCATGCTGTCAGGCCAGGATCAACAATATCGAACCTACTACTGCTATAGACTAGTTCATCAATACAACCTGTATCTTGTCCATGCTGTCAGGCCAGGATCAACAATATCAAACCTACTACTGCTATAGACTAGTTCATCAATACAACCTGTATCTTGTCCATGCTGTCAGGCCAGGATCAACAATATCAAACCTACTACAGCTATAGACTAGTTCATCAATACAACCTGTATCTTGTCCATGCTGTCAGGCCAGGATCAACATCAAACCTACTACTGCTATAGACTAGTTCATCAATACAACCTGTATCTTGTCCATGCTGTCAGGCCAGGATCAACATCAAACCTACTACTGCTATAGACTAGTTCATCAATACAACCTGTATCTTGTCCATGCTGTCAGGCCAGGATCAACAATATCAAACCTACTACAGCTATAGACTAGTTCATCAATACAACCTGTATCTTGTCCATGCTGTCAGGCCAGGATCAACAATATCGAACCTACTACTGCTATAGACTAGTTCATCAATACAACCTGTGTCTTGTCCATGCTGTCAGGCCAGGATCAACAATATCAAACCTACTACTGCTATAGACTAGTTCATCAATACAACCTGTATCTTGTCCTGGCTGCTCAGGAGAGGCAAAGGCAAGTGCAGTACAGAATCTCCATACACCTTGCCCCAGCTTAAATTACAGAAAGCCATCAAAGCACCAATGGCTATGTGGCTGCCTCAGGTACAGAAGTAGAACTCCAGCTAGCGTCAACTCTATAATAATGCATTATTAAGTGAATGTTAGAGATTTGTTATTGTTTTAACTTGTTTTTACTTCTAACAGTCTATTGATTCTGAAATATATTTTTTTTTCATTCTTTTGCATCATTTAAAATATTGGCTGTCAACATGAATTTAATAGAAGGAACATTAAAATCTTTTGTTTTATTTATTTCTGTGTTAATTTTTTTTAAAACTTTGTGTAATTGTTGTTTGACTTCCCGATTGTATCGTGTTTCTAACTTTCCAGTTGTTTTCTAAATGTGTAGGTAAGTTTACAAACATGTATGCAAGGTAAGAGAAGGAATGTGTAATGTGAAAACAGTGGGAGAGGATAAGTGAATTTGTGATAAATAGTGAAAGAGTAGTCTCACCTTAAGTGGCCATGGTCAAGGATACCAGGTGAGTGAGCTGAAGTCGTCCAGAGTTAAATGAACAAATAAGCATGGGGTAGGTAGATTACAGTAGTTTTGTACTGAGTACCTGGATCACTCAAACTAAGATTGGATAATACTCTTGACTAGTCAAGACAAGAAATAGTAAGAGATGTGAGCAACTGGATTATTGCCCAAGACCTAGCCTAGCTGTGATGATAGAATGGTACTCGTGGATCAAGTAGAGGCTGTTTCCGTCAGCTGTGGATAAAGAGTGTGCTGGAGACGTTGGTAGAACTATTTTATTTAGTAGATGTAGAATAAGTGTAGATATTTTATGCCAGTAATGGTACAAGACTTAAATTGACGTCTCATCACACAGGTTATGTGATTGGCCCCTTATTCAGAAGTGTTTGGAGACTCCTGTCTAGTGTCACCTCAAGCATCATAAATTACTAGCAAAGCAACATTCCTCACCTTCCCAGAGTATAAACCCTGATACTCATTTCTGCCAGTGGCTGGGTCAACCACGGGGGTATCTATTTTTCCAACCAAGAATACAATTCACGCTGCTTCCAGAGGGAGTCCATCATAGGTTATCAAAATGTTTGTAGATAGTGGGGTGGTTTTTCCATCTAGACTACTGAGGTTCGGAATTTTATTTTATGCCGAATATATTGTAAGCTACAGAATTAAAAAAAAACAGGGTGTTAGGCAAGGTTGTGTGCTTTCACCAGATTTATTTAATATGTATAGTGAGATTATTTTAAGATCCATAAGGGGCATTCTTGGAATAACAATTGGTGGCCATAATATAAGGTATGCTGATGATACAGTCTTCATCGTTGAAAGTGAAAATGAGTTACAAGTAATGTTGGATATTATAGTAAAGGTAAGCAAAAATAAAGAACTCAGTCTCAATAGCAAAAACACAGAAGTAATGGTAGCTACAAAGAAAAAACATCACCGCATTGCACAATAAAGACAAGTGGAGCAATATTAAAACAGGTAAATGAATTTAAATATTTGGGAACATTGTTAACCTCAGACTGAAGATGTACAACAGAACTGAGATGCAGAATGGCTCAGGCAAAAGCAGCTTTCCAAAAAAATGAGGAAGCGACTGTGCAATTCATTTTTTGACAATAGAAACAAAAAAGAGTTCTTAAATGTTATGTAGATCCAGGTTTAATTATGAGCAATACGAAAACAGACAAGAAAATCACCGAAGGCTGTAGAGATGTGGTTTTACAGAAGAATATTGAGAATACTATAGACAGCTCAGATTAGTAATGAAAACGTTCTGAAAGAGGCCAAAGCAAAGAGAGAGCTAATTTCCAATATTAGGATGAAACAATCATACTATTTGTCGATGTAATGTGAATGGAACAGCTGGAATATAATGTAAACATCGAGGGATAAAGAGATAGAGGGAAGCAAGCAGAAAAGACACCAGACGGCATAAGAGAATGGCGTGGAAGAAGGTCAACAACAGAAATGATAAAAAAAAAACTGTCAAGATCGACAGTTGTGGAGAAACATGATCGCCTACGTCATCAAACATGGACCTTGATGGTGATAGAGTTAGAGATGCAACAGGGAGGGGGGGGGTAGATTTTTGTAGTCATGACCCATGCGGGCTCGCCTCCCTTAGAGTCTCCTACGCATGGTCCCATTGAATCCTGATGTGAAGCTCTATATGAAGCGTTTCTTATTATTGGTCGTTTCAAATCTAAATGTTCACGATTAACATGAAATATCTCCTCTTTCCCTGCACTTACAAACTTGATTTTTTGCATCTGGTCTTGTTTTTCCAAGGTCCCACCGATTTCACAAAATTTAATGATGTAGGAAGTATGCTTCATCATGAAGCAGCACTTTCCTTTGATCTCAGTGAATTTACGGATCTTTTTGCTCCTGGAGAAAATAATTTACCGTACATTAATGGAAATCAGCTTCTAGGCATAGGCGTCTCTACACAACTTGAAAGTTGGAGGCGTTTATCAACTGTTTACTTTCTATTGTTTACTTTCTTTAAAATACTATGAGAATGTCAATGTTATAGCCTTTACAGACGGTCTAAAACAAATCAGCATATAAACAGTTCCATTAATGAAAACTATTTAAACAATATACAACAAAGAATACATTTAAAAAAATTAATTATCCGTTGCGAGCGATAACGAGCATGACATATCAAGCAAAGTTATTGTTTATGGGTACGCATGTGACTAAAGAGTCCGATGTAAGCGCGGGATCCTCTTCACTGTAAAGAGCTACATTGTCCGTTTTATGTCTTTCCATGTGACTTTCATTATTTTACGTAAACAAGACATATGAAAGTGATTTAGTTTCTTTGCATGCCTGCAGTACACATATCAAGAATCTTTACATTTTCAAAACGTTATCAACTTTAGCTAAAGATTGATCATGCGGACATATAAAAACGTCCATTATTATTTCATTTATTCTGAATCAGAGGAGTCTAACATATTGATTACTAATCTGGGCTGAACGAACGATAGTCCATCTTTTTTCCAATAGTCATTTTCTTCTTTTAAGACATGATCTTCACATTTGCACCAAAAATCTTTGTCAATCTGTGATAGAGCAGCATATGTCAGTCCTTTTATATCCCATAGTTTAAAACTTGTATTCTCAGCTGCCACCTGCCCTTTAATTTTTGCCCAAACGAGTTCAATGGGGTTTAATTGTGGATGATAAGGGGGCAGTCTCAAGCACGTATGACCATGCTGTTGAATGATTTTGTCTATTTGGAATACTTTGGTCTTTTGCGATTTCTTAACAAGTGACAGTAATTCAGGTTTCAAAAATCCCTCGTTAAATGGAATTCCTTCCTTTCTTAGCCAAATCTTTATAACATCTTTTGTACTGGTAGCTGTAGGAATTTTGTCTTCTTCTGCCACAGCGTTGTGGTACGACGCGTTGTCCATTACCAGACAGGATGGTCTGTCTAGAATTGGAAGAAGAGTATTTTCAATCCACTCTCTAAATATATGGCCATTCATCTCGGTGTGATAGTCCCAGTTGTCAGTATAATTAGAGGTGAATATAAGTTCTGCATTTTTCACCAACCCTTCTTTTCGGCTGCCTGCATGTGCCAGTATAATACGCTGTCCTTTTCCAGTGGGTACACATCTTTTAATACTTCCATCTGATAACTGCCATTCCTTTGCACTTGTGTGGTGAGAATTTATCCAAGATTCATCTAGAAATACAATATCATAACCTTGGTTACGCATTTCCCGTACTTCACGTAAATATTTACTCCTCATAGAAACTAAGTGCGGCTTCTCGCAGATGACATTTCTACCACTATCGTACTTTCTAAACGTAAAACCGATGCTTCTAACAGTTCTCCATAATGTTGTTTTCTACACAACAATGTCATTTTCTGCTCTCAGTCGAATTTTCAGTTTTCTTAAAGTCACAGTTTCTTTGGAATCGAACATTTTACAAATTGCTCTTCTAATCACTTCCTTGTCAAAACTATCTACTACTTTCTTTCTTCCTAGCGTCCTAGTCTTGATTGAACTGGACACTCCGTTAGCTTTAAGCACTTGTTTGAAAAAGCGTTTGCTTATACCCAATGCGTGAATAGTTCTCTTTTCTGGCTTTGAGATGCTTCGATACAGTTTTCCACGCTTAGCTTCTATGCAAAAATATTTATACACCTTTATTGCCACTGATTGCAATGTAAGGAACTTTACTTTTATACCCATTGACTAACAGATCACAAATTTAACGAAATTACCCAATAATTAGGATACGCCGTTGCACATAAATCACAACAAAACGACAGGAAATAGGATGCACCGGATATAAAATTATAACTATGACGCGTTTTATGTGTTTTTTAGTGCTTAAAACAGGGAAATTGGCGCGCATTACGTTCAAGATGACAAGTCCGTGGGTGCTCACTCATATGAAGCGGTAATTCCTCCAAATATATGGTTTGACCAAAATGCCTTAAATTTGTATACTTCAAATAAAGAATATTTAAAACTATACGTTTGTTGGTGAGGAAATGAATGTACTTCTTGGGACCAAAAAATCACAAGACCATATGCAAAATTTCAGCATTATCAATCAATTGGTTGCAGAGATATGGAATTTTAAACACCTTCAAAATATTTTGAAACGACCAATACCTACAGTATGTCCACGCAGATTAAGTGTAATCCTGGATGGGCGACTGTACGATAAAATAGTATTCTTATACGATATATACTATATATATATATATATATATATATATATATATATATATATATATAGACGACAGTGCGGTACTTCGCGCTGTTTTTATGATAGACGGCCATACAGACTTCTCTGCAACTCTACAGTTCGTTCTTCACTATACCAATCATAGCCACAAACACTGGCGCACATATTAACCAAAATTGTTCACTCATAAAATAGGACTGAGTTTATTCACAGTTCATCTGACCAGTAAAACCACAAAATAGAAAAATCAATGACTTACTCAACGTTCGGCTGATCACACACCTGAATATTTTGTTGGCACCGTTCTTTACACCTGTGCCTCATCCACTCTAGCACTCTCATGGCTCACGCTGAAACTCCTCCTCTTATTCTGTAACTCAAAACTCTTTTCCCTATGTAAACATCCTAGCTGACGCGAATTAACCACAAGACTGACTTCTTCACACCTATAACTTTAGAGACTCCATGGACTAACTCCATTCCCTATGTAAACATCCTAGCTGTTTCGAATTAACCACAACACTGACTTCTTCACACCTATAACTTTAGAGACTCCATGGACTAACTCCATTCCCTACGTAAACATCCTAGCTGTCTCGAATTAACCACAACACTGACTTGTGCACACCTATAACTTTAGAGACTACATGGACTAACTCTATTCCCTACGTAAACATCCTAGCTGTCTCGAATTAACCACAATACGGACTTTTGCACACCTATAACTTTAGAGACTATATGGACTAACTCTATTCCTTATGTAAACGTCCTAACTGTCCCTATTTAACCACAAGACTGACTTCTGCACACCTATAACTTTAGAGACTCTATGGACTACCTCTAGTCCCTCTTTGCTTCCATGAGCCTTTGGCCTATTGCCTACTTTAACTACGGTTTCTACAGTAAATTTGCCTCACAGGCCGTCCACTGTGCGTCTCTACTTGAGTCTCCCTCAAATGGAAACTGGCTATCTACAACTCAACTGTTCCTACACTTAATCACAGTTCGAACTCTTTGCACGGTACTAATCAACATGACACACAGTCAGCTCCCCAACTAACGCTAAATCAAATGCCAAGCTCCTTGCTTACATATCACGACTATGACAACATTCAGCTCTTCAACTGAAGCTGAATCAAATGTCTGAACTCTGGCTCACACATAATTACATGAACTTTCAGCTCTCCCACTCAGCTGAATCAACTAGCAAGTTCCTCGCCCACCCATAACGAATAAGAAAATGTTCATCTCTTCAACATAAGTTGAATCAAATGTCTGAACTCTGGCACACATATTTACATGAAACTATTCAGCTCTTCCACTAAAACTGAATCAATTGGCAAGCTCCTTGCTCACATATAACGACTATGAAAATGTTCAACTGATGCTAAAATCAAATGTCTGAACTCTGGCTCATACCTAATTACGTCAAACTATTCAGCTCTTCCACTCAAGCTGAATCAATTGGCAAGCTCCTTGATCATATATAACGACTATGAAAATACTCAGCTCTTTAACTAAAGCTGAATCAATTAGCAAACACCTTGCTCGCACATCCTCACATTGAGACTACAACTGTTCACTAAAACTAAAGCAATTGGTGAACTAACTTACTAACGAATCTGAAAATGTTCAGCTCTTCAACTGAAACCGAATCAAATGTCTAAACTCTGGCTCGCACATAATTACATGAACTTTCAGCTCTCCCAATAAAGCTGAATTAACTGGTAAGTTCCTCACTTACACATAACGAATATGAAAATGTTCAACTTTTCAACTGACGCGCAATCAAATGGCTGAACTCTGGCTCATACATAATAACATGACTCTATTTAGCTTTTCCAATAAAGCTAAAGCAATTTGCAAACGCCTTGCTCGCATATCCTCACATTAAGAATTCAACTGTCCAACTAAAACTAAACAATCGGCGAACTCCTTGCGCGCACATAACGAATATGACAACTTAACACGAACACATTTGAAGGTTGGTAAACCATAATGGCTATCGCTTTCCGGCGACCCTGCTCTCAGGCCTGCCGTATGAGTAAATCTCCCCTACCTAACCCTGTAATTCGACTATTTCTTTCATCTTCCCGACAATTCGCTATTCTAAACTGAGCTGATTTCCTCACTCTCTCCCCGTGAAATGTCCACGTTTCCCTGAATCACTCACTCATCTTATTGTTATAACTTTTCACACCCAACTGTTACATCTCTAGTTGTTTTGTTTTTTTCGGCTTTCGTGTCCATGAGTAAGGGTGGATAATACATTTGATTTGAAAATCCTGACCTTTATTTTTGTGCTTAGTAATTTTGATTTCCTTATTTTATCCACGTTTTCTGAAAGTCATTGCTGCCTTAGCAACTCTAATTTTATGAGATTCTTTTTGGTAAAGTAGAGCTGCCTGGTGTAGTACTGGCCACATAACTCATTCATGTTCTGGGGTTTAAGGAAAAAATGTCAGCACTAATACTATATTGCTACAAATCATAAACTACAACAGAAGAGAAGAAGATTGGCTGAATAGTTGATCTCAGCTGTTCTCTTCTCACTCATCATATTATGTCATACCGATTGGCGTCGGCGATCATGACCTTCCACAATCTTCTATCTACAGTACATCGTATCAGTTCAGTTGTTGATCATTTTCCATGCTATGACATCAAGCTATCTGCTCTTTTCTCTCTTTGTCGTCCGCGATCTCTCCTTCTTTTTATTTTCCTGGTGTAACCAATTATTCCAACTTTCCTCTTCTCATGATGTGCCCGAAAAATGTTGATTGCTTCTTTCTGATATTTTTTTAGGAGCTCACTTTTTGTTTTGGCCTCTTTGAGAATTTCTTCATAGGTCTATTTAGCTGTCCAGGGAATTTTCAACATTCTTTTGAGGAATCCCATTTCTGTGGCCTCTAATAGTTTTTTCATGTGTTTGTCTACTGTCCATGATTCGCTTCCATAGGTCAGAATTGATTCTATATAGCACCGGTGAACTCTCTTTCTCACTACTATTGACATAGATTTGTGGCATAAGATATTTTTCATTTTCTGAAATGCTATTTTGGCCTGAGCTAATCTGCGTTTTATTTCTGAGGTGCATCTTTCATCTGATGTTATTATTGTGTCCAAGTATTTGAAACGTTGCACTTGTTTCAGATTTACCCTCTATATTTTTATACTGCATGATGGTGATGATTATTTCTTCGATATGACTATTACTTCTATACAATTACTATCAGACTGAGACCTTTCTTCTTGCTTTCTTTTACTGTTATGTCTATCATTTCTTGTAGTTCGCTCTCTGTCTCTGCTATTAAGACTGTGTCATCTGCATATCGCGAATTATTTATTTTGTGACCGTTGACTTCAATTCCATTTTTGTCTACTATTGATCTCATAATATTTCGCTGTAAAGTGAAAACAAATCCGGCGACATAACACAACCTTGGCTGACTCCTTGTTTTATAAGTTGGAATTGTCCTGTTTGGTTGCTAATTTGTATAACTGCTTTTTGTTGCCTGGCCTCTCACTACATAGTAAAAAAATCTGATTGTTTCTTCCTAATATTGGAGATTAGCACTCTTTTTGCTTTCTCTTCTTTCATAGCGTTTTCATTACTCTTCTTAGCTGGCATTGACATTCTCAACATTATTATGTAAACTATATTTTTCTACCACCTCCAGTGATTTTCTTGTCTGTTGTCCTGTTGTCCATGATTCACATCCAGATGTGAATAATGGCTCTAAATAACATTTAAGAACTCTTTTTATTGTTTCCGTTATCAAAAATGGATTATACAGTATCGTCCTAAATTTTTTGGAAAGCTGCTTTTGTCTGAGCCATCCTGCATCTCACCTCTGTTGTACATCTACCATCTCACCTCTGTTGTACATCTACCATCTCACCTCTGTTGTACATCTACCATCTCACCTCTGTTGTACATCTACCATCTCACCTCTGTTGTACATCTACCATCTCAGGTTAACAGTACACTTTACGTTCATCATTTGAAAGGAAGAAGAAATATAGAAAAGACCTTGACCCAGGAAACAAATATAATTGTGTTGCTATAGTTGTGTTTTGTTTAGCAGATCGGAGTGAACTATTGGCTCGGTATCTTCATTTGATATAATCAAAGGGAAAAGTGTGCACTCAAGATAAGACGACAAACCATCATCATGTTATCATTACTTTTTGAAGGCAAGCACAAAAATGGTGCTACTGGAGAACAAATCTTTTGATATCGACCTGGGTATCGAGTCAGCTGAAATCATGGTTTGTATCTCCCAAAATAAGGGATTTAGAAGGCATTGAACTTATAAGGAATTGTGTGAATCTTTTGTCCAGGATTTTATTAAGAAACAGCGATTGAATTCTCTTTATAATCTTCATTTTGTGTAGCATACTGAATAAAGGCAATTAACATGTCTTATGCAACAAGTCTATATCAATAAAAGTGCGAAAGAGTTCATCGGTGCTAATTCTGACATTTTGAAGTGAATCATGGACAGAAGACAAACAAATAAAAAGATATTAGATGCCTCAGAGATGGGATTTCTTAGAAGAATGTTGAAAGTTCTCTAGAGAGCCAAAAAGACCAACTGAGAAATTCCCAATGTGGGCAACACAAAAAAGGAACTCCTAAAAAATACCAGAAAGAAACAATAAACATTTTTCGGACATTTCATGAGAAGATAAAAGTTGGAGTACTTGGTTACAACTGGCAAAATAGAGGGAAAGAAAGATCGCTGACGACAAAGAGGAAAGATGCTAGATAGCTTGGTGTCATGGGATGTGAAAACAGTCAACAACAGGATTGATACTAGGCACTGTAGATAGAAGATTGTGAAAGGACATGATCGCCTGCGCCAAACGGTATGACACATGTAGATGCTGACCATAGATCGCGATATTTCACTTATTGTGTCGTGATGTTATGTACTGTCATGAGTTCTCTTGTCCATCTCTAGATATCGTCTGTTCACTTTGACCTGTGTCTGTCTCTACATCGTGTACCTGGCATATTCCCCTCCAAATGATTTCCTGTGTGTTATTGTCTCTTTGAGTCTCACAGTTTATTTGTCTTTATTGAATTATGAGGGACTGGGTTCTAGAGGTGATGGGTTGACCTCTTGGCAATGACATCCAGGTTTCTAATTATTCTCTACGAATCCCCAGACCACTTCGAGGTTAGATCAGGTGTAAGACTGGGGTGCGACTTATCCCAATCCCTAAATGTTTATTATATGCATGGACTATGTATGTAAGTTAGCCAACCAATCGGTGGCAAAGGAGATCAACAAGATTATATGTGCACACGATCAGGCACGAATACATGGATAAATAGAAGACTTACAAGAACACTTAAATAAATTCAAAGGCACAGGCACAAACTACAAAAAGAAAATCAACGAAACAGAGATCATGAATATCGCAAAAGAGAAACATAATTCAACATAACTATAGACGGCGGACAACTAAAGCAAGTAAAGAAAATTTAAATACCTAGGAAGTCTAGTGACAAACGACAATTCACAAACAACAGAAAAAGACTCAAGATGCAACAAAGCTTGTCAAATCATTGGACAACTATCACCGCTATTGTACAACAAGGAAATACACATTTTCATTCCAAGGTTGTGCTACCAATGCCAGTCCTGTGCCCTAGATGCAAGAACAATAAGATAAATAACCTCTACTGAGACCAAATGTGTTAGAAGAATATTAGACAACAGCCTGGAAGATAAGATCAGAAATGAAGAACTGGGGAAAAAAAAGTTAGAAGTTTACATCTCCCCTCGACGCTCAAAGAAAAATGAGGAAGGAAAGAAGAATCAACAGTTTCTTCAAAGTTGTACTCTCCTTCGGTCTCTTTCTTTCTTTCTTTTTTGAGCGCTTCATTCCATTATCTTTTTCTAGTGTTCACCGAACGACTGTCTATTGTACTTTCGAGTCTATTATTGAACATAGATAATACATTCTAGATCCTAGTGTTCGATGTTCTTTATCATGTGTTAGAATTTGCACAAGACAAGTATTGTGTCTCGTCATACGTCTTTTTTTCTGAATGAGTTATTCAATCTCGCCGAGGGAGTTGATGCCCGCTGTTGTTGCCGCTCGCGTCAATGTTCTTTTTAGTGTTTTTCTAGTTCGACATATTTTTCTTGTACCCTCCGGTTCCCATTTGAGGGCTTGCTTTGAGATTCTCATTTTGTCTCTTATCGTCACATGATCAGCATATGGCAAATAACTGCAGTGCTGCTTGAGGTAAAGCTGGTAGAAAGGAAAAAGTGGTGGGGTGTAGCGTACACTCCAACAAGGTGTTGGCTGAGATAGATCACAATCTAACTAGGGTATATAACATATGACCACCATCTTCTCTTGATTATAGATGAAATTGTTGGATTCTTTGTCATTTCTGTTTTTTTTTCTGCACTAGTATTGGATTCATTACATGGTATCCGACGTTTTTTTCGGACCCATTTGTTTTCAGTTTCTTCTATTGTTTTCCATCTCTCGCGTGCATAAATAAGGGTGGATAATATATTTTATTTAAAAAAATGATGATATTTGTTTTTGTGCTTGGTAGTTTTGATTACATTATTTTATCAAGGCTTCTGAAAGTCATTGCGGCCTCTCTATTTTGATAATAATGTGTCTTCTTCTTGATTTTTGCAGCTTCCAAGATATACAAAGTATTCTACTTCTTTTACTACCAAAGACACAAACATTCCATTTCGTCTTTCATTCTTTTACAAAAACATTAACTGGACGTAGATGCTTTGTTTTTTTTTTTTGGTTTGTTATTATTAAATAAAATGTTTTCATTGTAGCTTCGTTAACATTTTTTAAAATTTTATTTTAAATCAATGTATTTGGCCTTGAAAACAATCATTTTTTTGGACATGTAATGAAAAGTGAACAACTGGAATATATCGTCACAAATGGGAAAATTGAGGGACAAAGAGATAGAGGGAAGCAAAGAGAAAAAAAAATAACAGACAACTTTAGAGAATGGCTTGACAGAAGGCCAACAATAGAAATGATAAATAGCTGTCGAGATCAAAAGTTGTGGAAAGACATGATCACCTACGCCAGCAGGCCCTGTACTTGATGATGGTGATTTGGCCTTTATTGTTGTTGTTAGACTTACAATACCAATCTGGCAACCCCGTACCTGTGTTTCTGCCATAGGACGAGGTTGGTCTTCTGTTGAGCCGAGAGTAAGGTTTGTTTTTATGATTGTTGTGTAAACCCACTGATAGTTTCATCTTTGATACAAGACGTTCTGTTTGACTCCAGTATACATGCATGCTCTCAAATTTTTGCAACCTTTATTTCTTCACTTCCTACTTCCTCGCACCCGTTCGGTTGTTGCGGAAGAAGATATAATAATTATTATATGGTTCTGGCCCGTTCTCGCCTTTTTGGCGGTCTCACTC
This sequence comes from Megaustenia siamemsis, assembly GCA_032433765.1. Classification (NCBI taxonomy): domain Eukaryota; kingdom Metazoa; phylum Mollusca; class Gastropoda; order Stylommatophora; family Ariophantidae; genus Megaustenia; species Megaustenia siamemsis. The sequence goes on from JAVIAB010000159.1 coordinate 16,660,421, forward strand.
TCACTCAATGACTCATCAACTCATTGTCAGTTGATGTTGTAGTGTTTCTTTTATATATATATATATATATATATATATATACATATAATACATATTCTTTGTTATGGTACTGGTAAGGCATTCTAACATATGATATCTTTCTGGGTAAACTACTTTAATTTGTTATTTATGACTTAGAAAGATGATACAAAATATGTCTCTAAAGTCTCTTTGTTAGTCTAAGCAGCCATGAAAGTTTGGTTGATGTAGCATAACAGATAACAATTAACTGATATTTTGTCATCCACAATCACAAGTGACAAAAATGAAATTTCAACTTTTTTGGGTGAAAAAATCACTATGTACGTACACAATATTGACACTTTTGTTTGACTACACTACACACACACACAAATCATTTATATACACAATATTCATTATATTGACACTTTTTTTCAATGACACAATCAAAAAACACGTTCTCCATTTATTGTCCAGTCCATGAAATACCTTGAACTTGAAGCATGCATTTGGATGAAGATGTGGTTGAATTTGACATCATGAACAGAAAAAATGAGTCCATGCACGCTTTGTTGGAGTTAAACAGTATACGCATTCAGTCTCTTGCAGCATAATCCACAATGTGACGGCTTCCTCTGGATTTTGTGAGACAGCTAGCCTCTGGCTGCCTTCCTGGAAGTTTCATTTCTTGTTGAATGACAACGTGTTGTGTCAATTGACTCATCAACATTTTCTTATACTCTTTTAAAGAGACTCTTTTGTCGCCAGTGGCTCGGCATAAACAAAATAAAATGTACGCATTTACCTGCAACACTTCCAACAGCCAGAAGAAAATTTTTTTCCACCATTTAACAGTTTTGCGTTCAAAGACACAGTAATATGCCACCTTCTGGTCTAGTTTGTCGCACCCATTCATATTTCTGTTGTAGAAATAAATCATTTCTGGCTTGTTGACATCTTTTACTGCTTTTGTTTGCACTCTGGCATCAGAGGATACCATCATAACATTTTTTGTTGCCTTTTTATCTCTGAATGCAACACAGAGCTTGGTTTTATCATTATGCATGTACCATTTCATTGCTCTGTGCTCCAGAGATAATGTTTTGGTTTCCTGCGGAAAGCCAACACGCGAACATTGACAGTCCCAGTATAGTACTGCTTCTTCAAAATGAGGTGATCAATCAATTTTCGTGTGGTGTAATAGTGATCAGCAAAAATTGTATGTCCTGTGCTAACATGCTCCAATAAAGTGTTGAAAACTTGTACGTCATGTCCACCATCTGTATCAGCCTCAGGATCATAGGAAGTGTTTCTTCCAAAATAGGTTAGAATGTTGACAACGTAACCTGTTGCAGCGTCGCATAGACCAAAGGTCTTGATATGGTACTTGCTTGGCTTAGAGGCATTGAACTGCTTGAACTGCCATCTACCCTTATAGCCTATGACCATCTCATCAATGCTAAGTTCCTGACAGGGATAGAAGGCTTTTCGGAACTTACAAAGGAGAAGATTCATGAATGGTTCTATCTTTTCTTTGTCTTCTGCTGCCTCATCACCACAGTGCAACATTGTGTGGTATACCACCTCATCACCACAGTACAACATTGTGTGGTATACCACCTCATCACCACAGTACAACATTGTGTGGTATACCACCTCATCACCACAGTACAACATTATGTGGTATACCACCTCATCACACAGTGCAACATTGTGTGGTATATGTCCTGGAATCTATCTCGATTGAAAGCATGGTGGATCCAAGGAATATACAATTCTGCTGATAGTGACCAATAGTCAGCAATAGAGGAAGCTTTGAACAAACCCATATATATTAGCAGTGCCAAGAACTTGTCAAGTTCAAGTCTTGTAATGTCTTGCCACCTTGCAAACACAGAGCACTTGCAAGCAGGAATGTTGATATCAGTTCTTTTCTTTGCAAAAGAATTGATGCTAGATAACAAAGTTTCACAAACTTCATCATCAAACTATGACCCAAAAAAATCCAATGCAGAGGAAGAATCTGTGAGGTGCTCAAGACTAACTCCTGGCTTTCGCAGTGGATGAAAGCGAAAGTTATTTTCAGTGCTGCCAGTTGTAATTTCTGACCACTCAGACTCAGCTGGGATGATAGGTCTAGATGAGCTAGGCCTGGCAGTTGTAATTTCTGACCACTCAGACTCAGCTGGGATGATAGGTCTAGATGAGCTAGGCCTGCCAGTTGTAATTTCTGACCACTCAGACTCAGCTGGGATGATAGGTCTAGATGAGCTAGGCCTGGCAGTTGTAATTTCTGACCACTCAGACTCAGCTGGGATGATAAATCTAGATGAGCTAGGCCTGCCAGTTGTAATTTCTGACCACTCAGACTCAGCTGGGATGATAGGTCTAGATGAGCTAGGCCTGGCAGTTGGGCTAGATGTGGCATCTTGGTAGCTTTACCACTTCCTCTGCCCCTACCTCTACCTGCAGCTGCTTTTGGTTTTTTTTGGTTCTGAAGGAATGTATTCCTCATCACTGTCAATATTCAACATGAGACTTTCATTTTCCTCTACTAAAAAATCGATATCTGGATCACTGTCATCACCATTGTTGTTATCAACATCAACACATTCTGAACTATCATCGGAATCATCAACAAAAATTAACTGACAAGCTTCTTCAGCCGTCATCAACTGACTTTTAGCATTACAATCACTGCTACTGGAAGCCATTTTGATCAGCGGATTTTTGTTTACAATTTTTTTTACGATAAACACTAAACCCAAATGAAAAAATCACATGTTAGAGTAAGTCTTTCAACTTGAACCTCATGGGGAATAAGGAAGGAACTCTCCAGTGAAGGAATCTATATAAAATAGTCAATATAAAATATAGGAATACTGTTTGTTGACGGTTTACACGAAACAAATTATGTTTGACGCACCATACGGCTGATCATACGCAATTGAAATGGATTTGGAGCACCATACGGCGGACCGTACGAAAAGAGTTAATCTGGGTCTGCCACTTACTCTTCTCCTTTCTCTTCTTGTAATATATACACACATATATATATATACATTATATACATATTCTTTGCATGGTAAGGAATCATACGGCATTCTAACATATCTTTCTGTGTAAACCACTTTAATTTATTATTTAGTGTTGTAAAGATATTTTTTTACTCATTGTTTTGTTGTTAATTAATTGATGTTTTAGCGTTTATTTGATGTTTTCTGTGCAACTTAATATGAGTCTACCTTTTGCTCTTCTCTTTTAATATAATAGTAATAGGATTTATATTGTAAGGAATCACATGACATTCTAACATAATGTTTAACATATCTTTTTGGGCAAACCACTTTAATTTATTATTGTTGTTTCTGTAGTACATCACTCACTGTACTGTAGTGTCACTGTGTATGATTCATTATGATACTATTATGCGGCTTACATAATTTTATGATGGCTAGAATTGGTTCATTTGACAATTTCTATCTCTTTCTCTTGTAATATCATTTCCGATTCTGCCATGTCTGGATTACTCCAAGCGTTTTTCTCAGATATCTCATCTCTCTGGTGTCAAGCTTTCTTTTGTACTTAGATGTAGTGACCTTGTTTGGCTTTGGTAGCACAATGTTGGAATGAATAGCCAAATATTCTATGTATAATAAGATGTTTCTTGGTGGTAACTGGAATTATTGCAATGCCTCATGATATATAGGATAGTTGTCCCAACATTTGGTTTGTCTTTTATTGCATCTTATGTCTATTTCTTTATCAGTTTTAGCATCTTCATTCAGAGAATGTTTTTTTCCAGTTATTGAAAGTGTGGTACTTATGTTTTTTAACTTGATGTTCTATTATTTATTATAGAATCTATATTCTATAGCTATAATTAATGCTCTCTTTTGTCTACCTATTGATATAACTTCAGTTCTGTACTTATGTTCATATTGTTATTTATTTTACATTCTTTATTCAAAGACAATAGATTTTGTTGAAGTTCTATTTCTTCTAGAACTGTTAGTAACTATAAGGGCCTAATCATGAGCAAAAGTAGTTAATTTATATCTTCACACTGATTTGGCATCCTTGCATATGTTGTCAATGTAAGTGATAAACATGAGTGGTGACAACATGCATCCTTGTCTTACTCCAAATGTTACTGTGAATGGTTTTGATATTCCTTTACCCTTTACATAACAAACTCAAACATACTATATGCATGTCATAAATAATAACCAAATAACAAGGCAAGCCCTCATGTAGGAAACAAAAGGTAAGAGGAAAAGAGGTCAACCCAGAGAGACACTGAAAGAAAACATTGATCAAGGAGGCAAGAGCAACAGGAATTAGTTCCTTCAATGAGATGAAGTTGCTTGCACAGAACAGAGACAAAAGGCAAGATTTGATAAAAGATCTTTACAAGGATTGAAAACTGCTTATATAGATATTTTTTGATGATAATGATTTTCTGTTGTATTTTGTATTGTTTAAGTATATACCTTAAAGAAATTATGTGTATGCTGTTGAATGCCTACCTAAAGCCTATGAAATTAAAGACTAACTACTTTCCTTTCTCATTTACCTTGAAGCATTGAGAGTAGATAATGTTAGATATCTTTTCCTGTTTAGTTGGCCTCCCCAACTATTATATTTCCTTGTGTTTCTAATGTACCATCAAATCATTTTTGATCATGGTTAACCCTTGTGTTTTGAGTCCCTGACCACTGTTATGACACTAGTCCAATATTTATTCAGTAATAAAGAAAAGACGATGATCATATTTTGGACATGTGATGAGAAGAGATAATAACCGAATAGCAAAGCAAGCCCTCATATGGGAAACAACAGGTAAGAGAAAAAGAGGAAAACCCAGAGAGACACTGAGAAGAACATTGATGAGAGAAGCAAGAGCAGCAAGAATCGGTTCCCTCAATGAGATAGAGCTGCACAGAACAGAGACAAATAGCGAGATTTGATAAAATATCTTTAAAAGAATTGAAAACTGCTAAAACAAAAATTCAGATAAGTGAAGGAGTATCTTGGTTTATGCCCTATGTGCCGGCTATGGCTCGAAAGGTCAATAGATAGATAGATCATTCCTAGACATTTGTTTACAAATGCAGTGGGTTTTTTTTTCAATCTCCTTTGTCGTTTTCCAGCTTTCACATGCATAAGTGAGGGTGGATAATACATTTGAGTTGAACTTTCTAAGTTTTGTTTTTGTGCTCAGTATCTTTGTAGGGACTTTGATAAATTGAAATCTGGTAACTTCCAGGAGCACTGAGAAACCAAATTTAATTTTTTTCTACAACACCAACATTTTTGGAAATTGGCCTAAATTGGCTAAGGGACTCGTACTTTAACACATTTTCCCAAACATGTCACATGACTTGTGTTACTATTTATATATCTCAGATGAAAGGTTAGGAAATACTCTACTGCAGCGGTCGTCAAACTTTTTCGACCCACGGAGCCCTAATTCTTAACCACAAATCACCGCGGCAGCACCTTATATCAACAAAAATTACAATGTTAAAAAACCCAAACTTTTAAGAACATTTTAACGGCATATTTAACAGGTTATTATATTTATGTAATAAAAGTATAAGTGAATCAACTTACATTGTGATATTTATTTGCTGTATAAAGTCAATGGGAAGAATGAGCTTGCTTCATCCTCACCAGGTCCTCAAATCTTGGCACAAGTTTGGAAATTCCCACTCTAATCTCTTTCTCAGCGTTCAAATGTGATCTGTATTTGGTTTTTATAGCTGCCAGTGCCGAAAAACCGGTCTCACATAAGTAGGTAGTCGCAAATGGAATTAATACACGGAGGGCCTTCTTGCCTACTTCTGGAAATTCTTGCTTTACAAAGCTCCAAAATTCTGGTAGTGATGAGGAAGCTAATCTTGCTTTCAAAGTTGCGTCTGATGAAATATCAATCAATTGCTCTTGTTCTTTCGAAGTGAGAGTTGTGGGTAGTGCTGTACTAAACGGGTTTTTAATCCAATCATACTGGTCTGCCTCTCCTGAGAAATACTTGTCAAAATAAGCAATGAGCTGTGTTAAATGACCTACAAACACACCTGTTAGTTCTTCACTTAAACTCAAATCATTATCAACTAAAAGTGCATGTAGAGTTGGAAAACAGTAACTAAAATCTTTGTCGACCAGTTTTTCCTTCCACAATAATAATTTTCTTCTGAAGGCGGAAACTTTCTCCGACAGTTGTAGTATGTGCGTTTCAGTACCTTGCAGGGACATGTTTAACGAATTTAGTTTTTCAAATATATCACAAAGATATGCCAACTTCAAAACAAAGTCGTCATCCACAAACTTTCCTGAACTAGAATGCTTTTCTTCAACAAGATAGCAATGAAGCTCATTTCTCAGTTCATAGACCCTTTTCACGACATTTCCACGTGAAAGCCATCGAGAGTTACAATAATAGAGCAAGGAAGTATGTGTGGCTCCCATATCAATGCACATTTGCTCAAACCACCGGCATTTAAGTGGTCGCATTTTAATAAAATTTACTACTTCGATTATGGACTGAACAACCTCATTAAGGGCCGGGCAGGTGTTTTTTGAAGCCAGTGCTTCCCTGTGAATAATGCAATGAGTCCAAACACAGAAAGGAGACTTTTTGCGGATCAAAGCTTGCAGCCCAGTATAGCATCCAGACATTGAACGACCTCCGTCTGTGCACACTCCTACACAATTCTCCCAGTTAATTCTATTTTCTTCAATAAAAGAATCAAGTATTTGAAACAGATCTGCTGCTTTGCATGCAGATTTTATGATTTTACAAAAAAGTAGTTCCTCGCAAAACTTGCTATTGTCATCTATGAACCGAACATAGCAAATTAAGTATGCATCACTGTGTATGTCAGTGGCTTCATCCAGCTGAAGAGCAAAATCACCTCGTAGTTTTTGAATAAGCTGGTCATTAACATCGTCAGCCATCTCATGAATTCGACGACTAATAGTGTTATCTGACAAGGGCACATTCAGCAGTTGTTTGGCAGCAGACTCACCTATCATAACAGTCACCATCTCAACTGCGGCCGGTAAGATAAGTTCTTTTGCAATGGTGTGAGGTTTCTTGTTCTTTGCTACTAGATAAGCAACTTTGTAAGATGAAAGAAGAGCCCTTGAAGGAATCGTCGCATGTTTTGTGAAAGTTGCCTTTTGTTGATTCATTTCTTTTAACTTCTGAGAAAAGAATTCACGTGGTCGGTTCACTAAACTACTATGGACTGTTTGCAAATGTCGTTTCAATTTACTGGGATGCATGCTTGCACAGGCCAAAACTTTAAAACAAATAACACATTTTGGGCACTCCTCATTTTCTACAACAGTGCTAGTAAATCCGAAATCCAAGTAACTATCGTCATACTTACGCTTTTTCCCCCGTTTCAATTCTGCGTCTTTTGAACTGCATGAATCGTCAGAGATGGTACGTTTTATAGTCCTACTTACAAAATTATCCATTTTGACAACAGAGCACTGACACGAGACAAGGTTTTAATCAAACTGACTTCGATAAAACAAACGTCCAAACTGAATATTATTTTCACTGGTGCGACTTGAATGCTCTTCTCTCGATCAAAGCGTATGGCGGGACGGAGTTGGATGGGTGGGAGGTGGGGGCGGGCAGAGAAAGTCCGAACGAGTGAGCCTATCCGGCGCCAATTTTCTTTGATTGATGTTTGCGGCACCCTTTCAAGAACAAAGGAAAGTCAACCACTTGGCCACAACACACACACACACACACGCGACTTTACACCGAATAAATTTGAATAAAACATTGTTGCTAACTGTCATTGAAAAGAGCGGAAAATAAATCTTGGGCCATAGAGAGAAATAATTAGACATTATTGTGGTACAAAAACGGCGAAGTTGATAAATTGTTTGTTGAGAAATATCACCTACGACGGGCATGGCACTCGTTGATGATGAAAATGATGTCCGATCCGCGGAGCCCCTAGGATGGGCTCGCGGAGCACCTAGGCTCCGCGGAGCACAGTTTGACGACCGCTGTGACTCTACTGTTGGGTGAAAGAATTATTGGAAGACTCATAGCCATTTTCAAGATATTTGTGATTGAATCCATTATTTTTACATTTGTACTGATTTTTTCCTAATTAAAACTGTAAATTTACTGGTTGGACTTGACAATACACAGATTTTTATATTCAGCACCCATTTAAACATAAGCATGCACACATTGCAAGCAATATGCCTGTCAACTTTTGTGCAAATAATAATTTAAAGGGAGCATCTCCATGGTTAGAAATCACATCACCCGCCATATTTGATAATCAAATTTCATGTCTTAGAATAGCTCTGCTTTTATTTTTACAATATTTTAAAATTAACTAATTAGTAAAGTGAAGCAGTGGATTTTAAAAATTCATTTATGATTTAAATATAAGTGTGTGAAATTTGAATGTGATCTAGCAATCACAATTTTCTAAATAAATTATTAAATGGCAGAGACTATCCCCTTTAAAAACATTGTGCTATCATAGGTGGCCAACTGTCAATTTTCTAGGTGTGGACAATTGTCCTTTTGAGCCCCATTATATTTCCCTCTATGTTCCTCTTAATCAATTTAAGTCAAAATTAATTCATATAAAAATGAATAACTTTTTCTCTAATTATTGCACTGACAAAATGAAGGTATATTTTATAAAAGTCCCTAATCTTTGATCATCATATTTTTTTCAAGGTTTTAAAACATAAAGCCGACCTTGCTGCTATTCTGGTTCTGATCTCTTTTCTAGTATCTCCCTCTAGATCTATATTGCTACCAAGGTATACAAAGTAATCCATTTCCTGCACCTTCTTACCACACAGGTGTAAATATTGCCTTTCTGTGCAGCCACAATTATCATTATTTTGCTCTTCTCTCTGCTAACTTGAAGTCCTATTTTGTGAGCCAGTTATGATATAGAATCTGTGGTGTCCTGTATATTATGCATGTGATTACTAATGAGCACAATGTCATCTTAAAAATCCAGATCTTCCTGCTGGGTCCTGCTGAGCCCCTTGACACCGTTTTTGCTAGAACAACAGTTACTCATTATGTCATCAATGGATGCTCCAAACAACAAAGGTCATATATCTCTGGTTTACTCCTGTTTCAATCTGAACTACTCAATCAATCCTTCCTCTGTATGACCTGCACTTGCATTGTCATTGCATGCATCTTTTTTTATGTTAATGACTTTCTGTTGCAGTTTGTATTGTTTAAGTACATACCATAAAGCAATTCTGTATATGCTGCTGAATGCCTACTTAAAGCCTATGAAATTAAAGACTAACTACTTTCCTTTCTCATTTACATTTAAGTATTGAGAGTAGATGTTAGCTATATTTTCCTGTTTAGTTGGCCTCTCCTACTATTATGTTTCCATGTGTTTCTAATGTTCCATCAATTCATTTTTGATCATGGTTGATCCTTATGTTTTGAGTCCCTGACCACTATTACAACACTATTCCAATATTTATTGATCATCATTTTTTGGCCACGTAATGAGAAGAAAACAGCTGGAATATATTGTAACAACTGGGAAAATTGAGGGTGAAGGAGATAGAGGGAAGCAAAGAGAAAAGATACCAGACAGCTTAAGAGAATAGCTTGGCAGAAGGTCAACAACAGAAATGATAATCCCGGTACTTGATGATTCCAGTTTTAGTATTATCATCTCACATTAACTTTATTATTAAATTGTTCCAGTATTAGTATTATCATCTCTCATTAACTTTATTATGAAACTATTCCAGTATTAGTATTATCATCTCTCATTAACTTTATTATGAAACTATTCCAGTATTAGTATTATCATCTCTCATTAACTTTATTATGAAACTATTCCAGTTTTTGTATTATCATCTCTCATTAACTTTATTATGAAACTATTCTAGTATTAGTATTATCATCTCTCATTAATTTTATTATGACACTATTCCAGTATTAGTATTATCATCTCTCATTAACTTTATTATGAAACTATTCCAGTATTAGTATTATCATCTCTCATTAACTTTATTATGAAACTATTCCAGTTTTTGTATTATCATCTCTCATTAACTTTATTATGAAACTATTCCAGTATTAGTATTATCATCTCTCATTAATTTTATTATGACACTATTCCAGTATTAGTATTATCATCTCTCATTAACTTTATTATGAAACTATTCCAGTTTTTGTATTATCATCTCTCATTAACTTTATTATGAAACTATTCCAGTATTAGTATTATCATCTCTCATTAATTTTATTATGACACTATTCCAGTATTAGTATTATCATCTCTCATTAACTTTATTATGAAACTATTCCAGTATTAGTATTATCATCTCTCATTAATTTTATTATGAAACTGTTCCAGTTTACTGAATGTTAAACATCCATCTTTTCTCTTTGACAGTCAACATTATGGAAACAAAGAGTCAGATTCCAATCTGGAATATCAAGCAAGAGGCAGATAATGAAGTGAGTTGAATCTATCTGTCTGTCTTTTACCATTTCAAATCGTAGTTGCCAAATGTGTCAGAAATGAAAAACTCTCCAATCTGATGATCCTCTGCTGTTATTTGACAGATTTTATGAATCATAATGCATCATCATCTAGCTTGTTTCTGTTGGAACTTGGCTTCTATGACAGTTACTCAGTTTTGTTGTTTCTTATTCCAGCATGGTCAAACCCATGGCAACAATACGTTCTATATGTTTTATAGTTCCTACTGTACAATATGCTCTGTCCTCGTGTCCTTCATGAATTGTAACAGGTGATAATACCTTTGACTAGACCAGACATGCCAATGGCTTTTATAACCTCTTCTCTGAGAAAGTCTTTAGATCTATCCAGTAATTCTACATGTACGAGTGAATTGATATTAAGGCAGATGGCAATGGAATCGGGGCTGTAGGTGTGAAGTTATCATATTGTTACAAAGTCCCGATGACTGGATAAACTAGCATGAGAGAGTAAGTGCAAAAGAGTTTCAACTATCAACAACACTGACCGTTAAATCTTTGGGATTTTAAGGACAATAAGAAAAGGTTAACTGGCTGCTTATGATAGAATTCCTAATGCTGGAACAAAGCTTTGAAATTACTGGGAGGGGCCTATCTGAAGGTTGACCACCAATAAGACTGATCTCTTTCAGGTTTTATCTATGATTATGGGGGGTACCAGAAACAACAAACTTACACAAGAAAATTTAATGGGGGCAGTCAATTAATCTTCAGGCACGCAGTTTTGATTGAGAGCCTTGGGTGTCCGGTTAGCGCAATCGATAGGCGGTTGGCTTACCATGGCAACAGCCGGGGTTCGTACCCTGGCGAGGACACCTGGGTTTTACTAATTCCCTAAAAATTAGTACCTCTGAAGTCGGAGTAAATCTGCCTGCATGGCGAGGGGCATCCTGTAATGGGATAAAACAGACTTTACACGCAAAATTCAGTCCCACAAAAATTTAGCGGGTGGGACTTCGTCAGAGGTCAAAGCTGACGAAAGCGAACAAACGATTGAGAGCCTTTAATAAACTAATTGTTTTGAAATCAGTGGATTTTTTAGTTTTAGCTTGAAAGTTCACAGATAGTTTTAAAGTTCACTACTGAAGGAGTTTAGGAGCACAGTGAGTAATGATGTTCTCATTTTTTACTAAGAAATTATCTGTCTTCATGTATCTTTATCTGCACAACCTCACGCACACACATTCAAATTTTACAAAATTATACAAAATGTCCAGCATTTGCAGCAGTCAGTCCCAGCTCATCTGTGATACCTTGTACTCACAAACCTTGTATTCCATTCTCTTGACTATCTGGAACCATGCCTTCCATAATGATCTTCTCTAGGATGTTATATAGTTTATGTGACCATAATATTTTATTTTCTTCATTTCTGTGTTATTTAGCTATCAGTGATCTCTGAAGATTTATTTTGTGGCAAAATGGAAATGATTATTATTTGATCTGACTATGATATCCCTCTTGTTGTGGCTGGAGGGCTTGTGTGCTACTGGGATCCAAGTAGCTATGTCAGCAGCAGCTTAGCCTCCAGCAGGGTAACCAAAGCTGGACAAGTCCTTGGTGAATGGCCAGACAAGGATCCTGCAGTAGATGGAACCCTTTAAGTGAAGATGCAGAACTCACCTGCGAGTGGTCCTTGCTCTGGTCTGAAATAATCAATCCCCACTTCTTAGGTTAAATGTCTCTCTGTCTTTTCTTCTTTTTCTGTCCTCTATAAAATAGACATGAGGTGCTCAGAAGACAAAACCACCTATGATAGAGAAAACTCTACACAAAGCTCAGGTAGATGGTGCTTGTAAACCAGGGTGGATTGAACATCTAAGGGCAGAATTCTCCTACAGAAATGACAATATGCTGCCTTGCAGGAAGATTGGGGACAATCAAAAGCTAAGGAATGTAAGCCCAAATAAAATGCTGGTGGAAATCAAATGCTGCTGGCCATCTCACAGAACATGGTGCAATGTACTTAGAGTGGATTTAATGGATTCTAGTTATGGTGCTCTGTCTGTGGAGTCCTACCAGGAAGGTGGAGTGCCGGTCCCCATGCCTTGAAGGGGTCCACCCCAAGCTACTGGTGGTCACCCTGACCCATTTTGGAGAGCCAGAAAATAGGACCAGAGGGAAACTACCTGTACTGACAATCTACACTATCAAAGCAAGAGACAGAGTGGAGTGGCAATCTATGGCAGCCAACCTTTGATGCAGAGATTGCACTTTATGATGATATGGTAATTGAAGCTGTGTTCTTTGTGTACCTAATTGATCTCCTTATTGCAGTATTTACTAATGGTAGACCTTACTCTTTCATTCTCAGAATGACAGAAATATAGAAACTCAGAGTCTTGTTCCAGTAAGAGATATAAAGCAGGAATCAGGAAATAAAGTGAGTGGATTTTTGGTATTAAAATCATATAACAACAGAGTCACTCAATTGTGCTGTGAAGGATTTTTTTCCTGTTTTCATGGCACAAATTTCAATGTTAGACACTGAGCGCAACTATACCAATCTACCACAGCTTTCTTTCTTTCTTCACTTTCGCTTGTTCCTGTTCAGGTGTTGAGGGAGATGCAAAATTCTGGATCTCAACCATTTGGTGGCCTAATTCATTGTCAAATTTTGGCCAATATTTAATTTGCCTTATTGCATTGCATATCTATTTCTTTGTTGATTTTTGCCATCTTCAGAAAAATTAAGTACCCAGATATTACAAGTCTGTTTCTTGTTTTATAACTTGATGTTCCTTAGCTATGTTTGATGTCTTCTTTTGTCTACCTATTGAATTAACTTCTGGTTTTTCAGTACTTGTTTCCATGTTGTTATTCATTTTACATTCTTTATTCAAAGATATTAGATTTTGTTGAAGTTCTGTTTCTACAAAAGCTATTAAGGCCTGGTCATCAGCAAAAAGTAGTTAATTTATATCTTTACACTGTGATTTAGGGAGCCATGATAGCTCAGTGGTTAGTGAACTGGACTACAAAGAACAAGAGGTATGGCTCGATCCCAACCGACGGACGGCTTCCAGGTTCACCCAGCCTTTAATAGGTACCGGATTTTTTTTCTGGGAAAGTAAAGTTGCACTGGCGTATAACCAACCACTTTACCCCAAAAATCATGTCCCGAAGGTCTGTAAAATGTATGGTCACTAACACCATATTCCTTATGCACCACTTGGCGTGACGGGGGCACTTTACTTTTTTTTTTGTTTTTCACTGTGATTTGGCATCCTTGCATATTTGTTTAATGTACGTAATAAGAGTGGTGACAACACACATCCTTGTATTACACCAGATGTTATTTCAAATGTGTGTGATGTTCCTTTCTTCTTCTTCCTTTCAACTAATGTGGAACATAGATCTTCAACAAACACTTTCCAATCCATTCTGTTTCTTGCCATTCATTTAAGATCATTCCATATTCTTCCCCATCATCTTCATCTCTGCTTCCATCTGTCTTCTCCAATAATATTTTGGTCTTCCTCTTTGTCTTTTTCCTTCAGGATAAAAAAAAAATGGCTTGTGTAATCTCAGTTGGCTTCTGCAGTATGTTTCTTATCTAGCTCCATCATCTTCATTGTATCTCCTTATTCACTGTTATATGACTGGTACTTTTCTTTAATTCTGTAGTGATTTTGTCCTGCCATGTCCATCCTTCTTTTCTGTGCAAGCATCCATTAATGGTTTATATCTTCATGATTGTTGTTCAGCATGATTCACATCAATATAATAGGATTAACTTAACATTGGAGCTGACAATTTTATGTGGTTATTTTACCTAATTTCTTTGGATTTCCACATGTTTTCCAATGCAACGAATGCTCCTCTTGCTTTTGATGTCCTAATTTTGAAACATTCTCTGTTCCTCCTTCTTTATCTATATTACTGCCTAGATATATGTAAGATTGCATGTCGCTTCTTCTATCTTTCAGCTCCCTGTGGAGCATTGGTCTTCAACAAACACTTTCCAAGTTGTTCTGTTTCTTGCCATTCTTTTAAGATCATTTCATGTCTTCCCCATCATCTTCATCTCTGCTTCTGTCTGTCTTCTCCAAGAATTCTTTGGTCTTCCTCTTTGTCCTTTCCCCTGGGGATTCCAAACAGGTTCTGTTGTGTAATACTCTCAGTTGGCTTCCACAGTGTGTGTTCATTGTATTCGCTGTATCTCTTTATCCACTGGTATTTGACTGGTACATTTCCATAATTCTATGTTAGTGATTTTGTCATGCCATTTCCATCCTTTTTAATTCTGCGTAAGCATCCATTAATGAAAGTCTGTATCTTCATGATTGTCATTTTTGTTGTTCCCATGTTTCACAGCCATATAATAGGACTGACTTATAATAGGTCCCTCTTGCTTTTGATATCCTTATTTTGGTATCATTTTCTGTTCCTCCCTCTTTATCTATATTACTGCCCAGATATACGTAAGATTGTACATCTAGTAGAAGTATTTCTCCTAATTTTATTTGGTTATTGCCAAATGCATTAATTCTCATAATTTTGGTCTTATCTCTATTAATTTTCAGTCCTAGCTGTTGTGATCTTTATTTATGTCTGCTTTCTTGTTCTTTCTTTCTTTAATTTTATCCAGGGTCTCTACGGTCATCCATGCCTTATTCTGGCGTTCTCTTTTCCCCAGCGTTTCTTTGCGTGTTTCTTTCCATATATCTTTTACCTGTTTCAAATGATCTTCTATATTTATTGTATTTTCTAGTTGTTGGAAGGCTTGGTATTTGTTTGATATTGTGACTGTGAATTTATCTTTTAATTCCTTGTTCTTTAAGAAACCCTACATTGAAATACTTTCTAGCCTTATTTGTTGTATATCTTTTTGGTTTATGTTTAAGTTTGGCTATCAGAAGATGATGATCTGAAGCTACGTCTGCCCCTCTATATACTTTTACATCCTGTAAGGATGACTTAAACTTATTATTAATACACTAGTGATCAATTTGATTTTCCATTCTATGATCTGGTGACACCAAATTAGCTTTATGTATTCTTCTATATTGGAATATTGTTCCTCCTAGGCTCACTTGATTAAGGGCACAGAAATTCACAAATATCTCTCCATTCTCGTTTATATCTCAAGTGTTTATATCTCAAGTCCATATTTTCCCATAATCTCTTCAAAGCCTCTGTAGTCTGATCCTACTTTAGCATTTAGGTCTGGCATCAAGATTATAATATCCTTGGCTTGTCATTCATCCATCTGATATTGTAAATGTTTACAGAATTCATCTTTAACTAAATCACCCGTATCATTGGTTGGTGCATAGCATTGGATAATGTGTAATTTTATTTTGTTTTTTGTTGTTTTAAATGTTGCGCTCATTAGTCTTGGCCCTTCTGCTTCCCATTCTATACGTCTCTTAGACAGAAAGACTTTATCTTTCCTGGACGGCAGATTTACTTTTATTCTTTTCTTTGACTTATCCATGTTTGTGAACATGGTACAGAATATATCAGTCAACTCTATGATGATGAAAGAACAGAGTTAAACAATTCAAACAAAGACACAGGACCACCAATTATGCAGAGTGAAGTGGAGGACACAATTCAACACATGAAAAGAGGCAAAGCTCCAGGTACCGACAATATAACAATCGAAGAGATAAATGCATTAGGAGAGCTGGGAGTACAAGTCATAACAAAATTACTCAATGACATATATAACACTGGACACATACCCAAAGATCTACTAAAATCTATCTTTGTAGCCATACCGAAGAAGTCAGGCGCCACTGATTGTGAAGACCATCGCACTATTAGTCTCATGAGCCATATGATGAAAATATTACTAAGAATCATCATGAGACCATCTTGAGATGTGTAAGAAGCAAAATAAAACCAGAAATAAGTGAGCAACAATATAGATTTGTGGAAGGAAAGGGCACCAATAATGCAATATACATCTTAAGAAGATTGATAGAAAGATCTATAGAGGTAAAGAAAGATCTATATATGTGCTTTATAGACTACACAAAGGCATTTGACAAAGTGAAGCATGTGGAAATAATCAATATGCTGGAGAAATTAAACATTGATAGCAAGGATCTGCGAATCATAAAAAACCTGTACTGGCAACAAACAGCAGCAATATTATAAATATAATAAACAAATTAATAATATAATTAACAACCAAACAGGACAATTCCAAATTATAAAACAAGGAGTCAGACAAAGCTGTGTTCTGTCGCCGGGTTTGTTTTCACTTTACAGCAAACATATGAGATCAATAGTAGAGATAAAAAATTGAAGTCAACAGTCACAACATAAATAATTTGTGATATGCGGATGACACAGCCTTAATGACGTTTCAGGAAGATTGACCTGCAGTTGAAACAATAAACAACAACACAATCTAATCTAACTGAAAGGTGATAATATTCTCATCATCATCAAGTACCAGGCCTGCTGGCGTAGGTGATCAATGCCTCTCCACAACTTTTTATCTCGACAGTTATTTATCATTTCTGTTGTTCACCTTCTGCCAAGCTATTCTATTAAGCTGTCTGGTATTTTTTCTCTTTGTTTTCCTCTATTCGTCCCTCAATTTTCCCACTTGTCACAATTTATTCCAGTTGTTCTCTTCTCATTACATGGCCAAAAATGATGATTGTTTCTTCCTAACATTGGAAATTAGCTCTCTTTTTGCTTTGACCTCTCTCAGAACATCTTCATTACTCTTCTTAGCTGCCCAGGATATTCTCAACAATCTTCTGTAAAACCACATTTCTACAGACTCCAGTGATTTTCTTGTCTGTTGTCCTATTGTCCATGATTCACATCCATATGTTAAGACTGGCTCTAAATAACATTTAAGAACTCTTTTTCTAGTTTCTATTGTCAAAAATGGATTGCATAGTATCTTCCTCGTTATTTGGAAAGCTGCTTTTGCTTGAGCAATCTGCATCTCACCTCTTTTGTACATCTTCCGTCTGAGGTTAACAAAGTTCCCAAATATTTAAATTCATTTATTTGTTTTAATATTGTTCCACTTGTCTTTATTTTGCACTGAGGTGAAGTCTTTTTCTTTGTTGTTACCATTACTATTGTATTTTTGCTATTAAGGCTGAGTCCTTTATTTTTGCTTTCTTTCACTATAATGTCTAACATTTCTTTTAACTCATTTTGACTCTTAGCTATTAAGACTGTATCATCAGAATACCTTTCGATTATTTACATTATGACCTCCAATTGTTAATCCAGACATGTCCCTTAAAAATCTTAAAATAATCATAAACGGAAACTTTGTTAACCTCAGACAGAAGATGTACAAAAGAGGTGAGATGCAGAATGTTTGCAAGCAGACCACAGAAATGAGATAATGATACAAAGATAGTTTATTACATCCAATTCTTTACACAACACATCTGATAACACAATGAGATAATGATACAAAGATAGTTTATTGCATTCAATTCTTTACACAACACTTCTGATAACACAATGAGATAATGATGCAAAGATAGTTTATTGCATTTAATTCTTTACACAACACTTCTGATAACACAATGAGATAATGATACAAAGATAGTTTATTGCATTCAATTCTTTACACAACACTTCTGATAACACAATGAGATAATGATACAAAGATAGTTTATTGCATTCAATTCTTTACACAACACTTCTGATAACACAATGAGATAATGATAGAATAACACTTCTTGTTTCTCACTGAATGATCCTGAATCTTTATTTTGATGGAACTTGTATTGATTTTCATCAACTTTTTCAAACGAGTAAGTATTTGTTGTCCTGAGACTTATTATCTGCCAATTTCTCCAACTTTTTTTATTTTTCCTTCTACCCTGACCACATACATTTTTACAATTTGCCAAATAGGACAATGTGTTCTGTATTTACTTGAGATTGACCACAAAACTTTTACAGCTTCAATATCTAGAGTGTCAAACATTGATAACCTTGTGTAGATCAATAAGTGAGGCAACCAACAATGTAAATATTGACATTTTTATATTCTCAGACCACAGTGGATGTCAAAATGGGTATATTCCCATTCCTTAGAGACTATTTGAAGAAAGACCCGGATGATAATGTGAGTATGTTTGTTTATCTGTTTGTTAAACCAAACATTTTATACAGGATGTGTCATGTTTTTGTGCTGCTTTTAAACTCAAAACTGACTGACTCAACATTTTGCAGGTTTCTACCATTAAAAAAAAATATAAAAATCACATTTGAAACAAACATAGACATGTGGGTAATATAGTTGTTGTCTGACACAAGGATGGAGATTATATATATCACATGAAGAAGAAATAGCATATGTAATGCCTACTAGAAAACATGTTATGCAATAGAAACATAAGTCCTAACAAACCACATTTAAACATATGGAAGATATATAGTTCTCCTTCAGATGTAGATTCAATGCTACATTTCTTTGCACAGTCTAAATCAATACGTATCATTGATCTCAAATCAGGTTTTCTTCAGCTCAGCTCCGTACCTTTCTAAGTAGAAAAAAAATGAAAATATGACTCACATGTCCCTGAACAACAAACTATGGGAACCACTGAAGGTCTCAAACACTTTATTGTTCTTTAATTTACAGGAAAATAAAGTTTTGTCACAATCAGAAGATCAATGTATCAACTTTGAAATTATAAGGTTTGGCAATTTCTGTAGCCAAAGCTGCAGCTAAAAACCAAATATCCAAAGTGATTACTTTGGCTGCATCTAAAGACACAGCAGACTGGAGAGAACAATAATGGAAGGTTGGTCCCAGGATGAGAAGCACTGTAGTGAGAGTTGAACAACATTTATGCTGACAGTTACTTTTTGGACCTGCTAACAATAGCTGATTGCCTAGTAACACTTTCAGTTTGTTTATTGTTGTTTTGTCTATTCTTTCAGTTTGTTGAGCATTCTTTAATTTTCTAGCATTTATCTCAGTATTTCTATAAATAAACACTTGCTCCAACATCTCATGCTTGATAAAAATACAAAAAAAAACAAAATGCAAATAATTCACTTCCTATTTGATTGGTAGTTATAAGAAATAGAAAAACAACTCAGTACTTTTCTTTCAACACTTTGAGATCTTACAATAAATGAAACACATTATCATCAACTTACCATTAATAAGAAACCACATTCATATGATACAAGCATAATTTTCATAAAACATTAGTTGTATTTCAAAAATGAAAACACAACTGGTTGCAATGATGCATCACAAATCACTGGCATGGAAAATTAGGGAGTTACATGGCAGAAAAAAAGAAGTATGCTCTACTGTAGATTTAAAAGATTATGAATTTTGAAAACATTTTTATGATTGATAATCTGTTTACTTGTGAGCTAAAGTTTCTATGGATAATAAGATATTTAGAGTTTGGGACATTTCAGATGGTGGAGCTTAGGTCTTCATAAAACTGGTCTTTGATATCTGGTTTTCCACAGAGTGTTGGAGTATCAACATTGAAAAGTTTTATTGGTCCTGTGGTATGGAAAGAATGTGGTTAGTGCCATTTAATGGTGGCTACTTGGGTAGCCAATGTGTTTTTATGGCAAGGCCTAATCTAAAATAGCCTTTTGATTCTTCTGTACATTTGACTTCTCAAAATAAAGTGTTATATCTTGTTTTCTGTAATTGACTCATTGTTGACAAGACTTGTTTCTTGAAGTACCATGATTTCCAAATTAAGTCTTTAGGTTTGCTGTTTATAATGGGTGTTTTGTGGATGTCATTGATCTGCTCAAGAGAAACCAGGATTGATACTACAGCTTGCAATTCAAAAAGCTGAAACCTTCAATTTTATATGATTATTTGGCTTCCATGTTGATTGGACATGTTGAGATGATCTTTCCTTAAAACAAGCTAGGTCTTGGTGTATTTAGATTATGTGTTGCCTTCACCTCAGAATCTCCCATTTAATTTCTTTGGTTCATTCTGGCCATGCTAATCTAACTGTAGAGGATGCCAAAGGAGAATTATATTAGATCACTAACTGACCCAGGTCTCTACTCTGGGTATTCTGTTTGGGGTTTACTGCTTTAGTCGTGGCCCTTTCTGATACCCCCACAAGACAACAAGGTCATGGTGCACTGCTTACCTAGTGTGTAGTATTATGTCTGTCTGTCTGCGATCAGGACTCAGTCAGAGTAGGATTCCAGACTCTCACATGAAGTCAGCTGTCAGGCTAAGTGTGTTGATTGCCCCCACAGACAGAACATCACAGTTAAAGTCTGCAATATCCACTCGGACTGAACACCCATTAAAACGTTGCACTGTGTTCTGCGCCAGTGGCCCAGTGCATCCAATTTCAGCCAGCATTTTATTCAGGTTTGCTTTCCTTATCCTTTGATTGTCCCCAATCTTCCTGCAAGGCAGAAGATGAACTTTTCTGTAGGGTGATTCTGCCCTTATATGGTCGGCCTTCCCAGGTTTATGAGCACTGTCTGCCTGAGTCAACATAAATCTTATTAGTAGTATTAATCTAATTAATCGTAGTATCTAATTAGTAGTATTATGGTTGGTACTGTTGATGAAGAATTAAAGGAAAATGGTCCAAGATACACTAACAGTAGAGATTTCTATTGTTTGATTTGTATTCAAGAATGCATAAAGTGGATTAATTAAATATTCTTTTTAAACATACAACTGGTTTTGTTATTTATTTAAATTGTTACATAGAAATGTTATGGTCACACATTTGAAAGCTTTAAATTCAACAAATGAAAATGTAATGACTATAAGATTTATGTCTCACCACATTTTATTTTGTTCTGCCCTATTTTTAGATCTTAATCAATATTTGTTCTCAGGAAGGTCAAGGTGAAGGCTGCAGTCAAAACACTGGTCTCAATGTGGTAAATAACAGTAATCCTGGACAAGTGACAGGAAAAGAGAAGGTACTTCAGTCTCAAGATTGTGGGGCTCATAATGATGATTATCGAAGTGAAGATCTGAGAACATGCAAAAGGAAACATAGAGGAGAGAAACCTTACAAGTGTGATATGTGTGGTGTATGTTTTGCTCATAGTAGCAATCTAACACGTCACAAGAGAATACATACAGGAGAGAAACCTTGCAAGTGTGATATGTGTGGTGTAGGTTTTGCTGATAGTACCAAGCTAAAATGGCACAAGAGAAAACATACAGGAGAGATATCTTACCAGTGTGATATGTGTGGTGTAGGTTTTGCTGATGGTAGCAAGTTAAAATGTCACAAGAGAAAACATACAGGAGAGAAACCTTACAAGTGTGATATGTGTGGTGTAGGTTTTGCTAGTGGCAGCTCACTAAAACATCACAAGATCAAACATACAGGAGAGAAACCTTACAAGTGTGATATGTGTGGTGTAGGTTTTGCTAGTGGCAGCTCACTAAAACATCACAAGATCAAACATACAGGAGAGAAACCATACAAGTGTGATATGTGTGGTGAAGATTTTGATGAGAGTCGTAAACTAAAACATCACAAGATCAAACATACAGGAGAGAAACCTTACAAGTGTGATATGTGTGGTGTAGGTTTTGCTAGTGGCAGCTCACTAAAACATCACAAGATCAAACATACAGGAGAGAAACCTTACAAGTGTGATATGTGTGGTGTAGGTTTTCCTTATAGTAGCATGCTAAAATGTCACAAGAGAAGACATACAGGAGAGAAACCTTACAAGTGTGATATGTGTGGTGTAAGTTTTGCTGATAATAGCACACTAAAACGTCACAAGAGAACACATACAGGAGAGAAACCTTACAAGTGTGATATGTGTGGTGTAAATTTTGCTGATAGTAGCACACTAAAACATCACAAGAGAAGACATACAGCAGAGAGTTGTGTGATATGTGTGGTGTAGGTTTTGCTGATAATAGCACACTAAAAAGCTGAAAGCTTCAATTTTATGTGATTATTTGAAATGGGTACCAGGGTATTATCCTAGGAAGGTGAGGAATGTCGCTTCGCATCTGAGTTTCAATGCTTGAGGCTACACTAAACAGAAATATCCGAACATTTCTGGATAGGCGGCCGAGCACATATGGGTGTAAACTCAAAACATACAGGAGAGAAACCTTACAAGTGTGATATGTGTTGTGTAGGTTTTACTTATAGTGGCTCACTAAGGTTTCACAAGAGAAAACATACAGGAGAGAAACCTTACAAGTGTGATATGTGTGGTGTAGGTTTTCCTTATAGTAGCATGCTAAAATGTCACAAGAGAAGACATACTGGAGAGAAACCTTACAAGTGCGATATGTGTTGTGTAGGTTTTACTTATAGTGGCTCACTAAGATTTCACAAGAGCAAACATACAGGAGAGAAACCTTACGTATGTGATATTTGTGGTGATGGTTTATTCTGATGGTAACAGTCTAAAATATCACCAGCAAAGGCACACAGGAGAGAAACTTTACAGATGTGATATGTGTGGTGCAAGTTTTTTCTTCAAGAGCCATCTAGTAAGGCATATTAGAAAACATACAGAAAATAAACTTTACAGATGTGATATGTATGGTGCAAGTGTTATCTTAGAGTGCTATCTAATAAGGGATATTAGAAAACATACAGGAGAGAAACCTTACAAGTGTGATATGTGTGGTGTAGGTTTTGCTGATTGTAGCAAACTAAAATATCACAAAAGAAAATATACAGGAGAGAAACCTTACAAGTGTAATAAGTGTGGTGTAGGTTTTACTAAAGTTAGTACACTAAAACATCACAAGAGTAAACATACAGAAGAGAAACTTTACAAATATGACAAGTGTGATGCAAGTTTTACTCGCATAAACTTCATCCATACTAAGATGACCAATGACTCCACAAGACATCTCATCAAGGACACAATAGTAACTGATGGAATGTGTGTGGTGAAGTATTTGTTTATTGTAATGTGTTTGAAAAAAAATTAAAGTTGGCATAAAAAGCTTTATCTTGTGCTTAGTGAAGGACAGTTTTTGTGTCTTATTTGAAGTAACAAGAAAAAAACTATACAGATTTACAATTTGATTTTTTAAATTCTTGTATCAGAAGCAATTCTGAATATTTTAGTTTGCCTTGTTCATGCTACACCATCGCACACATATTTTAGACAGTGGCACACTTGTCTTGTTTATGCTACACCATCACGCACATATTTTATTTTAGACAGTGGCACACTTGTCTTGTCCATGCTACACCATCACACATATATTTTAGACACTGGCACACTTGTTTTGTTTATGCTACACCATCAGACACATATTTTAGACAGTGGCACACTTGTCTTGTCCATGCTGTTAGGCCAGGATCAACAATATTAAACCTTCTACAGCTATAGACTAGTTCATCAATACAACCTGTATCTTGTCCATGCTGTCAGGCCAGGATCAACAATATCAAACCTACTACTGCTATAGACTAGTTCATCAATACAACCTGTATCTTGTCCATGCTGACAGTGGCACACTTGTCTGCTAAAATGTAAGCTAAAATATTGGAGAGGAGAGTGAGATACATAACAGAACCTCAATTAAATAATAATCAATTTGGATTCAGAAAAGGCAAAAGCTGTACTGATGCTATATTCACATTGAGACAACTATGTGAAAAAGCAATAGAATATGACAGAAACCTAAATATAGTGTTTTTAGATCAGGAAAAAGCATTTGATCGTGCAGACAGAAACAAACTTTGGCAAACTTTAGAAACCTATGGAGTAGCGGGACAACTACTAGATAATATAATAGCATTATATAAAAACAGTCAAAGTGCCGTCAGAACATCGGAAGGTCTGTCAGAATGGTTTCAGATTACAACAGGAGTAAGACAAGGATGTGTCCTCTCACCACTCCTCTTCATCATATATATGGACAAAATAAATCAGGAAACAACCAACAATAAGGAAAAATCAAATAATAATATAGAGGTAGAAAACTCCAACATCAACGAACTACTCTTCGCAGATGACCAATGCCTAATATATGAGGATGAAAACCTGCTACAACAGCATTTAACATCTCTAGATAAAACCTGCACAAACTATAGTATGAAAATTAACACAGCAAAAACAGAGGCTATAAGAATAAGCGAATTAAGACACCCATTAAACATCAAGATCAAGGATAAAGAAATAAAACAAGTAGAGGAATTCAAGTATTTAGGCACAATGTTCACAGAAGATGGAAAACTAGACAGAGAAATTGACATGAGAATACAAAAAGCAAATGCTGTCACATACCAGCTTTCACCATTGCTAAGACATCCAAACATTTCTATGCCAGCTAAACAACAAATGATAAATAGCATCTTCATACCAACTTTGTGCTATGAAAGTCAAACATGGACCCTTTCTAAATCACATTTAAGAAAGATCAATACATGTGAGATGCGATGCTTGAGAAAAGTAACAAACAACACAAGAAGAGATAGAATACCAAATGAAACCATAAGAAAAATGGTAGGAACAAAACCCTGCTAAGAATATATAGAACAACAACAACTTAAATGGTTTGGCCACCTGGTCAAAATGAATCCGTACCAATCACCATCAAGGGCGTTCTTCTCGAGAATGCATGGAAAAAGCCTAGAGGACGACCCAGAAGAAGATGGATAGATGCAGTGACAGAGACATGTAACAACAAAGGAAAATCACTAATTCAGACAATTCGAGCAGCTCAAGAACGACAAATGATATAACCACGACACCTTTTAGGTATCAGTGAAAAGAGAAAAGAAGAAGATGGATAGATGCAGTGACAGAGACATGTAACAACAAAGGAAAATCACTAATTCAGACAATTCGAGCAGCACAAGAATGACAAATGATATAAATCACGACACCTTTTTGGTATAAGTGGAAAAGAGAAAAGAAGAAGAAAGAACATATCAGCTGTGAGCATGGATGTAAAGTAAAGAACATTGAAATGTTTTATTTATTTTTGTGTTAATTTTTTTAAATGTTGTGTAGTTGTTGTTTGACTTCCTGATGGTATCTATGTTTCTAACTTTCCAGTTGTTTTCTAAATGTGTAGGTAAGTTTGTAAACATGTAAGAAAGGTAAGAGAAGGAATGTGTAATGTAAAAACAGTAGGAGAGGATAAGTGAAATTGTGATAAATAATGAAAGAGTAGACTCACCTTGAGTGGCCATGGTCAAGGATACCAGGTGAGTGAGCTGAAGTCGCCCAGAGTTAAATGAACAAATAAGCATGGAGGTAGGTAGATTACAGTAGTTTTGTACTGAGAACCTGGATCACTCAAAGTAAGATTGGATAATACTCTGACTAGTCAAGCGAATCATGGACAGTAGACAAACAAATGAAAAGACGATTAGAGGCCACAGAGATGGGATTTCTCAGAAGAATGTTGAAAGTTCCCTGGACAGATAAAAAGACCAATGAGGAAGTTCTCAAAGAGGCCAACACAAAAAGGGAGCTCTTAAAAAACATCAGAAAGAGGCAATCAACATTTTTCGGGCACATCATGAGAAGAGGAAAGTTGGAATACTTGGTTACAACTGGCAAAATAAAAGGAAAGAGAGATCGCGGGCGACAAAGAGAGAAAATACTGGATAGCTTGGTGTCATGGCATGGAAAACAGTCAACAACAGAACTGATACGATGCACTGTGGATAGAAGATTGTGGAGGGACATGATCGCCTACGCCAACCGGCAGGGTACATGATGATGGTGATGATGAGTCAAGACAAGAGATAGTAAGAGATGAGAGCAACTGGATTATTGTCCAAGACCTAGCCTAGCTGTGATGATAGAATGGTACTCATGGATCAAGGAGAGGCTGTTTCCATCAGCTGTGGATAAAGAGTGTGTTGGAGACGTTGGTAGAACTATTTTATTTAGTAGATTTAGAATAAGTGTAGATATTTTATGCCAGTAACGGTACAAGACTTAAATTGACGTCTCATCACACTGGTTATGTGATTGGCTCCCTATTCAGAAGTGTTCTGAGTCTCCTGTCTAGTGTCACCTCAAGCATCATAAATTACTAGCAAAGCAACATTCCTCACCTTCCCAGAGTAATAACCCTGGTACTCATTTCTACAAGTGGCTGGGTCAATCATGAGGGTATCTTTTTTTTCCAACCACGAGCACAATTCACGCTGCTTCCTGAGGGAATCAAACACAGGTTATATGAATATCTGTAGATAGTGGAGTGGTTTTCCCAACTAGACTACCAAGGTCCCCAAATTTTATTTTGTGCTCAATATATTATAAACTATAGAGTTTTAAAAAAAACAGGGTGTTATGTAGGGTTGTTTGCTTTCACCAGATTTATGCATAGTGAGATTATTTTAAGATCCATAAGGGACATTCCTGGAATAACAATTGGTGGCCTTAATATAAGTAATATAATGTATGCTGATGATACAGTCTTAATCACTGAGAGTGAAAATGAGTTACAAGTAATGTTGGATATATTATAGTAAAGGTAAGCAAAAATGAACAACTCAGTCTCAATAGCAAAAAGACAGAAGTAATGGTAGCTACAAAAAAAAAAACATCACCGCACTGCATAATAAAGACAAATGGAAGTTGTTAACCCCCTACTGCCCATACCAGAACAGACTCCCTGGACAGAGGAATCAGGATTGTCAATACAAATACGGACAGAAGTGAAAGGAATACTTGACAAAGAGGAACAGAATAGTCTACAGCGAAAAACAATATCTCTCAGTTTCTGGGATGAAGAATACTTATAAGACCTATGTATTCGTGTGTACACAGATGGATCAGCACAGAATGCAGTAAAGAATGGGGGAACATGTGCATATATAGAGTACCCAAATAACACTAGGGATATGAATAAAATAGCAACAAGGAAATATTTTCACAATATAGATGCAGAAATCCAAGCAATAAAGTTAGCAATAGCAAAACTGCTGAACAGTAATCTTAGCCGTCAGCCTGTAGTGTTTTTGACAGATGCAAGATCAGTACTCCAGCCACTACAATAGACCTTATTGACCGAACTCTGCAAGCACCACAGGGTTGCCCTGCAGTAGATCCCATCTCACTGTGGATTATCATGAAATGAGAAAGTAGATCAATTGGCAAAGAAAGGTGCAACAGTCACACAACTAGATGCACCTGTTACATACCATCATAAGAAACAGATAATCAAATCAATCAGAGGACACACGCCCCAAATCAGGATGCCTTTCATAATATGAATAGATATGAACAAGTTATCATTATACACATCAGAACAGGACACTCTCGACTCCAAACAGTCGCATGTATACAAAATTCAAGATCGGCACCTCAACTACATGTACATGTGGATAAGCGCCCCAGACTGCTGAACACATACTTCAAGACTGCACTGAATATAGTAGACTGAGGAAAATTCATTGGCCCATAGATACAACACCAAAGACAAAACTATTTGGGCCATTGCAAGAATTACATAAGGCAGTAACATCTATGCAGGAAACGACATTGCAGATACAGACAATACTTCGGGTGAACGAAAGATTGATATATTGTAACAACTGTAAAAATCGAAGGACGAAGAGAGAGAGAGTTTAATGCAACAGGGGGGATCGATGTTTGGGAGTCATGACCCAGGCGGGCTCGCCTCCCTTAGAGTGGCACCTACACATGATCCGATTAAATCCTACTGCGAAGCTCTGTAAAGCGTTTCCTATTACCTACAGTATGTCCACACAGACTAATTATAATCCTGGATGGTCGACTATACTCTCTCTACCTTTTTTTTTTTTACCTGCGAAGCTCTGTAAAGCGTTTCCTATTACCTACAGTATGTCCACACAGACTAAGTATAATCCTGGATGGTCGACTATACTCTCTCTCTCTACCCTTTTTTTTTTAGCTCCCAGTGGAGCATAGGTCTTCAACAAACACTTTCCAAGTTCTGTTTTTTGCCATTCTTTTAAGATCATTCCATGTCTTCTCCGAGAATTCCTTGGTCTTCTCTTTGTTTTTTCCCGTGGGGATTCCAAAAAAGGGCATGTTGTGTAATACTCTCAGTTGGCTTCCGTAGTGTCTCCCATCCAGCGCCATCGTCTTCGATGTATCTCTTTATCCACTGGTGTTTGACTGGTACATTTCCATAATTCTATGTTAGTGATTTTGTCCTGCCATTTCCATCCTTTTATTCTGCATAAGCATCCATTAATGAAAGTCTGTATCTTCGTGATTGTCGATTTTGTTGTTCTCCATGTTTCACAGCCATATAATAGGAGCGCCTTAACATTTATTTGAACATTTTAATTTTTGTATTTAACCTGATTTCTGTGGATTTCCATGTTTCCAAGTGCAACGAAAGCTCCTCTTGATTTTGATATCCTTATTTTGGTATCATTTTCGGTTCCTCCTTTTTTTTTATCCATATTACTGCCCAGATATATGTAAGATTGCACATCTAATAGAGGTATTTCTCATAGTTTTATTTGATTATTGCCAACTGTATTAATTATCATAATGTTGGTTATGGAAAGCCCCGGTATCACTGCAAACGAATTAAAATCCATAATTACTCAACCGCCCGTGCCAGTGGAATCATCCGAATTACTAACTCATCTCCCAAACAAAGAAAGGTAGCTGTAGTCCCCATCATAGCAGTCTCAGCACACGCCAAAAGTCATAAAGCGAAAACGCACAGAAAGTGATCATCATTCATCGTAAACAATTGGAATATCGGAACATGATCAAAACGGATGAAACGCACAGCTCACGGTGTGCACAGAGCACTTAACTCAGTAGCTCCTGCAACTACTTGGACTTGGAATATGAGGAAACTGCAAGAAGGAACACTTTTCAGACATAGCCTTCAATGGTTCCTGCCGCCTATCCACCATATTGCCCGGAAGTTCACGTCCTCCTGAAAATGATGATCGTCATAGTATTTAAATGTATAGCGCTTGATGATGTTAGGACATCGTGTTTGACTCCAACTTCGAACATACAAATGACAGTTCGTCGTCAGATTATCCCCGTTGCACACCAAACAACAGATCGCAAGATTAGCGCATGGTCGGTCTTGGGACACACGATGAGCCATTATGATGACGTACCACGCACAAAATGGCGGCACCCATGGATTCATGATTACTCTAGTGAATGCAGTCTACAACGAACGAAACATGGTGCAAATTCCCCAAAGAGACAAAACCTCGGCTGACTTGACGGAGACCACCACATTAATGCGTTGGAAATTGTAAATAACTTGCGGCAAACAACTCCATCAACAGTCATTGAACAGCACTCAGTGTGACGTAAAACGCAGATCAACACTAGACGGTGGAAGGTCGCATTCACAACACTTGATTTGTCAAAACGAAGTTTTGCCATGCGTGCAACGCCAATTCATTGGTGTAGATATGATAAGTAGAACATTATCAGAATTTGAATGCAGAAAATTGCAACGGAAAGCCGAATATTGATCAGAAACCAAAGCAATTTCTGCAGCGATCGAGAGAAAGTGACTTAGTTCCGCCATCATGGAAACGGAAGTTTTATGTTGGTCTTATCTCTTTTAATCTTCAGTCCTAGCTGTTGTGATCTCTCATCAAGTATGATTTTCTATGAGTCATGTTTATCTCCATCTCTCTCTCTCTCTCTCTCTCTCTCTAAGATCAAGACTCAATCAGAGTAGGATTCCAGACTCTCTCATGAAGTCAGCTGTCTGTTTAAAAGATTCGAATGCCCCATATAGTTTCTCTTCCAGGAAGGTGGGTGTGGACCACATTGCTCTTCTCATGATGTTTATCATTGTTATTGTTTTATAATTATTACAGTTGATGACAATAACAATAAATATTTATCTTCGAGATAGGGCAATCCAGCGTGTTACATTTGAGTGTTGCAGTATCTGAAGTTTAGTGCCAGTGTGAAGAAGTGTGAAAGTTAGTGTAAGGAAAGGAATATAGAGATTAGCGGTACAAAGAAGTAATAGTAACAAATAACAATGTCAATCATTATCAGAATCACATCCCTCAACGATAATAAACCTAACAACAGACTCGACAAACACAAATAACCACACAAATAGATCACCATATATTATAGTCATATAAAATTATTGGCTTAACATTGGAGTTGAAAATGTTTATTGTTGTATTTAACCTAATTCCTTTGGATTTCCGGTTTTTTTTCTAATATCCACTCTTGCTTTTTGTATTCTTTGAGAAACCAAATGTTGACTAAACTCAAAATAGGAACTACCAGGCAATGCCACTTTACCCTGGATAACACGACAACACAACACGTTCTACAGGATTGCCCCCAGTACACAGGCCTGATGAGGACATTGTACCCCACACCCACCTTCCTGGAAGGGAAATTATGGGGCGACGGAATTGTTGAATCAGCCATGATCGCAGAAAAAGAAATATCCTTATTCTTGGTCTTTACTTGTTTATGTACTTTGCATCAATAATGCACATTTTTTTCCCTTGTAGTTTACTTTTGTTTTTACTTGACTTTTTTTTTTTTTTGCTGCATGTTACTTCTTGTTCTATCTGACTGTCTGTCTAAGCCGAAGACAGCACATATAACATAATTGATTATAATTAAATTTTTGGATACTTTGTCATTTCTCTTATTTTTGCACTAGTCTTGAACTCATTCCATAGTATACGAAGTATATTCTTCAGGCATTTGTTTTCAAATGCATCCAGTTTATTGTATATTTCTTTTGTTGTTTTTCAGCTCCCACGTGCATGAGTAAGGGGGGATAATACATATGATTTGAAAAACCCGAGCTTTGTTTTTGTGCTTAGCCATTTTGATTTCCATATTTTATCCAATGTTTTCTGAAAGTCATTGCTGCCTTTGCTATTCTAATTTCATGAGATTCTCTTTGGTAAAGTAGAGCCGCCTGATGTAGTACTGGCCACGTAACTCATACATGTTCTGAGGGAAAAAATATCAGCACTAAAACTATATTCCTCTAAATCATAAACTCCAACAGATTGGCTGGATGGATGATTCCAGCTGTTCCCTTCTCACTACATAGCCAACAAAACAAATGATGATTGTTTCTTCCTAATATTGGAAATTAGCTCTCTTTTTGCTTTCTCCTCTTTCAGAACGTTTTCATTGCTCTTCTTAGCTGGCCATGACATTCTCGACATTCTTATGTAAACTATATTTCTACAGCCTTCAGTGATGTTCTTGTCTGTTGTCATATTGTCCATGATTCACATCCATATGTTAAGACTGCCCTAAATAACATTTAAGAACGATTTTTCTTGTTTAAAAAAAAGCAGCTTTAAAAAAAAAATGGATTACACAGTATCTTTCTGATTTTTATTTTTTTTAAAGCTGCTTTTGCCTGAGCCATTCTGCATCTCACCTCTGTTGTACATCTACCATCTCACCTCGGTTGTACATCTACCATCTGAGGTTAACAGTACTCATTACGTTCATTTGAAAAGATGAAGAACTATAGAAAATTCCTTGACCCAGGAAATCAATATAATTGTGTTGCTGCTCTGTTTTGTTTAGCAGATCGGAGTGAACTATTGGCTCGGTATTTTCATTTGATATAATCAAAGGGAAAAGTGTGTACTCAAGATAAGACGACAAACCATCATCAAGTTATCATGACTTTTTGAAGGCAAGCACAAAAATGGTGCTACTGGAGAACAAATCTTCTGATATCGACCTGGGTATCGAGTCAGCTGAAATCATGGTTTGTATCTCCCAAAATAAGGGATTTAGAAGATATTGAACTTAAGGAATTGTGTGAATCTTTTGTACAAGGTTTTGATAAAGAAACATCTGTAGAATCTATTTATTATCTTCATTTTGTGTAGCATCCTTATTAAAGAAAATGAAAAACGTCTTATGCAACAAGTGTATGTCAATAGAAGTGAGTAAGAGAATTGATCGGTGCTTATAGAGCCAATTCTGACCTATGGAAGCGAATCATGTACAGTAGACAAACAGATGATTAGATGCCACATATATTAGATTTCTCAGAAGAATGTTGAAAGTTCACTGGACAGCTAAAAAGACCAACGTGGAAATTCTCAAAGAAGCCAACACAAAAAGGGAGTTTCTAAAAAATATCAGAAAGAAACAATCAACATTGTTCGAGCACTTCATGTGTAGAGGAAAGTTGGAATACTTGGTTACAACTGGCAAAATACAGGGAGAGAGATCGCGGACGACAAAGAGCGAAGATACTTGATAGCTTGGTGTCATGGCATGGAAAACTGTCAACAACAGGATTGCTACGATGCAATGTGGATAGAAGATTGTGGAAGGACATGATCGCCTACGCCAACCGGTATGGCACACGTTGATGATGACCATAGATCGCGATATTTCACTTATTGTGTCGTGATGGTATGTGCTGTCATGAGTTCTCTTGTCCATCTCTAGATATTGTCTGTCCACTGTGACCTGTGTCTATCTCTACTTCGTGTACCTAGCATATTCCCCTGCAAGATGACTTCTAGTGCGTTATTGTCTCTTTGTGTCTCACAGTTTTTTTGTCTTCATTGAATTGTGGGGGAATGTGTTCTAGGGGTGAGGTGTTGACCTCTGGGTAATAACATCCCGCTGGAGTGCGACCTACCCCAATCCCTGATTGTTTATTATATGCATGGACTATGTATGTAGGTTAGCCAACCAATCGGTGGCAAAGAAGATCATCAAGCTTATATTTGCAGACGATCAGGCACTAATGTAGCAGTGATTATAAGGTGTATGACAAATGGGGAGTGGGTAGAGTAGAGATCAAAGCATAGTGAGAAGAAATAACTAAAATAGAACATCGAGTCCTACGGGAAAAGTGAGTAGCAATCAGGAGGAAAGGAAATTAGTAAAAACGTTAAGTTAGAGGTCAGTCTAAAGTAGACATTTACGAAATGCGGACGGTTTTTGGAACCGAGACCGTGGTTGTAAGCATGTTATGGACACAAACAGTGTGGTAGTGTTTTTTGAGTTATTGTCTGACAGTGGAGCTGAACGGACCGTGCAGATGGATCAATGTTAAGTACCGTTGCGTTACAATTATAGAGATAAACAGTTGTAGTTGTGAGCTGATAAGCAAAGGACAGTTTATGTGATCGTGAGTGAGACAGTTCTATAGCTTGTTTCATAACTCGTGCCCAACTTTTAAAATCAATAGCTTTTTAACCGCGTGTTGTAAGTTGTAAAAGTAGATATTTTAAGTTTTGTTGTAATTGTTATTCAATGTTATTAATGTGTTACACTGGCGGGAAGGTAAAAATACGAATGAGGGCGGAACGCTAGGAGAGGGAAAGAGAGCGGAGGGAGGGTAGAATGGTAAGAGAGAAGTCTAGTAGGGACTAGAAGAGAGAGAGAGAGCGCGCGATAGACAGAAGCCTTTGAGAAGGAAGGTGAGATGATAGGTATAAATGGCGAGAATAATTAAGTGTTACAATAGGAGGGAGACTAAAAATACGAGGGAGGGCGGAACGATGCGGGAGCGGTAGCGGGAGGGTGGACTGAGAGGTTAGTCGAGACAGAGAGAGAGAATGAAGGTGAGATGATAGGCATAAATGGAGAGAACGAATAAGTGTTACAATGGAGGAAAATCTAGGCGGGAATAAGAGAGAGAGAGAGAGAAGAGTGAGAAACATAGGGGAGCTAAGGAGAGCTAATGGGTTTAAATGGAGAGAATGAGTAAGTGTTACAATGGAGGGAATTCTATGACGGAAGCTAAAAATACGATGGAGGGCGGAATGTTAGGGGGGGAAGATGGAATGGTAGGAGAGACGTCTAGGCGTGAGAGAGAAGTCTGTCATAAATGGCGAGAATAATTAAGTGTTACAAATGGGCGGGACACTAAAAATATGAGGGAGGGTGGAACGATGCGGGACAGGCAAAGGGAGAGGAGGGATGGGGGACTGATAGGTTAGAAGTCTAAGAGAGGATAGGTGAGAAAGAGAGAGAGAGAGAGAAGGATGGTGAGATGATAGGCATAAATGGAGAGAATGAGTAAGAGTTACAATGGAGGGAAGTCTATGAAGGAAGCTAAAACACGGTCACACATTACGGGCACCTAGATAACAAGGTCACCTGGCCGTCTTAACAGCATTGATGTTGTATAATCTACTAAAATATTACTATCGATCCCGTACATCAAGAACTCCAAAGTCAGCACACACCAGACATAAACAGGTCACTTCCGGGGTCACCACCACGAGAGGTCAACATCCCGGCACGAGTGGTCATGGTTAACTCCCCCTGCGCCTCGAGTACATTAGGCGTAAAATACACCTACTATATATCTTTGTTAATTTACGGCCAAATAATAACAAAGCCTTCCTGATATACTACTGACAATGTATGTAATTGTGAGCGAGATAGCTCTCACTTCCTTAATGTTCAGTAGACTGGTGTTACCAGTATACACGCCACAGATTAGTGGTGCAACTCATAAACCACGGACAAATTAGACAATGTATGTAATAGTGAGCGAGATAGCTCTCGCTTCCTTAATGTTCAGTAGACTGGTGTTACCAGTATACACGCCACAGATTAGTGGTGCAACTCATAAACCACGGACAAATTAGACAATGTATGTAATAGTGAGCGAGATAGCTCTCGCGTCCTTAATGTTCAGTAGATTGGTGTTACCAGTATAGACGCCACCGATTAGTGGTGCAACTCATAAACCACGAACAAATTAGACAATGTATGTAATAGTGAGCGAGATAGCTCTCGCTTCCTTAATGTTCAGTAGACTTGTGTTACCAGTATAGACGCCACAGATTAGTGGTGCAACTCATAAACCACGGACAAATTAGACAATGTATGTGATAGTGAGCGAGATAGCTCTCGCTTCCTTAATGTTCAGTAAACGTGTTACCAGTATAGACGCAACAGATTTAATGGTGAAACTTATAAATCAAGGACAATTTATATGGTTGTGGGTGTTAAACTATATGGGCTACTGCAAGAATGACAAAAGACAGTAACATTTATACAGGAAACGACATTGCAAATATAGACAATACTTCGGGCGAACGAAAGATAGATAGATATGGTTGTGAGTGGAAATAGCCCGACCACCTGAAGGGGTCACATTGACAGTCGCGTAGGAAAATGAGGCGAGTGTATGTATTGCGCCTCATAATTACAGTTATGCGAGAAGTACAGCTGAAAAACATATTGTTGTGGATGTGCCCAATGTTATGCAAGGTAAATCTTCACAAATAAACCTTGATTGTGTGTTGTTAATTGGCGTTCAATTGACTATTTATTCAATGCAATCAGTATATGTCTGTGCCTAACGAAGAACGGAAGCTGGGTGGGCCACCAATCATGGGC
The DNA here is from genome assembly GCA_032433765.1 of Megaustenia siamemsis. Taxonomy (NCBI): domain Eukaryota; kingdom Metazoa; phylum Mollusca; class Gastropoda; order Stylommatophora; family Ariophantidae; genus Megaustenia; species Megaustenia siamemsis. The sequence continues at coordinate 16,696,215 of JAVIAB010000159.1, forward strand.
CTGTCTAAGTCGGGACGAGCTTAGCAACCAAACAGCGCGAAGTACCTTATTATATGATCACGACAGACGGACAAGTGTGTGTCCTGGCTATGGATGAGTCCAACATAAGGCAAGCAGAAGGCAGATAAGCGGCTACAGAATTCCGAGTCCAGTCCAGCACACTCAGTCCAGGGCTGATGCGGCGACAGGACGAGCTGTCCAATGCAAGACGCCTCCAGGCAATCTGCGTGCCTGCAACGCAACACAAGGCGTTGAGGTCAAACGCCAAATCGTTCCAATAGCGTGAGTAGTATACAATGTCAATTAGGATGCGTAATTATGCCGCCAGCGGCAGAATATTCCTTATATAAATAGTCTACCGGCAGATTGTTTCTGCCGCCAGGAATATTCCTTATATAAATAGTCTACCGGCAGATTTGTTTTTTCTTATATGAAAGTCTACCCGCCCATTTTTGTTCCGGTCGTGGTGACCTCTCGTGGCGGCGTCGGGTGACCTCCCGTTGACCTCTCGGGTGAGCGCTCGTGGTGTTGAGGTGACCTCCCGCTGCGTTGGTGAAGGGGTGGTGGTGGTATCATAAATCTATTATATTCTTTGTAGTTTAAATGGTTCCGTAACTTTCATAAATCTATTCTTTCTTTATACTCTCATTCAATAAAAACAGTGACAAGTTTATTTATTGTTTTTAAAAAAACTTCCTTTAGAATTAAAGGTAACAGCTTAGGCCGTTACACACGCTACACGCCAAATGCGAAACACCGCGTTAATTAAGCAAGATCAAAGAGTTCACGGTAGACGTGACGCGACGACGCGCAGTAAGGTGCCGCAAGATCAAAGAGTTCACGGTAGACGCGAGGCGATCTCGCGCAGCGAGGGGGCCGCGTTTAACGTTAAGCGCGATCAAAGAATCCGCCTCCCGTATGAACATCAAAGAATCCGCCTCCCGTGGTGAAATATCCGTCGCCGGTAAGTGTTCATCAGGAGTGTCATTTAACAGGGGAATTTTACGATACCGATGTTTTAATGTGAGACGTTGGGGGGGGGGGGGGTAATTAATATCTTTGCGCCGTTTCGTGTTCAAAGACCGTGTTTCGCTGTGAAAAGTTTTGATTGAATGTTTGAGTGCCAGACTGGCCAGGGCTACGTTAATGACTTTTTTATCATCTGAAGATTAGAATACCACTTATCATGGGAATTTTAGTGGGTGGTTGTTTTAATGTGGGATGTTTAGGGGGAAATTTGGCTGTACAAGTAAATTTTCTTTACAAACCGTAAGTAGAACCTTATTTCATAGATTCTATACTGTCATTTATTTTAATTTAACAAAAATAATTTAAAATTAAATAAATTAAAACAACTCAAATAAAAATCAAACAAATATGCTCTTTTTATAATGTTTATTTTCACAATGAAACATAAATTTATTTCAATACATCAACGTGGACAACACATGTTACACATTCAAATGTTTATAATTGAACAATGATGATTTCAATAGTACAAATATGAATTCAAATCATCTGAAAAAAGTACACAAATAACAACATAGTCATGTATAAGTAATAAAAATGTCACTCACGAATCTTAGATTTTGGAGTTCTATATCTTTAGCACTTCAATGAATAACAGACAACAGTAATGGTGAACCTTACAGATAAGAAAACTTAGTTCCAAACCCCAAAATTTCGTCTCATAACTAAAAAGTTGAAGTCAAAACATTAAAAAATCTAGGTCCAAAGTCAAAATAGTTAGACACGGTAGGGCAAAAGGGCATATTCTTTCCAACCAATACTCCCTATTCTTCCACACATCTGCATCTCGAAGCCTTCGAATTTATATTCAATGTTTGGCTACTGACTATATTTTGCGCCGATTGCTCAGAGTCGATTCTATATTCAACCACTGAACTCTCTGTCGATGTAGTAGACACTTATGTCATGTCATTGTACCAGTCATTTCGTTGTAATGGTCATCTCGTTGTAACAGACACGTATGTCATGTCGTTGTAACAGACACGTATGTCATGTCGTTTTATCAGAGACGTATGGTATGTCGTTGTAATAGCCATGTCGTTGTATCAGTCATGTCGATGTAGTAGACACGTATGTCATGTCATTGTAACAGTCATGTCAATGTAACAGTCATTTCGTTGTAATAGTCATCTCGTTGTAACAGACACGTATGTCATGTCGTTTTATCAGAGACGTATGGTATGTCGTGATGGATGAATGTAGGTTGTCGACTGTGCCATGATGGATGCTGTAGATTGTCGACTGTGCCATGATGGATGCTGTAGATTGTCGACTGTGCCATGATGGCTGATGTAGGTTGTCGACTGCGCCATGATGGATGCTGTAGATTGTCGACTGTGCCATGATGGCTGATGTAGGTTGTCGACTGCGCCATGATGGATGATGTAGGTTGTCGACTGCGCCATGATGGATGAATGTAGATTGTCGACTGCGCCATGATGGAAGCTGTAGGTTGTCGACTGCGCCATGATGGATGCTGTAGGTTGTCGACTGTGCCATGATGGATGCTGTAGGTTGTCGACTGTGCCGTGATGCTTGTATGTAGGTTGTCGACTGTGCCATGATGGATGATGTAGGTTGTCGACTGCGCCATGATGGATGCTGTAGGTTGTCGACTGTGCCATGATGGAGGCTGTAGGTTGTCGACTGTGCCGTGATGGATGCTGTAGGTTGTCGACTGCGCCATGATGGATGAATGTAGATTGTCGACTGCGCCAGGATGGATGAATGTAGATTGTCGACTGCGCCATGATACTTGTATGTAGGTTGTCTAGTGTCGCATGATGGTTATATGTATGTTGTCTAATGTATCGGGATGGATATGGATGAATGTAGGTTTTCTAGTGTGTCGGGATGGCTGAATGTAGTTTCTGTCTAGTGTGTCGTGATGAGTGTATGTAGATTGTCTAGTGTGCCATGATGGTTGTATGTAATTGTCGAGTATGCTCCAACAAACCGCCGTGTCATTTAAACTTCTTTGAACACAATGGACACGGATGTTCACCAGAAGAAACCTCATTATGAGAAACCATCTGGAGAAAATCCAATAACCCTTTCGTCAATCGTATTTAACATACCTAGTTTAACTTCATCAAACATCAAGCTCAACAATACTTAGCATGCCTACTTTAAAAACATCGATACAATTGAATAACCTTTCATCGATAAGCCTTAACATACTTTAAGAGAAAATATTCCAACTTACAGTGTAAAATAGAATCTCAATCCGTTAGAATGAATAGTAACTTTCCTTGAAACAACCAAACTTATAACACGAAAGCGCTGAAGGGTCTTGTTTAAATATAGCCTGGTAACAAATGAATACATTATCCAATCAGCGAGTGATTATGCCAACATCGACTGATATCTGGATTAACCAATTAGAGAAGAGCATTAACATTGGAGGCGGAGCAAAGTTATGACTGACATCTGTATTATAACCATTCAGAAAAGAGCATTAACATGGGAGGCGGAGCAAAGAAATGGCTGACATCTGTATTATAACCAGTCAGAAAAGAGCATTACTATGAACGGCAGAGTGATTAACCAATCATAGAAGAGCGTAACTTTGAAAACGGTTCCAGTTCCATCTTAAGGTAAATCAATTGGTCGGGTTCTCAGCGAGGATCGTGGGCGTTTCTGGTCCATAGAATGTGTTTGGATAAACTTATGAAGGAGTTTATGTTCCTGGGGGTTGATATTATTCACACATATGATAAGGCGTGTAAGAAACATTCCAAGTTTTATAAAGCGATGGCTAACCTAGTATATACATGATCGGAGAGAAATGAGCTGTTATTTACTGGAATAATTCAGAGAGTCGGTGGTCATGATATCTACGCCATGTTTGTAACCATCGTTATCGAAATACTTTCAGATCGAATTCGCAATTTCGGTCGTCTTGTTGTTCTATATACCCTCGCCTATCGATTAGTTAAGAATCATGTTAAAGACATGTTCGACTCTGATTCCGACATTTGTACTTTAGAAACGGACTTTGGTACTTGGACCGGTGGTATCATCGGAAGAGAATTTGGAGAGTGGTTACTAAAAGAAGGTAGTTTGGAAAATTTTCTAGACCTCTCTAACGAAGAAGCTACAACACTGTGGACTCTACTTCACAACAGCCTTTGGTCTTTAAGAGCTTTACCTAGAAATGTTTATCTGTGAGTTTATATATTTTCCCTAATAAAAGTTTGGTAACCCCCACAGCATTTGTTACTGCCTTACAATATTGTTTACCAGGTCACGACACCCTCTCGCACAGAGGCTGAGGGTTGTCCTGTAGTAGGCCTGCGATTGTAATAAGAATGGTTTGCTCCAGCTTTGAAATCTGAAATTTTTACAAAAAGAGATGGTGTTACTCAGTTCCCCTATAATGATGGGGATGTTGAGTTACTAAAAATAGATTCTGATCTCTGATGCAATACCTGATTAGTTACTAAAAATAGAATGTGACCTATGATCCAATAACAGAATACTCATTGTACTGGTGACCAATTGAGACTGTATGTACTCATTCACCCAATACTCTCACATCAACATGGAAAAGTAAACTCCCAGTCATAGAAAAGTATGTTGTCACGATAGGTGTGTCAATAACAAGGAACAAAATCATTAAAGACATCCTAATTAAGTTGTGAAATTTTGGTGGTTGAGAGATAAATCTGAATATAAGCACATCAAACTATAAGAACAAGGAAACAATCGTATATTACATACACTTAGAGCCAGTGTTAAGTTAACACGTATTTAGTTAAAATAGAAGGTTATAAATTGAGTAGAGGTAAACTTATACCTTATGGCTCATCTACTTTTTCGAATAAACTCATTAAAATTAAAATAAGTCAAATAAAAAAAAACAAACAAATATGATCTTTTTATAATGTTTATTTTCACAATAAAACTGGACAACCCATGTTACACATTCAAATGTTTATAATTGAACAACGATGCTTTAAATAGTGCAAATATGGATACAAATCAGCTAAAAAAGTACACATATAACAACATAGTCATGTGTTTAATGCTTAAATTACAAGTTTACGTGGTCTCCCACGTGGTTTTTTAAATTCACAAGGATCGCAAAATTTAACACAATTTTGTTTATTGTTCTTAATAGCATAAGATCCATCAGTTATATTAGTGATCGAACGGGGATCAATTCGTTTGTGAGCTGTGTCTCTGAGAACAGTCGAAAGGTTACTCTGTTGATACTGGAAGTCGTCATAAACGGGAGGAGCAGCGAACGACCAGTCACCCTCATTGGCTGTTTGTACTCTGTCACACTCTGAGCGAAATGTAGATGTTCCATCAGTGGTTGCTTGCATACTGTCACATTCATTGGCCGTTTGTTCTCGGGCATAGTCTGAGCGAAATGTAGAAGCTCCATCAGTGGTTGCTTGCATACTGTCACATTCAGCTGAGAGACTCGTAGACGCGTCACCTGTGGCTACTTGTAGTCTGTCACACTCTGAGAGAATCGTAGACTTCAGACCCACTAAAGTCTCACATTCAGGCTGTGTTAGTGTTATACCGTAACGTGTTGGGAATTTCAACTCCGTTTTGCCATCGTATTTTCTAAGATGAATTAAAGTCTTTGCTCGATATCTCGAAACTGAGACAGCCTTCAAACCATTCTTTTGTAGAGGCTTTACATACTCGCCATTACGAGATGCATAGAAAAAAGCACCATCACAGTCAACATTTGCCTCGGAATCACACATATCCACTCTAACGGACTCCATTCTAAAAAAACACACGACTTGGTAGCAGGGCTCTGACTTTCTGTATGTAGCAGCACTGAGAACGGCTGCCCTTTATACCCTGTAACAAGGGGGCGTGGTCAGTCTATTTATAGTAACCAATGGAATATGTTCTATTTATAGTAACTGATGCAATACATCATTGGACGTGATGAGACATGTTCAGAGAGCGGCCATCTTTGATGAATCATGGGAAGTTTGTCCCACGAGGCCGATGTATCCATGGAGTCATCAAAACAAATGACGAGCCAGAGGGCGGGGCCTATACTGACAAGTTGGAGACAAACTCGAGTATAGCATGTTATGTTCATTAGAGGGAAGTGTTCTTGTGAACACAGGATTGGGCTTGGCAAGTAAAATATCAACTAAACTTTAGTTTCTATTACTTATGAAATACTTTTTAGAATCTTGGCTCTGTGATCAATAGCTAGAATGGGGGAAATAATTTTGCCACATTCTTGTATACGGTTTATGAAGCGCTCCTTGTCTATAGAAAACTGCTGCCAAGAATAATTGGGTTCGTCATTTTCATCATCGTGGATTGTTAAAACAATCGTTTCTTCACAAAAATGAACCTAGAAGAAACGAGACACTTTAGGTTTAAAAGCCAGCAAAAACTTCTAAATTAAAAACACTTTATAATAAAATATCTCTGCACAACTCTGTAGCTGATGTCATTTCTCTTTGTTTCCCTCTGTCTTTTCACCCCTCACGTTTTCAAGTTGGTACAAGTTATTACAGCGGTTCTCATTACAAGTCTCAACATCCAAGTATTGGATATCTCTTTCGCTTCTCACCTAGTAACCTATTGTCCATGAGTCTCTTGGGTAAGTTAAACCTGCTTCTACGTAAAATTTACTCTACTCCACCTCCAGAGGATAACACTTCAAAGGATTTACCAGTATTAATATTATTCCACTTGTCGTTTTCTTTGATGTTACAGTTACTTCTTTATGATATTAACGATGAGTCCTTTATTTTTTCGGTTTCCTTTACTATAACGTCAATCATTACTAGCAACTAGTTTCAAAATTTTCATTACATGTGGAAATTTACTATTTAGCATCATCAATAAAGATAATGTCTCTACTAGTTGTGTAATAACCCAGTAATAAAGATAACGAAGGAGAAACAGAGAATATCAAAATCAAAAGGTAAACTCGACTCCAAAGCAATTACTTACCTTGGTAGCTCTATCGTTTAGTGTATCACCTTGCTGGCTGCAAGCGTATTGTTCGTTCCACGTTGCGTTAATTTGTTCAAAATAAATATCATGGTCAAAGATTTGTATATCTCTATTATCAGTCGAGGAGTGGTTGTTAATTATTTCAGTTGGAATCTCCAGTCTTCCAGCTCCCTGATTTTGAGAGCGGGTGATGTAGGTGTCAGAGGTTTCACTAGAGTTTGAAAACCTTTCATGTATATTTGTCTTTTTGGAAATTGAGTCTAAAGTTAAACCATTATTAAAATTACCATTAGACCATATTGTCTTGGTTTGCGTGCTCATTGACAAATCAATATCTTCATCACTGTCTTCCTCTTCTGAACTTGAGTTTATTCGAAAAAGTAGATGAGCCATAAGGTATAAGTTTACCTCTACTCAATTTATAACCTTCTATTTTAACTAAATACGTGTTAACTTAACACTGGCTCTAAGTGTATGTAATATACGATTGTTTCCTTGTTCTTATAGTTTGATGTGCTTATATTCAGATTTATCTCTCAACCACCAAAATTTCACAACTTAATTAGGATGTCTTTAATGATTTTTGTTCCTTGTTATTGACACACCTATCGTGACAACATACTTTTCTATGACTGGAAGTTTACTTTTCCATGTTGATGTGAGAGTATTGGGTGAATGAGTACATACAGTCTCAATTGGTCACCAGTACAATGAGTATTCTGTTATTGGATCATAGGTCACATTCTATTTTTAGTAACTAATCAGGTATTGCTTCAGAGATCAGAATCTATTTTTAGTAACTCAACATCCCCATCATTATAGGGGAACTGAGTAACACCATCTCTTTTTGTAAAAATTTCAGATTTCAAAGCTGGAGCAAACCATTCTTATTACAATCGCAGGCCTACTACAGGACAACCCTCAGCCTCTGTGCGAGAGGGTGTCGTGACCTGGTAAACAATATTGTAAGGCAGTAACAAATGCTGTGGGGGTTACCAAACTTTTATTAGGGAAAATATATAAACTCACAGATAAACATTTCTAGGTAAAGCTCTTAAAGACCAAAGGCTGTTGTGAAGTAGAGTCCACAGTGTTGTAGCTTCTTCGTTAGAGAGGTCTAGAAAATTTTCCAAACTACCTTCTTTTAGTAACCACTCTCCAAATTCTCTTCCGATGATACCACCGGTCCAAGTATCAAAGTCCGTTTCTAAAGTACAAATGTCGGAATCAGAGTCGAACATGTCTTTAACATGATTCTTAACTAATCGATAGGCGAGGGTATATAGAACAACAAGACGACCGAAATTGCGAATTCGATCTGAAAGTATTTCGATAACGATGGTTACAAACATGGCGTAGATATCATGACCACCGACTCTCTGAATTATTCCAGTAAATAACAGCTCATTTCTCTCCGATCATGTATATACTAGGTTAGCCATCGCTTTATAAAACTTGGAATGTTTCTTACACGCCTTATCATATGTGTGAATAATATCAACCCCCAGGAACATAAACTCCTTCATAAGTTTATCCAAACACATTCTATGGACCAGAAACGCCCACGATCCTCGCTGAGAACCCGACCAATTGATTTACCTTAAGATGGAACTGGAACCGTTTTCAAAGTTACGCTCTTCTATGATTGGTTAATCACTCTGCCGTTCATAGTAATGCTCTTTTCTGACTGGTTATAATACAGATGTCAGCCATTTCTTTGCTCCGCCTCCCATGTTAATGCTCTTTTCTGAATGGTTATAATACAGATGTCAGTCATAACTTTGCTCCGCCTCCAATGTTAATGCTCTTCTCTAATTGGTTAATCCAGATATCAGTCGATGTTGGCATAATCACTCGCTGATTGGATAATGTATTCATTTGTTACCAGGCTATATTTAAACAAGACCCTTCAGCGCTTTCGTGTTATAAGTTTGGTTGTTTCAAGGAAAGTTACTATTCATTCTAACGGATTGAGATTCTATTTTACCTACATACAAGCATCATGGCGCAGTCGACAATCTACATTCATCCATCCTGGCGCAGTCGACAATCTACATTCATCCATCATGGCGCAGTCGACAACCTACAGCATCCATCACGGCACAGTCGACAACCTACAGCCTCCATCATGGCACAGTCGACAACCTACAGCATCCATCATGGCGCAGTCGACAACCTACATCATCTATCATGGCACAGTCGACAACCTACATACAAGCATCACGGCACAGTCGACAACCTACAGCATCCATCATGGCACAGTCGACAACCTACAGCATCCATCATGGCGCAGTCGACAACCTACAGCTTCCATCATGGCGCAGTCGACAATCTACATTCATCCATCATGGCGCAGTCGACAACCTACATCATCCATCATGGCGCAGTCGACAACCTACATCAGCCATCATGGCACAGTCGACAATCTACAGCATCCATCATGGCGCAGTCGACAACCTACATCAGCCATCATGGCACAGTCGACAATCTACAGCATCCATCATGGCACAGTCGACAATCTACAGCATCCATCATGGCACAGTCGACAACCTACATTCATCCATCACGACATACCATACGTCTCTGATAAAACGACATGACATACGTGTCTGTTACAACGAGATGACTATTACAACGAAATGACTGTTACATTGACATGACTGTTACAATGACATGACATACGTGTCTACTACATCGACATGACTGATACAACGACATGGCTATTACAACGACATACCATACGTCTCTGATAAAACGACATGACATACGTGTCTGTTACAACGACATGACATACGTGTCTGTTACAACGAGATGACCATTACAACGAAATGACTGGTACAATGACATGACATAAGTGTCTACTACATCGACAGAGAGTTCAGTGGTTGAATATAGAATCGACTCTGAGCAATCGGCGCAAAATATAGTCAGTAGCCAAACATTGAATATAAATTCGAAGGCTTCGAGATGCAGATGTGTGGAAGAATAGGGAGTATTGGTTGGAAAGAATATGCCCTTTTGCCCTACCGTGTCTAACTATTTTGACTTTGGACCTAGATTTTTTAATGTTTTGACTTCAACTTTTTAGTTATGAGACGAAATTTTGGGGTTTGGAACTAAGTTTTCTTATCTGTAAGGTTCACCATTACTGTTGTCTGTTATTCATTGAAGTGCTAAAGATATAGAACTCCAAAATCTAAGATTCGTGAGTGACATTTTTATTACTTATACATGACTATGTTGTTATTTGTGTACTTTTTTCAGATGATTTGAATTCATATTTGTACTATTGAAATCATCATTGTTCAATTATAAACATTTGAATGTGTAACATGTGTTGTCCACGTTGATGTATTGAAATAAATTTATGTTTCATTGTGAAAATAAACATTATAAAAAGAGCATATTTGTTTGATTTTTATTTGAGTTGTTTTAATTTATTTAATTTTAAATTATTTTTGTTAAATTAAAATAAATGACAGTATAGAATCTATGAAATAAGGTTCTACTACGGTTTGTAAAGAAAATTTACTTGTACAGCCAAATTTCCCCCTAAACATCCCACATTAAAACAACCACCCACTAAAATTCCCCTGATAAGTGGTATTCTAATCTTCAGATGATAAAAAAGTCATTAACGTAGCCCTGGCCAGTCTGGCACTCAAACATTCAATCAAAACTTTTCACAGCGAAACACGGTCTTTGAACACGAAACGGCGCAAAGATATTAATTACCCCCCCCCCCCCCCCCAAACGTCTCACATTAAAACATCGGTATCGTAAAATTCCCCTGTTAAATGACACTCCTGATGAACACTTACCGGCGACGGATATTTCACCACGGGAGGCGGATTCTTTGATGTTCATACGGGAGGCGGATTCTTTGATCGCGCTTAACGTTAAACGCGGCCCCCTCGCTGCGCGAGATCGCCTCGCGTCTACCGTGAACTCTTTGATCTTGCGGCACCTTACTGCGCGTCGTCGCGTCACGTCTACCGTGAACTCTTTGATCTTGCTTAATTAACGCGGTGTTTCGCATTTGGCGTGTAGCGTGTGCAACGGCCTAAGCTGTTACCTTTAATTCTAAAGGAAGTTTTTTTAAAAACAATAAATAAACTTGTCACTGTTTTTATTGAATGAGAGTATAAAGAAAGAATAGATTTATGAAAGTTACGGAACCATTTAAACTACAAAGAATATAATAGATTTATGATACCACCACCACCCCTTCACCAACGCAGCGGGAGGTCACCTCAACACCACGAGCGCTCACCCGAGAGGTCAACGGGAGGTCACCCGACGCCGCCACGAGAGGTCACCACGACCGGAACAAAAATGGGCGGGTAGACTTTCATATAAGAAAAAACAAATCTGCCGGTAGACTATTTATATAAGGAATATTCCTGGCGGCAGAAAAAATCTGCCGGTAGACTATTTATATAAGGAATATTCCTGGCGGCAGAAAAAATCTGCCGGTAGACTATTTATATAAGGAATATTCTGCCGCTGGCGGCAGATTTACGCATCCTAATTGACATTGTATACTACTAGCGTGTTCAAGCTGTCATAAGAGTTCTGTTATAAAGGTTCAATTTTATTATATTTAAGAGTTTGTTGTGCTATACTAATACATGAGAAAATAGAAGACCTACTTCTTCTTTCTTATTTTCTCTTTTCCACTGATACCAAAAAGGTGTCGTGATTTATATCATTTGTCGTTCTTGAGCTGCTCGAACAGTCTGAACTAGTGATTTTCCTTTGTTGTTACATGTCTCTGTCACTGCATCTATCCATCTTCTTCTGGGTCTTCCTCTTGGTCTTTTTCCATGCATTCTTGAGAAGAACGCCCTTGATGGTGATTGGTACGGACTCATTCTGACCAGGTGGCCAAACCATTTAAGTTGTTGTTGTTCTATATATTCTTGGCAGGGTTTTGTTCCTACTATTTTTCTTATGGTTTCGTTTGGTATTATATCTCTTCTTGTGTTCTTTGTTACTTTTCTCAAGCATCGCATCTCACATGTATTGATCTTTCTTAAATGTGATTTAGAAAGGGTCCATGTTTAACTTTCATAGCACAATGTTGGTATGAAGATGCTATTTATAATTTGTTAGAATAATAGAAGACCTACAAGAACATTTAAATAAACTCAACAGCATGGGCACAAACTACAAAAAAGAAAATCAACAAAACAGAGATCATGAATATTGCAAAAGAGTAAAACATAAAAGCAACATAACTATAGACGGCAGGCAACTAAAACAAGTAAAGGAAATTTAAATATCTAGGAAGTCTAGTGACAAACGACAATTTATAAACAGCAGAAAAAGACTCAAGATGCAACAAAGCCTGTCAAATCATTGGACAACTATCACCGCTATTATACAGTCGAACCTGGTCTTAGGACCACCTGTTTAAAGCGTTTCCCTGGTTATAGGACCGGGTCTACAATTTCCCCGAGTTTTTTACTATATGCTAACACTGATTACGGCGCTCACCGTATGACGCGACCAGAGACCAGGCTAATTAACCGCCGCCAATGTTATTTATCCCGTTTACGACGACCAGCCAGTCCTTCGTCTCGCTGGGAGCTATAAACGATAGACACAGGTGTCTACAGGTGTTAATGTTTTCCCGTATTTAGTGAGTCCCAGATTACAGTGGGACGTGTTACGTTTATCAGTCAATACTAGTGCAGACACAGATCTATGATTCGTGAAGTGACATCACTTCGCGGTTCCGTCTAGACCAGAGTAGACCATTGCGTGGCCCGTATAAATTACAGGAATTAACTAAAGAATTAGTCATTGCCCGCTTAGAGTGTATTCATTCAGTGTAATTATTTTGTGGATTTTAAAAGTGTTACACACAATATAGGAAATGGCCAGTGTCAAAAGTGTAAAACCAAAAGCATTAACGCTGGAAGAACGAATATCAGTGATTCGACAAAATCAGCAAGGTAAAAGTTCGCGATTATTGGCAGAACAGTTTGGAGTGGGAAAGACACAGATTTTACGTACGTTAAAGAGAAAAGCCGAGTATATGAATGACTTTGAAAATAATGCACCAAGTATGAAAAGAAGGAATAGCAGGAAAACGGGAAATGAAGACATAAATACACTTTGTTGGAAATGGTGTCAATCAGCACTTGCACGAAAAATTCCGTTATCTGGGCCGATGATCAAAGAACGAGCTTTACAGTTTGCAAAAGAATTGGAAAACTCAGTCTTTAAAGCATCGAACGGCTGGTTAGAGGCCTTCATTAAAAGACACAATCTTGTGTTTGGTAAGCAATGTGGCGAAGTCGGTGATTCAGATATGAGTGCTGCGGCTGACTGGACTTCTAAATTATCCGAGATATGCTATGGTTACGCTGCTCAAGACATTTTTAATTTAGATGAAACCGGGTTATTTTTCAAAGCGACTACGGACAAAACATTTTTTGTCAAAGGAGAAAAATGCGCTGGGGGTAAAAAAAGCAAAGAGCGAATAACAGTGATGCTATGCACTAACATGTTGGGGGAACGAGAACCGGCTTTAGTGATTGGGAAAGCAGCTAACCCTAGGATTTTTAAAAACATCAACATAAACACACTGCCAGTGATTTACAGAAACAACAAAAAGGCATGGATGACTGCAGCTATATTTGAAGATTGGCTGAAAAGTTTTGACCGTAAGATGCAGAAAAAAAAAGCGCCACATTATTTTATTTGTTGACAACGCTACCTGTCATCCCAAGATCGAACTACAGAATGTTAAGCTGCAGTTTCTGCCACCCAACACAACTGCATTAGTTCAACCCCTAGACCAGGGCGTCATTCAGACATTTAAATTAAAGTTTAGACAAAAACAGCTTCTACATCTTATCACAGTCATGGAATCAAACAAGGATGCTTCCGGAACCGAACTCATGAAACAGTCAATTTACTGGATGTAGTCTACTGGATTGATGCAGCATGGAAAGAAGTGGACAACTCAACCATCCTTAAGTGTTTCTGTAAAGCAGGTTTTCATTGTCCTGCTGAAACACACGCATATTCTCTGACGCACATGGAATCTGCATCAAAGACCGACGTGCAAATTGTTTCTACTGCAATTTCTACTGCTTTGGATAACCTTTCAAAAGAATTGTTTGGATACCAATTGACAGACATCTCCATGATTGATTCAGGGCTCCAAACTTGCAACACAATAGAAACAAACTGGGATCTTCCTGCCACTGCAATTTTAGCTGCTGAGGATGTGAATAGTGAATCAGACAACGAACAAGATTCTACTGACATTGAGAAAACATACACTATCGCAGATGCACAAAATGCTTTGGAGCTTCTGCGCACCTATTCAATAACAAACGGGAGATCTGACATACTAGACGTTATCATGGACTTGAGAGAAAAATTGAACTTATCGTTTATTTCATCTGTCAAACAACAGACTACCATATTGGATTTTTTTTCAAGTCAAAAGTGATACATGTACAGTATAAGTGGAATCTGTGTATGTGTGTTTTATTTTTGTGTGTTTAACTATCGTGTTTTATGAAAAGTGTCCAACCAGTGGCTATTGTAGACCGACATGTGCACTATGTTCTACTCATGGATTACGCTGATTTGCAGGTTAGTTTTCATAGTGCTTAGGATAAAATTTTTTGTATCGCTCTATTTATTATGTGAAACCTGTGAGGCAGGACCACCTGTCCTATGGGACCAGTTTTTGAAAGTCCCGTGAATGGTCGCCTTAGACAGGTTCGACTGTACAAGGACATACATTTAGAGGCAAAACGGGCACTCTATAATGTAATCTTCATTCCTACGTTGTGCTACCAATGCCAGTCCTGGGCCCTAGACACAAGAACAAAATAAGAAATAACCTATATTGAGATGAAATGTGTTATAAGAATATTAGGAAACAGCCTGGAAGATAAGATCAGAAATGAATAACTGAAAAAAAGCTAGGAGATTAAATTTCACCTCGACGCTCAAAAAAAAATGCGGAAGAAAAGGCGAATCAGCAGTTTCTTTAAAGTTTTACTCTCCTTCGGTCTCTGTTATTGAGAACCGACTTCCATCCTTCTGGATAATGGCGATAAAAACATGAGGTGCCGTGTCCGCTCTGCCCACGTTAGAACCACTGTGCTTTAAAAATAGAAAAGAGTATACCAAAATGATCATTGTATCATTGCATTGGGCTTAATTTTTCTTCTTTGTTTTCCTATTTAGTGACCATGTGTCAATACCGTACTTGGGTGGTGAGTATAACACTTTGTTCTAATTTTTCAAAGTATGTACCTGTCGATCTCTTTCTTTTCTTTCTTTCTTTCATTAATTCTTTCTTTCTTTTATTCATTCTTTCTTGAGCGCTTCCTTCTTCCTTCCTTCCTTTTTTTTTAGCGTTCCCCGAACGACTGTCTAAGTCGAATGCAGATGTGATGAGACGTGATGGGGAAGCGGGGAAGTCACGTGATTAGACGGGATCTGATATGAGTCGCAGATGATGATAACATGGTGGTCAAGAATTAGACGGCTATCGGCTGAGATAGATCAATGTATATTAGGGTATATAACATATGACCACCATCTTCTCTTGATTATAGATGAAATTGTTGGATTATTTGTCATTTCTGCTTTTTCTGCACGAGTCTTGGATTAATTTCAGGGTATGCGAAGGATTTTCTGACCCATTTGTTTTCTATTTCCTCATTTGTTTTCCAGCTCTCGCATGCATAAATAAGGGTGATAAATACATTTTATTTTTAAAAAATGCTGATCTTGTTTTTGTACTTGGTAGTTTTGATTACATTATTTTATCAAATCTTCTGAAAGTCATTGCTGCCTTAACTATTTTGATTCTAATTTCTATCTGTGTATTCTTATTGAACTTTACAGCTTCCAAGATATGCAAAATGATCTACTTCTTCCACTACCAAAGACACAAACATTTCTCTTCGTCTTTCATTCTTTCACGAAAACATTAACTGGACGCAGATGCTTGTTTTATGGCTTCTAGCTATAATGTGATATTTTCGCTTTTTGGACCAACATATCCGGTTTGAGAAATTCGTTAGCACCGGAATTTCATTCCTCTTTACTTCTACTCGCTTGCTACTGAGACTGTTTAGTCTGTTTCTAGGGGCACCACTTGGAGGTGGCGTAGGTCTAGACCAGTTCTTTTGTTCCCCGATACTGACGCAGCAGTCAGCCGTGGATCGTTGGCCGCTCTAAACTTAGCTTCTGATGGGCGTCTCAGATCTCTATGCCGATCTGATAGAGAAAGTGTAGAATGGCGTCTATATTAATTATAATCTAATGAAATGTGAATATTGACGAACTGTATTCGTGGAAGCTATATGGAGATTGCCTATATACAATCATGTAGGACCTTTTAGACGTCAACATTGTAATCGTCTATCATTCCTACAAAGGCAACACTCCTCAAATAGGAGAAATCAAACATGAAACTCCCAAAACATTGGTTGTGTATATTAAGAGACAGAAGTTCTGAAGACAGAAAGAAGCAACTTTTCGGAGTTATGGATACCTGAACTCTTCTAACACGACAAGATAGAGTGGAGACAAGTCAGAGGAAAGTAATAGGTATGGCAAAAAGTAATTTTAATGCCATGAAAAATATACTAACATCAAAACAAATAACACCAGGGTTAAAACTAAGAATAACAAAATGCTATTCTGTATGGTGCAGAAACATGGACATTGTCACATTAGACCAGAAAACAGAACAGAAAATTGAAGGCATTATTAAGTGTGGATCTATAGAAGAATAGGCAGAATTGGATGGAAAGAAAAGAAAACAAAGGATGAAGTTTTAAAAGAACTAAACTAAAAATGAAAAGAGAATTACCAAACACAATTAGAACAAGACAAATGAAATTTTTGGGGCATGTTAAAAGACACAACAGCCTAATAAAAATAATATTTGAAGGGAAAATACAAGGTTAGAGGCAGACCAAGACTAACATGGACGAGTAACATCAAAAGATGAACAAGACACAAGACAAGTCAACCTATGATAATCTGCACCATCAAAGCAAGAAACAGAGTTACAGAGTAGAATGGCGCTCCATGGGAGCCAAAATTCTATGTGGAGACGACACACACTCCATTCAGTGTTGATGGATGATAATAAAAACTATCGTTTTACGACACATAAATAATACATTAAAAGTAGTTTGCCCAGAAAGATATGTTAGAACATTAATGTTGTTTGTCCAATTAGACATAATGGGGACTACGGTTACCTTTCATTGTTTGGGAGATGAGATAGTAATTCGAATGATTCCACTGGCATGGGCGGTTGAGCAATTATCATAAATTATGGATTTTAATTCGTTTGCAGTGAAACCGGGGCCTTCCAGAACCATATGCTAGAATGCCGTGTGATTCCTTACCATACAAGAGCAGAAGGGAGAAGAGTAAGAGGCAGACCCATATTCAGATGGACAGACAACACCAAAGAAACGCTACAGCTACAACTACCAACTGTGAACTGACAATGAGTGAAACCGCCAAAAGGGCGAGAACCAGTATTTTGTGCGATCGAACGGGTACAAGTGAGGAAGTCGGAAGTGAAGAAAGAAAAGGTTGCAAGAATTTGAGAATAAGCGTGTTTACTAGAGTCAAACAGGGCGCCAATATTGAGATTAATGTCTGGTTTTATTTTTGCCTTTATGAACAGTGATTGACCTTCTTTTTCTGAATCACAATTTTGGTGTCCATTTTTTACAAAATGTAGTAAGTTCCTTTAAATATTAATACTCATTGTTTGTGTTGAACTGGATTCGAAGCATTAAATATGATGTTTTCATTGTAGCTTCGTTAACTTTTTTTTCTGGCTTATCACAATTGTATTTGGCCTTTATTGTTGCTGTTAGGCTTACAATACCAATCTGGCAACCCAGAGCCTGTGTTTCTGCCATAGGACGAGGTTGGTCTTCTGTTGAGCCGAGAGTATGGTTTGTTTTTATGATTGTTGTGTAAACCCACTGATAGTTTCATCTTTGATACAAGATGTTCTGTTTGACTCTAGTAAACACGCTTATTCTCAAATTCTTGCAACCTTTTCTTTCTTCACTTCCGACTTCCTCACTTGTACCCGTTCGATCGCACAAAATACTGGTTCTCGCCCTTTTGGCGGTTTCACTCATTGTCAGTTCACAGTTGGTAGTTGTAGCTGTAGCGTTTCTTTGGTGTTGTCTGTCCATCTGAATATGGGTCTGCCTCTTACTCTTCTCCCTTCTGCTCTTGTATGGTAAGGAATCACACGGCATTCTAGCATATGGTTCTGGAAGGCCCCGGTTTCACTGCAAACGAATTAAAATCCATAATTTATGATAATTGCTCATCAACCGCCCATGCCAGCATGCCAGTGGAATCATTCGAATTACAATTTACATTACTATCTCATCTCCCAAACAATGAAAGGTAACCGTAGTCCCCATTATGTCTAATTGGACAAACAACTTTAATATTCTAACATATCTTTCTGGGCAAACTACTTTTAATGTATTATTTATGTGTCGTAAAACGATAGTTTTTATTATCATCCATCAACACTGAATGGAGTGTGTGTCGTCTCCACATAGAATTTTGGCTCCCATGGAGCGCCATTCTACTCTGTAACTCTGTTTCTTGCTTTGATGGTGCAGATTATCATAGGTTGACTTACTTGCCTTGTGTCTTGTTCATCTTTTGATGTTACTCGTCCATGTTAGTCTTGGTCTGCCTCTAACCTTGTATTTTCCCTTCAAATATTATTTTTATTAGGCTGTTGTGTCTTTTAACATGCCCCAAAAATTTCATTTGTCTTGTTCTAATTGTGTTTGGTAATTCTCTTTTCATTTTTAGTTTAGTTCTTTTAAAACTTCATCCTTTGTTTTCTTTTCTTTCCATCCAATTCTGCCTATTCTTCTATAGATCCACACTTAATAATGCCTTCAATTTTCTGTTCTGTTTTCTTGTCTAATGTGACAATGTCCATGTTTCTGCACCATACAGAATAGCATTTTGTTATTCTTAGTTTTAACCCTGGTGTTATTTGTTTTGATGTTAGTATATTTTTCATGGCATTAAAATTACTTTTTGCCATACCTATTCTTTTGTTTATTTCTTCAGTTGCACATTTTCCATCACTGGTTATAGTATGTCCCAGGTAGTTGTAGCTCTGAACTGTCTCCAGATGTATTCCTTCAACTGTGATATTTATTTGTAGGTTTTTTTTTTTTTTTTAATGTTCATAGTTTTAGTCTTTTCAATATTCATATCTAGTCAATATTTTTTGCTTGTCATGTTTATTTCATTAAGTATTTGTTGTAGATCTTTAGGATTTTCTGCTAGTAGTACAGTATGGTCAGCATATCTTAGGTTATTGATTATCTTTCCATTAATGTTTAGGCCTGGCATTTCTGTGATGTTTTTAAAGATTTGCTCAGTGTATAGATTGAACAAGCTTGGTGATAGGATGCATCCTTGTCTTACTCCTCTTTTTATATCAATGGGTGTAAAGTTCTCTTTGTTATATTTTATTATTGCTTTTTGCTCCCAGTATAGATTACATATTAGTCATATGTCCATGTCATCTAGTCTTCTTAGGTATCCTAAAATATTATATATCCTATAATATTCCTAAAATATCTTTAAAAGAATTGAAAATCAAGAAGAGATACAAGAGCTTATATAGACAATTTGGCAGAGAATGCAGAGACAGCTGCAATGACAGGAGACAGCAGAACTCTGTACAAAAGATGCTTACAAACACCTATACATCCAGTGGAACACCAATTCTAGACAAATCTGGATTAATGCTAACAACAAGCGCAGACATAAAAGCCCGTTGGGCGGTACACTTCAAAGAAATTCTTAATCGTCCACTACCCAACAGTTTAATATATTTTGAAGCTGAAACACCAGCAGCAGAATTAGATGTAAATTTAGATGACTTCACCTTAAGCGAAATAGAAACCACCTTAAAGTGTATGGTCTATAACAAGGCTGCTGGAGAGGATAAGTTAACAGCTGAGATACTCAAGGCAATTGATAGCCATAATTTAATACATCTCCAGAAAATGTTCAACATCATTTGGAAAGCAGAGAAGACGCATCATAAATGGAAAAAAGGAATCATTGTTAAGATTAAAAAAAAGGGCAATCTTAGAGATTGTAACAACTGGAGAGGCATGACACTTTTGTCAGTTGCCTCAAAGTTATTCTACAAAATCATTGTAAATAGAATAAAGGATTGAATAGATAGAGTAATGCGTGAAGAACAGGCTGGGTTTAGAAAAGGGAGAAGCAGCCTTGACCACATTTTTACTCTACGACTTATATTGGAGAAACACATTGAAAAGCAAAAACCTTTTGTACTTAACTTCATTGACTTCAAAAAAGCATCTAACAGTATTCATAGAGATTCTTTGTGAAAAATTCTGAAGCAATATGACTTACCATCACAAATCATAAATATTATTAAAGACATGTATGATGGTTACACATGTGCAGTTCGAACAGAGGAAGGACTGAGTGAATGTTTTCCAATAGAAACTGGGGTTAAACAAGGATGTATTTTATCGCCTTTGTTATTTGGAGTTGTTATGGACTTCATAATGAAGAAATGCTGCATTGGTAATAAAGGCATCGAATGGATTCAAGGAGACCATTTGGAGGACCTAGACTTTTGCTGATGACATAGTTCTCATCAGCAGTCGGATAAAAACGATGCAGGAAAACACAAATGAACTATCTTCAATAGCCAGAAAAATTGGGCTTGAGATCAATCATGAAAAGATTAAAGTCATGAAAAGTTTAATTCCAACAGATGACAAAATATACATGGAAAACAAACCAGAGGAAGAGATCGATCACTTTATCTATCTTGGAAGTCACATTGATCGAGAAGGGAATACAAGCAAAGAAATCAGAATAGCTAAAGCAGCAATGTCTTTCAGAAGCCTTAAAAAGTTGTAGAAATCAAAACTCATCAGCACAAACACAAAACTTAGACTATTCAAATCAAATGTACTATCAACCCTTACGTATGCGTGTAAAAGCTGGAAAGCAACAAGAGATATAGAAACAAAGTTGAACGCATTTTAAAATAAATGTCTAAGGAAAATACTTGGTATAGCGCGCAACAAATTCAAAGCAAACGAGGAAATTAGAGAAATCGCCAATCAACCACTAATATCTTCAGTAATAAAGAAAAGACGATGGTCATATGTTGGAAATGTGATGAGAAGAGATAATAACCGAATAGCAAAGCAAGCCCTCATGTGGGAAACAACAGGTAAGAGAAAAAAAGGAAAACCTAGAGAGAGACACTGAGAAGAACATTGATGAGAGAAGCAAGAGCAGCAGGAATTGGCTCCCTCAATGAGATAGAGCTGTTTACACAGAACAGAGACAAATGGCTAGATTTGATAAAATATCTTTAAAAGAATTGAAAACTGCTAGAACAAAAATTAAGATAAGTGAAGGAGTATCTTGGTTTATGCCCTATGGGCCGGCAATGGCTCGGAAGGTCAATAGATAGATAGATAATTCCTAGACATTTGTTTACAAATGCAGTGGTTTTGTTTTCAATCTCCTTTGTCGTATTCCAGCTTTCACATGCATAAGTGAGGGTGGATAATACATTTGGGTTGAACATTCTAAGTTTTGTTTTTGTGCTCAGTATCTTTGTAGGGATTTTGATAAATTGAAATCTGGTAACTTCCAGGAGCACTGAGAAATCAAATTTAATTTTTTTCTACAACACCAACATTTTTGGAAATTGGCCTAAATTGGCTAAGGGACTCGTACTTTAACACATTTTCCCAAACATGTCACATGACTTGTGTTACTATTTATATATCTCAGATGAAAGGTTAGGAAATACTCTACTGTTGGGTGAAAGAATTATTGGAAGACTCATAGCCATTTTCAAGATATTCGTGATTGAATCCATTATTTTTACATATGTACTGATTTTTTCCTAATTAAAACTGTAAATTTACTGGTTGGACTTGACAGCACACAGATTTTTATATTCAGTACCCATTTAAACATAAGCATGCACACATTTGCAAGCTTATGTCAACTTTTGTGCAAATAATAATTTAAAGGGAGCATCTCCATAGTTAGAAATCACATCACCCGCCATATTTGATAATCAAATTTCATGTCTTATAATAGCTCTGCTTTTATTTTTACAATATTTTAAAATTAACTAATTAGTAAAGTGAAGCAGTGGATTTTTAAAATTCATTTATGATTTAAATATCTGATGTGTGAAATTTGAATGTGATCTAGCAATCACAATTTTCTAAATAAATTATAAAATGGCAGGGACTATCCCCTTTAAAAACATTATGCTATCATAGATGGCCAACTCTCAATTTTCCAGTCGTGGACAATTGTCCTTTTGAGCCCCATTATATTTCCCTCTATGTTCCTCTTAATCAATTTAAGTCAAAATTAATTCATATAAAAATGAATAACTTTTTCTCTAATTATTGCACTGACAAAATGAAGGTATATTTTATAAAAGTCCCTAATCTTTGATCACCATATTTTTTCAAGGTTTTAAAACTTAAAGCCACCAATGCTATTCTGGTTCTGATCTCTTTTCTAGTATCTCCCTCTAGATCTATATTGCTACCCAATCTTTGTGTGCATGTCTATTTTAGGCATGTGTCATATCTATGTGTGTGCATGTCAATGTCAGTTATATCTTATATATTTATGTGCATGATTATGTTAGTCATGTGTCATATATCTTGATGTGTGTCAGTGTTAGTCATGCCTCGTATCGCTGTGTGCATGTCTGTATTAGTCACATCTCATATCTTTGTGTGTGCATGTCTGTGTTAGTCACATCTCACATCTTTGTGTGTATATGTCTGTGTTAGTCACATCGCACATATTTGTGTGTCCGTGTCTGTGTTAGTCACATCTCACATCTTTGTGTGTGCATGTCTGTGTTAGTCACCTCTAGTGACTCGGGCAGATGGTGCTCGTAAACCTGGGAGGGCCGACCATCTAGGGGCAGAATCCCCCTACAGAAAAGATCATCTGTTGCCTTGCAGGAAGATTGGGAACAATCAAAGGCTAGGGAAAGCAAACCCGAATAAAATGCTGGCTGAAATCGGATGCACTGGGCCACTGGCGCAGAACACAGTGCAACGTATTAACGGGTGTTCAGTCAGAGTGGATCTGACAGACTCTAATCGTGATGTTCTGTCTGTGGGGGCGATCAACACACTTAGCCTGACAGCTGACTTCATATGAGAGTCTGGAATCCTTACTCTGATTGAGTCCTGAACGCAGAGAGAGAGAGAGAGAGATATTGCTACCAAGGTATACAAAGTAATCCATTTCCTGCACCTTCTTACCACACAGGTGTAAATATTGCCTTTCTGTGCAGCCACAATTGTCATTATTTTGCTCTTCTCTCTGCTAACTTGAAGTCCTATTCTGTGAGCCAATTATGATATTGAATCTGTGGTGTCCTGTATCTTATGCATGTGATTACTAATAAGCACCATGTCATCTTAAAAATCCAGATCTTCCTGCTGGGTCCCGCTGAGCCCCATCACGCCATTTTTGCTAGAACAACAGTTACTCATTATGTCATCAATGGATGCTCCAAACAATAAAGGTCATATATATCTTGTTTACTCCTGTTTCAATCTGAACTACTCAATCAAACTGCACTTGCATTGTCATTGCATGCATCTTTTTTATGTTAATGACTTTCAGTTGCAGTTTGTATTGTTTCAGTACATACCATAATGCAATGCTTTGTATGCTGTTGAATGCCTACTTAAAGCCAATGAAATTAAAGACTAACTACTTTCCTTTTTCATTTACATTTAAGTATTGAGAGTTGATATTAGCTATATTTTCCTGTTTAGTTGGCCTCTTCTACTATTATGTTTCCATGTGTTTGAGTTATTGAGTTATTTGTGGGTCATCATCATTGCACTCCGAACATGTCCATAGGTGCTCAGATCCCCTCAGCAATTCCCTCAGTGTCCAGCAGCTGATGACTCCAGATCTATGTTGGTTGATAAGTCTTCTTATACGGCCACTAATTTTCTCATTTCTGGCTGTGCCCATCATAACTCCCATTTCCATCATCCAAAGAAGTTCCATGTTTTTCTAATGTTCCATCAATTCATTTTTTATCATGGTTGATCCTTATGTTTAGATTCCCTGACCACTGTTACAACACTATTCCAATATTTATTGATCATCATTTTTTGGCCACGTAATGAGAAGAAAACAGCTGGAATATATTGTAACAACTGGGAAAATTGAGGGTGAATGAGATAGAGGGAAGCAAAGAGAAAAGATACCAGACAGCCTAAGAGAATAGCTTGGCAGAAGGTCAACAACAGAAATGATAAATAACTGTTGATATCGAAAGATGTGGAGAGACATGATCACCTACACCAGTAGGCCCGGTTCTTGATGATGATTCCAGTTTTAGTATTAACATCTCTCATTAACTTTATTATGAAGCTATTCCAGTTTACTGAATGTTAAACATCCATCTTTTCTATTTGACAGTCAACATTATGGAAACAAAGAGTCAGATTCCAATCTGGAATATCAAGCAAGAGCCAGATAATGAAGTGAGTTGAATCTATTTGTCTGTCTGCTATCATTTCAAATCGAAGTTGACAAATATGTCAGAAATGAAAAACTCTCCAATCTGATGGTCCTCTGCTGTTATTTGACAGATTTTATGAATCATAATGCATCATCATCTAGCTTGTTTCTGTTGGAACTTGGCTTCTATGACAGTTACTCAGTTTTGTTGTGTCTTATTCCAGCATGGTCAAACCCATGGCAACAATACGTTCTATATGTTTTATAGTTCCTACTGTACAATATGCTCTGTCCTCATGTCCTTCATGAATTGTAACAGGTGATAATACCTTTGACTAGACCAGACATGTCAATGGCTTTTATAACCTCTTCTCTGAGAAAGTCTTTAGATCTATCCAATAATTCTACATGTACGAGTGAATTGATATTAAGGCAGATGGCAATGGAATTGGGGCTGTAGGTGTGAAGTTATCATATTGTTACAAAGTCCAGATGACTGGATAAACTAGCATGGGTGAGTAAGTGCAAAGGAATTTCAACCATCAACAACACTGACTGTTAAATCTTTGTGATTTTAAGGACAATAAGAAAAGGTTAACTGGCTGCTTATGATAGAATCCCTGATGCTGGAACAAAGCTTTGAAATTACTGGGAGGGGCCTATCTGAAGGTTGACCACCAATAAGATTGATCTCTTTCAGATTTTATCTATGATTATGGGGGGTACCAGAAACAACAAATTTACAAAAGAAAATTCAATGGCAGCAGTCAGACCATAGTCAATTAATCTTCAGGCACGCAGTTTTGATTTGAGGGCCTTTAACAAACTAATTGATTTGAAATCAGTGGATTTTTTAGTTTTAGCTTGAAAGTTCACAGACAGTTTTAAAGTTCAGTACTGAAGGAGTTTAGGAGCACATTGAGTAATGATGTTCTCATTTTTTACTAATAAATTACCTGTCTTCATGTATCTTTATCTGCACAACCTCACACACACACACATTCAAATTTTACAAAATTATACAAAATGTCCAGCATTTGCAGCAGTCAGTCCCAGCTCATCTGTGATACCTTGTACACACAATACCTTGTATTCCATTCTCTTGACTATCTAGAACCATGCCTTCCATAATGATCTTCTCTAGGATGTTATATAGTTTATATGACCATAATATTTTATTTTCTTAGTTTCTGTGTTATTTAGCTATCAGTGATCTCTGAGGATTTATTTTGTGGCAAAATGGAAATGATTATTATTTGATCTGACTATGATATCCCTCTTGTTGTGGCTGGAGGGCTTGTGTGCCTCTGGGATCCAAGTAGCTATGTCAGCTGGAGCTTAGCCTCCAGTAGGGTAACCAAAGCTGGACAAGTCCTTGGTGAATGGCCAGACAAGGATCCTTCAGTAGATGGAACCCTTCAAGTGAAGATGCAGAACTCGCTGGCGAGTGGTCCTTGCTCTGGTCTGAAATAATCAATCCCCACTTCTTAGGTTAAATGTCTCTCTGTCTTTTCTTCTCTTTCTGTCCTCTATAAAAGAGGCATGAGGTGCTCAGAAGACCAGACCACCTATGATAGAGAAAACTCTACACAAAGCTCGGGTAGATGGTGCTCGTAAACCAGGGTGGATTGACCATCTACGGGCAGAATTCTCCTACAGAATTGACAATATGCTGCCTTGCAGGAAGATTGGGGACAATCAAAAGCTAAGGAATGTAAGCCTGAATAAAATGCTGGTGGAAACCAAATGCTGCTGGCCATCTCACAGAACATGGTGCAATGTGCTGAGAGCAGATTTAATGTATTCTAGTTATGGTGCTCCGTCTGTGGAGTTCTACCAGGAAGGTGGAGTGCTGGTCCCCATGCCTTGAAGGGGCCCACCCCAAGCTACTAGTGGTCACCCTGTCAAATTTTGGAGAGCCAGAAAATAGGACCAGAGGGAAACTTCCTGCACTGACAACTCACACTATCAAAGCAAGAGACAGAGTGGAGTGGCAATCTATGGCAGCCAACCTTTGATGTGGAGATTGCACTTTATGATGATGTGGTAATTGAAGCTGTGTTCTTTGTGTACCTACTTGATCTCCTTATTGCAGTATTTACTAATGGTGAACCTTACTATTTCATTCTCAGAATGACAGAAATATAGAAACTCAGAGTCTTGTTCCAGTAAGAGATATAAAGCAGGAATCAGGAAATAAAGTGAGTGGATTGTTTGGTATTAAAGTCATATAACAACAGAGTCACTCAATTGTGCTGTGAAGGATTTGTTTTCATGGCACAAATTTCAATATTAGCCACTGAGTGAAGCTATACCAAACTACCACAGCTTTCTTTCTTTCTTCACTTTCTCTTGTTCCTGTTCAGGTGTTGAGGGAGATGCAAAATTCTGGATCTCAACCATTTGGTGGCCTAATTCTTTGTCAAATTTTGGCCAATATTTGATTTGCCTTATTGCATTGCATATCTATTTCTTTGTCGATTTTTACCATCTTCAGAAAAATGATGTACCAAGATATTACAAGTGTGTTACTTGTTTTATAACTTGATGTTCCTTAGCTATGTTTGATGTATTCTTTTGTCTACCTATAAAAAAAACTTCTGGTTTTTCAGTACTTGTTTCCATGTTGTTACTCATTTTACATTCTTTATTCAAAGATATTAGATTTTGTTGAAGTTCTGTTTCTACAAAAGCTATTATGGCCTGGTCATCAGCAAAAAGTAGTTAATTTATATCTTCATACTGTGATTTAGGGAGCTGTGATAGCTCAGTGGTTAGTGAACTGGGCTACAAAGAACAAGAGGTATGGTTTGATCCCAACCGACGGCTTCCGGGTTCACCCAGCCTTTAATGGGTAGCAGATTTTTTATTGGGAAAGTAAAGCGGCACGGGCGTAATACCGACCACATTACCCCAAAAATCATGTGCCGAAGGTCTGTAAAATTTATGGTCACTAACACCATATTTATATATAGAGGTCTATATGAAAACGGGATGAACACACATTTTGAACAACCGTGACAGTACTCTTTGACAACCGCGCTTTTCCAAGAACTCCCGAAAACGTTGCTGAACACAGGAGTACACCAGGGGAATTATTATGACCCCTTCACATGGATGGATAACAATATGTGCACCCTGTCTCGTGATGATAGTTCTTGAGTCTTACGATGTGTATAACTCCCTGTTCTGCTCCTGCTCCACTGACTGCAGAAGATAAATAATAATTGATGGCCATCCCCAACCTTTGAGGACAACCTTTAACGATGATGATCGTAACTGTGAACATGTGACGTGTGCTTCATCATGTCAACCCTCCATGTTTCCTGTGTTGTGGCCGGACATCTTGTGGCAATCACAGCCTATATAAGTTCAGAACAATCAGTTCTAATAAGTCTCTCGTGGCAATCACAGCCTATATAAGTTCAGAACAATCAGTTCTAAAAAGTCTCGTGGCAATCACAGCCTATATAAGTTCAGAACAATCAGTTCTAATAAGTCTCTCGTGGCAATCACAGCCTATATAAGTTCAGAACAATCAGTTCTAATAAGTCTCGTGGCAATCACAGCCTATATAAGTTCAGAACAATCAGTTCTAATAAGTCCCTTGCGGGAATCACAGCCTATATAAGTTCAGAACAATCAGTTCTAAAAAGTCTCGTGGCAATCACAGCCTATATAAGTTCAGAACAATCAGTTCTAATAAGTCTCTCGTGGCAATCACAGCCTATATAAGTTCAGAACAATCAGTTCTAATAAGTCTCGTGGCAATCACAGCCTATATAAGTTCAGAACAATCAGTTCTAATAAGTCCCTTGCGGGAATCACAGCCTATATAAGTTCAGAACAATCAGTTCTAATGTCTCTCGTGGCAATCACAGCCTATATAAGTGAGACAACCCATTATACCAAATGCGAGTATCATAACTCAATGCATTTCTAAGTGTGCCTTCCCTTGCTCCAAACCTTATCTCAGGGGCGGCAAAACTGTTTTCCGCAGTAACAAAAATGAAGTTTCATAACTCCGAATTCACATATTATATTAGCTCCGTGAATACGATACTCCTATCTAGTTTACTAACTTCCTAAATTCACACATCCCTATCTCCTTGAAAAATCTTAACAATTCTCTCACAGCTCTTCTGAGAAGAACAAAACAACTACGTTCCTCATCTAACAAGCCCTAACTACTTGCTCTCTCATGGTATCACATGAAACTAAAAACTACCCATGTGCCCACATCGGGTTCTCATGTCTAACTGAAGTCACTATCTAACTTTTGACTCGTTTTCATATACAACTCTTGCCTTCTCACCTATTCACTAAAATCCAGTGAAACCTGCTCTACTTGTCTGTCTCCTATGACCTTCTTATATCCCGTGAACAATGAAT
The DNA here is from genome assembly GCA_032433765.1 of Megaustenia siamemsis. NCBI lineage: Eukaryota > Metazoa > Mollusca > Gastropoda > Stylommatophora > Ariophantidae > Megaustenia > Megaustenia siamemsis. Next base: position 16,725,192 of record JAVIAB010000159.1, read on the forward strand.
GGACACTTGTTTACGGCTGTCTCTAGCCTTCACCTTTTGACCTCTATTTTCCTTCTCTCATTCCCTACTCTGTTTCATATAGAGGTAAAGAAAGATCTATATATGTGCTTTATAGACTAAACGAAAGCATTTGACAAAGTAAAGCATGTGGAAATAATAAATATGCTGGAGTAATTAAACATTGATGGCAAGGATCTGCGAATCATAAAGAACCTGTACTGGCAACAAACAGCAGCTATACGAATTAACAACCAAACCAGACAATTCCAATATATAAAGCAAGGAGTCAGACAAGGCTGTGTTCTGTTGCCGGATTTGTTTTCACTTTACAGCGAATATATTATGAGATCAATAGCAGACAAAAAAAAGGAATTGAGGTCAATGGTCACAACATAAATAATTTGCGATATGCGGATGACACGGATTTAATAGCAGAGACAGAGAATGAACTACAAGAAATGATAGACATAATAGTAAAAGAAAGCAACAAGAAAGGTCTCAGTCTGAATAGTAAGAAAACAGAAGTAATGGTTATATCGAAGAAACAATCACCACCATCATGCAGTATAAAATTAAACAAGACAAATCTGAAACAAGTGCAACATTTCAAATACTTGGGCACAATAATAACATCAGATGGGAGATGCACCACAGAAATAAAAAGCAGAATAGCTCAGGCCAAAATGGCATTTTAGAAAATGAAAAATATCTTATGCAACAAATCTATGTCAATAAAAATGAGAAAGAGAGTTCATCGGTGCTATATAGAACCAATTCTGACCTATGGAAGCGAATCATGGACAGTAGACAAACAAATAAAAAGACGATTAGAGGCCACAGAGATTGGATTTCTCAGAAGAATGTTGAAAGTTCCCTGGACAGCTAAAAAGACCAATGAGGAAGTTCTCAAAGAGGCCAACACAAAAAGTGAGCTCTTAAAAAACATCAGAAAGAAGCAATCAACATTTTTCGGGCACATCATGAGAAGAGGAAAGTTGGAATACTTGGTTACAAATGGTAAAAAAAGGAAAGAGAGATCGCGGGCGACAAAGAGAGAAAATACTGGATAGCTTGGTGTCATGGCATGGAAAACAGTCAAAAACAGAACTGATACGATGCACTGTAGCTAGAAGATTGGGGGGGGGACATGATCACCTATGCCAACTGATATGGCACATGATGATGATGATGAACACCATATTTAATTACAACAGACAACAAAATATACATGGAAAACAAACCATTAGAAGAGATCGATTACTTTATCTATCTTGGAAGTCACATTGATCGAGAAGGGGATACAAGCAAAGAAATTAGAATCCGAATAGCTAAAGCAGCAATGTCTTTCAGAAGCGCTGAAAAGTTGTGGAAATCAAAACTCATCAGCACAAATACAAAACTTAGACTATTCAAATCAAATGTACTATCAACCCTTACGTATGCGTGTGAAAGCTGGAAAACAAGAGATACAGAAACACAGTTGATTATTATTTTCATTTGAAACTAAATGTCTCAGGAAAATACTTGGTATAGCATGGAACAAATTCAAAACAAACGAGGAAATTAGAGAAGTCGCCAATCAACCACTAATATCTTCAGTAATAAAGAAAAGACGATGGTCATACGTTGGGCATGTGATGAGGAGAGATAATAACCGAATAGCAAAGCAAGCCCTCATATGGGAAACAACAGGTAAGAGAAAAAGAGGAAGACCCAGAGAGACACTGAGAAGAACATTGATGAAAGAGGCAAGAACAGCAGGATTCAGCTCCCTCAATGAGATAGAGCTACTTGCACAGAACAGAGACAATGGCAAGATTTGATAAAATATCTTTAAAAGAAATGAATACTGCTAGAACAAAAATTCAGATAAGAGAAGGTGTATCTTGGTCTATGAACTATGGGCTGGCTACGGCTTGAAAGGTCAATAGATAGATAGAACACCATATTCCCTATACGCCACTTGGCGTGATGGGGGCACTTTACTTTTTTTTTTTTAACACTGATTTGGCGACCTTGCATATTTTTTATAATGTAAGTAATAAAAAAGAGTGTTGACAACACACATCCTTGTATTACACCAGATGTTACTGCAAATGGTTGTGAAGTTCCTTTCTTCTTCCTTTCAACTCCTTGTGGAACATAGATCTTCAATAAACACTTTCCAATCCATTCTGTTTCTTGCCATTCATTTAAGATCATTCCATGTTCTCCCCCATCATCTTCAACTCTGCTTCCATCTGTCTTCTCCAATAATATTTTGGTCTTTCCTCTTTGTCTTTTTCCTTCAGGATTAAAAAGAAGGGCCTGTTGTGTAATCTCAGTTGGCTTCTGCAGAATGTGTCTTATCTAGCTCCATCATCTTCGTTGTATCTCCTTATTCACTGTTATTTGACTGGTACTTTTCCTAAATTCTGTAGTGATTTTGTCCTGCCATTTCCATCCTTTTATTCTGTGCAAGCATCCATTAATGAAGGTTTGTATCTTCATGATTGTTGTTCACCATGTTTCACATCCATATAATAGGATGAACTTTAACATTGGAGCTGACAATTTTATGTGGTTATTTTACCTAATTTCTTTGGTTTTCCATATGTTTGCCAGTGTAACGAATGCTCCTCTTGCTTTTGATGTCTAATTTTGGTAACATTCTCTGTTCCTCCTTCTTTATCAATATTACTGTCTAGATATATGTAAGATTGCATGTCTCTTCTTCTATCTTTCAGCTCCCTGTGGAGCATAAGTCTTCCACAAACACTTTTCAATTCGTTCTTTTTCTTGCCATTCTTTTAGATCATTCCATGTCTTCCCCATTATCTTCATCTCTACTTCTGTCTGTCTTCTACAAGAATTTCTTGGTCTTCCTCTTTGTCTTTTCCCCTGGGGATTCCAAAAAGGGCCTGTTGTGTAATATTCTCAGTTGGCTTCCACAGTATGTGTTCTATCCAGCGCCATCATCTTTGCTGTATCTCTTTATTCACTGGTATTTGACTGGTCTTCTTCTTTTATCTTTCAGCTCCCTGTGGTGCATTGGTCTTCAACAAACACTTTTGAAGTCGTCTTGTTTCTTGCCATTCTTTTAAGATCATTCCATGTCTTCCCCATCATCTTCATCTCTGCTTCTGTCTGTCTTCTCCAAGAATTCTTTGGTCTTCCTCTTTGTCCTTTCCCCTGGGGATTCCAAAAACGGATTTGTTGTGTAATACTCTCAGTTGGCTTCCGCACTGTGTGTCCTATCCAGCACCTTTGTCTATGCTGTATCTCTTAATCCACTGGTATTTGACTGGTACATTTCCATAATTCTATGTTAGTGATTTTGTCATGTCATTTCCATCCTTTTTAATGGCGTAATGATGCGTAAGCATCCATTAATGAAAGCCTGTATCTTCATGATTGTCATTTTTATTGTTCTCCATGTTTCACAGCCATATAATAGGACTGACTTAACATTGGAGTTGAAAATATTTATTTTTGTATTTAACCTAATTTTTTTGGACTTCCATGTTTCCCAGTGCAACAAAAGCTCCTCTTGCTTTTGATATCCTTATTTTGGTATCATTTTCTGCTCCTCCCTCTTTATCTATATTACTGCCCACATATACGTAAGATTGTACTTCTAGTAGAGGTATTTCTCCTAATTTTATTTGGTTATTGCCAACTGCATTAATTCTCATAATTTTGGTCATATCTCTATTAATTTTCAGTCCTAGCTGTTGTGATCTTTATTGTCTGCTTTCTTGTTCTTTCTTTCTTTAATTTTATCCAGGGTCTCTGCTGTCATCCATTCCTTATTCTGGCATTTTCTTTTCCCCAGCGTTTCTTTGCATGTTTCTTTTCATATATCTTTCACCTGTTTCCAATGATCTTCTATATTTATTGTATTTTCTAGTTGTTGGAGGGCTTGGTATTTGTTTGATATTGTGACTGTGAATTTATCTTTTAATTCCTTGTTCTTTGATAAACCCTACATTGAAATAATTTCTACCCTTATTCGTTGTATATCTTTTTGGTTTATGTTTAAGTTTGGCTATCAGAAGATGATGATATACTTTTACATCCTGTAAGGATGACTTAAACTTATTATTAATACATATGTGATCAATTTTATTTTCCGTTCTATGATCTGGTGACACCCACTTAGCGTTATGTATTCTTCTATGTTGGAATATTGTTCCTCCTAGGCTCACTTGATTAAGGGCACAGAAATTCACAAATATCTCTCCATTCTCATTTATATCTCCCAAGTCCATGTTTTCCCATAATCTCTTTGAAGCCTCTGTTGTCTGATCCTACTTTAGTATTTAGGTCTGCCATCAAGATTATAATATCCTTGGCTCATCATTCATCCATCTGTCGTCTCTTAGAGAGAGAGCCTTTATCTTTCCAGGACGGCAGATTTATTTTTATTCTTTTTTTTTTTAACTTATCCATGTTTGTGAACATGGTACAGAATATATCAGTCAACTCTATGATGATGAAAGAACAGAGTTAAACAATTCCAACAAAGACACAGGACCACCAATTATGCAGAGTGAAGTGGAGGACACAATTCAACACATGAAAAGAGGCAAAGCTCCAGGTACCGACAATATAACAATCGAAGAAATAAATGCATTAGAAGAGCTGGGAGTACAAGTCATAACAAAACTATTCAATGACATATATATCACTGGACACATACCCGAAGATCTACTAAAATCTATCTTTGTAACCATACCGAAGAAGTCAGGCACCACTGATTGTAAAGACCATCACACTATTAGTCTCATGAGCCATATGATGAAAATATTACTTAGAATCATCATGAGACCATCTTGAGACATGTAAGAAACAAAATAAAACCAGAAATAAGTGAGGAACAATGTGGGTTTGTGGAAGGAAAGGGCACCAATAATGCAATAAACATCTTAAGAACATTGATAGAAAGATCTATAGAGGTAAAGAAAGATCTATATGTGTGCTTTATAGACTACACAAAGGCATTTGACAAAGTGAAGCATGTGGAAATAATCAATATGCTGGAGAAATTAAACATTGATGGCAAGGATCTGCGAATCATAAAAAACCTGTACTGGCAACAAACAGCAGCTATACGAATTAACAACCAAACAGGACAATTCCAAATTATAAAACAAGGAGTCAGACAAAGCTGTGTTCTGTCGCCGGATGTGTTTTCACTTTACAGCAAACATATGAGATCAATAGTCACAACATGAATAATTTGTGATATGTGGATGACACAGCCTTAATAGCAGAGACAGAGAATGAACCACAAGAAATTATAGACATAATAGTAAAAGAAAGCATCAAGAAAGATCTCAGTCTGAATAGTAAGAAAACAGAAGTAATGGTCATATCAAAGAAACAATCATCACCAGCATGCAGCATAAAAATAAAAAGGACAAATCTGAAACAAGTGCAACGCGTCAAATACTTGGGCACAATAATAACATCGGATGGAAGATGCACTCACGGAAATAATAAAGCAGAATAAGAATAGATAAGGCCAAAATAGCATTTCAGAAAATGAAAAATATCTTATGCAACAAATCTATGTCAATAGAAATGAGAAAGAGAGTTTATTGGTGCTATATAGAATCAATTCTGACCTATGGAAGCGAATAATGGACAATAGGCAAACACATGAAAAGACGATTAGAGGCCACACAGATGGGATTTCTCAGAAGAATATTGAAAGTTCCCTGGACAGCTAAAAAGACCAATAAGGAAATTCTCAAAGAGGCCAACAAAAAAATGCAGCTCCTAAAAACCATCAGAAAGAAACAATCAACATTTTTCGGGCACATCATGAGAAGTTGGAATACTTGGTTACAACTGGCAAAATAAAAGGAAAGAGATATCGCAGATGACAAAGAGAGAAAATAGTGGATAGCTTCGTGTCATGGCATGGAAACCAGTCAACAACTCAACAACAGAACTGATATGATGCACTGTGGATAGAAGATTGTGGAAGGACATGATCACCTACGCCAGCTGGTATAGTACATGATGATGATGATGTTTGTGAAGGTTTTCGGTTTATTTTTTTACAGTATGGGATAGCCAGTCCCATGCCCAACCCTCCTTTCTCACCTCTTACAAACATGCCTGGTATGGTACAGCATCTCTATTCTTTACTCCCTTTTTGGGCCCCGGCAGCGTGATTGTATTCCTAATAGAGGTATTTTTCCTATTGTTATTTGGTTATCATGAACTACATTAATTCTCATAATTTTTCTCTTATATTGATTTATTTTCAGTCCCATCTGTTGTGATCTCCCATCAAATATGCTCATTTTATATTGTGCCTGTTGATGATTATGTGATAGGAGAGCTGTGTCATCAGCAAAGTCTGAGTGAGAATTAAATTTAACAAACAGGAAAAAGTGGTATGGTAACGTCTGTACGTAGGTGATAAACAAAACAAAAGTAGAATGACATTTTCTGGAAGATCGACCTACAGTTGGAACAATAAACAACAACACAATCTAATCTAACTGAATGGTGATAATATTCTCATCATCATCAGATACCAGGCCTGCTGGCGTAGGTGATCAATGCCTCTCCACAACTTTTTATCTCGACACTTATTTATCATTTCTGTTGTTGACCTTCTGCCAAGCTATTCTCTTAAGCTGTCTGGTATTTTTTCTCTTTGTTTTCCTCTATTCGTCCCTCAATTTTCACCACTTGTCACAATTTATTCCAGTTGTTCTCTTCTCATTACATGGCCTAAAATGATGATTGTTTCTTCCTAACATTGGAAATTAGCTCTCTTTTTGCTTTGACCTCTCTCAGAACATCTTCATTACTCTTCTTAGCTGCCCATGATATTCTCAACAATCTTCTGTAAAACCACATTTCTACAGACTCCAGTGATTTTCTTGTCTGTTGTCCTATTGTCCATGATTCACATCCATATGTTAAGACTGGCTCTAAATAACATTTAAGAACTCTTTTTCTAGTTTCTATTGTCAAAAATGGATTGCATAGTATCTTCCTCGTTATTTGGAAAGCTGCTTTTGCCTGAGCAATCTGCATCTCACCTCTTTTGTACATCTTCCGTCTGAGGTTAACAAAGTTCCCAAATATTTAAATTCATTTACTTGTTTTAATATTGTTCCACTTGTCTTTATTTTGCACTGAGAAGTCTTTTTCTTTGTTGTTACCATTACTATTGTCTTTTTGCTATTAAGGCTGAGTCCTTTATTTTTGCTTTCTTTCACTATAATGTCTAACATTTCTTGTAACTCATTTTGACTCTTAGCTATTAAGACTGTATCATCAGAATACCTTTCGATTATTTACATTATGACCTCCAATTGTTAATCCAGACATGCCCCTTAAAAATCTTAAAATAATCATAAATGGAAACTTTGTTAACCTCAGACAGAAGATGTACAAAAGAGGTGAGATGCAGAATGGCTCAGGCAAAAGCAGCTTTCCAAAAAATGAGGAAGATACTATGCAATCCATTTTCATAGAAGCTGTTCGACCAAAACGAAATCTAAAAAAAAATACACAATAGCCTCCACTAGACCATCTGAAGATATGAAAAAGGCAATATATATAATCTAGGGTTAAGTTTCAAACCTTCCAAAAAGAATGTCTTGGTGCATGTTTGTAAGACTGTCACCATCTTGTTCAACTATTTACCAGGTTTCAGTAAAGTAAAATAAGTAAACAGCCCCATCTCACCACATAACATATAGGGAATATGATGTTAGTGACCATAATTTTTATAGACTTTCACCACATAAGTTTTGGGTTATGTGGTCGGTATTGTGCTTTACTTTCCAAGAAAAAATCTGGTACATATGTAAGGTTTGGTTAACCTAGACCAAACAAGTGGCTTTTACTCTCTGACCTTTAAATTTTTGCAAGCAGACCACAGAAATGAGATAATGATGCAAAGATAGTTTATTGCATTCAATTCTTTACATAACACTTCTGATAACACAATGAGATAATGATACAAAGATAGTTTATTGCATTCAGTTCTTTACATAACACTTCTGATAACACAATGAGATAATGATACAAAGATAGTTTATTGCATTCAATTCTTTACACAACACTTCTGATAACACAATGAGATAATAATAGAATAACACTTCTTGTTTCTCACTGAGTGATCCTGAATCTTTATTTTGATGGAACTTGTATTGATTTTCATCAACTTTTTCAAACGAGTAAGTATTTGTTATACTGAGACTTATTATCTGCCAATTTCTCCAGCTTTTTTGTTTTTCCTTCTACCCTGACCACATACATTTTTACAATTTGCTAAATAGGACAATGTGTTCTGTATTTACTTGAGATTGACCACAAAACTTTAACAGCTTCAATATCTAGAGTGTCAAACATTGATAACCTTGTGTAGATCAATAAGTGAGGCAACCAACAATGTAAATATTGACATCATTTTTATATTCTCAGACCACAGTGGATGTCAAAATGGGTATATTCCCATTCCTTAGAGACTATTTGAAGAAAGACCCTGATGATAATGTGAGTATGTTTGTTTATCTGCTTGTTAAACCAAACATTTTATACAGGATGTGTCATATTTTTGTGCTGCTTTTAAACTCAAAATTGACTGACTCAACATTTTGCAGGTTTCTACCATTAAAAAAAATATAAAAATCACATTTGAAACAAATATAGACATGTGGGTAATATAGTTGTTGTCTGACACAAGGATGGAGATTATATATATCACATGAAGAAGAAACAGCATATGTAATGCCTACTAGAAAACATGTTATGCAATAGAAACAGAAGTCCTAACAGAGACTAACAAACCACATTTAAACATATGGAAGATATGTAGTTCTCCTTCAGATGTAGATTCAATGCTACATTTCTTTGCACAGTCTAAATCAATACGTATCATTGATCTCAAATCAGGTTTTCTTCAGCTCAGCTCAGCTCCATACCTTTCTAAGTAGAAAGAAAATAAAAATGTGACTCACATGTCCCTGAACAACAAACTATGGGAACCACTGAAGGTCTCAAACACTTTATTGTTCTTTAATTTACAGGAAAATAAAGTTTTGTCACAATCAGATCAATGTATCAACTTTGAAATTATAAGGTTTGGCAATTTCTGTAGCCAAAGCTGCAGCTAAAAACCAAATATCCAAAGTGATTACTTTGGCTGCATCTAAAGACACAGCAGGCTGGAGAGAATAATAATGGAAGGTTGGTCCCAGGATGAGAAGCACTGTAGTGAGAGTTGAACAACATTTATGCTGACAGTTACTTTTTGGACCTGCTAACAATAGCTGATTGCCTAGTAACACTTTCAGTTTGTTTATTGTTGTTTTGTCTATTCTTTCAGTTTGTTGAGCATTCTTTAATTTTCTAGCATTTATCTCAGTATTTCTATTAATAAACACTTGCTCCAACATCTCATGCTTGATAAAAATACAACAAAAACAAAATTCAAATAATTCACTTCCTATTTGATTGGTAGTTATAAGAGATAGAAAAGCAACTCAGTACTTTTCTTTCAACACTTTGAGATCTTACAATAAATGAAACACATTATCATCAACTTACCATTAATAAGAAACCACATTCATATGATACAAGCATAATTTTCATAAAACATTAGTTGTATTTCAAAAATGAAAACACAACTGGTTGCAATGATGCATCACGAATCACTGGCATGGAAAATTAGGGAGTTACATGGCAGAAAAAAAGAAGTATGCTCTACTGTAGATTTAAAAGATTATGAATTTTGAAATCATTTTTATGATTGATCATAATCTATGGTTAGGAACAGCAATGTTGGATGAGGATCCTGCCATTTGATGCCTAGGATTTTTCTTTGACATTGTAGACAGAATGAACTGTTCTGTTGTTTTTGATGAGCATATCTGTACTGGCTGTGATATATACAAGACATTAGTAGCCTTCAACATCTTTATTTATTTTTTAAAATACCATGGCCACAAAGATAATCTGTTTACTTGTGAGCTAAAGTTTATATGGATAATAAGATATTTAGAGTTTGGGACATTTCAGATGGTGGAGCTTAGGTCTTCATAAAACTGGTCTTTGATATCTGGTTTTACACAGAGTGTTGGAGTATCAACATTGAAAAGTTTTATTGGTCCTGTGGTATGGGAAGAATGTGGTTAGTGCCATTTAATGGTGGCTACTTGGGTAGCCAATGTGTTTTTATGGCAAGGCCTAATCTAAAATAGCCTTTTGATTCTTCTGTACATTTGACTTCTCAAAATAAAGTGTTATATCTTGTTTTCTGTAATTGACTCATTGTTGACAAGACTTGTTTCTTGAAGTACCATGATTTCCAAATTAAGTCTTTAGGTTTGCTGTTTATAATGGGTGTTTTGTGGATGTCATTGATCTGCTCAAGAGAAACCAGGATTGATATTACAGCTTGCAATTCAAAAAGCTGAAACCTTCAATTTTATATGATTATTTGGCTTCCATGTTGATTGGACATGTTGAGATGATCTTTCCTTAAAACAAGCTAGGTCTTGGGGTATTTAGATTATGTGTTGCCTTCACCTCAGAATCTCCCATTTAATTTCTTTGGTTCATTCTGGCCATGCTAATCTAACTGTAGAGGATGCCAAAGGAGAATTGTGTTAGATCACTAACTGACCCAGGTCTCTACTCTGGGTATTCTGTTTGGGGTTTACTGCTTTAGTCGTGGCCCTTTCTGATACCCCCACTAGACAACAAGGTCATGGTGCACTGCTTACCTAGTGTGTAGTATTATGTCTGTCTGTCTGCAATCAGGACTCAGTCAGAGTAGGATCCCAGACTCTCACATGAAGTCAGCTGTCAGGCTAAGTGTGTTGATTGCCCCAACAGACAGAACATCACAGTTAGAGTCTGCAATATCCACTCCGACTGAACACCCGTTAAAACGTTGCACTGTGTTCTGCGCCAGTGGCCCAGTGCATCCAATTTCAGCCAGCATTTTATTCAGGTTTGCTTTCCTTAGCCTTTGATTGTCCCCAATCTTCCTGCAAGGCAGAAGATGAACTTTTCTGTAGGGTGATTCTGCCCTTATACGGTCGGCCTTCCCAGGTTTATGAGCACTGTCTGCCCGAGTCAACATAAATCTTATTAGTAGTATTAATCTAATTAATCGTAGTATCTGATTAGTAGTATTATGGTTGGTACTGTTGATGAAGAATTAAAGGAAAATGGTCCAAGATACACTAACAGTAGAGATTTCTATTGTTTGATTTGTATTCAAGAATGCATAAAGTGGATTAATTAAATATTCTTTTTAAACATACAACTGGTTTTGTTATTTATTTAAATTGTTACATAGAAATGTTAGTTATGGTCACACATTTGAAAGCTTTAAATTTAACAACTGAAAATGTAATGACTATAAGATTTATGTCTCACCACATTTTATTTTGTTCTATCCTATTTTTAGATCTTAATCAATATTTGTTCTCAGGAAGGTCAAGGTGAAGGCTGCAGTCAAAACACTGGTCTCAATGTGGTAAATAACAGTAATCCTGGACAAGTGACAGGAAAAGAGAAGGTATTTCAGTCTCAAGATTGTGGGGCTCATAATGATGATTATCAAAGTGAAGATCTGAGAACATGCAAAAGGAAACATAGAGGAGAGAAACCTTACAAGTGTGATATGTGTGGTGTATGTTATGCTCATAGTAGCAATCTAACACGTCACAAGAGAAGACATACAGGAGAGAAACCTTACAAGTGTGATATGTGTGGTGTAGGTTTTGCTGATAGTAGCAAGCTAACACGTCACAAGAGAATACATACAGGAGAGAAACCTTGCAAGTGTGATATGTGTGGTGTAGGTTTTGCTAGTAGCAGCTCACTAAAACATCACAAGATCAAACATACAGGAGAGAAACCATACAAGTGTGATATGTGTGGTGAAGATTTTGATGAGAGTCGTAAACTAAAACGTCACAAGAGAAGACATACAGGAGAGAAACCTTACAAGTGTGATATGTGTGGTGTATGTTTTGCTGAAAATAGCAAACTAAAATGTCACAAGAGAAGACATACAGGAGAGAAACCTTACAAGTGTGATATGTGTGGTGTAGGTTTTACTAGTAGCAGCTCACTAAAACGTCACAAGATCTTACATACAGGAGAGAAACCATACAAGTGTGATATGTGTGGTGAAGATTTTGCTGAGAGTCGTAAACTAAAACGTCACAAGAGAATACATACAGGAGAGAAACCTTACAAGTGTGATATGTGTGGTGTAAGTTTTGCTGATAATAGCACACTAAAACGTCACAAGAGAACACATACAGGAGAGAAACCTTACAAGTGTGATATGTGTGGTGTAAATTTTGCTGATAGTAGCACACTAAAACATCACAAGAGAAGACATACAGCAGAGAGTTGTGTGGTGTAGGTTTTGCTGATAATAGCACACTAAAAAGCTGAAAGCTTCAATTTTATGTGATTATTTGAAATGGGTACCAGGGTATTATCCTAGGAAGGTGAGGAATGTCGCTTCGCATCTGAGTTTCAATGCTTGAGGCTACACTAAACAGAAATATCCGAACATTTCTGGATAGGCGGCCGAGCACATATGGGTGTAAACTCGCGTGCTAAGACGCTGGTTCAAGTCTCGTACTTTACCTTTACCTTTAGCACACTAAAGCATCACAAGAGAAAACATACAGGAGAGAAACCTTACAAGTGTGATATGTGTTGTGTAGGTTTTACTTATAGTGGCTCACTAAGGTTTCACAAGAGAAGACATACTGGAGAGAAACCTTACAAGTGCGATATGTGTTGTGTAGGTTTTACTTATAGTGGCTCACTAAGATTTCACAAGAGCAAACATACAGGAGAGAAACCTTACGTATGTGATATTTGTGGTGATGGTTTTTCTGATGGTAACAGTCTAAAATATCACCAGCAAAGGCACACAGGAGAGAAACTTTACAGATGTGATATGTGTGGTGCAAGTTTTTTCTTCAAGAGCCATCTAGTAAGGCATATTAGAAAACATACAGAAAATAAACTTTACAGATGTGATATGTATGGTGCAAGTGTTATCTTAGAGTGCTATCTAATAAGGGATATTAGAAAACATACAGGAGAGAAACCTTACAAGTGTGATATGTGTGGTGTAGGTTTTGCTGATTGTAGCAAACTAAAATATCACAAAAGAAAATATACAGGAGAGAAACCTTACAAGTGTAATAAGTGTGGTGTAGGTTTTACTAAAGTTAGTACACTAAAACATCACAAGAGTAAACATACAGAAGAGAAACTTTACAAATGTGATATGTGTGAAGCAAGTTTCATATGCAAGAGCATTCTAACAGACCATATTAGAGAACATACAGGATAGATACCCTAGAAATGTGGTATGTGTGATGTATGTAAATTAGGCTTTGAATAATAATAAACTAAAACGTCACAAAAGATAAAAAAAAAAAATACAGGAGAGCTTACTTACTTATGTGAAGTTTGTGGTGTAGGTTTTTATGTAGGAAGCAACCTAACGCAGCACAAGAGTAAACATACAGGAGAGAAACCTTACTTATGTGAAGTTTGTGGTGTAGGTTTTTATGTAGGAAGCAGCCTAATGCAGCACAAGAGTAAACATACAGGAGAGAAACCTTGTGATAGTATACTGGCTAGGGTGTCTATGGGATTGTGATTAGGAGAGAATCAAGGAAATTGTGCAGGGCATGAGAAGAGGATGAAATCATTTTAGAAAATAGGTCCATGAATGTGTCCAACGTTGAAGGTACAAGGTAATGTGATCTAGAAGGTTCTCAGGGGGGGGGGGCCTGTGACATATTGTTTTGGCAAATAGGAGACAAAGGAATTTAGAGAGGTGCCATTTGATTGGATGCGTAAAGAACTTGGGATTGTGGTTAGGGGGGGGGGGGGGAAATTAAAATCTATGAGGCATAAAAGCTCTTTACAAATGTGACGAGTGTGATGCAAGTTTTACTCGCATAAACTTCATCCATACTAAGATGACCAATGACTCCACAAGACATCTCATCGAGGACACAATAGTAACTGATGGGATGTGTGTGGTGAAGTATTTGCTTATTGTAATGTGTTTGAAAAAAAATTAAAGTTGGCATAAAAAGCTTTATCTTGTGCTTAGTGAAGGACAGTTTTTGTGTCTTATTTGAAGTAACAAGAAAAAAACTATATAGATTTACAATTTGATTTTTTAAATTCTTGTATCAGAAACAATTCTGAATATTTTAGTTTGCCTTGTTCATGCTACACCATCGCACACATATTTTAGACAGTGGCACACTTGTCTTCTTTATGCTACACCATCAGACACCAATTTTAGACAGTGGCACACTTGTCTTGTTCATGCTGTCAGGCCAGGATCAACAATATCAAACCTACTACAGCTATAGACTAGTTCATCAATACAACCTGTATCTTGTCCATGCTGTCAGGCCAGGATCAACATCAAACCTACTACTGCTATAGACTAATTCATCAATACAACCTGTATCTTGTCCATGCTGTCAGGCCAGGATCAACATCAAACCTACTACTGCTATAGACTAGTTCAGCAATACAACCTGTATCTTGTCCATGCTGTCAGGCCAGGATCAACAATATCAAACCTACTACTGCTATTAACTAGTTCAGCAATACAACCTGTATCTTGTCCATGCTGTCAGGCCAGGATCAACAATATCAAACCTACTACTGCTATAGACTAGTTCAGCAATACAACCTGTATCTTGTCCTGGCTGCTCAGGAGAGGCAAAGGCAAGTGCAGTACAGAATCTCCATACACCTTGCCCCAGCTTAAATTACAGAAAACCATCAAAGCACCAATGGCTATGTGGCTGCCTCAGGTACAGAAGTAGAACTCCAGCTAGTGTCAAATCTATAATAATGCATTATTAAGTGAATGTTAGAGATTTGTTATTGTTTTTACTTCTAACAGTCTATTGATTCTGAAATATATGTTTTTTATTCTTTTGCATCATTTAACATATCAGCTATCATTGTTCCATTTTGGAAGAATAAAGGAAGTAAAAGGGAGTGTGAAATGTACAGAGGAATATCCCTATTGAGTCAAGTTGGTAAAATGTATGCTAAAATATTGGAGAGGAGAGTAAGATACATAACAGAACCTCAATTAAATAATAATCAATTCGGATTCAGAAAAGGCAAAAGCTGTACTGATGCTATATTCACATTGAGACAACTATGTGAAAAAGCAATAGAATATGACAGAAACCTAAATATAGTGTTTTTAGATCAAGAAAAAAGCATTTGATCGTGTAGACAGAAAGAAACTTTGGCAAACTTTAGAAACCTACGGAGTAGCGGGACAACTACTAGAAAATATAATAGCATTATATAAAACCAGGAAGCCGCAATAGCTCAGTGGTTAGTGAACTGGACTACCACGGACAAGGGGTAGGGTTCAATCCCAACCGACGGCTTCTGGGTTCACCCAGCCTTAAATGGGTACCGGATTTTTTTCTGGGAAAGTAAAGCAGCATGGGCGTAATACTGACCACATTACCCCAAAAATCATGTGCTGAAGGTCTGTAAAATATAGGGTCACTAACACCATATTTCCCTATACGCCACTTGGCGTGACGGGGGTACTTTACTTTTATAATAGCATTATATAAAACCAGTCAAAGTGCCGTCAGAACATCGGAAGGTCTGTCAGAATGGTTTCAGGTTACAACAGGAGTAAGACAAGGATGTGTCCTCTCACCACTTCTCTTCATCATATATATGGACAAAATTAATCAGGAAACAACCACCAATAAGGACAAATCAAATAATAATAATATCTATCTATTGTCCTTTCGAGCCGAAGACTGCACATAGGGCAGAACTACAATCTCAAAAACAGAAACCTTGAGTGCCAAAATGGCACATATTGCAGAGATCACTGCTTCTAAAATCTATGGCTCTGTTTCCATAACAATGATTTTTACAATGACTGCTTGTCAAGCCATCGATCAACCTCCTTAGTCGCCTCTTACGACATGCCTGGAAGGTCACAGTGTCACTATTCTTTACTTCCCACATAATGAAGCCCCGGTAACACGCGGGGGAATAATAATATAGAGGTAGAAAACTCCAACATCAATGAGCTACTCTTCGCAGATGACCAATGCCTAATATATGAGGATAAAAACCTGCTACAACAGCATTTAACATCTCTAGATAAAAGCTGCACAAACTATAGTATGAAAATTAACACAGCAAAAACAGAGGCTATAAGAATAAGCAAATTAAGACACCTATTAAACATCAAGATCAAGGATAAAGAAATAAAATATCTATCTCTTTATCCACTGGTGTTTGACTGGTACATTTCCATAATTCTATGTTAGTGATTTTGTCCTGCCATTTCCATCATTTTATTCTGCATAAGCATCCATTAATGAAAGTCTGTATCTTCGTGATTGTCAATTTTGTTGTTCTCCATGTTTCACAGCCATATAATAGGAGCGCCTTAACATTTATATAAACATTTTAATTTTTGTATTTAACCTGATTTCTTTGGATTTCCATGTTTCCAAGTGCAACGAAAGCTCCTCTTGATTTTGATATCCTTATTTTGGTATCATTTTCTGTTCCTCCTTTTTTATCTATATTACTGCCCAGATATAATGTAAGATTGCACATCTAATAGAGGTATTTCTCATAGTTTTATTTGATTATTGCCAACTGTATTAATTATCATAATGTTGGTCTTATTTTGGTTATGGAAGGCCCCGGTATCACTGCAAACGAATTAAAATCCATAATTACTCAACCGCCCGTGCCAGTGGAATCATCCGAATTACTAACTCATGGCCCAAACAAAGAAAGGTAGCTGTAGTCCCCATCATAGCAGTCTCAGCACACGCCAAAAGACATAGCACTTAACTCAGTAGCTCCTGCAACTAGCCGGACTTGGAATATGAGGAAACTGCAAGAAGGAACACTTTTCAGACATAGCCTTCAATGGTTCCTGCCACCTATCCACCATATTGCCCGGAAGTTCACGTCCTCCTGAAAATAATGATCGTCATAGTATTTAAATGTATAACGCTTGATGATGTTAGGACATCGTGTTTGACTCCAACCACGATGAGCCATTATGATGACGTAGCACGCACAAAATAGCTGCGCCCATGGATTCATGATTACTCTAGTCAATGCAGTCTACAACGAACGAAACATGGTGCAAATTCCCCAAAGAGAGAAAACTTTGGCTGACTTGACGGAGACCACCACATTAATGCGTTGGAAATTGTAAATAACTTGCGGCAAACAACTCCATCAACAGTCATTGAACAGCACTCAGTGTGACGTAAAACGCAGATCAACACTAGACGGTGGAAGTCGCATTCACAACACTTGATTTGTCAAAACGAAGTATTGCCGTGCGTGCAACGCCAATTCATTGGTGTAGATATGATAAGTAGAACATTATCAGAATTTGAATGCAGGAAATTGCAACGGAAAGCCGAATATTGATCAGATTCCAAAGCAATTTCTGCAGCGATCGAGAGAAAGTGACTTAGTTCCGCCATCATGGAAACGGAAGTTTTATGTTGGTCTTATCTCTTTTAATCTTCAGTCCTAGCTGTTGTGATCTCTCATCAAGTATGATTTTCTATGAGTCATGTTTATCTCCATCTCTCTCTCTCTGTCTCTCTCTAAGATCAAGACTCAATCAGAGTAGGATTCCAGACTCTCTCATGAAGTCAGCTGTCTGTTTAAAAGATTCGATTGCCCCATATAGTTTCTCTTCCAGGAAGGTGGGTGTGGACCACATTGCTCTTCTCATGATGTTTATCATTGTTATTGTTTTATAATTATTACAGTTGATGACAATAACAATAAATATTTATCTTTGAGATAGGGCAATCCAGCGTGTTACATTTGAGTGTTGTAGTATCTGAAGTTTAGTGCCTGTGTGAAGAAGTGTGAAAGTTAGTGTAAGGAAAGAAATATAGAGATTAGCGGTACAAAGAAGTAATAGTAACACAAATAACAATGACAATCATTATCAGAACCACATCCTTCAACGATAATAAACCTAACAACAGACTCGACAAACACAAATAACCACACAAATAGATCACCATATATTATAGTCATATAAAATGATTGGCTTAACATTGAAGTTGAAAATGTTTATTGTTGTATTTAACCTAATTCCTTTGGATTTCCGTTTTTTTTTTTCTAATGCAACTCTTGCTTTTTGTATTCTTTGAGAAACCAAATGTTGACTAAACTCAAAATAGAAACTACCAGGCAATGCCACTTTACCCTGGATAACACGACAACACAACACGTTCTACAGGATTGCTCCCAGTACACAAGCCTGATGAGGACATTGTACCCCACACCCACCTTTCTGGAAGAGAAATTATGGGGCGGACGAATCATTGAATCAGCCATGATCGCAGAAAAAGAAATATCCTTATTCTTGTTCTTTACTTGTTTATGTACTTTGCTCAGTAATGCACATTTTTTCCCTTGTAGTTTACTTTTGTTTTTACTTGACTTTTTTTGCTGCATTTTACTTCTTGTTCTATCTGACTGTCTGTCTAAGCCGAAGACAGCACATATAACACATAATTGATTATAATTAAATTTTTGGATGCTTTGTCATTTCTCTTATTTCTGCACTAGTCTTGAACTCATTCCATAGTATACGAAGCATATTCTTCAGGCATTTGTTTTCAAATGCATCCAGTTTATTATATATTTCTTTAGTTGTTTTTTCAGCTCTCATGTGCATGAGTGGGGGGGGGGATAATACATATGATTTGAAAAACCCGAGCTTTGTTTTTGTGCTTAGCAATTTTGATTTCCATATCCCTCTATTGCATGAATTATTTTAAATTTGCCCCCCAAATTTGTTTTCTAATTTTCTTACATTAAAATACATACAGTAGACAAAATATGTGTTTATTTTAAACATATTTTATTTTGTAATACATTTGCAGCTTTGTGCCAAATATGGCACATTGCGCACACAATGAACAATTTACACACAAGAAAAGGATTTTTTACATAACATGAAATTCAACAAAGCAGCTGTTATTTTTGTTCAATCACAAATGCACTGCACATTTGGTGCACTGGATAAAGGATTTGCTTGTACAATTGGGTCTTTTACACCTTTGTCGTGTATCTGATACAACAGGAAAATGATCTATTTCATCCTTTCTGACTGCCTGAAGGGGAACTGCGGCTGTTGGACCTTTAGTTCTCTTCAGCTGAAGTTGGTATTCCACTTCACTACTTGGGCGGCCTCGCTTTTTTACAGTAGGAGGTATTGAAGATTTGCCACACTTGCACAAACATTCAGCAACTTGCTGCTTGAAGTCGTTGAGGCTGATGACATCTTTTGGACGACTATGAAGCTGCAGTTGCGCATGCCTATATAGCAGCCATGCTGATATGATTGACACATCCAGTAAATGTGTAAACAAACGAAAATACCATTTCTTGAACCGTAGCTGTATTCTATAAAGTCCCAAAAGGGAATTTAATAAATCAACACCTCCCATGTGTTTATTGTAAACAGCAACAACACTGGGACAGTCAATTTCTAGAAACTGCTTCTGTGCTTTTGACCATCTCCTTGCTTTGCCGACTGGTTGGCTGCCCACAAATGTTGACAGAAAATTGACAGGTTGGTTATCAAACCACCTAACACAAGAAATTCTAACTGAATCATGTACTGCAGATGCCTCATCAAATGCGCCCCTTCCTTTCTTCTTCAAATCAGCATCTGATATTATGTTACACTTAGGTACTCTATTCATTCGAACAGTCCCAAGTGAAAGAATACCTTTTTTTTGCATGGCAAAGCTGAAGCTCTGGGCTGTTGAAAAAGTTATCAAAATAAACTTTGTGGTTCTTCTTTTCTGGCACAATATCACATAACCGTAAAACCACATTTCCGCTTGCACCACAGTTCATGTTTTGGTCAGGGCATCCTTTCTCCTCACCTGTGTAAACTTCTATGTTGTAAGGAAAGCCAGATACTCCTGACAGAACAAATAGTTTATAACCCCATCTGTGAGGTTTCTTTGGAATGTACTGTTTCAGACTGTGTTGACCTTTGAAAGCACACATTTGCTCATCTACAGAGAGACTTTCTTCAACAGGTACTTGTTTGAACTGTTCATTCAGCATATCAAGCAATGGTCTTATCTTGCAGAGACGATCAAATCCAGATGATTATTGTCATTAAAATGCAAATATCTCTTAATCTCTTCAAACCGATTGATCAGCATCTTACTTGTTATGACATTAATGTTTACCTCTGGTTTCCCATGCGTGTATTGGGAAGCTGAATCAATGACATCCACTACAGAACTCCTAGAAACACTTCAATTTCAGAATTGTCAATGTCCAAAGGTTTTTCAGGTCTACACTGAGTTGCATACAGGCAAGTCTGTAATGTAATATGTCTAATTATTTCTGTTGTGAATATAAACTTAACAAAACTCATATGGTGTTTGAAAGTTCAATATGTCCTCAGACAGCAGACTATCTCCCAAAAACATGCCCTCATCAGGCACAAAGCTCTGAGGTTCATGTCTCCAGCTGATGTCAATTTTTTTTTTTGTAGCAGTTGTTTGACCAACATTCTTTTTTTTATTCTGGCTGCTTGGGCCAGGCTGAACAGAGATGATGTCAGTTAGCTGATCAACATCATTTTGATCAGTGTCATCTGAATCTGTATCAGACTCCTCAAGTTGAGGAGCGTTAGAAATATGTGTACCTACTTTCTGTAGTTTAAGTAGGTCTAATTCATCACAATCAGAATCGGCAGATAAATTGCTATCTTCACTACTGGACGGCAAAAATTTTGATCTCTTTGGTGCAGAGTTGTATGAAATGTAGCTGTATTCATTATAGATGATTATAATCACACTCGTTCAGAAAGCACTTGAAAATGAAAACGATAGACTGACACTTTTGTTGTGTCACTGAGCCGGCCTGACGAAGGGGAATCTCCGGAAACGTGTGTAGTTTTACTGCACAATGTTCCGCATCTGGCACAAAGCTAGAAACGCGAATTAATCAATACTAGTTAATTGTTTTGCTCTAATGAAGTGTTAATTTTGATAATTAATGTGATAGTTCTATTAAATAATTTTTATAAAACTCTAGCACTGAGAATAAGAATAGAAACAGTTCAACACATTGACCAAAGCCACAGACGAAGCGTGTGTTCCGATGAGTCACCAATAACGAACTCTAACTTCTTCACTGAAGATTTCTAGAAAGGGAGAACACTCAAATCATTTAGCTATATATCCTAGCTACCTCTTCTGTGTTTGTAGTACATTTTTGCATTCATTCTTATTTATAGGTGTACCGTTATTCGGTATGTGCTCTATCTGGCACACTATGCAGTAGAGGGATATTTTATCCAATGTTTTCTGAAAGTCATTGCTGCCTTTGCTATTCTAATTTCATGAGATTCTCTTTGGTAAAGTAGAGCCGCCTGATGTAGTACTGGCCACGTAACTTATACATTTTCTGAGGGAAAAAATATCAGCACTAAAACTATATTCCTGTAAATCATAAACTCCAACAGATTGGCGGGATGGATGATTCCAGCTGTTCCCTTCTCACGACATAGCCAACAAAACAAATGATGATTGTTTCTTCCTAATATTGGAAATTAGCTCTCTTTTTGCTTTCTCCTCTTTCAGAACGTTTTCATTGCTCTTCTTAGCTGGCCATGACATTCTCAACATTCTTATGTATACTATATTTCTACAGCCTTCAGTGATGTTCTTGCCTGTTGTCATATTGTCCATGATTCACATCCATATGTTAAGACTGCCCTAAATAACATTTAAGAACGATTTTTCTTGTTTCCGTAAAAAAAAATGGATTACACAGTATCTTCCTGATTTTTTTTTTTTGAAAGCTGCTTTTGCCTGAGCCATTCTGCATCTCACCTCTGTTGTACATCTAACATCTCAGGTTAACAGTATTCTTTACGTTCATCATTTGAAAGGAAGAAGAAATATAGAAAAGACCTTGACCCAGGAAATAAATATAATTGTGTTGCCGCTCTGTTTTGTTTAGCAGATCGGAGTGAACTATTGGCTCGGTATCTTCATTTGATATAATCAAAGGGAAAAGCGTGCACTCAAGATAAGACGACAAAACATCATCAAGTTATCATTACTTTGTGAATGCAAGCACAAAAATGGTGCTGCTGGAGAATAAATCTTCTGATATCGACCTGGGTATCGAGTCAGCTGAAATCATGGTTTTTATCTCCCAAAATACTTGATTTAGAAGATATTGAACTGATAAGGAATTGTGTGAATCTTTTGTACAAGATTTTGATAAGGAACATCTATAGAATCTATTTATTATCTTCATTTTGTATAGCATCGTTATTAAAGAAAATGAAAAACGTCTTATGCAACAAGTGTATGTCAATAAAAGTGAGTAAGAGAATTGATCGATGCTTATAGAGCCAATTCTGACCTATGGAAGCGAATCATGTACAGTAGACAAACAAACAAACAGATGATTAGATGCCACATATATTGCATTTCTCAGAAGAATGTTGAAAGTTAACTGGACAGCTAAAAAGACCAACACGGAAATTCTCAAAGACGCCAACACAAAAAGGGAGTTTCTAAAAAATATCAGAAAGAAACAATCAACATTTTTCGGGCACTTCATGAGTAGAGGAAAGTTGGAATACTTGGTTACAACTGGCAAAATACAGGGAAAGAGAGATCGTGGACGACAAAGAGCGAAGATACTTGATAGCTTGGTGTCGTGGCATGGAAAACAGTCAACAACAGGATTGCTACGATGCACTGTGGATACAAGATTGTGGAAGGACATGATCGCCTACGCCAACCGGTATGGCACACGTTAATGATGACCATAGATCGCGATATTTCACTTATTTTATCGTGCTGTTATGTACTGTCATGAGTTCTCTTGTCCATCTCTAGATATTGTCTGTCCACTGTGACCTGTGTCTACCTCTACTTCGTGTACCTGGCATATTCCCCTGCAAGATGACTTCTAGTGTGTTATTGTCTCTTGTTAGTGTCTCACAGTTTATTTGTCTTCATTGAATTGTGGGGGACTGTTCTACAGGTGATGTATTGACCTCTGGGTAATAACATCCCGGTTTCTAATTATTCTCTACAAATCCCCAGACCACTTCGAGCTTAGATCAAATGTAAGACTGGAGTGCGAAATACCCCAATCCCTGATTGTTTATTATATGCATGGACGTGATAATTCGACGACTAACTGTGTGTTTATATGTTCGGTTGGTGTACTGTCAAGAACGATGTCCTAACATCATCAAGCGCTATACATTTTTTGTTCTCAATATGACGATCATCATTTTCGGGAGGACGTGAACTTCCATGGTATATGGTGGATAGGCGGCAGGAACCATTGAAGGCTATGTCTGAAGGGTGTTCCTTGTTGCAGTTTCCTCATATTCCAAGTCCGGCTTGTTGCAGGAGCTACTGAGTTAAGTGCACTGTGCACACTGTGAGCTGTGTGTTTCATCCGTTTTGATCATGTTTAGATGTCCCAATCGTTTACGATGAAGGATGATATCGTATGACAGGGAACAGTTGAATGTGTTCACTTTCTGTGCGGTTTCGCCTTGTGTCATTTGGCGTGTGCTGAGACTGCTACGATGGGGACTACAGTTACCTTTCTTTGTTTGGGAGATAGTAATTCGGATGATTCCACTGGCACGGGCGGTTGAGCAATTATGGATTTTGATTCGTTTGCAGTGATATCGAGGCCTTCAATAACCAATATATGCATAGACTATGTATGTAGGTTAGCCAACCAATAAGTGGCAAAGACGATCAACAAGCTTATATTTGCAGACGATCAGGCACTAATGTAGCAGTGATTATAAGGTGTATGACAAATGGGGAGTGGGTAGAGTAGAGGTCAGAACAAAGTGAGAAGAAATAACTATAGCTTGTTTCATAACTCGTGCCCAACTTTAAAAATCGATAGCTTTTTAACCGCTTGTTGTAAGATATTCAAAATGTGTATGTAAATTTATAATGATTAGAACCCAGGAATTAATTTCATTAAAAAAACAGTTGGTTATTATTGTTGCTTATTTGATTTATATAAATTTATAACGACCCATTGATGTAGTCAAAACTTAATGTTTACAGTATTTTAAACTAAAAATAGCGAGTACAAATCCATACACGGTAGAATTGACGTATTTGCACGATTTCCCCATGGTTTTTTTTGACACAATTAGACACTTGAGAAATTGTGTGTTCCATTTCCGTTCATTCATAGGTGTAGACGTGGAACAATAACATTTATCATGAGTCTTAAAATGAAATTCTGCAGTTTACAAAACATCGCAATAAAAATGTATGACTATTTTTGCAAAGAGGCTAAACGAGGAAGATTATTTCATTCTTTAGAAAACCCTGAGAATAGGACAAGACACATTTTGGATTTATCTAAACGGCCATTTAATCGCTGGATTCAAGCACGTGACCGTCAATGTTCAAAATATACAAAATCACAAGGAAGAGCAAAAATGTTGGATAATTTCGACAGTGAACTTATTAGAAGTGAAATTCGCAAAATGTTGGGTATGAATGAAACTGTTACAATAAGAAAATTAAAAATTTCGCTGAAAAAGAACAACAGTATTGAAATATCAAAGTCTACATTATGGAGGAATGTGAGAGCTGCAGGCTTTACATTCAGAAAGTATTCCAATGGACGAAACATCATCTGTGAGAAGCCACATATAGTAGTCATGAGAAGCAAGTACTTACGTGAAGTAAAAGAAGTGCGCAAGCAAGGTTATGATATTGTGTACTTGGATGAAACATGGATCAATGCTCACCACACTATCCAAAGGGAATGGCAGTCATCAGATGGAAAGATTAAGAGATTAATACCTAGCAGCAAAGGACAGCGCTTGATAATTGCTCATGCAGGTAGTCGACAACATGGACTAATACAGAATGCAGAGCTCATTTTTCTTTCAAAATCCATAGACAATCGGGATTATCACTCTGAGATGAATGGTCACATATTTAGACATTGGATTGAAAATTATGTTCTCCCATCACTAGATCGACCATTTTGCCTAATAATGGACACTGCAGCGTACCACAACATTGTTGCACTTGAAGATAAAGTCCCGACGTCATCCAGTACAAAAGATGCTATTAAGATATGGCTCACAAAGGAGCACATACAATTTAATAACATGTACTTAAAACCTGAATTACTATCTCTAGTAAAGCAAAAACAGAGGACAAAGATTTTTCAAATAGATAAGATTATCCAAGAGCACGGTCATATAAGTTTGAGACTGCCACCTTACCATGCTCATTTAAATCCAATAGAACTAATCTGGGCAAAATTAAAAGGACAAGTGGCAGATGAAAATACAACATTCAAAATATGCGATGTAAAGACTCTTGCTAATCTCGCTTTATTAAATATAGACAAAGATTATTGGGCTAAATGTGAAGACCACGTCTTAAAACAGGAAGAGGAATATTGGAAAAATTATGGTTTGTGGAATGTTCAACCCCAAACAGTTAATAATCTTTTAGACTCGTCTGATTCAGAATGAAAGTATATAGCCCCCACAATGTTGGCCCCTATATTACCTTAAATTAGTTCAACAAACGGTCCTTATCAGGACCACACAACTATGAAAATTGGACATACAGGTATACCTTGATATTATCGTCCGTCCTCGAACTGAGAAGACAATAATTCTCCTGGTGTTTTGTCTTATTAGGTTATTTCCCCATTACGGCCACGCCTTTACCTAGTGAAAATTAATCATAGACCAGCAACTACGGTAATTTCTATTATTTAGGGGTTCACAATTTACAATTTTGACAAACATCAAAGAAATTCGCCGCTTTAAGAAAACTGCAGCTGCAAGATATTTGTTAGATATACATTTAAAGGGTCTTTTGCATTCTAATAACATTTGGAAAATTTCAATAGTATTTAACAAGCGGTTTCTGAGCAATAGCGTTTTGAAGTTGGGCACGTGATTTGAAACGAGCTATAAAATAGAACATCGAGTATCACGGGAAAAGTGAGTAGCAATCAGGAGGAAAGGAAATTAATAAAAACGTTAAGTTAGAGGTCAGTCTAAAGTAGACATTTACGAAATGCGGACGGTTTTTGGAACCGAGACCGTGGTTGTAAGCATGTTAGGGACACAAACAGTGTGGTAGAGTTTTTGGAGTCCTTGTCTGACAGTGGAGCTGAACGGACCGTGCAGATGGATCAGTGTTAAGTACCGTTGCGTTACAATTATAGAGATAAACAGTTGTAGTTGTGAGCTGATAAGCAAAGGACAGTTTATGTGATAGCGAGTGAGACAGTTCTAGAGTATTTAATGCTCAGTAAACCGGTGTGACCAGTAGAGACGCAACAGATGTAGTTCTGAAACCTAGAAACCAGGGACAATTCATATGATAGTGAGCGAGATATCTGTCGCTTCCTTAATGTTCAGTAGACTGGTGTTACCAGTATAGACGCCACAGATTAGTGGTGCAACTCATAAACCACGGACAAATTAGACAATGTATGTGATAGTGAGCGAGATATCTCTCGCTTCCTTAATGTTCAGTAGACTGGTGTTACCAGTATAGACGCCACAGATTAGTGGTGCAACTCATAAACCACGGACAAATTAGACAATGTATGTAATAGTGAGCGAGATAGCTCTCGTCTCCTTAATGTTCAGTAGACTGGTGTTACCAGTATAGACGCCACAGATTAGTGGTGCAACTCATAAACCACGGACAAATTAGACAATGTATGTAATAGTGAGCGAAATAGCTCTCGCTTCCTTAGTGCTCAGTAGACTGGTGTTACCAGTATAGACGCAACAGATTTAGTTGTGAAACTTATAAACCAAGGACAATGTATATGGTTGTGAGTGTTAAACTATATGGGCCACTGCAAGAATTACAAAAGACAGTAAAACTTATACAGGAAACGACATTGCAAATATAGACAATACTTCGGGCGAACGAAAGATAGATAGATATGGTTGTGAGTGGAAATAGCCCGACCACCTGAAGGGGTCACATTGACAGTCGCGTAGGAAAATGAGGCGAGTGTATGTATTGCGCCTCATAATTACAGTTATGCGAGAAGTGCAGCTGAAAAACATATTGTTGTGGATGTGACCAATGTTATGCAATGGAAATCTTCACAAATAAACCTTGTGTGTTGTTAATTGGCGTTCAATTGACTATTTATTCAATGCAATCAGTATATGTCTGTGCCTAGCGAAGAACGGAAGCTGGGTGGGCCACCAATCATGGGCCCGTCTAAGTCGGGACGAGCTTAGCAACCAAACAGCGCGAAGTACCTTATTATACGATCACGACAGACGGACTAGTGTGTGTCATGGCTATGGATGAGTCCAGCATCAGGCAAGCAGAAGGCAGATAAGCGGCTACAGAATCCCGAGTCCAGTCCAGCACACTCGGTCCAGGGCTGATACGGCGACAGGACGAGCTGTCCAATGCAAGACGCCTCCAGGCAATCTGCGTGCCTGCAACGCAACACAAGGCGTTGAGGTCAAACGCCAAATCGTTCCAATAGCGTGCTCAAGCTGTCATAAGTGTTCTATTATAAAGGTTCAATTTTGTTACATTTAAGAGTTTGTGCTATACTAATACATGAGAAAATAGAAGACCTACAAGAACATTTAAATAAACTCAACAGCACGGGCACAAACTACAAAAAGAAAATCAACAAAACAGAGATCATGAATATTGCAAAAGAGTAAAACATAACAGCAACATAACTATAGACGGCAGGCAACTAAAACAAGTAAAGGAAATTTAAATATCTAGGAAGTCTAGTGACAAACGACAATTTATAAACAGTAGAAAAAGACTCAAGATGCAAAAAAGCCTGTCAAATCATTGGACAACTATCACCACTATTATACAAGGACATACATTTAGAGGCAAAACGGACACTCTACAATGCAATCTTCATTCCAACGTTGTGCTACCAATGCCAGTCCTGGACCCTAGACACAAGAACAAAAGAAGAAATAACCTATACTGAGATGAAATGTGTTATAAGAATATTAGGAAACAGCCTGGAAGATAAGATCAGAAATGAATAACTGAAAAAAAGCTAGGAGATTAAATTTCACCTCGACGCTCAAAGAAAAATGCGGAAGAAAAGACGAATCAGCAGTTTCTTTAAAGTTTTACTCTCCTTCGGTCTCTGTTATTGAGAACCGACTTCCATCCTTCTGGATAATGGCGATAAAAACATGAGGTGCCGTGTCCGCTCTGCCCACGTTAGAACCACTGTGCTTTAAAAATAGAAAAGAGTATACCAAAATGATCATTGTATCATTGCATTGGGCTTAATTTTTCTTCTTTGTTTTCCTATTTAGTGACCATGTGTCAATACCGTACTTGGGTGGTGAGTATAACACTTTGTTCTAATTTTTCAAAGTATGTACCTGTCGATCTCTTTATTTTCTTTCTTTCATTAATTCTTTCTTTCTTTTATTCATTCTTTCTTGAGCGCCTCCTTCTTCCTTCCTTCCTTTTTTTTAGCGTTCCCCGAACGACTGTCTAAGTCTAATGAAGTCGAATGCAGATGTGATGAGACGTGATGGGGAAGCGGGGAAGTGACGTTATTAGACGAGATCTGATAGGAGTCGCAGATGATGATAACATGGTGGTCAAGAATTAGACGGCTATCGGCTGAGATAGATCAATGTATACTAGGGTATATAACATATGACCACCATCTTCTCTTGATTATAGATGAAATTGTTGGATTATTTGTCATTTCTGCTTATTCTGCACGAGTCTTGGATTAATTTCAGGGTATGCGAAGGATTTTCTGACCCATTTGTTTTCTATTTCCTCATTTGTTTTCCAGCTCTCGCATGCATAAAAAAGGGTGATAAATACATTTTATTTAAAAAATGCTGATCTTTGTTTTTGTACTTGGTAGTTTTGATTACATTATTTTATCAAATCTTCTGAAAGTCATTGCTGCCTTCACTATTTTGATTCTAATTTCTATCTGTGTCTTCTTATTGAACTTTGCAGCTTCCAAGATATGCAAAGTGATCTACTTCTTCCACTACCAAAGACACAAACATTTCTCTTCGTCTTTCATTCTTTCACGAAAACATTAACTGGACGCAGATGCTTTGTTTTATGGCTTCTAGCTATAATGTGATATTTTCGCTTTTTGGACCAACGTATCCGGTTTGAGAAATTCGTTAGCACCGGAATGTCTTTCCTCTTTACTTCTACTCGCTTGCTGCTGAGACTGGTTAGTCTGTTTCTAGGGGCACCACTTGGAGGTGGCGTAGGTCTAGACCAGTTCTTTTGTTTACCGATACTGACGCAGCAGTCAGCCGTGGATCGTTGGCCGCTCTAAACTTAGCTTCTGATGGGCGTCTCAGAGCTCTATGCCGATCTGATAGAGAAAGTGTAGAATGGCGTCTATATTAATCATGTATAATCGAATGAAATGTGAATATTGACGAACTGTATTCGTGGAAGCTATATGGATATTGCCTATATACAACCAGTTAGGACCTTTTAGACGTCAACATTGTAATCGTCTATCATTCCTACAAAGGCAACACTCCTCAAATAGTAGACATAAGCCATGAAACTGCCAAAACATTGGTTGTGTATATTAAGAGACAGAAGTTCTGAAGCGCCCGTGCGCTGCCGGGGCCCGAAAGGGGAGTAAAGAATAGCGGCGCTGTACCCTACCAGGCATGTTCGTAAGAGGCGAGAAAGGAGGGTTAGGCATGGGACTGGCTATCCCATACTGTAAAAAAAAGTAAGCCGAAAAAACTTCACAAACATGAACAAGTCAAAGAAAGATAAAGTTAATCCGTCAACCAGGAAAGAGAAGGGCTCTCTGTCTAAGAGACGTATGACGCAATCCGGAGAAAGCCATAAGGAGTCCGGGTTGCCGACTCACCCTTTGTCTACCAGGAAATCATCCAGAATTGGCACCTGGAATGTTCGTACCCTTAACGAACCGGGAAAAGCAGCACAAGTGGCAGCAGAGATGACCAACTATAAGATAGATATTCAGGGAATGTGTGAGACAAGATGGCTGGGAGCGGAGAGAATAAAATTGAATACAGGGGAGATGATTTTATCATCAGGACACCAGGAACCAGGAGCACAACATAGCGAAGGGGTAGCTATAATGCTATCAAAAAATGCACAGAAGACACTAATAGAATGGGAGGCAGTGGGACCAAGACTGGTGAGAGCAACATTTAGAACAACCAAAGACAAAATAAAATTACACATTATACAATGCTATGCACCAACCAACGATAAAGATGACTCAGTTAAAGATGATTTTTATAAACAGCTACAATGGCAGATGGATGCAACAGATGGATGCAAGACGAGCCAAGGATATTATAATCTTGATGGGAGACCTAAATGCTAAGGTAGGATCAGACAACAGAGGCTTCGAAGAGATTATGGGAAAACATGGACTTGGAGATATAAACGAGAATGGAGAGATATTTGTGAATTTCTGCGCCCTTAATCAAATGAGCCTAGGAGGAACAATATTCCAACATAAAAGAATACACAAAGCTACATGGGTGTCACCAGATCATAGAACGGAAAATCAGATTGATCACATATGTATTAATAATAAGTTTAAGTCATCCTTACAGGATGTAAAAGTATATAGAGGGGCAGATATAGCTTCTGATCATCATCTTCTGTTAGCCAAACTTAAAATTAAATTAAAAAGGTATAATACAACGAATAAGGGTAGAAAGTATTTCAATGTAGGGTTTCTTAAAGAACAAGGAATTAAAGATAAATTCGCAGTCACAATATCAAACAAATACCAAGTCCTCCAACAACTAGAAAATACAATAAATATAGAAGATCATTGGAAACAGGTAAAAAATATATGGAAAGAGACATGCGAAGAAACACTGGGGAAAAGAGAACGCCAGAATAAGGCATGGATGACAGCAGAGACCCTGGATAAAATTAAAGAAAGAAAGAACAAGAAAGCAGACATAAATAAAAGCAAAACAAGAAGTAATAAAGCCAAGACACAGGAAGCTTACACAGAGGTGAACAAAGAAGTGAGAAGATGCATCAAAAGGGATAAGAGGAAATATATAGAGGAACTAGCTAAAGAGGCAGAAGAAGCAGCAAACAAAGGGAATATGAAAGAACTGTACAACAGCACAAAGAAATTAGGTGGAAAATACAAACAGATCAACGCCTTTATCAAAGACAAGAAAGGAAATCTGCTTAGTAATATAAGGGAACAAATGGAGAGATGGAAAGAACACTTTGAAGAACTTTTGAACAGACCCGGCTCAAATAATCCTCCAGATATACTACCAGCAGAAGAAGAGTTACACGTTAACTGCGGAAAACCAAGCAAAGAAGAAATAATGAAAGCCATCAAACTATTAAAAGATGGTAAAGCCACAGGACCAGATGAAATTCCTTCGGAAGCCATCAAAGCAGATATTAACACCTCTACCAAGATGTTACAGGATCTATTGGATAAAATTTGGGAGAGGGAAGAAATACCTAAAGACTGGAGAGAAGGTTATATGATCAAACTACCAAAGAAAGGAAGTTTACAGGAGTGCACAAATTATAGGGGAATTATGCTACTATCAGTGCCAGGAAAAATATTAGGCAGAATCATTCTGGAGAGACTAAAAGAGGCTATAGAGAAACACTTGAGAGACGAACAAGCAGGTTTTAGGAAGAACAGATCATGTGCTGATCAAATAACTACCCTACGTATAATAGTTGAACAAAGTTTAGAACTAAAATCCCCACTATATATTGGATTCATAGACTACGAAAAGGCATTTGATAGTTTAGACAGAAGAATGCTTTGGAAGTTGCTGAGTCATTACGGAATCCCCATAAAGTTTATTAACCTGATAAAAACAATGTATGAAGGAACAAAATGTAGTGTGGTGCATGAAGGACAGCTTACAGAAGCATTTGAAATAAGAACAGGAGTAAGGCAAGGATGCCTCCTGTCTCCATTTCTCTTTCTACTGGCCATAGATTGGATAATGAAAATAACTCAAAACAACAGAAATGGGATCCAGTGGTCACTGACCAAACAACTTGATGATTTAGACGTTGCTGATGACATAGCTCTCCTATCACACAGCCATCAACAGATGCAGGATAAAATGAGTATATTAGATGAGAGATCACAACAGCTAGGACTAAAGATTAACAGAGATAAGACCAACATTATGAGAATTAATGCAGTTGGCAATAACCATATAAAACTAGGAGAAATACCTCTACTAGACGTACAATCTTATTTATATCTGGGCAGTAATATAGATAAAGAGGGAGGAACAGAAAATGATACCAAAATAAGGATATCAAAAGCAAGAGGAGCTTTCATTGCACTGGGAAACATATGGAAATCCAAAGAAATTAGGCTAAATACAAAAATAAAAAATTTCAACTCAAATGTTAAGTCGGTCCTATTATATGGCTGTGAAACATGGAGAATGACAAAATTGACAATCACGAAGGTACAGACTTTCATTAATGGATGCTTGCGCAGAATAAAGGGATGGAAATGGCAGGACAAAGTCACTAACGTGGAATTATGGAAATGTACCGGTCAAATACCAGTGGATAAAGAGATACAGCGAAGACGATGGCGATGGATAGGACACACACTACGGAAGCCAACTGAGAGTATTACACAACAGGCCCTTTTTTGGAATCCCCAGGGGAAAAGACAAAGAGGAAGACCAAGGAATTCTTGGAGAAGACAGATAGAAGCAGAGATGAAGATGATGGGGAAGACATGGAATGATCTTAAAAAAATGGCAAAGAACAGAACGACTTGGAAAGTGTTTGTTGAGGACCTATGCTCCACCGGGAGCTAAAAGGTAAGAAGAAGAAGTTCTGAAGACAGAAAGAAGCAACTTTTCTGAGTTATGGAAAACCCGAATTCTTCTAACACGACAAGATAGAGTGGAGACAAGTCAGAGGAAAGTAAATATTGAGATTAATGTCTGGTTTTATTTTTGACTTTATGAACAGATTGACCTTTTCTGAATCACAATTTTGGTGTACATTTTTTTACAAAATGTAGTAAGTTCCTTTAAATATTAATACTCATTTTTGTGTGTGTTGAACTGGATTTGCAGCATTAAATATGATGTTTTCATTGTAGCTTCGTTAACTTTTTTTTTCTGGCTTATCACAATTGTATTTGGCCTTTATTGTTGTTGTTAGACTTACAATACCAATCTGGCAACCTAGGACCTGTGTTTCTGCCATAGGACGAGGTTGGTCTTCTGTTGAGCCGAGAGTATGGTTTGTTTTTATGATTGTTGTGTAAACCCACTGATAGTTTCATCTTTGATACAAGACGTTCTGTTTGACTCCAGTATACACGCCTACTCTCAAATTCTTGCAACCTTTTCTTTCTTCACTTCCGACTTCCTCACTTGTTCCCGTTCGATGCTTCGGTAGACACAAAATACTGGTTCTCGCCCTTTTGGCTTTTGGCGGGGTTTAGAAAAGGGAGAAGCTGTCTTGACCACATTTTCACTCTACGACTTATATTGGAGGAACACATTGAAAAGCAAAAACCTTTTGTACTTAACTTCATCGGCTTCAAAAAAGCATCTGACAGTATTCATAGAGATTCTTTGTGGAAAATTCTGAAGCAATATGACTTACCATCACAAATCATAAATATTATTAAAGACATGTATGTATTATGGTTACACATGTGCAGTTCGAACAGAGGAAGGATTGAGCGAATGTTTTCCAATAGAAACTGGGGTTAAACAAGGATGTATTTTATCGCCCTTGTTATTTGGAGTTGTTATGGACTTCATAATGAAGAAATGCTGCACTGGTAATAAAGGCATCGAATGGATTCAAGGAGACCATTTGGAGGACCTAGACTTTTGCTGATGACATAGTTCTCATCAGCAGTGTCAGTCGGATAAAAACGATGCAGGAAAACACAAATGAACTATCATCAATAGCCAGAAAAATTGGGCTTGAGATCAATCATGAAAAGATTAAAGTCATGAAATGTTTAATTCCAACAGACAACAAAATATACATGGAAAACAAACCAGAGGAAGAGATCGATCACTTTATCTATCTTGGAAGTCACATTGATCGAGAAGGGGATACAATGATCATTGTCAGTTCACAGTTGGTAGTTGTAGCGTTTCTTTGGTGTTGTCTGTCCATCTGAATATGGGTCTGCCTCTTACTCTTCTCCCTTCTGCTCTTGTATGGTAAGGAATCACACGGCATTCTAGCATATGGTTCTGGAAGGCCCCGGTTTCACTGCAAACGAATTAAAATCCATAATTTATGATAATTGCTCAACCGCCCATGCCAGTGGAATCATTCAAATTACTATCTCATCTCCCAAACAATGAAAGGTAACCGTAGTCCCCATTATGTCTAATTGGACAAACAACATTAATATTCTAACATATCTAAAAAAATCTTTCTGGGCAAACTACTTTTAATGTATTATTTATGTGTCGTAAAACGATAGTTTTTATTATCATCCATCAACACTGAATGGAGTGTGTGTCGTCTCCACATAGAATTTTGGCTCCCATGGAGCGCCATTCTACTCTGTAACTCTGTTTCTTGCTTTGATGGTGCAGATTATCATAGGTTGACTTACTTGCCTTGTGTCTTGTTCATCTTTTGATGTTACTCGTCCATGTTAGTCTTGGTCTGCCTCTAACCTTGTATTTTCCCTTCAAATATTATTTTTATTAGGCTGTTGTGTCTTTTAACATGCCCCAAAAATTTCATTTGTCTTGTTCTAATTGTGTTTGGTAATTCTCTTTTCATTTTTAGTTTAGTTCTTTTAAAACTTCATCCTTTGTTTTCTTTTCTTTCCATCCAATTCTGCCTATTCTTCTATAGATCCACACTTAATAATGCCTTCAATTTTCTGTTCTGTTTTCTTGTCTAATGTGACAATGTCCATGTTTCTGCACCATACAGAATAGCATTTTGTTATTCTTAGTTTTAACCCTGGTGTTATTTGTTTTGATGTTAGTATATTTTTCATGGCATTAAAATTACTTTTTGCCATACCTATTCTTTTGTTTATTTCTTCAGTTGCACATTTTCCATCACTGGTTATAGTATGTCCCAGGTAGTTGTAGCTCTGAACTGTCTCCAGATGTATTCCTTCAACTGTGATATTTATTTGTAGGTTTTTTTTTTTTTTTTTAATGTTCATAGTTTTAGTCTTTTCAATATTCATATCTAGTCAATATTTTTTGCTTGTCATGTTTATTTCATTAAGTATTTGTTGTAGATCTTTAGGATTTTCTGCTAGTAGTACAGTATGGTCAGCATATCTTAGGTTATTGATTATCTTTCCATTAATGTTTAGGCCTGGCATTTCTGTGATGTTTTTAAAGATTTGCTCAGTGTATAGATTGAACAAGCTTGGTGATAGGATGCATCCTTGTCTTACTCCTCTTTTTATATCAATGGGTGTAAAGTTCTCTTTGTTATATTTTATTATTGCTTTTTGCTCCCAGTATAGATTACATATTAGTCATATGTCCATGTCATCTAGTCTTCTTAGGTATCCTAAAATATTATATATCCTATAATATTCCTAAAATATCTTTAAAAGAATTGAAAATCAAGAAGAGATACAAGAGCTTATATAGACAATTTGGCAGAGAATGCAGAGACAGCTGCAATGACAGGAGACAGCAGAACTCTGTACAAAAGATGCTTACAAACACCTATACATCCAGTGGAACACCAATTCTAGACAAATCTGGATTAATGCTAACAACAAGCGCAGACATAAAAGCCCGTTGGGCGGTACACTTCAAAGAAATTCTTAATCGTCCACTACCCAACAGTTTAATATATTTTGAAGCTGAAACACCAGCAGCAGAATTAGATGTAAATTTAGATGACTTCACCTTAAGCGAAATAGAAACCACCTTAAAGTGTATGGTCTATAACAAGGCTGCTGGAGAGGATAAGTTAACAGCTGAGATACTCAAGGCAATTGATAGCCATAATTTAATACATCTCCAGAAAATGTTCAACATCATTTGGAAAGCAGAGAAGACGCATCATAAATGGAAAAAAGGAATCATTGTTAAGATTAAAAAAAAGGGCAATCTTAGAGATTGTAACAACTGGAGAGGCATGACACTTTTGTCAGTTGCCTCAAAGTTATTCTACAAAATCATTGTAAATAGAATAAAGGATTGAATAGATAGAGTAATGCGTGAAGAACAGGCTGGGTTTAGAAAAGGGAGAAGCAGCCTTGACCACATTTTTACTCTACGACTTATATTGGAGAAACACATTGAAAAGCAAAAACCTTTTGTACTTAACTTCATTGACTTCAAAAAAGCATCTGACAATATTCATAGAGATTCTTTGTGAAAAATTCTGAAGCAATATGACTTACCATCACAAATCATAAATATTATTAAAGACATGTATGATGGTTACACATGTGCAGTTCGAACAGAGGAAGGACTGAGTGAATGTTTTCCAATAGAAACTGGGGTTAAACAAGGATGTATTTTATCGCCTTTGTTATTTGGAGTTGTTATGGACTTCATAATGAAGAAATGCTGCATTGGTAATAAAGGCATCGAATGGATTCAAGGAGACCATTTGGAGGACCTAGACTTTTGCTGATGACATAGTTCTCATCAGCAGTCGGATAAAAACGATGCAGGAAAACACAAATGAACTATCATCAATAGCCAGAAAAATTGGGCTTGAGATCAATCATGAAAAGATTAAAGTCATGAAAAGTTTAATTCCAACAGATGACAAAATATACATGGAAAACAAACCAGAGGAAGAGATCGATCACTTTATCTATCTTGGAAGTCACATTGATCGAGAAGGGAATACAAGCAAAGAAATCAGAATAGCTAAAGCAGCAATGTCTTTCAGAAGCCTTAAAAAGTTGTAGAAATCAAAACTCATCAGCACAAACACAAAACTTAGACTATTCAAATCAAATGTACTATCAATCCTTACGTATGCGTGTAAAAGCTGGAAAGCAACAAGAGATATAGAAACAAAGTTGAACGCATTTTAAAATAAATGTCTATGGAAAATACTTGGTATAGCGCGCAACAAATTCAAAGCAAACGAGGAAATTAGAGAAATCGCCAATCAACCACTAATATCTTCAGTAATAAAGAAAAGACGATGGTCATATGTTGGAAATGTGATGAGAAGAGATAATAACCGAATAGCAAAGCAAGCCCTCATGTGGGAAACAACAGGTAAGAGAAAAAAAGGAAAACCTAGAGAGAGACACTGAGAAGAACATTGATGAGAGAAGCAAGAGCAGCAGGAATTGGCTCCCTCAATGAGATAGAGCTGTTTACACAGAACAGAGACAAATGGCTAGATTTGATAAAATATCTTTAAAAGAATTGAAAACTGCTAGAACAAAAATTAAGATAAGTGAAGGAGTATCTTGGTTTATGCTCTATGGGCCGGCCATGGCTCGAAAGGTCAATAGATAGATAGATAATTCCTAGACATTTGTTTACAAATGCAGTGGTTTTGTTTTCAATCTCCTTTGTCGTATTCCAGCTTTCACATGCATAAGTGAGGGTGGATAATACATTTGAGTTGAACATTCTAAGTTTTCTTTTTGTGCTCAGTATCTTTGTAGGGACTTTGATAAATTGAAATCTGGTAACTTCCAGGAGCACTGAGAAACCAAATTTAATTTTTTTTCTACAACACCAACATTTTTGGAAATTGGCCTAAATTGGCTAAGGGACTCGTACTTTAACGCATTTTCCCAAACATGTCACATGACTTGTGTTACTATTTATATATCTCAGATGAAAGGTTAGAAAATACTCTACTGTTGGGTGAAATAATTATTGGAAGACTCATAGCCATTTTCAAGATATTTGTGATTGAATCCATTATTTTTACATTTGTACTGATTTTTTTCCTAATTAAAACTGTAAATTTACTGGTTGGAATTGACAGCACACAGATTTTTATATTCAGTACCCATTTAAACATAAGCATGCACACATTTGCAAGCAATATGCCTGTCAACTTTTGTGCAAATAATAATTTAAAGGGAGCATCTCCATGGTTAGAAATCACATCACCCGCCATATTTGATAATCAAATTTCATGTCTCAGAATAGCTCTGCTTTTATTTTTACAATATTTTAAAATTAACTAATTAGTAAAGCGAAGCAGTGGATTTTTAAAATTCATTTATGATTTATATATCTGATGTGTGAAATTTGAATGTGATCTAGCAATCACAATTTTCTAAATAAATTATTAAATGGCAGGGACTATCCCCTTTAAAAACATTATGCTATCATAGATGGCCAACTCTCAATTTTCCAGTCGTGGACAATTGTCCTTTTGAGCCCCATTATATTTCCCTCTATGTTCCTCTTAATCAATTTAAGTCAAAATTAATTCATATAAAAATGAATAACTTTTTCTCTAATTATTGCACTGACAAAATGAAGGTATATTTTATAAAAGTCCCTAATCTTTGATCACCATATTTTTTCAAGGTTTTAAAACTTAAAGCCACCAATGCTATTCTGGTTCTGATCTCTTTTCTAGTATCTCCCTCTAGATCTATATTGCTACCAAGGTATACAAAGTAATCCATTTCCTGCACCTTCTTACCACACAGGTGTAAATATTGCCTTGCTGTGCAGCCACAATTGTCATTATTTTGCTCTTCTCTCTGTTAACTTGAAGTCCTATTCTGTGAGCCAATTATGATATTGAATCTGTGGTGTCCTGTATCTTATGCATGTGATTACTAATAAGCACCATGTCATCTTAAAAATCCAGATCTTCCTGCTGGGTCCCGCTGAGCCCCATCACGCCATTTTTGCTAGAACAACAGTTACTCGTTATGTCATCAATGGATGCTCCAAACAATAAAGGTCATATACCTCTGGTTTACTCCCGTTTCAATCTGAACTACTCAATCAAACTGCACTTGCATTGTCATTGCATGCATCTTTTTATGTTAATGACTTTCAGTTGCAGTTTGTATTGTTTCAGTACATACCATAAAGCAATTATGTGTATGCTGTTGAATGCCTACTTAAAGCCAATGAAATTAAAGACTAACTACTTTCCTTTTTCATTTACATTTAAGTATTGAGAGTTGATATTAGCTATATTTTCCTGTTTAGTTGACCTCTTCTACTATTATGTTTCCATGTGTTTGAGTTATTGAGTTATTTGCGGGTCATCATCATTGCACTCCGAACATGTCCATAGGTGCTCAGATCCCCTCAGCAATTCCCTCAGTGTCCAGCAGCTGATGACTCCAGTTCTATGTTGGTTGATAAGGCCACTAAGTTTCTCATTTCTGGCTGTGCCCATCTTAACTCCCATTTCCATCATCCAAAGAAGTTCCATATTTTTCTAATGTTCCATCAATTCATTTTTTATCATGGTTGATCCTTATGTTTAGATTCCCTGACCACTATTACAACACTATTCCAATATTTATTGATCATCATTTTTTGGCCACGTAATGAGAAGAAAACAGCTGGAATATATTGTAACAACTGGGAAAATTGAGGGTGAATGAGATAGAGGGAAGCAAAGAGAAAAGATACCAGACAGCCTAAGAGAATAGCTTGGCAGAAGGTCAACAACAGAAATGATAAATAACTGTTGATATAGAAAGATGTGGAGAGACATGATCACCTACACCAGCGGGCCCGGTACTTGATGATGATTCCAGTTTTAGTATTAACATCTCTCATTAACTTTATTATGAAACTATTCCAGTTTACTGAATGTTAAACATCCATCTTTTCTCTTTGACAGTCAACATTATGGAAGCAAAGAGTCAGATTCCAATCTGGAATATCAAGCAAGAGCCAGATAATGAAGTGAGTTGAATCTATTTGTCTGTCTGCTATCATTTCAAATCGAAGTTGACAAATATGTCAGAAATGAAAAACTCTCCAATCTGATGGTCCTCTGCTGTTATTTGACATATTTTATGAATCATAATGCATCATCATCTAGCTTGTTTCTGTTGGAACTTGGCTTCTATGACAGTTACTCAGTTTTGTTGTGTCTTATTCCAGCATGGTCAAACCCATGGCAACAATACATTCTATATGTTTTATAGTTCCTACTGTACAATATGCTCTGTCCTCATGTCCTTCATGAATTGTAACAGGTGATAATACATTTGACTAGACCAGACATGTCAATGGCTTTTATAACCTCTTCTCTGAGAAAGTCTTTAGATCTATCCAATAATTCTACATGTACGAGTGAATTGATATTAAGGCAGATGGCAATGGAATCGGGGCTGTAGGTGTGAAGTTATCATATTGTTACAAAGTCCAGATGACTGGATAAACTAGCATGGGTGAGTAAGTGCAAAGGAATTTCAACTATCAACAACACTGACTGTTAAATCTTTGTGATTTTAAGGACAATAAGAAAAGGTTAACTGGCTGCTTATGATAGAATCCCTGATGCTGGAACAAAGCTTTGAAATTACTGGGAGGGGCCTATCTGAAGGTTGACCACCAATAAGACTGATCTCTTTCAGATTTTATCTATGATTATGGGGGGTACCAGAAACAACAAATTTACAAAAGAAAATTCAATGGCAGCAGTCAGACCATAGTCAATTAATCTTCAGGCACGCAGTTTTGATTTGAGGGCCTTTAACAAACTAATTGATTTGAAATCAGTGGATTTTTTAGTTTTAGCTTGAAAGTTCACAGACAGTTTTAAAGTTCAGTACTGAAGGAGTTTAGGAGCACATTGAGTAATGATGTTCTCATTTTTTACTAATAAATTACCTGTCTTCATGTATCTTTATCTGCACAACCTCACACACACACACACACACATTCAAATTTTACAAAATTATACAAAATGTCCAGCATTTGCAGCAGTCAGTCCCAGCTCATCTGTGATACCTTGTACACACAATACCTTGTATTCCATTCTCTTGACTATCTAGAACCATGCCTTCCATAATGATCTTCTCTAGGATGTTATATAGTTTATATGACCATAATATTTTATTTTCTTAGTTTCTGTGTTATTTAGCTATCAGTGATCTCTGAGGATTTATTTTGTGGCAAAATGGAAATGATTATTATTTGATCTGACTATGATATCCCTCTTGTTGTGGCTGGAGGGCTTGTGTGCCTCTGGGATCCAAGTAGCTATGTCAGCTGGAGCTTAGCCTCCAGCAGGGTAACCAAAGCTGGACAAGTCCTTGGTGAATGGCCAGACAAGGATCCTTCAGTAGATGGAACCCTTCAAGTGAAGATGCAGAACTCGCTGGCGAGTGGTCCTTGCTCTGGTCTGAAATAATCAATCCCCACTTCTTAGGTTAAATGTCTCTCTGTCTTTTCTTCTCTTTCTGTCCTCTATAAAAGAGGCATGAGGTGCTCAGAAGACCAGACCACCTATGATAGAGAAAACTCTACACAAAGCTCGGGTAGATGGTGCTCGTAAACCAGGGTGGATTGACCATCTACGGGCAGAATTCTCCTACAGAATTGACAATATGCTGCCTTGCAGGAAGATTGGGGACAATCAAAAGCTAAGGAATGTAAGCCTGAATAAAATGCTGGTGGAAACCAAATGCTGCTGGCCATCTCACAGAACATGGTGCAATGTGCTGAGAGCAGATTTAATGTATTCTAGTTATGGTGCTCCGTCTGTGGAGTTCTACCAGGAAGGTGGAGTGCTGGTCCCCATGCCTTGAAGGGGCCCACCCCAAGCTACTAGTGGTCACCCTGTCAAATTTTGGAGAGCCAGAAAATAGGACCAGAGGGAAACTTCCTGCACTGACAACTCACACTATCAAAGCAAGAGACAGAGTGGAGTGGCAATCTATGGCAGCCAACCTTTGATGTGGAGATTGCACTTTATGATGATGTGGTAATTGAAGCTGTGTTCTTTGTGTACCTACTTGATCTCCTTATTGCAGTATTTACTAATGGTGAACCTTACTATTTCATTCTCAGAATGACAGAAATATAGAAACTCAGAGTCTTGTTCCAGTAAGAGATATAAAGCAGGAATCAGGAAATAAAGTGAGTGGATTGTTTGGTATTAAAGTCATATAACAACAGAGTCACTCAATTGTGCTGTGAAGGATTTGTTTTCATGGCACAAATTTCAATATTAGCCACTGAGTGAAGCTATACCAAACTACCACAGCTTTTTTTCTTTCTTCACTTTCTCTTGTTCCTGTTCAGGTGTTGAGGGAGATGCAAAATTCTGGATCTCAACCATTTGGTGGCCTAATTCTTTGTCAAATTTTGGCCAATATTTGATTTGCTTTATTGCATTGCATATCTATTTTTTTGTCGATTTTTACCATCTTCAGAAAAATGATGTACCAAGATATTACAAGTGTGTTACTTGTTTTATAACTTGATGTTCCTTAGCTATGTTTGATGTCTTCTTTTGTCTACCTATAAAAAAAACTTCTGGTTTTTCAGTACTTGTTTCCATGTTGTTACTCATTTTACATTCTTTATTCAAAGATATTAGATTTTGTTGAAGTTCTGTTTCTACAAAAGCTATTATGGCCTGGTCATCAGCAAAAAGTAGTTAATTTATATCTTCATACTGTGATTTAGGGAGCTGTGATAGCTCAGTGGTTAGTGAACTGGGCTACAAAGAACAAGAGGTATCGTTTGATCCCAACCGACGGCTTCCGGGTTCACCCAGCCTTTAATGGGTAGCAGATTTTTTATTGGGAAAGTAAAGCGGCACGGGCGTAATACCGACCACATTACCCCAAAAATCATGTGCCGAAGGTCTGTAAAATTTATGGTCACTAACACCATATTTATATATAGAGGTCTATATGAAAACGGGATGAACACACATTTTGAACAACCGTGACAGTACTCTTTGACAACCGCGCTTTTCCAAGAACTCCCGAAAACGTTGCTGAACACAGGAGTACACCAGGGGAATTATTATGACCCCTTCACATGGATGGATAACAATATGTGCACCCTGTCTCGTGATGATAGTTCTTGAGTCTTA
Organism: Megaustenia siamemsis; assembly: GCA_032433765.1. NCBI lineage: Eukaryota > Metazoa > Mollusca > Gastropoda > Stylommatophora > Ariophantidae > Megaustenia > Megaustenia siamemsis. The sequence continues at coordinate 16,768,331 of JAVIAB010000159.1, forward strand.
CAATGTGTATAACTCCCTGTTCTGCTCCTGCTCCACTGACTGCAGAAGATAAATAATAATTGATGGCCATCCCCAACCTTTGAGGACAACCTTTAACGATGATGATCGTAACTGTGAACATGTGACGTGTGCTTCATCATGTCAACCCTCCATGTTTCCTGTGTTGTGGCCGGACATCTTGTGGCAATCACAGCCTATATAAGTTCAGAACAATCAGTTCTAATAAGTCTCTCGTGGCAATCACAGCCTATATAAGTTCAGAACAATCAGTTCTAATAAGTCTCGTGGCAATCACAGCCTATATAAGTTCAGAACAATCAGTTCTAATAAGTCTCTCGTGGCAATCACAGCCTATATAAGTTCAGAACAATCAGTTCTAATAAGTCTCGTGGCAATCACAGCCTATATAAGTTCAGAACAATCAGTTCTAATAAGTCCCTTGCGGGAATCACAGCCTATATAAGTTCAGAACAATCAGTTCTAATGTCTCTCGTGGCAATCACAGCCTATATAAGTGAGACAACCCATTATACCAAATGCGAGTATCATAACTCAATGCATTTCTAAGTGTGCCTTCCCTTGCTCCAAACCTTATCTCAGGGGCGGCAAAACTGTTTTCCGCAGTAACAAAAATGAAGTTTCATAACTCCGAATTCACATATTATATTAGCTCCGTGAATACTAGACTCCTATCTAGTTTACTAACTTCCTAAATTCACACATCCCTATCTCCTTGAAAAATCTTAACAATTCTCTCACAGCTCTTCTGAGAAGAACAAAACAACTATGTTCCTCATCTAACAAGCCCTAACTACTTGCTCTCTCATGGTATCACATGAAACTAAAAACTACCCATGTGCCCACATCGGGTTCTCATGTCTAACTGAAGTCACTATCTAACTTTTGACTCGTTTTCATATACAACTCTTGCCTTCTCACCTATTCACTAAAATCCAGTGAAACCTGCTCTACTTGTCTGTCTCCTATGACCTTCTTATATCCCGTGAACAATGAATGGACACTTGTTTACGGCTGTCTCTAGCCTTCACCTTTTGACCTCTATTTTCCTTCTCTCATTCCCTACTCTGTTTCATATAGAGGTAAAGAAAGATCTATATATGTGCTTTATAGACTAAACGAAAGCATTTGACAAAGTAAATGGAAAGCATGTGGAAATAATAAATATGCTGGAGTAATTAAACATTGATGGCAAGGATCTGCGAATCATAAAGAACCTGTACTGGCAACAAACAGCAGCTATACGAATTAACAACCAAACCGGACAATTCCAATATATAAAGCAAGGAGTCAGACAAGGCTGTGTTCTGTTGCCGGATTTGTTTTCACTTTACAGCGAATATATTATGAGATCAATAGCAGACAAAAAAAAGGAATTGAGGTCAATGGTCACAACATAAATAATTTGCGATATGCGGATGACACGGATTTAATAGCAGAGACAGAGAATGAACTACAAGAAATGATAGACATAATAGTAAAAGAAAGCAACAAGAAAGGTCTCAGTCTGAATAGTAAGAAAACAGAAGTAATGGTTATATCGAAGAAACAATCACCACCATCATGCAGTATAAAATTAAACAAGACAAATCTGAAACAAGTGCAACATTTCAAATACTTGGGCACAATAATAACATCAGATGGGAGATGCACCACAGAAATAAAAAGCAGAATAGCTCAGGCCAAAATGGCATTTTAGAAAATGAAAAATATCTTATGCAACAAATCTATGTCAATAAAAATGAGAAAGAGAGTTCATCGGTGCTATATAGAACCAATTCTGACCTATGGAAGCGAATCATGGACAGTAGACAAACAAATAAAAAGACGATTAGAGGCCACAGAGATTGGATTTCTCAGAAGAATGTTGAAAGTTCCCTGGACAGCTAAAAAGACCAATGAGGAAGTTCTCAAAGAGGCCAACACAAAAAGTGAGCTCTTAAAAAACATCAGAAAGAAGCAATCAACATTTTTCGGGCACATCATGAGAAGAGGAAAGTTGGAATACTTGGTTACAAATGGTAAAAAAAAGGAAAGAGAGATAGCGGACGACAAAGAGAGAAAATACTGGATAGCTTGGTGTCATGACATGGAAAACAGTCAAAAACAGAACTGATACGATGCACTGTAGATAGAAGATTGTGGGGGGGACATGATCACCTATGCCAACTGATATGGCACATGATGATGATGATGAACACCATATTTAATTACAACAGACAACAAAATATACATGGAAAACAAACCATTAGAAGAGATCGATTACTTTATCTATCTTGGAAGTCACATTGATCGAGAAGGGGATACAAGCAAAGAAATTAGAATCCGAATAGCTAAAGCAGCAATGTCTTTCAGAAGCGTTGAAAAGTTGTGGAAATCAAAACTCATCAGCACAAACACAAAACTTAGACTATTCAAATCAAATGTACTATCAACTCTTACATATGTGTGTGAAAGCTGGAAAACAACAAGAGATATAGAAACAAAGTTGAACGCATTCGAAAATAAATGTCGAAGGAAAATACTTGGTATAGCATGGAATGAATTCAAAACAAACGAGGAAATTAGAGAAATCGCCAATCAACCACTAATATCTTCAGTAATAAAGAAAAGACGATGGTCACATGTTGGACATGTAATGAGGAGAGATAATAACTGAATAGCAAAGCAAGCCCTCATATGGGAAACAACAGGTAAGAGAAAAAGAGGAAGACCCAGAGAGACACTGAGAAGAACATTGATGAGAGAGGCAAGAACAGCAGGATTCGGCTCCCTCAATGAGATTGAGCTACTTGCACAGAACAGAGACAATGGCAAGATTTGATAAAATATCTTTAAAAGAAATGAATACTGCTAGAACAAACATTCAGATAACAAAAATTCAGATAAGTGAAGGAGTATCTTGGTCTACGAACTATGGGCTGGCTACGGCTTGAAAGGTCAATAGATAGATAGAACACCATATTCCCTATTGACTTACTTTTTTTTTTTTTAACACTGCGATTTGGCATCCTTGCATATTTTTTATAATGTAAGTAATAAACAAGAGTGGTGACAACACACATCCTTGTATTACACCAGATGTTACTGCAATTGGTTGTGATGTTCCTTTCTTCTTCTTTTCAACTCCTTGTGGAACATAGATCTTCAACAAACACTTTCCAATCCATTCTGTTTCTTGCCATTCATTTAAGATCATTCCATGTTCTCCCCCATCATCTTCAACTCTGCTTCCATCTGTCTTCTCCAATAATATTTTGGTCTTTCCTCTTTGTCTTTTTCCTTCAGGATTAAAAAGAAGGGCCTGTTGTGTAATCTCAGTTGGCTTCTGCAGAATGTGTCTTATCTAGCTCCATTATCTTCGTTGTATCTCCTTATTCACTGTTATTTGACTGGTACTTTTCCTAAATTCTGTAGTGATTTTGTCCTGCCATTTCCATCCTTTTATTCTGTGCAAGCATCCATTAATGAAGGTTTGTATCTTCATGATTGTTGTTCACCATGTTTCACATCCATATAATAGGATTAACTTAACATTGGAGCTGACAATTTTATGTGGTTATTTTACCTAATTTCTTTGGTTTTCCATATGTTTGCCAGTGTAACGAATGCTCCTCTTGCTTTTGATGTCTAATTTTGGTAACATTCTCTGTTCCTCCTTCTTTATCAATATTACTGTCTAGATATATGTAAGATTGCATGTCTCTTCTTCTATCTTTCAGCTCCCTGTGGAGCATAAGTCTTCCACAAACACTTTTCAATTCGTTCTTTTTCTTGCCATTCTTTTAGATCATTCCATGTCTTCCCCATTATCTTCATCTCTACTTCTGTCTGTCTTCTCCAAGAATTCTTTGGTCTTCCTCTTTGTCCTTTCCCCTGGGGATTCCAAAAACGGATCTGTTGTGTAATACTCTCAGTTGGCTTCCGCACTGTGTGTCCTATCCAGCACCTTTGTCTTCACTGTATCTCTTAATCCACTGGTATTTGACTGGTACATTTCCATAATTCTATGTTAGTGATTTTGTCATGTCATTTCCATCCTTTGGACTGACTTAACATTGGAGTTGAAAATATTTATGTTTGTATTTAACCTAATTTCTTTGGACTTCCATGTTTCCCAGTGCAACAAAAGCTCCTCTTGCTTTTGATATCCTTATTTTGGTATCATTTTCTGCTCCTCCCTCTTTATCTATATTACTGCCCACATATACATAAGATTGTACTTCTAGTAGAGGTATTTCTCCTAATTTTATTTGGTTATTGCCAACTGCATTAATTCTCATAATTTTGGTCTTATCTCTATTAATTTTCAGTCCTAGCTGTTGTGATCTTTATTGTCTGCTTTCTTGTTCTTTCTTTCTTTAATTTTATCCAGGGTCTCTGTTGTCATCCATTCCTTATTCTGGCATTTTCTTTTCCCCAGCGTTTCTTTGCATGTTTCTTTTCATATATCTTTCACCTGTTTCCAATGATCTTCTATATTTATTGTATTTTCTAGTTGTTGGAGGGCTTGGTATTTGTTTGATATTGTGACTGTGAATTTATCTTTTAATTCCTTGTTCTTTGAGAAACCCTACATTGAAATAATTTCTACCCTTATTCGTTGTATATCTTTTTGGTTTATGTTTAAGTTTGGCTATCAGAAGATGATGATATACTTTTACATCCTGTAAGGATGACTTAAACTTATTATTAATACATATGTGATCAATTTTATTTTCCGTTCTATGATCTGGTGACACCCACTTAGCGTTATTTATTCTTCTATGTTGGAATATTGTTCCTCCTAGGCTCACTTGATTAAGGGCACAGAAATTCACAAATATCTCTCCATTCTCATTTATATCTCCCAAGTCCATGTTTTCCCATAATCTCTTTGAAGCCTCTGTTGTCTGATCCTACTTTAGTATTTAGGTCTGCCATCAAGATTATAATATCCTTGGCTCATCATTCATCCATCTGTCGTCTCTTAGAGAGAGAGCCTTTATCTTTCCAGGACGGCAGATTTATTTTTATTCTTTTTTTTTTTTAACTTATCCATGTTTGTGAACATGGTACAGAATATATCAGTCAACTCTATGATGATGAAAGAACAGAGTTAAACAATTCCAACAAAGACACAGGACCACCAATTATGCAGAGTGAAGTGGAGGACACAATTCAACACATGAAAAGAGGCAAAGCTCCAGGTACCGACAATATAACAATCGAAGAAATAAATGCATTAGAAGAGCTGGGAGTACAAGTCATAACAAAACTATTCAATGACATATATATCACTGGACACATACCCGAAGATCTACTAAAATCTATCTTTGTAACCATACCGAAGAAGTCAGGCACCACTGATTGTAAAGACCATCACACTATTAGTCTCATGAGCCATATGATGAAAATATTACTTAGAATCATCATGAGACCATCTTGAGACATGTAAGAAACAAAATAAAACCAGAAATAAGTGAGGAACAATGTGGGTTTGTGGAAGGAAAGGGCACCAATAATGCAATAAACATCTTAAGAACATTGATAGAAAGATCTATAGAGGTAAAGAAAGATCTATATGTGTGCTTTATAGACTACACAAAGGCATTTGACAAAGTGAAGCATGTGGAAATAATCAATATGCTGGAGAAATTAAACATTGATGGCAAGGATCTGCGAATCATAAAAAACCTGTACTGGCAACAAACAGCAGCAATACGAATTAACAACCAAACAGGACAATTCCAAATTATAAAACAAGGAGTCAGACAAAGCTGTGTTCTGTCGCCGGATGTGTTTTCACTTTACAGCAAACATATGAGATCAATAGTCACAACATAAATATTTTGTGATATGTGGATGACACAGCCTTAATAGCAGAGACAGAGAATGAACCACAAGAAATTATAGACATAATAGTAAAAGAAAGCATCAAGAAAGATCTCAGTCTGAATAGTAAGAAAACAGAAGTTATGGTCATATCAAAGAAACAATCATCACCAGCATGCAGCATACAAATAAAAAGGACAAATCTGAAACAAGTGCAACGCATCAAATACTTGGGCACAATAATAACATCGGATGGAATATGCACCACGGAAATAATAAAGCAGAATAAGAATAGATAAGGCCAAAATAGCTTCGTGTCATGGCATGGAAACCAGTCAACAACTCAACAACAGAACTGATATGGTGCACTGTGGATAGAAGATTGTGGAAGGACATGATCTCCTATGCCAGCTGGTATGGTACATGATGATGATGATGTTTGTGAAGGTTTTCGGTTTATTTTTTTACAGTATGGGATAGCCAGTCCCATGCCCAACCCTCCTTTCTCACCTCTTACAAACATGCCTGGTAGGGTACAGCATCTCTATTCTTTACTCCCTTTTTGGGCCCCGGCAGCGTGATTGTATTCCTAATAGAGGTATTTTTCCTATTGTTATTTGGTTATCATGAACTACATTAATTCTCATAATTTTTCTCTTATGTTGATTTATTTTCAGTCCCATCTGTTGTGATCTCCCATCAAATATGCTCATTTTATATTGTGCCTGTTGATGATTATGTGATAGGAGAGCTGTGTCATCAGCAAAGTCTGAGTGAGAATTAAATTTAACAAACAGGAAAAAGTGGTATGGTAACGTCTGTACGTAGGTGATAAACAAAACAAAAGTAGAATGACATTTCAGGAAGATCGACCTACAGTTGGAACAATAAACAACAACACGATCTAATCTAACTGAATGGTGATAATATTCTCATCATCATCAGATACCAGGCCTGCTGGCGTAGGTGATCAATGCCTCTCCACAACTTTTTATCTCCACAGTTATTTATCATTTCTGTTGTTGACCTTCTGCCAAGCTATTCTCTTAAGCTGTCTGGTATTTTTTCTCTTTGTTTTCCTCTATTCGTCCCTCAATTTTCACCACTTGTCACAATTTATTCCAGTTGTTCTCTTCTCATTACATGGCCTAAAATGATGATTGTTTCTTCCTAACATTGGAAATTAGCTCTCTTTTTGCTTTGACCTCTCTCAGAACATCTTCATTACTCTTCTTAGCTGCCCAGGATATTCTCAACAATCTTCTGTAAAACCACATTTCTACAGACTCCAGTGATTTTCTTGTCTGTTGTCCTATTGTCCATGATTCACATCCATATGTTAAGACTGGCTCTAAATAACATTTAAGAACTCTTTTTCTAGTTTCTATTGTCAAAAATGGATTGCATAGTATCTTCCTCGTTATTTGGAAAGCTGCTTTTGCTTGAGCAATCTGCATCTCACCTCTTTTGTACATCTTCCGTCTGAGGTTAACAAAGTTCCCAAATATTTAAATTCATTTACTTGTTTTAATATTGTTCCACTTGTCTTTATTTTGCACTGAGGTGAAGTCTTTTTCTTTGTTGTTACCATTACTATTGTCTTTTTGCTATTAAGGCTGAGTCCTTTATTTTTGCTTTCTTTCACTATAATGTCTAACATTTCTTTTAACTCATTTTGACTCTTAGCTATTAAGACTGTATGATCAGAATACCTTTCGATTATTTACATTATGACCTCCAATTGTTAATCCAGACATGTCCCTTAAAAATCTTAAAATAATCATAAACAGAAACTTTGTTAACCTCAGACAGAAGATGTACGAAAGAGGTGAGATGCAGAATGGCTCAGGCAAAAGCAGCTTTCCAAAAAATGAGGAAGATACTATGCAATCCATTTTCATAGAAGCTGTTCGACCAAAACGAAATCTAAAAAAAAATACACAATAGCCTCCACTAGACCATATGAAAAAGGCAATATATATAATCTAGGGTTAAGTTTCAAACCTTCCAAAAAGAATGTCTTGGTGCATGTTTGTAAAAATGTCACCATCTTGTTCAACTATTTACCAGGTTTCAGTAAAGTAAAATAAGTAAACAGCCCCATCTCACCACATAACATATAGGGAATATGATGTTAGTGACCATAATTTTTATAGACTTTCACCACATAAGTTTTGGGTTATGTGGTCGGTATTGTGCTTTACTTTCCAAGAAAAAATCTGGTACATATGTAAGGTTTGGTTAACCTAGACCAAACAAGTGGCTTTTACTCTCTGACCTTTAAATTTTTGCAAGCAGACCACAGAAATGAGATAATGATGCAAAGATAGTTTATTGCATTCAATTCTTTACATAACACTTCTGATAACACAATGAGATAATGATACAAAGATAGTTTATTGCATTCAATTCTTTACACAACACTTCTGATAACACAATGAGATAATGATACAAAGATAGTTTATTGCATTCAATTCTTTACACAACACTTCTGATAACACAATGAGATAATGATACAAAGATAGTTTATTGCATTCAGTTCTTTACACAACACTTCTGATAACACAATGAGATAATGATACAAAGATAGTTTATTGCATTCAGTTCTTTACACAACACTTCTGATAACACAATGAGATAATGATACAAAGATAGTTTATTGCATTCAATTCTTTACACAACACTTCTGATAACACAATGAGATAATGATACAAAGATAGTTTATTGCATTCAGTTCTTTACACAACACTTCTGATAACACAATGAGATAATGATACAAAGATAGTTTATTGCATTCAGTTCTTTACACAACACTTCTGATAACACAATGAGATAATAATAGAATAACACTTCTTGTTTCTCACTGAATGATCCTGAATCTTTATTTTGATGGAACTTGTATTGATTTTCATCAACTTTTTCAAACGAGTAAGTATTTGTTGTCCTGAGACTTATTATCTGCCAATTTCTCCAACTTTTTTGTTTTTCCTTCTACCCTGACCACATACATTTTTACAATTTGCCAAATAGGACAATGTGTTCTGTATTTACTTGAGATTGACCACAAAACTTTAACAGCTTCAATATCTAGAGTGTCAAACATTGATAACCTTGTGTAGATCAATAAGTGAGGCAACCAACAATGTAAATATTGACATCATTTTTATATTCTCAGACCACAGTGGATGTCAAAATGGGTATATTCCCATTCCTTAGAGACTATTTGAAGAAAGACCCTGATGATAATGTGAGTATGTTTGTTTATCTGCTTGTTAAACCAAACATGTTATACAGGATGTGTCATGTTTTTGTGCTGCTTTTAAACTCAAAATTGACTGACTCAACATTTTGCAGGTTTCTACCATTTAAAAAAAATATAAAAATCACATTTGAAACAAATATAGACATGTGGGTAATATAGTTGTTGTCTGACACAAGGATGGAGATTATATATATCACATGAAGAAGAAACAGCATATGTAATGCCTACTAGAAAACATGTTATGCAATAGAAACAGAAGTCCTAACAGAGACTAACAAACCACATTTAAACATATGGAAGATATGTAGTTCTCCTTCAGATGTAGATTCAATGCTACATTTCTTTGCACAGTCTAAATCAATACGTATCATTGATCTCAAATCAGGTTTTCTTCAGCTCAGCTCAGCTCCATACCTTTCTAAGTAGAAAGAAAATAAAAATGTGACTCACATGTCCCTGAACAACAAACTATGGGAACCACTGAAGGTCTCAAACACTTTATTGTTCTTTAATTTACAGGAAAATAAAGTTTTGTCACAATCAGAAGATCAATGTATCAACTTTAAAAATTATAAGGTTTGGCAATTTCTGTAGCCAAAGCTGCAGCTAAAAACCAAATATCCAAAGTGATTACTTTGGCTGCATCTAAAGACACAGCAGGCTGGAGAGAATAATAATGGAAGGTTGGTCCCAGGATGAGAAGCACTGTAGTGAGAGTTGAACAACATTTATGCTGACAGTTACTTTTTGGACCTGCTAACAATAGCTGATTGCCTAGTAACACTTTGTTTGTTTATTGTTGTTTTGTCTATTCTTTCAGTTTGTTGAGCATTCTTTAATTTTCTAGCATTTATCTCAGTATTTCTATTAATAAACACTTGCTCCAACATCTCATGCTTGATAAAAATACAACAAAAACAAAATTCAAATAATTCACTTCCTATTTGATTGGTAGTTATAAGAAATAGAAAAACAACTCAGTACTTTTCTTTCAACACTTTGAGATCTTACAATAAATGAAACACATTATCATAAACTTACAATTAATAAGAAACCACATTCATATGATACAAGCATAATTTTCATAAAACATTAGTTGTATTTCAAAAATGAAAACACAACTGGTTGCAATGATGCATCACGAATCACTGGCATGGAAAATTAGGGAGTTACATGGCAGAAAAAAAGAAGTATGCTCTACTGTAGATTTAAAAGATTGTGAATTTTGAAATCATTTTTATGATTGATCATAATCTATGGTTAGGAACAGCAATGTTGGATGAGGATCCTGCCATTTGATGCCTAGAATTTTTCTTTGACATTGTAGACAGAATGAACTGTTCTGTTGTTTTTGATGAGCATATCTGTACTGGCTGTGATATATACAAGACATTAGTAGCCTTCAACATCTTTATTTATTTTTAAAATACCATGGCCACAAAGATAATCTGTTTACTTGTGAGCTAAAGTTTCTATGGATAATAAGATATTTAGAGTTTGGGACATTTCAGATGGTGGAGCTTAGGTCTTCATAAAACTGGTCTTTGATATCTGGTTTTACACAGAGTGTTGGAGTATCAACATTGAAAAGTTTTATTGGTCCTGTGGTATGGAAAGAATGTGGTTAGTGCCATTTAATGGTGGCTACTTGGGTAGCCAATGTGTTTTTATGGCAAGGCCTAATCTAAAATAGCCTTTTGATTCTTCTGTACATTTGACTTCTCAAAATAAAGTGTTATATCTTGTTTTCTGTAATTGACTCATTGTTGACAAGACTTGTTTCTTGAAGTACCATGATTTCCAAATTAAGTCTTTAGGTTTGCTGTTTATAATGGGTGTTTTGTGGATGTCATTGATCTGCTCAAGAGAAACCAGGATTGATATTACAGCTTGCAATTCAAAAAGCTGAAACCTTCAATTTTATATGATTATTTGGCTTCCATGTTGATTGGACATGTTGAGATGATCTTTCCTTAAAACAAGCTAGGTCTTGGGGTATTTAGATTATGTGTTGCCTTCACCTCAGAATCTCCCATTTAATTTCTTTGGTTCATTCTGGCCATGCCAATCTAACTGTAGAGGATGCCAAAGGAGAATTGTATTAGATCACTAACTGACCCAGGTCTCTACTCTGGGTATTCTGTTTGGGGTTTACTGCTTTAGTCGTGGCCCTTTCTGATACCCCCACAAGACAACAAGGTCATGGTGCACTGCTTACCTAGTGTGTAGTATTATGTCTGTCTGTCTGCAATCAGGACTCAGTCAGAGTAGGATCCCAGACTCTCACATGAAGTCAGCTGTCAGGCTAAGTGTGTTGATTGCCCCCACAGACAGAACATCACAGTTAGAGTCTGCAATATCCACTCCGACTGAACACCCGTTAAAACGTTGCACTGTGTTCTGTGCCAGTGGCCCAGTGCATCCAATTTCAGCCAGCATTTTATTCAGGATTGCTTTCCTTAGCCTTTGATTGTCCCCAATCTTCCTGCAAGGCAGAAGATGAACTTTTCTGTAGGGTGATTCTGCCCTGATACGGTCGGCCTTCCCAGGTTTATGAGCACTGTCTGCCCGAGTCAACATAAATCTTATTAGTAGTATTAATCTAATTAATCGTAGTATCTAATTAGTAGTATTATGGTTGGTACTGTTGATGAAGAATTAAAGGAAAATGGTCCAAGATACACTAACAGTAGAGATTTCTATTGTTTGATTTGTATTCAAGAATGCATAAAGTGGATTAATTAAATATTCTTTTTAAACATACAACTGGTTTTGTTATTTATTTAAATTGTTACATAGAAATGTTAGTTATGGTCACACATTTGAAAGCTTTAAATTTAACAACTGAAAATGTAATGACTATAAGATTTATGTCTCACCACATTTTATTTTGTTCTATCCTATTTTTAGATCTTAATCAATATTTGTTCTCAGGAAGGTCAAGGTGAAGGCTGCAGTCAAAACACTGGTCTCAATGTGGTAAATAACAGTAATCCTGGACAAGTGACAGGAAAAGAGAAGGTATTTCAGTCTCAAGATTGTGGGGCTCATAATGATGATTATCAAAGTGAAGATCTGAGAACATGCAAAAGGAAACATAGAGGAGAGAAACCTTACAAGTGTGATATGTGTGGTGTATGTTATGCTCATAGTAGCAATCTAACACGTCACAAGAGAAGACATACAGGAGAGAAACCTTACAAGTGTGATATGTGTGGTGTAGGTTTTGCTGATAGTAGCAAGCTAACACGTCACAAGAGAATACATACAGGAGAGAAACCTTGCAAGTGTGATATGTGTGGTGTAGGTTTTGCTAGTAGCAGCTCACTAAAACATCACAAGATCAAACATACAGGAGAGAAACCATACAAGTGTGATATGTGTGGTGAAGATTTTGATGAGAGTCGTAAACTAAAACGTCACAAGAGAAGACATACAGGAGAGAAACCTTACAAGTGTGATATGTGTGGTGTATGTTTTGCTGAAAATAGCAAACTAAAATGTCACAAGAGAAGACATACAGGAGAGAAACCTTACAAGTGTGATATGTGTGGTGTAGGTTTTGCTCGTAGCAGCTCACTAAAACATCACAAGATCAAACATACAGGAGAGAAACCTTACAAGTGTGATATGTGTGGTGAAGATTTTGATGAGAGTCGTAAACTAAAACGTCACAAGAGAATACATACAGGAGAGAAACCTTGCAAGTGTGATATGTGTGGTGTAGGTTTTGCTGATAGTACCAAGCTAAAATGGCACAAGAGAAAACATACAGGAGAGATATCTTACCAGTGTGATATGTGTGGTGTAGGTTTTGCTGATAGTAGCAAGTTAAAATGTCACAAGAGAAAACATACAGGAGAGAAACCTTACAAGTGTGATATGTGTGGTGTATGTTTTGCTGAAAATAGCAAACTAAAATGTCACAAGAGAAGACATACAGGAGAGAAACCTTACAAGTGTGATATGTGTGGTGTAGGTTTTGCTAGTAGCAGCTCACTAAAACATCACAAGATCAAACATACAGGAGAGAAACCATACAAGTGTGATATGTGTGGTGAAGATTTTGATGAGAGTCGTAAACTAAAACGTCACAAGAGAAGACATACAGGAGAGAAACCTTACAAGTGTGATATGTGTGGTGAAGATTTTGATGAGAGTCGTAAACTAAAACGTCACAAGAGAACACATACAGGAGAGAAACCTTACAAGTGTGATATGTGTGGTGTAAGTTTTGCTGATAATAGCACATTAAAACGTCACAAGAGAACACATACAGGAGAGAAACCTTACAAGTGTGATATGTGTGGTGTAAATTTTGCTGATAGTAGCACACTAAAACATCACAAGAGAAGACATACAGCAGAGAGTTGTGTGGTGTAGGTTTTGCTGATAATAGCACACTAAAAAGCTGAAAGCTTCAATTTTATGTGATTATTTGAAATGGGTACCAGGGTATTATCCTAGGAAGGTGAGGAATGTCGCTTCGCATCTGAGTTTCAATGCTTGAGGCTACACTAAACAGAAATATCCGAACATTTCTGGATAGGTGGCCGAGCACATATGGGTGTAAACTCGCGTGCTAAGACGCCGGTTCAAGTCTCGTACTTTACCTTTACCTTTAGCACACTAAAACATCACAAGAGAAAACATACAGGAGAGAAACCTTACAAGTGTGATATGTGTTGTGTAGGTTTTACTTATAGTGGCTCACTAAGGTTTCACAAGAGAAGACATACAGGAGAAAAACCTTACAAGTGCGATATGTGTTGTGTAGGTTTTACTTATAGTGGCTCACTAAGATTTCACAAGATAAGACATACTGGAGAGAAACCTTACAAGTGTGATATGTGTTGTGTAGGTTTTACTTATAGTGGCTCACTAAGGTTTCACAAGAGCAAACATACAGGAGAGAAACCTTACAAGTGTGATATGTGTTGTGTAGGTTTTACTTATAGTGGCTCACTAAGATTTCACAAGAGCAAACATACAGGAGAGAAACCTTACAAGTGTGATATGTGTTGTGTAGGTTTTACTTATAGTGGCTCACTAAGGTTTCACAAGATAAGATATACTGGAGAGAAACCTTACAAGTGCGATATGTGTTGTGTAGGTTTTACTTATAGTGGCTCACTAAGATTTCACAAGAGCAAACATACAGGAGAGAAACCTTACGTATGTGATATTTGTGGTGATGGTTTTTCTGATGGTAACAGTCTAAAATATCACCAGCAAAGGCACACAGGAGAGAAACTTTACAGATGTGATATGTGTGGTGCAAGTTTTTTCTTCAAGAGCCATCTAGTAAGGCATATTAGAAAACATACAGAAAATAAACTTTACAGATGTGATATGTATGGTGCAAGTGTTATCTTAGAGTGCTATCTAATAAGGGATATTAGAAAACATACAGGAGAGAAACCTTACAAGTGTGATATGTGTGGTGTAGGTTTTGCTGATTGTAGCAAACTAAAATATCACAAAAGAAAATATACAGGAGAGAAACCTTACAAGTGTAATAAGTGTGGTGTAGGTTTTACTAAAGTTAGTATACTAAAACATCACAAGAGTAAACAAACAGAAGAGAAACTTTACAAATGTGATATGTGTGAAGCAAGTTTCATATGCAAGAGCATTCTAACAGACCATATTAGAGAACATACAGGATAGATACCCTAGAAATGTGGTATGTGTGATGTATGTAAATTAGGCTTTGAATAATAATAAACTAAAACGTCACAAAAGATAAAAAAAAAAATACAGGAGAGCTTACTTACTTATGTGAAGTTTGTGGTGTAGGTTTTTATGTAGGAAGCAACCTAACGCAGCACAAGAGTAAACATACAGGAGAGAAACCTTACTTATGTGAAGTTTGTGGTGTAGGTTTTTATGTAGGAAGCAGCCTAATGCAGCACAAGAGTAAACATACAGGAGAGAAACCTTGTAATAGTATACTGGCTAGGGTGTCTATGGGATTGTGATTAGGAGAGAATCAAGGAAATTGTGCAGGGCATGAGAAGAGGATGAAATCATTTTAGAAAATAGGTCCATGAATGTGTCCAACGTTGAAGGTACAAGGTAGTGTGATCTAGAAGGTTCTCAGGGGGGGGGGGGGCTGTGACATATTGTTTTGGCAAATAGGAGACAAAGGAATTTAGAGAGGTGCCATTTGATTGGATGCGTAAAGAACTTGGGATTGTGGTTAGGGGGGGGGGGAATTAAAATCTATGAGGCATAAAAGCTCTTTACAAATGTGACGAGTGTGATGCAAGTTTTACTCGCATAAACTTCATCCATACTAAGATGACCAATGACTCCACAAGACATCTCATCGAGGACACAATAGTAACTGATGGGATGTGTGTGGTGAAGTATTTGCTTATTGTAATGTGTTTGAAAAAAAATTAAAGTTGGCATAAAAAGCTTTATCTTGTGCTTAGTGAAGGACAGTTTTTGTGTCTTATTTGAAGTAACAAGAAAAAAACTATATAGATTTACAATTTGATTTTTTAAATTCTTGTATCAGAAACAATTCTGAATATTTTAGTTTGCCTTGTTCATGCTACACCATCGCACACATATTTTAGACAGTGGCACACTTGTCTTCTTTATGCTACACCATCAGACACCAATTTTAGACAGTGGCACACTTGTCTTGTCCATGCTGTCAGGCCAGGATCAACAATATCAAACCTACTACAGCTATAGACTAGTTCATCAATACAACCTGTGCCTTGTCCATGCTGTCAGGCCAGGATCAACAATATCAAACCTACTACTGCTATAGACTAGTTCAGCAATACAATCTGTATCTTGTCCATGCTGTCAGGCCAGGATCAACAATATCAAACCTACTACTGCTATAGACTAATTCATCAATACAACCTGTATCTTGTCCATGCTGTCAGGCCAGGATCAACAACATCAAACCTACTACTGCTATAGACTAATTCATCAATACAATCTGTATCTTGTCCATGCTGTCAGGCCAGGATCAACAATATCAAACCTACTACAGCTATAGACTAATTCATCAATACAACCTGTATCTTGTCCATGCTGTCAGGCCAGGATCAACATCAAACCTACTACTGCTATTAACTAGTTCAGCAATACAACCTGTATCTTGTCCATGCTGTCAGGCCAGGATCAACATCAAACCTACTACTGCTATTAACTAGTTCAGCAATACAACCTGTATCTTGTCCATGCTGTCAGGCCAGGATCAACATCAAACCTACTACTGCTATAGACTAGTTCAGCAATACAACCTGTATCTTGTCCATGCTGTCAGGCCAGGATCAACAATATCAAACCTACTACTGCTATAGACTAGTTCAGCAATACAACCTGTATCTTGTCCTGGCTGCTCAGGAGAGGCAAAGGCAAGTGCAGTACAGAATCTCCATACACCTTGCCCCAGCTTAAATTACAGAAAACCATCAAAGCACCAATGGCTATGTGGCTGCCTCAGGTACAGAAGTAGAACTCCAGCTAGTGTCAACTCTATAATAATGCATTATTAAGTGAATGTTAGAGATTTGTTATTTTTTTTACTTCTAACAGTCTATTGATTCTGAAATATATGTTTTTTATTCTTTTGCATCATTTAACATATCAGCTATCATTGTTCCATTTTGGAAGAATAAAGGAAGTAAAAGGGAGTGTGAAATGTACAGAGGAATATCCCTATTGAGTCAAGTTGGTAAAATGTATGCTAAAATATTGGAGAGGAGAGTAAGATACATAACAGAACCTCAATTAAATAATAATCAATTCGGATTCAGAAAAGGCAAAAGCTGTACTGATGCTATATTCACATTGAGACAACTATGTGAAAAAGCAATAGAATATGACAGAAACCTAAATATAGTGTTTTTAGATCAGGAAAAAAGCATTTGATCGTGTAGACAGAAAGAAACTTTGGCAAACTTTAGAAACCTACGGAGTAGCGGGACAACTACTAGAAAATATAATAGCATTATATAAAACCAAAGTGCCGTCAGAACATCGGAAGGTCTGTCAGAATGGTTTCAGGTTACAACAGGAGTAAGACAAGGATGTGTCCTCTCACCACTCCTCTTCATCATATATGTGGACAAAATTAATCAGGAAACAACCACCAATAAGGACAAATCAAATAATAATATCTATCTATCTATTGTCCTTTCGAGCCGAAGACTGCACATAGGGCAGAACTACAATCTCAAAAACAGAAACCTTGCGTGCCAAAATGGCACATATTGCAGAGATCACTGCTTCTAAAATCTATGGCTCTGTTTCCATAACAATGATTTTTACAATGACAGCTTGTCAAGCCATCGATCAACCTCCTTAGTCGCCTCTTACGACATGCCTGGAAGGTCACAGTGTCACTATTCTTTACTTCCCACATAATGAAGCCCTGGTAACACACGGGGGAATAATAATATAGAGGTAGAAAACTCCAACATCAATGAGCTACTCTTCGCAGATGACCAATGCCTAATATATGAGGATAAAAACCTGCTACAACAGCATTTAACATCTCTAGATAAAAGCTGCACAAACTATAGTATGAAAATTAACACAGCAAAAGCAGAGGCTATAAGAATAAGCAAATTAAGACACCTATTAAACACCAAGATCAAGGATAAAGAAATAAAATATCTATCTCTTTATCCACTGGTGTTTGACTGGTACATTTCCATAATTCTATGTTAGTGATTTTGTCCTGCCATTTCCATCATTTTATTCTGCATAAGCATCCATTAATGAAAGTCTGTATCTTCGTGATTGTCAATTTTGTTGTTCTCCATGTTTCACAGCCATATAATAGGAGCGCCTTTGTAATACTGTTGTGTAAGAGAGCTCGCGTGTTCGTCGCGCGAGATAGAGCGTAATATCCTTTGATCTAATATCACTTGTAATAATAATACTTGAATGATCAACTTGACTGATCAATGTCGTAACCGATGAATTGAACGATCGATTGACCGCTCGTCAACCTTGAGACTGAAATCATTCCTCTTCACCACGAGCCCGAGTACCAGAGGTGTTTTCACACGATGAGCGAGGGCTCGTGATGCTGCTTATGGCTGGATTGCCGAATGACGAGTTACTCGCCACTCTTGTGATCTGCCCCTTGCTCAAACTGCCATGCCAGTCTTTTGGACCGCCATGATTGATGCCTCGTACTTCACGTTATTCCGTTGCGACCCTCCTTGGACCGATGTGATCTCTAGTTTAGTACTTCACGTTGTAACTTATCAATTCCCCGCGATGTCTCCCAGCTCGTTCACTCGCTAGATGGTTGTAACACTGAAGATGTTTTAATGACTCAACACAAGTCCTTACTACACACAAAACATCTTTATTTGACAAGTTACATGTCCGGATCACGCAAACACATTTCACAAATTAACAGTACATATATTGACAGTGATGATTCCCTCTCTTGATTAACAATAGTGCCACCCTCAGGTGCACTCCTCATGACTGTTAATACAGCCCAAATTCTGTGGAACGCTCTTGTCGAGTTCCCACTCTGTGTAACTACTTGACTAACAAGTTCAATTGTGTGTCGTAGAAGCAAGTCATAAGCTCCCAAGTCTCTGAGGACCCTTACTTGAAGTTTCCCAATAATGTGGATGATCTATACGATCGATGAAAGTCTCTCTTCATGGTAGAAGCTTAGTCATAAGCTTCCTAAACTTCCCGCCACGACTTACTCAAGTCGGCGAGATTATTCAACAATGTGTCGATTGCACTGATTCGCAATCAGTTTATATGCCGAGAAGGTAACGCTAACCTTAACAGCTACAATCGCACTTATTCTATATTCTTCACAAGTCTTGCTCTACGACTTCCTCAAAGTCGGCGAGTGCTGGATACTTAACAAGTTTCCAATAATGTTCTACTGTGTCAATTGCACTGATTCCCAATCAGTGTCTATGCCTAGAAGGTAACGCTAACCTTAACAGCTACAATCGCACTTATTCTATATTTTCACAAGTCTTGCTCTACGACTTCCTCAAAGTCGGCGAGCGTTGGATACTTAACAAGTTTCCAATAATGTTCTACTGTGTCAATTGCACTGATTCACAATCAGTGTCTATGCCGAGAAGGTAACGCTAACCTTAACAGTGACAATCACACCTATTATATATTGCCATATCTAAAACACAACATTTAGTAAGTAACGATCACAACTCCTGGAAAAAGGATAACTGACTAATTGGCTGTCGCCCTATATCTATCTTAACTTTCATCTATTTACAACTCCTTCTAGTCCGCGGTAAGCTAACTGGATTTCTCTAGACGTCCGCACTGGACCCGGCTCAAATGCACACTGACTTTTCAAATCTACCTCTATTCTCATCTCCCTACTTCCCCTTAACACATCTCACCCATTCACGCTTATTTCGCCTTTTTCCCAAAACAGTTCACTCATTCACACCTGACCACTTCTGCTTGTCTCCCCTAGATGTTTATTATTTCTCCACTAATATCGTCTGTTTCATTTAACTCTCATCAATGCTCTGTTTCTCTTGTTGCCCCGCTACACACCCGTTTCATACACCTTCATCTATTCCCTGTTTCACCTTAACATTTATATAAACATTTTAATTTTTGTATTTAACCTGATTTCTTTGGATTTCCATGTTTCCAAGTGCAACGAAAGCTCCTCTTGATTTTCATATCCTTATTTTGGTATCATTTTCTGTTCCTCCTTTTTTATCTATATTACTGCCCAGATATATGTAAGATTGCACATCTAATAGAGGTATTTCTCATAGTTTTATTTGATTATTGCCAACTGTATTAATTATCATAATGTTGGTCTTATTTTGGTTATGGAAGGCCCCGGTATCACTGCAAACGAATTAAAATCCATAATTACTCAACTGCCCGTGCCAGTGGAATCATCCGAATTACTATCTCCCAAACAAAGAAAGGTAACTATAGTCCCCATCGTAGCAGTCTCAGCACACGCCAAAAGACATACGGCGAAAACGCACAGAAAATGAACACGGCCAACTGTTCCCTGTCATACTATATCAGCATTCATCGTAAACAATTGGAATATCGGAACATTATCAAAACGGATGAAATGCACAGCTCATGGTGTGCACAGAGCACTTAACTCAGTAGCTCCTGCAACTAGCCGGACTTGGAATATGAGGAAACTGCAAGAAGGAACACTTTTCAGACATAGCCTTCAATGGTTCCTGCCACCTATCCACCATATTGCCCGGAAGTTCACGTCCTCCTGAAAATGATGATCGTCATAGTATTTAAATGTATAACGCTTGATGATGTTAGGACATCGTGTTTGACTCCAACTTCGAACATACAAAACACAGTTTGTCGTCAGATTATCCCCGTTGCACACCAAACAACAGATCGCAAGATTAGCGCATGGTCGGTCTTGGGACACACGATGAGCCATTATGATGACGTAGCACGCACAAAATGGATGCGCCCATGGATTCATGATTACTCTAGTCAATGCAGTCTACAACGAATGAAACATGGTGCAAATTCCCCAAAGAGACAAAACCTCGGCTGACTTGACGGAGACCACCACATTAATGCGTTGGAAATTGTAAATAACTTGCTGCAAACAACTCCATCAACAGTCATTGAACAGCACTCAGTGTGACGTAAAACGCAGATCAACACTAGACGGTGGAAGTCGCATTCACAACACTTGATTTGTCAAAACGAAGTATTGCCGTGCGTGCAACGCCAATTCATTGGTGTAGATATGATAAGTAGAACATTATCAGAATTTGAATGCAGGAAATTGCAACGGAAAGCCGAATATTGATCAGATTCCAAAGCAATTTCTGCAGCGATCGAGAGAAAGTGACTTAGTTCCGCCATCATGGAAACGGAAGTTTTATGTTGGTCTTATCTCTTTTAATCTTCAGTCCTAGCTGTTGTGATCTCTCATCAAGTATGATTTTCTATGAGTCATGTTTATCTCCATCTCTCTCTCTCTCTCTAAGATCAAGACTCAATCAGAGTAGGATTCCAGACTCTCTCATGAAGTCAGCTGTCTGTTTAAAAGATTCGATTGTCCCATATAGTTTCTCTTCCAGGAAGGTGGGTGTGGACCACATTGCTCTTCTCATGATGTTTATCATTGTTATTGTTTTATAATTATTACAGTTGATGACAATAACAATAAATATTTATCTTCGAGATAGGGCAATCCAGCGTGTTACATTTGAGTGTTGCAGTATCTGAAGTTTAGTGCCAGTGTGAAGAAGTGTGAAAGTTAGTGTAAGGAAAGGAATATAGAGATTAGCGGTACAAAGAAGTAATAATAACACAAATAACAATGACAATCATTATCAGAACCACATCCTTCAACGATAATAAACCTAACAACAGACTCGACAAACACAAATAACCACACAAATAGATCACCATATATTATAGTCATATAAAATGATTGGCTTAACATTGAAGTTGAAAATGTTTATTGTTGTATTTAACCTAATTCCTTTGGATTTCCGTTTTTTTTTTTCTAATGCAACTCTTGCTTTTTGTATTCTTTGAGAAAACAAATGTTGACTAAACTCAAAATAGAAACTACCAGGCAATGCCACTTTACCCTGGATAACATGACAACACAACACGTTCTACAGGATTGCTCCCAGTACACAAGCCTGATGAGGACATTGTACCCCACACCCACCTTTCTGGAAGAGAAATTATGGGGCGACCGAATCATTGAATCAGCCATGATCGCAGAAAAAGAAATATCCTTATTCTTGTTCTTTACTTGTTTATGTACTTTGCTCAGTAATGCACATTTTTTCCCTTGTAGTTTACTTTTGTTTTTACTTGACTTTTTTTGCTGCATTTTACTTCTTGTTCTATCTGACTGTCTGTCTAAGCCGAAGACAGCACATATGACACATAATTGATTATAATTAAATTTTTGGATGCTTTGTCATTTCTCTTATTTCTGCACTAGTCTTGAACTCATTCCATAGTATACGAAGTATATTCTTCAGGCATTTGTTTTCAAATGCATCCAGTTTATTATATATTTCTTTAGTTGTTTTTTCAGCTCTCATGTGCATGAGTGGGGGGGGGGGGGGATAATACATATTATTTGAAAAACCCGAGCTTTGTTTTTGTGCTTAGCAATTTTGATTTCCATATCCCTCTATTGCATGAATTATTTTAAATTTGCCCCCAAAATTTTTTTTCTAATTCTCTTACATTAAAATACATACAGTAGACAAAATATGTGTTTATTTTAAACATATTTTATTTTGTAATACATTTGCAGCTTTGTGCCAAATATGGCACATTGCGTACACAATGAACAATTTACACACAAGAAAAGGATTTTTTACATAACATGAAATTCAACAAAGCAGCTGTTATTTTTGTTCAATCACAAATGCACTGCACATTTGGTGCACTGGATAAAGGATTTGCTTGTACAATTGGGTCTTTTACACCTTTGTCGTGTTTCTGATACAACAGGAAAATGACATATTTCGTCCTTTCTGACTGCCTGAAGGGGAACTGCGGCTGTTGGACCTTTAGTTCTCTTCAGCTGAAGTTGGTATTCCACTTCACTACTTGGGCAGCCTCGCTTTTTTACAGTAGGAGGTATTGAAGATTTGCCACACTTGCACAAACATTCAGCAACTTGCTGCTTGAAGTCGTTGAGGCTGATGACATCTTTTGGACGACTACGAAGCTGCAGTTGCGCATGCCTATATAGCAGCCATGCTGATATGATTGACACATCCAGTAAATGTGTAAACAAACGAAAATACCATTTCTCGAACCGTAGCTGTATTCTATAAAGTCCCAAAAGGGAATTTAATAAATCAACACCTCCCATGTGTTTATTGTAAACAGCAACAACACTGGGACAGTCAATTTCTAGAAACTGCTTCTGTGCTTTTGACCATCTCCTTGCTTTGCCGACTGGTTGGCTGCCCACAAATGTTGACAGAAAATTGACAGGTTGGTTATCAAACCACCTAACACAAGAAATTCTAACTGAATCATGTACTGCAGATGCCTCATCAAATGCGCCCCTTCCTTTCTTCTTCAAGTCACCATCTGATATTATGTTACATTTGGGTACTCTATTCATTCGAACAGTCCCAAGTGAAAGAATACCTTTTTTTTGCATGGCAAAGCTGAAGCTCTGGGCTGTTGAAAAAGTTATCAAAATAAACTTTGTGGTTCTTCTTTTCTGGCACAATATCACATAACCGTAAAACCACATTTCCGCTTGCACCACAGTTCATGTTTTGGTCAGGGCATCCTTTCTCCTCACCGGTGTAAACTTCTATGTTGTAAGGAAAGCCAGATACTCCTGACAGAACAAATAGTTTATAACCCCATCTGTGAGGTTTCTTTGGAATGTACTGTTTCAGACTGTGTTGACCTTTGAAAGCACACATTTGCTCATCTACAGAGAGACTTTCTTCAACAGGTACTTGTTTGAACTGTTCATTCAGCATATCAAGCAATGGTCTTATCTTGCAGAGACGATCAAATCCAGATGATTATTGTCATTAAAATGCAAATATCTCTTAATCTCTTCAAACCGATTGATCGGCATCTTACTTGTTATGACATTAATGTTTACCTCTGGTTTCCAATACATGTGTGTATTGGGAAGCTGAATCAACGACATCCACAACAGAACTCCTAGAAACACTTCAATTTCAGAATTGTCAATGTCCAAAGGTTTTTCAGGTCTACACTGAGTTGCATACAGGCAAGTCTGTAATGCAATATGTCTAATTATTTCTGTTGTGAATATAAACTTAACAAAACTCATATGGTGTTTGAAAGTTCAATATGTCCTCAGACAGCAGACTATCTCCCAAAAACATGCCCTCATCAGGCACAAAGCTCTGAGGTTCATGTCTCCAGCTGATGTCAATTTTTTTTTTTTTTTGTAGCAAATGTTTGACCAACATTCTTTTTTTTATTCTGGCTGCTTGGGCCAGGCTGAACAGAGATGATGTCAGTTAGCTGATCAACATCATTTTGATCAGTGTCATCTGAATCTGTATCAGACTCCTCAAGTTGAGGAGCGTTAGAAATATGTGTACCTACTTTCTGTAGTTTAAGTAGGTCTAATTCATCACAATCAGAATCGGCAGATAAATTGCTATCTTCACTACTGGACGGCAAAAATTTTGATCTCTTTGGTGCAGAGTTGTATGAAATGTAGCTGTATTCATTATAGATGATTATAATCACACTCGTTCAGAAAGCACTTGAAAATGAAAACGATAGACTGACACTTTTGTTGTGTCACTGAGCCGGCCTGACGAAGGGGAATCCCCGGAAACGTGTGTAGTTTTACTGCACAATGTTCCGCATCTGGCACAAAGCTAGAAACGCGAATTAATCAATACTAGTTAATTGTTTTGCTCTAATGAAGTGTTAATTTTGATAATTAATGTGATAGTTCTATTAAATAATTTTTTTATAAAACTCTAGCACTGAGAATAAGAATAGAAACAGTTCAACACATTGACCAAAGCCACAGACGAAGCGTGTGTTCCGTTGAGTCACCAATAACGAACTCTAACTTCTTCACTGAAGATTTCTAGAAAGGGAGAACACTCAAATCATTTAGCTATATATCCTAGCTACCTCTTCTGTGTTTGTAGTACATTTTTGCATTCATTCTTATTTATAGGTGTACCGTTATTCGGTATGTGCTCTATCTGGCACACTATGCAGTAGAGGGATATTTTATCCAATGTTTTCTGAAAGTCATTGCTGCCTTTGCTATTCTAATTTCATGAGATTCTCTTTGGTAAAGTAGAGCCGCCTGATGTAGTACTGGCCACATAACTTATACATTTTCTGAGGGAAAAATATCAGCACTAAAACTATATTCCTGTAAATCATAAACTCCAACAGATTGGCGGGATGGATGATTCCAGCTGTTCCCTTCTCACGACATAGCCAACAAAACAAATGATGATTGTTTCTTCCTAATATTGGAAATTAGCTCTCTTTTTGCTTTCTCCTCTTTCAGAACGTTTTCATTGCTCTTCTTAGCTGGCCATGACATTCTCAACATTCTTATGTATACTATATTTCTACAGCCTTCAGTGATGTTCTTGCCTGTTGTCATATTGTCCATGATTCACATCCATATGTTAAGACTGCCCTAAATAACATTTAAGAACGATTTTTCTTGTTTCCGTAAAAAAAAAAATGGATTACACAGTATCTTCCTGATTTTTTTTTTTTGAAAGCTGCTTTTGCCTGAGCCATTCTGCATCTCACCTCTGTTGTACATCTACCATCTCAGGTTAACAGTATTCTTTACGTTCATCATTTGAAAGGAAGAAGAAATATAGAAAAGACCTTGACCCAGGAAATAAATATA
Organism: Megaustenia siamemsis; assembly: GCA_032433765.1. NCBI lineage: Eukaryota > Metazoa > Mollusca > Gastropoda > Stylommatophora > Ariophantidae > Megaustenia > Megaustenia siamemsis. Next base: position 16,793,812 of record JAVIAB010000159.1, read on the forward strand.
ATTGTGTTGCCGCTCTGTTTTGTTCAGCAGATCGGAGTGAACTATTGGCTCGGTATCTTCATTTGATATAATCAAAGGGAAAAGCGTGCACTCAAGATAAGACGACAAAACATCATCAAGTTATCATTACTTTGTAAATGCAAGCACAAAAATGGTGCTACTGGAGAACATATCTTCTGATATCGACCTGGGTATCGAGTCAGCTGAAATCATGGTTTGTATCTCCCAAACTACTTGATTTAGAAGATATTGAACTGATAAGGAAGTGTGTGAATCGTTTGTACAAGATTTTGATAAGGAACATCTATAGAATCTATTTATTATCTTCATTTTGTATAGCATCCTTATTAAAGAAAATGAAAAACGTCTTATGCAACAAGTGTATGTCAATAAAAGTGAGTAAGAGAATTGATCGATGCTTATAGAGCCAATTCTGACCTATGGAAGCGAATCATGTACAGTAGACAAACAAACAAACATGATTAGATGCCACATATATTGCATTTCTCAGAAGAATGTTGAAAGTTAACTGGACAGCTAAAAAGACCAACGCGGAAATTCTCAAAGACGCCAACACAAAAAGGGAGTTTCTAAAAAATATCAGAAAGAAACAATCAACATTTTTCGGGCACTTCGTGAGTAGAGGAAAGTTGGAATACTTGGTTACAACTGGCAAAATACAGGGAAAGAGAGATCGTGGACGACAAAGAGCGAAGATACTTGATAGCTTGGTGTCGTGGCATGGAAAACAGCCAACAACAGGATTGCTACGATGCACTGTGGATACAAGATTGTGGAAGGACATGATCGCCTACGCCAACCGGTATGGCACACGTTAATGATGACCATAGATCGCGATATTTCACTTATTTTATCGTGCTGTTATGTACTGTCATGAGTTCTCTTGTCCATCTCTAGATATTGTCTGTCCACTGTGACCTGTGTCTACCTCTACTTCGTGTACCTGTCATATTCCCCTGCAAGATGACTTCTAGTGTGTTATTGTCTCTTTGTGTCTCACAGTTTATTTGTCTTCATTGAATTGTGGGGGACTGTTCTACAGGTGATGTATTGACCTCTGGGTAATAACATCCCGGTTTCTAATTATTCTCTACAAATCCCCAGACCACTTCGAGCTTAGATCAAATGTAAGACTGGAGTGCGAAATACCCCAATCCCTGATTGTTTATTATATGCATGGACGTGATAATTCGACGACTAACTGTGTGTTTATATGTTCGGTTGGTGTACTGTCAAGAACGATGTCCTAACATCATCAAGCGCTATACATTTTTTGTTCTCAATATGACGATCATCATTTTCGGGAGGACGTGAACTTCCATGGTATATGGTGGATAGGCGGCAGGAACCATTGAAGGCTATGTCTGAAGGGTGTTCCTTGTTGCAGTTTCCTCATATTCCAAGTCCGGCTTGTTGCAGGAGCTACTGAGTTAAGTGCTCTGTGCACACTGTGAGCTGTGTGTTTCATCCGTTTTGATCATGTTTAGATGTCCCAATTGTTTACGATGAAGGATGATATCGTATGACAGGGAACAGTTGAATGTGTTCACTTTCTGTGCGGTTTCGCCTTATGTCATTTGGCGTGTGCTGAGACTGCTACGATGGGGACTACAGTTACCTTTCTTTGTTTGGGAGATAGTAATTCGGATGATTCCACTGGCACGGGCGGTTGAGCAGTTATGGATTTTGATTCGTTTGCAGTGATATCGAGGCCTTCAATAACCAATATATGCATAGACTATGTATGTAGGTTAGCCAACCAATAAGTGGCAAAGACGATCAACAAGCTTATATTTGCAGACGATCAGGCACTAATGTAGCAGTGATTATAAGGTGTATGACAAATGGGGAGTGGGTAGAGTAGAGGTCAGAACAAAGTGAGAAGAAATAACTATAGCTTGTTTCATAACTCGTGCCCAACTTTAAAAATCGATAGCTTTTTAACCGCTTGTTGTAAGATATTCAAAATGTGTATGTAAATTTATAATGATTAGAACCCAGGAATTAATTTCATTAAAAAAAAACAGTTGGTTATTATTGTTGCTTATTTGATTTATATAAATTTATAACGACCCATTGATGTTGTCAAAACTTAATGTTTACAGTATTTTAAACTAAAAATAGCGAGTACAAATCCATACACGGTAGAATTGACGTATTTGCACGATTTCCCCATGGTTTTTTTTGACACAATTAGACACTTGAGAAATTGTGTGTTCCATTTCCGTTCATTCATAGGTATAGACGTGGAACAATAACATTTATCATGAGTCTTAAAATGAAATTCTGCAGTTTACAAAACATCGCAATAAAAATGTATGACTATTTTTGCAAAGAGGCTAAACGAGGAAGATTATTTCATTCTTTAGAAAACCCTGAGAATAGGACAAGACACATTTTGGATTTATCTAAACGGCCATTTAATCGCTGGATTCAAGCACGTGACCGTCAATGTTCAAAATATACAAAATCACAAGGAAGAGCAAAAATGTTGGATAATTTCGACAGTGAACTTATTAGAAGTGAAATTCGCAAAATGTTGGGTATGAATGAAACTGTTACAATAAGAAAATTAAAAATTTCGCTGAAAAAGAACAACATTATTGAAATATCAAAGTCTACATTATGGAGGAATGTGAGAGCTGCAGGCTTTACATTCAGAAAGTATTCCAATGGACGAAACATCATCTGTGAGAAGCCACATATAGTAGTCATGAGAAGCAAGTACTTACGTGAAGTAAAAGAAGTGCGCAAGCAAGGTTATGATATTGTGTACTTGGATGAAACATGGATCAATGCTCACCACACTAACCAAAGGGAATGGCAGTCATCAGATGGAAAGATTAATAGATTAATACCTAGCAGCAAAGGACAGCGCTTGATAATTGCTCATGCAGGTAGTCGACAACATGGACTAATACAGAATGCAGAGCTCATTTTTCTTTCAAAATCCATAGACAATCGGGATTATCACTCTGAGATGAATGGTCACATATTTAGACATTGGATTGAAAATTATGTTCTCCCATCACTAGATCGACCATTTTGCCTAATAATGGACAATGCAGCGTACCACAACATTGTTGCACTTGAAGATAAAGTCCCGACGTCATCCAGTACAAAAGATGCTATTAAGATATGACTCACAAAGGAGCACATACAATTTAATAACATGTACTTAAAACCTGAATTACTATCTCTAGTAAAGCAAAAACAAAGGACAAAGATTTTTCAAATAGATAAGATTATCCAAGAGCACGGTCATATAAGTTTGAGACTGCCACCTTACCATGCTCATTTAAATCCAATAGAACTAATCTGGGCAAAATTAAAAGGATAAGTGGCAGATGAAAATACAACATTCAAAATATGCGATGTAAAGACTCTTGCTAATCTCGCTTTATTAAATATAGACAAAGATTATTGGGCTAAATGTGAAGACCACGTCTTAAAACAGGAAGAGGAATATTGGAAAAATGATGGTTTGTGGAATGTTCAACCCCAAACAGTTAATAATCTTTTAGACTCGTCTGATTCAGAATGAAAGTATATAGCCCCCACAATGTTGGCCCCTATATTACCTTAAATTAGTTCAACAAACGGTCCTTATCAGGACCACACAACTATGAAAATTGGACATACAGGTATACCTTGATATTATCGTCCGTCCTCGAACTGAGAAGACAATAATTCTCCTGGTGTTTTGTCTTATTAGGTTATTTCCCCATTACGGCCACGCCTTTACCTAGTGAAAATTAATCATAGACCAGCAACTACGGTAATTTCTATTATTTAGGGGTTCACAATTTACAATTTTGACAAACATCAAAGAAATTCGCCGCTTTAAGAAAACTGCAGCTGCAAGATATTTGTTAGATATACATTTAAAGGGTCTTTTGCACTCTAATAACATTTGGAAAATTTCAAAAGTATTTAACAAACGGTTTCTGAGCAATAGTGTTTTGAAGTTGGGCAAGTGATTTGAAACGAGCTATAAAATAGAACATCGAGTATCACGGGAAAAGTGAGTAGCAATCAGGAGGAAAGGAAATTAGTAAAAACGTTAAGTTAGAGGTCAGTCTAAAGTAGACATTTACGAAATGCGGACGGTTTTTGGAACCGAGACCGTGGTTGTAAGCATGTTAGGGACACAAACAGTGTGGTAGAGTTTTTGGAGTCCTTGTCTGACAGTGGAGCTGAACGGACCGTGCAGATGGATCAATGTTAAGTACCGTTGCGTTACAATTATAGAGATAAACAGTTGTAGTTGTGAGCTGATAAGCAAAGGACAGTTTATGTGATAGTGAGTGAGACAGTTCTAGCGTATTTAATGCTCAGTAAACCGGTGTGACCAGTAGAGACGCAACAGATGTAGTTCTGAAACCTAGAAACCAGGGACAATTCATATGATAGTGAGCGAGATATCTGTCGCTTCCTTAATGTTCAGTAGACTGGTGTTACCAGTATAGACGCCACAGATTAGTGGTGCAACTCATAAACCACGGACAAATTAGACAATGTATGTGATAGTGAGCGAGATATCTCTCGCTTCCTTAATGTTCAGTAGACTGGTGTTACCAGTATAGACGCCACAGATTAGTGGTGCAACTCATAAACCACGGACAAATTAGACAATGTATGTGATAGTGAGCGAGATATCTCTCGCTTCCTTAATGTTCAGTAGACTGGTGTTACCAGTATAGACGCCACAGATTAGTGGTGCAACTCATAAACCACGGACAAATTAGACAATGTATGTAATAGTGAGCGAGATAGCTCTCGTCTCCTTAATGTTCAGTAGACTGGTGTTACCAGTATAGACGCCACAGATTAGTGGTGCAACTCATAAACCACGGACAAATTAGACAATGTATGTAATAGTGAGCGAAATAGCTCTCGCTTCCTTAGTGCTCAGTAGACTGGTGTTACCAGTATAGACGCAACAGATTTAGTTGTGAATCTTATAAACCAAGGACAATGTATATGGTTGTGAGTGTTAAACTATATGGGCCACTGCAAGAATTACAAAAGACAGTAAAACTTATACAGGAAACGACATTGCAAATATAGACAATACTTCGGGCGAACGAAAGATAGATAGATAGATATGGTTGTGAGTGGAAATAGCCCGACCACCTGAAGGGGTCACATTGACAGTCGCGTAGGAAAATGAGGCGAGTGTATGTATTGCGCCTCATAATTACAGTTATGCGAGAAGTGCAGCTGAAAAACATATTGTTGTGGATGTGACCAATGTTATGCAATGGAAATCTTCACAAATAAACCTTGTGTGTTGTTAATTGGCGTTCAATTGACTATTTATTCAATGCAATCAGTATATGTCTGTGCCTAGCGAAGAACGGAAGCTGGGTGGGCCACCAATCATGGGCCCGTCTAAGTCGGGACGAGCTTAGCAACCAAACAGCGCGAAGTACCTTATTATACGATCACGACAGACGGACTAGTGTGTGTCATGGCTATGGATGAGTCCAGCATCAGGCAAGCAGAAGGCAGATAAGCGGCTACAGAATCCCGAGTCCAGTCCAGCACACTCGGTCCAGGGCTGATACGGCGACAGGACGAGCTGTCCAATGCAAGACGCCTCCAGGCAATCTGCGTGCCTGCAACGCAACACAAGGCGTTGAGGTCAAACGCCAAATCGTTCCAATAGCGTGTTCAAGCTGTCATAAGTGTTCTATTATAAAGGTTCAATTTTATTATATTTAAGAGTTTGTTGTGCTATACTAATACATGAGAAAATAGAAGACCTACAAGAACATTTAAATAAACTCAACAGCACGGGCACAAACTACAAAAAGAAAATCAACAAAACAGAGATCATGAATATTGCAAAAGAGTAAAACATAACAGCAACATAACTATAGACGAGGGAATAATAGAACAAATAAGTATGTGTTAGCACTCGGAAAAATTAACAGACAAACAACAACAGAAAAAAACGAACAATATATGGTCCGAAGTGGGATCGAACCCGTACTCCCTGGCACCGCGCCTTGCCACGAGAGGCCGAACGCTTGGCACACTGCCACTCAGCCAACTAAAAAATTGGCTGTTGTAGTAGTGTCTTCCACGAAAGGCGCTCTCAATGACTATAGCATAGGGTAACGATCACAGACCGGAAATAAATTGTATATTTGTAATTTCCTATTAATGCAAGTATCTCCCAGTAGGGCTGAATACTTGTGTTGTAGACAAACATTTATAGGACGAAACAGCACGAATAGTAGTTTCCAGTGGTTATATACTGGTAACAAATAATAATACATAAATATTATTATATGGGGAACTTCCGAGGCGATAATAGGGAATAATAGAACAAATAAGTATGTGTTAGCACTCGGAAAAAATCGGTTGGCTTACCACGGCAACAGCCGGGGTTCGTACCCTGGCGAGGACACCTGGGTTTTACTAATTCCCTAAAAATTAGTACCTCTGAAGTCGGAGTAAATCTGCCTGCATGGCGAGGGGCATCCTGTAATGGGATAAAACAGACTTTACACGCAAAATTCAGTCCCACAAAATTGAGTGGGTGGGACTTCGTCAGAGGTCAAAAGCTGACGAAAGCGAACGAACGAGCACTCGGAAAAATTAACAGACAAACAACAACAGAAAAAAACGAAGAACAATATATGGTATGGAAGAACAATATAATAGGGAATAATAGATATTATCGCCTCGGAAGTTCCCTATATAATAATATTTATGTATTATTATTTGTTACCAGTATATAACCACTGGAAACTACTATTCGTGCTGTTTCGTCCTATAAATGTTTGTCTACAACACAAGTATTCAGCCCTACTGGGAGATACTTGCATTAATAGGAAATTACAAATATACAGTTTATTTCCGGTCTGTGATCGTTACCCTATGCTATAGTCATTGAGAGCGCCTTTCGTGGAAGACACTACTACAATAGCCATTTTTTAGTTGGCTGAGTGGCAGTGTGCCAAGCGTTCGGCCTCTCGTGGCAAGGCGCGGTGCCAGGGAGTACGGGTTCGATCCCACTTCGGACCATATATTGTTCTTCGTTTTTTTTCTGTTGTTGTTTGTCTGTTAATTTTTCCGAGTGCTAACACATACTTATTTGTTCTATTATTCCCTATTATCGCCTCGGAAGTTCCCCATATAATAACTATAGACGGCAGGCAACTAAAACAAGTAAAGGAAATTTAAATATCTAGGAAGTCTAGTGACAAACGACAATTTATAAACAGTAGAAAAAGACTCAAGATGCAACAAAGCCTGTCAAATCATTGGACAACTATCACCACTATTATACAAGGACATACATTTAGAGGCAAAACGGACACTCTATAATGCAATCTTCATTCCTACGTTGTGCTACCAATGCCAGTCCTGGACCCTAGACACAAGAACAAAAGAAGAAATAACCTATACTGAGATGAAATGTGTTATAAGAATATTAGGAAACAGCCTGGAAGATAAGATCAGAAATGAATAACTGAAAAAAAGCTAGGAGATTAAATTTCACCTCGACGCTCAAAGAAAAATGCGGAAGAAAAGACGAATCAGCAGTTTCTTTAAAGTTTTACTCTCCTTCGGTCTCTGTTATTGAGAACCGACTTCCATCCTTCTGGATAATGGCGATAAAAACATGAGGTGCCGTGTCCGCTCTGCCCACATTAGAACCACTGTGCTTTAAAAATAGAAAAGAGTATACCAAAATGATCATTGTATCATTGCATTGGGCTTAATTTTTCTTCTTTGTTTTCCTATTTAGTGACCATGTGTCAATACCGTACTTGGGTGGTGAGTATAACACTTTGTTCTAATTTTTCAAAGTATGTACCTGTCGATCTCTTTATTTTCTTTCTTTCTTTCATTAATTCTTTCTTTCTTTTATTCATTCTTTCTTGAGCGCTTCCTTCTTCCTTCCTTCCTTTTTTTTAGCGTTCCCCGAACGACTGTCTAAGTCTAATGAAGTCGAATGCAGATGTGATGAGACGTGATGGGGAAGCGGGGAAGTGACGTTATTAGACGAGATCTGATAGGAGTCGCAGATGATGATAACATGGTGGTCAAGAATTAGACGGCTATCGGCTGAGATAGATCAATGTAAACTAGGGTATATAACATATGACCACCATCTTCTCTTGATTAAAGATGAAATTGTTGGATTATTTGTCATTTCTGCTTATTCTGCACGAGTCTTGGATTAATTTCAGGGTATGCGAAGGATTTTTCTGACCCATTTGTTTTCTATTTCCTCATTTGTTTTCCAGCTCTCGCATGCATAAAAAGGGTGATAAATACATTTTATTTAAAAAATGCTGATCTTTGTTTTTGTACTTGGTAGTTTTGATTACATTATTTTATCAAATCTTCTGAAAGTCATTGCTGCCTTCACTATTTTGATTCTAATTTCTATCTGTGTCTTCTTATTGAACTTTGCAGCTTCCAAGATATGCAAAGTGATCTACTTCTTCCACTACCAAAGACACAAACATTTCTCTTCGTCTTTCATTCTTTCACGAAAACATTAACTGGACGCAGATGCTTTGTAGTATGGCTTCTAGCTATAATGTGATATTTTCGCTTTTTGGACCAACATATCCGGTTTGAGAAATTCGTTAGCACCGGAATGTCTTTCCTCTTTACTTCTACTCGCTTGCTGCTGAGACTGGTTAGTCTGTTTCTAGGGGCACCACTTGGAGGTGGCGTAGGTCTAGACCAGTTCTTTTGTTTACCGATACTGACGCAGCAGTCAGCCGTGGATCGTTGGCCGCTCTAAACTTAGCTTCTGATGGGCGTCTCAGAGCTCTATGCCGATCTGATAGAGAAAGTGTAGAATGGCGTCTATATTAATTATAATCTAATGAAATGTGAATATTGACGAACTGTATTCGTGGAAGCTATATGGAGATTGCCTATATACAACCAGTTAGGACCTTTTAGACGTCAACATTGTAATCGTCTATCATTCCTACAAAGGCAACACTCCTCAAATAGTAGACATAAGCCATGAAACTGCCAAAACATTGGTTGTGTATATTAAGAGACAGAAGTTCTGAAGACAGAAAGAAGCAACTTTTCGGAGTTATGGATAACCCGAATTCTTCTAACACGACAAGATAGAGTGGAGACAAGTCAGAGGAAAGTAAATATTGAGATTAATGTCTGGTTTTATTTTGGCCTTTATGAACAGATTGACCTTTTCTGAATCACAATTTTGGTGTACATTTTTTACAAAATGTAGTAAGTTCCTTTAAATATTAATACTCATTTTTGTGTGTGTTGAACTGGATTTGCAGCATTAAATATGATGTTTTCATTGTAGCTTCGTTAACTTTTTTTTCTGGCTTATCACAATTGTATTTGGCCTTTATTGTTGTTGTTAGACTTACAATACCAATCTGGCAACCCAGGACCTGTGTTTCTGCCATAGGACGAGGTTGGTCTTCTGTTGAGCCGAGAGTAAGGTTTGTTTTTATGATTGTTGTGTAAACCCACTGATAGTTTCATCTTTGATACAAGACGTTCTGTTTGACTCCAGTATACACGCCTGCTCTCAAATTCTTGCAACCTTTTCTTTCTTCACTTCCGACTTCCTCACTTGTTCCCGTTCGATGCTTCGGTAGACACAAAATACTGGTTCTCGCCCTTTTGGCTTTTGGCGGGGTTTAGAAAAGGGAGAAGCTGTCTTGACCACATTTTCACTCTACGACTTATATTGGAGGAACACATTGAAAAGCAAAAACCTTTTGTACTTAACTTCATCGGCTTCAAAAAAGCATCTGACAGTATTCATAGAGATTCTTTGTGGAAAATTCTGAAGCAATATGACTTACCATCACAAATCATAAATATTATTAAAGACATGTATGATGGTTACACATGTGCAGTTCGAACAGAGGAAGGATTGAGCGAATGTTTCCCAATAGAAACTGGGGTTAAACAAGGATGTATTTTATCGCCTTTGTTATTTGGAGTTGTTATGGACTTCATAATGAAGAAATGCTGCACTGGTAATAAAGGCATCGAATGGATTCAAGGAGACCATTTGGAGGACCTTGACTTTGCTGATGACATAGTTCTCATCAGCAGTCGGATAAAAACGATGCAGGAAAACACAAATGAACTATCATCAATAGCCAGCAAAATTGGGCTTGAGATCAATCATGAAAAGATTAAAGTCATGAAATGTTTAATTCCAACAGACAACAAAATATACATGGAAAACAAACCAGAGGAAGAGATAGATCACTTTATCTATCTTGGAAGTCACATTGATCGAGAAGGGGATACAAATAACAATGATCATTGTCAGTTCACAGTTGGTAGTTGTAGCGTTTCTTTGGTGTTGTCTGTCCATCTGAATATGGGTCTGCCTCTTACTCTTCTCCCTTCTGCTCTTGTATGGTAAGGAATCACACGGCATTCTAGCATATGGTTCTGGAAGGCCCCGGTTTCACTGCAAACGAATTAAAATCCATAATTTATATAATTTATGATAATTGCTCAACCGCGGCCGCCCATGCCAGTGGAATCATCTGAATCTCATCTCCCAAACAATGAAAGGTAACTGTACCCCATCATCCATGTCTAATTGGACAAACAACTTTAATATTCTAACATATCTTTCTGAGCAAACTACTTTTAATGTATTTTTGTGTGTCGTAAAACGATAGTTTTTATTATCATTCATCAGCATTGAATGGAGTGTCGTCTCCACATAGAATTTTGGCTCCCATGGAGCGCCATTCTACTCTGTCTCTTGCTTTGATGGTGCAGATTGTCATAGGTTGACTTGTGTCTTGTTTATCTTTTGATGTTACCCCATCCATGTTAGTCTTGGTCTGCCTCTAACCTTGTATTTTCCCTTCAAATATTATTTTTATTAGGCTGTTGTGTCTTTTAACATGCCCCAAAAATTTCATTTGTCTTGTTCTAATTGTGTTTGAATTCTCTTTTCATTTTTAGTTTAGTTCTTTTAAAACTTCATCCTTTGTTTTCTTTTCTTTCCATCCAATTCTGCCTATTCTTCTATAGATCCACACTTAATGCCATCAATTTTTTGTTCTGTTTTCTGGTCTAATGTCCATGTTTCTGCACCATACAGAATAGCATTTTGTTATTCTTAGTTTTAACCCTGGTGTTATTTGTTTTGATGTTAGTATATTTTTCATGGCATTAAAATTACTTTTTGCCATACCTATTCTTTTGTTATTTCAGTTGCACATTTTCCATCACTGGTTATAATATGTGACAAAGTTGACAAAGGTAGTTGTAACTCTGAACTGTCTCCAGATGTATTCCTTCAACTGTTATATTATAATATTTATTTGTAGGTTTTTTTTGTTTTTTTTTATGTTCATAGTTTTAGTCTTTTCGATATTCATATCTAGTCCATATTTTTGCTTGTCATGTTTATTTCATTAAGATTTTGTTGTAGATCTTTAGGATTTTCTGCTAGTAGTACAGTATGGTCAGCATATCTTAGGTTATTGATTATCTTTCCATGAATGTTTAGGCCTGGCATTTCTGTGATGTTTTTAAAGATTTGCTCAGTGTATAGCTTGGTGATAGGATGCATCCTTGTCTTACTCCTCTTTTAATATCAATGGGTGTAAAGTTCTCTTTGTTATATTTTATTATTGCTTTTTGCTCCCAGTATAGATTACATATTAGTCATATGTCCATGTCATCTAGTCTTCTTAGGTATCCTAAAATATTATATATCCTATAATATTCCTAAAATATCTTTAAAAGAATTGAAAATCAAGAAGAGATACAAGAGCTTATATAGACAATTTGGCAGAGAAAGCAGAGACAGCTGCAATGACAGGAGACAGCAGAACTCTTTATACTGTACATAAAATGCTTACAAACACCTATACATCCAGTGGAACACCAATTCTAGACAAATCTGGATTAATGCTAACAACAAGCGCAGACATAAAAGCCAGTTGGGCGGAACACTTCAAAGAAATTCTTAACTGTCCACTACCCCACAGTTTAATAGATTTTGAAGCTGAAACACCAGCAGCAGAATTAGATGTAAATTTAGATGACTTCACCTTAAGCGAAATAAAAAACCACCTTAAAGCGTATGGCCAATAACAAGGCTGCTGGAGAGAATAAGTTAACAGCTGAGATACTCAAGGCAATTGATAGCCATAATTTAATACATCTCCAGAAAATGTTCAACATCATTTGGAAATCAGAGAAGACGCCTCATAAATGGAAAAAAGGAATCATTGTTAAGATTTTAAAAAAGGGCAATCTTAGAGATTGTAACAACTGGAGAGGCGTGACACTTTTGTCAGTTGCCTCAAAGTTATTCTGCAAAATCATCCTAAATAGAATAAAGGATTCAATAGATAGAGTAATGCGCGAAGAACAGGCTGGGTTTAGAAAAGGGAGAAGCTGTCTTGACCACATTTTCACTCTACGACTTATATTGGAGGAACACATTGAAAAGCAAAAACCTTTTGTACTTAACTTCATCGGCTTCAAAAAAGCATCTGACAGTATTCATAGAGATTCTTTGTGGAAAATTCTGAAGCAATATGACTTACCATCACAAATCATAAATATTATTAAAGACATGTATGATGGTTACACATGTGCAGTTCGAACAGAGGAAGGATTGAGCGAATGTTTCCCAATAAAAACTGGGGTTAAACAAGGATGTATTTTATCGCCCTTGTTATTTGGAGTTGTTATGGACTTCATAATGAAGAAATGCTGCATTGGTAATAAAGGCATCAAATGGATTCAAGGAGACCATTTGGAGGACCTAGACTTTTGCTGATGACATAGTTCTCATCAGCAGTCGGATAAAAACGATGCAGGAAAACACAAATGAACTATCATCAAGCCAGCAAAATTGGGCTTGAGATCAATCATGAAAAGATTAAAGTCATGAAATGTTTAATTCCAACAGACAACAAAATATACATGGAAAACAAACCAGAGGAAGAGATAGATCACTTTATCTATCTTGGAAGTCACATTGATCGAGAAGGGAATACAAGCAAAGAAATTAGAATCAGAATAGCTAAAGCAGCAATGTCTTTCAGAAGCCTTAAAAAGTTGTAGAAATCAAAACTCATCAGCACAAACACAAAACTTAGACTATTCAAATCAAATGTACTATCAATCCTTACGTATGCGTGTAAAAGCTGGAAAGCAACTAGAGATATAGAAACAAAGTTGAACGCATTTGAAAATAAATGTCTCAGGAAAATACTTGGTATAGCGCAGAACAAATTCAAAACAAACGAGGAAATTAGAGAAATCGCCAATCAACCACTAATATCTTCAGTCATAAAGAAAAGACAATGGTCATATGTTGGAAATGTGATGAGAAGAGATAATAACCGAATAGCAAAGCAAGCTCTCATGTGGGAAACAACAGGTAAGAGAAAAAGAGGAAAACCTAGAGAGAGAGACACTGAGAAGAACATTGATGAGAGAAGCAAGAGCAGCAGGAATTGGCTCCCTCAATGAGATAGAACTGTTTACACAGAACAGAGACAAATGGCGAGATTTGATAAAATATCTTTAAAAGAATTGAAAACTGCTAGAACAAAAATTCAGATAAGTGAAGGAGCATCTTGGTTTATGCCCTATGTGCCGGCTATGGCTCGAAAGGTCAATAGATAGATAGATCATTCCTACACATTTGTTTACAATTGCAGTGGTTTTGTTTTCAATCTCCTTTGTCGTATTCCAGCTTTCACATGCATAAGTGAGGGTGGATAATACATTTGAGTTGAACATTCTAAGTTTTGTTTTTGTGCTCAGTATCTTTGTAGGGACTTTGATAAATTGAAATCTGGTAACTTCCAGGAGCACTGAGAAACCAAATTTAATTTTTTTTCTACAACACCAACATTTTTGGAAATTGGCCTAAATTGGCTAAGGGACTCGCACTTTAACGCGTTTTCCCAAACATATCACATAACATGTGTTACTATTTATATATCTTAAGTGAAAGGTTAGGAAATACTCTACTGTTGGGTGAAAGAATTATTGGAAGACTCATAGCCATTTTCAAGATATTTGTGATTGAATCCTTTATTTTTACATTTTTACTGATTTTTTCCTAATTAAAACTGTAAATTTACTGGTTGGACTTGACAATACACAGATTTTTATATTCAGCACCCATTCAAGCATTAGCATGCACACATTTGCAAGCAATATGCCTGTCAACTTTTGTGCAAATAATAATTTAAAGGGAGCATCTCCATGGTTAGAAATCACATCACCCGCCATATTTGATAATGAAATTTCATGTCTCAGAATAGCTCTGCTTTTATGTTTACAATATTTTAAAATTAACTAATTAGTAAAGTGAAGCAGTGGATTTTTAAAATTCATTTATGATTTAAATATCTGATGTGTGAAATTTGAATGTGATCTAGCAATCACAATTTTCTAAATAAATTATTAAATGGCAGGGACTATCCCCTTTAAAAACATTGTGCTATCATAGATGGCCAACTCTCAATTTTCCAGGCATGGACAATTGTCCTTTTGAGCCCCATTATATTTCCCTCTATGTTCATCTTAATCAATTTAAGTCAAAATTAATTCATATAAAAATGAATAACTTTCTTTATAATTATTGCATTAACAAAATGAAGGTATATTTTATAAAAGTCCCTAATCTTTGATCACCATATTTTTTCAAGGTTTTAAAACTTAAAGCCACCAATGCTATTCTGGTTCTGATCTCTTTTCTAGTATCTCCCTCTAGATCTATATTGCTACCAAGGTATACAAAGTAATCCATTTCCTGCACCTTCTTACCACACAGGTGTACATATTGCCTTTCTGTGCAGCCACAATTGTCATTATTTTGCTCTTCTCTCTGCTAACTTGAAGTCCTATTCTGTGAGCCAATTATGATATAGAATCTGTGGTGTCCTGTATCTTATGCATGTGATTACTAATAAGCACCATGTCATCTTAAAAATCCAGATCTTCCTGCTGGGTCCCGCTGAGCCCCTCATACCGTTTTTGCTAGAACAACAGTTACTCGTTATGTCATCAATGGATGCTTCAAACAATAAAGGTCATATATCTCTGGTTTACTCCCGTTTCAATCTGAACTACTCAATCAAACTGCACTTGCATTGTCATTGCATGCATCTTTTTTATGTTAATGACTTTCAGTTGCAGTTTGTATTGTTTCAGTACATACCATAATGCAATTCTTTGTATGCTGTTGAATGCCTACTTAAAGCCAATGAAATTAAAGACTAACTACTTTCCTTTTTCATTTACATTTAAGTATTGAGAGTTGATATTAGCTATATTTTCCTGTTTAGTTGGCTTCTTCTACTATTATGTTTCCATGTGTTTGAGTTATTGAGTTATTTGCGGGTCATCATCATTGCACTCCGAACATGTCCATAGGTGCTCAGATCCCCTCAGCAATTCCCTCAGTGTCCAGCGGCTGACAACTCCAGTTCTATGTTGGTTGATAAGGCCACTAAGTTTCTCATTTCTGGCTGTGCCCATCTTAACTCCCATTTCCATCATCCAAAGGAGTTCCATGTTTTTCTAATGTTCCATCAATTCATTTTTTATCATGGTTGATCCTTATGTTTAGATTCCCTGACCACTGTTACAACACTATTCCAATATTTATTGATCATCATTTTTTGGCCATGTAATGAGAAGAAAACAGCTGGAATATATTGTAACAACTGGGAAAATTGAGGGTGAATGAGATAGAGGGAAGCAAAGAGAAAAGATACCAGACAGCCTAAGAGAATAGCTTGGCAGAAGGTCAACAACAGAAATGATAAATAACTGTTGATATCGAAAGATGTGGAGAGACATGATCACCTACACCAGCAGGCCCGGTACTTGATGATGATTCCAGTTTTAGTATTAACATCTCTCATTAACTTTATTATGAAGCTATTCCAGTTTACTGAATGTTAAACATCCATCTTTTCTATTTGACAGTCAACATTATGGAAACAAAGAGTCAGATTCCAATCTGGAATATCAAGCAGGAGCCAGATAATGAAGTGAGTTGAATCTATTTGTCTGTCTATTATCATTTCAAATCGAAGTTGACAAATGTGTCAGAAATTAGAAACTCTCCAATCTGATGATCCTCTACTGTTATTTGACAGTTTTTATGAATCATAATGCATCATCATCTAGCTTGTTTCTGTAGGAACTTGGCTTCTATGACAGTTACTCAGTTTTGTTGTGTCTTATTCCAGCATGGTCAAACCCATGGCAACAATATGTTCTATATGTTTTATAGTTCCTACTGTACAATATGCTCTGTCCTCATGTCCTTCATGAATTGTAACAGGTGATAATACATTTGACTAGACCAGACATGTCAATGGCTTTTATAACCTCTTCTCTGAGAAAGTCTTTAGATCTGTCCAGTAATTCTACATGTACGAGTGAATTGATATTAAGGCAGATGGCAATGGAATCGGGGCTGTAGGTGTGAAATTCTCATATTGTTAAAAAGACCAGATGACTGGATAAACTAGCACGGGTGAGTAAGTGCAAAGGAATTTCAACTATCAACAACACTGACCATTAAATCTTTGGGCTTTTAAGGACAATAAGAAAAGGTTAACTGGCTGCTTATGATAGAATTCCTGATGCTGGAACAAAGCTTTGAAATTACTGGGAGGGGCCTATCTGAAGGTTGACCACCAATAAGACTGATCTCTTTCAGGTTTTATCTATGATTATGGGTGGTACCAGAAACAACAAATTTACAAAAGAAAATTTAATGGGAGTAGTCAGAGCATAATCAATTAATCTTCAGGCACGCAGTTTTGATTGAGAGCCTTTAACAAACTAATTTATTTCAAATCGGTGGATTGTTTAGTTTTAGCTTGAAAGTGCACAGTTTTAAAGTTCAGTACTGAAGGAGTTAGGAGCACAGTGAGTAATGATGTTCTCATTTTTTACTAAGAAATTACCTGTCTTCATGTATCTTTATCTGCACAACCTCACGCACACACATTCAAATTTTACAAAATTATACAAAATGTCCAGCCTTTGCAGCAGTCAGTCCCAGCTCATCTGTGATACCTTGTACTCACAAAACCTTGTATTCCATTCTCTTGACTATCTAGAACCATGCCTTCTATAATGATCTTCTCTAGGATGTTATATAGTTTATGTGACCATAATATTTTATTTTCTTAGTTTCTGTGTTATTTAGCTATCAGTGATCTCTGAGGATTTATTTTGTGGCAAAATGGAAATGGTTATTATTTTATCTGACTATGATATCCCTCTTGTTGTGGCTGAAGGGCTTGTGTGCCACTCGGATCCAAGTAGCTATGTCAGCTGGAGCTTAGCCTCCAGCAGGGTAACCAAAGCTGGAGAAGTCCTTGGTGAATGGCCAGACAAGGATCCTTCAGTAGATGGAACCCTTTAAGTGAAGATGTAGAACTCGCTGGCGAGTGGTCCTTGCTCTCGTCTGAAATAATCAATCCCCACTTCTTAGGTTAAATGTCTCTCTGTCTTTTCTTCTTTTTCTGTCCTCTGTAAAATAGACATGTGGTGCTCAGAAGACAAAACCACCTATGATAGAGAAAATTCTACACAAAGCTCAGGTAAATGGTGCTTCTAAACCAGGGTGTATTGACCTTCTAAGGGCAGAATTCTCCTACAGAAATGACAATATGCTGCCTTCCAGGAAGATTGGGGACAATCAAAAGCTAAGGAATGTAAGCCTGAATAAAATGCTGGTGGAAATAAAATGCTGCTGGCCATCTCACAGAACATGGTGCAATGTACTTAGAGCAGATTTAATGTATTCTAGTTATGGTGCTCTGTCTGTGGAGTTCTACCAGGAAGGTGGAGTGCCGGTCCCCATGCCTTGAAGGGGCCCACCCCAAGCTACTAGTGGTCACCCTGACCCATTTTTGAGAGCCAGAAAATAGGACCATAGGGAAGGTGTCCGGTTAGCGCAATCGATAGGCGGTTGGCTTACCACGGCAACAGCCGGGGTTCGTACCCTGGCGAGGACACCTGGGTTTTACTAATTCCCTAAAAATTAGTACCTCTGAAGTCGGAGTAAATCTGCCTGCATGGCGAGGGGCATCCTGTAATGGGATAAAACAGACTTTACACGCAAAATTCAGTCCCACAAAATTGAGTGGGTGGGACTTCGTCAGAGGTCAAAGCTGACGAAAGCGAACGAACGAACGGACCATAGGGAAACTACCTGTACTGACAATCTACACTATCAAAGAGACAGAGAGGAATGGCAATCTATGGCAGCTAACCTTTGATGCAGAGATTGCACTTTATGATGATATGCTAATTGAAGCTGTGTTCTTTGTGTACCTAATTGATCTCCTTATTGCAGTATTTACTAATGGTAGACCTTACTCTTTCATTCTCAGGATGACAGAAATATAGAAACTCAGAGTCTTGTTCCAGTAAGAGATATAAAGCAGGAATCAGGAAATAAAGTGAGTGGATTGTTTGGTATTAAAATCATATAACAACAGAGTCACTCAACTGAGCTGTGAAGGATTTGTTTTCATGACACAAATTTCAATATTAGCCACTGAGTGAAACTATACCAATCTACCACAACTTTCTTTCTTTCTTCACTTTCTCTTGTTCCTGTTCAGGTGTTGAGGGAGATGCAAAATTCTGGATCTCAACCATTTGGTGGCCTAATTCTTTGTCAAATTTTGGCCAATATTTGATTTGCCTTATTGCATTGCATATCTATTTCTTTGTTGATTTTTGCCATCTTCAGAAAAATTAAGTACCCAGATATTACAAGTGTGTTACTTGTTTTATAACTTGCTGTTCCTTAGCTATGTTTGATGTCTTCTTTTGTCTACCTATAAAAAAAACTTCTGGTTTTTCAGTACTTGTTTCCATGTTGTTACTCATTTTACATTCTTTATTCAAAGATATTAGATTTTGTTGAAGTTCTGTTTCTACAAAAGCTATTAAGGCCTGGTCATCAGCAAAAAGTAGTTAATTTATATCTTTACACTGTGATTTAGAGAGCCATGATAGCTCAGTGGTTTTTTTCATGACTGGACTACAAAGAACAAGAGTTAGGGTTCGATCCAAACCGACGGCTTCCGGGTTCACCCAGCCTTTAATGGGTACCAGATTTTTTTATTGGGAAAGTAAAGCGGCACGGGCGTAATACCGACCACATTACCCCAAAAATCATGTGACGAAGGTCTGTAAAATTTATGGTCACTAACACCATATTTATAAATAGAGGTCTATAGAGGTAAAGAAAGATCTATATATGTGCTTTATAGACTACACAAAGGAATTTGACAAAGTGAAGCATGTGGAAATAATCAATATGCAGGAGAAATTAAACATTGGTGGCAAGGATCGGTGAATCATAAAAAACATGTACTGGCAACAAACAGCAGCAATACGAATTAACAACCAAACAGGACAATTTCAATTTATAAAACAAGGAGTTAGACAAGGCTGTGTTCTGTCGCCGGATTTGTTTTCACTTTACAGCGAACATATTATGAGATCAAGAGTAGACGAAAAAGGAATTGAAGTCAACGTTCACAACATAAATAATTTGCGATATGCGGATGACACAGCCTTAATAGCAGACAGAATGAACTACAAGAAATGATAGACATAATAGTAAAAGAAAGCATCGAGAAAAGTCGCAGTCTGAATAATAAGAAAACAAGTAATGGTCATATCGAAGAAACAATTATCACCAGCATGCAGCATAAAAATAAAATGGGCAAATTTTAAACAAGTGCAACACATCAAATACTTGGGCACAATAATAACATCGGATGGAAGATGTTTCACATAAATAAAAGCAAATTAGCGTTTCAGAAAATGAAAAATATCTTATTCAACAAATATATGACAATAGAAATGAGAAAGAGAGTTCATTGGTACTATATAGAACCAATTCTGACCTATGGAAGCGAATCATGGACAGTAGGCAACAAATGAAAAGACGATTAGAGGCCACAGAGATGGGATTTCTCAGAAGAATGTTGAAAGTTCCCTGGACAGCTAAAAAGACTAATGAGGAAGTTTTCAAAGAGGCCAACACAAGAAGGGAGCTCTTAAAAAACACCAGAAAGAAACAATCAACATTTTTCGGACACATCGTCAGAAGAGGAAAGTTGGAATACTTGGTTACAACTGGCAAAATAAAAGGAAAGAGAGATCACGGACAACAAAGAGAGAAAATAGTGGATAGATTGGTGTCATGGCATGGAAAGCAGTCAACAACAGAACTGATATGATGCACTGTGGATAGAAGATTGTGGAAGGACATGATCGCCTACGCCAACCGGTTAGGTACATGATGATGATGATGTTTGTGAAGGTTTTCAGCTGATTTTTTTACAATGTCTAGTAGAGGTATTTCTCCTATTGTTATTTGGTTATCATGAACTACATTGGTTTTTCATATTTTTGCTCTTATCTCTATTTATTTTCAGTCCCATCTGTTGTGATCTCCCATCAAATATTCTCATTTTATATTGTGACTGTTGATGATTATGTGATAGGAGAGCTGTGTCATCAGCAAAGTCTGAGTGTGAATGAAATTTAATAAACAGGAAAAAGTGGTATGGTAACGTCTGTTCGTAGGTGATAAACAAAACAAAAGTAGAATGACGTTTCAGGAAGATCGACCTACAGTTGGAACAATAAACAACACAATCTAATCTAACTGAAAGGTGATAATATTCTCATCATCATCAAGTACCAGGCCTGCTGGCGTAGGTGATCAATGTCTCTCCACAACTTTTTATCTCGACAGTTATTTATCATTTCTGTTGTTGACCTTCTGACAAAGCTATTCTCTTAAGCTGTCTGGTATTTTTTCTCTTTGCTTTCTTCTATCTCTTTACCCCTCATACAAATGGCTCTACATAACATTTAAGAATTCTTTTTCTTGTTTCTATTGTCAAAAGTGGATTGCATAGTATCTTCTTCTTTATTTTGCACTGAGGTGATGTCTTTTTCATTGTTGTTACCATTACTACTATCTTTTTGCTATTAAGGCTGTGTCCTTTATTTTTGCTTTTTTTCACTATAATGTCTAACATTACATGTAACTCATTTTGACTCTTAGCTATTAAGACTGTATCATCAGAATACCTTAGATTATTTACATTATGACCTCCAATTGTTATTCCAGACATGACCCTTATAAATCTTAAAATAATCTCACTATTCATAAACTGGAACTTTGTTGATCACAGACAGAAGATGTACAAAATAGGTGAGATGCAGAATGGCTCAGGCAAAAGCAGCTTTCCAAAAAATGAGGAAGATACTATGCAATCCATTTTCATAGAAGCACCATAGAAGAGGTTCAACAAAAACAAAAACCTAAAAAAAAATACACAATAGCCTCCCCTAGACCATCTGAAATTATGAAAAAGGCCATATATATAATCTAGGGTTAAGTTTCAAACCTTCCAAAAAGAATGTCTTGGTGCATGTTTGTAAGAATGTCACCATCTTGTTCAACTATTTACCAGGTTTCAGTAAACTAAAAAAAAGTAAACAGCCCCATCTCACCACATAACATATAGGGAATATGGTGTTAGTGACCATAATTTTTATAGACCTTCACCACATATGTTTTGGGTTATGTGGTCGGTATTGTGCTTTACTTTCCAAGAAAAAATCTGGTACACGTGTAAGGTTTGGTTAACCTAGACCAAACAAGTGGCTTTTACTCTCCGATCCTCAAATTTTTGCAAGCAGACCACAGAAATGAGATAATGATACAAAGATAGTTTATTGCATTCAATTCTTTATATAACACTTCTGATAATACAATGAGATAATGATACAAAGATAGTTTATTGCATTCAATTCTTTACATAACACTTCTGATAACACAATGAGATAATGATACAAAAATAGTTAATTGCATTCAATTCTTTACATAACACTTCTGATAACACAATGAGATAATGATACAAAGATAGTTTATTGCATTCAATTCTTTACATAACACTTCTGATAACACAATGAGATAATGATACAAAGATAGTTTATTGCATTCAATTCTTTACATAACACTTCTGATAACACAATGAGATAATGATACAAAGATAGTTTATTGCATTCAATTCTTTACATAACACTTCTGATAACACAATGAGATAATGATACAAAGATAGTTTATTGCATTCAATTCTTTACATAACACTTCTGATAACACAATGAGATAATGATACAAAGATAGTTTATTGCATTCAATTCTTTACATAACACTTCTGATAACACAATGAGATAATGATACAAAGATAGTTTATTGCATTCAATTCTTTACATAACACTTCTGATAACACAATGAGATAATGATACAAAGATAGTTTATTGCATTCAATTCTTTACATAACACTTCTGATAACACAATGAGATAATGATACAAAGATAGTTTATTGCATTCAATTCTTTACATAACACTTCTGATAACACAATGAGATAATGATACAAAGATAGTTTATTGCATTCAATTCTTTACATAACACTTCTGATAACACAATGAGATAATGATGCAAAGATAGTTTATTGCATTCAATTCTTTACATAACACTTCTTGTTTCTCACTGAATGATCCTGAACTTTTATTTTGATGGAACTTGTATTGAATTTTTTTAACTTTTTCAAACAAGTAAGTATTTGTTGTCCTGAGACTTATTATCTGCCAATTTCTCCAACTTTTTTGTTTTTCCTTCTCCCTTGGCCATATACATTTTTACAACTTGCTAAATAGGACAATGTGTTCTGTATTTACTTGAGATTGACCACAACAACCTCAAAACTTTAACAGCTTCAATATCTAGAGTGTCAAACAATGATAACCTTGTGTAGATCAATAAGTGAGGCAATCAACAATGTAAATATTGACATCATTTTTATATTCTCAGACCACAGTGGATGTCAAAATGGGCATATTCCCATTCCTTAGAGATTATTTGAAGAAAGACCCTGATGATAATGTGAGTATGTTTGTTTAACCAAACATTTTGTACAGGATGTGTCATGTTTTTGTGCTGCTTTTAAACTCAAAATTGACTGACTCAACATTTTACAAGTTTCTATCGTAAAAGAAAAAATATAAAAACCACATTTGAAACAAACATAGACATATGGTTAATATAGTTGCAGTCTGGCACAAGGCTGGAGATTATATATCATATGAAGAAGAAATAGCATATGTAATGCCTACTAGAAAACATGTTATGCAATAGAAACATAAGTCCTAACAAACCACATTTAAACATATGGAAGATATATAGTTCTCCTTCAGATGTAGATTCAATGCTACATATCTTTGAACAGTCTAAAACCATACGTATCATTGAGCTCAAATCAGGTTTACTTCAGCTCAGCTCCGTACCTTTCTAAGTAGAAAGAGAATAAAAATGTGACTCACATGTCCCTGAACAACAAACTATGGGAATCACTGAAGGTCTTAAACACTTTATAGTTCTTTAGTTTACAGGAAAATAAAGTTTTGTCATAATCAGAAGATTGATGTGTCAACTTTGAAATTATAAGGTTTCTGCAGCTAAAAACCAAATATCCAAAGTGATTACTTTGGCTGCATCTAAAGACACAGCAGACTGGAGAGAACAATAATGGAAGGCATGGTCCCAGGATGAGAAGCACTGTAGTGAGTGTTGAACAACATTCATGCTGACAGTTACTTTTTGGACCTGCTAACAATAGCAGAATGCCTAGTAACACTTTCAGTTTGTTTATTGTTGTTTTGTCTATTCTTTGAGTTTGTTGAGCATTCTTTAATCTTCTAGCATTTATCTCAGTATTTCTATAAATAAGCTCTTGCTCCAACAT
Organism: Megaustenia siamemsis; assembly: GCA_032433765.1. Taxonomy (NCBI): domain Eukaryota; kingdom Metazoa; phylum Mollusca; class Gastropoda; order Stylommatophora; family Ariophantidae; genus Megaustenia; species Megaustenia siamemsis. The sequence continues at coordinate 16,817,686 of JAVIAB010000159.1, forward strand.
CTCATGTTTTCATGTTCAATTTTGAAATCTTTTTTATGATTGATCATAATCTATGGTTAGGAACAGCAATGTTGGATGAGGACCCTGCCGTTTGATGCCTAGGATTTTTCTTTGGCAATGCAGGCAGAATGAACTGTTCTGTTGTTCTTAATGAGCATATCTGTACTGGCTGTGATATATACAAGGCATTAGTAGCCTTCAACATCTTTATTAATTTTCCTAATATATAAATATCATGGCCACAAAGATAATCTGTTTACTTGTGAGCTAAAGCTTCTATGGATAATAAGATATTTAGAGTTTGGGACATTTCAGATGGTGGAGCTTAGGTCTTCATAAAACTGGTCTTTGATATCTGGTTTTCCACAGAGTGTAGGAGTATCAACATTGAAAAGTTTTATTGGTCCTGTGGTATGGATAGAATGTGGTTAGTGTCATTTAATGGTGGCTACTTGGGTAGCCAATGTGTTTTTATGGCAAGGCCTAATCTAAAATAGCCTTTTGATTCTTCTGTACATTTGACTTCTCAAAATAAAGTGTTATATCTTGTTTTCTGTAATTGACTCATTGTTGACAAGACTTGTTTCTTGAAGTGCCATGATTTCCAAATTAAGTCTTTAAGTTTGCTGTTTATAATGGTCATTTTGTGAATGTCATTGATCTTCTCAAGAGAAACCAGGATTGATACTACAGCTTGCAATACAAAAAAGTTGAAACCTTCAATTTTGTGTGATTATTTGGCTTCCTTGTTGATTGGACATGTTGAGATGATCTTTCCTTAAAACAAGCTAGGTCTTGGTGTATTTAGATTATGTGTTGCCTTCACCTCAGAATCTCCCATTTAATTTCTTTGGTTCATTCTGGCCATGCCAATCTAACTGTAGAGGATGCCAAAGAAGAATTGTATTAGATCACTAACTGACCCAGGTCTCTACTCTGGGTATTCTGTTTGGGGTTTGCTCCTTTAGTCGTAGCCCTTTATGATACCTCCACAAGACAACAAGGTCATAGTGCACTGCATACCTAGTGTGTAGTATTAGGGTTGGTAGTGTTGATGAAGAATTAAAGGAAAATGGTCCAAGATAAACTAACAGTAGAGATTTCTATTGTTTGATTTGTATACAAGAATGCATAAAGTGGTTTAATTAAATATTGTTTTTAAACATACAACTGGTTTTGTTATTTATTTAAATGGTTAAATAGAAATGTTAGTTATGGTCACACAATTGAAAGCTTTAAATTGAACAAATGAAAATGTAATGACTATAAGATTTATGTCTCACCACATTTTATTTTTGTTCTGTTCTATTTTTAGATATTAATCAATATATTTTCTCAGGAAGGTCAAGGTGAAGGCTGCAGTCAAAACACTGGTCTCAATGTGGTAAATAACAGTAATCCTGGACAAGTGACAGGAAAAGAGAAGGTACTACAGTCTCAAGATTGTGAGGCTCATAATGATGATTATCAAAGTGAAGATCTGAGAACATGCAAAAGGAAACATACAGGAGAGAAACCTTACAATTGTGATATGTGTGGTGTATGTTTTGCTGAAAGTAGCAAACTAAAACGTCACAAGAGAATACATACAGGAGAGAAACCTTACAAGTGTGATATGTGTGGTGTATGTTTTGCTCATAGTAGCACACTAAAACATCACAAGAGAAGTCATACAGGAGAGAAACCTTACAAGTGTGATATGTGTGGTGTAGGTCTTGCTAATAGTGGTTCACTAAAACGTCACAAGAGAAGTCATACAGGAGAGAAATCTTACAAGTGTGATATGTGTGGTGTATGGTTTGCTGATAGTAGCACACTAAAACGTCACAAGAGAAAACATACAGGAGAGAAATCTTACAAGTGTGATATGTGTGGTGTATGGTTTGCTGATAGTAGCACACTAAAACGTCACAAGAGAAAACATGCAGGAGAGAAACCTTACAAGTGTGATTTGTGTGGTGTAGGTCTTGCTAATAGTAGCTCACTAAAAGTTCACAAGAGAAGACATACAGGAGAGAAATCTTACAAGTGTGATATGTGTGGTGTAGGTTTTGCTAATAGTAGCTCACTAAAACATCACAAGATAAAACATACAGGAGAGAAACCATACAAGTGTGATATGTGTGGTGAAGATTTTGATGAGAGTCGTAAGCTAAAATGTCACAAGAGAAGACATACAGGAGAGAAACCTTACACGTGTGATATGTGTGGTGTAGGTCTTGCTAATATTGGTTCACTAAAATGTCACAAGAGAAGACATACAGGAGAGAAACCTTACATGTGTGATATGTGTGGTGTAGGTCTTGCTAATAGTGGTTCACTAAAACGTCACAAGAGAAGACATACAGGAGAGAAACCTTACACGTGTGATATGTGTGGTGTATGTTTTGCTGATAGTAGCACACTAAAACGTCACAAGAGAAAACATACAGGAGAGAAATCTTACAAGTGTGGTGTATGGTTTGCTGATAGTAGCACACTAAAACGTCACAAGAGAAAACATGCAGGAGAGAAACCTTACAAGTGTGATTTGTGTGGTGTAGGTCTTGCTAATAGTAGCTCACTAAAAGTTCACAAGAGAAGACATACAGGAGAGAAATCTTACAAGTGTGATATGTGTGGTGTAGGTTTTGCTAATAGTAGCTCACTAAAACATCACAAGATAAAACATACAGGAGAGAAACCATACAAGTGTGATATGTGTGGTGAAGATTTTGCTGATAGTCGTAAGCTAAAATGTCACAAGAGAAGACATACAGGAGAGAAACCTTACACGTGTGATATGTGTGGTGTAGGTCTTGCTAATAGTGGTTCACTAAAATGTCACAAGAGAAGACATACAGGAGAGAAACCTTACATGTGTGATATGTGTGGTGTAGGTCTTGCTAATAGTGGTTCACTAAAACGTCACAAGAGAAGACATACAGGAGAGAAACCTTACACGTGTGATATGTGTGGTGTATGTTTTGCTGATAGTAGCACACTAAAACGTCACAAGAAAAAACATACAGGAGAGAAACGTGTGATATGTGTGGTGTAGGTTTTGCTGATAATAGAACACTAAAAGATCACAAGAGAAGACATACAGGAGAGAAACCTTACAAATGTGATTTGTGTGGTGTATTTTTTGCTGATAGTAGCACACTAAAACATCACAAGAGAAAACATACAGGAGAGAAAATTTACATATGTGATATGTGTTGTGTAGGTTTTGCTTATAGTGGCTCACTAAAACTTCACAAGATAAAACATACAGGAGAGAAACCTTACGTATGTGATATTTGTGGTGTAGGTTTTTCTGATGGTAACAGTCTAAAATATCACCAGCAAAGGCACACAGGAGAAAAACTTTACAGGTGTGATATGTGTGGTGCAAGTTTTTTCTTCAAGAGCCATCTAGTAAGGCATATTAGAAAACATACAGGAAATAAACTTTACAGATATGAAATGTGTGGTGTATGTTTTGCTTATAGTACCTCACTAAAACGTCATAAGAGAAATCATACAGGAGAGAAACCTTACAAATGCAATATGTGTAGTGTATGTTTTGCTGATAGTAGCAAACTAAAACATCACAAAAGAAAACATACAGGAGAGAAACCTTACAACTGTGATATGTGTGGTGTAGGATTGGCTAATAGTCGCTCACTAAAATGTCACAGGAGAGAAACCTTATAAGTGTGATTTGTGTGGTCTAGGCTTATGCTAATAAAAGTACACTAAAAGATCACAAGGGAAAAAATACATTAGAGAAACCTTACAAGTGTAATAAGTGTGGTGTAGGTTTTACTAAAGTTAGTATACTAAAACATCACAAGAGAAAACATACAGAAGAGAAATTTTACAAATGTGATATGTGTGAAGCAAGTTTCATTTGCAAGAGTATTCTAACAGACCATATTAGAGAACATACAGGATATATACCCTAGAAATGTGGTATGTGTGATGTATGTAAATTAGGCTTTGAATAATAATAATAAACTAAAATGTCACAAAAGAAAAAAATTACAGGAGAGAGACTTTACTTATGTGAAGTTTGTGGTGTAGGTTTTTATGTAGGAAGCAGCCTAATGCAGCACAAGAGTAAGCATACAGGAGAGAAACCTTGTAATAGTATACTGGCTAGGGTGTCTATGGGATTGTGAATAGGGGAGAATCAAGGAAATTGTGCTTTTCCCTCCAATTGATTGTTTCGCAAAGAACTTGTGATTGTGGTTAGGTGGGAAAATAAAAGCTCTTTACAAATGTGACAAGTGTGATGCAAGTTTTACTCAAAGAAGCAGAAACTTCATCCATACTAAGATGTCCAATGACTCCACAAGACATCTCATCGAGGACACAATAGTAACTGATGGGATGTATGTGGTGAAGTATTTGCTTATTGTAATGTGTTTGAAAAAAAAATTAAAGCTGGCATAAAGAGCTTTATCTTGTGCTTAGTGAAGCATAGTTTTTGTGTCTCATTTGAAGTAACAAGAAAAAAAAAAACTATACAGATTTACAATTTGATTTTTTAAATTCTTGTATCAGAAACAATTCTGAATATTTTAGTTTGTCTTGTTTATGCTACACAATCACACACATATTCTAGACAGTGGCACACTTGTCTTGTCCATGCTACACCATCACATACATATTTTACACAGTGGCACACTTGTCTTGTCCATGCTACACCATCACACACATATTTTAGACAGTGCACACTTGTCCTATAAATGCTACACCATCACACGCATATTTTGTACAGTGGCACACTTATTTTGTTCATGCTGCACCATCACACACATATTTTAGACAGTGGCACACTTGTCTTGTCCATGCTACACCATCACATACATATTTTACACAGTGGCACACTTGTCTTGTCCATGCTACACCATCACACATATATTTTAGACAGTGGCACATTTGTCTTGTTCATGCTACACCAGCACACCCATATTTTAGACAGTGGCACACTTCTCTTGTTTATGCTACACCATCACACCCATATTTTAGACAGTGGCACAATTGTCGTGTCCATGCTGTCAGGCCATGATCAACAATATCAAACCTACTACAGCTATAGACTAGTTCAGCAATACAACCTGTATCTTGTCCATGCTGTCAGGCCAGGATCAACAATATCAAACCTACTACTGCTATAGACTAGTTCAGCAATACAATCTGTATCTTGTCCATGCTGTCAGGCCATGATCAACAATATCAAACCTACTACTGCTATAGACTAGTTCAGCAATACAACCTGTATCTTGTCCATGCTGTCAGGCCAGGATCAACAATATCAAACCTACTACTGCTATAGACTAGTTCAGCAATACAATCTGTATCTTGTCCATGCTGTCAGGCCATGATCAACAATATCAAACCTACTACTGCTATAGACTAGTTCAGCAATACAACCTGTATCTTGTCCATGCTGTCAGGCCAGGATCAACAATATCAAACCTACTACTGCTATAGACTAATTCATCAATACAACCTGTATCTTGTCCATGCTGTCAGGCCATGATCAACAATATCAAACCTACTACTGCTATAGACTAGTTCATCAATACAACCTGTATCTTGTCCTGGCTGCTCAGGAGAGGCAAAGGCAAGTGAAGTTAAAATCTCCATACACCTTGCCCCAGCTTAAATTATAGAAAGCCATCAAAGCACCAATGGCTACATGGCTGCCTCAGGTACAGAAGTAGAACTCCAGCTAGTGTCAACTCTATAATAATGCATTATTAAGTGAATGTTATAGATTTGTTATTCTTTTAACTTGTTTTTACTTCTAACAGTCTATTGATTCTGAAATATATTTTTTTATTCTTTTGCATCATTTAAAACAGGGGTGGCCAATTTCTTTCAAATGGCGGGCCACTTTATATTATTTTTTTTTGGCGGGCCACACACATAACATCAATACAAATAAACTTGGCATTTGTTTTAAGGTAATATTTTTGTTATTTATCAGCATTATTTGCTTACATAAATCATTTTATTGCAACAGAGTTAAAAATGCTTAGTTGATTTTAAAAAATGAATAAAATTTACTATTTGTATTGTTTAACAAACATGTTTTAGTTAGGTTATTTTAAAGTTAACATGTAACAAACCTTAATGAGAACAATGTGGACGTTCATGTGCAGCAACAAGTTCATCAAAGTCAATGTGTAAAGATGATGATGATATTCGTAATAAATCCTGAAGGTGGCCTTCAGTGAGTCAGTTTCTTTGTGACGATTTAATCTCCTTCATTGTTGAAAAAGCGCATTCACATATACATGTGCTTCCGAACATAGAAGTAATTTTCTAACTGAAATCACTCAATGCAGGATATTTTTGCCGTGGCACAAGTTTCCAAAAGTCAACTCCTATCTACATCATTGATTGGAAAAAGGGGTCACTTTGGAGGTTACATAACTCCAACTGAAAAGTGTCATGTTGCTGGAAAATGTCACACTTCATAAGGTTGTTAAACAATGCCAGTTCTGGTCGTATACCACTGAAGTAAGAAAATCATTCATTGAATTGCTCCAATAGTTTGTCTAACATTAATACAGAAAATTTGAAATCAGTGTCACTGTGCTCCTCAATCAATTTTTTGAACGAAGGAAAATGAATGAAGTTTTCTTTGGCCAGGATAAATCTAAAAACTTTTAGTTGACTTATAAATCCATCTAGGTGTCCTACCAAATCTGAGACTGTTTGGGAACGTCCCTGTAGCTTCACGTTGAGTTCATTCATGTGCTGGGTGATATCAGTTAAAAAGGCCAATACGCTGTTAAAATGTGGATCAGACATTTTTCTGATCAGTTCTTTGTATCATGTTTCTCTAAAAACTGCTTTATCTCATTTCTCAAAGCAAAAAACCGCCTCAAACAATTCCCTCTGCTTAGCCAGCGTACTTGTGTGTAGAGCACCAAATCGCCATATTCCGCCTCAACTTCTGATAGAAAATTTATAAATGTTGGTGTGTCAAAGACCGATTCCCGCCTTTATTAAATTCACACACTTTATTACAGTTTTCATAACATCCTCCACGTCTAGAATCTTGCCACACAGCGCCTCTTGGTGTGTAATGCTGGGCAATGGATTCTAGCCTTCCTTAATAGTCCAACTAGACCTGTTTGAGTACCACACATTGACTTAGCGCCATCTGTCACTATTGCTGAAAGTCTATTTATGTCACTGATACCGTTAACAACTTTCATAACTGAGTTATAAATGTCTTGGCCTTTGGTCGTATTATGCAATGAATCTAAAGCTAGTAGCTCTTCATTGATAATAAAGTCTTTTGAAACAGTTCTTATGAAAATTAAAAGTTGTGCTGTGTCTGATATGTCAGTAGATTCATCCAAAGCCAGAGAAAAGTAAGCGGAATTTGTAACGACACTCTTTAATTTACTAGATATATAAGAACTTATTTCCTCAACCCTTCTAGTGACTGTTTGTTTTGAAAGTGGAACGCTCTCAAAATGACTGGCAATTTTTTCTTCCCCAAATGCACATGCCATGTTAATAGAACGTTTTACGAAGTCACCGTCACATAATGATTTTTTTTTATTTCGCTATCTCTGCGCTTACAACAAACGATGCCATTAAGGAACTTGTTTGTTTTGTTGTTAATGTAGTAAAAACAGATTTCTGAGCACTAACTTTTTTCTTCAAATCGCACACAAGTGTAGAACGTATTGTACCAATGTAGTCCTTGTATTTAGCGACGTGGTGCTGTGTAATGCCGTTTAAGATTATACTCTTTATTTATAGACAACACTTGCAAACACACAATTCACTGCGGTTTGCTATCCTTATTGTTGATAAATAAAAAATCATGTTCCCATTTCTCATTTAAAAATCTGATTTTTTTCATTTAATTGACATTTATTGCTCATATTATACCACGACCGAAGCAACAGACAATGAAAACACAGATTACAACAATAGCACTGTTTCCTGTTAAAATGGAACTGTTCACTGTAACTCGACAAAATCAGAATGATCAGATCGGATATATAATTTTGACTGATGAAAAGAGGTTTGGAGAGAAAGAAACTGAAAGTAAAATAATTGTGAGGTGAATGTGTTGGGGTGGAGGGGGTGGGTGACTGACAGTATTTCTTGGCGGAATCTGTTTGAACTCGCCGAACCGAGAGTCGGCTCTAGAACCATTCGTTGGCTTCTTCCTTTGTTTAAGTCGGTCGCAAGATGATCAAACGGAAAAAAGGATGGGTCGGGAAGGCGACGTCAAACTAACTACTACAAGGAATATTTGAGTTAGGTTTCTCCACGGTAGAAGTTAATGTACAAAATTTTAAATCAATTTTACACCGGACATTTTGCTCAATGCAACCTGATTTTATTTTTTATCTGCCGCGGCCAAAAAAAGGACTTGGCGGGCCACTTGTGGCCCGCGGGCACCTAATTGGCCATCCTTGATTTAAAATATCGGCTGTCAACATGAATGTAATAGAAGGAACATTAAAATGTGTTTTGTTTTATTTATTTTTTGTGTTAATTTTTTTTTTATGTTGTGTAGTTGTTGTTTGACTTCCTGATGGTATCTGTGTTTCTAACTTTCCAGTTGTTTTCTAATTGTGTAGGTAAGTCTGTAAACATGTAGGAAAGGTAAGAGAAGGAATGTGTAATGTGAAAACAGTGGGGGAGGATAAGTGAATTTGTGATAAATAGTGAAAGAGTAGTCTCACCTTGAGTGGCCATGGTCAAGGACACCAGGTGAGTGAGCTGAAGTCGCCCAGAGTTAAATGAGCAAATAAGCATGGGGTAGGTAGATTACAGTAGTTTTGTACTGAGAACCTGGATCACTCAAAGTAAGATGGGATAATACTCTGACTAGTCAAGACAAGAAATAGTAAGAGATGAGAGCAACTGGATTATTGTCCAAGACCTAGCCTAGCTGTGATGATAGAAAGGTACTCATGGATCAAGGAGAGGCTGTTTCCATTAGCTGTGGATAAAGAGTGTATTAGAGACGTTGGTAGAACTATTTTATTTAGTAGATGTAGAATAAGTGTAGTTATTTTATGCCAGTAATGGTACGAGACTTAAATTGGTGTTTTAGTACATAGGTTTTACCCATGTGTGACTGGCCACCTATTCAGAAATGTTCGAAGACTCCTGTCTAGTGTCACCTCAAGCATCATAACTCACGAGCAAGGCACCATTCATAATTTTTCCAGAGTATAAACCCTGGTACTCATTTCCGCCAGTGACTGGGTCAACCACGGGGGTATCTATTTTTCCAACCAAGAATACAATTCACGCTGCTTCCAGAGGGAATCAAACACAGGTTATCCTAATGTCTGTGGATAGTGGGGTGGTTTTTCCATCTAGACTACTGAGGTATCGAAATTTTATTTTATGCCGAATATATTGTAAGCTACAGGGTAAAAAAAAACAAACAGGATATTATGCAAGGTTGTGTGCTGTCACCAGATTTATTTAATATGCATAGTGAGATTATTTTAAGATCCATAAATGACATTCTTGGAATAACAATTGGTGGCCATAATATAAGGTATTCTGATGATGCAGTCTTAATCGTTGAAAGTGAAAATGAGTTACAAGTAATGATGGATATTATAGTAAAGGTTAACAAAAATGAACTGCTGTCTCAATAGCAAAAAGACAGAAGTAATGGTAGCTACAAAGAAAAAACATCACCGCATTACACAATAAAGACAAGTGGAGCAATATTAAAACAGGTTAAAGAAAAAAACATCACGTCATTACACAATAAAGACAAGTGGAGCAATATTAAAACAGGTTAAAGAAAAAAACATCACATCATTACACAATAAAGACAAGTGGAGCAATATTAAAACATGTTAATAATTTTAATATCTGGGAACATTGATAACCTTAGACGGATGATGTACACCAGAGGTGAGATGAAAATGGCTCAGGCAAAAGCAGGTTTCCAAAGAATGAGGAATCTACTGTGCAATCCACTTTTGACAATAGAAACAAAAAAGAATTCTTAAATGTTATGTAGAGCCAGGTTTAATCATGAGCAATACGAAATCAGACAAGAAAATCACTGAAGGCTGTAGAGATGTGGTTTTACAGAAGAATATTGAGAATACTATGGACAGCTCAGGGTTAGTAATGAAAACGTTCTGGCCAAAAGGGCCAAAGCAAAGAGAGAGATAATTTCCAATATTAGGAAGAAACAATCATACTATTTGTCGATGTAATGTGAATGGAACAGCTGGAATATAATGTAAAAATTGAGGGATAAAGAGATAGAGGGAAGCAAACAGAAAAGATACCAGACGGCATAAGAGAATGGCGTGGAAGAAGGTCAACAACAGAAATGATAAAAAAAACTGTCAAGAGCGAAAGTTGTGGAGAAACATGATCGCCCACGTCATCAAGCATGGAACTTGATAGTGATAGAGGTGCAACGGGGTGGGGGGGGGGGGGGGGGGGGTTGTTTCGAGTCATGACCCAGGCGGGCTCGTCTCTCTTAGAGATGTCTCCTACACATGATCCGATTGAATCCTGTTGTGAAGCTTTGTATAAAGCGATTCCTATTACCTACAGTAAGTCCGCACAGAGTAAGTGTAACCCTGGATGGTTGACTATACGATAAAATAGTATTCTTATACTATATATATATATATATGATAGACGACCATGCAGTCATACAGACCCCCAGACTTCTCCGCAACCCTACAGTTCGTTCTTCACCATACCAATCATAGCCACAAACACTGGCGCACTTATCAACCAAAATTGTTCACTCATAAAATAGGACTAAGTTTATTCACAGTTCATCTGACCAGTAAAACCACAAGATAGAAAAATCAATGACTTACTCAACGTTTGGCTGCTCACACACCTGAATATTTTGTATGCACTGTTCATTACACCTGTGCCTCATCCATTCTATCACTCCCGTGGATCAATCTGAAACTCCTCTTAATCTGTATTCAAACTCCGTATGTAAACATCCGAACTGTCTCGAATTAACCACAAGACTGACTTGTGCACACCTATAACTTTAGAGACTCCATGGACTAACTCTATTCCCTATGTAAACATCAGAACTGTCTCGAATTAACCACAAGATTGACTTGTGCACACCTATAACTTTAGAGACTCCATGGACTAACTCTATTCCCTATGTAAACATCAGAACTGTCTCGAATTAACCACAAGACTGACTTCTGCACACCTATAACTTTAGAGACTCCATGGACTAACTCTAGTCCCTCTTTGCTTCCATGAGCCCTTGGCCTATTGCCTACTCTAACTACGGTTCCTACAGTAAATTTGCCTCACAGGCCGTCCACTGTGCGTCTCTACTTGAGTCTTTCCTCAAATGGAAACTGGCTATCTACAACTCAACTGTTCCTACACTTAATCACAGTTCGAACTCTATGCACGGTACTAATCAACATGACACACAGTCAGCTCCTCAACTAACGCTAGTAGTATACAATGTCAATTAGGGACCCCAAAACTGCGTTCAAACGCAGATAAATCCTTATATAAATAGTCTACACGCAGATCAACGCAGATTTTTTTTTCCTTATATGAGAGTCTTCATTTTTTCTTATATGAGAGTCTACCCGCCCATTTTGGTTCCGGTGACCTCTCGTTGACCTCTCGGTTGACCTCTCGTTGTGAAGGCGTCGAAACGCAGATAAATCCTTATATAAATAGTCTACACGCAGATCGAGGCACATTTTTTTGGTGCGGTTTTTCCTTATATGAGAGTCTACCGTTTTTTCCTTATATGAGAGTCTACCCGCCCATTTTTGTTCCGGTCGTGGTGGTGGTGGTGACCTCCCGTTGACCTCTCGTGGCGGTGGTGGTGAAGGGGTGGTGGTGGTATCATAAATCTATTATATTCTTTGTAGTTTAAATGGTTCCGTAACTTTCATAAATCTATTCTTTCTTTATACTCTCATTCAATAAAAAACAGTGACAAGTTTATTTGTTTTTAAAAACTTCCTTTAGAATTAAAGGTAACAGCTTAGGCCGTTACACACGCTACACGCCAAATGCGAAACACTGTGTTTAACGTTAAGCGAGAGATCAAAGAGTTCCCGGTGGGCGCGCCGCAAGATCAAAGAGTTCACGGTAGACGCGAGGCGACGACGCGCAGTAAGGGGCCGCGTTTACATCAAAGAATCCGCCACCCGTGAGTACTTACTTCCCGCGGTGAAAACTCCGTAGCCGTTAAGTGTTTATCAGGAGTGTCATTTAACAGGGGAATTTTACGATACCGATGTTTTAATGTGAGACGCTTGGGGGTAATTAATATCTTTGCGCCGTTTCATGTTCAAAGACCGTGTTTCGCTGTGAAAAGTTTTGATTGAATGTTTGAGTACCAGACTGGCCAGGACTACGGACTTTTTATCATCTGAAGATTAGAATACCACTTATCAGGGGAATTTTACTGGGTGGTTGTTTTAATGTGGAATGTTTAGGGGAAATTAACACTGACAAGTTTATTTATTTATTGTTTTATTCGTATATATTGAACAATAGATAATACATGGTTTAGACAAAAATGTATTCTTTAACTAATGTACATTATACACATATTTAATACATAGAAAACAAAGTAGTTTATTTACAATCAGTAATACATGATAGTGTTAAATAAAGGGGAGGTGTTGTCAGAATGGAAGTTTATTGTTTTATTCGTATATATTGAACAATAGATAATACAGGGGTAGACAATAATGTAGTCTTTAACTATTGTACATTATAGACAAGTATAATACATAAGAAACAAAGTAGTTTATTTACAAGAAGTAATACATGATACTGTTAAATTGCTAAAGGGGAGGTGGTCACGTTGTTCAGAATGGACCTGTCACTCAGACAACAGTAATGGTGAACCTTACAGATAAGAAAACTTAGTTCCAAACCCCAAAATTTCGTCTCATAACTAAAAAGTTGAAGTTAAAACATTAAAAATCTAGGTCCAAAGTCAAAATAGTTAGACACGGTAGGGCAAAAGGGCATATTCTTTCCAACCAATACTCCCTATTCTTCCACACATCTGCATCTCGAAGCCTTCGAATTTATATTCAATGTTTGGCTACTGACTATATTTTGCGCCGATTGCTCAGAGTCGATTCTATATTCAACCACTGAACTCTCTGTCGATGTAGTAGACACGTATGTCATGTCATTGTACCAGTCATTTCGTTGTAATGGTCATCTCGTTGTAATGGTCATCTCGTTGTAACAGACACGTATGTCATGTCGTTTTATCAGAGACGTATGGTATGTCGTTTTATCAGAGACGTATGGTATGTCGTTGTAATAGCCATGTCGTTGTATCAGTCATGTCGATGTAGTGGACACGTATGTCATGTCATTGTAACAGTCATGTCAATGTAACAGTCATTTCGTTGTAATAGTCATCTCGTTGTAACAGACACGTATGTCATGTCGTTTTATCAGAGACGTATGGTATGTCGTGATAGATGAATGTAGATTGTCGACTGTGCCATGATGGATGCTGTAGATTGTCGACTGTGTCGTGATCGATGCTGTAGGTTGTCGACTGTGCCATGATGGAAGCTGTAGGTTGTCGACTGTGCCATGATGGATGCTGTAGGTTGTCGACTGTGTCGTGATCGATGCTGTAGGTTGTCGACTGTGTCGTGATGGATGATGTAGGTTGTCGACTGCGCCATGACGGATGATGTAGGTTGTCGACTGCGCCATGACGGATGATGTAGGTTGTCGACTGCGCCATGATGGATGAATGTAGATTGTCGACTGCGCCATGATGGATGAATGTAGATTGTCGACTGCGCCATGATGGATGATGTAGGTTGTCGACTGTGCCATGATGGAAGCTGTAGGTTGTCGACTGTGCCATGATGGATGATGTAGGTTGTCGACTGTGCCATGATGCTTGTATGTAGGTTGTCTAGTGTCGCATGATGGTTATATGTATGTTGTCTAATGTATCAGGATGGATATGGATGAATGTAGGTTTTCTAGTGTGTCGGGATGGCTGAATGTAGGTTCTGTCTAGTGTGTCGTGATGAGTGTATGTAGATTGTCTAGTGTGCCATGATGGTTGTATGTAATTGTCGAGTATGCTCCAACAAACCGCCGTGTCATTTAAACTTCTTTGAACACAATGGACACGGATGTTCACCAGAAGAAACCTCATTATGAGAAACCATCTGGAGAAAATCCAATAACCCTTTCGTCAACCGTATTTAACATACCTAGTTTAACTTCAATCTCAACAATACTTAGCATGCCTACTTTAAAAACATCGATACAATTGAATAACCTTTCAACGATAAGCCTTAACATACTTTAAGAGAAAATATTCCAACTTACAGTGTAAAATATAATGTCATTCAGTGGCGTATCCTGGGGTCTGAAAGAGAGCATGCAACTTTTAAAAAATGATAATTTTCTACTCACCCAGTTATTTGAAGTTCAATTCTATTCTGCGGCTCTTTCTGCTAAAGTCCTCTGTTACTTTGTTATAAAAGTCATCATTGCCTTTCATCTCTACAAGAAGGTCTTTTTCAATTGACATCATTGATAGAGCAGAAAGACGACATTGCCCCTGCGAGTTCCTTATGAAATTTTTAATGCGTTTTAATGCAGAAAACGAACGTTCCACTGAAGACGACGATGCAGGAATTGTCAATATTAATTCACAAAGTTTATGAAGTTCTGGAAGACCACTGTGAAGTCCTTTGTTCAAAAGAAATCTATGAATGTCGGACACATACATTTCTTTAAAGTGTTGGGATACAAACATTGCCTTTAATTCAGATCTCAGTCTTACTATATCAAAATATTTCCCATATATTCCGTTCAGTTTGGAAAACTGCTCTTCTGGAAACTCTTTTGAAAATGTTAAAAATGTCTTACAGTCAAAAATTTCAAGAAATGACAAATCTGACAGAGAATCAAACCGGCTTTGTAACTGGCAGTTTACCGTATCATGAATTTCACAATACAGCCTTCTGTACTCATCCTTTGGGATAACTGAGGATTCTCGCTTTCTTCTCTTTGTTGGAGGACCACACTTGAACTCTATTTTGGCCCAAATTGAATCAAAGCCAGTATTGCGCATTGTGAACAATTTTTCTTTTAACTCAACTATCTCTCTATAGCAATATGTGATGTCCAGTGAATTTGACTGAAGGATATTAAATACAACATCTGTCATCGAAAAAATATCGGTGAACACAGCCAAAAGGAAATTGAATTCAAAATCTCCTAGGTTTGACAGAAATCCAACTGCTTCATTAATTGTTGCGTGATCCCAATCACCAGGTCGTTCCAAAATGCATTCAAATAAATCTATTAATTCATTATGATATTCAGAAACATTCTGTACTAAACGACTGGAATAATTCCATCTGGTTGCCGCCAGCTCGGGAAACCGTTTTTTCACTATGGTGTCCAACACATGTGTTCTCTTTGCTGAATGAGTAAAAAATGAAGCAAAACTGCTAAGTGACGAAAAGAATATTCTACACGCACTTATGCATGAGACAGCTTGAGACAGTACTAAATTAAGTTTGTGTGCATAGCAATGGATGAATAATGCCTGAGAAACAACTTCCCTAACTCTCGTCTGCACACCATTCAATTGGCCTGCCATTACTGCTGCACCATCATAAGTTTGTGCTACTAGTTTTTCTCTACAGTCAAATTGATCAAGACTGCCTAAAGCCAGTTTTGACAATGCTTGTGCAGATCTGTCAGAGCTAACGTCATGAAAGCCAATAAATCTTTCGTAAATATTACCATTATAAATATATCTAAAAACAACTGACAGCTGAGACAAGTTTGTTACATCAGAGGTCTCGTCAATTAGGATGGCGACAAATCTGGACGATTGAATCTGAAATTTCACTTCTGCAGTTATTACATTGTTCACACTTTGGATAAGATCGTTCTGTATTAATGGGGAAAGACCCGTGAATATATTTGACGTCATGAGATGCTGATGCAATTTTTCATCAAACTCTGCTAATAAATTTAAAGCTTCAATGTAGTTCCCACGATTAGTGGAATCACTCCCCTCGCTGTGACCACGAAAAGCTAACTCTTGTTTTCCTAAAAAACAAGTAACAGCAATTAACCTCTTTAGGATTTCTCGATTTTCTTTAACTGTTTCATTGTGTTTCATAATACTTTCTTTTTTCTGAAAATCCAATTGAACATCAATTCTGCTGGAGCCAAACACTTGTAACGCTATCCAAGCGTGAATACGACTTTCAGACTTTTCGTGTCTTGAAATAGCGTTATGTCAATTATTTAAATCAGAATACCCGCGTTGTCTGCTGTTCCAAGGCGAAGTGTCATTTACAAACAATATACATGGCCAGCAAAATAACTTACATAATGATTCCGAACCACAAAGCCAAACGACTTTCTTATATAAATCATTGTTAAATGAACGGACACATTTTGTTCCTTCTCGTTTCAAACTGCTTAACGCAGGAATCGGTCTGCCCTTTTTTACCAAGTCCAATTTTTCATTAAATGTTCGCGATTGAAACGGTCGCTCAAATAAATCTACAACATCATTAATAGAATCAGCCATAATAACCACAGTAAACAAATATACTAAGTTTAGTAATTAACAATAGCAATACAACATGTTTCTGTACAAACACAAAATATTAAATATCAGCTGATTAAAATCACGTTTGAAGTTTTGAATTCTGAAGGTTTGAAATCGAAACCACATCGCTGTGTAAATGTGCGTGTGTGTTGAGTAAAATCACGTGACGTGTACCAAAAATTACCAGAAATGGTTTACTAAACAAGTGTGTGTGTAGGCATTCAAGATTATAATTGCTTGCATTGTTATCATTAGTTTAACATTCAAATAAAAGTACTAGAACATAGAAATTGCACTGTTTCACACCAGTAAATAAATGTTCATCAATCAATTTATTATTTGCCAGTGCTAAATTGTTATAATAGTGATTGAATCATAAAATGTATTTATTTTTTTTTCATCGCAAGCTTACTGTGGAGACACGGATTTAATAAAACACACACAGTATATCACTGCGCTTATATGTAAAGGGACTATTTTAACGAAAGCAACTTCAAAATTGCTTCAGAGCGGGCTAGTTCAACTATCATAAAAAACGATTGGACATATACAATTTTCTTTTAACGTCAGTGTTGCCAGCACTAATTTTTGGAAAAATTCAGATTTGTGAGAAAAACATTTTAAAATATATTTTTGAGCAATGCTGCAAGGGTTAAGTTTGGATGGGGGATAGATCACTGACTGGTTTATCATTTTCGCAACTCTTGAAGGCATGCAATGCTTGCCTTGCTTATATTAAGTATACGCCACTGATGTCATTCCGATAGACTGAATAGTAACTTTCCTTGAAGCAACCAAACTTATAACACGAAAGCCCTGAAGGGTCTTGTTTAAATATAGCCTGGTAACAAATGAATACATTATCCAATCAGCGAGTGATTATGCCAACATCGACTGATATCTGGATTACCAATTAGAGAAGAGCATTAGCATTGGAGGCGGAGCAAAGTTATGACTGAAATCTGTATTATAACCATTCAGAAAAGAGCATTAACATGGGAGGCGGAGCAAAGAAATGGCTGACATCTGTATTATAACCAGTCAGAAAAGAGCATTACTATGAACGGCAGAGTGATTAACCAATCATAGAAGAGCGTAACTTTGAAAACGGTTCCAGTTCCATCTTAAGGTAAATCAATTGGTCGGGTTCTCAGCGAGGATCGTGGGCGTTTCTGGTCCATAGAATGTGTTTGGATAAACTTATGAAGGAGTTTATGTTCCTGGGGGTTGATATTATTCACACATATGATAAGGCGTGTAAGAAACATTCCAAGTTTTATAAAGCGATGGCTAACCTAGTATATACATGATCGGAGAGAAATGAGCTGTTATTTACTGGAATAATTCAGAGAGTCGGTGGTCATGATATCTACGCCATGTTTGTAACCATCGTTATCGAAATACTTTCAGATCGAATTCGCAATTTCGGTCGTCTTGTTGTTCTATATACCCTCGCCTATCGATTAGTTAAGAATCATGTTAAAGACATGTTCGACTCTGATTCCGACATTTGTACTTTAGAAACGGACTTTGGTACTTGGACCGGTGGTATCATCGGAAGAGAATTTGGAGAGTGGTTACTAAAAGAAGGTGGTTTGGAAAATTTTCTAGACCTCTCTAACGAAGAAGCTACAACACTGTGGACTCTACTTCACAACAGCCTTTGGTCTTTAAGAGCTTTACCTAGAAATGTTTATCTGTGAGTTTATATATTTTCCTCTAATAAAAGTTTGGTAACCCCCACAGCATTTGTTACTGCCTTACAATATTGTTTACCAGGTCACGACACCCTCTCGCACAGATGCTGAGGGTTGTCCTGTAGTAGGCCTGCGATTGTAATAAGAATGGTTTGCTCCAGCTTTGAAATCTGAAATTTTCACAAAAAGAGATGGTGTTACTCAGTTCCCCTATAATGGGGATGTTGAGTTACTAAAAATAGATTCTGATCTCTGATGCAATACCTGATTAGTTACTAAAAATAGAATGTGACCTATGAACCAATAACAGAATACTCATTGTACTGGTGACCAATTGAGACTGTATGTACTCATTCACCCAATACTCTCACATCAACATGGAAAAGTAAACTCCCAGTCATAGAAAAGTATGTTGTCACGATAGGTGTGTCAATAACAAGGAACAAAAATCATTAAAGACATCCTAATTAAGTTGTGAAATTTTGGTGGTTGAGAGATAAATCTGAATATAAGCACATCAAACTATAAGAACAAGGAAACAATCGTATATTACATACACTTAGAGCCAGTGTTAAGTTAACACGTATTTAGTTACAATAGAAGGTTATAAATTGAGTAGAGGTAAACTTATACCTTATGGCTCATCTACTTTTTCGAATAAACTCATTAAAATTAAAATAAGTCAAATAAAAACAAACAAATATGATCTTTTTATAATGTTTATTTTCACAATGAAACATAAATTTATTTCAATACAGCAACGTGGACAACCCATGTTACACATTCAAATGTTTATAATAGAACAACGATGCTTTAAATAGTGCAAATATGGATACAAATCAGCTAAAAAAGTACACATATAACAACATAGTCATGTGTTTAATGCTTAAATTACAAGTTTACGTGGTCTCCCACGTGGTTTTTTAAATACACAAGGATCGCAAAATTTAACACAATTTTGTTTATTGTTCTTAATAGCATAAGATCCATCAGTTATATTAGTGATCGAACGGGGATCAATTCGTTTGTGAGCTGTGTCTCTGAGAACAGTCGAAAGGTTACTCTGTTGATACTGGAAGTTGTCATAAACGGGAGGAGCAGCGAACGACCAGTCACCCTCATTGGCTGTTTGTTCTCTGTCACACTCTGAGCGAAATGTAGATGTTCCATCAGTAATTGGTTGTACACCGTCACACTCTGCTGAGAGAATTGTAGACGCCTGGAAGTCGTCATAAACGGGAGGATCAGCGATCGACCACTCACCCTCATTGGTCGTTTGTTCTCGGGCATAGTCTGAGCGAAATGTAGAAGCTCCATCAGTGGTTGCTTGTATACTGTCACACTCAGCTGAGAGACTCGTAGACGCATCACCTGTGGCTACTTGTAGTCTGTCACACTCTGAGAGAATCGTAGACTTCAGACCCACTAAAGTCTCAAATTCAGGCTGTGTTAGTGTTATACCGTAACGTGTTGGGAATTTCAACTCCGTTTTGCCATCGTATTTTCTAAGATGAATTAAAGTCTTTGCTCGATATCTCGAAACTGAGACAGCCTTCAAACCATTCTTTTGTAGAGGCTTTACATACTCGCCATTACGAGATGCATAGAAAAAAGCACCATCACAGTCAACATTAGCATCGGAATCACACATACCCACTCTAACGGACTCCATTCTAAAAAACACACGACTTGGTAGCAGGGCTCTGACTTTCTGTATGTAGCAGCACTGAGAACGGCTGCCCTTTATACCCTGTAACAAGGGGGGGGGGCGTGGTCAGTCTATTTATAGTAACCAATGGAATATGTTCTATTTATAGTAACTGATGCAATACGTCATTGGACGTGATGAGACATGTTCAGAGAGCGGCCATCTTTGATGAATCATGGGAAGTTTGTCCCACGAGGCCGATGTATCCATGGATTCATCAAAACAAATGACGAGCCAGAGGGCGGGGCCTACACTGACAAGTTGGAGCCAAACTCGAGTATAGCATGTTATGTTCATTAGAGGGAAGTGTTCTTGTGAACACAGGATTGGGCTTGGCAAGTAAAATATCAACTAAACTTTAGTTTCTATTACTTCTGAAATACTTTTTAGAATCTTGGCTCTGTGATCAATAGCTAGGATGGGGGAAATAATTTTGCCACATTCTTGTATACGGTTTATGAAGCGCTCCTTGTCTATAGAAAACTGCTGCCAAGAATAATTGGGTTCGTCATTTTCATCATCGTGGATTGTTAAAACAATCGTTTCTTCACAAAAATGAACCTAGAATAAAACGAGACAATTTAGGTTTAAAAGCCAGCAAAAACTTCTAAATGAAAAACACTTTATAATAAAATATCTCTGCACAACGCTGTAGCTGATGTCATTTCTCTTTGTTTCCCTCTGTCTTTTCACCCCTCACGTTTTCAAGTTGGTACAAGTTATTACAGCCGTTCTCATTACAAGTCACAACATCCAAGTATTGGATATCTCTTTCGCTTCTCACCTAGTAACCTATTGTCCATGAGTCTCTTGGGTAAGTAAAACCTGCTTCTACGTAAAATTTACTCTACTCCACCTCCAGAGGATAATACGTCAAAGGATTTACCAGTATTAATATTATTCCACTTGTAGTTTTCTTTGCTGTTACAGTTACTTCTTTATGGTATTAACGATGAGTCCTTTATTTTTTTTTTTTTTTTATTTTTTTTTTTCGGTTTCCTTTACTATAACGTCAATCATTACTAGCAACTAGTTTCAAAATTTGCATTACATGTGGAAATTTACTATTTATCATCATCCATAAAGATAATGTCTCTACTAGTTGTGAAATAACCCAGTAATAAAGATAACGAAGGAGAAACAGAGAATATCAAAATCAAAAGGTAAACTCGACTCCAAAGCAATTACTTACCTTGGTAGCTCTATCGTTTAGTGTATCACCTTGCTGGCTGCAAGCGTATTGTTCGTTCCACGTTGCGTTAATTTGTTCAAAATAAATATCATGGTCAAAGATTTGTATATCTCTATTATCAGTCGAGGAGTGGTTGTTAATTATTTCAGTTGGAATCTCCAGTCTTCCAGCTCCCTGATTTTGAGAGCCGGTGATGTAGGTGTCAGAGGTTTCACTAGAGTTTGAAAACCTTTCATGTATATTTGTCTTTTTGAAAATTGAGTCTAAAGTTAAACCATTATTAAAATTACCACTAGCCCATATTGTCTTGGTTTGCGTGCTCATTGACAAATCAATATCTTCATCACTGTCTTCCTCTTCTGAACTTGAGTTTATTCGAAAAAGTAGATGAGCCATAAGGTATAAGTTTACCTCTACTCAATTTATAACCTTCTATTGTAACTAAATACGTGTTAACTTAACACTGGCTCTAAGTGTATGTAATATACGATTGTTTCCTTGTTCTTATAGTTTGATGTGCTTATATTCAGATTTATCTCTCAACCACCAAAATTTCACAACTTAATTAGGATGTCTTTAATGATTTTTGTTCCTTGTTATTGACACACCTATCGTGACAACATACTTTTCTATGACTGGGAGTTTACTTTTCCATGTTGATGTGAGAGTATTGGGTGAATGAGTACATACAGTCTCAATTGGTCACCAGTACAATGAGTATTCTGTTATTGGTTCATAGGTCACATTCTATTTTTAGTAACTAATCAGGTATTGCATCAGAGATCAGAATCTATTTTTAGTAACTCAACATCCCCATTATAGGGGAACTGAGTAACACCATCTCTTTTTGTGAAAATTTCAGATTTCAAAGCTGGAGCAAACCATTCTTATTACAATCGCAGGCCTACTACAGGACAACCCTCAGCATCTGTGCGAGAGGGTGTCGTGACCTGGTAAACAATATTGTAAGGCAGTAACAAATGCTGTGGGGGTTACCAAACTTTTATTAGAGGAAAATATATAAACTCACAGATAAACATTTCTAGGTAAAGCTCTTAAAGACCAAATGCTGTTGTGAAGTAGAGTCCACAGTGTTGTAGCTTCTTCGTTAGAGAGGTCTAGAAAATTTTCCAAACCACCTTCTTTTAGTAACCACTCTCCAAATTCTCTTCCGATGATACCACCGGTCCAAGTACCAAAGTCCGTTTCTAAAGTACAAATGTCGGAATCAGAGTCGAACATGTCTTTAACATGATTCTTAACTAATCGATAGGCGAGGGTATATAGAACAACAAGACGACCGAAATTGCGAATTCGATCTGAAAGTATTTCGATAACGATGGTTACAAACATGGCGTAGATATCATGACCACCGACTCTCTGAATTATTCCAGTAAATAACAGCTCATTTCTCTCCGATCATGTATATACTAGGTTAGCCATCGCTTTATAAAACTTGGAATGTTTCTTACACGCCTTATCATATGTGTGAATAATATCAACCCCCAGGAACATAAACTCCTTCATAAGTTTATCCAAACACATTCTATGGACCAGAAACGCCCACGATCCTCGCTGAGAACCCGACCAATTGATTTACCTTAAGATGGAACTGGAACCGTTTTCAAAGTTACGCTCTTCTATGATTGGTTAATCACTCTGCCGTTCATAGTAATGCTCTTTTCTGACTGGTTATAATACAGATGTCAGCCATTTCTTTGCTCCGCCTCCCATGTTAATGCTCTTTTCTGAATGGTTATAATACAGATTTCAGTCATAACTTTGCTCCGCCTCCAATGCTAATGCTCTTCTCTAATTGGTAATCCAGATATCAGTCGATGTTGGCATAATCACTCGCTGATTGGATAATGTATTCATTTGTTACCAGGCTATATTTAAACAAGACCCTTCAGGGCTTTCGTGTTATAAGTTTGGTTGCTTCAAGGAAAGTTACTATTCAGTCTATCGGAATGACATTATATTTTACACTGTAAGTTGGAATATTTTCTCTTAAAGTATGTTAAGGCTTATCGTTGAAAGGTTATTCAATTGTATCGATGTTTTTAAAGTAGGCATGCTAAGTATTGTTGAGATTGAAGTTAAACTAGGTATGTTAAATACGGTTGACGAAAGGGTTATTGGATTTTCTCCAGATGGTTTCTCATAATGAGGTTTCTTCTGGTGAACATCCGTGTCCATTGTGTTCAAAGAAGTTTAAATGACACGGCGGTTTGTTGGAGCATACTCGACAATTACATACAACCATCATGGCACACTAGACAATCTACATACACTCATCACGACACACTAGACAGAACCTACATTCAGCCATCCCGACACACTAGAAAACCTACATTCATCCATATCCATCCCGATACATTAGACAACATACATATAACCATCATGCGACACTAGACAACCTACATACAAGCATCATGGCACAGTCGACAACCTACATCATCCATCATGGCACAGTCGACAACCTACAGCTTCCATCATGGCACAGTCGACAACCTACATCATCCATCATGGCGCAGTCGACAATCTACATTCATCCATCATGGCGCAGTCGACAATCTACATTCATCCATCATGGCGCAGTCGACAACCTACATCATCCGTCATGGCGCAGTCGACAACCTACATCATCCGTCATGGCGCAGTCGACAACCTACATCATCCATCACGACACAGTCGACAATCTACATTCATCCATCATGGCACAGTCGACAACCTACATCATCCGTCATGGCGCAGTCGACAACCTACATCATCCATCATGGCGCAGTCGACAACCTACATCATCCATCATGGCGCAGTCGACAATCTACATTCATCCATCATGGCACAGTCGACAACCTACAGCATCCATCATGGCACAGTCGACAACCTACAGCTTCCATCATGGCACAGTCGACAACCTACAGCATCGATCACGACACAGTCGACAACCTACAGCATCCATCATGGCACAGTCGACAACCTACAGCTTCCATCATGGCACAGTCGACAACCTACATCATCCGTCATGGCGCAGTCGACAACCTACATCATCTATCATGGCGCAGTCGACAACCTACATCATCCATCATGGCGCAGTCGACAATCTACATTCATCCATCATGGCACAGTCGACAACCTACAGCATCCATCATGGCACAGTCGACAACCTACAGCTTCCATCATGGCACAGTCGACAACCTACAGCATCGATCACGACACAGTCGACAACCTACAGCATCCATCATGGCACAGTCGACAACCTACAGCTTCCATCATGGCACAGTCGACAACCTACAGCATCGATCACGACACAGTCGACAATCTACAGCATCCATCATGGCACAGTCGACAATCTACATTCATCTATCACGACATACCATACGTCTCTGATAAAAAGACATGACATACGTGTCTGTTACAACGAGATGACTATTACAACGAAATGACTGTTACATTGACATGACTGTTACAATGACATGACATACGTGTCCACTACATCGACATGACTGATACAACGACATGGCTATTACAACGACATACCATACGTCTCTGATAAAACGACATACCATACGTCTCTGATAAAACGACATGACATACGTGTCTGTTACAACGAGATGACCATTACAACGAGATGACCATTACAACGAAATGACTGGTACAATGACATGACATACGTGTCTACTACATCGACAGAGAGTTCAGTGGTTGAATATAGAATCGACTCTGAGCAATCGGCGCAAAATATAGTCAGTAGCCAAACATTGAATATAAATTCGAAGGCTTCGAGATGCAGATGTGTGGAAGAATAGGGAGTATTGGTTGGAAAGAATATGCCCTTTTGCCCTACCGTGTCTAACTATTTTGACTTTGGACCTAGATTTTTAATGTTTTGACTTCAACTTTTTAGTTATGAGACGAAATTTTGGGGTTTGGAACTAAGTTTTCTTATCTGTAAGGTTCACCATTACTGTTGTCTGAGTGACAGGTCCATTCTGAACAACGTGACCACCTCCCCTTTAGCAATTTAACAGTATCATGTATTACTTCTTGTAAATAAACTACTTTGTTTCTTATGTATTATACTTGTCTATAATGTACAATAGTTAAAGACTACATTATTGTCTACCCCTGTATTATCTATTGTTCAATATATACGAATAAAACAATAAACTTCCATTCTGACAACACCTCCCCTTTATTTAACACTATCATGTATTACTGATTGTAAATAAACTACTTTGTTTTCTATGTATTAAATATGTGTATAATGTACATTAGTTAAAGAATACATTTTTGTCTAAACCATGTATTATCTATTGTTCAATATATAC
Organism: Megaustenia siamemsis; assembly: GCA_032433765.1. Taxonomy (NCBI): domain Eukaryota; kingdom Metazoa; phylum Mollusca; class Gastropoda; order Stylommatophora; family Ariophantidae; genus Megaustenia; species Megaustenia siamemsis. The sequence goes on from JAVIAB010000159.1 coordinate 16,843,208, forward strand.
GAATAAAACAATAAATAAATAAACTTGTCAGTGTTAATTTCCCCTAAACATCCCACATTAAAACAACCACCCAGTAAAATTCCCCTGATAAGTGGTATTCTAATCTTCAGATGATAAAAAGTCCGTAGTCCTGGCCAGTCTGGTACTCAAACATTCAATCAAAACTTTTCACAGCGAAACACGGTCTTTGAACATGAAACGGCGCAAAGATATTAATTACCCCCAAGCGTCTCACATTAAAACATCGGTATCGTAAAATTCCCCTGTTAAATGACACTCCTGATAAACACTTAACGGCTACGGAGTTTTCACCGCGGGAAGTAAGTACTCACGGGTGGCGGATTCTTTGATGTAAACGCGGCCCCTTACTGCGCGTCGTCGCCTCGCGTCTACCGTGAACTCTTTGATCTTGCGGCGCGCCTACCGGGAACTCTTTGATCTCTCGCTTAACGTTAAACACAGTGTTTCGCATTTGGCGTGTAGCGTGTGTAACGGCCTAAGCTGTTACCTTTAATTCTAAAGGAAGTTTTTAAAAACAAATAAACTTGTCACTGTTTTTTATTGAATGAGAGTATAAAGAAAGAATAGATTTATGAAAGTTACGGAACCATTTAAACTACAAAGAATATAATAGATTTATGATACCACCACCACCCCTTCACCACCCCTTCACCACCACCGCCACGAGAGGTCAACGGGAGGTCACCACCACCACCACGACCGGAACAAAAATGGGCGGGTAGACTCTCATATAAGGAAAAAACGGTAGACTCTCATATAAGGAAAAACCGCACCAAAAAAATGTGCCTCGATCTGCGTGTAGACTATTTATATAAGGATTTATCTGCGTTTCGACGCCTTCACAACGAGAGGTCAACCGAGAGGTCAACGAGAGGTCACCGGAACCAAAATGGGCGGGTAGACTCTCATATAAGAAAAAATGAAGACTCTCATATAAGGAAAAAAAAATCTGCGTTGATCTGCGTGTAGACTATTTATATAAGGATTTATCTGCGTTTGAACTCAGTTTTGGGGTCCCTAATTGACATTGTATACTACTAACGCTAAATCAAATGGTAAGCTCCTTGCTTACATATCACGACTATGACAACATTCAGCTCCTCAACTAACGCTAAATCAAATGGTAAGCTCCTTGCTTACATATCACGACTATGACAACATTCAGCTCCTCAACTAACGCTAAATCAAATGGCAAGCTCCTTGCTTACATATCACGACTATGACAACATTCAGCTCTTCAACTGAAGCTGAAGAAAATAATAAGTTGAATAAGACTTGAACTGTCCAACTAAAATTAAGCATTCGGCGAACTCCTTGCTCTCGCATAAGGAATATGACAACTTAACACGAACACATTTGAAGGTTGGTAAACCATAATGGCTACCGCTTTCCGGCGACCCTGCTCTCAGGCCTGCCGTATGAGTAAATCTCCCCTACCTAACCCTGTAATTCGACTATTTCTTTCATCTTCCCGACAATTTGTTATTCTAAACTGAGCTGATTTCCTCACTCTCTCCCTGAGCAATGTCCACGTTTCTCTGAATCACTCACTCATCTTATTGTTATAACTTTTCACACCCAACTGTTACATCTCTAGTTGTTTTTTCAGCTTTCGCGTGTATGAGTAAGGGTGGATAATACATTTGATTTGAAAATCCTGAGTTTTGCTTTTGTGCATAGTAATTTTGATTTTCTTATTTTATCCACGTTTTCTGAAAATCGTTGCTGCCTTAGCTACTCTTATTTTATGAGATTCTTTTTGGTAAAGTAGAGCTGCCTGATGTAGTACTGGCCACGTAACTCATACATGTTCTGAGGTTTAAGGAAAAAATGTCAGCACTAATACTATATTGCTACAAATCATAAACTTCAACAGTAGAGAAGAAGATTGGCTGAATAGATGATCTCAGCTGTTCTCTTCTCACTCATCATATTATGTCATACCGATTGGCGTCGGCGATCATGACCTTCCACAATCTTCTATCTACAGTACATCGTATCAGTTCAGTTGTTGACCATTTTCCATGCTATGACATCAAGCTATCTGCTCTTTTCTCTCTTTGTCGTCCGCGATCTCTCCTTTTTATTTTCCTGGTGTAACCAATTATTCAAATTTTTCTCTTCTCATGATGTGCCCGAAAAATGTTGATTGCTTCTTTCTGATGTTTTTTTTAGGAGCTCACTTTTTGTTTTGGCCTCTTTGAGAATTTCTTCATAGGTCTATTTAGCTGTCCAGGGAATTTTCAACATTCTTCTGAGAAATCCCATTTCTGTGGCCTCTAATAGTTTTTTCATGTGTTTGTCTACTGTCCCTGATTCACTTCCATAGGTCAGAATTGATTCTATATAGCTCCAGTGAACTCTCTTTCTCACTACTATTAACATAGATTTGTGGCATAAGATATTTTTCATTTTCTGAAATGCTATTTTGGCCTGAGCTCATCTGCGTTTTATTTCTGAGATGCATCTTTCATCTGATGTTAATATTGTGCCCAAGTATTTGAAACGTTGCACTTGTTTCAGATTTACCCTCTATATTTTTTTGCTGCATGATGGTGATGATTATTTCTTTGATATGACTATTACTTCTACACAATTACTATCAGACTGAGACCTTTCTTCTTGCTTTCTTTTACTATTATGTCTATCATTTCTTGTAGTTCATTCTCTGTCTCTGCTATTAAGACTGTGTTATCTGCATATCGCAAATTATTTATGTTGTGACCATTGACTTCAATTCATTTTTTTTCTAATATAGATCTCATAATATTTTCGATGTAAAGTGAAAACAAATCCGGCGACATAACACAGCCTTGTCTGACTCCTTGTTTTCATCATCATCATTGAGTGCCGTCTCCGCATCGAAGGTTGGCTACAATGGAGCGCCATTCCACTCTGTCTCTTGCTTTGATGGTGCAGATTGCCATAGGCTGACTTGTCCAACTTTTGATGTTACTCGTCCATGTTAGTCTTGGTCTGCCTCTGCCTCTTTTACCTTGTATTTTCCCTTCTAATATTACTTTTATTAGACTGTTGTGTCTTTTAACATGACCAAATTTTTTATTTGTCTTGCTCTAATTGTGTTTAGTAGTTCTTTTTTCATTTTTAGTTGTTTTAAAACTTCCTCGCTTGTTTTCTTTTTTTTTTCCCCATCCAATTCTACCTATTCTTCTATAAATCCATATTTCAAAGGCTTCAATTTTCTGTTCTGTTTTCTGGTCTAATTTCCATGTTTCTGCACCATACAGGAATATTGAGAAGATGTAACATTTTGCTATTCTTAGTTTTAGCCCTGGTGTTATTTGTTTTGATGTTAGTATATTTTTCATGGCACTGAAATTACTTTTTGCCATTCCTATTCTTTTATTTATTTCAGTTGTACATTTTCCATCACTGGTTATAGATGTTCCAGGTAGTTGTAGCTCTGGACTGTCTCTAGATGTATTCCTTCAACTTTGATATTTAATTGTAGGTCTTGAGAATTTTCTTTGTTTATGATCATAGTTTTAGTCTTTTTGATATTCATATCTAGTCCATATTTTTTGCTTGTCATGTTTATTACATTAAGTAATTGTTGTAGATCTTTATGATTTTCTGCTAGTAGTACAGTATCATCAGCATATCTTAGGTTATTGATTATCTTCCCATTAATGTTAAGGCCTGACATCTCATTGATGTTTTTAAAGATTTGCTCAGTGTATAGATTGAACAAGCTTGGTGATAGGATGCATCCTTGTCTTACTCCTCTTTTTATATCAATGGGTGTAAAGTTCTCCTTGTTATATTTTATTATTGCTGTTTGCTCCCAGTACAAATTACATATCAGTCGTATGTCTGTGTCATCCAGATTTATATCCTTTAGGCAGTCTCCTTGTTTTATAAGTTGGAATTGTCCTCTTTGGTTGTTAATTTGTATAGCTGCTTTTTGTTGCCAGGCCTCTCACTACATAGTAAAAAAAATCTGATTGTTTCTTCCTAATATTGGAGATTAGCACTCTTTTTGCTTTCTCTTCTTTCATAGCGTTTTCATTACTCTTCTTAGCTGGCATTGACATTCTCAACATTATTATGTAAACTATATTTTTCTACAGCCTCCAGTGATTTTCTTGTCTGTTGTCCATGATTCACATCCATATGTGAATACTGGCTCTAAATAACATTTAAGAACTCTTTTACTTGTTTCCGTTATCAAAATGGATTATACAGTATCGTCCTCAATTTTTTGGAAAGCTGCTTTTTCCTGAGCCATTCTGCATCTCACCTCTATTTGTACATCTATCATCTCAGGTTAACAGTACTCTTTACGTTCATCATTTGAAAGGAAGAAGAACTATAGAAAAGACCTTGACCCAGGAAATAAATATAATTGTGTTGCTGCTCTGTTTTGTTTAGCAGATCGGAGTGAACTATTGGCTCGGTATCTTCATTTGATATAATCAAAGGGAAAAGTGTGCACTCAAGATAAGACGACAAACCATCATCATGTTATCATTACTTTTTGAAGGCAAGCACAAAAATGGTGCTACTGGAGAACATATCTTCTGATATCGAGTCAACTGAAATCATGGTTTGTATCTCCCAAAATAAGGGATTTAGAAGATATTGAACTTAAGGAATTGTGTGAATATTTTGTCCAGGATTTCTATAACGAACATCTATAGTATTTTCTTTATAACCTTCATTTTGTGTAGCATTATTATTAATTAAAATTAACATGTCTTATGCAACAAGTCTATATCAATAAAAGTGAGAAAGAGTTCATCGGTGCTAATTCTGACCTTTTGAAGCGAATCATGTACAGAAGACAAACAAATAAAAAGATATTAGACGCCACAGAGATGGGATTTCTTAGAAGAATGTTGAAAGTTCCCTGGACAGCCAAAAAGACCAACTGAGAAATTCCCAAAGTGGCCAACACAAAAAAGGAGCTCCTAAAAAATACCAGAAAAAAACAATAAATATTTTGTGGGCATTTCATGATAAGATTAAAGTTGGAGTACTTGGTTACAATTGGCAAACTAGAGGGAAAGAAGTATCGCTGACGACAAAGAGCAAAGATACTAGATAGCTTGGTGTCATGGGATGGAAAACAGTCAACAACAGGATTGATACTAGGCACTGTAGATAGAAGATTGTGGAAGGACATGATCGCCTATGCCAACCGGTATAACACATGTAGATGCTGACCATAGATCGCTATATTTCACTTATTGTGTCGTGATGTTATGTGCTGTCATGAGTTCTCTTGTCCATCTCTAGATATCGTCTGTTCACTTTGACCTGTGTCTGTCCCTACTTCGCGTACCTGGCATATTCTCCTCCAAATTATTTCTATAATAGTTATAGTATGTTATTGTCTCTTTGTGTCTCACAGTTTATTTGTCTTCATTGAATTATGAGGGACTGGGTTCTAGAGGTGAGGTGTTGACCTCTTGGCAATGACATTCCGGTTTCTAATTATTCTCTACGAATCCCCAGACCACTTCGAAGTTAGATCAGGTGTAAGACTGGGGAGCGACCTGTCCCAATCCCTTAATGTTTATTATATGCGTGGACTATGTATGTAAGTTAGCCAGCCAATCGGTGGCAAAGGAGATCAACAAGCTTATATTTGCAGACGATCAGGCACGAATACATTGAAAAATAGAAGACTTACAAGAACACTTAAATAAATTCAAAGGCACAGGCACAAACTACAAAAAGAAAATCAACGAAACAGAGATCATGAATATCGCAAAAGAGAAACATAATTCAACATAACTATAGACGGCGGACAACTAAAGCAAGTAAAGGAAATTTAAATACCTAGGAAGTCTAGTGACAAACGACAATTCACAAACAACAGAAAAAGACTCAAGATGCAACAAAGCTTGTCAAATCATTGGACAACTATCACCACAATTGTATAACAAAGAAATTAATTTTCATTCCAAGGTTGTGCTACCAATGCCAGTCCTGTACCCTAGATGCAAGAAAAATAAAATAAATAACCTCTACTGAGATCAAATGTGTTAGAAGAATATTAGACAACAGCCTGGAAGATAAGATCAGAAATGAAGAAATGAGAAAAAAAAAAGTTAGAAGATTACACTTTTTACGATGAGCTAGAGGCGACTATGGAACAGTGTAAATCCCAAGAAATAACTATTATATTAGGGGATTTCAATGCAAAGGTAGGAACAGCTAAAGTGCAAAATGTGACTGGGGTGGGGGTGGGCATGGCCTTGGAGAGACGAATGACAGAGGGGATAGATTGATTGATTGGGCAAAGACACATGAAATGATTGTAGGTAACACCTGGTTCAAACAACACCCTAGGGGACTATGGACATGGCAAGCCCAGACAAAAAAGTACACAATCAAATTGATTTTATACTGGTACAGAGAAGATTCAGGAATGGGCTAACATCTGTTAAAACAAGGTCAGGAGCAGATTGCAATAGTGACCATGTACCAGTAGTTGGAAAGATAAGAATAAAACTGCGGAAGGCGCAGAAATCACCAAGAAATATAAAATTAGAACTAGATATGCTAAGAGTAGATAAACAGATGAGTGGTAAGTACAGCACGATAGTACAAAACAGATATAATGCTATTGAGAAAATACAGAACATCCAGGAGCAGTGGGAAATGCTCAAACAATCGATTCAACAAACATCAAAAGAAGTAATACCAGTGACTAAAAGAATCAACAAAAAGAAATGGATGACAGAAGAAATATTACAACTAATGGACGAAAGAAGAAAACATAAGAAAGAAGAATGGACATACACAATATTGCACAAAGAGATCCAAAACAAGTGCAGAGAAGCAAAGGAAGGATGGTTAAAGCAGAAATGTGAAGAAATGAAAAACAACAAAAGAAAGACTCAAAATTTATGCACAATCAGTTAAATGAATTAACAGGAAGAAAAGAAGTCAAAGTTTCAGGATGTGTGAAATCAAAGGAAGGAAATATAATAATGGGACAGGAGAAAACAATGGAAAGATGGACAGAATATATCAGTCAACTCTATGATGATGAAAGACCAGAATTAAACAATTCAGACAAAGACACAGGACCACCAATAATGCAGAGTGAAGTGGAGGACGCAATTCAACACATGAAAAGAGGCAAAGCTCCAGGTCCTAACGATATAACAATCGAAGAGATAAATGCATTAGGAGAGCAGGGAGTACAAGTCATAACAAAATTACCCAATGACATATATAACACTGGACACATACTCGAAGATCTACTAAAATATATCTTTGTAGCCATACCGAAGAAGTCAGGCACCACTGATTGTGAAGACCGTCACACTATTAGTCTCATGAAACATATAACCAAAATATTACTAAGAATAGTCATGAGACGTGTAAGGAACAAAATAAAACCAGAAATAAGTGAGGAACAATGTGGATGGAAAGGGCACCAATAATGCAATATACATCTTAAGAACATTGATAGAAAGATCTACAGAGGTAAAGAAAGATCTATACATGTGCTTTATAGACTACACGAAAGCATTTGACAAAGTAAAGCATGTGGAAATAATCAATATGCTAGAGAAATTAAATATTGATGGCAAGGATCTGCGAATCATAAAAAAACATTTACTGGCAACAAACAACAGCTATACGAATTAACAACCAAACAGGACAATTCCAATATATAAAACAAGGAGTCAGACAAGGCTGTGTTCTGTCACCGGACTTGTTTTCACTTTACAGCGAATATATTATGAGATCAATAGTAGACAAAAAAGTAATTGAAGTCAACGGTCACAACATAAATAATTTGCGATATGCGGATGACACAGTCTTAAAAGCAGAGACAGAGAACGAACTACAAGAAATGATAGACATAATAGTAGAAGAAAGCAACAAGAAAGGTCTCAGTCTGAATAGTAAGAAAACAGAAGTAATGGTTATATCGAAGAAACAATCATCACCATCATGCAGCATAAAAATAAACGAGACAAATCTAAAACAAGTGCAACGTTTCAAATACTTGGGCACAATAATTACATCAGATGGGAGATGCACCACAGAAATAAAAAGCAGAATAGCTCAGGCCAAAATAGCATTTAAGAAAATGAAAAAAATATATTATGCAACAAATCTATGTCAATAGAAATGAGAAAGAGAGTTCATTGGTGCTATATAGAACCAATTCTAACCTATGGAAGCGAATAATGGACAGTAGACAAACAAATAAAAAGACGATTAGAGGCCACAGAGATGGGATTTCTCAGAAGAATGTTGAAAGTTCCCTGGACAGCTAAAAAGACCAATGAGGAAGTTCTCAAAGAGGCCAACACAAAAAGGGAGCTTTAAAAAAACATCAGAAAGAAGCAATCAACATTTTTCGGGCACATCATGAGAATAGCAAAGTTGGAATACTTGGTTACAACTGGCAAAATAAAAGGAAAGAGAGATCGCTGACGACAAAGAGAGAACAAAACTGGATAGCTTGGTGTCATGGCATGAAAAACAGCCAACAACAAAACGGATACGATGCACTGTAGATAAAAGATTGTGGAGGAACATGATCGCCTACGCCAACAGGTATGGCACATAATGATGAATGAGAAGAGAACAACTGGAATATATTGTAACAACTGGGAAAATTGAGGGAAAAGAGATAGAGGGAAGCAAAGAGACAAAAATAACAGACAGCTTAAGAGAATGGCTTGGCAGAAGGTCAACAACAGAAATGATAAATAGCTGTCGAGATCGAAAGTTGTGGAGAGACATGATCACCTACGCAGCAGGCCCGGTACATGATGATGGTGATTTGGCCTTTTTTGTTATTGTTAGGCTTACAATACCAATCTGGCAACCCAGGACCTGTGTTTCTGCCATAGGACGAGGTTGGTCTTCTGTTGAGCCGAGAGTAAGGTTTGTTTTTATGATTGTTGTGTAAACCCACTGATAGTTTCATCTTTGATACAAGACGTTCTGTTTGACTCCAGTATACATGCTTGCGCTCAAATTCTTACAACTTTTCTTTCTTCACTTCCGACTTCCTCGCACCCGTTCGGCGGTTGTCACGGAAGAAGGAATATATTATAAAATAATATAAAGTCTGGTTCTCGCCTTTTTGGCGGTCTCACTCATCAACTCATTGTCAGTTGATGTAGTGTTTCTTTGGTATTGACAATCCATCTTAATCTGGGTCTGCCTCTTACTCTTCTCCCCTCTCCCCTTGTAATATATACACACATATAAATTTATATATATACTATACATAAATGAATCACACAGCATTCTAACATAGTTTAACATATCTTTCTGGGTAATGGGCTTTCACTTTAATTTGTTATTTATGTGTTGTTAAGTGACTGTTAAGATATTTTTTTACTCATTGTAGGATTGAAAACTGCTTATATATAGATATTTTTTTATGATAATGATTTTCAGTTGTATTTTGTATTGTTTAAGTATATACCATAAAGAAATGATGTGTATGCTGTTGAATGACTACCTAAAGCCTATGAAATTAAAGACTAACTACTTTCCTTCTTCATTTACCTTTAAGTATTGAGAGTAGATAATGTTATTGTTAGCTATCTTTTCCTGTTCAGCTGACTTCTCCTATTAATATTATATTTCCTTGTGTTTCTAATGTTCCATCAAATCATTTTTGATCATGGTTAACCCTTGTGTTTCTAATGTTCCATCAAATCATTTTTGATCATGGTTAACCCTTGTGTTTATAATGTTCCATCAAATCATTTTTGATCATGGTTAACCCTTGTGTTTTGAGTCCCTGACCACTGTTATGACATTAGTCCAATATTTATCCAGTAATAAAGAAAAGACGATGGTCATATTTTGGACATGTGATGAGAAGAGATAATAACCGAATAGCAAAGCAAGCCCTCATGTGGGAAACAACAGGTAAGAGAAAAAGAGGAAAACCCAGAGAGACACTGAGAAGAACATTGATGAGAGAAGCAAGAGCAGCAGGAATCGGCTCCCTCAATGAGATAGAGCTGCTTGCACAGAACAGAGACAAATAGCGAGATTTGATAAAATATCATTAAAAGAATTGAAAACTGCTAGAACAAAAATTCAGATAAGAGGAGTATCTTGGTTTATGCCCTATGGGCCGGCTATGGATCGAAAGGTCAATAGATAGATAGATCATTCCTAGACATTTGTTTACAAATGCAATGGTTTTTTTTTCAATCTCCTTTGTCGTTTTCCAGCTTTCACATGCATAAGTGAGGGTGGATAATACATTTGGGTTGAACATTCTAAGTTTTGTTTTTGTGCTCAGTATCTTTGTAGGGACTTTGATAAATTTAAATCTGGTAACTTCCAGGAGCAATGAAAAGCCAAATTTGATTTTTTTCTACAACACCAACATTTTTGGAAATTGGCCTAAATTAGCTAAGGGACTCGCACTTTAACACGTTTTCCCAAACATGTCACATGACTTGTGTTACTATTTATATATCTTAAGTGAAAGGTTTGGAAATATTCTACTGTTGGGTGAAAGAATTATTGGAAGACTCATGGCCATTTTCAAGATATTCGTGATTGAATCTGTTATTTTTACTGATTTTTCCTAATTAAAATTGTAAATTTACTGGTTGGATTTGACAATACACAGATTTTTAAAGGGAGCATCTCTATGGTTAGAAATCACATCACCCGCCATATTTGATAATCAAATCTCTTGTCTCAGAATAGCTCTGCTTTTATGTTTACAATATTTTAAAATTAACTAATTAGTAAAGTTTAGGAGTGGATTTTTAAAATTCATTTATGATTTAAATATAAGTGTGTGAAATTTGAATGTGATCTGGCAATCACAATTTTCTAAATAAATTATTAAATGGCAGAGACTATCTCCTTTAAAAACATTGTGCTATCGTAGATGGCCAACTCTCAATTTTCCAGGCATGGACAATTGTCCTTTTGAGCCCCATTATATTTCCCTCTATGTTCCTCTTAATCGATTTAAAAATCGATTCATATAAAAATGAATAACTTTTTCTCTAATTATTGCACTAACAAAATGAAGGTATATTTTATAAAAGTCCCTAATCTTTGATCACCATATTTTTTCAAGGTTTTAAAACATAAAGCCGCCCTTGCTATTCTGGTTCTGATCTCTTTTCTAGTATCTCCCTCTAGATCTATATTGCTACCAAGGTATACAAAGTAATCCATTTCCTGCACCTTCTTACCACACAGGTGTAAATATTGCCTTTCTGTGCAGCCACAATTGTCATTATTTTGCTCTTCTCTCTGCTAACTTGAAGTCCTATTCTGTGAGCCAATTATGATATAGAATCTGTGGTGTCCTGTATCTTATGCATGTGATTACTAATGAGCACAATGACATCTTAAAAATCCAGATCTTCCTGCAGGGTCCTGCTGAGCCCCTTGACACCGTTTTTGCTAGAACAACAGTTACTCGTTATGTCATCAATGGATGCTCCAAACAACAAAGGTCATATATCTCTGGTTTACTCCCGTTTCAATCTGAACTACTCAGTCAATCCTTCCTCTGTATGACCTGCACTTGCATTGTCGTTGTATGCATCTTTTTTGATGTTAATGACTTTCAGTTGCAGTTTGTAATGTATCAGTACATACCATAAAGCAATTATGTGTATGCTGTTGAATGCCTACTTAAAGTCAATGAAATTAAAGACTAACTACTTTCCTTTCTCATTTACCTTTAAGTATTGAGAGTAGATGTTAGCTATATTTTCCTGTTTAGTTGGCCTCTCCTACTATTATGTTTCCATGTGTTTCTAATGTTTCATCAATTCATCTTTTCTCATGGTTGATCCTTATGTTTTGAGTCCCTGACCACTATTACAACACTATTCCAATATTTATTGATCATCATTTTTTTGCCATGTAATGAGAAGAAAACAGCTGGAATATATTGTAACAACTGGGAAAATTGAAGGTGAAGGAGATAGAGGGAAGCAAATAGAAAAGATACCAGACAGCTTAAGAGAATAGCTTGGCAGAAGGTCAACAACAGAAATTATAAATAACTGTTGAGATCGAAAGATGTGGAGAGACATGATCACCTACACCAGCAGGCCCGGTACTTGATGATGATTCCAGTTTTAGTATTAACATCTCTCATTAACTTTATTATGAAACTATTCCAGTTTACTGAATGTTAAACATCCATCTTTTCTACAGTCAACAATATGGAATCAAAGAGTCAGATTCCAATCTGGAATATCAAGCAAGAGCCAGATAATGAAGTGAGTTGAATCTCTCTCTGTCTATTTTCATTTCAAATCGAAACTTCCATTTCTAAGATGGCGGATCTAGTCCACGTTCTCTTGATCGCTGCAGAAAGTGCATTCGATGTCTGATTAATTTTGGTTCTAATTTGCACTTCTATGCATTAAAATTAAAATGTTGATCTACTTATTACATCTGCACCGATAAAACAATCTCATATGTCTGCAATATTTCATTTTCGACAATTCAAGTGTTGTGAATGTGACCTTCCATCGTCTAGGCTTGTGCTGTGCTTTAAGTCACATTGGTGCTATTCATGACCATTGATGGATTTGCTCGACGCAAGTTATTTATATGTTCTCATTAATGTGAACTGCTTCATCAGTCGCAGTTTTATCTCTTTAGGGAATTTGAACCGTGTTCTGTTCGTTGTAGGCTACATTCACTAGAGTAATCAAGAATCTAAAGGGCGCGTCAATGCTGTGCTTGCATTGTTATGTGTGCTACATCATCGTAATGGTTCATTGTAAAATTGAAGTCAACAACGATGGCCTAACATCATCAAGCACTATACATTTTTAAAGAAATATGACGATCACTACTTTCAGGAGGACGTGAGCTTCTGGTATATGGTGGATAGGCGGCCGGAACCATTGCAGGCTATGCATGAAAAGTGTTCCTTGTTGCAGATTCCTCATGTTCCAAGTTCATGGGGGACTGGTTAGTCTCGAGGCAAGACACCAGCCTTGGGACAGAGAGGTTGTGGGTTCAAATTGCGGCTACACCAGTTGGGATTTTTATTTATGATTTCTCTCTGCGACAACCATCCCTGGTCTCAGCAGCAAGGCTAGGCTTGAAACGTCAGTTAATCATTGACGGAAAGAACATGAGTACCTCCGAAGGTGGAGTTATCTGCCTGTGCAACGTGGGACCCCTGTGCCCGTGGCTGCCAGTGAAAAATGGATTAACACGCAAAACTCAGTTCCTAGTCTCTAGGGACTTCGTCAGAGTTGAAAGCTGGCAAACGCAACAACATCATTTCAAATCGAAGTTGACAAATGTGTCAGAAATGAAAAACTCTCCAATCTGATGATCCTCTGCTGTTATTTGACAGATTTTATGAATCATAATGCATCATCATCTAGCTTGTTTCTGTTGGAACTTGGCTTCTATGACAGTTACTCAGTTTTGTTGTGTCTTATTCCAGCATGGTCAAACCCATGGCAACAATACGTTCTATATGTTTTATAGTTCCTACTGTACAATATGCTCTGTCCTCGTGTCCTTCATGAATTGTAACAGGTGATAATACCTTTGACTAGACCAGACATGTCAATGGCTTTTATAACCTCTTCTCTGAGAAAGTCTTTAGATCTATCCAGTAATTCTACATGTACGAGTGAATTGATAATATGGCAGATGGCAATGGAATCGGGGCTGTAGGTGTGAAGTTATCATATTGTTACAAAGTCCAGATGACTGGATAAACTAGCATGGGTGAGTAAGTGCAAAGGAATTTCAACTATCAACAACACTGACCATTAAATCTTTGGGATTTTAAGGACAATAAGAAAAGGTTAACTGGCTCCTTATGATAGAATTCCTGATGCTGGAACAAAGCTTTAAAATTACTGAGAGGGGCCTATGTGAAGGTTGACCACTAATAAGATCGACCTCTTTCAGGTTTTATCTATGATTATGGGTGGTACCAGAAGCAACAAATTTACAAAATTAATTAAAATTATAAATTATTGAAAACAAATCTGGCGACAGAACACAGCCTTGTCTGACTCCTTGTTTTATTAGTTGAAATTGTCCTGTTTGGTTGTTAATTCGTATTGCTGCTGTTTGCTGCCAGTACATGTTTTTTATGATTCGCAGATCCTTGCCATCAATGTTTAATTTCTCCAGCACATTGATTATTTCCACATGCTTCACTTTGTCAAATGCCTTTGTGTAGTCTATAAAGCACATATATAGACCTTTCTTTACCTCTATAGATCTTTATATCAATGTTCTTAAGATGTATATTGCATTATTGGTGCCCTTTCCTTCCACAAATCCACATTGTTCCTCACTTATTTCTGGTTTTATTTTGTTTCTTACACATCTCATGATGATTCTAAGTAATATTTTCGTCATATGGCTCGTGAGAATAATAGTGCAATGGTCTTCACAATCAGTGGTGCCTGACTTCTTCAGTATGGTTACAAAGATAGATTTTAGTAGATCCTCGGGTATGTGCCCAGTGTTATATATGTCATTGAGTAATTTTGTTTTGACTTGTACTCCTAACTCTCCTAATGCATTTATCTCTTCGATTGTTATATTGTTGGTACCTGGAGCTTTGCCTCTTTTCATGTGTTGAATTGTGTCCTCCACTTCACTCTGCATTATTGGTGGTCCTGTGTCTTTGTTTGAATTATTTAACTCTGTTCTTTCATCATCATAGAGTTGACTGATATATTCTGTACCATGTTCACAAACATGGATAAGTCAAAGAAAATAATAAAAGTAAATCTGCCATCCAGGAAAGATAAAGGCTCTCTGTCTAAGAGACGTATAGAATGGGAAGCAGTAGTGCCAAGACTAATGAGAGCTACATTTAAAACAACAAAAAACAAAATAAAATTACACATTATCCAATGATATGCACCAACCAATGATAAGGATGATTTAATAAAAGATGAATTATGTAAACAGTTACAATGTCAGATGGACGAATGACGAGCCAAGGATATTATAATCTTGATGGTAGATCTAAATGCTAAAGGAGGATCAGACAACAGAGGCTTTGAAGAGATTATGGGAAAAAATGGACTTGGAGATATAGATGAGAATGGAGAGATATTTGTGAATTTCTGTGCCCTTAATCAAGTGAGCCTAGGAGGAACAATATTCCAACATAGAAGAATACATAAAGCTAAGTGGGTGTCACCAGATCATAGAACGGAAAATAAAATTGATCACATATGTATTAATAATAAGTTTAAGTCATCCTTATAGGATGTAAAAGTATATAGAGGGGCAGATGTAGCTTCAGATCATCATTTTCTGATAGCCAATCTTAAACTTAAACTAAAAAGGTATACAACAAATAAGGGTAGAAAGTATTTCAATGTAGGGTTTCTTAAAGAACATGGAATTAAAAGATAAATTCACAGTCACAATATCAAACAAATACCAAGCCCTCCAACAACTAGAAAATACAATAAATATAGAAGACCATTGGAAACAGTTAAGGATATATGGAAAGAAACATGTAAAGAAACTATGGGGAAAAAAGAACACCAGAATAAGGCATGGATGACAGCAGAGACCCTGGATAAAATTAAAGAAAGAAAGAACAAGAAAGCAGACATAAATAGAGATTACAACAGCTAGGACTGAAAATTAATAGAGATAAGACCAATATTATGAGAATTAATGCAGTTGGCAATAACCAAACAAAATTAGGAGAAATACCCCGACTAGATGTACAATCTTACATATATCTGGGCAGTAATATAGATAAAGAGGGAGGAGCAGAAAATGATATACAAAATAAGGATATCAAAAGCAAGAGGAGCTTTTGTTGCACTGGGAAACATATGGAAGTCCAAAGAAATTAGGTTAAATACAAAAATAAAAATTTTCAACCCCAATGTTAAGTCAGTCCTCTTAAATGGCTGTGAAACATGGAGAACAAAAAAAATGACAATCATGAAGATACAGGCTTTCATTAATGGATGCTTGCGCAGAATTAAAAAGGATGGAAATGGCAGGACAAAATCACTACAGAATTTAGGAAAAGTACCAGTCATATAAGGGAGCCACAATAGCTCAGTGGTTAATGAACTGGACTACAAAGGACAAGGGGTAGGGTTCGATCCCAACCGACGTCTTCCGGGTTCACCCAGCCTTAAATGGGTACCGGATTTTTTTCTGGGAAAGTAAAGTGGCACGGGCATAATACCGACCACATTACCCCAAAAATCATGTGCCGAAGGTCTGTAAAATTTATGGTCACTAACACCATATTCCCTATAGGCCGCTACTTGGCATGACGGGGATACTTTACTTTTTTTTACTACCAGTCAAATAACAGTGAATAAGGCGATACAACGAAGATGATGGAGCTAGATAAGACACATACTGCAGAAGTAACTGAGATTACACAACAGGCCCTTTTTTTTAATCCTGAAGGAAAAAGACAAAGAGGAAAGACCAAAATATTATTGGAGAAGACAGATGGAAGCAGAGATGAAGATGATGGGGGAGAACATGGAATGATCTTAAATGAATGGCAAGAAACAGAATGGATTGGAAAGTGTTTGTTGAAGATCTATGTTCCACAAGGAGTTGAAAGGAAGAAGAAGAAAGGAACATCACAACCATTTACAGTAACATCTGGTGTAATACAAGGATGTGTATTGTCAACACTCTTGTTTATTACTTCATCATCATCATCATTTCCAGTGCCGTCTCCGCAACGAAGGTTGGTTACTATGGAGCGCCATAGGTTGATTTGTCCATCTTTGATGTTACTTGTCCATGTTAGTCTTGGTCTGCCTCTGCTTCTTTTACCTTATATTTTCCCCTCCAAGATTACTTTAGTAGGCTGTTGTGTCATTTAACATGGCCCAAAAATCACATTTGTCTTGTATGAATTGTGTTTAGTAGTTCTCTTTTCATTTTAAGTTGTTCTAAGACTTTGTCATTTGTTTTCTTTTCCTTCCATCCAATTCTACCTATTCTTCTAGAATATGACTCACATCCATTTGTAAAGACTTGATCTATATAACATTTAAGAATTCTTTTTCTTGTTTCTATTGTCAAAAATGGATTGCATAGTATCTTCCTCTTTATTTTAGTCTTTATTTTGCACTGAGGTGAAGTCTTTTTCTTTGTTGTTACCATTACTACTGTCTTTTTGCTATTAAGGCTGAGTCATCATTTTTGCTTTCTTTCACTATAATGTCTAACATTTCTTGTAACTCATTTTGACTCTTAGCTATTAAGACTGTATCATCAGAATACCTTAGATTATTTACATTATGACCTCTAATTGTTATTCCAGACATGCCCCTTATAAATCTTAAAATAATCTCACTATACATAAAAGGGAACTTTGTTAACCTTAGACAGGAGTTGTACAAAAGAGGTGAGATGCAGATTGGCTCAGGCAAAAGCAGCTTTCCAAAAAATGAGGAAGATACTATGCAATCCATTTTTGACAATAGAAACTAGAAAAAGAGTTCTTAAATGTTATTTAGAGCCAGTCTTAACATATGGATGTGAATCATGGACAATAGGATGACAGACAAGAAAATCATTGGAGTCTGTAGAAATGTGGTTTTACAGAAGAATGTTGAGAGTACCATGGACAGCTAAGAAGAGTAATGAAGATGTTCTGAGAGAGGTCAAAGCAAAAAGAGAGCTAATTTCCATTATTCTGAAGAAACAATCATCATTTTTGGCCATGTAATGTGAAGAGAACAACTGGAATAAATTGTGACAGGTGGGAAAATTGAGGGACGAAGAGATAGAGAGAAGCAGAGAGAAAAAAAATACCAGACAACTTAAGAGAATGGCTTGGCAGAAGGTCAACAGCAGAAATGTTAAATAACTGTCGAGATTGAAAGTTGTGGAGAGACCTGATCATCTACGTCAGCAGGCCCGGTACTTGATGATGATACATATTAAACAAATATGGTGACAGCACACAACCTTGCCTAACACCATGTTTTATTTGTTGAAACATTCCCAATTGGTTCCAGTTCTTATGGCCTCTGTTTGTTGCCAGTACATGTTCTTTATTATTCTTAGATCTTTGCTGTCTATGTTTATGCTTTCTAAAATTGTGATTATTTCTTGGTGCTTTACTTTGTCAAATGCTTTGGTATAATCTATGAAACATAGGAATAGATCTGTTTTCACCTCTATGGCTCTTTCTACCAAAGATCTTATGATGTATGTGGCATTGCTTGTTCTTTACCTCTAAGAAAACCACACTGTTCATCACTAATTTCTGAACTGATTTTGTTTACTTCTGTTCGTAAAGGTAAAGTATAAGACTTGAACCGGTGTCTTAGCACGCGAGTTTCCACCCATATGTGCTCGGCCGCCTATCCAGAAATGTTAGGATATTTTTGTATAGTGTCACCTCAAGCATCGAGACTCAATTGCAAAACGACATTCCTCACCTTCCCAGGGTAATACCCTGGTACCCATTTCTGTTCATTCATCCTTATAAAGATCTTTAATGTTTTCAGTCAATCGTTCCCTTATGCTTTCTTGTTCAATCAACAGTTCTCCTTCCTTTGATCTTAAATAACCAGTTTTTGATTGTGTTTTTCTTCCTGTTAATTCTTCAATTTATTTGTATATAGCTTTGGCATCTCCTTTTTGTTGCATTTCAATCTCTTTGTATCTCTCATTTAGCCATGCTTCTTTTGCTTCATTGCATTTTGTTACAATTTCTTTATTTAATCTCTTATACTCATCTTTATTTTCTTTATTTCTTCTTCTTGTATCCATTAGCTGCAAAATTTTATCTGTCATCCAATTCTTTCTTGAATTTGTTCTCACTGGTGGTATGAACTCTTTTGATATTTGTTGCATTGATTCTTCTAGTATTTGCCACTGTTCATCAATGCTTTGTATCTTCTCTATTGCATTGTACTGGTTCTGAATTGCGATTTTATATTTGTATGTCAACTTCTTGTCTGATTTGAGTAAATCTAAATTTAACATGATGTTAACTGAGGCTCGTTTTGTTGCTTTTAATTTTACTCTAAGCTTTCACACACACCAGACTGTTTCTAAATCTGCTTATCATTATGTAATCAATTTGATTATGTGCATTGTCTCCTGGACTTTTCTATGTCATCTATTATATCTAAGGTAGTTATTTGATCAGCGCATAATCTGTTTTTCCTAGAACCTGCTTGTTCATCGCTCAAATGTTTTGATCTTCTTTTGCTCACTCTAATTACACTTCTAAAGGCATTTGATAGTTTAGACAGAAGCATGCTTTGGAAGTTGCTGAGTCATTACGGAATTCCCATAAAGTTTATTAACCTGATAAAAACAATGTATGAAGGAACGAAATGTAGTGTGGTGCATGAAGGACAGCTTACAAAAGCTTTTGAAATAATAACAGGAGTAAGGCAGGGATGCCTTCTGTCTCCATTTCTCTTTATACTGGCCATAGATTGGATTATGAAAATAACTCAAAACAACAGAAATGGAATCCAGTGGTCACTGACCAAACAACTTGATGATTTAGACTTTGCTGATGACATAGCTCTCCTATCACACAGCCATCAACAGATGCAGGATAAAATGAGCATACTTGATGAGAGATCACAACAGCTAGGACTGAAGATTAATAGAGATAAGACCAACATTATGAGAATTAATACAGTTGACAATAACCAAATAAAACTAGGAGAAATACCTCTATTAGATGTACAATCTTACATATATCTCGGCAGTAATATAAATTAAGAGGGAGGAACAGAAAATGATACCAAAAGCAAGAGGAGCTTTCATTGCACTGGGTTACATATGGAAGTTCAAAGAAATTAGGTTAAATACAAAAATAAAAATTGTCAACTCAAATGTCAAGGCTGTCCTATTATATGGCTGTGAAACATAGAGAACAACAAAATTGACAATCATGAAGATACAGGCGTTCATTAATGGATGCTTACGCAGAATAAAAGGATGGAAATGGCAGGACAAAATCACTAACATAGAATTATGGAAAGGTACCAGTCAAACACCAGTGGGTAAAGAGATACAGCAAAGATGATGGTGCTGGATAGGACACACACTATGGAATCCAACTGAGAGTATTACACAACATTCCCTTGTTGGAATCCCCAGGGGAAAAGACAAAGAGGAAGACCAAGGAATTCTTGGAGAAGACAGATAGAAGCAAAGATGAAGATGATGGGGAAAGACATACAATGAACTTAAAAGAATGGCAAAAGACAGAATGACTTGGAAAGTGTTTGTGGAGGACCTATGCTCCACTGGGAGCTAAAAAGGTAGAAGAATTACACTTCTACAGTACTATGTAAACTCTTGCAACATCTATCAAGGTGCTCACAACTCAACAATAAAAATGAAGCCAAACTGTCAAGACAACTATAAATGTTGGTTCACCTGAATTAGTTTTTTTTGTCAATTATCAACAACAAATGATAGTGGCCATTCACCCTGTCACTACCGAGCTGTCTTCATCTTTGAAATGGCATGAATAATGTGATGAGTTGAAAAGTTCAACAGTGGCGGCCACATCTTTGACTGTGACGTGTCACTTTTCCTGTTTTACGTTCTGTGTCCTGGACTTGTTAAAGCAAACACACTGAAAGAAGGGCAAATTAGAACAACAGCCCTTATAGATAAAGAACTAAATATGCTACATGTCGATATTGCTGCCCTCCAAGAGACAAGACTCTCAGACTGTGGTTCTGTAAAGGTAGAAAATTATACTTTTTTCTGGCAACGTCTAAGCCCTGAAAAGCCACATCTACGTGGAGTAGGCTTCGCTGTACATAACAAACATATAAACTCCATAACCACACCAAAGGGAGTGTCCGAACTCTCAATGATACTTCAGCTGCATACAAAGAGTGGATTAATAAACATCATTAGTGCCTATGCACCAACATTGGCTGCATCAGGTGAAGAGAAAGACAACTTCTACTTGACATAAACTACGATATAGAGATATCTGTACATCATCTCTGAAGGATTTCTCCATCTGTGAAAATGACTGGGAACATCTGGCAAATGATTGCACATCATGGAGAACAAGTATAAGGAATGGAATCACGTCATTTGAGACTGTGCTACGGCAAAACTTAGAAGAGAAAAGACTCATGAAAAAGGATGGGAATCCTCTGGATTAGTGGTCATGACTTGTTCATTCTGTGGCTGTGTGTGTTTGTCAAACATTGGTAGAATTAGCCATGAGAGAAGCTGTTTGACAAAAACAAAACCTAAAAAAAATATACAATAGCCTCCACTAGACCATCTGAAAATATTAAAAAGGCCATATATATAATCTAGGGTTAAGTTTCAAACCTTCCAAAAAAGAATGTCTTGGTGCATGTTTGTAAGAATGTCACCATCTTGTTCAACTATTTACCAGGTTTCAGTAAAGTAAAAAAAGTAAAGAGCCCCATCTCACCACATAACATATAGGGAATATGATGTTAGTGACCATAATTTATACAGACCTTCACCACATATGTTTTGGGTTATGTGGTCGGTATTATGCTTTACTTTCCAAGTAAAAATCTGGTACACATGTAAGGTTTGGTTAACCTAGATCAAACAAGTGGCTTTAACTCTCCAATCCTCAAATTTTTGCAAGCAGACCACAGAAATGAGATAATGATACAAAGATAGTTTATTGCATTCAATTCTTTATACAACACTTCTGATAACACAATGAGATAATGATGCAAAGATAATTTATTGCATTCAATTCTTTACACAACACTTCTGATAACACAATGAGATAATGATAGAATAACACTTCTTCTTTCTCGCTAAATGATCCTGAACTTTTATTTTGAAGAAATTTGTATTGATTTTTTTTAACTTTTTTCAAATGAGTAAGTATTTTTTGTCCTGAGACTTATTATCTGCCATTTTCGCCAACTTTTTTGTTTTTCCTTCTCCTTTGGCCATATACATTTTTACAATTTGTTAAATAGGACAATGTGTTCTGTATTTACTTGAGATTTACCACAACCTCAAAACTTTTACAGCTTCAATATCTAGAGTGTCAAACATTGATAACCTTGTGTAGATCAATAAGTGAGACAACCAACAATGTAAATATTGACATCATTTTTATATTCTCAGGCCACTGTGGATGTCAAAATGGGCATATTCCCTTTCCTTAGAGATTATTTGAAAAAAGACCCTGATGATAATGTGAGTATGTTTGTTTATTTGTTTGTTGAGCCAAATATTTTATATAGGATGTGTCATGTTTTTGTGCTGCTTTTAAACTCAAAATTGACTGACTTAACATTTTGCAGGTTTCTACCATTAAGAAAAAAATATAAAAACCACATTTGAAACAAACATAGACATATGGTTAATATAGTTGCAGTCTGGCACAAGGATGGAGATTATATATCATATGAAGAAGAAATAGCATATGTAATGCCTACTAGAAATCATGTCATGCAATAGAAACAGAAGTCCTAACAGAGGCTAACAAACCTCATTTAAACATAGGGAAGATATGTAGTTCTCCTTCAGATGTAGATTCAATGCTACATATCTTTGTACAGTCTAAAACCATACGTATCATTGAGCTCAAATCATGTTTTCTTCAGCTCAGCTCCGTACCTTTCTAAGTAGAAAGAAAATGAAAATGAGACTCACATGTCCCTGAACAACAAACTATGGGAACCACTGAAGGTCTCAAACACTTTATTGTTCTTTAGTTTACAGGAAAATAAAGTTTTGTCACAATCAGAAGATTGATGTATCAACTTTGAAATTATAAGGTTTGGCAATTTCTGTAGCCAAAGCTGCAGCTAAAAACCAAATATCCAAAGTGATTACTTTGGCTGCATCTAAAGACACAGCAGGCTGGAGAGAACAATAATGAAAGGATGGTCCCAGGATGAGAAGCACTGTAGTGAGAGAACAATAATGGAAGGATGGTCCCAGGATGAGAAGCACTGTAGTGAGAGAACAATAATGGAAGGATGGTCCCAGGATGAGAAGCACTGTAGTGAGAGTACAATAATGGAAGGATGGTCCCAGGATGAGAAGCACTGTAGTGAGAGAACAATAATGGAAGGATGGTCCCAGGATGAGTAGCACTGTAGTGAGAGAACAATAATGGAAGGATGGTCCCAGGATGAGTAGCACTGTAGTGAGAGAACAATAATGGAAGGATGGTCCCAGGATGAGAAGCACTGTAGTGAGAGAACAATAATGGAAGGATGGTCCCAGGATGAGAAGCACTGTAGTGAGAGAACAATAATGGAAGGATGGTCCCAGGATGAGAAGCACTGTAGTGAGAGAACTATAATGGAAGGATGGTCCCAGGATGAGAAGCACTGTAGTGAGAGTTGAACAACATTCATGCTGACAGTTACTTTTTGGACCTGCTAACAATAGCAGAATGCCTAGTAACACTTTCAGTTTGTTTTTATTGTTTTGTCTATTCTTTGAGTTTGTTGAGCATTCTTTAATTTTCTAGCATTTATCTCAGTATTTCTATAAATAAACACTTGCTCCAACATCTCATGCTTGATACAAATACAAAAAAAACAAAATGCAAATAATTCACTTCCTATTTGATTGGTAGTTATAAGAAATAGAAAAACAACTCAGTACTTTTCTTTCAACACTTTGAGATCTTACAATAAATGAAACACATTATCATAAACTTACCATTAATAAGAAACCACATTCATATGATGCAACCATAATTTTGATAATACATTAGTTGTATTTCAAAAATGAAAACACACCTGGTTGCAATGATGCATCACAAATCACTGGCATGGAAAATTAGGGAGTTACATGGCAGAAAAAAAGAAATATGCTCTACTGTAGATTTAAAAGATTATGAGTTTTGAAAACATTTTTATGATTGATCATAATCTATGGTTAGGAACAGCAATGTTGGATGAGGACCCTGCCATTTGATGCCTAGGATTTTTCTTTGGCATTGCAGGCAGAATGAACTGTTCTGTTGTTCTTGATGAGCATATCTGTACTGGCTGTGATATATACAAGGCATTAGTAGCCTTCAACATCTTTATTTATTTTCCTAATATAAAAATACCATGGCCACAAAGATAATCTGTTTAGATGTGAGCTAAAGTTTCTATGGATAATAAGATATTTAGAGTTTGGGACATTTCAGATGGTGGAACTTAGGTCTTCATAAAACTGGTCTTTGATATCTGGTTTTACACAGAGTGTTGGAGTATCAACAATGAAAAGCTTTATTGGTCCTGTGGTATGGAAAGAATGTGGTTAGTGCCATTTACTGGTGGCTACTTGGGTAGCAATGTGTTTAAATGGCAAGGCCTATTCTAAAATAGCCTTTTGATTCTTCTGTACGATTGACTTCTCAAAATAAAGTGTTATATCTTGTTTTCTGTAATTGACTCATTGTTGACAAGACTTGTTTCTTGAAGTACCATGATTTCCAAATTAAGTCTTTAGGTTTGCTGTTTATAATGGGTGTTTTGTGGATGTCATTGATCTGCTCAAGAGAAACCAGGATTGATATTACAGCTTGCAATTCAAAAAGTTGAAACCTTCAATTTTATGTGATTATTTGGCTTCCATGTTGATTGGAGATGTTGAGATGATCTTTCCTTAAAATAAGCTAGGTCTTGATGTATTTAGATTATGTGTTGCCTTCACCTCAGAATCTCCCATTTAATTTCTTTGGTTCATTCTGGCCGTGCCAATCTAACTGTAGAGGATGCCAAAGGAGAATTGTATTAGATCACTAACTGACCCAGGTCTCTACTCTGGGTATTCTGTTTGGGGTTTGCTCCTTTAGTCGTAGCCCTTTCTGATACCCCCACAAGAGAACAAGGTCATGATACTGTTTGCACTGCTTATCTAGTGTGTAGTATTAGGGTTGGTACTGTTGAAGAATTAAAGGAATATGGTCCAAGATAAACAAGCAGTAGAGATTTCTATCGTTTGCTTTGTATACAAGAATGCATAAAGTGGATTAATTAAATATTGTTTTTAAATATACAACTGGTTTTGTTATTTATTTAAATTGTTACATAGAAATGTTAGTTATGGTCACACAATTGAAAGCTTTAAATTGAACAAATGAAAATGTAATGACTATAAGATTTATGTCTCACCACATTTTATTTTGTTCTGTTCTATTTTTAGATCTTAATCAATATCTATTCTCAGGAAGGTCAAGGTGAAGGCTGCAGTCAAGACACTGGTCTCAATGTGGTAAATAACAGTAATCCTGGACAAGTGACAGGAAAAGAGAAGGTACTACAGTCTCAAGATTGTGAGGCTCATAATGATGATTACCAAAGTGAAAATCTGAGAGCATGCAAAAGGAAACATACAGGAGATAAATCTTACAAATGTGAAATGTGTGGTGTAGGTTTTGCTAATAGTAGCAAGCTAACATGTCACAAGAGAAAACATACAGGGGAGAAGCCTTACAAGTGTGATATGTGTGGTGAAGATTTTGCTTATAGTCGTAAACTAAAATGTCACAAGAGAAGACATACAGGGGAGAAGCCCTACAAGTGTGATATGTGTGGAGCAGGTCTTGCTAATAGCAGCTCACTAAAATGTCACTTGAGAAGACATACAGGAGAGAAACCTTACAAGTGTGATATGTGTGGTGTAGTTTTTTCTGCTAATATTACACTAAAAATTCACAAGAGAAGACATACAGGAGAGAAACCTTACAAGTGTGATATGTGTGGTGTATGTTTTGCTGATAATAGAACACTAAAAGATCACAAGAGAAGACATACAGGAGAGAAACCTCATAAGTGTGATATATGTGGTGTAGGTTTTGCTGATAGCAGCACACTAAAACAACACAAGAGAAGACATACTGGAGAGAAACCTTACAAGTGTGATATGTGTGGTGTAGGTTTTGCTCATAATAGTACACTAAAAGATCACAAGAGAAGACATACAGGAGAGAAACCTTACAAGTGTGATATGTGTGGTGTATGTTTTGCTGATAGTAGCATACTAAAACATCACAAGAGAAAACATACAGGAGAAAAACCTTACAAATGTGATATGTGTGGTGTAGGTTTTAATTATAGTAGCTCACTAATACTTCACAAGAGAAGACATACAGGAGAGAAACCTTACATATGTGATATGTGTGGTGTAGGTTTTGCTTATAGTAGCTCATTAAAACTTCACAAGATAAAACATACAGGAGTGAAACCTTACATATGTGATATTTGTGGTGTAGGTTTTACTGATGGAAAATGTCTAAAAAATCACCAGCGAAGGCACACAGCAGAGAAACTTTACAGATGTGATATATGTGGTGCAAGTTTTATCTTCAAGGGTCATCTAGTAAGGCATATTAGAAAACATACAGAAAATAAACTTTACAGATGTGATATGTGTGGTGCAAGTTTTATCTTCAAGAGTCATCTAGTAAGGCATATTAGAAAACATACAGAAAATAAACATTACAGATGTGATATGTGTGGTGCAAGTTTTACCTTAAAGTGCGATCTGATAAGGGATATTAGAAAACATACAGGAGAGAAACCTTACAAATGCAATATGTGTGGTGTAGGTTTTGCTGATAGTAGCAAACTAAAATGTCACAAAAGAAAACATACAGGGGAGAAACCTTACAAGTGTGATATGTGTGGTGTATGTTTGGCTAATAGTCGCTCACTAAAATGTCACAAAAGAATACATACAGGAGAGAAACCTTACAAGTGTGATATGTGTGGTGTATGTTTTGCTTATAGTTCCTCACTAAAATGTCACAAAATGAGACATACAGGAGAGAAACCTTACACGTGTGATATGTGTGGTGTATGTTTTGCTTATAGTGCCTCACTAAAACGTCACAAGAGAAGTCACAGAGGAGAGAAACCTTACAAGTGTGGTATGTGTGGTGTAGGTTTTGCTAATAATATCACACTAAAACATCACATAATGAGATATACAGGAGAGAAACCTTACAAGTGTGATATGTGTGGTGTAGGTTTTGCTAATAGTCACTCACTAAAATGCCACAAAAGAATACATACAGGAGAGAAACTTTACAAGTGTGATATGTGTGGTGCATGTTTTGCTTATAGTGCCTCACTAAAACGTCACAAGAGAAGCCATACAGGAGAGAAACCTTACAAGTGTGATATGTGTTGTGTAAGTTTTGCTAATATTAGTACACTAAAAGATCACAAGGGAAAACATACAAGAGAGAAACCTTACAAGTGTAATAAGTGTGGTGTAGGTTTTACTAAAGTTAGTACACTAAAACATCACAAGAGAAAACATACAGAAGAGAAACTTTACAAATGTGATATGTGTGGGGCAAGTTTCATTTGCAAGAGCATTCTAACAGACCATATTAGAGAACATACATGATAGATACCCTTGAAATGTGGTATGTGTGTTGTAGGTGATGTATGTAAATTAGGCTTTGAATAATAATAAACTAAAATGTCACAAAAGAAAAAAAATTACAGGAGAGAAACCTTACTTATGTGAAGTTTGTGGTGTAGGTTTTTATGTAGGAAGCAGTCTAATGTAGCACAAGAGTAAATATACAGGAGAGAAACCTTACTTATGTGAAGTTTGTGGTGTAGGTTTTTATGTAGGAAGCAGCCTAATGCAGCACAAGAGTAAACATACAGGAGAGAAACCTTACTTATGTGAAGTTTGTGGTGTAGGTTTTTATGTAGGAAGCAACCTAATGCAGCACAAGAGTAAACATACAGGAGAGAAACCTTACTTATGTGAAGTTTGTGGTGTAGGTTTTTATGTAGGAAGCAGCCTAATGCAGCACAAGAGTAAACATACAGGAGAGAAACCTTACTTATGTGAAGTTTGTGGTGTAGGTTTTTATGAAGGAAGCAGCCTAATGCAGCACAAGAGTAAACATACAGGAGAGAAACCTTGTAATAGTATACTGGCTAGGGTGTCTATGGGATTGTGATTAGGGGAGAATCAAGGAAATTGTGCAGGGCATGAGAAGAGGATTAAATAATTTTAGAAAATAGGTCCATGAGTGTGTCCAAGGTTGAAAGTTCAAGATAGAGGAATCTAGAAGGTTCTCTTGGGGGGGGGGGGAGAGAAAGGCTGTGACATATTGTTTTGGCAAATAGGAGACAAAGGAATTTAGAGAGGTGCCATTTGATTGGATGCGCAAAGAACTTGTGATTGTGGTTAGGTGGGAAAATAAAAAGCTATGAGGCATAAAAGCTCTTTACAAGTGTGATGCAAGTTTTACTTGCAGAACCTTCATCCATACTAAGATGACCAATGACTCCACAAGACATCTCATCAAGGACACAATAGGAACTGATGGGATGTGTGTGATGAAGTATTTGCTTATTGTAATGTGTTTGAAAAAAAATTAAAGTTGGCATAAAGAGCTTAATCTTGTGCTTAGTGAAGCATAGTTTTTGTGTCTTATTTGAAGTGACAAGAGAAAAACTATATAGATTTACAATTTGATTTTTTTTATTCTTGTATCAGAAACAATTCTGAATATTTTAGTTTGTCTTGTTCATGCTACACCATCACACACATATTTTAGACAGTGGCACACTTGTCTTGTTTATGCTACACCATCACACACATATTTTAGACAGTGGCACACTTGTCTTGTCCATGCTACACCATCACACACATATTTTAGACAGTGGCACACTTGTCTTGTCCATGCTATAAAGCACACACATATTTTGAACAGTGGCACACTTGTCTTGTCCATGCTAAACCATCACACACATATTTTAGACAATGGCACACATGTCTTGTTTATGCTACTCCATCACACACATATTTTAGACAGTGGCACACTTGTCTTGTCCATGCTACATCAGCACACCCATATTTTAGACAGTGGCACACTTGTCTTGTCCATGCTACATCAGCACACCCATATTTTAGACAGTGGCACACTTGTCTTGTCCATGCTACATCAGCACACCCATATTTTAGACAGTGGCACACTTGTCTTGTCCATGCTACACCATCACACACATATTTTAGACAGTGGCACACTTGTCTTGTCTATGCTGCACCATCACACACATATTTTAGACAATGGCACACTTGTCGTGTCCATGCTGTCAGGCCAGGATCAACAATATTAAACCTACTAATGCTATAGACTAGTTCAGCAATACAACCTGTATCTTGTCCTGGCTACAGAATCTCCATACACCTTGCCCCAGCGTAAATTACAGAAAGCCATCAAAGCACCAAAGGCTATGTGGCTGACTCAGGTACAAAAGTAGAACTCCAGCTAGTGTCAACTCTAAAATAATGCATTAATAAGTGAATGTTGGAGATTTTTTTATTGTTTTTACAGTCTATTGATTCTGAAATATATTTTTGTTATTCTTTTGCATCATTTAAAATATCGGCTGTCAACATAGATGTAATAGAAGGAACATTAAAATGTTTTGTTTTATTTATTTTTGTTTTAATTTTTTTTAAACTTTGTGTAATTGTTGTTTGACTTCCCGATTGTATCGTGTTTCTAACTTTCCTGTTGTTTTCTAAATGTGTAGGTAAGTTTATAAACATGCATGCAAGGTAAGAGAAGGAATATGTAATGTGAAAACAGGGGGAGAGGATAAGTGAATTTGTGATAAATAGTGAAAGAGTAGTCTCATCTTGAATGGCCATGGTCAAGGACACCAGGTGAGTGAGCTGAAGTCACCCAGAGTTAAATGAGCAAATAAGCATTAGGTAGGTAGATTGCAGTAGTTTTGTACTGAGAACCTGGATCACTCAGAGTTATATGGGATAATACTCTGACTAGTCAAGACAAGAAATAGTAAGAGATGAGAGCAACTGGATTATTGGCTAAAACCTAGCCTAGCTGTGATGATAGAATGGTACTCATGGATCAAGTAGAGGCTGTTTCCATCAGCTGTGGATAAAGAGTGTGTTGGAGACGTTGGTAGAACTATTGAATTTAGTAGATGTAGAATAAGTGTAGTTGTTTTATGCCGGTAATGGTACGAGACTTAAATTGACGTCTTAGCACATAGGTTTTAACCATATGTGATTGGCCACCTATTCAGAAGTGTTCTGAGTCTCCTGTTTAATGTCACCTCAAGCATCATACCTCACGAGCAAGGCACCATTCATCATCTTCCCAGAGTATAAACCCTGGTACTCATTTCTGACAGTGGCTGTGTCAACCACGGTGGTATCTTTTTTTCCAACTAAAAGTACAATTCACGCTGCTTCCAGAGGGAGTCAAACACAGGTTGTCCGAATGTCTGTGGATAGTGTGGGTGGTTTTCCCAACTAGACTACCAAGGTCCCCAAAATTTATTTTATTCCAAATACATTTTAGGCCATAGAGTTCAATAAACATGGTGTTAGGCAAAATTGTGTGCAGTCACCAGATTTATTTAATTTGTATGGTAAGATTATTTTAAGATCAATAAGGGACATTACTGGAATAACAATTGGGGGTCATAATATACATGATCTAAGGTATGTTCATCATACAGTATTATCACTGAGAGTGAAAATAAGTTACAAGTAATGTTGGGTATGGACAGTATACATGGAATGATCATAAAAGAATAGCAAAAAACAGAACGACTTGGAAAGTGTTTGCTGAAGACCTATGCTCCACAGGGAGCTAAAAAAAGGTAGTAGAAGAAGAAGAATGTTGGGTATCATAGTAAATTTAAGCAAAAATATAGAATTCAGCATCAATGGCAAAAAGTCAAAAGTAATGGCAGCAACAAGGTGAAAAAAAACATAACGGTATTAACCTCATATGGTAGATGTACAACAATGATGAGATGGTGTAGGGCTCAGGTAGAAGCATTTTTCTAAAAATAAAGAAGCTGCTGTGCAATCCATTTTTGACAATAGAAACAAGAAAAAGAGTTCTTAAATGTTATGTAGAACCAGTCTTAATATATGGGTCTGAATCATGGACAATAAGACAACAGACAAGAAGATCACCGGAGTCTGGTAAAATGTGGTTTTACAGAAGAATGTTTGAGAATGACAGGTAAGAAGATTAATAGAAACGTTCTGAAACTGCCAAAGCAAAAAGAGAGTGAATTTCCAATATTAAGAAGAAACAATCATTATTTGGCCATGTAATGAGAAGGGAACAGCTGGAAAAATCGAGTAAAGCAAAGAGAAAACATACCAGACAACTTAGAGAATGGCTTGGCAGAAGGTCAACAGAAATGATTAAAAAAAACTGTCAAGATCAAAATTTTGTGGAGAGAGATGATCTCCCACGTCAGCAGGCACGATTTTGATGACGATTTGTTTTCAAGTGCATTTTTTTTTCTATTCCTTTAGTTATTTTCTAGCTCGCACATGCATACGTAAGAGTGGTTTATGAGGTTCTCTTTGGTAAAGTAGGACTGCCTGATGTATTAGTGGCCATGTAGTTCCCACATGTTCTGACGTTTAAAGAAAAAATGTCAGCACTAACATTATATTCCTCCAAACCATAAACTCAAACAGTATAGATGAATTGATGGGCCACAGGAAAAACAGGGAGAGATATTTTTAAATACACGTCAAGGTCAAACCTCCATTGAAAACATTAACAACCTAAAAAGAAGAGACCAATCAACCACCTTCAGACTGAGAACCGGACATGCACCATTGAACATTCACATTAACAGACTACAACAGAAGCAAACTTCATCATGTCCACTCTGCAAACACCCACATCAAACAATAGAACACCACCTCTTTGGCTGTCCAAAGCTCACTGACATCAGAGCAAATCTACATCCTCAAAGACCTCATAAATGGAATACCTTGTACGGAACTACAAGGGAACTTAGAAATACATGCACATTTTTTGTTTTTGTTTGCCAGCTTTGACACACAAGTCCCTAGAGACTATGAACTGAATTTTGCGTGTTAATCCGTTTTTCCCGGGCAATCGTGTGCACATTGGTCCTCGCCGTACAGGCAGATAACTCAGTCTTCAGAGGTACTCATATTTTCTCTGTCCATGAGTAATTGACGTTTCAAGCCGGGCCTCGCTGCAGAGAGAAATCATAAATAAAAATCTCAACTGGTGCAGCCAGGATTTGAACCCACAATCTGTCTGTTTCGAGACCAAACACTCCCCTTAAACATGCAGATGACATTGTACTGAAGGGCGTCAGCTCACAGACTCCTGGATCCATAACAACAACAATATATTCCCCACATATACCACAAGACATGTTATGTACTCTTTCATCATCATTATGTACCATGCCTGCTGGCGTAGGTGATCCTGTCTTTCCACAACTTTCGATCTTAACAGTTATTTATCATTTCTGTTGTTGACTTTCTGCCAAGTTATTCTCTTAAGTTGTCTGGTATTTTTTCTCGTTGCTTCCCTTTATCTATTTGTCCCTCAATTTTCCCATCCTTCTTTTTCTTCTTTCCTTCCTCATTTGCCTTTCAGCGTCGAGGGGAGATATAATTTGCTGTCTTTTGCTTTTCTGTTCGCCTCTGCTGCTGTTATGTTTCCTAGTGCTTCTAATATTCCATCGACCCATCTTTTTCGTGGTCTACCCTTGGGTCTGGTGTTCTCACAACGTTTGTTGAAAGCTCGCTGTGTTGTGTTTTGTTCTCTCTGCCTTGTCACGTGGCCAAACCATTTTATATCTTGTTTCCTTATATATTCTAGGGCGGGGGCTATTCCTAGCTATTTTCTCAGTTCTTCATTTCTGATCTTATCTCTCAGACTGTAAATTTTCCCATTTACTACAATATATTCCAGCTGTGGCCAACACAAAAAGGGAGCACCTAAAAAATGTCAGAAAGAAACAATCACATTTTTCGGTCACTTCATGAGAAGAGGAACGTTGGAATACTTGCCTAAAGGTTGTTTTTTTTTTTTTTTAGTATTTCTCTATGTCTAGCTCTTTTTCTGTTAAACTCTGGTTCTAATTTGAGGGCTAGCTTTAAGATTATCATTTTGTCTCTTCTCATCACATCATCAACTTTTGATCAGGAAATAGGCAAATAATTACAGTGCTGCTTGAAGTAAAGCTGGCAGCAAAGAAACAGATTGTGGGGTGTACCTCACAAGGCATGGAAACAGCTTTGAGAAAGAAAATGTTGTGGGGTGTACCTCACAAGGCATGGAGACAGTTTTGAGAAAGAAAATGTTGTGGGGTGTACCTCACAAGGCATGGAGACAGCTTTGAGAAAGAAAATGTTGTGGGGTGTACCTCACAAGGCATGGAGACAGCTTTGAGAAAGAAAATGTTGTGGGGTGTACCTCACAAGGCATGGAGACAGCTTTGAGAAAGAAAATGTTGTGGGGTGTACCTCACAAGGCATGGAGACAGTTTTGAGAAAGCAAAAAAAACTGATGTTTCGGCCTACATGCGGCTGGCTTCTTCAGAAAACGAGACCTACACAAACGTACAACAAAACAAAACAAAAATATAAAATAAAATAAATTCTACAACATATAGATTGAGCGGGACATGTAAGAAGTCAGAAAAATAAGAAGGATATGATACGATAAAATAAAAGGGTGATGCACTACATATTATGAGAATATAAACTGATAATATATAAAAATACATGAGCTACAAAATATTGTACAAATAATGCGAGACTTATCTGAGACGATCCAGAAATACACTGTGTGGACGACTGAAGTCGAATGTGGTGAGGGGTGGGGTAAATTACTTGATTAGACATGATCTAATAGGAGTCGCATTTGATATTAACAAGGCGCGAATGGTCGTCAGTAATTAGACGACTATCGGCTGAGATAGAGCAATGTATACTAGGGTATATAACAAATGACCGCCATCTTCTCTAGATTATAGGTGAAATTGTTGGATTCTTTGTCATTTCTGTTATTTCTGCACTAGTCTTGGATTTATTTCAGGGAATGCGAAGTATGTTTCTGACCCATTCGTTTTTTATTTCTTTTATTGTTTTCCAGCTCTCGCATACATAAGGGTGGATGATCCATTTCATTAAAAAATCATGAGCTGTGTATGTGTGCTTGGTAGTTTTAATTGTTCCACATGTTATTATTATTTTGGAAATCAAAACTCATCAGCACAAACACAAAACTTAGACTATTTACATAAAACGTACTATCAAACCTTACGTATGCATATGAGAGCTGGAAAACAACTGGAGACATAGAAACAAAGTTGAAAACATTCGAAGATAAATGTTGTAAGGAAAATACTTGGTATAGCGTGGAACGAATTCAAAACAAACGAGGAAATTTGAGAAATCGTCAATCAGTAATCAAGAAAAGACGATGGTCATATGTTGGACATGTTATGAGGAGACAGAATAACAAAGCAAGCCCTCATGTGGGAAACAACAGATGACAGGAAAAGAGGCCACCGCAGAGAGATATGAGAAGAACATTGATCAGAGAGGCAAAAGCAGCAGGAATCGGCTCCCTCAATGAGATCGAGTTGCTTGCACAGAACAGAGACAAATGGCGAGATTTTATAAAAGATCTTTGCAAGTTTGAAACTGCTAGAATGAAACAAAACATTATTTAAAAAATAAAGAGTATCTGGGTCTATATCAGCCGGCCACGGCTCGTTCATTAGATAGACAGACAGATCTATCGATCGATGGACAGCTGTTAAGGCTTCTGAAAGTCATTGCTACCTTCACTATTTTAATTCTAATTTCTGTCTGTGTCACCTTCTTGATCTTTGCGGCTTCCACGATATGCAAAGTTATCTATTACTTCCACAACCAAAGACATAAACATTCCGTTTCATCTTTTACGAAAACATTAACTGGGCGTAGATGCTTTGTTTTGTGGTTGTAGCTAGAATGTGATATTTTCGCTTTTTGGACCAACATATCCGATTTGAGAATTTTTTTTACTACCGGATTGTCTTTCCTTTTTACTTCTACTCTCTTGATGCTGAGACTGGTTAGTGAGTTTCTAGGAGCACTACATGGAGGTAGCGTAGGGTATAGATCAGTGTTTTTGTTCACCGATCCTGACGCAGCAATCAGCTGTGGATCGTTGGTTGCTCTAAACTTAGCTTCTGATGGGCGTCTCGGAGCTCTATGCCGATCTGATAGAGAAAGTGTAGAATAGCGTCTATATTAATTATAATCTAATGAAATGTGAATATTGACGAACTGTATTCGTGGAAGCTATATGGAGATTGTCTATATAAAATCCGTTAGGACCTTTTAGACGTTAACATTGCAATCTTGTCTATCATTCCTACGAAGGCATCACTATCTATCGGCTCTTTATTGACATGGATCTTCTATCCATTGATCACCTTCTCATATGGGAGACATCAGTCCTGATACTCACACAGCATTGGTTGTGTATACTAAGAGACAGAAGTTTTGAATATACAAAGAACCAACTTTTCTGTGTTATGGATAACCTGAACTCTTATAACATGATAAGTGTGGAGTAAGTGTGGGTAAGAGTGAAGACGTCGGAAGCAGAAAGTAAATATTGAGATTAATGTTTGGCTTTATTCTGGCTTTTATAAACCGCGACTGACCTTGTTTTCTGAACGACAATTTTGCGTTCTATTTGTTTTTACAGAATGTTGTAAGTTCCTTTAAATATTATTACTTATTCTTGGTGTTAAACTGGATTCGAAGCATTAAATATGTTGTTTTCATTGTAGATTTAACTCTTTTTTTTCTGGTTTATCACAATTGTATTTGGCCTTTATTGTTGCTGTTAGGCTTACAATACCAATCTGGCAACCCAGGACCTGTGTTTCTGCCATAGGACGAGGTTGGTCTTCTGTTGAGCCGAGAGTAAGGTTTGTTTTTATGATTGTTGTGTAAACCCACTGATAGTTTCATCTTTGATACAAGACGTTCTGTTTGACTCCAGTATACACGCCTGATCTCAAATTATTGCAACCTTTTCTTTCTTCACTTCCTACTTCCTCACTTGTTCCCGTTCGGGTGTCGTGGAAGGTACAAATTTCTGGTTCTCGCCCTTGGGCCTTTTGACGCTCTCCAGTTAAGTTAATGCTGTAGCGTTTCTTATGTATTGACTGTCCATCTTACTCTTTCAGTACGGAAGGTTTTTGTTAATGCAACGGAGCAGATTTCAGAGATAAAATTTATGATGGACCTTATGGTCTTAAAACATCAATCTACATGTTTTATATTTATCTAACACTTAACACTGCACCACAGAAATAAAAAGCAGAATAGCTCAGGCCAAAGCCAAAATCATTAAAAAAAATGGCATTTCAGAAAATGAAAAATATCTTATGCAACACTGATGTCAATAAAAATGAGAAAGAGAGTTCATCGGTGCTATATAGAACCAATTCTGACCTATGGAAGCGAATCATGGACAGTAGACAAACAAATGAAAAGACGCCACAGAGATGGGATTTCTCAGAAGAATGTTGAAAGCTCCCTGGACAGCTAAAAAGACCAAGAGGAAGTTCTCAAAGAGGCCAACACAAAAAGGGAGCTCTTAAAAAACATCAGAAAGAAGCAATCAACATTTTTTGGGCACATCATGAGAAGAGGAAAGTTGGAATATTTGGTTACAACTGGCAAAATAAAAGGAAAGAGAGATCGTGGACGACAAAGAGAGAAAATACTGGATAGCTTGGTGTCATGGCATGGAAAACAGTCAACAACAGAACTGATACGATGCACTGTAGATAGAAGATTGTGGAGGGACATGATCACCTACGCCAACCGGTATGGCACATGATGATGATGAACACTTAACATACTATATATGAATTTTTAGATAATTGAACAAGGAATCTGATTTTATCAAAACCAAGATGATACAAAACATGTAAAAAGAAATATTGGAGATAAACGACCAACAAACAAAAAATTGAAACATCAAATTTAGAAATTAAAACCTCAATTGAGTACTTACCATCATATACATCTGGTCATAGTAATCCAATATGAATTATTTTGTGAAAAAAAAACAAATATCAATATGTCTTTAAGCAGCCATGAAAGTTTGGTTGATGTAGCATAACAATAACTGATATTTTGTCATCCACAATCACAACAAGTGACACAAATGAAATTTCAACTTTTGGGGGGAAAAAATCACTATGTTCACAATATTGACACTTTTGTTTGACTACACACACACAAATCACTATATACACAATATTGACACTTTTTTTTGACTACACACACACACAAATCATTATATACACAATATTGACACTTTTGTTTGACTACACACACACAAATCACTATATACACAATATTGACACTTTTGTTTGACTACACACACACACAAATCATTATATACACAATATTGACACTTTTGTTTGACTACACACACACACAAATCATTATATACACAATATTGACACACACACACACAAATCACTATATACACAATATTGACACTTTTGTTTGACTACACACACACAAATCACTATATACACAATATTGACACTTTTTTTTGACTACACACACACACAAATCATTATATACACAATATTGACACTTTTGTTTGACTACACACACACACAAATCATTATATACACAATATTGACACACACACACACAAATCACTATATACACAATATTGACACTTTTTTTTGACTACACACACACAAATCACTATATACACAATATTGACACTTTTGTTTGACTACACACACACACACAAATCACTATATACACAATATTGACACTTTTGTTTGACTACACACACAAATCACTATATACACAATATTGACACTTTTGTTTGAACACACAAATCTATCTATCTATCTTTCGTTCGCCTGAAGTATTGTCTATATCTGCAATGTCGTTTCCTGTATAAATTTTACTGTCTTTTGTAATTCTTGCAGTGGCCCATATAGTTTTGTCTGTAGTGTTGTATCTATGGGCCAATGGATTTTCCTCAGTCTACTATATTCAGTGCAGTCTTGAAGTATGTGTTCAGCAGTCTGGGGTGCCTGTCCACATGTACAAGTAGTTGATGTGCCGATCTTGAATTTTGTATACATGTGACTATGGAGTCGATTGTGTCCTGTTCTTAGGCGTATAATGATAACTTGTTCATATCTATTCATATTATGAAAGGCATCCTGATTTGGGGCTTGTGGTCCTCTGATTGATTTGATTATCTGTTTCTTATGATGGTATGTAACTGGTGTATCTAGTTGTGTGCCTGTTGAACCTTCCTTTGCCAACTGATCTGCTTTCTCATTTCCTGGTATTCCACAGTGAGACGGGATCCACTGCAGGGCAACCCTGTGGTGCTTGCAGAGTTCAGTCAATAAGGTCTGCAGATGGGGTAATTTTCTGGATTGTAGTGCCTGGAGTACTGATCTTGCATCTGTCAAAAACACTACAGGCTGTGGGCTAAGATTACTGTTCAGCAGTTTTTCTATTGCCAACTTTATTGCTTGTATTTCTGCATCATAATTGTGACAATATTTCCCTGTTGCTATTTTATCCATATCCCTAGTGTTATTTGGGTACTCTATATATGCACCTGCTCCCCCATTCTTTACTGCATTCTGTGCTGATCCATCTGTGTACACACGAATCCATAGGTCTTGTGGGTATTCTTCATCCAGGAAACTGAGAGCTATTGTTTTTCGCTGTAGACTATTTTGTTCCTCTTTGTCAACTATTCCTTTCACTTCTGTCCGTATTTGAACTGATAATCCTGATTCATCTGTCCAGGGAGTCTGTTCTGGTATGGGCAGAAGGGGTTTAACAACTCTTGGCATGTCTGGTGTTTGTCTACTAATACGCTTGGCTTGGTGGATAAAGCTGCTTCTCTTAAGTCGTCCCAATGCAAGATTTTGGAATCTGTCCTTCATTGGATGTCTCGGCATGCATACACATTTTTCTGCCTGTATCAGCACCTTTGTGTCCCTCCGTTCTCTCAGTGCTGGTATCCTCCACAATTTCTCCA
This sequence comes from Megaustenia siamemsis, assembly GCA_032433765.1. Taxonomy (NCBI): domain Eukaryota; kingdom Metazoa; phylum Mollusca; class Gastropoda; order Stylommatophora; family Ariophantidae; genus Megaustenia; species Megaustenia siamemsis. Next base: position 16,882,053 of record JAVIAB010000159.1, read on the forward strand.
TCTCCAATATTGGTGTTGATTTCATTGCTCCTGTGATGACCCTAAGTGCCTGGTTTTGTACTTTATCCAGTTCTTGCAATGTGGTGTTTGATGCTGAGCACCATGCGGATGATCCATATTCTAAATGTGGGCGTATACTCTGTGGTAAACTTTACTGAGTATTTTCCCACTCGCACCCCATGTGGTTCCACACAACTTTCTTAGAATAGCCAATTTTCTCCTTGCTTTTTGGGTTGCCTTATTTATCTGCTGTTTCCAAGATAGTTTGTTATCAAATGTAACTCCGAGATATGTAGCTTGTATGTCTTCTTTCACAGGCTCATTGTTTATGTAGATGGCTCCTGCTTTTTGTTTTGGGGAGAGTGTGAAAAGTGTAGTACTGCATTTGTCTGTATTGATGCTGATACACCATCTATTTGTCCATGAATTCAGTGCATTCATAGCTCTTTGTAGCAATTTGGAGGCCACTGTTGCATACTCCTCTGTGCACCACATTACCAAGTCATCTGCATACATTGCCACTTTGATGCCATGTGGTAGTTCAGTAACTAGGTCATTGATGTAGATCAGAAAAAGTGTTGGAGATAGTACCCCTCCTTGTGGAACGCCCTGGCGCAATAAGACCTTCTTACTCTTAAGACCATCCAGTTGCACTCTGGCTCTCCTGTTATGCAGGTATGCTTTGACCCATTTGTACATCCTGCCATTTACTCCATAATTTCTCAGTTTCTTCAGAAGCCCTTCCTTCCATACCTTATCAAATGCTTTCTTTAGGTCTATCCATGCTGCTAGTACCAGTTTCTTTTCTTGAAACGCATCTTCGATTTCCTGGGAAAGATAGGTTGCTTGATCTTCGGTAGAGTAACACTGTCTAAAGCCTGCTTGTTGTGGGACAAGGAGATTTTCACTTTCCAGGTACCACTGCAGTCTGAGATTGATTATACGTTCCATTGTTTTACACAAACAGCTTGTAAGGCTGATTGGTCTATAGCTGGATGTCATTGAACTATCTTTTCCTGGCTTTAGTAATGGTATCATAATTGCTTCTCTCCATGCCTGTGGCACTCTACCTGTGATCCAGCAAATGTTGTAGATCTGCAGTAGTTTTGCTTTAGCTGCAGTTCCCAAGTTCTTAATCATTTCATTGGACACTCCATCATTGCCTGGTGACTTTTTCATTTTTAATTTGGATATTGCCAGCTCTAGCTCTCTTTGTGTAATGGGTGTTTCCATGACTTCATGTGTGGTCTCTTCTTGTCTTGCATTTTGTTGTTTTAGACGGGTCTCTTGTCGTTTTTCTAGGCTAATTTCAATATTATTGTCATTTGCAAAGGAGTCTGCAAAGTAATTTGCTGCATGTTTACCTGTTAGAATGTTTCCATCCTTCTTCAGTGTAATTTTGGTGTTCCTTTCTGTACCCTCATCATTCAGCTGTTTTACAAGCTTCCACACTTTTCTTGTGTCTCGTTCAAGATTCAAGGACTCTGTTTTCTCTTTCCAGCTTCTCCGTCTGGCTTGTAGTTTAGCCTGTTGAAATTTGGCTTTAGCATGCTGGTAGTTGTTGTGGTGTTCTTGGCAAGGGTTATTTTCTGCTTGCTTTCGAGATGTTTCCATGTCATTGTGCAGTTCCTCTAGTTCACTACTCCAGTATGGTTTGTAGTGTTTCCGTGCCCCTCTAGGTATTGTTTCACTGGCAGCTTGTATTATTAGTCTACTGAATTCATCAACTATTTTGTTGATGTCTCTATCTGTATTTATATCTTTAGTCAGTACACTGGTGTAGTGTTGATACATTTTCCAGTCTGCCTTTTTGTAATTCCATCTGGAGAGAGTGCTGCTCTCCCTGATGGCCTCATTTTGCACCACTAAAAAGACTGGTCGGTGGTCGCTGCCTCCAAGTTGTTTCCCAACAATTCGTGTGATATTCCAATCCAGGTCTGGTGAATGGAAAGCAAGGTCTGGTGTAGATGTGGTATGCCATGATCTGGAGTAGAATGTTGGTGGATCTGTTGCCTGGTTTAATAGTATAAGCCCATTGTCATCCTGCCAATTTTCAAGCTCTTCACCTCTCTTGTCCATATGTTCATAGCCCCAGCTCTGTGAGTGGCTGTTAAAGTCTCCACATACAATTATTCTTTCTTTTAATGTAATTGTGTCTAGTGCTAGTGGGCGGTCACTCGGACAGTAGTAGTTAAGTAGATGGAAGTCTGTATTTCCTGTCCTGAGGCGCAGTATTTGATATTCCGCCCCATCCATATACACTTCAATCTGACATGCATTAATGTTGTTCCTTACAAGAGTCAGTATTCCACCCTTTTGTCTATTTATTCTGTCAGATCGGTAGCACTGGTATCCCCTAATCTTCAAGGCTATGTCGTTGTTTAGATGGGTTTCCTGCAAACAGCATATGCTTATTTGTTCTTCATGCAGGATATTTTCTAATTCTATCTTTTTACTGTACCCATCTCTTTTGCTGTTGATGCCTTCAGCATTCCAGTGCATTATTTTTAGTGGTCTTATTTTGGATTGGCCAGTAGCTCTATTCTCTCGCCCCCTGACTCCACAGGGCGGTTGAGAAGGACATCCAGTAATAGAGGTTGGGCCCTTTCGAGGCTGAGGGCCCGGCGCTGCACCTGCCTGAGTGCCCATCACAGGGCGAGTGCCATATCGATTTGCGGTTATAGACATACTTCCATATGCGTTGAGTGCGTGGCATCCTGATTGTTGTGCGCCTTTTGGCTGGTTGCCTCCGACTTCAGCACTTGAACTTGCTAGAGCAGACTGTGGTCTTGCTCGGTTGTAGGAAGGCCTGGCCAGTCTTAGTTTTCAGTCCCTGGTGACTGTTAAGCCCCATCCCCACGACAAGGAGCTGGCCTTGATGAGGAACAAATCATTATATACACAATATTGACACTTTTGTTTGACTACACACACACACAAATCATTATATACACAATATTGACACACACACACACAAATCACTATATACACAATATTGACACTTTTGTTTGACTACACACACACAAATCACTATATACACAATATTGACACTTTTTTTGACTACACACACACACAAATCATTATATACACAATATTGACACTTTTGTTTGACTACACACACACACAAATCATTATATACACAATATTGACACACACACACACAAATCACTATATACACAATATTGACACTTTTTTGACTACACACACACAAATCACTATATACACAATATTGACACTTTTGTTTGACTACACACACACACACAAATCACTATATACACAATATTGACACTTTTGTTTGACTACACACACAAATCACTATATACACAATATTGACACTTTTGTTTGAACACACAAATCACTATATACACAATATTGACACTTTTGTTTGACTACACACACACACAAATCACTATATACACAATATTGACACTTTTGTTTGACTACACACACACACAAATCACTATATACACAATATTGACACTTTTGTTTGACTACACACACACACAAATCACTATATACACACTATTGACACACACACACAAATCACTATATACACAATATTGACACTTTTGTTTGACTACACACACACACAAATCATTATATACACAATATTGACACTTTTGTTTGACTACACACACACAAATCACTATATACACAATATTGACACTTTTGTTTGACTACACACACACAAATCACTATATACACAATATTGACACTTTTGTTTGACTACACACACACACAAATCACTATATACACAATACTGACACTTTTGTTTGACTACACACACACACACAAATCATTATATACACAATATTGACACTTTTGTTTGACTACACACACACACACAAATCACTATATACACAATATTGACACATTTGTTTGACTACACACACAAAAATCACTATATACACAATATTGACACTTTTGTTTGACTACACACACACACAAATCACTATGTTCACAATATTGACACTTTTGTTTGACTACACACACACAAATCACTATATACACAATATTGACACTTTTGTTTGACTACACACACACACACAAATCACTATATACACAATATTGACACTTTTGTTTGACTACACACACACACACAAATCACTATATACACAATATTGACACTTTTGTTTGACTACACACACACAAATCATTATATACACAATATTGACACTTTTTTTCAATTACACAAAAAACACTTTCTCCATTTATTCTCCATGAAATGCCTTGAAGCATGCATTTGGATGAAGATGTGGTTGAATTTGACATCCTGAACAGAAAAAATGAGTCCGTGCACGCTTTGTTGGAGTTGAACAATATACGCATTCACGGTCTCTTGCAGCATAATCCACAATGTGACGGCTTCCTCTGGATTTTGCGAGACAGCATGCCTCTGGCTGCCTTCCTGGAAGTTTCATTTCTTGTTGAATGACAACGTGTTGTGTCTATTGACTTATCAACATTTTCTTATACTCTTTTAAAGAGACTCTTTTGTCGCCAGTGGCTCGGCATAAACAAAATAAAATGTACGCATTTACCTGCGACACTTCCAACAGCCAGAAGAAAATTTTATTTACCATTTAACAGTTTTGCGTTCAAAGACACAGTAATATGCCACCTTCTGGTCTAGTTTGTCGCACCCATTCATATTTCTGTTGTAGAAATAAATCATTTCTGGCTTGTTGACATCTTTTACTGCTTTTGTTTGCACTCTGGCATCAGAGGATACCATCACAACATTTTTTTTGCCTTCTTATCTCTGAATGCAACACAGAGCTTGGTTTTATCATTATACATGTACCATTTCATTGCTCTGTGCTTCAGAGATAATGTTTTGGTTTCCTGCGGAAAGTCACACGACGAACATTGACAGTCCCAGTATAGTACTGCTTCTTCAAAATCAATCAATTTTCGTTTGGTGTAATAGCGATCAGCAAAAATTTTATGTCCTGTGCCAACATGCTCCAATAAAGTGTTGAAAACTTGTATAGCATGTCCACCATCTGTATCAGCTTCAGGATTGTAGGAAGTGTTTCTTCCAAAATAGGTTAGAATGTTGACATTATAACCCGTGGCAGCGTCGCATAGCCCAAAGGTCTTGATGTGGTACTTGCTTGGCTTAGAGGCATTGAACTGCCATCTACCCTTATAGCCTATAACCATCTCATCAATGCTAAGTTCCTGAAAGGGATAGAAGGCTTTTCGGAACTTGCAAAGGAGAAGATTTATGAAAGGTTCTATTTTTTCTTTGCCTTCCGCCGCCTCATCACCACAGTGCAACATTGTGTGGTAAATGTCCTGGAATCTATCTCGATTGAAAGCATGGTGGATCCAAGGAATATACAATTCTGCTGATAGTGACCAATAGTCAGCAAAAGAGGAAGCTTTGAACAAACCCATATATATCAGCACTGCCAAGAACTTGTCAAGTTCAGGTCTTGTGATGGCTTGCCACCTTGCAAACACAGAGCGCTTGCGTGCAGGAGTGTTGATGTCAGTTCTTTTCTTTGCATAAGAATTGATGCTAGATAACAAAGTTTCACAAACTTCATCATCAAACAATGACCCAAAAAAATCCAATGCAGAGGATGAATCTGTGAGGTGCTCAAGACTAACTCCTGGCTTTCGCAGTGGATGAAAGCGAAAGTTATTTTCAGTGCTGCCAGTTGTAATTTCTGACCACTCAGACTCAGCTGGGATGATAGGTCTAGATGAGCTAGGCCTGGCAGTTGGGCTAGATGTGGTTTTCTTGGTAGCTTTACCACTTCCTCTGCCCCTACCTCTACCTGCAGCTGCTTTTGATTTTTTTGGTTCTGAAGGAATGTATTCCTCATCACTGTCAATATTCAACATGAGACTTTCATTTTCCTCTGCTAAAAAATCGATATCTGGATCACTGTCATCACCATTGTTGTTATCAACACTTACAGTGTCTGAACTATCATCGGGATCATCAAGAAAAATTAACTGACAAGCTTCATCAGCCGTCATCAACTGAATTTTAGCATTACAATCACTGCTACTGGAAGCCATTTCGATCAGCTGATTTTTGTTTACAATTTTTTTTACGATAAACACTAATTCCAAATGAAAAAATCACACGTTAGAGTAAGTCTTTCAACTTGAACCTCATGGGGAATAAGGAAGGAACTCTCCAGTGAAGGAATCTATATAAAATAGTCAATATAAAATATAGGAATACAGTTTGTTGATGGTTTACACGAAACAAATTATGTTTGGCGCACTATACGGCTGATCGTACGCAATTGAAATGGATTTGCCGCACCATACGGCGGATCGTACGGAAAGAGTTTAACATATCTTTTTGGGCAAACCACTTTAATTTATTATTGTTGTTTCTATAGTACGGCACTCACTGTACTGTAGTGCCACTGTGTATGATACTATTATGTGGCTTACAAAATATTATGATGTGCTTAGAATTGGTTCATTTACAATTTCTATCTCTTTCTCTTATAATATCATTTCTGATTCTGACATGTCTGGATTACTCTAAGCGTTTTTCTCAGATATCTCATCTCTCTGGTCGGGTCTGGTGTCAAGCTATATTTTGTACTTAGATGTAGTGACCTGTGTTTGGCTTTGGTAGCACAATGTTGGAATGAATAGCCAAATATTCTATGTATAATAAGATGTTTCTTGGTGGTAACTGGAATTATTGCAATGTCACATGATATATAGGATAGTTGTCCCAAAATTTGGTTTGCCTTTTATTACATCTTATGTGTATTTCTTTATCAGTTTTAGCATCTTCATTCAGAGAATGTTTTTTCCAGTTATTGAAAGTGTGGTACTTATTTTTTTTAACTTGAAGTTCTATTATTTATTATAGAATCTATATTCTATAGATATATTTTATGCTCTCTTTTGTCTGCCTACCTATTGATATAACTTCAGTTCTGTACTTATGTTCATGTTGTTTTTATTGTACATTCTTTATTCAAAGACAGTAGATTTTGTTGAAGTTCTATTTCTTCTAGAGCTGTTAGTAACTATAAGGGCCTAATCATCAGCAAAAGTAGTTCATTTATATCTTCACACTGTGATTTGGCATCCTTGTATATGTTGTCAATGTAAGTGATAAACAAGAGTGATGACAACATGCACTCTTGTCTTACTCCAAATGTTACTGTGAATGGTTTTGATATTTCTTTACCTCTTACATAACAAACTTAAACATACTATATGCATGTCGTAAATAATGAGGTCTATTGTATGTGTGATAATAACCGAATAACAAGGCAAGCCCTCATGTGAGAAACAACAGGTAAGAGGAAAAGAGGTCAACCCAGAGAGACACTGAAAAAAACATTGATCAAGGAGGCAAGAGCAACAGGAATTAGTTCCTTCAATGAGATGAAGTTGCTTGCACAGAACAGAGACAAATGGCAAGATTTGATAAAAGATCTTTACAAGGATTGAAAACTGCTTATATATAGATATTTTTTGATGATAATGATTTTCAGTTGTATTTTGTATTGTTTAAGTATATACCATAAAGAAATTATGTGTATGCTGTTGAATGACTACCTAAAGCCTATGTAATTAAAGACTAACTACTTTCCTTTCTCATTTACATTGAAGTATTGAGAGTAGATAATGTTAGCTATCTTTTCCTGTTCAGTTGGCCTCACCTACTATTATGTTGCCTTGTGTTTCTAATATTCCATCAATTCATTTTTGATCATGGTTGATCCTTGTGTTTCTAATATTCCATCAATTCATTTTTGATCATGGTTGACCCTTGTGTTTCTAATATTCCATTAATTCATTTTTGATCATGGTTGACCCTTGTGTTTTGAGTCCCTGACCACTATCATGACACTAGTCCAATATTTATTGATCATAATTTTTTGGCCATGTAATGAGAAGGGAACAGCTGGAGTATATTGCGACAACAGGGAAAATTACTCAACTTTATTATGACACTATTCCAGTATTAGTATTATCATCTCTCATTAACTTTATTATGACACTATTCCAGTATTAGTATTATCGTCTCTCATTAACTTTATTATGACACTATTCCAGTATTAGTATTATCGTCTCTCATTAACTTTATTATGACACTATTCCAGTATTAGTATTATCATCTCCCATTAACTTTATTATGACACTATTCCAGTATTAGTATTATCATCTCTCATTAACTTTATTATGACACTATTCCAGTATTAGTATTATCATCTCTCATTAACTTTATTATGACAGTATTAGTATTATCGTCTCTCATTAACTTTATTATGACACTATTCCAGTATTAGTATTATCGTCTCTCATTAACTTTATTATGACACTATTCCAGTATTAGTATTATCATCTCTCATTAACTTTATTATGTCACTATTCCAGTATTAGTATTATCATCTCTCATTGACTTTATTATGACACTATTCCAGTATTAGTATTATCATCTCTCATTAACTTTATTATGACACTATTCCAGTATTAGTATTATCGTCTCTCATTAACTTTATTATGACACTATTCCAGTATTAGTATTATCGTCTCTCATTAACTTTATTATGACACTATTCCAGTATTAGTATTATCGTCTCTCATTAACTTTATTATGACACTATTCCAGTATTAGTATTATCTTCTCTCATTAACTTTATTATGACACTATTCCAGTATTAGTATTATCGTCTCTCATTAATTTTATTATGACACTATTCCAGTATTAGTATTATCGTCTCTCATTAACTTTATTATGACACTATTCCAGTATTAGTATTATCATCTCTCATTAACTTTATTATGACACTATTCCAGTATTAGTATTATCATCTCTCATTGACTTTATTATGACACTATTCCAGTATTAGTATTATCGTCTCTCATTAACTTTATTATGACACTATTCCAGTATTAGTATTATCATATCTCATTAACTTTATTATGACACTATTCCAGTATTAGTTTTATCATCTCTCATTAACTTTATTATGACACTATTCCAGTATTAGTATTATCATCTCTCATTAACTTTATTATGACACTATTCCAGTATTAGTATTATCGTCTCTTATTAACTTTATTATGACACTATTCCAGTATTAGTATTATCATCTCTCATTAACTTTATTACGACACTATTCCAGTTTACTGAATGTTAAACATCCATCTTTTCTCTTTGACAGTCAACATTATGGAAGCAAAGAGACACATTCCAATCTGGAATATCAAGCAAGAGCCAGATAATGAAGTGAGTTAAATCTGTCTATCCATATATTGTCATTTCAAATCGAAGATAGTACATCCAGCAGAAATGAAAAACTCTCCAATCTGATGATCCTCTGCTGTTATTTGACAGATTTTATGAATCATAATGCATCATCATCTAGCTTGTTTCTGTTGGAACTTGGCTTCTATGACAGTTACTCAGTTTTGTTGTGTCTTATTCCAGCTTGGTCAAACCCATGGCAACAAATAGGTTATATATGTTTTATAGTTCCTACCGTACAACACGCTCTGTCCTCGTGTCTTTCATGAATTGTAACAGGTGATAATACCTTTGACTAGACCAGACATATCAAAGACTTTTATAACCACTTCTCTGAGATGGTCATTTGATCTGTCCAATAATGCTATTAACATGCATGAGTGTATCTATCTGAAGGTTGACCACCAATAAGACTGATCACTTTCAGCTTTTATCCAAGATTATGGGTGGTACGAGAAATATTTACCCAAAAAAATTTAATGGAAGTTTTCAGACCATAATCAATTAATCTTCAGGCACACTGTTTTGATTGAAAGCCTTTAATAAACTAATTGGTTTGAAATCTGTGGATTTTTTAGTTTTAGCTTGAAAGTTCACAGACAGTTTTAATGTTCAGTACTGAAGGATTTAAGGAGCACAGTGAGTAATGACGTTCTCATTTCTTACTAAGAAATTACCTGTCTGCTTGTATCTACACGTCTTCATGCACACGCACATTAAAATTATAAAAATTTGCCAGCATTTGCAGCAGTCAGTCCCAGCTCATCTGTGATACCTTGTACTCACAAAACCTTGTATTCCATTCTCTTGACTATCTGGAACCATGCCTTCCATAATGATCTTCTCTAGGATGTTATATAGTTTTATGTGACCATAATATTTTATTTTAGGAAAAATTAAAAATAGAAAAAATGGTATGTTAGAAGATTTACACGATAAGTAGACGACACAGATTAAACAACGTTTCGGCCCAATAGGCCTTCAGCAGGAACAAACAAAAAAACACACACATGGATATGTAAGTAAAACTAATAAAAAATGTCTTCCCTGTGTGTCAGACCGAGGTCAAAATGAAATATTTTATTTTCTTAGTTTCTGTGTTATTTAGCTATCAGTGATCTCTGAGAATTTATTTTGTGGCAAAATGGAAATGGTTATTATTTTATCTGTCAATGATATCCCTCTTGTTGTGGCTGGAGGGCTTGTGTGCCACTGGGATCCAAGGAGCTATGTCAGCTGGAGCTTAGCCCCCAGCAGGGTAACCAAAGCTGGACAAGTCCTTGGTGAATGGCCAGACAAAGATCCTGGGGTAGATGGAACCTTTTAAGTGAAGATACAGAATTCACTGGCGAGTGGTCCTTGCTCTGGTCTGAAATAATCAATTCCCACTTCTTGGGTTAAAAGTCTTTGTTTTTTTTAACTTTCTGTACTAAAATAGGCAGGTGGTGCTCAGAAGACCGGATCGCCAGAAAACTCTATGCAAAGCTCGGGTAGATGGTGATCATAAACCAGGGTGGGTCAACCATCAAAGGGCAGAATCCCCCTAAGGAAAAGACAATCTGCTACCTTGCAGGAAGATTGGGGACAATCAAAGGCTAAGGAATGCAAGCCTAAATAAAATCCTGCTGGCCATTAGCACAGAACTTGGTGCAGTATCAAAATATGTACTTAATTAGAGTGGATTTAACAGGTTCTAGTTATGGTGCTCTGTATGTGGAGTCCCCCGAGGCAGGTGGAGTGCCGGTCCCCATGCCTTGAATGGGCCCACCCCAAGCTACTGGTGGTCACCCTGACCCATTTTAGAGAGCCAGATAATAGGACCAGCGGGAAACTACCTGCACTGACAATCTACACTACCAAGGCAAGAGACAGGGAGGAATTGCAATCTATGGCAGCCAACCTTTGATGTGGAGATTGCACTTTATGATGATATGGTAATTGAAGCTGTGTTCTTTGTGTACCTAATTGATCTCCTTATTGCAGCATTTACTAATGGTAGACCTTACTCTTTCATTCTCAGGATGACAGAAATATAGAAACTCAGAGTCTTGTTCCAGTAGGAGATATAAAGCAGGAATCAGGAAATAAAGTGAGTGGATTGTGTAGTATTAAAGTCATATAGCAACAGAGTCACTCAATTGAAGTGTAGAGGATTTTGTTCTGCTCTTCATGGCACAGTTTTGAACGTTGGCCACTGAGTGAAACTAGAACAAGTATCACATCTTTCTTCCTTTCTTCACTTCCTCTTGTACCTGTTTGGGCATTGAGGGAGATACAAAATTCTGGATCTCACCCATTTGGTTGCCAAATTCATTGTCAAATTTTGGCTAATTTTTGATTTGCCTTATTGTATTGCATATCTATTTCTTTGTCGATTTTTACCAACTTCAGAGAAATTATGTACCCAGTTATTTAAAGTGTGTTACTAGTTTTTTAACCTGATGTTCTATAACTATGTTTAATGTCTTCTTTTGTCAACCTATTGATATAACTTCTGTTTTTTTTTTTTTTCAGTACTTGGTTTTATGTTGTTATTCATTTTACTTTCTTTATTCAAAGATTTTGTTGAAGTTCTATTTCTTCAAATGCTTTTAAGGCCTGGTCATCAGCAAAAAGTAGTTAATGTATATCTTCATACTGTGATTTGGCATCTGTGCATGTTTTGTCAATGTAAGTGATAAACAAGAGTGATGACAACACACATCCTTGTATTACACCAGATGTTACTGTAAATGGTTGTGATGTTCCTTTCTTCTTCTTCCTTTCAACTCCTTGTGGAACATAGATCTTCAACAAACACTTTCCAAGTTGTTCTGTTTCTTGCCATTCTTTTAAGATCATTCCATGTCTTCCCCATCTTCTTCATCTCTGCTTCAACCTGTCTTCTCCAAGAATTCCTTGGTCTTCCTCTTTATCTTTTTCCTTCGGGATTCCAAAAAAAGACCAGTTGTGTAATCTCAGCTGGCTTCCGCATCCAGCTTCATCATCTTTGTTGTATCTTTTTATTCCCTGTTTTTTAACTGGTGTTTTTCTTTAATTCTATAGTGTTTTTGTCCTGTCATTTCCATCCTTTTATTCTGTGCAAGCATCCATTAATGAAGGTCTGTTTCTTCATGATTGTTGTTCTCCATGTTTCACATCCATATAATAGGATTGACTTCACATTGGAGTTGAACATTTGTTTTTGGTATTTTACCTAATTCCTTTGCATTTCCATGTTTCCTAGTGCAACGAATGCTCCTCTTGCTTTTGATATCCTAATTTTTATATCATTCTCTGTGTTATTCTTTTATCTATAATACTGCCCAGATATATATAAGCTGTATGTCTAATAGATATATTTCTCCCATTGTTTTTTGTTTATCATGAACTGCATTCCAAAAGTAGATAAAAAATCTATCTATCTATCTATTGACCTTTCGAGCCATAACCATCCCATAGGGCTAGACAAGATACATCTTCTCCTATCTGAGAAAATCTAACTACATGGTGATAATATGCTAGATTATCAAAAAAGGAAAATAAGTCACTACCCTGTGATCAGGAACTTGGTCAGGCATCGACTGGACTGTAGTTGATAAAGCAGGCAGATACACGTGTAAAGTACAGTAAAAGAGAAGGGAAGCGAAGTTACTTTACTGCTATTGGAAATGTTTACATCAGCGTGATTTTTGTGTATTTCTGCAACTATGGGAGCGCACACCAGATGTGCCCATACATATGTTCTTAACTTTACAATTCGTAAATGCATATGTCTGTATATATTACAAGCACTTCCAAAATCACCCATAAGTTTCCAAATGTGTCTATGCATCTTGATGCATTACTGTGCCTTTACCTCTAAGTCATCAAGTTGCTTGGTCAGTGACCACTGGATTCCATTTCTGTCTTTAGTTACTTTCATAATCTATTCTATGCATAAAGAAGGCATCCCTGCTGTATTCCTGTTTTTATTTCAAATGCTTCTGTAAGCTACCCTTCGTGCACAACATCACATTTCATTTCTTCATACATTGTTTTTATCAGGTTAATAATCTATTTTTTAGGATTCCTTAATGACTCAGCAACTTCCAAACCATTCCTCTGGCTAAACTATCAAATGCTTTTTCATAATCCATGAATCCAATATTAAGTAAGGACTGTGGTTTTAAGCTTTGTTCATCTATTATACGCAAGGTAGTTATTTGAATTTAAATGATTTACGCGACAGTTTAGTTGTGAAATTATGTGTTGCTATTTCCCGTTTGGTGTATATTGAGTTATTTGCGGGTCATCATCATTGCACTCTGAACATGTCCATACGTGCTCAGAAATTCCCTCAGTGTCCAGCGACTGACGACTCCAGTTCTGTGTTGGTTGATAAGTCTTCTTATATTGCCACTAAGTTTCTCATTTCTGGCTGTGCCCATCTTAACTCCCATTTTCATCATCCGAAGAAGTGACGTGGATCTGTGTTTGTCGAAGTCCCGTGCTCTTCCCACATCTCGGAGGGCATTGATGATGTCCGCCCGATCCATCGATTGCCCGTCCTCAACGACAGCGCAGCTAGCCAACCTGTCTGCTCTTTCATTTCCACATACTCCCGCATGTCCAGGGACATAGACAAAGGTGACCTTACGTATTTTGGATTTCTGCAACGACTCTACCCATTGCATGCGTACAAAGCCCGCCTCCACTTTTTTTATCATGCTCATCGAATCACTCAGTATACATGCGTGGATGTAGTCTTGTGACTCTAACCATTTGAATGCCTTGGTCACTGCCATCACCTCTATTGTCATGCTACACGTGGTCATGACGTATGCACCACTGTCTTCTTTGACTATTCTGCCTGCTGAGCGTGCTGTAAATGTCCATGCACTTCTTTGGTGTCGTATTACAGGCCCGTCTGTATAGATGACTGCATCTTTCTCATCGGTGTTATCGCAGATGAGACCGTTGTCCTCAGCGTTAACCACGACCGGGTTCTGTTCCTGACTTTTCCTGTCGAGTGTGACAATACACGAGAAAGTCCCCTTGAAAGACGTAGGCACCGGTATCCACTCCTCACCAATGCTGATATTAGTAAGCCCACAGACCTGTTTGATAACATGTTCTGCTCAGCCCACCCATGATTTACCTCTTTTTAGCCTGGCACCTTTCACTGTGTTGAGCACGTGGTGCAATGGATGCTCTGTATCTGTACTAATCTTCACGTATGCTCGTGCTCTCCAGATCTTGATTCTGTCATCCATGGTTGGAAAGTCAAGAACATACCTCATTGCTACACAGGGAGTGACCATTGTACATCCCAAGATAATGCACATGGCTTCATTTTGTATTTTCTCCAGCCTATCAATTTGAGTCGTACTGACAGTAAGAATTGCCGGGGCATACTCGATTGGTGCGAGGACTAATCCCTGAAACAGAAGAGTAAGTAGCTTCTGCTCAATGTTAGCAGCTGCCATGACCTTCAAGGCGGCTAATCCTTTGCGGGATTTTGTTATCACATGGTCCCAAAAACACAGGCTGCGATCAAACTTAACTCCGAGGTATGTCATCAACTTGTCCCTGGTCACCTCATCAGCTCCCAATCGTACTACTGGTATGGTCGTATTAACGATATGATTGTTAAGGGAGAACCATGAAACTGATGCTTTATTAGGATTAACCAAGGCACCTGAAACCCCACACCAGGAAGAAATGCGATCGAGTTCATCTTGCATTGTGGAGGCGATTCCCCATCTGTCTCTTCCCTGGCAATATACCAGAATATCATCAGCAAAAGTCATAGTTCTTCCCCTCCCATCCAGCTGTTGTTCTGTGATCGTTATTGTGTACATGTTAAATAGAACTGGTGACAATGGTGAGCCTTGTGGCAGCCCTGGACAAATGGATATTGACTCGGAAGACCAACTTCCACATCTGAGTATCACCTTCCTCTGAAACAGTGCCGCTGCGCTCCATTTAATGAGGAAGGGGTGTATCGCCAGTTTGAGGAGCATATGCATGAGATATTCAAATGGTACCCTGTTGTATGCATCCTCCAGATCTATAGCAGCAGCACATGTCTCCTCTTGTCTGTGGAAGCCTTCGAAGACGTCATAGGCAAAGACTGCTGCATTGAGCCATGTCTCTTTGTTATACCTATAACCTCCGAGTGTGGATGGGAATGCATGTTTCTGTTCAAGGTGACAGTTGAGGACACGGGCAACTATTTTCTCCAGCAGCTTGCCTGCAGTGTTCTGCATTGTGATGATTCTGTAGGCACTGATCTGAGAATGGTCCTTGTTTGGCTTCGGTAGCGGTAGTAAGTAGCTGTGTATCCACTCTGAATGCTGGCATTAAATTCACTGGCCAGTTTTGTCAAGTCGTCATCAGTTAAATCGCCTATTTCATCATACCGAACATCATCTGGACCAGGAGCAGTGTTGTGTGACCTTTTAAGTGTCATGCGAATGGTATCAGTTGTGATTGTGATATCTTCCAGCACTACATCCTTACACAATTTTGACAGCGATCACCGTATCCTCATTCTTCACTAAGAAGAGTTTCTTGTAAAACCATTATATCGGCACCGCACAGTAGCTTATCAAGAATGGGCCGTCGTTGATTTATGGACCCACAATTCCAATATGTAACGCGCACATACTTTAGGCCTAGCCTCTCACACTTCGGCATTTTAACGCCACCTCTTTTACCTTGTCGTGTTTTCCTTCTTCAATGCTATCATTTGGGATGCATCTGAATACTTACCGTCGTCATAGTGTCATAGATGATTTTGTCGCTGAATGTCGATGCTGTGGATGGTCTAGACTCACCTGCACTTACTCAGTCGCACGGTCCAGAATCCGTTTCCACGTTATAAACTGGCCAGCTCCAGTAAATAGCTCTGCAGCATGTGGATACACTGTGAGCCTTTTACAAATTAAATGAATTATGCGTCCTTGACGACAGACCGGCGAAAACAAACCACCATTTTTTGACGCGTTCAGTAGCGCAATCAACAACAAAGATGAGTATCAGTGATCAAATAAAGAAATTGTAACAAAATGCAATGAATCAAATGAAGCAAAGTGATTTACATCAAATAGAAAGCGCGTACAATTACATGATCCCTTCAAATATCAATAAAAAGAAACAAATAGACAGAAAAGTTCACTGGAAATCAGCACTTATCTGTGAGTCCACTGAAGAAGACAGCGAACAGGGCACCATATTCCCCGGAAGGCGTTTGGTGTATATTTTTACTTCTAACGTGTGGATGATCTGTTGTGTTTACTGATATTTAAGTGGAATATGATTTATTCTTTGTGTCGTGTGTTCGCGGTTCCATAGGCAAGCACATGGTTCGACAAAAATGTCGCCGGCAGCCGGGTATGTTCAACCTATATGTGAAAAGTCTGTGGTGGTGGATGAATCAGAAATTATCAACAGCCCAGAAAGTAACTATCTTTACGACACATAGTACCATTGCTGGTGTATTTCGAACACCGTACGTCAGCTTTTCAGCCAGCGGAACAGTGGTTTTAGCCGCACGGCCACGCGCACCTCTGCCCAGAAAGTGAAAACAGCAAAGTGTGTGGTACACATGAGGCATATTCAGAACACGAAAGACGAATATGGCAGATCACCGTGAAAGAGATTGGAGCCTCATCACGTACTAGTCCAGAGGAAGCCATGGAGAGAAATTCTAACTATTGTTTTAAGATTTATAGAAGAATAGGTAGAATTGGATGGGAAGAAAAGAAAATAAACAGTGAAGTTTTAAAACAACTAAAAATGAAAAGAGAACTACTAAATACATTTACGACAAAACAAATGAAATTTTTTGGGGCATGTTAAAAGATACAACAGCCTAATAAAAGAAATATTGGAAGGGAAAATACAAGGTAAAAGAGGCAGACTAAGACTAACATGGACGAGTAACATCAAAAGATGGACAAGTCAATCTATGACACCCTGCACCATCAAAGCAAGAAACAGAGTGGAGTGGTGATCCATGGTTGCCAACCTTCGTTGCGGAAATGGCACTTGATGATGTTGATGATGATGAGTTATTTGAACAGTTCATAATCTGTTTTTCCTTAAACATGCTTGTATATCACTCAAATGTTTTTATCTTCTTTTATTCACTCTAATTACACTTCTGCAGTTACTATTAAAAAAATATTGCAACATCAAATAAGGTGGTCACAACACTACCACAACACAACAAAAAAAATGAAGCAAACCCTCAAGACAACCATAAATGTTGGTTCACCAAGATTTTGCTTTTTTCTCAGTTATCAACACACAAATGACAGTGACCATTCATCCTGTCACTACAAAGCCATCTTCATGTCTGAACTGTCATGAATAATGTGATAAGTTAAACAGTAGGGGGCCACATCCAAGACTGTGACATGTCACATTTCCTGTTCTACATTCTCCATGGCTTCACTGTTGTCTTCCATAACCGTATGAATGCTGAAGAGGAGAATAATCTATGCCATTGACACCACTCTTGAACTTCTCAATCTATTCCAATATTTGTTTATGACACATACATCTGTCACTGAATTATAATCTAAAAATGACTCTCTTTAACCCTTAATTATGATACCTACCGGTGGCATTCTTCATTATATGCTGTAGTACAAAATACTACCACTTAATTGTAACATTAGGAGCACTAAAAATATTATTTTCTTTGAACTTTTGACACATAACCGTGTGTTTACCAATTATATAAACAGGGAACTCAGATTTACTGTTTCAAGTTTATTTTTGACTTGATATTGACTGCTTGGACCAGACATGCTCTTTTGCCAGGCGGATGCCATAAATTCATCTGTATGTTTGGCTACCTCAAAGCATTATTTTTTGAGTTTCCCAAGTTATAAAAGAGTTGTTTGATGTGACCAAAAACTGAGGAAATTTCCCTAGTCAAATGGGAAAAAAGAAATGTTGTGTTCGCCAGCTTTCAACTCTGACGAAGTCCCTAGAGACCAGAAACTGAGTTTTGCGTGTTAATCCAATTTTCCCTGTTAGCCACGTGCACAAGGGTCCATCGCCGCACAGGCAAATAACTCTGACTTCGGAGGTACTCATGTTTTTTCCGTCGAAAAGTAACTGACGTTTCAAGCCGGGCCTTGCTGCTGAGACCAGGGGTAGTTGTCGCAGAGAGAAATCATAAATAAAAATCCCAAATGGTGTAGCCGAGATTTGAACCCACAACCTCTCTGTCCCGAGGCCAGTGTTTTGCCTCAAGACTAACCAGTCCCCCATGGACTTGGAATATGATGAAACTGCAACAAGGGACACTTTTCATGCATAGCCTGCAATGGTTCCTGCCACCTATCCACAATATACCAGAAGTTCACGTCCTCCCGAAAGTGATGATCGTCATATTTCTTTAAAAATGTATAGCATTTGATGATGTTAGGCCATCGTTGTTGACTCCAATTTCGAACATATAAACACACAGTTAGTCATCAGATTATCCCCGTCGCACATCAAACAACAAACCGTAAGATTAGTGTATGGTTGGTCTAGAGATATACGATGACATAGCACATATAACAATGCAAGCACAGCAATGACGCGCCCTTTAGATTCTTGATTACTCTAGTGAATGTAGCCTACGACGAACAGAACATGGTGCAAATTCCCTACAGAAATAAAACTGTGGCTGACGAAGCAGTTCACATTAATGAGAACATATAAATAACTCGCGTCAAGCAAATCCATCAACGGTCATGAACAGCACCAATGTAACTTAAAGCACAGAACAAGTCTGGACGATGGAGGGCCGCATTCACAACACTTGATTTGTCAAAAATGAAATATTGTCGGCGCACGACATTGTTTTATCGGTGCAGATGTAATAAGTAGATCATCATCTTGATTTTAATGCATAGGAGTGCAAATTAGAACCAAAATTAATCAGACATCGAATGCACTTTCTGCAGCAAATCGAGAGAACATGGACTAGATCCACCATCTTAGAAGTGGAAGTCGGAATAAAGAAATGAAAAACTACCAATTGGTTGAAATGTCACGATTTATTTTTGTATTATAGGATTGTATCTCACAAAATGGGAAAAAAAAATCCTTCATCAAATCAATAAAACCAAACTAAAGACTCAGGGGTGACCAGAACAGAAATAGTAATGATGAAGATACACATTGGGGGGGGGGGGTGGTTTATGTTTGAAAAAAGCAAACTATTAAATTTGGACAAATTTGTGTTTTGATGTGGTAATTTTTACTGTGGTATCATAATGTAGGGTTAAGTTTCAAACCTTCATTACAAAAGATGTCTTGGTGCTTGTTTGTAAGGATGTCACCATCTTGTTCAGATATTTCTCCGGTTTCAGTAAAGTAAAAAAGGTAAAGAGCCCCATCACACCATGTAGCATATAAGGAATATGGTGTTAATGACCATAATTTTTACAGACCTTCAGTGCATGAGTTTTGGGGTTGTGTGGTCAGTATTGTGCTTTACTTTGCAAGAAAAAATCTGACACCCATTTAACGCTGGGTGAACCTGGAAGCCATCAATCAGGATCAAAGCCAATCTCTTGTCCTTAGTGGTCCAGTTCACTAACTACAGAGCTATTGTGGCTCCCTCAGGTTTCAGTACATGCCATCTATTGGTAGTTGAAGGTTACCACCTCTGCATTCCAGACACAGAAAAATGTTAGTCCCAAGATCATTTTTTTTGGGGGGGAGGTGGGGGGTGTAAAACATCAGACCACAGCATTTTGGTGTTGACTGCTCAAAACAATTGAAGTTTACTCTCTGATCCTCAAATTTTCACAAGCAGACCACAGCATTTTGGTGTTGACTGCTCAAAACAATTGAAGTTTACTCTCTGATCCTCAAATTTTCACAAGCAGACCACAGCATTTTGGTGTTGACTGCTCAAAACAATTGAAGTTTACTCTATGATCCTCAAATTTTCACAAGCAGACCACAGCATTTTGGGGTTGACTGCTCAAAACAATTGAAGTTTACTCTCTGATCCTTAAATTTTCACAAGCAGACCACAGCATTTTGGGGTTGACTGCTCAAAACAATTGAAGTTTACTCTCTGATCCTCAAATTTTCACAAGCAGACCACAAAAATCAGATAATGCTACAAAGATAGTTTATTGTATTCTTTAACACAATTCTTCTTTCTCATTGAATGATCCTGAACTTTTATTTATTTATTTTTTTTTTTTCAGCTTTTCGAATGAGTACATTTTTTGTATTGTTCTTAGTGTCCTGAGACTTATTATCTGCCATTTTCTCCAACTTATTTGGTTTTCCTTTTCCCTTGGCTACATGAATTTTTATAATTTGCCAAATAGGACAATGTGTTCTGTATTTACTTGAGATTGACCACAAAACTTTAACAGCTTCAATATCTAGAGTGTCAAACATTGATAACCTTGTGTAGATCAATAAGTGAGGCAACCAACAATGTAAATATTGACATCATTTTTATATTCTCAGACCACAGTGGATGTCAAAATGGGCATATTCCCATTCCTTAGAGATTATTTGAAAAAAGACCCTGATGATAATGTGAGTATGTTTGTTGTTTGTTTGTTTAACCAAACATTTTCTACATCACATGTCATGTTTTTGTGCTGCTTTTAAATTCAAAATTGACTAACTAAACATTTTGCAGGTTTCTATCATAAACAAAAAATATAAAATGAAACATTTGAAATAAACATAGACACACACATAGACATAATGGGTAATATAGCTGTAGGCAATTTCTCTAGCCAAAGCTGCAGATAAAAACCAAATATCCAAAGTGATTACTTTGGCTGCATCTAAAGACACATCAGGCTGGAGAGAACAATAATGGAAGGATGGTCCCAGGTGAGAAGAGAGGGGCAGACCAAGAAGAAGGTAGTATCAAGACATCAAAGAGACCTTGAACATGATAACAAGATCTGCTTAGAGACAGATTCTTTAACATGGGCTATGATTAATGCAACAGTCTGGAAAGGACATGCAACATGATGATATTTTGTTGCATTCATGAATTGGTTCAGTCTTTGCCCAAGTATGGCATCACATTGAAAACATGTTTGGTTTTAATATCCATATCCATCATAATTTATGTGCCATATTGGGCATTTTGGGAATCTTCTTCTTTTCTCTTTTCACTGCTACCTTAAAGGTGTCATGGTTAATAAAATCATTTGTCGTCCTTGAGCTGCTCAAACCATCTAAATTAGTGATTTTCCTTTGTTGTTACATGTCTCTGTCACTGCATCTATCCATCTTCTGCTTCTTTTCTCTTTTCACTGCTACCTTAAAGGTGTCGTGGTTAATAAAAACATTTGTTTTTGAGCTGCTCGAACTATATGAATGAGTGATTTTCCTTTGTTGTTACATGTCTCTGTCACTGCATCTATCCATCTTCTTCTGGGTCTTCCTCTTGGTCTTTTTCCGTGCATTCTCGAAAAGAACGCCCTTGGTGGTGATTGGTGAGGATTCATTCTGACCAGGTGGCCAAAACATTTAAGTTGTTGTTGTTCTATATATTCTTGGCTGGGTTTTGTTCCTACTATTTTCCTTATGGTTTCATTTGGTATTCTATCTCTTCTTGTGTTGTTTGTTACTTTTCTCAAGCATCTCACATGTATTGATCTTTCTTAATTGTGATTTAGAAAGGGTCCATGTTTGACTTTCATAGCACAAAGTTGGTATGAAAATGATATTTATCATTTGTTGTTTAGCTGGCATAGAAATGTTTGGATGTCTTAGCAATGGTGAAAGCTGGTATGTAACAGCATTTGCTTTTTGTATTCTCATGTCAATTTCTCTGTCTAATTTTCCATCTTCTGTGAACATTGTGCCCAAATTCTTGAATTCCTCTACGTTTTATTTCTTTATATTTGATCTTAATGTTTAATGTGTGTTTTAATTTGCTTATTCTCATAGTATCTGTTTTTGCTGTGTTAATTTTCATACTGCAGTTTGTGCAGCTTTTATCTAGAGATGTTATCTGCTGTTGTAGCAGGTTTTCATCCTCATATATTAGGCATTGGTCATCTGCAAAGAGTAACTCGTTGATGTTAGAATTTTCTACCTCTATGTTATTATTTATCGACTTCAAAAAAGCATTTGATAGTATTCATAGAGATTCTTTGTGGAAAATTTTGAAGCAATATGGCTTACCATCAAAAATCATAAATATTATCAAAGACATGTATGATGGTTACACATGTGCAGTTCGAACAGAGGAAGGACTGAGTGAATGTTTCCCAATAGAAACTGGGGTTAAACAAGGATGTATTTTATCGCCCTTGTTATTTGGAATTGTTATGGACTTCATAATGAAGGAATGCTGCACTGGTAATAAAGGCATCGAATGGATACAAGGAGACCATTTGGAGGACCTCGACTTTGCTGATGACATAGTTCTCATCAGCAGTCAGATAAAAACGATGCAGGAAAACACAAATGAACTATCATCAATAGCCAGAAAAATTGGACTGGAGATCAATTATGAAAAGACTAAAGTCATGAAAAGTTTAATTCCAACAGGTGACAAAATAAATATACATGGAAAACAAACTAGTAGAAGAGATTGATCACTTTATCTATCTTGGAAGTCACATTGATCGAGAAGGGGATACAAGTAAAGAAATTAGAATAAGAATGGCTAAAGCAGCAATGTCTTTCAGAAGCCTTGAAAAGTTGTGGAAATCAAAACTCATCAGCACAAACACAAAACTTAGGCTATTCAAATCAAATGTACTATCAACCCTTACGTATGCGTGTGAAAGCTGGAAAACAACAAGAGATATAGAAACAAAGTTGAACGCATTCGAAAATAAATGTCTAAGGAAAATACTTGGTATAGCGTGGAACGAATTCAAAACAAACGAGGAAATTAGAGAAATCGCCAATCAACCACTAATATCTTCAGTAATAAAGAAAAGACGATGGTCATATGTTGGACATGTGATGAGAAGAGATAATAACCGAATAGCAAAGCAAGCCCTCATGTGGGAAACAACAGGTAAGAGAAAAAGAGGAAGACCCAGGGAGACACTGAGAAGAACATTGATGAGAGAGGCAAGAGCAGCAGGAATCGGCTCCCTCAATGAGATAGAACTGCTTGCACAGAACAGAGACAGATGGCGAGATTTGATAAAATATCTTTAAAAGAAAATTGCTAGAACAAAAAATTCAGATAGGAGAAGGTGTATCTTGGTCTACGCCCTATGGGCCGGTTACGGCTCGAAAGGTCAATAGATAGATAGATGTTATTATTTGATTTCTCCTTATTATTGGTTGTTTCCAGATTTATTTTGTCCATATATATGATGAAGAGGAGTGGTGAGAGGACGCATCCTGGTCTTACACCTGTTGTAACCCAAAACCATTCTGATAAACCCTCTGATGTTCTAACGGCACTTTGACTGTTTTTATATAATGCCATTATATTATCTAGTAGTTGTCCTGTTACACCGGAGGACAATATATTTTTGGGAACATACATTTTGAAAGGACATCATACTGATTGCACTGCTTACCTAGACTGTGGCAGTAGTAGAATGATATTGCTGATGCAAGCCTGATGTTATGAAGAAAAAAATACAATAATTTCTAACAATAATGAACAATAATCTATGTATATTAAAATATTGATAGTAATTATCATCTACCTAAATTGCCTAAAATTAAAGGAAAATGGTCCAAGATAAACTAATAGTAGAGATCTCTTTGATTGCATCATATGCCAGAAGGCATAAATTGAACCAATTAAATATTGTTTTTAAACATACAACAGGTTTTGTTATTTATTTAAATTGTTACATAGAAATGTTAGTTATGGTCACACATTTGAAAGCTTTAAATTCAATAAATGAAAATATAAGAACTATAAGAGTTATGTCCCACCACAACATTTTATTTTGTTGTGAACTTTTTTAAAATTTTAATCAATATCTCTTCTCAGAAAAGTCAAGGTGAAGGCTGCAGTCAAGATACTGGCCTCAATGTGGTAAATAACAGTAATCCTGGACAAGTAACAGGAAAAGAGAAGGTACTTCAGTCTCAAGATTGTGAGGCTCATAATGATGATTATCAAAGTGAAGATCTGAGAACATGCAAAAGGAAACATACAGGAGAGAAATCTTACAAGTGTGATATGTGTGGTGTAGGTTTATCTAGTAGTAGCTCACTAAAACGTCACAAGAGAAGACATACAGGAGAGGGACCTTACAAGTGTGTTATGTGTGGTGTAGGTTTATCTAGTAGTAGCTCACTAAAACGTCACCAGCAAAGGCATAGAAAAGAGAAACTTTACAGATGTGTTATGTGTGGTGCAAGTTTTGTCTTCAAGAGTTATTTAATAAGGCATATAAGAAAACATACAGGAGAGAAACCATTTAAGTGTGATATATGTGGTGTAGGTTTTACTGAAAATAGCATTCTAATATATCACAAGAGAAATCATACAGGAGAGAAACCATACAAGTGTGATAAGTGTGGTGTACGTTTTACTAAAAATAACACACTAAACCTTCACAAGAAAAGACATACAGGAGAGAAACTTTACAGATGTGTTATGTGTGGTGCAAATTTTGTCTTAAAGAGTTATTTAATAAGGCATATAAGAAAACATACAGGAGAGAAACCATTTAAGTGTGATATGTGTGGTGTAGGTTTTACTGAAAATAGCAATCTAATATATCACAAGAGAAATCATACAGGAGAGAAACCTTACAAGTGTGATAAGTGTGGTGTACGTTTTACTAAAAATAACACACTAAAACATCACAAGAGAAGACATACAGGAGAGAAACCATACAAGTGTGATATATGTGGTGTGAGTTTTGCTGATAATAGCACACTAAAACTACATAAGAGAAAACATACAGGAGAGAAACCATACAAGTGTGAGATGTGTGGTGTAGGTTTTATTTCTAAAAACAGTTTAAAACTTCACAAGAGAGGACATACAGGAGAGAAGTCTTACAAGTGTGATGATTGTGGTGTAGGTTTTACTGATGGAAACAGTCTAAAACATCACCAGCAAAGGCATAGAGAAGAGAAACTTTACAGATGTGATATGTGTGGTGCAAGTTTTATCTTAAAGAGTTATTTAATAAGGCATATAAGAAAACATACAGGAGAGAAACCATTTAAGTGTGATATGTGTGGTGTACGTTTTACTGAAAAAGGCAATCTAAAATGTCACAAGAGAACTCATACAGGAGAGAAACCTTACAAATGTGATATGTGTGGTGTAGGTTTTACTAAAAGTAGCACACTAAAACATCACAAGAGAAAACATACAGGAGAGAAACTTTACAAATGTGATATGTGTGGTGTGGATTTTCCTGATAATAGCACACTAAAATATCACAAGAGAAGACATACAGGAGAGAAACCATACAAGTGTGATATGTGTGGTGTAGGTTTTGCTGATAGTAGCACACTAAAAGATCACAAGAGAAAACATACAGGAGAGAAACCTTACAAGTGTGATATGTGTGGTTTAGGTTTTGATAAAAGTAAGACACTAAAACATCACAAGAGAAGACATACAGGAGAAAAACCATACAAGTGTGATATGTGTGGTGCAGATTTTACTTATAGTAGCTCACTAAAATATCACAAGAGAAAACATACAGGAGAGAAACCATACAAGTGTGATATGTGTGGTGCAAGTTTTACTTATAGTAGCTCACTAAAATATCACAAGAGAAAGCATACAGGAGAAAAACCATACAAGTGTGATATGTGTGGTGCAGGTTTTATTTATAGTAACTCACTAAAATATCACAGGAGAAAACATACAGGAGAGAAACCATACAAGTGTGATGTGTGTGGTGCAGGTTTTATTTATAGAAAAAGTGTAAAACGTCACAAGAGAAAAAATACAGGAGAAAAATTTTACAAGTGTCATATGTGTGGTGTAGGTTTTAATGATAGAGCAAGTCCAAAACATCACCAGCGAAGGCATACAGGAGATAAACTTTACAGATGTGATATGTGTGGTGTAAGTTCTATCTCCAAGAGCTATCTAATAAAGCATATTAGAAAACATATAGGAGAAAACCTTTACAGGTGTGATATGTGTGGTGCAAGTTTTATCTTCAAGAGCTATCTAATAAGGCATATTAGAAAACATACAGGATAGAAACCTTACAAATGTGACCACTGTGATGCAAGTTTTACTCAAAGAAGCAGTCTATTACAACACAAGAGAAAACACATAAGAAAGAAAATATACCAATGTGATTTTTATGATGCAGGTTTTCCTCATTGATATAATCTATAATTTTACTAGAGAAAACATACAGAAGACAAGCTTTACAAATGTGATGTGTGTGATGTAGGTTTTGCTCAAACAAATCATCAAATAACATACAGGAGAGAAGCCTTACAAATGTGATGTGTGTGATGTAAGTTTTGCTCAAACAAATCATCTAATAACATACAGGAGAGAAACCTTACAAATGTGATGTGTGTGATGTAGGTTTTACTCAAACAAATCATCTAATAACATACAGGAGAGAAACCTTACAAATGTGATGTGTGTGATGTAAGTTTTGCTCAAACAAATCATCTAATAACATACAGGAGAGAAACCTTACAAACGTGATGTGTGTGATGTAAGTTTTGCTCAAACAAATCATCTAATAACATACAGGAGAAAAACCTTACAAATGTGATGTAGGTTTTGCTCAAACAAACCATCTAATAACATACAGGAGAGAAACCTTACAAATGTGATGTGTGTGTAGTAGGTTTTGCTAAAACAAACCATCTAATAACATACAGGAGAGAAACCTTGCAAATGTGATGTGTGTGATGTAGGTTTTGCTCTAACAAACCATCTAATAACATACTGGAGAGAAACCTTACAAATGTGATGTGTGTGATGTAGGTTTTGCTCTAACAAACCATCTCATAATATACAGGAGAGAAACCTTCATCATCATCATGTGCCAAACCGATTGGCGCCGGCAATCATGTCCTTCCACAATCTTCTATCTACAGTGCATCGTATCAATTGTTGACCATTTTCCATGCCATGACACCAAGCTATCCAGTATTTTCTCTCTTTGTCATTCGCAATCTCTCCTTTTTATTTTCCTGGTGTAACCAATTATTCCAACTTTCCTCTTCTCATGATGTGCCCGAAAAATGTTGATTGCTTCTTTCTGATGTTTTTTTTTAAGAGTTCCCTTTTTGTGTTGGCCTCTTTGAGAACTTCCTCATTGGTCTTTTTAGCTGTCCAGGGAACTTTCAACATTCTTCTGAGAAATCCCATCTCTGTGGCCTCTTTTATTTCTATTGTGCATCTACCATCCAATATTGTTATTTGGCCCAAGTATTTGAACTATTGCACTTGTTTCAGATTTGTCCTATTTTTTCTAATGCCGCATGATGATGATGATTGTTTCTTTCATATGACCATTACTTCTGTTTTCTTACTATTCAGACTGAGACCTTTCTTGTTGCTTTCTTCTACTATTATGTCTATCATTTCTTGTAATTCGTTCTCTGTCTGCTATTCAGACTTAGTCATCCACATATCGCAAATTATTTATGTTGTGACCGTTGACTTCAATTCCTTTTTTGTCTACTATTTATCTCATAATATGTTTGCTGTAAAGTGAAAACAAATCCGGCGACAGAACACAGCCTTGTCTGACTCCTTTTTTTGTATATTGGAATTGTCCTGTTTGGTTGCTAATTCGTATAGCTGCTGTTTGTCGCCAATAAATGTTTTTTTATGATATTATTTCCACATCTTTACTTTGTCAAATGCTTGTGTGTAGTCTATCTTCTTCTTCTTCTTTCCTTCCTCATCTGCCTTTCAGCGTCAAGGGGAGATATAATTTGCGGTTTTTTGCTTTTCTGTTCGCCTCTGCTGCTGTTATGTTTCCTAGTGCTTCTAATATTCCATCGACCCATCTTTTTCGTGGTCGACCCTTGCGTCTGGTGTTCTCAATTTGTTGAAGGCTCGTTGTGTTGTGTTTTGTTCTTTCTGCCTTGTCACGTGGCCAAACAATTTTATTTGTTGTTTCCTTATATATTCTGTGGCGGGGGCTATTCCTAGCTTTTTTTCTCAGTTCTTCATTTCTGATCTTATCTCTCAGACTGTTTCCTGTCATTCGTCTAACACATTTCATCTCTGTAGAGGTTATTTTTCTTATTGTTCTTGCATCTAGGGTCCAAGTCTGCCATTGGTAGCACAACGTTGGGATGAAGATTGTATTGTATAGTGCTCGTTTTGCCTCCAGAGTTATTTCCTTGTTGAACAATAGTGGTGATAACTGTCTGATGATTTGACAAGCTTTGTTGCATCTTGATTCTATCTCTGCTATTTGGGAATTATCGTTTGTCATTAGACTTCCTAGGTATTTGAATTCCTCTACTTGTTTTAGTTGTCTGCCTTCTATAGTTATGTTGATGTTCTGTTTATTTTTTGCGACATTCATGACTTCTGTTTTGTTGATGTTGATTCACATGTTGTATTTTGTGCCTGAGATGTTCAGTTTGTTTAAGTGTTCTTGTAGGTCTTCTATTGTTTCATGTATTAGTGCCTGATTGTCTGCAAATAAAAGCTCACTAATCTCCTGTCGCTGATGGGTTGGCTAGCTTGCATATATGGTCCATGTATGTAATAAACAGTAGGGGGGATAGTGCGCACCCTTGTCTTACGCCTGATCTAACTTTGAAGTGGTCTGTGTAGCCTGCTGCTGTTCTGACCCTGCAGCTGCTGTTGATATAGAGGCTTTTAATAAGGTTGATTAGATGTTGGCTTACTCCGTATGTTGTTAGTATCTCCCACAGTTGTTCTCTGTTTACTCTGTCGAATGCTTTTTCCTGGTCAATGAAGGCTATGTATAAGTTTTGATTGTGTTCTGTCGTTTTTTCTGCAAGCTGTTTTAGTGTGAATAGTGCGTCGGTACATCCTCTGTTTTTTCAGAACCCCATTTGAGATTCGCTTTACTGTAGTTATATTATTGGTCTCAGCCTTTTTTCCAAGATTTTGGCGTATAGCTTTCCTACATGGCTGAGAAGAGATATACCTCTATATTGATTGCAGTCTCTTTTGCTAACTTTCTTTTTCCATATTGGTATGATGATTGTCTGTTGCCAGTCTTCTGGGGCTTGTTGTTGGTGCCATGCTGCATTAAATATTCTGTGAAGCCATTACATTCCTGTGTTTTGTGTAGTCTATGAAGCACATATATAGATCTTTCTTACCTTGGTAAGAGAAACCTTACAAATGTTTTTTGACTTGTTTCACTTAACTCTTTCAGTACGGAAGGTTTTTATCAATTCAGCGGTACATATTTCAGAGACAAAATTTGTCATGTTTTTAAATATTAATCTACATGTTTATATTTATCTAACACTTAACATATTATATTTGAGTTTTGAGATAATTAAACAAGGAATTACAATTCCCCCAAATCAAAATGATACAAGACCAATACAAAGAATATGGTTTGATGACAGTTTACACTAATCAAATTGAGACTGACGCACTATGCGGCTCAACGTACACGACGGAAATTGGCATGGCGTATGGTACATCAAAATGTACGGAAAGTGTTAAGAGTGTAAATCTAACAGTACACCAATCAATATTGAACATCATCCATACTAAGACGACCAATAACTCCACAAGTCTTAAATAACTGATGGGATGTGTGTGGTGAAGTATTTGCTTATTATAATGTGTTTAAAACAAAATTAAAGTTGATTTAAAGAGCTTTATGTTGTGCTTAGTGAAGTACAGTTTTTGTGTATAAACATAAAATAAAAACTATAGATTTACCTTTTTTTTTTTTCTTGCGTCAGAAACAATTCAGTTAGTGGTACGCTTGTCTTGTCCATGCTACACCATCACACACATATTTTAGACAGACAAAGGTACGCTTGTCTTGTCCATGCTACACCATCACACACATATTTTAGACAGACAAAGGTACGCTTGTCTTGTCCATGCTACACCATCACACACATATTTTAGACAGACAAAGGTACGCTTGTCTTGTCCATGCTACACCATCACACACATATTTTAGACAGACAAAGGCACACTTGTCTTGTCCATGCTACACCATCACACACATATTTTAGACAGACAAAGGCACACTTGTCTTGTCCATGCTACACCATCACACACATATTTTAGACAAACAAAGGCACACTTGTCTTGTCCATGCTACACCAACACACACATATATTTTAGACAAACAAAGGCACACTTGTCTTGTCCATGCTACACCAACACACACATATTTTAGACAAACAAAGGCACACTTGTCTTGTCCATGCTACACCATCACACACATATTTTAGATAGACAAAGGCACACTTGTCTTGTCCATGCTACACCATCACACACATATTTTAGATAGACAAAGGCACACTTGTCTTGTCCATGCTACACCATCACACACATATTTTAGATAGACAAAGGCACACTTGTCTTGTCCATGCTACACCATCACACACATATTTTAGATGGACAGTGGCACACTTGTCTTGTCCGTGCTACACCATTACACTCATATTTTAGTCAGTGGCACACTTGTCTTGTCCAGGCTATCAGGCCAAGATCAACAATGTCAGACATACTACAGCTATAGACTAGGTCAGCAGAAAAACCTGTATCTTGTCTGGCTGACTTGTAGGATCTCAGGTGAGGCAGAGGCAAGGGAAGTAATCCCTAAACATAAAGTAAAGAGCGGAAACCCTAAAATGGTTTGTGATCTGTTACTGATCCTTTCCAGCAATTCCTACAGTCAAACTGGTGCCAGAGTTGTGTTCTCTTGGAATGAACCAGTGAGGCTGAAAGTTGGAAGTCTAGGCAACACAGAATCTCCATACACCCTGCCCCAGCTTGTGTTACAGAAAGTCATCTCAGCATCAACTATTCAATCATCATAGAAGACACACAATCATAGATTTAGGCAGGGCCAGCATTTTAAATTGTGAGCCTGGTCTCTCAGAAAATCTTGAGCTGATCAATGACATCTGCCATCATAAACAATGATCTTCAAAGACATGGACATTGTGACACTTCAAGATAGATGTCTTGTTGATGATGAATCAATTAGAGAACAAGACTTCCTTTTCTGTTGGCAAGGCTATTTCATGCATTGTTCAATGTGAGGCCCGTTTTAAAAAGAAGTTTCATGGACACAACCAATGTCCAGCATTGGCATTTTCAAATAGAGTTATTGGCCATATTTTGTTGACATTCTGCACATTTTGGGTCAACACTACACCAGGTAGCCTTAAATGGGTACCTGATTTTTTCTGGGAAAGTAGAGCAGCATGGGCGTAATACCGACCACATTACCCCAAAAATCATGTGCTGAAGGTCTGTAAAATATAGGGTCACTAACACCATATTTCCCTATACGCCACTTGGCGTGACGGGGATACTTTACTTTTTTACTTTTACTACACCAGGTTATATTTCTTTTCCTGATCAAAATGTCTGGTCCCATTAAGTCTTGGTAACATGGTCAACACTACACCAGGTTATATTTAGTTTCCTGATCAAAATGTCTGGTCCCATTAAGTCTGGGTGACATGGTCAACACTACACCAGTTTATATTTCTCTTCCTGACAGAAATGTCTGCTCCCATTAAGTCTGGATGAACTTAAAATCCACTCAATTAGGGGAATCAAACCCAGTCTCTTGTCCTCAGTTCCTTAAAAACTACTCCACTGAGGCTTTCCATCCTGTATGTATGATCCCACAATGCTCCTCTTTGTAATATTTTTGGAGATATCAATCTTGCTGATACAGACATCTCAATGGTCTACACAAACTAGATTAACCAAATGTACATCATGTTTTCTGGTTAGCTCCATCAACAACCACACACAACAGTAACCAAGAATGCTATTGTTTGTCTGATAACAATGAGCTGTTCTACAGTTTCAATTCAAATAACTTCTGGTGCATCATCATCAAATATCACCAGATCAAGTCTCTTTTTCTAAATGACAAAGAAAGTCTACACTCTATTACAAAATTGTAGAACAGAAAATGTCAGATTTAGAAAGCACCAATGGCTGTGTGGCTGCCTCAGGTACAGAAGTAGAACTCCAGCTAGTGTCAACTCTATAATAATGCATTATTTAGTGAATGTAAGAGATATGTTATTGTTTTAACTTGTTTTTACTTCTAACAGTCTATTGATTCTGAAATATATTTTAAATTCATTTGCATCATTTAACATATCAGCTGTCAGCATGGATGTAAAATAAGGAACATTAAAATATATTTTGTTTCCTTTTTTTTTTTTTTTGTGTTAATTTTTTTTTAACTTTGTGTAATTGTTGTTACAACAATATCCTGTGTGTTACCGGGGCCTCATTATGAGGGAGGTAAAGAATAGTGACACTGTGACCTTCCAGGCATGTCGTAAGAGGCGACTAAGGAGGTTGATCGATGGCTTGACAAGCTGTCATTGTAAAAAGTCTTGCTATGAAAACAGCGCCATAGATTTTAGATCAGTGATCTCTGCAATATGTGCCATTTTGGCACGCAAGGTTTCTGTTTTTGAGATTGTGGTTCTGCCCTATGTGCCGTCTTCGGCTCGAAAGGACAATAGATAGATAGATAGAATTGTTGTTTGACTTCCTGATTGCATCTGTTGTCTTTCAAGTGGTTTTCTAAATGTGTAGGCAAATTTGTAAACATATAGGCAAGGTGAAAGTAGTAGTGGGCAATGTCAAACCAGGGGGAGAGGATTAAGTGAATTATAGCTCGTTTCAAAACATATGCCCAACTTCAAAACGCTATTACTGTCTAACCGTTTGTTAAATACTTTTGAAATTTTCCAAATGTTATTAGAATGCAAAAGACCCTTTAAATGTATATTTAACAAATATCTTGCAGCTGCAGTTTTCTTAAAGCGGCGATATTTCTTTGATGTTTGTCAAAATTGTAAATTGTGAAGCCCTAAAGAATAGAAATTACCGTAGTTGCTGGTCTACGATTAATTTTCACTAGGTAAAGGCGTGGCCGTAATGGGGAAATAACTGGATAAAACAAAACACCAGGAGAATTATTGTCTGCTCAGTTCGAGGACGGACGATAATATCAAGGTATACCTGTATGTCCAATTTTCATAGTTGTGTGGTCCTGAAAAGGACCGTTTGTTGAAATAATTTAAGGTAATATAGGGGCCAACATTGTGGGGGCTATATACTTTCATTCTGAATCAGACGAGTCTAAAAGATTAATAACTGTTTGGGGTTGAACATTCCACAAACCATCATTTTTCCAATATTCCTCTTCCTGTTTTAAGACGTGGTCTTCACATTCAGCCCAATAATCTTTGTCTATATTTAATAAAGCGAGATTAGCAAGAGTCTTTACATCGCATATTTTGAATGTTGTATTTTCATCTGCCACTTGTCCTTTTAATTTTGCCTAGATTAGTTCTATTGGATTTAAATTAGCATGGTAAGGTGGCAGCCTCAAACTTATATGACCGTGCTCTTGGATAATCTTATCTATTTCAAAAATCTTTGTCCTTTGTTTTTGCTTTACTAGAGATAGTAATTCAGGTTTTAAGTACATGTTATTAAATTGTATGTGCTCCTTTGTGAGCCATATCTTAATAGCATCTTTTGTACTGGATGACGCCGGGACTTTATCTTCAAGTGCAACAATGTTGTGGTACGCTGCATTGTCCATTATTAGGCAAGATGGTCGATCTAGTGCTGGGAGAACAGAATTTTCAATCCAATGTCTAAATATGTGACCATTCATCTCAGAGTGATAATCCCGATTGTCTATGGATTTTGAAAGAAAAATGAGCTCTGCATTCTGTATTAGTCCATGTTGTCGACTACCTGCATGAGCAATTATCAAGCGCTGTCCTTTGCTGCTAGGTATTAATCTCTTAATCTTTCCATCTGATGACTGCCATTCCCTTTGGTTAGTGTGGTGAGCATTGATCCATGTTTCATCCAAGTACACAATATCATAACCTTGCTTGCGCACCTCTTTTACTTCACGTAAGTACTTGCTTCTCATGACTACTATATGTGGCTTCTCACAGATGATGTTTCGTCCATTGGAATACTTTCTGAATGTAAAGCCTGCAGCTCTCACATTCCTCCATAATGTAGACTTTGATATTTCAATACTGTTGTTCTTTGTCAGCGATACTTTTAATTTTCTTATTGTAACAGTTTCATTCATACCCAACATTTTGCGAATTTCACTTCTAATAAGTTCACTGTCGAAATTATCCAACATTTTTGCTCTTCCTTGTGATTTTGTATATTTGGAACATTGACGGTCACGTGCTTGAATCCAGCGATTAAATGACCGTTTAGATAAATCCAAAATGTGTCTTGTCCTATTCTCAGGGTTTTCTAAAGAATGAAATAATCTTTCTCGTTTAGCCTCTTTGCAAAAATAGTCATACATTTTTATTGCGATGTTTTGTAAACTGCAGAATTTCATTTTAAGACTCATGATAAATGTTATTGTTCCACGTTACGCCGCTGAATTAACGGAAATGGAACACACAATGTCTCGTGTTTACTACAAGTGTCTAATTGTGTCAGATAACTCACGCGGAAAGCGTGCATAAACGTGTGTATGGATTTGTAATCGCTATTTTTAACTTAAATACTGTAAACACTAAGTTTTGACTACATCAATGGGTCGTTATAAATATATATAAATCAAATAAGCAATAATAATAACCAAATGTTTGTTTTTAATGAAATTAATTCCCTGTTGGGTTCTAATCATTATAACTATACATGCAAATTTTGAAAAAATTACAAAAAGCGGTTTAAAAGATATTGATTTTTAAAGTTGGGCATGACTTATGAAACAAGCTATAGTAATAAATAATGAAAGAGTAGTCTGACCTTGAGAGGCCATGGTCAAGGATACCAGGTGAGTGAGCTGAAGTCGTCCAGAGTTAAATGAGCAAATAAGCATTAGGTAGGTAGATTACAGTAGTTTTGTACTGAGAACCTGGATCACTCAAAGTAAGATGGGATAATACTCTGACTAGTCAAGACAAGAAATAGTAAGAGATGAGAGCAACTGGATTATTGGCTAAAACCTAGCCTAGCTGTGATGATAGAATGGTACTAATGGATTAAGAAGAGGCTGTTTCCATCAGCTGTGGATAAAGAGTGTGTTGGAGACGTTGGTAGAACTATTTTATTTAGTAGATGTAGAATAAGTGTAGTTATTTTATGTCGGTAATGGTACAAGACTTAAATTGGTGTTTTAGGACACAGGTTTTACCCATATGTGATTGGCCACATATTCAGAAGTGTTCGGAGACTCCTGCCTAGTGTTGCCTCAAGCATCATACCTCACAAACAAGGCACCATTCCTCACCTACCCAGAGTATAAACACTGGTACTCATTTCTGCCAGTGGCTGGGTCAACCACGGTGGTATCTATTTTTCCAATCAAGAATACAATTCACGCTGCTTCCAGAGGGAGCCCAACACAGGTTATCAAAATGTCTAGATAGTGGGGTGGTTTTCCCAACTAGACTACTGAGGTCACCGAATTTTATTTTATGCTGAATATATTGTAAGTGACAGAGTTCAATAAACATTGTGTTAGGCAAGGTTGTGTGCTGTCACCAGATAATATGTATAGTGCGATTATTTTAAGATCCATAAGGGACATTGCTGGAATAACAATTGGGGGCCTTAATATAAATAATCTAAGGTATGCTCATGATACAGTCTTAATCACTGAGAGTGAAAATGAGTTACAAGAATGTTGGACATTATAGTAAAGGTAAGCAAAAATAAAGAACAGCCTCAATAGCAAAAAGACAAAAGTAATGGTAGTTACAAAGGAAAAAAACATCACCGCATTACACAATAAAGACATGTGAAGCAATATTAAAACAGGTAAATAATTCAAATATCTGGGAACAATGTTAACCAGATGGTAGATGTACAACAGAGGTGAGATGCAGTATGGCTCAGGCAAAAGCATTTTTCAAAAAAAAGGAAGCTGCTGTGCAATCCATTTTTATAAAAGAAACAAAAAAAGAGCTCTTAAATGTTATGGAGAGCCAGTCTTAACATATGGATATGAATCATAGACAATAAGGCAATAGACAAGAAGAACACTGGAGGCTGTAGAAATGTGGTTTTACAGAAGAATGTTGAGAATAACAGGTAAGAAGATTAATAAAAACGTTCTCAAAGTGGCCAAATCAAAAATAGAGCTAATTTGCAATATTAGGAAGAAACAATCATCATTTGTTTACCATATAATGAAAAGAGAACAGCCGGAATATATTGTGACAACTGGAAAAATCGAGGGTAGCAAAGAGAAAACATAACAGACAGTTTAGAGAATGGCTTGGCAGGTCAACAACAGAAATTATTTTTTACAAAAACTGTCAAGATCGAAAGTGTGGAGATACATGATCTCCCACGTCAGCAGGCACGGTACTTGATGATGATTTGGTTTCAAATGCATCCAATTTATTTCCTATTGCTTTAGTTGTTTTCCAGCTGTCACGTGCATAAGTAAGGGGGGATAAATCATTTGATTTGAAAATCCGAGTTTTGTTTTTCTGCTTAGTAATTTTGATTTTTCCTGTGTGTTACCAGGGCCTCTTTATGAGGGAAGTAAAGAATAGTGACACTGTGACCTTCCAGGCATGTCGTAAGAGGTGACTAAGGATGGTTTGACAAGCTGTCATTGTAAAAAGTATTGTTATGGAAACAGCACCATATATTTTATAGCAGTGATCTCTGCAATATGTGCCACTTTGGCACGCAAGGTTTCTGATTATGAGATTGTGGTTCTGCCCTATGTGTCGTCTTCGGCTCGAAAGGACAATAGATAGATAGATAATTTTGATTTCCTTATTTTGTCCAGGTATTCTGAAAGTCGTTGCTGCCTTTGCTATTTTAATTGTATGAGATTCTCTATGGTAAAGTAGAACTGCCTGATGTAGTACCGGCCACGTAACTCCTACATGTTCTGAGGTTTAAGAAAAAATGTCAGCACTAACAATTCCTCCAAATCATAAACTCAAACAGAAGAGAAGAAGATTGGTTGAATGGATGAGCCACGGGAAAAACAGGGAGAGATATTTTAAAATACACGTCAAGGCCATGTTATTATTATTAACTTATTATTATATTAATAAAAATGAAGGCAAAGCCATTAGACATAGCAATAATACAGACATACGCACCTACTCAAGACTATACAGATGAACAAATAGAAGCATACTATGAAGATCTAAATACAGTTATAAAGTAAAAAGTAAAGTACGCCCGTCACGCTAAGTGGCGTATAGGGAAATATGGTGTTAGTGACCCTATATTTTACAGACCTTCAGCACATGATTTTTGGGGTAATGTGGTCAGTATTACGCCCGTGCTGCATACTTTCCCAGAAAAAAATCCGGTACCCATTTAAGGCTGGGTGAACCCGGAAGCCGTCGGTTGGGATCGAACCCTACCACTTGTCCGTGGTAGTCCAGTTCACTAACCAATGAGCTATCGTGGCTCCCTAAATACAGTTATGAAGCAAGTGAAATCTTCAGACATCTTGATTGTAATGGGTGACATGAACGCAAAAGTAGGACAAGGCAGATATAAGACCATTATAGGAAATCATGGTTTAGGAAAAAGAAATAACAGAGGAGCAAGATTAATTCAATTTTGTGAATAAAACACGCTGATAATATGTAACACCTTCTTTGAGCAAGAGAAAAAGAAATTATACACATGGAAAAGTCCTGGAGATAGAAAGAGGAATCAAATAGATTATATAATGATAAAAGACAGATTCCGGAACAGCGTCAAGAAAGCCAAAACCTATCCAGGAGCAGATATTAATTCAGATCACAATCCTGTAATGATTAAAATGAAAATCAAATTAAAGAGAAAAAAACAAAATACTAATTCAGCAATACAAATAGATACAACAGCTTTAAAGCAGAAAGATGTAAAAGAAACTTATACTGTACAAGTAAAGATCACATATCAAAAGCTGCTAGAAGAAGGGATTGAGCAGTACAGAAGAGAAAATTCTGAAGAAAAAGTCGCAACCAAATGGCAATGCATAAAAAACAGCATACAAGAATCCTGCATCACCTTACCCAAAAAGGAAAGTAACAAAAAACAAAAATGGATAACCGACAACATTTTAGAAAAAATGGAAGAAAGAAGACAAGTGAAGAACACTGCCAGATACAAGGAAATTGATAATGAAATAAGCAAAAAGGCAAAAGAAGACTGGCTCAACCAAAGATGTCTAGAAGTCGAAACTATGGAAAGTAAACAAAATTTAAGAGGAATGCACACAGAAATAAAAAGAATGACTAATAAAGACAAAAAAGCTGCAGGTAGCGGATGTATTGCAAACAAAGAGGGAAGAATGCTAACAGACAACAAAGATATAATTGATAGATGGCAGGAATACATAACAGAATTGTTTCATGACGAAAGGGACAAAAAACATTTATAAATTATACACCCAGCTATAAAATCCTAAAATCTGAAGTAGAAAAAAACTACAAAAACAATGAAAAAGAGAAAAGCAGCAGGACCTGACAATATACAAATAGAGATGGTACAGGCACTAGAAGATTTTGGCATTGAAGTGATCACAGACATATGCAATGACATATACCATACAGGATACATACCAAGTGAACTAAAAACATCTTTCATTGTATTGCCTAAAAAGAATGGTGCGGTTGAAGGCAGTGATTTTAGAACAATAAGCCTAATGAGCCAGGTAACCAAAATTGTAATAAAAGTTATACAAAGAAGGATTCAGAATAAAATTAATACTGAATTAGATGAGCAGCAATTTGGATTCAGAAAAAAACAGTAGGACAAAAGAAACCATAATCAGCATGAGGACATTGATTGAAAAGTACATAGAAGTAAACAAATATGCCTGCTTCATAGACTACACCAAAGCATTTGATAGAATACACTATAACCAACTTATAGACTGCCTAAAAGATATAAATCTGGATGACACAGACAAATGACTAATATGTAATTTTTACTGGGAGCAAACATCAATAATAAAATATAACAAGGAGAACTCTACACCCATTGATATAAAAAGAGGAGTAAGACAAGGATGCATCCTATCACCAAGCTTGTTCAATTTATACACTGAGCAAATCTTTAAAAACATCACTGAGATGCCAGGCCTAAACATTAATGGGAAGATAATCAATAACCTAAGATGTGCTGATGATACTGAAATACTAGCAGAAAATCCTAAAGATCTACAACAATTACTTAATGTAAAGGTAAAGGTAAAGTACGAGACTTGAACCGGCGTCTTAGCACGCGAGTATATACCCATATGTGCTCGGCCGCCTATCCAGAAATGTTCGGATATTTCTGTATAGTGTAGCCTCAAGCATCGAAACTCAGATGCGAAGCGACATTCCTCACCTTCCCAGGATAATATACCCTGGTACCCATTTCTGCCAACGGCTGGGTCGACCGTGGGGGTATTTTTTTTTTTTTTTTTCAAACCACGAGTACAATTCACACTGCTCCCAGCGGGAATTGAACACGGGTTGTCCGAACGTCTTACTTAATGTAATAAACATGACAAGCAAAAAATATGGACTAGAAATGAATATCAAAAAGACTAAAACTATGATCATAAACAAAGAAAATTCTCAAGACCTACAATTAAATATCAAAGTGGAAGGAATGCATCTAGAGAAAGTTCAGAACTACAACTACCTGGGACATACTATAACCAGTGATGGAAAATGTACAACTGAAATAAATAAAAGAATAGGTATGGCAAAAAGTAATTTCAATGCAATGAAAAATATACTAACATACAAACAAATAACACCAGGGCTAAAACTAAGAATAGCAAAATGTTACACCTTCTCAATATTCCTGTATGGTGCAGAAACATGGACGTTAGACCAGAAAAAAGAACAGAAAATTGAAGCCTTTGAAATGTGGATTTATAGAAGAATAGGTAGAATTGGATGGAAAGAAAAGAAAACAAACGACGAAGTTTTAAAACAACTAAAAATGAAAAGAGAACTACTAAACACAATTAGAGCAAGACAAATGAAATTTTTGGGTCATGTTAAAAGACACAATAGCTAATAAAAGTAATATTGGAAGGGAAAATACAAGGTAAAAGAGGCAGACCAAGAATAACATAGACGAGTAACATCAAAAGATGGACAAGTCAGCCTATGACAATCTGCACCATCATAGCAAGAGACAGAATGGAATGGCGCTCCATGGTAGCCAACCTTCGATGCGGAGACGGCACTCAAACCATCATCAAGTTATCATGACTTTGTGAAGGCAAGCACAAAAATGGTGCTACTGGAGAACAAATCTTCTGATATCGACCTGGGTATCGAGTCAGCTGAAATCATGGTTTGTATCTCCCAAAATAAGGGATTTAGAAGATATTGAACTTAAGGAATTGTGTGAATCTATTGTACAAGATTTTGATAAGGAACAACTATAGAAGTCTCTTTATAATCTTTATTTTGTGTAGTATCCTTATTAAAGAAAATGAAAAACGTCTTCTACAACAAGTGTATGCCAATAGAAATAAGAAAGAGAGTTCAT
The DNA here is from genome assembly GCA_032433765.1 of Megaustenia siamemsis. Taxonomy (NCBI): domain Eukaryota; kingdom Metazoa; phylum Mollusca; class Gastropoda; order Stylommatophora; family Ariophantidae; genus Megaustenia; species Megaustenia siamemsis. The sequence continues at coordinate 16,922,894 of JAVIAB010000159.1, forward strand.
TAATGCTATATACCAGTGGTGGCCAACTTGAGGTTGCCCGAGGGCCGGATTAAAGCCAAGGCCAAGACCCGCGGGCCACACTTAAGAATATCGTCAAAAATGACAGTAGGGACCTATGCGATATAGTAATATATAAATAATGCTTGCACTTTGACTACATATTTGATTTGTAACAAATCCATTAATTATTCATTTTAAAATTACCTTTAATGTCTCAGTGCGACGATTGTGACTTGTCACAGCTTTCCACCAGAGATTTGAAGTCCACTTCCATTTTTGACGTGGCGATTCGGAGAGTATGGGACAATGTCGAATCGGTCATTCTGTTCCTGGTCTTAGATTTAATTAACTTCATGGAAGAGAATGTTGTCTCGCAGAGATATGTGCTGCCGAATATAGAGCACATCTTTAGTGCCCATTTTCTCAGACACGGGTAACGTTCATTTGGTAGCAATTTCCAGAAGTCAGCTCCTAATGCCTTTACAGTACTGAGGAAGGGGTCACACTGAAGGTCACACAACTCTAGTTGAAGATCTGATGGCTGGCACTCCACTGTGCACTTAATTGGGTTATTAAAAAGTTCCGTTTGCGGACGAAACATTTCAAAATCTTGAAATCGTCGATCAAATTCACAAATCAAATGTTCAATGTCAGCTGCGTACTTACTGAAGTTTGCACTTTCTATCTCTGACAACAACTGCTTACAACTTGAAAAATGGAACAGATCATTTTTTTGCAAAGAAAGTCTAAATAGATTCAGCTTCTTTTTAAAACCATCAACATATCCCATCAATTGAAAAATGGTTTGCTTTTCCCCTTGTAGCTGCAAATTCAATATGTTCAAATGTTGTGTGATGTCTGTGAGATATGCCAGATTATGAAGGAAATTAATGTCTTTGAGTGCATGTTGAAGATAAATGGAGCATGGTAAGTTCTCTCGCAGGAAGTCATAAATGTCATTCTTCAGTTCAAAAAATATTATTAAACATTTCCCTCGACTAAGCCATCTTACTTCTGTATAAAGCAGGAGATCACCGTAGCTAGAATCTACTTCCTCTAAAAATGATAAAAACTTCCTGTGATTTAAAGACTGGTGTCCTCCTCTTATCAAATTTGTTATTTTCACAACAGTAGCCATGGTGTCTTTTAGATTTATGGACTTTGCACAAAGGGCCTCTTGATGAATTATGCAATGCAATGTAGGTACGTTAATTTTGTTTTGCTTTAGAAGTCCAACAAAACCAGTATTTGAACCAATAAAAGCTTTGCAACCATCAGTACACACTGCAGACAACTTTCCAAAACCACCTACTTCATCTACGGCACTATGAACTGCAGAAAATATGTCTGTCCCTCTACAAGTGTCATGCAAAGAGCAAACTTTCAACAATTCTTCAATAACAGTAAAATCCTCCTGGATAACTTTAACAAAAATAAGAAGCTGGCAAGTGTCAGTGATGTCAGTACTTTCATCAATCGCGAGCGAAAAATATGAGCAGTTTTCAATACAAGATTTTAAACTTTGAGACAGTTGCAGACTGATGTCTTCTGTTCTTCTGGCTACAGTTTGTTTTGAAAGAGGCACAGATTCAAATTCTTTGGCTATTTTTTCTTGACCAAATGCCTTTGCCATTTGAATCGCACATTTCTTCACAAAATTTCCGTCAGTAAAGGGTTTTTTAGATTTTGCAAGCTCATAGGTAACTGTATATGATGCAATGATCGATGACTCTTTAATTTTATTGCCCTTTGTATACATACTTTGCTGTTGATTCAACTTTGTCTTCAGCTGTTCAACCAAAAGCTTCCTAGCTTCAATGCTATGTTTCTCATACATGTTTTGATGATGTGTGGCATAGTGCCGTTTTAAATTATATTCCTTCAAAACGGCTAACACTTGAACGCAAATTAAGCACTGAGGTTTACTATCCTTATTGAAGATGAACAAATAATCTAATTCCCATTCAGGTTTAAATATGCGATTTTCACAATCAACTTTTCTACGTTTTAACATGATTTAATACAAAATCTCACATCAAAGTTAAAAGTCACAGAATGTTGGTCCACTATCGAAAATAAGTCCAGATTTGACAGTTATACACAGACTTGTGTTTGACAATGAAATCAAAAGATTGTGACCAAATAAACACGTTGCAGTCATTTTATGGACAAGACAAGACGATGGGATCAAAGGGAATGAAGGCGAACAGTGAAACATTTTGAATGTAACTTCAAAGACAGAATTAGAGCTACGAAGTCCCCTCACCCCTGTCCCTCCCAACCTCATTAACCCCTTACCGCGAAATGAAAGAGCCACCACAAGTCCAGACGACAAATGTTGAGCCAAAGATCTGACGCTATCACCGCACTGACAATAAAGCAACTTTGCGGTACCAACTCGAAGCAAAGACTTTGAATATTGTCGGCACCATTAGTTGTGCAGTGTGTGTGTGTGTGTGTGTGTGTGTGTGCGCGCGCGCGCGTGCGTGCGTGCGTGCGTGCGTGCGTGTGTGTGTGTGTGTGTGTTTTATTTGAAATTATGTTGCCAATCTAGCTGTTGCGAGAAATTGACAGAGATTTTCAAATTGTGTATTCTTGAACGATAGAAGAGTTAACTCCGACACGGATTAAAACCAGGAGAAATCCGCTATTAGGGGTAAAAAATGAAGTAAGCCCGTGGAGCTTCGCGGGCCAAGAAAACTAGGCTGGCGGGCCGCCATTTGGCCACCCCTGCTATATACAATCAATTCTAACCTGTGGAAGCGAATAACGGACAGTAGATAAACAAATGAAGATATTATTAGAGACCACAAAGATCGGATTTCTCAGAAGGATGTTGAAAGTTCCCTGACAGCTAAAAAGACCAACGAGGAAATTATCAAAGTGGCAAACACAAAAAGGAGCTCCTAAAAAATATCAAAAAGAAACAATCAACCAATTTCGGGCACTTCATTAGCGGAGAAAAGTTGGAATACTTGCCTCAATGTTTTTTTTTTTTTTTAGTATTTCTCTATGTCGAGCTCTTTTTTCTGTTACACTCTGGTTCTAATTTGAGGGTTTGCTTTAAGATTCTCATTTTGTCTCTTCTCATCACATGATCTAGAAGCACCAAGATGGAAGCTTGTTTGCGTTTGAGCAAAGCCCAACGGCCAAGATCTGAATTTGCAGAATTTCATTCATTCTCAACGGCGGCCGTTATAGTTTAGCTTTTACTGGCACAATGTCTGGAGTACGTTGTGTGCATTACAGTGGAGAATTACATCATCATATGTCATCCAACAAGCTTTGTGGTTATGTGCACAAAGCGACGCACCAGTATCGTGGTCATGTGCATTCTAGTCTTGTCGTTGTTGCTGTATATGGCCACTGCTGTTGCTGCTGAGGTAACACCAAATGAGATAGGTCTTGAGAAATGCTTGCCAAGTCCAAGGCTGATGTTCTTGCACATAATAACCTACATTGACTCGGTAGTAACGTTGCTACTACCGCTGAACGCCATTACTGTCATGCTCTTCACGATCGTTCTGTCCATCATACACAAGTCCCGGTGGAAGAAGCTCAGTGGCCTGCCGATGCTGGAAGTTTCCGAGCTGAAATCGATCAACGATCCTAGGTGGAGCTCAGTGCGAGCTAGCGCCCAGGTTCGTGTGGCTAGGATGCTCTTGCCTTTTCTCTGTCTTACATCATCATGAACCCCACACCCAGCTACGTGGCCAGGCTGTACTATTTGATGCGGACTAAAAACTCAGGGGACATGAAATTGACATTCTCTGAAGGTCTTATCCGGCTGATCTACCAACACGTCAGCCACGCCCACCATGCCTGCAAGTTGTGGATCTTAGTGGTCGTCAGTAGAAACTTTGACAGGAACCTCAGACAAACTTTGGTGGACGTTACCAAGTGTATATGTTAGTCGTGGCTTATATCTTGGTGGTTGTCTGTGCTAACCATGGCTCCTATCTTTGTGTGTGTATGTGATAGCCATGGTTCCTATCTTGGTGGGTGTATGTGCTGGCCATGGCTCATATCTTGGTGGGTGTCTGTGCTAGCCAGGTTCATATCTTGTTGTGTGTCTGTGCTGGTCATGGTTCATAACTTGGCGTATTTCCGTGCTAGCTATGGCTCATATCTTAATGTGTTTCAGTGCTAGCCATGGTTCATATCTTGGTGTGTTTACGTGACGCCATGGCTCATATCTTAATGTGTTTCTGTGCTAGCCATGGCTCATATCTTATTGTGTTTCTGTGCTAGCCATGGCTCATATCTTAGCTTGTGTGTGTGTGTGTGTGCTAGCCATGGCTCTTGGTGTGTGTCATGTTAGTCATATCCCATATCTTGGTGTGTGTCCGTGTTATTCATGTCTCATATCTTTGTGTGTGTCTGTGTTTAGTCATATCTCATATCCTAGTGTGCATCTGTGTTAGTCATGTGTCATATCTTTGTGCGTGCATGTCTGTGTTAGTCATATCTCATATCTTTGTGTGCATGTCTATGTTAGTCACATCTCATATCCTTGTGTGCATGTCTATGTTAGTCACATCTCATACCTTTCTGTGTGCATGTCTATGTTAGTCATGTCTCATATATTTGTGTGTATGTCCATGCTATATAGTCACATCTCCTACCTTAATGTGTGTCTGTCTATGTTAGTCATGTCTCATATCTTTGTGTGTTTGTGTTTAGTCATATCTCATATCTTTGTGTGTGCATGTCTATGTTAGTCACATCTCCTATCTTTGTGAGTGCATGTTTATGTTAGTCATGTCTCATATCTTTGTGTGTGCATGACTGTGTTTTAGTCATATCTCATATCTTTGTGTGTGTGTGTGTGTCTGTGTTAGTCATATCTCATATCGTGGTGTGTGTCAGTGTTAGTCATGCCTCGTATCGCTGTGTGCATGTCTGTGTTAGTCACATCTCATATCTTTGTGTGTGCATGTCTGTGTTAGTCACCTCTAGTGACTCGGGCAGATGGTGCTCGTAAACCTGGGAGGGCCGACCATCTAAGGGCAGAATCCCCCTACAGAAAAGACAATCTGCTGCCTTGCACGAAGATTGGGGACAATCAAAGGCTAAGGAAAGCAAACCTGAATAAAATGCTGGCTGAAATCGGATGCACTGGACCACTGGCGCAGAACACAGTGCAATGTTTTAACAGGTACTCAATCAGAGTGGATCTGGCAGACTCTAATTATGATGTTCTGTCTGTGGGATCGATCAATTCATTTAGACAGCTGTCTCCATGTGAGAATCTGGAATCCTACTCTATTTGAGTCTTGATCGCAGAGAGAGAGAGATCACATGATCAACATTTGCCCAGGAAACAGGCAAATAATTACTGTGCTGCTCGAAGTAAAGCTGGCAGCAAGAAAAAAAGTTGTGGGTTGTAACGTACAAGGTACGGAGACAGCTTAAAAAAAAAAACTAAATAAATACTAAAGTTTCGGCCTACACGAGGCCTTCTTCAGAAAACGAGACCTACACAAACGTACAACTAAACAAAAGATAAACTCTACAACATATAGATTGAGCGGGACATGTATGAGGTCAAAAAATAAGAAGAAGGATATGATAAAATAAAAGGGCGATGCACTACATATTATGAGAATATAAACTGATAATATATAAAAATACGCGAGTTAAAAAATATTGTACAAATAATGCGAGACTTATCTGAGACGATCCAGATGTACACTAACACTGTGTAGATGACTGAAGTTGATTGCGGATGTGGTGAATGGGGAGGGGGGAAGTCACGTTATTAGACGAGATCTGATAGGAGTCGCAGATGATGATAACAAGGTGCGAATGGTGGTCAAGAATTAGACGACTATCGGCTGAGATAGAGCAATGTATACTAGGGTATATAACAAATGACCGCCATCTTCTCTAGATTATAGATTAAATTGTTGGATTCTTTGTCATTTCTGTTATTTCTGCACTAGTCTTGGATTTATTTCAGGGAATGCGAAGTATGTTTCTGACCCATTCATTTTCTATTTCTTTTATTGTTTTCCAGCTCTCGCATACATAAGGGTGGATGATCCATTTCATTAAAAATCATGAGCTGTGTATGTGTGCTTGGAAGTTTTAATTGTTCCACATGTTATTATTATTTTGGAAATCAAAACTCATCAGCACAAACACAAAACTTAGACTATTTACATAAAACGTACTATCAAACCTTACGTATGCATATGAGAGCTGGAAAACAACTGGAGACATAGAAACAAAGTTGAACACATTCGAAAATAAATATCTAAGGAAAATACTTGGTATAGCGTGGAACGAATTCATAACACACGAGGAAATTAGAGAAATCGCCAATCAACCACTAATATCTTCAGTAATCAAGAACAGACTATGGTCATATGTTGGACATGTGATGAGGAGAAAAAAGACTTTCTATATTTACGATTTTATATCTCTACACTTCACCTATCCTCTCACATGTGACACATCTCTTCTTCATCTCACTATCCTATCTCTCATCTCTCTGTCCACCTCTCCCTAACTTCATCATCTGACATGTAGCTATAGGTATTTGTGCCTCACCGTTTGTTGTCGTTGTCCCCGTCTTCTGAAGAAGGCCGCAGGCCGAAACGTCAGTATTTTGTTGTATTCCTTTTTATAAAGCTGTCACCATACCTTGAAGTGTATACCACACACCACTACTGGTTCCTTGCCTTTTACCGCAACACTGCAATTAGTTGCCTGTTTCCTAGCTAAGGAGGGAGGGAAATTACCACCAGAGAACCATCTGGTCCGCTACGATGAAGCCATATCCATCACCATAGGCCAGTACCATGAACAATGGAAACAAGAACACCTAAAGTATAACGAGAGGGACGGATACCTCATCCAACTTTCAAGGAGGGATCAAGTCATCATACTTCGCCTACGTGCACAACAGAATGAGAAACCACATGTTCACCAAACTCAAAATAGAAGCTACCAACCAGTGCCACTGTGCCCTGGATAACATGACAACAAAACATGTTCTACAGGATTGCCCCCAGTACAAAGATATGGGGAGTACAATGTGGCACACACTCACCTTACTGGAAGATAAATTCTACAGGATTGCCCCCAGTACCAAGATATGAGGAGTACAATGTGGCACACACTCACCTTACTGGAAGAGAAATTCTACAGGATTGCCCCCAGTACCAAGATATGAGGAGTACAATGTGGCACACACTCACCTTACTGGAAGAGAAATTCTACAGGATTGCCCCCAGTACAGAGATATGAGGAGTACAATGTGGCACACACTCACCTTACTGGAAGAGAAATTCTACAGGATTGCCCCCAGTACAAAGATATGGGGAGTACAATATGGCACACACTCACCTTACTGGAAGATAAATTCTACAGGATTGCCCCCAGTACAAAGATATGGGGAGTACAATGTGGCACACACTCACCTTACTGGAAGATAAATTCTTCAGGATTGCCCCCAGTACCAAGATATGAGGAGTACAATGTGGCACACACTCACTTTACTGGAAGATAAATTCTACAGGATTGCCCCCAGTACAGAGATATGAGGAGATCAATGTGGCACACACTCACTTTACTGGAAGAGAAATTCTACAGGATTGCCCCCAGTACAAAGATATGAGGAGAACAATGTGGCACACACTCACTTTACCGGAAGAGAAATTCTACAGGATTGCCCCCAGTACAAAGATATGAGGAGAACAATGTGGCACACACTCACTTTACTGGAAGAGAAATTCTACAGGATTGCCCCCAGTACAAAGATATGAGGAGAACAATGTGGCACACACTCACTTTACTGGAAGAGAAATTCTACAGGATTGCCCCCAGTACAGAGATATGAGGAGAACAATGTGGCACACACTCACTTTACTGGAAGAGAAATTCTACAGGATTGCCCCCAGTACAAAGATATGAGGAGTACAATGTGGCACACACTCACCTTACTGGAAGAGAAATTCTACAGGATTGCCCCCAGTACAGAGATATGAGGAGAACAATGTGGCACACACTCACTTTACTGGAAGAGAAATTCTACAGGATTGCCCCCAGTACAAAGATATGAGGAGAACAATGTGGCACACACTCACTTTACCGGAGGAGAAATTCTACAGGATTGCCCCCAGTACAAAGATATGAGGAGAACAATGTGGCACACACTCACTTTACTGGAAGAGAAATTCTACAGGACAGTCGAGTCACTGAAACAACTGCCTTCAGAAAATAGTAAGGAATCCTAGTCGGAATGACGTCATGATCGTAGAAGATACTGTGGCAATTAAACAAAAATGAGGGAATACAATAGAGTTAGCAAAACAGAGAAAAAGATACAAGACAGTTTACGTGAGTGATTTGCTGGGAAATCAATAGCAGAACATCTGTAGATATAAAAAGTTGTGGAGAAACATGATCACCTACATTAACATCTATTCGATAATTTTGTAATGCAGGGAAGTAAACACAGAACAAGACAACAGCAATTGTAAGAGTGCTGTCCCTTATAATTTGTTGTTAACATTAACAGTTTCATCATCATGTGCCATATATCGGTTGACGTAGGCGCTCATGTCCTTCCACTATTCTTTTAAGCTATTCTGCTTGTTATTCTGTGGTGCATTTTTCATCTGATGTTATTGTTGTGCCCAAGTATTTGCACTTGTTTCGAATTGTTCCTGTTTATTATTAAGCTATACAAAATAAAACCAGAAATAAGTGAGGAACAGTTTTGTGTTTGTGCTGATGAGTTTTGATTTCCAAAATAAAACCAGAAATAAGCGAGGAACAGTTTTGTGGTTGTGCTGATGAGTTTTGATTTCCAAAATAAAACCAGAAATAAGCGAGGAACAGTTTTGTGGTTGTGCTGATGAGTTTTGATTTCCAAAATAAAACCAGAAATAAGTGAGAAACAATGTGGATTTGTGGAAGGAAAGGTCACCAATAATGCAATATACATCTTAATAACATTGATAGAAAGATCTATAGAGGTAAAGAAAAATCTATATTTATGCTTTATAGACTACGCAAAAGCATTTGACAAAGTAAAGCATGTGGAAATAATCAATATGCTGGAGAAATTAAATATTGATGGCAAGGATCTGCAAATCATAAAAAAAAAAAAAACGTGTACTGGTAATAAACAGCAGCAATACGAATTATAAAAAAAAACAGGACAATTTCAAATTACAAAACAAGGAGTCAGACAAGGCTGTGTTCTGTCGCCGGATTTGTTTTCACTTTACAGCGAACATATTATGAGATCAATAGTAGACAAAAAAGGAATTGAAGTCAACGGTCACATACATAATTTGCGATATACGGATGATACAGTCTTAATAGCAGAGACAGAGAATGAGCTACAAGAAATGAAAGACATAATAGTAAAAGAAAGAAACAAGAAAGGTCTCAGTCTGAATAGTAAGAAAACAGAAGTAATGGTTATATCGAAGAAACAATCATCACCAGCATGCAGCATAAAAATAAACAGGACACATTTGAAACAAGTACAACGCGTGAAATACTTGGGCCAAATAACAATATTGGATATATATATATATATATATATAGAACCAATTCTAACCTACGGAAGCGAATCATGGACAGTTGACAAACAAATTAAAGGACGATTAGAGGCCACAGAGATGGGATTTCTCAGAAGAATGTTGAAAGTTCCCTGGACAGCTAAAAAGACAAATGAGGAAGTTCTTAAAGAGGCCAACACAAAAAGGCAGCTCCTAAAAAAACATCAGAAAGAAGCAATCAACATTTTTCGGGCACATCATGAGAAGAGGAAAGTTGGAATACTTGGTTACAACTGGCAAAATAAAAGGAAAGAGAGATCGCGGACGACAAAGAGAGAAAATACTAAATAGCTTGGTGTCATGGCATAGAAAGCAGTCAACAACAGAACTGATACGATGCACTGTAAATAGAAGATTGTGGAAGGGCATGATCGCCTACGCCAACCGGTATGGTACATGATGATGATGATGATGATTATTAAGCTGCATGATGGTGATAATTGTTTTATCCATATGACTGTTACTTCTAATTTTATTTTTTTAATGTTCACACTGATTACATGTCCCAATTACCATTATATGAAGCTTGTCACAGGAACTATTTCAGAGTTTTTGCTGGGATGCAAACGGTTAATTTAATTGATATTTTTTGTAAGAGCTTAAAAATCAACATTAGTTTATAGAGTATTTTGAGTTTGTTTAAAGTGCTTCGTAGCATCATCCTGTGTCATACCGTCAGTTGTTGACGACCATATCTTTCCACAAATTTATGTCCACAGTTCATCGCATCAATTCTTTTGTTTACTGGTTACTGTGCCATGACACCAAGCTATCTAGTATCTTCTCTCATTGTCGCCTACGATCTCTCTTTCCTTTTATTTTGCCAGTTGTAACCAAGTATTCCAACTTTCCACTTCTCATGATGTGCCCCAAAAAATGTTGATTGTTCCTTTCAGTTTTTTTTAATTAGCTTTCTTTTTGTGTTGGCCTCTTTGAACATGTTCTCGTTGATATTTTTAGCTGTCCATTGAACTTTCAATATTCTTCTGATAAATCCCATCACTGTGGCCTCTAATCGTCTTTTCATTTCTTTGTCTGCTACCTATGATTCGCTTCCAAAGGTCAGATTTGGCGCTATGTAGCACCGATGAGCTCTTTCATTTCAACTCGTAGCGAGGCACGGCTTGAAATGTCAATTACTCATGGACGGAAAAAAATACGAGTACCTCCGAAGTCGGAGTTATCTGCCTGTGCGGCGAGGGACCCCTGTGCACACGGCTGCCAGAGAAAAAAAGGATTAACACGCAAAATTCAGTTCCTAGTCTCTAGGGACTTCGTCAGAGGTAAAGCTGGCGAACGAAATAAAAAAAAAATGTCAACTCGCATAGACTTATAAACATGACACGTTTGTTATTTTCTGAAATGCCACTTTGGCCTGTGCTACTTTGCTTCCTATTTCCGTGGTGCATCTTCTGTCTGATGTTTTTATTGTGTCCACATATTTGACGTTCTGCGCATGTTTCAGATTTGTCCCGCTTTCATTTATGTTGTTGGAAGGAGATGGTTGTTTCTTCGGTTTGATATCATGGCCGAATTTAGACTCGCCGTAGAGATACCAAGCTAAATGAAACTTTGAGGTTCCTGTTTAAAAAAAAAAAAATGAATACCGGATGGTCTCTATCATAGATTACAATATAAACAAATGTGAGACCCTTTCGCTTTATGAGGTCCATAGCTGTAGCTTATTTAGCCTGGGCCCATATCCGGGTATGACGACAATTCCTAACATCAAGCCATACACTTACTCCAATTCAGCCAAATTATTTCGGGGTTAAATTTAAAAGTGCCGTTGAGTATTTTTTGTGTGTGCATTCCTGGATTAAGTCATTGCTCCTTTGGTCTAATTAAATCCTACCTGCCCCATTCACTATTAATCTGTTAACAAGGCTCTACGTAAACCCTGACCACCGTCTTTTCCACCCTTTTTAGAGCTGTGTATTTTGTGTATTCTGACTTGTATTTTTGTTTTTAAAGGTTGTTTCTTATATCCGATAAACGCTTTTGCCAAAACGTTGTAGTTTGTCTTGTCTTTCTGTTAGTCTAGCTGTTCAATACCACTTTATGTTTATTTTATATGATGTCAGGTCAGGAGGCAAAGTCGCCTCCCAGCAGCAGAGCTGGAAGTCGTCAGCGACCCACAGCTGATGGCTTACGACAGGGTCGGGGAACCAGAACCATCCAGACCCTATTCCATCTTTTCGTGGTGCCTCCATTAACATACTAACTTGTCTAGTCTGGCCAAGCGAGTAGGGAATGAAGAGGGAAGACAACCTAGTACTCAACAATAGTATGCTGAAGTCGGATGTGTTTGGCCGAAATGCGCAAATATCTCAGTTTTACTGCAAACGACAACACCACGCAGACACGCCCACTTAACGTCATCATAACGGCAAATGATGAGAATGTATATTCCTTTAGTCATCGGGCAAACACAAGTAAACAAGTATATGATGTCCATGTTTCTGGTCCATACAGTTAGATAGATTTGATATGTTTTATAGAGGATGAAGGTGATAAGATACGAGATGTATATGTAGGTAGGTAGGTAGGTAGGTAGGTGGGCAGGCGGGCAGGCGGGTAGGCGGGTATGCGGGTAGGCGGGTAGGCGGGTAGGCGGGTAGGTGGGCAGGTGGGTAGGTGGGCAGGTGGGCAGGTGGGCAGGTGGGCAGGTGGGTAGGTAGGTAGGTAGGTAGGTAGGTAGGTAGTTAGGTAGGTAGGTAGGTAGGTAGGTAGGTAGGTATGTAGGTAGGTAGGTAGGTTGGTAGGTAGGTAGGTAGGTAGGTAGGTAGGTAGGTAGTTAGGTAGGTAGGTAGGTAGGTAGGTAGGTAGGTAGGTAGGTAGGTAGGTAGGTAGGTAGGTAGGTAGAGGTCCCTTGTACACTCAAGCACGTTAAAGAATCCTTGGCAGTATAAAGTCAGAAATAGTCGACGAAAAATGCCCGCTGTTCGGACAAAAATGGATGTTGTCTGACAGGTATCGCGACTATGTCGGAGACTAACAACACAAAGTATCAACGCCCACTTAATGGATGAAGGCTAAGAAGTAGATAATTACATTTTCAGAAATAAATGAAATGAAAGCTGTTGAGTAATCAGACGTGACTGAAAGGAAGTGACGCCCACTGACATAAAATCCATATATATATATATATCATCATCAAATATCATGCGTGTTGTCGTATGTGACCATGTCTCTCCCCAACTTTCGATCTCGACAGTTATTTATCATTTCCGTTGCTGACCTTCTACCAAGTCATTCTCTAAAACTGTCTGGTATTTTTTCTCTTTGCATCCCTCTATCTCTTCGTCCTTCAATTTTCCCAGTTGTCACAATATATTCCAGCTGGTCTCTTCTCATTACATGGCCCTAAAATGAGTATTGTTTCTTCCTAATATTGGAAATTAGCTCTCTTTTTGCTTTGACCCCTTTTATAACGTGCTCATTACTCTTCCTAGCTGTCCATGGTATTCTCAACATTCTTCTGTAAAACCACATTTCTACAGCCTCCAGTGATTTTCTTGTCTGTTGTCCATGATTCACATCTACATATCTGAGTAAGGCCGCATGTAGGCTGAACCGTCAATATTTTGTTTTGTCTCTTTTTTATAAAGCTGTCACCAAACTTTGTAGGAGTGTACGTTACACCCAAGGGAGCCGCGATAGCTCAGTGATTAGTGAACTGGACTACAAAGGACAAGAGGTAGGTTTCGATCCCAACCGACGGTTCCGGGTTCACCCAGCCTTTAATGAGTACCGGATTTTTTTCTGGGAAAGTAAAGCGGCACGGGCGTAATACCGACCACATTACCCCAAAAATCATGAGTTGAAGGTCTGTAAAATATAGGGTCACTAACACCATATTCCCTATATGCCACTTGGCGTGACGGGGGTACTTTACTTTTACATTTTTTTTTTTTTACGTTACACCCCACTACCGTGTCCGGTTAGCGCAATCGATAGGCGGTTGGCTTACCACGGCAACAGCCGGGTTCGTTCCCTGGCGAGGACACCTGGGTTTTACTAATTCCCTAAAAATTAGTGGGAGCCGCGATAGCTCAGTGGTTAGTGAACTGGACTACTACGGACAAGGGGTAGGGTTCGATCCCAACCGACGGCTCCAGGTTTACCCAGCCTTAAATGGGTACCGGATTTTTTCTGGGAAAGTAAAGCAGCACGGGCGTAATACCGACCACATTACCCCAAAAATCATGTGCTGAAGGTCTGTAAAATATAGGGTCACTAACACCATATTTCCCTATACGCCACTTGGCGTGACGGGGGGTACTTTTTTTTACTTTACACCCACTACCAGGGTGTACCACCAGCTTTGCACTGCATTTTAAATACCTGTTCCCTATACACATATATAAATATACATACACATATCATCATCATCAAGTACCATGCCTGCTGGCGTAAGTGATCATGTCTCTCCACAACTTTTGATCTCGAAATGTATTTGTCATTTCCGTTGTTGACCTTCTGCCAAGCCATTCTCTTAATTTGTCCGGAATCTTTTCTCTTTGCTTCCCTTTATCTCTTCATCCATCGATGTTTTCAGTTGTTACAATATACTCCAGCTGTTCCCTTCTCATTACATGGCCAGGGGCCATTATATACACATATAGGCCCTTATTAATAAGTAATACAAATAATTAAAAAAAATAATTTTAAAATGAATTGAAATATAAAATAAACACAAGCTTTTAGATTGACTCAAGTGTGTTTTCTGAGTGGTTCGATGAGTAAGCTCAAGAAAGTCAAAGGAAGCTGGGATGCGATCTGTTTCATCTTTATTTCTTGTCAGTCCGATGTGAGAGGTAAAGAACGAGCTAGCTGAAACAGCTGTCGTGGACGGCTGTCGTTCAATAAATTGCGCTGACTTTCTAGGGTGGGCGCGTTGATGATTCAACTCATCATCATCATTGAGTGCCGTCTCCGCAACGAAGGTTGGCTACCATGGAGCGCCATTTTGCTCTATCTCTTGCTTTGATGGTGCAAGTTGTCATCGGTTGATTTGTCCATCTTTTGATGTTACTCGTCCATGTTAATCTTGGTCTGCCTCTGCCTCTTTTACCTTGTATTTTCCCCTCCAGGATCACTTTCAGCAGGCTGTTGTGTCTTTTAACATGGCCTAAGAATCGCATTTATCTTGTTCTAATTGTGTTCAGAAGTTCTCTTTTCATTTTTAGTTGTTTTAAGACTTCGTCGTTTGTTTTCTTTTCCTTCCATCCAATTCTACCTACTCGTCTACATATCCACATTTCAAAGGTTTCAATTCTCTGTTCTGTTTTCTTGTCTAATGTCCATGTTTCTGCACCATATAGGAATATTGAGAAGATGTAACATTTTGCTAATCTTAGTTTTAGCTCTGGTGTTATTTGTTTTGATGTTAGTATGTCCTTCATGACATTAAAATTACTTTTTGCCATTCCTATTCTTTTGTTTATTTCAGTTGTACATTTTCCATCACTGGTTATAGTATGTCCAAGGTAGTTATAGTTCTGAACTGTCTCCATGTCTATTCCTTCAATTTTGATATCCACTTGTGGGTTTTGAGTATTTTCTTTGTTTATGATCATAGTTTTAGTCTTTTTGATATTCATATCTAGTCCATATTTTACTGATTCAACTAATGATCATGATTCAACAACCACGTCCAGACATCTCGTTCGTTCGTTTGCGTTCACCCGATGACTACAGGATCAAACCTCTTGGTCAACCGCCCTTAAAAGGACATTAAGTGGGCGTGTCTGCGTCGTGTTGTTTGCAGTAAATCTGTGATATTTACACCTTTCGGCACAACACATCCGACATCACGAACATCAGATCAATACAGGGAATGTAAGAAAGGTGCGGAGCACGGGGAAACACAGACAAATAAAAAATAACACAGAACAGGAGTTATCAGTCTCCATACACTGATGCATATATTAGGGAGGAGATCGGTGCATTTATGGACGTGTCATAGGTGCAATGAGGATGATCCGTCCACTAAAAACTAAACTAGACATAAAATTGTCTCCTTCATTTTGCTCCTGAGCCTCTTTCAAAATATCGTGAAAGAAGCTGCTAAGCAAAGCAACGCCCATACTGTCGCTATAAATAATTAACTTTTGTCGGGTTGTAGCCCATTGTGAATATATTAGAGGCTACACATTTAGGCTCAATTAGGAACGGTCGCATCCATGTGGAACAAGATGATTGTTGAGAATACTGATTAGTGTCACTAGAAAGGATAGACAGACAGGCAGGTAGACTAGATATAGGCAGAGAGGCAGGCAGGCAGGCAGGTATGTAGGTGGGTAGGCAGGCAAGCAGACTAGATAGATAGATGGATGGATGAATGACTTGAGGAAGGATTATATATATATATATATATATATATATATACACACACACTCACACATATACATATATATATCTGCTAGAAAAGACATGTCAGCCCAGGCATTCCATAGACTTTGAAACATTTGATGTTCAGCTAGTCTCCATCTCAGCACCAAATTTAGAATGTACGGTCAAAGTGGGATAAAGTAAAAAAAACTAATCACTTCTTTCTCCTTCTTCTACCTTTCAGTTCCCTGTGGAGCATAGGTCTTCAACAAACACTTCCCAAGTCGTTCTATTTCTTGCCATTCTTTTAAGATCATTCCATGTCTTCCTCATCATCTTCATCTCTGCTTCCATCTGTCTTCTCCAAGAATTTCTTGGTCTTCCTCTTTGTCTTTTTCCCCTGGGATTTCAAAAAAGGGCCTGTTGTGTAATATTCTCAGTTGGCTTCTGTACTGTGTATCCTATCCAGCGCCATCGTCTTTGCTGTATCTCTTTATCCATTGGTATTTGACTGGTACATTTCCATAATTCTATGTTAGTGATTTTGTCCTGTCATTTCCATCCTTTTATTCTGCTTAAGCATCCATTAATGAAAACCTGTATTTTCATGAATGTCATTTTAGCTGTTCTCCATGTTTCACAACCATATAATAAGACTGACTTAACATTGGAGTTGCAAATTTTAATTTTAGTATTTAATCTAATTTCTTTGGACTTCCATATCTTTCCCAGTTCTACAAATGCTCCTCTTGCTTTTGATATCTTTATTTTGGTATCATTTTCTGTTTCTTCCTCTTTATCTATATTACTGATCAGATATATATAAGATTGTACGTTTAGTAGAGGTATTTCTCTTATTTTTATTTGGCTATCGCTAACTGCATTAATTCTCATAATTTTGGTCTTATCTCTATTTATTTTCAGTCCCGTCTGTTGTGATCTCTCATCAAGTATGCTCATGTTACCTTGCATCTGTTGATGGTTGTGTGATAGGAGAGCTATGTCATCAGCAAGGTCTAAATCATCAAGTTGCTTGGTCAGTGACCACTGGATCCCATTTCTGTTGTTTTGAGTTATTTTCATAATCCAATCTATGGCCAGTAGAAAGAGAAATGGAGACAGAAGGCATCCTTGCCTTACTCCTGTTCTTATTTCAAATGCTTCTGTAAGCTGTCCTTCAAGCACCACATTACATTTCGTTCCTTCATACATTGTTTTTATCAGGTCAATAAACTTTATGGGGATTCCGTAATGACTCAGCAACTTGCAAAGCATTCTTCTGTCTAAACTATCAAATGCCTTTTCGTAATCTATGAATCCAATATAAAGTGGGGATTTTAGTTCTAAACTGTGTTCAACTATTATACGCAGAGTAGTTATTTGATCAGCACATGATCTGTTCTTCCTAAAACCTGCTTGTTCATCTCTCAAGTGTTTCTCTATAGCCTCTTTTAGTCTCTCCAGAATGATTCTGCTTAATATTTTCCTGGCACTGATAGTAGCATAATTCCCCTATAATTTGTGCACTCCTGTAAACTTCCTTTCTTTGGTATTTTGATCATATAACCTTCTTTTCAGTCTTTAGGTGTTTCTTCCCTCTCCCAAATTTTATCTAATAGATTATGTAACATCTTGATAGAGGTGTTAATATCTGCGTTGATGGCTTCTGAAGGAATTTCATTTGGTCCTGTGACTACACCATTTTTAAAAAAAACTTTGATGTCTCATTATTTCTTCGTTGTTTTTCTTTTCCACAGTTAATGTGTAACTCTTCTTCCGCTGGTAGTATATCTGAAGTGTTATTTGAGCCGGGTCTGTTCAAAAGTTCTTCAAAGTGCTCTTTCCATCTCTCCATTTGTTCCCTTATATTACTAAGCAGATTTCCTTTCTTATCTTTAATAAATGCATTGATCTGTTTGTATTTTCCACCTAATTTCTTTGTGCTGTTGCACAGTTCTTTCATATTCCCTTTATTTGCTGCTTCTTCTGCCTCTTTAGGTACTTCATCTATATATTTCCTCTTATCCCTTTTAATGCATCTTCTCACTTCTTTGTTTACCTCTGTGTAAGCTTCCTGTGTCTTGGCTTTATTACTTCTCGTTTTGCTTTTATTTATGTCTACTTTCTTATTCTTTCTTTCTTTAATTGTATCCAGGGTCTCTGCTGTCATCCATGCCTAATTTTGGTGTTCTCTTTTCCCTAGTGTTTCTTCGTATGTCTCTTTCCATATATCCTTTACCTGTTTCCAATGATCTTCTATATTTATTGTATATATTTGTTGTAAAAAATAATCACAGTTACTCCAATTTACAGCAGAAACACGGAGAATGGACTGTAATGTAGAAAGTCGAATAAAAGGATTTGGTGGTCGCTGTATTAAGATTATAAACATCCACTGGGATCAACACATCACGAACAAAGAAGTTGCAAGACGGTCAGGAATTAACAACATCAATCAAGAAGTGAAAAGAAGACGCTGGAAATAACTAGGCCACGTTCTACAATGGAACGAACCAGGCATCCGCATCTAACATTAATATGGACACCACCTGACAACCGAAGAAAATACATAGCATAATGAGATGAAAGAGGTTGGCTTGTACTGGCGAAAGTTGTCCATGCTTGCTCTAGACCGGATTGGGTGGAGATCTCTTGTGAGTGCCCTACCCTTCGATCAAAGGAGAAAGGATTAAGAAGAAGAATTCTTTTCCCACCGAATGTAATTCAAAAATGCAAGCACACCTGTGAGAAGTGCGCTTTCTTTCTATTATATTTGTGGCAAAGTGTCTTTTGTATTACAAAAATGAAACATGGCTGCTGTGAGCAAGATTTCGCAAAGTTTGCACTAAGGATACATAATAGAAGATGAGGGTAACAGCTGAAACCCGCCAGAGGTTCAGCGGATAAAGAAGACGAATATATATGTGTGTGTGTGTGTGTGTGTGTGTATATATATATATATATATATATATATATATATATATATATATATATACACTAGTTATGAACATAAGGACCTCGTCTCTCCTTCTAAACGTTTCAAAGAGAGGTAGTGCGCTTTGGGCAAAACATTATCTCCATATTATTCGTCCAGGCACAGGCAACAAACAATAATGTGTGTTCTATCTTCGTTAGGACACAACAGAAGAAAAACACCATCTCTTATACTCGGCACATGGAACGTTAAAACTCAACAGTAGGAAAACACCACCTTAAATTGCTTTGGAATCTGATCAATTTCGCCTTTCCGTTGCAATTTTCTACATTCAAGTCGAAATGATGTTCTACTTGTCATATCTACGCCAATGAATTGGCGTAGATATACGTCACAATGAGTGCTGTTCAATGACCGTTGATGGTGTTTGCCGCAAGTTATTTACAATTTCCAACGCATTAATGTGGTGGGCTCCGTCAAGTCAGCCGAAGTTTTATCTCGTTGGGGAATTTGCACCATGTTTCGTTCGTTGTAGACTGCATTTACTAGAGTAATCAGCAATCCATGGGCGCAGCCATTTTGTGCATGCTACGTCATCATAATGACTCATCGTGTGTCCCAAGACCGACCATGCGTTAATCTTGCGATCTGTTGTTTGATGTGCAACGGGGATAATCTGACGACGAACTGTGTTTTGTATGTTCGGAGTTGGAGTCAAACACGATGTCCTAACATCATCAAGCGCTATACATTTAAATACAATGGCGATCATCATTTTCAGGAGGACGTGAACTTCTGGGCAATATGGTGGATAGGCGGCAGGAACTATTGAAGGCTATGTCTGAAAAGTGTTCCTTGTTGCAGTTTCCTCATATTCCAAGTCCGGCTTGTTGCAGGAGCTACTGAGTTAAGTGCTCTGTGCACACCGTGAGCTGTGTGTTTCATCCGTTTTGATCATGTTCCGATATTCCAATTGTTTACGATGAATGCTGATATCGTATGACAGGGAACAGTTGGCCGTGTTCACTTTCTATGCGGTTTCGCCTTATGTATTTTGGCGTGTGTTGAGACTGCTATGATGGGGACTACAGCTACCGTTCTTTGTTTGTGAGATGAGTTAATAATTCGGATGATTCCACTGGCACGGGCGGTTGAGCAGTTATGGATTTTAATTCATTTGCAGTGATACCGGGACCTTCCATAACCAAACAACCAAATAACCAAATAAAACCACCTCTCATACTCGGCATATGAAACGTTCAAACACAACAGTAGGAAAACACAATCTCTCATACTCAGCATATGGAACGTTTAAACACAACAGTTGGAAAACACCATCTCTTATACTTGGTACATGGAACGTTTAAACACAACAGTAGGAAAACACCATCTCTCATACTCGGTACATGGAACGTTTAAACACAACAGTTGGAAAACACCATCTCTCATACTCGGCACATGGAACGTTTAAACACAACAGTAGGAAACACACCATCTCTCATACTCGGTACATGGAACGTTTAAACACAACAGTTGGAAAACACCATCTCTCATACTCGGCACATCGAACGTTTAAACACAACAGTAGGAAAACACCATCCCTCATATTCGGTACATGGAACGTTCAAACACAACAGTTGGAAAACACCATCCCTCATACTCGGTGCATGGAACGTTCAAACACAACAGTTGGAAAACACCATCCCTCATACTCGGTACATGGAACGTTCAAACACAACAGTTGGAAAACACCATCCCTCATACTCGGTGCATGGAACGTTCAAACACAACAGTTGGAAAACACCATCCCTCATACTCGGTACATGGAACGTTCAAACACAACAGTTGGAAAACACCATCCCTCATGCTCGGTACATGGAACGTTTAAACACAACAGTTGGAAAACACCATCCCTCATACTCGGCACATCGAACGTTTAAACACAACAGTTGGAAAACACCATCCCTCATACTCGGTACATGGAACGTTCAAACACAACAGTTGGAAAACACCATCCCTCATGCTCGGTACATGGAACGTTTAAACACAACAGTTGGAAAACACCATCCCTCATACTCGGCACATCGAACGTTTAAACACAACAGTTGGAAAACACCATCCCTCATACTCGGCACATCGAACGTTTAAACACAACAGTTGGAAAACACCATCTCTCATACTCGGCACATGGAACGTTCAAACACAACAGTAGGGAAACATAATACCGACCACATCATCTAAACATGTGCCTTGGTCTTTGAATAATACGGCTACTAACACAAAGTTCGTTCATGCGCAAAACGAGTCGTGGAAGGAAAGATGTTCTATCTATCTGTCTTACTTTCGAGCCGAAGAGGACCCATAGGAAAGGCATTTTAAACTTGCCAGATCCGACGATCATTTTTATTTAGTGTCAGACTTTGCATAGAACCCGCATCGTGTCTTGCCACATGACCCTGCTCTGGGCAGCCTTTCAACACTGACAAGGAAGCTGATGTCTGTTATTGTTTCTTCTCACTTCAGTGTTTTGTTGAGTATTTATCTAGGTCAGTCTTATTTCTGTTACCCTTGTTTCCCATTTGATAATTTGCTTTGCGATTCTCTTGTCTTATATATATATATATATATATATATATATATATATATATATATATATATATATACCACACACATACACCACACGCATATAAGTAAAACTGGCTGCACGTCTTGCTAGGCGTATAGGAAATGTAGTACGAGTGACCATATTTTCATGGGCGGTGTGGTCGATATGACGTCAGGCGAAGTATGTTTGGTAACCAAATTTAAAAGCTGGGTGGACCCCGGAGCTTTCTTGGTCCGAATGTAATGTCATCGTCATTGAGTGCCGTCTCTGCATCGAATGTTGGCTACCATGGAGCGCCATTCCGCTCTGTCTCTTGCTTTGATGGTGCAGGTTGTCATCGGCTGAGTTGTCCATCTTTTTATGTTACTCGTCAATGACAGTCTTGGTCTGTCTCTTTTATCTTGTATTTTTCCTTCCCAGATTACTTATAGTAGGCTGCTGTGTCTTTTAACATGGCCCAAAAATCTAATTTCTTCTGTTTGAATTGTGATTAATATTTCTCTTTTCATTTTTAGTTGTTTTAAGACTTCATCGTTTGTTTTCTTTTCATTCCATCCAATTCTATCTATTCTTTTATATATCCATTTCCAAATGCTTCATTTCTCTGTTCTGTTTTCTTGTCTAATGTCCATGTTTCTGCACCATATAGGAATATTGAGAAGATGTAACATTTTGCTATTCTTAGTTATTCCCTGGTGTTATTTGTTTTAATGTTAGTATGTTCTTCATGACATTAAAATTAATTTTTGCCATTCCTATTCTTTTGTTTATTTCAGTTGTACATTTTCCATCACTGGTTATAGTATGTCCAAGGTAGTTGTAGCTCTGAACTGTCTCCAGGTCTATTCCTTCAATTTTGATATCCACTTGTGGGTTTTGAATATTTTCTTTGTTTATGATCATAGTTTTAGTCTTTTTGATATTCATATCTAGTCCATATTTTTTGCTTATCATGTTTATTACATTAAGTAATTGTTGTAGATCTTTAGGATGTTCTGCTAGTAGTACAGTATCGTCAGCATATCTTAGGTTATTGATTATCTTTCCATTAATTTGTATGCCTGGCATCTCTATGATGTTTTTAAAGATTTGCTCAGTGTATAGGTTGAACAAGCTTGGTGATAGGATGCATCCCTGTCTTACTCCTCTTTTTATATCAATGGGTGTAGAGTTCTCTTTGTTATATTTTATTATTGCTGTTTGCATATTACATATTAGTCGTATGTCAATGTCATCTAGATGTATCTCCTTTAGGCATTCTATAAGTTGTTTGTGGTGTACTCTATCAAAAGCTTTGGTGTAGTCTATGAAGCAGGCATATATTGGTTTGTTTACTTCTGTGTACTTTTCGATTAATGTTCTTATGCAGAATATGGCTTCTTTTGTCCCGCTATTTTTTCGTAAATCCAAAAAGTTGCTCACCTAATTCAGTATTGATTTTATTCTGAATCCTTCCTTGTATAACTTTTAGCAAGATTTTTGTAAAATGGCTCATTAGGCTTATTGTTCTAAAGTCACTGCATTCAACTGCACTATTCTTTTTTAGGCAATGCCATGAAAGTTGATGATTTTAGTTCATTTGGTATGTATCCTGTGTGGTGTATGTCGTTGTGTATGTCATCAATTACTTATCGACGGAAAAATAAATGTACCTCCGAAGACGGAGTTATCTGCCTTTGCTGTGAGGAACCTTTGTGCACACGCCTGCAATGGAAAAACGGATTACCACACACAGTCAGTTATGTTCCTGAACTCCAGGGCCTTTACTACAGGTGAAAGTTGGTGAACGCAAGCAAACAAAAATTCAACATAACATATATAACATATATAACATATATAACATACATAACATATATAACATACATAACATATATAACATATATAACATACATAACATATATAACATATATAACATACATAACATATATAACATATATAACATACATAACATATATAACATATATAACATACATAACATATATAACATATATAACATACATAACATATATAACATATATAACATACATAACATATATAACATATATATCATACATAACATATATAACATATATAACATACATAACATATATAACATATATAACATACATAATTCCTGAAAGTCCAGAAGATCGAAGCATTACAACTAACCTCAACGTATAATTCCTGAAGAGCGAAGCATTACAACTTACCACAACTTATAACTCCTGAAGAGTGAAGTATTACAACTTACCACAACTTATAATTCTAGAAGAGTGAAGTATTACAACTTACCACAACTTATAATTCCTGAAGAGCGAAGTATTACAACTTACCACAACTTATAATTCTAGAAGAGTGAAGTATTACAACTTACCACAACTTATAATTCCTGAAGATCGAAGTATTACAACTTACCACAACTTATAATTCCTGAAGAGCGAAGTATTACAACTTACCACAACTTATAATTCCT
Source organism: Megaustenia siamemsis (assembly GCA_032433765.1). Taxonomy (NCBI): domain Eukaryota; kingdom Metazoa; phylum Mollusca; class Gastropoda; order Stylommatophora; family Ariophantidae; genus Megaustenia; species Megaustenia siamemsis. Next base: position 16,946,803 of record JAVIAB010000159.1, read on the forward strand.
GAAGAGCGAAGTATTACAACTTACCACAAGTTATAATTCCTGAAGAGTGAAGTATTACAACTTACCACAACTTATAATAACAGAAGAGTGAGGTATTACAACTTACCACAACTTATAATTCCTGAAGAGCGAAGTATTACAACTTACCACAACTTATAACTCCTGAAGAGTGAAGTATTACAACTTACCACAACTTATAATTCCTGAAGAGCGAAGTATTACAACTTACCACAACTTATAATTCTAGAAGAGTGAAGTATTACAACTTACCACAACTTATAATTCCTGAAGATCGAAGTATTACAACTTACCACAACTTATAATTCCTGAAGAGCGAAGTATTACAACTTACCACAACTTATAATTCCTGATGAGCGAAGTATTACAACTTACCACAACTTATAATTCCTGAAGAGTGAAGTATTACAACTTACCACAACTTATAATTCCTGAAGAGCGAAGTATTACAACTTACCACAACTTATAATTCTAGAAGAGTGAAGTATTACAACTTACCACAACTTATAATTCTAGAAGAGTGAAGTATTACAACTTACCACAACTTATAATTCCTGAAGAGTGAAGTATTACAACTTACCACAACTTATAATTCCTGAAGAGCGAAGTATTACAACTTACCACAACTTATAACTCCTGAAGAGTGAAGTATTACAACTTACCACAACTTATAATTCCTGAAGAGCGAAGTATTACAACTTACCACAACTTATAACTCTTGAAGAGTGAAGTATTACAACTTACCACAACTTATAATTCCTGAAGAGCGAAGTATTACAACTTACCACAACTTATAATTCTAGAAGAGTGAAGTATTACAACTTACCACAACTTATAATTCCTGAAGATCGAAGTATTACAACTTACCACAACTTATAATTCCTGAAGAGCGAAGTATTACAACTTACCACAACTTATAATTCCTGAAGAGCGAAGTATTACAACTTACCACAACTTATAATTCCTGAAGAGTGAAGTATTACAACTTACCACAACTTATAATTCCTGAAGAGCGAAGTATTACAACTTACCACAACTTATAATTCTAGAAGAGTGAAGTATTACAACTTACCACAACTTATAATTCTAGAAGAGTGAAGTATTACAACTTACCACAACTTATAATTCCTGAAGAGTGAAGTATTACAACTTACCACAACTTATAATTCCTGAAGAGCGAAGTATTACAACTTACCACAACTTATAACTCCTGAAGAGTGAAGTATTACAACTTACCACAACTTATAATTCCTGAAGAGCGAAGTATTACAACTTACCACAACTTATAATTCCTGAAGAGCGAAGTATTACAACTTACCACAACTTATAATTCCTGAAGAGCGAAGTATTACAACTTACCACAACTTATAATTCCTGAAGAGAGAAGTATTACAACTTACCACAACTTATAATTCTAGAAGAGTGAAGTATTACAACTTACCACAACGTATAACTCCTGAAGAGTGAAGTATTACAACTTACCACAACTTATAATTCTAGAAGAGTGAAGTATTACAACTTACCACAACTTATAATTCCTGAAGAGCGAAGTATTACAACTTACCACAACTTATAACTCCTGAAGAGTGAAGTATTACAACTTACCACAACTTATAATTCCTGAAGAGCGAAGTATTACAACTTACCACAACTTATAATTCCTGAAGAGTGAAGTATTACAACTTACCACAACTTATAATTCTAGAAGAGTGAAGTATTACAACTTACCACAACTTATAATTCTAGAAGAGCGAAGTATTACAACTTACCACAACTTATAATTCTAGAAGAGTGAAGTATTACAACTTACCACAACTTATAATTCCTGAAGAGTGAAGTATTACAACTTACCACAACTTATAACTCCTGAAGAGTGAAGTATTACAACTTACCACAACTTATAATTCCTGAAGAGCGAAGTATTACAACTTACCACAACTTATAATTCTAGAAGAGTGAAGTATTACAACTTACCACAACTTATAATTCTAGAAGAGTGAAGTATTACAACTTACCACAACTTATAATTCCTGAAGATCGAAGTATTACAACTTACCACAACTTATAATAACAGAAGAGTGAGGTATTACAACTTACCACAACTTATAATTACAGAAGAGTGAAGTATTACAACTTACCACAAGTTATAATTCCTGAAGATCGAAGTATTACAACTTACCACAACTTATAATTTCAGACGAGCGAAGTATTACAATTTACCTCAACTTATAATTTCAGACGAGCGAAGTATTACAATTTACCACAACTTATAATTTCAGAAGTGTGAAGTATTACAACTTACCACAAGTTATAATTTCAGAAGAGCGAAGCATTACAACTTACCACAACTTATAATTTCAGAAGAGCGAAGCATTACAACTTACCACAAGTTATAATTTCAGAAGAGCGAAGCATTACAACTTACCACAAGTTATAATTTCAGAAGAGCGAAGCATTACAACTTACCACAACTTATAATTTCAGACGAGCAAAGTATTACAATTTACCACAACTTATAATTACAGAAGAGCGAATTATTACAATTTATCACAACTTATAATTCCAGACGAGCGAAGTATTACAATTTACCACAACTTATAATTGCAGGAGAGTGAAGTATTACAATTTACAACAACTTATAATTGCAGAAGAGTGAAGTATTACAATTTACCACAACTTATAATTGCAGAAGAGTGAAGTATTACAATTTTCACCCTAGGACACATAATTATGAAGTGTGCGTGTATGTGCGTTGAGGGAAGGTGAAGTGTGTTTTCTTTTGTTAATACCTTCTCATACCCAGCCACTCGAGTACACTCCTGTTTGTTAATTTGAGTCAACTGCCATCGCTTGGCTGAATAGGAAGACATAATTACCATTGGGGGAACATGTAAATAATTGTAGTGCTGCGGTAAAACCGGTAGCAGGTGCAAGTAGTGGGGTGTAACGTACAATCATACAAGGTATGGTGACAGCTTTACAAAAAAGAATGCAACAAAATGCTGACATTTCGGCCTATATTCGGCCTTCCTCAGAAAACAAGAACAACATAAACAAACAACGAAATAAAGATAAACTCTTCAACATCTAGGATGAGCGAAGTAGGTAAATCAATGAGAAATAAAAAGAAGTATAAGAGATGAAATGATGAAACGAAAGAGAGTTGCTCTACATAGGAGGATGATAACAATAGAAATATGTGAAAATTAGTAAGCTAATACTAGCAACAATGGGAAGATTCGCTCAACCATCAAACAACTTATTGACGACTCTAGGCAAACCTTTCTTCTACAGGCTTCCTAAGATCCACAAACCCAATAATCCTGGTCGTCCCATTGTTTCAGCATGTAGTTGTCCCATTGTTTCAGCATGTAGTTGTCCCATTGTTTCAGCATGTAGTGTAGTTGTCCCACAGATCATATATCCGACTTTCATGACAGCACTTTCCAAACCATAGTGTCATCTCTTGCCACCTATGTCAAGGATACGAATCATGGCACACTATCTTCTCTTCCCTTTCCTTTACCCTGAACGCACGTACCGACTTTTCGTCCTCGACTTATGCTAACTGTATACCTCTATCCCTCATGCCGATGGCCTAATAGCTCTTCAATTCTTTCTCGACCAAATAAAACATCCATCTGTGGATACTTCCACTCTCCCCGTCTCACTGAACTTGTTCTCAACCTCAATACGTTCGAATTCAATGGTCAGTTATATGACCAAGTCAGTGGTGTAGCTATGGGAACCAAGATGGGTCCTAGTTATATTTGCCTGTCCATGGGTTAACCTGGAACATCAAATACTGAACTCGTACCGTGGCCCCCTTCCCGTTAAATACCCTCGGTACATCGATGATGATTTTGGACTGACTGACTTGCCAGAAGATGACATCTCCAGATTCATCGACTACATTGGCAACTTTCATAAATCCACCAAGATTACATCACATATCTCTACCTCGTCCGTCACTTTTCTTGATCTGGTCGTCTCCCATGGTACCTCCTGCCTCCATACTTCTGTCTTCTATAAACCCACAGACGTCCACTGTTAATTTCTCTACACCTTGTCTCATCCATCTCAGTGCAGAGATTCGATTCCATATTCTCAATTATTACGACTTCGTCGTATCTGCCAGGATGATTAAGATTTTCTCCAACAGACCCACCTGGTGTTAAGTTTCTTTAGCGTCGTCTCTATCCTGATTCGGTTCTCCAATCTGCCTTCCAACGAGCTCTCGATATTTCCCCAAATGTGGCACTCACCTCATCCACCCGTCGTTCCTCTGATAGGACCATATTTACCCTCACCTACCATCTTCACAACTTGGCTGCGGTGAGGATCCTTACCCGGTACCGCTCCATTCTCCACTCTGATCCCACTACCCGCCTACTTTTCAGTGATCCTCCTTTGGTAGCCTTCAAACGCGACATAAGTCTGAGAGACATTCTTGTCACGAGCCGCTCCCCTGCTCAAACCACAAACACCTTGGTACTGTTTGTTGTGGACATCAAGTTTGCAGAACTTGTGACAACATGCTTTGCACCGATTCGGTCTTGTTCCCTAATAGGCAATTCGACATCAAGGAGGGGTTTACTTGTGTGTCACGGAATATCATCTACGCCATAATTAAGCGTAAGCATTGCCAGATGACGTATTGGGGCGAGCGTGGCAACGCCTGGGTGACAGATTTTGTGATCATCTTTGTGATGTTGAGCAAAAGATTGGCAGCCCGGTTTCCGCCCATTTCAACTACCCTGGCCATAGTGGTAAACCTGACATGCAAGTTACTGGCATTGTCTCGTGTGTCACTCCAGCAGTCACAGCAGGTTAGCCCCTGAGAATCGCCTCATTGCCCAGTTGGTTCGCTGTCCCCAAAAGGCATGAACATATCGCTCTCAAACACATAGGACATATACCACACATTTCTTACCCCCTTGCGCTACCGAACCTATGCATGTATGTATATATGTGTGCATGTGTATTGGCGCAATTGGACACCTTCGTGTTTTCTTGTGTGAGCTTTGTGGTAATATATACGGATTTATGCTTGTACGCATGGATGATTAGATACAGGTGTTTTTTTTTTACACATCTGTTCGTTGTGCGTACACAAACAAGAATTCATTTTCAACAACGATGTGTCCAACACCACCGATTTTGTTCAAAAGAATATTCGATCGGGGCAAGATAAAACGTAAAAGAAACACAAATCAGTATAAAGCAGCTAAACTAAGAGAAAGATAAGACAACTACGACGTTTTAGCAAAAGTCTTGATCAGGTAAAGAAGAAAAAAAAATAATAATACGAAAAGTAAATATTATTCTAAAATAAATAAAGAAATATAAACACGAAAACCAAACACTGCTCTGGAAAATGGTGGAAAGAAACGGTGGCAATGATTTACATAGTTATTTAATTGATTAATAGATAATAGAACAGGTAGGATTTATTTGGGTTCAAAAGATGCAAACAGTGAACAATTAGAAAGTGGCCTCATATATATATATATATATATATATATATATATATATATATACACACACACACACAAACGAATAACTGATAAGCCATACACTAAATCATATCGACGAAAAATAAAGTTTTAAAAGGCCTCGATTTTGTAGATTATCTGGCCCATAGATCAACACAATAGAACACGCAAGGTCAAATTGATCGACTCAATTGTTTGATTGCAAGTTAAACAGAGCTCCAAGAATTATACGGAGAGTAAATAGAAAAAAGTATGGATTTTATGAGCGTAACATAAAACTTAATACTTAGCTCATATTAAATATGACCGTGAACTACATAGGGAGCAAGCAACAGGTCACTGGATAAAACACAAGAACAAATTATTACCCGCATCGCGTTGACATTAAGTTCCTTTAACTAACTTACACGTAATTGGGGATCAGGAATAATTAACAGGCGCACAAACATCTATTCTATCCATTGAGCCAGTCTCATTACAATCATGAATTCCCCATATCAAAGCCCCCCCCCCCCCCCCCCCCCCCCCCTTGTCACAGCATTTCCTAAAATGCATTAGTAAAACTATATTTAAAAGGCCGCTCCGTGTGCGTTCTATTCGACTGCACAGGAGACAATTCCAAATCTCATTAGTTGCCTCTTACTACATGCGTGGCAGATAACAAGAACACTGTTTAACTCTTTGTCATACCAATGCTAATATAAAATTGCGAAACATGGAAATCTACTCAAGCTCTAGAAACGGGACTTGGCTAATTCTATTTAAAACTCATAATTACAATACCTAACTGTAACTCACTTGTTTACGATACTGTAGTAAAAATTACTGCCACTTAAATGTAACATTTTGATTTTGAAAAATACAATTTTCTTTGAACTAAACACACCAGTGTGTTTACACAGGGCGATCCAATGTGGTAATCATTTCCTGCTTTTATTTGGTCGATTTTCAGCCGGAAACGCAACCACATGCTCCCCCCCCCCCCAAAAAAAAAGGAGGGGAAAGGGGGAATGGTTCCCGCTGTCTATTCACACGGCGGCCGTAAACCGTCAAATAAACCCGTAATGTTCTCATGTGTTACAAAGCTTTGTTTCATGTCATGCTGATGGACGAGGAGATTCCACCATTCATGAGGCGAGAAAAAGGGGGTGGGGTGGGAAGGAAAAAGGGGGGGGGGTAGAATTTCTTGAAATTTGACTAAATTTAAAATAAAAAACAAGTGTGTGGTTACAATAAATCTTAAAACAACTAAAAATATAAAAAGAACTACTAAATACAATTCAAACGTCGCTTCGCATCTGAGTTTCGATGCTTGAGGCTACACTATACAGAAATATCCGAACATTTCTGGATAGGCGGCCGAGCACATATGGGTATATACTCGCGTGCTAAGACGCCGGGTCAAGTCTCGTACTTTACCTTTACCTTTACAATTCAAACTAGACATATGCGATTTTGGGAGCATGTTAAAAGACACAGCAGCCTAAGTAAAGTAATATTGGAAGGGAAAATACAAGGTAAAAGAGGCAGACCAAGACTAACATGGACGAGGAGCATCAAAAGATGGACAAGTCAGCTTATGACAACCTGCACCATCAAATAAAGAGACAGCGCGGAGAACCACTCTATGGTAGCCAACCTTCGATGCGGATACGACACTCGATGATGATGATGATGTATTCAGATGTTTAAATATAACTGTGCTTGTATGTTTGTTAATCAACTAAGTCATAAGAAACCTACAGTTTGAACTGACTATAAATACTGAGGCAGGCAAAGCACACGGCATGAATATACACAAGCAATCAAACTATAGGTTTAGCTAAACATTGTAAATGGCAACCATGTTCTTGTATAGCCTAGAAAATGTAGTCAGAGGCTTAACTAATTATGCCTTGCCAGCCACAATCATCATCATCAAGTACCGGGCCTACTGGCACTCAATGACGATGATGTTTACAGTACCGCTGAATTGATAAATAACTGTCGAGATCGAAAGTTGTTGAGAGACATGATCACCTAGGCCAGGAGGCGTGATACTTGATGATGATGATGCTGATGGTGGTGGCGGTGGAAAATTAGATTTGTTTATGAGTGAATATTTATTTAAAAAACAAAACATATTTACTTCAGTACAATCCGCAGCCACATTTTCCCAGTTTCTTTCATTTATAGAAAATTCTCTCAAGGAAGCATTGCAAACATCCTTATATCTCAACACTGGTCTGCCCTGTGGTCTCTTTCCACCATTAAATTCTCTATGCAATATTTGTTTGGGAATACGATTGTTTGCCATTCTTCTTACATGGCCCAGCCACCATAGCCTACGAATCCTAAGTGTTGCCATGATCGATGGGAGCTTGGCTCGTTGTAAGACATTAGAGTTTGTTACTTTGTCCTGCCATTTGATGTTCATAATCTTTCGAAAGCAACGTACATGAAAGCTGTTTAACCGTCTCTCCTGCCCTGCATAGGTAGTGCAAGTTTCTGATCCGTACAGAAGTGTACTAAGCACACAAAATTGGTAAATTTGAATCTTAGTTCGGAGTGTTAAATTGGTGTTGGTCCATGACATATATATATATATCTATCTATCTATTGACCTTTCGAGCCGTAACCGGCCCATAGGGCGTAGACCAAGATACACCTTCTCCTATATGGATTTTTGTTCTAGCAGTTTTCTTTTAAAGATATTTTATCAAATCTCGCCATCTGTCTCTGTTCTGTGCAAGCAGTTCTATCTCATTGAGGGAGCCGACTCCTGCTGCTCTTGCCTCTCTCATCAATGTTCTTCTCAGTGTCTCCCTGGGTCTTCCTCTTTTTCTTTTACCTGATGTTTCCCATATGAGGGCTTGCTTTGCTATTCGGTTATTATCTCTTCTCATCACATGTCCAACATATGACCATCGTCTTTTCTTTATTACTGAAGATATTAGTGGTTGATTGGCGATTTCTCTAATTTCCTCATTTGTTTTGAATTCGTTCCATGCTATACCAAGTATTTTCCTTAGACATTTATTTTCGAATGCGTTCAACTTTGTTTCTATATCTCTTGTTGTTTTCCAGCTTTCACACGCATACGTAAGGGTTGATAGTACATTTGATTTGAATAGCCTAAGTTTTGTGTTTGTGCTGATAAGTTTTGATTTCCACAACTTTTCAAGGCTTCTGAAAGACATTGCTGCTTTAGCTATTCTGATTTTAATTTCTTTGCTCGTATCCCCTTCTCGATCAATGTGACTTCCAAGATAGATAAAGTGATCGATCTCTTCTACTGGTTTGTTTTCCATGTATATTTTGTCACCTGTTGGAATTAAACTAGTCATGACTTTAGTTATATATATATATATATATATATATATATATATATATATATATATATAATAGACAAATCACTCTCATCAGCTGGTGTATCCTTTGCAGAACGTTGCACCTACAACATCCCGTCTGAAAGAATCTGTTTTTAGCTAAGCCATTCACTTCTTCTATTGTTATATTCTCTTTCTTGTCTTGATACCACATTTTTCTTGGTCTGCCCATGTCTTGTCATCCTGAAACCTATGGAACCAGGTCATCCATTATTTTTTGTTCTTTCCAGCGTGCTGTGTCTTTTGACGTGATCATACCAGTCATAGTATTTTAATATAGATAGCTAACACAGACATGCATACACACACAAAGATATGAGATGTGACTAACACTGACATGCATACACTAAGATATGAGATGTGACTAACACTGACATGCACACACTAAGATATGAGATGTGACTAACACTGACATGCACACACTAAGATATGAGATGTGACTAACACAGACATGCACACACTAAGATATGAGATGTGACTAACACTGACATGCACACAACGATAGGAGGCATGACTAACACTGACACACACCAAAATATGAGATATGACTAACACAGACATGCACACACTAAGATATGAGATGTGACTAACACTGACATGCACACAACGATAGGAGGCATGACTAACACTGACACACACCAAAATATGAGATATGACTAACACAGACACACACACACTAAGATATGAGATGTGACTAGCACAGACACAGTCTAAAATATGAGATATGACTAACACAGATACACACACTAAGATATGATATATGACTAAACACAGTGATGCACGCACAAAAATAAAGATAGGAGATGTGACTAACATAGACATGCACACACAAATATATGTGATATGGCTCGGACAGATGGTGCTCGTAAACCTGGGAGGGCAGACCATCTAAAGGCAGAATCCCCCTACAGAAAAGAAAATCTGCTGCCTTGCAGGAAGATTGGGGCAATCAAAGGCTAAGGAAAGCAAACCTGAACAAAATGCTGACTGAAATCGGATGCACTGAGCCACTGGTGCAGAACACAGTGCAACGTTTTAACAGGTATTCAAGCAGAGTGGATCTAACACTCTAATTGACTTTAATTATGGTGTCAATTCGGGTTCCGCGATAGCTCAGTGGTTAGTGAACTGGACTACAAAGGACAAGGGGTAGGGTTCGATCCCAACCGTCGGCTTCCGGGTTCACCCAGCCTTTAATGGGTACCGGATTTATTTCTGGGAAAGTGAAGCGGCATGGGCGTAATACCAACCACATTACCCCAAAAATCATGTGCCGAAGGTCTGTAAAATTTATGGTCACTAACACCATATTCCCTATACGCCACTTGGCGTGACGGGGGTACTTAGAGTTAGAGATGATGTCAATTCACTTAAACAAACAGAGCTGTCTTCATGTGAGAGTCTGGAATCCTACTCTGATTGAGTCCTGATCGGAGAGAGAGAGAGAGCGCGCGAGAGAGAGAGAGAGAGATAGCTAACTTTACAGAACAAAGTAAAAAAAAACCGTCTAATACTGCAACGCAATAACATTAAATTCCGACCGAGATTTAGAGAGAAATAAAAATCACTAATGTAAAGAATAAACAGATTCGTGCCCGCCTACGCCAGCAGGCCACACATGATGATGGTGATGGCGATGGGGATGCTGGAGCACAAAAACAATGGCCGCCGCCAACAGGAAGAACCGTTGGGACAGCGCGTATCGGTTGCCATAGTTTGCTGCAATTAATGTCTACGGCGAGCTTTGATATGAAGCAAGAAACGTTTATTCCGAATCTGTGAATTATCCCTGCCTCGAAAGAATGTAAAAACATCCAGAGAATCGGCCATGTAGATACTTATTTTCTAGATCAGATGAATTAATGACCTGCTCAGCCGTGCTCGAGCATTCGCCTATAGACTTGAGAGAGTGAGTAGTTTCTCGTTGTCACTAGCAAGAGGCTGCAGTTTGGAATGTTGATTCTTGCGCCGGAGATTTTCTTGAATAATAAAAGTGAGCTGTCTTCTTTGAGGTATGTTATAAATGTTGTATTTTATTATGTATTTAGCTGATATAATGTTTTCATTATTTTATTTGCATTTCTTTTGTCTACAAACAATGAATTCAACCGTCGTTCTCGTTGATGCAGAGCGAGAGAGCAGAGAGACATGAATTCATGAATGAACGCACAATCAAATCGCATTACTAGCCCCTTTAATAGTCGTCAGCCAACCGACAAGGTATCCCTGATTTCTCGCCGACTCATAAACTTTTATTGTTATCAATCAGCGCCATTCGAATAAAAAAATAAAAAAAATAAACGATCTTTATAATATTTTAATATATAAATAAATGAGACCCTCTAATTTACAAACAGGCATTTTATGTGCATGAATCTGCTTCATAAATAATCGAATTACTAAGTTTGTGTTTAGTAAATTAAATTCAGTCATAATATTGATTAATTGAATGCACTTCGTCCGCATCTGTCAGCTGTCCGTCTGCTGTTTTGGCTGGATAGAGTTACTGAGAATTATTTTGTGTCAACTAACGAAAATGGAAATAGGATTATGTGAACTCACATATACGATTCTACTATTTTAATTTAGTCAGTTTATAATGAAGAATTGGGAGAGCGCAAAGCCGTATCCATATATCGGTTACCGAGAGGAAAACATAGAGAGAGAGAGAGAGAGAGAGAGAGAGAGAGAGAGAGAGAGAGAGAGAGAGAGGAACACAACTTGAAAATACTAACTTAATTGTTAAAATTATACGTTATACAATAAATTTAAAATACGGGCATACTACCCCACTAGGATAGTACTATGATCAAGTTAGAAGCGTCTGAGCCATTGGTCTGGTCTTAAGTAGTTTTTTTGGTAATTTCCTAGTTTGATCAGATATAGTAATTCAGTTTGGAAGAGTGATGTCCCCTAAAATATGTCTGCCAAAATACAGTGGTTCTACGCATTCTTGGCGTTGGGGTCATTACGCTGGCATGTAATCATTTCGGAGTATCTGTTGATTGGGCGTTGGGTCCAGGGGTTAGGTTTAGCTTTAGTGTTAAATATTTATAAATATATTATAACGCGTGACAAAAACGACGCCACTCGGCCTAATTATGATCTTCTGATCGAAGGGAATTGTGCGGTTGATTACCAATCGCCGTAATGACCCCAACGCCAAGAATGCGTAGAACCACTGTATTTTGGCAGACATATTTTAGGGGACATCACTCTTCCAAACTGAAATACTATATCTGATCAAACTAGGAAATTACCGTTTTTTTTTTAAATACACCAGGTCAATCTCAGGATTTGTTCCTCACACAGGACCAGTTCTTGACATTTGTATGTCAGTGCTAATAATAGCTTGCTCTCTTATCTCGTGTTTACAGCCAGGCTTCCCCCTCCAGTTATAGCCTAAACTAGAGATGTTATTTCAATACTTCTCCAAACCTGTGTTATCAAAGAGCATTATGTGACGTCTTCACAACAAGTCAGCCTTCCAAACACCACTCAACCTTCTCTTCTGCTTGGATGGTACACTCTGTGACTGATTTCCCAGTTGACACATTTTAAGATCCTACTACTATGTTAACAATTGGTGAAACAGAACTCCCAAAATATTTGCAAACAACTTCCTGGGTCTAGAAATACAATCTTTAGCTCTTTCATCAACAATAAATATAGGTCATTCAAAACATCACTAAAGAAAAGCTCATAATTTTCATAATTTTCGTAATTTTTGTATTTAATGTTTAATAATATTAGTCTAATAATATGACTAAAGCCATGTGCAATTCTATTATTGGTAATAACATCTTTCACAATTAGAATGGTATTATAGATTACAAATATTTATTTGTGTGGATGTTTGTGTGTGCCTGTGTGAGAATGATTATCTTGTATCTCTGTATATATATATATATATATTGCTGTGAATTTTTGTTAAATTTTTGACAGCATTTGATATATGCCTTAGTCACATTAGTCTTATATTCCTCATATCATCATCACCAAGTACCGGGCCTGCTAGTGTAGGTGATCATGTCTCTCCACAACTTTCAATGTCAACAATTATTTATCATTTCTGTTCTTGACCATCTGCCAAGCCATTCTCTTAAGCTGTCTGGTATTTTTTCTCATTGCTTCCCTCTATCTTTTCGTCCCTCAATTTTTCCAGTTGTTACAATATATTCCATTTGTGTTCTTCTCATTACATGGCCAAAAAATGATGATTGTTTCTTCCTAATATTGGAAATAAGCTCTCTTTTTGCTTTGACCTCTTTCAGAACATTTTCATTACTCTTCTTAGCTGTCCATGGTATTCTCAACATTCTTCTATAAAACCACATTTTTACAGACTCCAGTGATTTTCTTGTCTGTTGTCCTATTGTCCACGCTTCACATCCATATGTTAAGACTGGTTCTACATGATATTTAAGAACTCTTTTACTTGTTTCTATTGTCAAAAATGGATTGCATAGTATCTTCCTCATTTCCTCAAATATATATATATTTTCGGCATTTCGGCACGCTGGGTTTCTGTTTTTGAGATTGTGGTTCTGCCCTATGTGCCGTCTTCGGCTCGAAAGGACAATAGATATATATATATATATCATTTACTTATGTATTACTCATCTCTTGAGATTTGAAGGGGTGTCTTGTCACAATATCTATTTGTATGGAATCAAAATGTTTCTAGATTATGAGCCCAATCACAAACCCCAATCATCATGATGAGTGTATCTTTGATGTAAAAAAAGTAAAGGTTCCCTCCATGCCTTCCTAGGGGTATTGGGAATATGATTTTAGTGACCATATTTTTCCATGACAGTGGCACTTTTTTTGGTGATGTGGTCGGTATCATATCAGGCCAGCTTTACTGGTATCCAAAAATATCAGGTACCCATTTTTATAGGTTGGATGAACCCCAGAGTCTTGTCGGTCTCCAAAAAAGTCTGCCAGAACTGAGCCCAGACCCTTCTGATGATGCTTCATGAAGTGAGCACACTAACTACTCAGCCGTGAAGGCTCTTGGATGTAGCCTAGGATAATTTGCATTTCTTCTTCTTCTGTTTCTATATTTCAGCTCCCTGTGGAACATATGTCTTCAACAAACATTTTCCAAGCCATTCTGTTTCTTGCCATTCTTTTAAGATCATTCCATGTCTTCCCCATCATCTTCATCTCTGCTTCCACCTGTCTTCTCCAAAAATATTTTGGTCTTCCTCTTTGTCTTTTTCCTTGTGGATTTAAAAAAAAGGCCTGTTGTGTAATACTCTCACTTGGCTTCCGCAGTTTGTGTCCTATCTAGCGTCATCATCTCCGCTGTATATCTTTATCCACCGGTATTTGATCGGTACATTTCCATAATTCTATGTTAGTGATTTTGTCCTGCCATTTCCATCCTTTTATTCTGCGTAAACATCCATTAATGAAGGTCTGTATCTTCATGATTGTCATTTTTGTTGTTCTCCATGTTTCACAGCCATATAATAGGACTGACTTAACATTGGAGTATAAAATTTTAATTTTTGTATTTAACCTAATTTCTGTGGACTTCCATATGTAATTTCTAATCAAAAATGAACCATTTGTTTGACTTTATGCATATCTTCTTATATGTATTCAGCGGGACAAAAGAAGCCTTATTCTGCATGAGAACATTAATCGAAAAGTACACAGATATAAACAAACCAATATATGCCTGCTTCATAGACTACACCAAAGCTTTTGATAGAGTACACCACAAACAATTTATAGAATGCCTAAAAGAGATACATCTAGATGACATGGACATAGGACTAATATGTAATCTATACTGGGAGCAAACAGCAATAATAAAATATAACAAAGAGAACTCTACACCCATTGATATAAAAAGAGGAGTAAGACAGGGATGTGTCCTATCACCAAGCTTGTTCAATCTATACACTGAGAAAATCTTTAAAAACATCACAGAGATGCCAGGCCTACAAATTAATGGAAAGATAATCAATAACCTAAGATATGCTGATGATACTGTACTACTAGCAGAAAATCCTAAAGATCTACAACAATTACTTAATGAAATAAACATGACAAGCAAAAAATATGGACTAGATATGAATATCAAAAAGACTAAAACTATGATCATAAACAAAGAAAATATTCAAAACCCACAAGTGGATATCAAAATAGAAGGAATAGACCTGGAGACAGTTCAGAACTACAACTACCTTGGACATACTATAACCAGTGATGGAAAATGTACAACTGAAATAAATAAAAGAATAGGAATGGCAAAAAGTAATTTTAAAGTCATGAAGAACATACTAACATCAAAGCAAATAACATCAGGGCTTAAACTAAGTATAGCAAAATGTTACACCTTCTCAATATTCCTATATAGTGCAGAAACACGGACATTAGACAAGAAAACAGAACAGAGAACTGAAGCCTTTGAAATGTGGATATATAGAAGAATAGGTAGAATTGGATGGAAGGAAAAGAAAACAAACGACAAAGTCTTAAAACAACTAAAAATGAAAAGAGAACTACTAAGCACAATTCAAACAAGACAAATGTGATTTTTGGGCCATGTTAAAAGACACAACAGCCTGCTTAAAGTAATACTGGAGGGGAAAATACAAGGTAAAAGAGGCAGAGGCAAACCAAGACTAACATGGACGAGTAACATCAAAAGATGGACAAATCAGCCTTTGACAACCTGCACCATCAAAGCAAGAGACAGAGCAGAATGGCGCTCCATGGTAGCCAACCTTCGTTGCAGAGATGGCGCTCGATGATGATGATGATGAATTCAGATGTTTAAAAATAACTGTGCTTGTATGTTTGCTAGTCAACTAAATCAAAAGAAACCTACAGTTTAAACTGACTATAAATACTGAGGCAGACAAAGCACACAGCATGAATACACACAAGAATACACTTAAGCTGCATTAGTTTGAACAAAAATAAAAATTCTCTTGTACCATTAGGTGAGCCCTTAGGCTGCATTAGTTTTAACAAAAATAAAAAATAAAAAATCTCTTGTACCATTAGGTGAGCCCTTAAGCTGCATTAGTTTTAACAAAAATAAAAAATCTCTTGTATCATCAGGTGAGCCCTTAAGCTGCATTAGTTTTAACAAAAATAAAAAATCTCTTGTATCATTAGGTGAGCCCTTAAGCTGCATTAGTTTTAACAAAAATAAAAAATCTCTTGTATCATCAGGTGAGCCCTTAAGCTGTATTAGTTTGAACAAAAATAAAAATCTCTTGTATCATCAGGTGAGCCCTTAAGCTGCATTAGTTTGAACAAAAATAAAAAATCTCTTGTATCATTAGGTGAGCCCTTAAGCTGCATTAGTTTGAACAAAAATAAAAAATCTCTTGTATCATCAGGTGAGCCCTTAAGCTGCATTAGTTTGAACAAAAATAAGAAATCTCTTGTATCATTAGGTGAGCCCTTAAGCTGCATTAGTTTTAACAAAAATAAAAAATCTCTTGTATCATTAGGTGAGCCCTTAAGCTGCATTAGTTTTAACAAAAAAAAAAATCTCTTGTATCATTAGGTGAGCCCTTAAGCTGCATTAGTTTTAACAAAAATAAAAAATCTCTTGTACCATTAGGTGAGCCCTTAAGCTGCATTAGTTTTAACAAAAATAAAAAATCTCTTGTACTATTAGGTGAGCCCTTAAGCTGCATTAGTCTTAACAAAAATAAAAAATAAAAAATCTCTTGTACCATTAGGTGAGCCCTTAAGCTGCATTAGTTTTAACAAAAGTAAAAAATTAAAAAATCTCTTGGACTCAAACCTAGACTCTTTTGATCAGAAGCAAGTGCACTGACCATGCTTCTATATTGACTTCACTTATAAGGAAAGTTGTGTATCACCTGTTGTAATGCTACCTAATTATATCACATCTTTTAATGATTTCTATTTACTGTCCTTTAGAGCAGAAGATGGCACTTAGCGCTGAAGTTCTGGACTCTCCAACGATATTTATTATTTAGTGTCAGACTTTGCTCCGGTCCTGCCACAAGTCCATGTTCTAGGCAAGCGTCTCAACCTCAACAAGAGAGCTGATGTCTGCTGTTGCTGCTTCTTGCCTCATTGTTATTTTTAGTGTTTCTCTAGACTCGCTTCTATTTTCCTTTACCCTCCGGTTCCAATTTGATGGCTTTCTTTGAGATTCTCTTATTGCCTCTTCTCATTACATTGCCAACTCCTGTTCTTGATTCTGGATGATATTTTTGGATACCTTGTTATTTCTCTCACTACTGTATTAGTTTTGAATTCATTACATGGTACACAAACTGTTTTTCTGAGACATTTATTTTTCAAGTGCTTCTAATTCATTTTTTATTTCTTTACTTGTTTTCTAGCTTCAGTATGCATAAGGAAGGGTGGATTATACTTTCTGCCTGTTCTGGGTTATCACAGTTTAGTCTCTTTCTTTTATCTAGCTGCTGATGCTTTTAAGAGTCACAGAGAAAGGTCATTTTTAGTATACTGTCTTGTCTCTAGATATGTTTTTGCTTATTTGTTTCTCTCTTTTCATAAATGGAACATCTTTCTTTAGCATATCTGATTGCTGTTAAAAAGGCAATGTTTTGGTCTTTGCATATGTCACAGTTTATTGATACCCAGTATATTGAGCCACTACTTATCCATCTATAATACCAAAATACCAATATCAAAAGCAAGAGGAGCTTTCGTTGCACTGGGAAACATATGGAAATCCAAGGAAATTAGGTTAAATACAAAAATAAAAATTTTCAACTCAAATGTTAAGTTGGTCCTATTATATGGCTGTGAAACATGGAGAACAATAAAATTGACAATCATGAAGATACAGACTTTTATTAACGGATGCTTACGCAGAATAAAAGGATGGAAATGGCAAGACAAAATCACTAACACAGAATTTTGGAAATGTACCAGTCAAATACCAGTGGATAAAGAGATACAGCGAAGACAATACCGCTGGATAGGACACACACTGCGGGAGCCAACTGAGAGTATTACACAACAGGCCCTTTTTGGAATCCCCAGGGGAAAAGACAAAGAGGAAGACCAAAGAATTCTTGGAGAAGACAGATAGAAGCAGAGATGGAGATGATGGGAAAGATATGGAATGATCTTAAAAGAATGGCAAAAAACAGAACGACTTGGAAAGTGTTTGTTGAAGACCTATGCTCCACTGGGAGCTAAAAAAGGTAGAAGAAAGAAGACCTATCCATCTAACTTGCTACCTGGGCCTGTTCTATGTGTGCCATCATTGTGAGTTGAGATTTCTAATTTTAATGGTTTACAATATTAAATGACTAAATGAAGATCATTTTTCACTTTTGAGTTGCTGTCAGGATGTGTGTGTGTGAAGGTGCTGTCCATGCAGGTTAGCACACATCCTGCTTCAGCAGGTTGTATTTTTGCTGTGTTTTAGGTATGTAAGTTGAAAAGGATGTCAATGGCAAATCTTATAACAGACCTGGGTGTAATCATTCTGGCTTTGGTATCTATGGCTTGAATCACAGAGCACATTTTCTGGGTGTAATTATTTAGGCTTTGGTGTCTATGGCTTGAATCACAGAGCACATTTTCTGGGTGTAATTATTTAGGCTTTGGTGTCTATGGCTTGAATCACAGAGCACATTTTCTGGGTGTAATCATTCTGGCTTTGGTATCTATGGCTTGAATCACAGAGCACATTTTCTGGGTGTAATCATTCTGGCTTTGGTATCTATGGCTTGAATCACAGAGCACATTTTCTGGGTGTAATCATTCTGGCTTTGGTATCTATGGCTTGAATCACAGAGCACATTTTCTGGGTGTAATTATTTAGGCTTTGGTGTCTATGGCTTTAATCACAGAACAACTGTTCTGGGTGTAATTAATTTGGCGTTTGTGTCCATTTTGGCTTGAATTAGAGAAATTATTCTTTCCATTATTGCTGCCTCTATCCAGTTTACAAGATGGGAGTAAATCCTATCAAGGACTAGGATGAGCAGTAGGTTCCCAAAGTTAGCAGCAGCACTCCCAAAATTAACAATAGCATTCCCAAAGTTAACAATAGCATTCTCAAAATTAGCAGCAGCATTCCCAAAGTTAGCAGCAGCACTCCCAAAGTTAACAATAGCATTTCCAAAGTTAGCAGCAGCACTCCCAAAGTTAACAATAGCATCCCCAAAGTTAGCAACAGCATCCCCAAAGTTAGCAGCAGCATTCCCAAAGTTAAAAATAGCATCACCAAAGTTAGCAGCAGCATTCCTAAAGTTAACAATAGCATTCCCAAAGTTAGCAGCAGCATTCCTAAAGTTAACAATAGCATTCCCAAAGTTAGCAGCAGCATTCCTAAAGTTAACAATAGCATTCCCAAAGTTAGCAGCAGCATTCCTAAAGTTAACAATAGCATTCCCAAAGTTAGCAGCAGCATTCACAAAGTTAACAATAGCATCCCCAAAGTTAGCAGCAACATTTCCAAAGTTAACAGCAGCATTCCCAAAGTTAACAATAGCATTCCCAAAGTTAGCAGCAGCATTCCCAAAGTTAACAATAGCATCCCCAAAGTTAGTAGCAACATTTCCAAAGTTAGCAGCAGCATTCCCAAAGTTAACAATAGCATTCCCAAAGTTAGCAGCAGCATTCCCAAAGTTAACAATAGCAAACCCAAAGTTAGCAGCAACATTTCAAAAGTTAGCCGCAGCATTCCCAAAGTTAGCAATAGCATCCCCAAAGTTAGCAGCACATTTCCAAAGTTAGCAGCAGCATTCCCAAAGTTAACAATAGCATTCCCAAAGTTAGCAGCAGCATTCCCAAAGTTACCAATAGCATTCCCAAAGTTAGCAGCTGTATTCCTAAAGTTAACAATAGCATTTCCAAAGTTAGCAGCATTCCCAAAGTTTAACAACAGCATTCCCAAAGTTGGCAGCAGCATTCCCAAAGTTAGCAGTAGGATTTCCAGATATAGCAGTAGCTTTTCCAAAGTTAGCAGTAGGATTTCCAAATATAGCAGTAGCTTTTCCAAAGTTTGCAGTAGCATTCCCAAAGTTAACAATAGCATTCCCAAAGTTAGCAGCAGCATTCCCAAAGTTAGCAATAACATTCCCAAAGTTAGCATCAGCATTCCCAAAGTTAACAATAACATTCCCAAAGTTAGCATCAGCATTCCCAAAGTTAACAATAACATTCCCAAAGTTAGCATCAGCATTCCCAAAGTTAACAATAACATTCCCAAAGTAGCATCAGCATTCTCAAAGTTAACAATAAAATTCCCAAAGTCAGCATCAGCATTCCCAAAGTTAACAATAACATTCCCAAAGTTAGCATCAGCATTCCCAAAGTTAGCAATAACATTCCCAATGTTAGCATCAGCATTCCCAAAGTTAACAATAACATTCCCAAAGTTAGCATCAGCATTCCCAAAGTTAACAATAACATTCCCAAAGTTAGCATCAGCATTCCCAAAGTTAACAATAACATTACCAAAGTTAGCAGCAGCATTCCAAAAGTTAACAATAACATTCCCAAAGTTAGCAGCAGGGTTCCCAAAGTTAACAATAACATCCCCAAATTTAGCATCAGCATTCCCAAAGTTATCAATAGCATCACCAAAGTTAGCAGCAGCATTCCAAAAGTTAACAATAGTATTCCCAAAGTTAGCAGCAGCATTCCAAAGTTACTAATAGCATCCCCAAAGTTAGCAGCAACATTTCCAAAGTTAGCAGCAGCATTCCCAAAGTTAACAGTAGCATTCCCAAAGTTAGCAGCAGCATTCCCAAAGTTAGCAGCAGCATTCCCAAAGTTAACAGTAGCATTCCCAAAGTTAGCAGCAGCATTCCCAAAGTTAGCAGCAGCATTCCCAAATTTAGCAGTAGGATTTCCAAATATAGCAGTAGCTTTTCCAAAGTTAGCAGTAGGATTTCCAAATATAGCAGTAGCTTTTCAAAAGTTAGCAGTAGTACTCCCAAAGTTAGCAGTAGCACTCCCAAAGTTAGCAGCAGTATTCCAAAAGTTAGCAGCAGCATTCCCAAAGTTAGCAGCAGCAAGCATTCCCAAAGTTAGCAGCAGCATTCCCAAAGTTAGCAGTAGGATTTCCAATATAGCAGTAGCTTTTCCAAAGTTAGCAGTAGTACTCCCAAAGTTAACAGCAGCATTCCCAAAGTTAGTAGTAGGATTTCCAAATATAGCAGTAGCTTATCCAAAGTTAGCAGTAGTACTCCCAAAGTTAACAGCAGCATTCCTAAAGTTAGCAGTAGCATTCACAACTTTAGCTCACTTTCGTGCATCCTTAAAATCTATGAGCCATAGATACAGTACAGTTTTCTTTCTCTATTGAAATCATCTATACTATAATAAGCACATGTTTTGGCATTGTCCTATGTTGTTATCTTTAGTCTGTTGCTAGTGGTAATCTTCAGTAGTTCTTTCATTTGTCCATTCACCCATAATTTCCTAGCTCTATGGTTAAACACAGCTTTATATGTCCACTCAATCATCTTTTCTTAACTGGTTAAACACAACTTTATCTGCCCACTTACTCATCCTTTCTTAACTGGTTAAACACAACTTTATCTGTCCACTCAATCATCCTTTCTTAACTGGCTAAACACAACTATATATATTTACTCAATGAACTTTTCTTAACCGTTTAAACACGACTTTATCTGCCCACTTAATCATCCTTTCTTAACTGGTTAAACACAACTTTGTCTGTCCACTCAATCATCCTTTCTTAACTGGCTAAACACAACTATATATATTCACTCAATCATCGTTTCTTAACCAGTTAAACACAACTTTATCTGTCCACTCAATCATCCTTTCTTTACCGGTTAAACACAACTATGTATATTTACTCAGTCATCCTTTCTTTACCGATTAAACACAACTTTATCTATTCACTCAGTTATTCTTTCCTAGCTCTTTGGTTGAACACATTCTTATTTTATCCACTCAGTCTTTTGTAGCTGATTAAAAAACAGCTTCACCTGTCTACTCAGTCATCCATTGTAACATCACTAGTTAGCACATCTTCTACCTATCGCCTTAGCGAACCTTTCCTACTTGTGCCTTTATTACCGCTGAACTCTATCAACACTTATTTGTTCAAGTATGACGATAAAATTGTCCATGGTGCCACATTAAGAGAGGGCGTCTCGGAGTGTTATAGCCATCCTCTCAAGTCGATCCCACGGTCGTTGTTGTGTGCAGCGTATCTACTTTGGGGCAGGTTATTATTGTAAGCAAACAAAGATAACGTTGCAGGCAAAACTATAGCGAGTTAGACCTGAACTCTGGCCTTCATTTCTTTTAACACAGCTGCCATGGTCTCATTACCCAGGTCAAAGTAAATAATCAACTATGAGAGGACCAGAATATAAAGAGGGGCCTATAGCAGGGATGGGAGCCGCGATAGCTCAGTGGTTAGTGAATTGGACTATGAAGGGTAGGGTTCGATCCCAACCGACGGCTTCCGGGTTCACCCAGCCTTAAATGGGTACAAAGGCGCGCCTCACAGCACCAGAGCTGGAAGTTGTCAGCGACCCACAGCTGATGGCTTGCGCCAGGATCGATGAACCAGAACCATCCAGATCCTGCTCCACCTCTCCGCGGTGCCTCTAGTAACAGACTAACCTGTCTAGTCTGGCCAAGCGAGTTGGGATCGAAGAGGGAAGACAACCCGGTACTCAAAAATGTCGTGCTGAAGTCGGATGTGTTGGGCTGAAAGGCGCAAATATCACAGTTATACTGCAAACCACAACACAACGCAGACACACCTACTTAACGTCCTTTTAAGGGCGGATGATGAAGATGAATTTTGCAGTCTACGAATACTCTAGAATACTTTAGTCATCGGGCGAACGCAAGTAAACAAGCAAATGGTTACCGGATTTTTTTTCTGGGCAAGTAAAGCGGCACGGGGATTAATACCGACCACATTACCCCAAAAATCATGTGCTGAAGGTCTGTAAAATGTATAGTCACTAGCACCATATTTCATATACTTCACTTGGCGTGACGAGGGCTCTTATTTACTTATAGCAGGGATGCCTCTTATTGCTTGGCTCCTTATCATTGTGCAGTGAGAACATAATCTCTCTCTCTCTCTCTCTCTCTCTCTCTCTCACTCACGCACACACACACGCATCTAGAATAACAGTCATCCTCATAAAGTACCAGTCTGCTGGCGTAGGTGATCATGTCTCTCCACAACTCTCGACCTCGACCGTTATTTATCATTTCTGTTGTTGACCTTCTGCCAAGCCATTCTCTTAAGCTGTCTGGTATATTTTTTTTTCTGTGTTTCCCTCTATCTTTTCGTCCCTCAGTTTTCCCAGTTGTCACAAAATATTCTAGCTGTTTTCTTCTCATTACATGGTAAAGAAATTGTGATTGTTTCTTCCCCTTCATAACCATCATCATCGTCCTGTGTCATGGCGATTGGCGTAGGCGATCATGTAGTGGACAAACAATCTTCTACTCACACTGCATCGTATCAGTTCTGTTGTTGACTGTTTTCCATGCCACGACACCAAGTCAGCTAGTACCTTCTCTCTTTGTCGTCCACGATCTTTCTTTCACTGTATTTTGCCAGTTGTAACCAAGTATTCCAACTTTCCTCTTCTCGTGATGTGCCTGAAAAATATAGATTGTTTCTTTCTGATGTTTTTTTCATTAGCTCCCCTTTTGTATTGGCCTATTAGGGAATGCCCTCATTGGTCTTTTTAGCTGTCCAGGGAACATTCAACACTCTTCTGAGAAATCCCATCTCTGTGGCCTCTATTCGTCTTTCATTTGTTTGCTTACTGTCCATGACTCGCTTCCATTTTATATGACACCGATGAACTCTCTCACTTCTATTGACATAGACTTGTCGCTTAAGACGTTTTTTTTTTTAATTTTCTGAAATGTTATTTTGGCCTGAGCAATTCTGTATTTTTATTTCTGTGGTGCATCTCCCATCGGAAGTTATTATTGTGCCCAAGTATTTGACACTCTGAACTTGTTTCAGATTTATTCTGTTGTTTTTTTTTTTGCATACTGCATGATGATGATGATTGTTTCATTGATATGACCATTACCTTTGTTTGTTTTTTTACCATTTAGACTGAGACCTTTCTTGTTGCTTTCTTTTACTGTTATGTCCGTCATTTCTTGTAGTTCATGCTCTGTCTCTGCTATTATAAGACTGTGTTATCCGCATATTGTTTATGTTGTGACCGTTGTTTCTTCCTAATATTTGAAACTAGGTTTCTTTTTTATTTTTTTTTTGCTTTGGTATCTTTCATAACGTTTTCATTACTTTTTTGTAGCTATCCATGCAAGGCATTCTCAACATTCTTCTGTAAAACCACAATTCTACAGCATCCACAATTACGTCTCTCTGAAACAACAGTAGAGTGGACTTTATTTTAACAACTTGAGCCACGCAGATCGTGCGGTATTGATGCCCAAGAGCGATAAAGAACGTTAATCATTAATGGATACAATTCATGAAGAGCACAATTGCAATGACTCAGTGGAAATGAAAATAAAACGGAAGTAAAAAAAAAAAGTAAAGAGCCTCGTCACGCCAAGTGGAGTATAGGGAATATAGTGTTAGTGACCATAAATTTTACAGACCTTCAGCGCATGATTTTTGGAGTAATGTGGTCGGTATTCATCCCGTGGCGCTTTACTTTCCCAGAACAAAATCCGGTACCCATTTAAGGCTGGATGAACCCGGAAGCCGACGATCAGGATTCTTGTCCTTTGTCGTCCAGTTGACTAACCATTGAGCTGTAGCGGCTCCCAAAACAGAAGTAATGGTGGTCTTAAAGGAAAACAATTTCGCCGAAGTGCATTATATATCTAGCGGTTACCAGCTCAGACAAGTAGGTTGTTTTAAATGTTAGGGAAAGGCGCAAACATCACATGGAATATGTTCTGAGGTAATAAAGTAGAATCGCACAGGCCAAGAATATTTTAAATAAAATAAGAAACGTTGTTATTAGGATTAACAACACGACGCGTTTTTTGCGATGGGAGGCAAATTTAAATTACAAATGAATTGCATTGCCCGTGGTAAAAAAAGAAATTCAAGTGTTCTTGTGTGTGATTTCGAACGGATTTATTTGTGATCAAATTCGAACGGAAACAGTGACAAAAAGACCAAGAGGAAGACCTAGAAGAAGATGGATAGATGCAGTGATAGAGACATGCAATAAGAAAGGAAAATCACTAATTCAGACAATTCGAGCAGCTCAAGAACGACAAATGATATAAACCACGACACCTTTTAGGTATCAGTGAAAAGAGAAAAGAAGATGGATAGATGCAGTGATAGAGACATGTAACAACAAAGGAAAGTCACTAATTCAAACAGTTAGAGCAGCTCAACAACGACAAATGATATAAACCACGACACCTTTTAGGTATCAGTGAGAAAGAGAAGAGAAGAAGAAAGAAGTTGTTAGGATTGTTGTCGCGGCACACCTGTCGAAATCATAGGTGCTCCTGTATTCCCATCGAGAAAAACCCCGACCCAGGTGCATGAACACCGTAACACGGTTTGGGACAGACAAAAACGTGTTATGCAACAAGTAATCACCATCATCACTGAGTGTTCTCTCCAAATCGGAAGGGTGGCTACCATGGAGCGCCATTCCGCTCTGCTTCCTGCTTTGATAGCGCAAGTTGTCACAGGCTGGCTATCATTGAAGTTAAAAAGGGAGTTTTGTTGTGCTTCATCGAACCAGTGCTAATTTGTTGTCACGATCCATGGAGTGAGCGAATGCATACAACGCCGGATAGATTAATTTGAGATGTGGTTTGTTGAAATAATGGTAATGGTATCGGGACAAGCAACATGAATGAAGTACCAAAAGTGAAATATGAAGATTATACAACAAATTAGTTCATTGAAGTACCAAAAGTGAAATATGAAGAGAGGAAGATTATACAACAAATTAGGTCATTGAAGTACCAAAAGTGAAACATGAAGAAAGGAAGATTATACAACAAATTAGGTCATTGAAGTACCAAAAGTGAAACATGAAGAAAGGAAGCTTATACAACAAATTAGGTCATTGAAGTACTAAAAGTGAAACATGAAGAAAAGAAGATTATACAAAAAATTAGGTCATTGAAGTACCAAAAGTGAAACATGAAGAAAGGAAGATTATACAACAAATTAGGTCATTGAAGTACTAAAAGTGAAATATGAAGAAAGGAAGATTATACAACAAATTAGGTCATTGAAGTACCAAAAGTGAAACATGAAGAAAGGAAGACTATACAACAAATTAGGTCATTGAAGTACCAAAAGTGAAACATGAAGAAAGGAAGACTATACAACAAATTAGGTCATTGAAGTACCAAAAGTGAAATATAAAGAGAGGGAGATTATACAACAAATTAGGTCATTGAAGTACCAAAAGTGAAATATGAAAAAAGGAAGATTATACAACAAATTAGGTCATTGAAGTACCAAAAGTGAAATATGGAGAAAGGAAGATTATACAACAAATTAGGTCATTGAAGTACTAAAAGTGAAATATGAAGAAAGGAAGATTATACAACAAATTAGGTCATTGAAGTACCAAAAGTGAAACATGAAGAAAGGAAGACTATACAACAAATTAGGTCATTGAAGTACCAAAAGTGAAACATGAAGAAAGGAAGACTATACAACAAATTAGGTTACTGAAGTACCAAAAGTGAAATATGAAGAGAGGAAGATTATACAACAAATTAGGTTACTGAAGTACCAAAAGTGAAATATGAAGAAAGGAAGATTATACAACAAATTAGGTTACTGAAGTACCAAAAGTGAAATATGAAGAAAGGAAGATTATACAACAAATTTGGTTACTGAAGTACCAAAAGTGAAATATGAAGAAAGGAAGATTATACAACAATTTAGGTTACTGAAGTACCAAAAGTGAAATATGAAGAGAGGAAGATTATACAACAAATTAGGTTATTGAAGTACCAAAAGTGAAATATGAAGAAAGGAAGATTATACAACAAATTAGGTTACTGAAGTACCAAAAGTGAAATATGAAGAGAGGAAGATTATACAACAAATTAGGTTATTGAAGTACCAAAAGTGAAATATGAAGAGGAGAAGATTATACAACAAATTAGGTCATTGAAGTACCAAAAGTGAAATATGAAGAGGAGAAGATTTTACAACAATTAGGTTACTGAAGTACCAAAAGTGAAATATGAAGAGAGGAAGATTATACAACAAATTACGTCATTGAAGTACCAAAAGTGAAATATGAAGATGAGAAGATTATACAACAAATTAGGTTACTGAAGTACCAAAAGTGAAATATGAAGAGAGGAAGATTATACAACAAATTAGGTCATTGAAGTACCAGAAGTGACAGATGAAGAGAAGATTATACAACAAATTATGTGAGGTCAGTCCAGATTTGTGGTGCATGTGTGGAGAAGGGATGGGTTGGAATAGTTAGGGACAACAGGAAAAATAAGAGAGTTGGAGAAAAAGAGGCAGTCAAAAGGAAAACATGCTGGATGGTTTTTGCTGTTGCACGATGAAAGATCAACGGTTATCTGGTGCACAGCGCACGTGATCGAGGGCTAACTGGTGCACAGCGCACGTGATCAAGAGTTAATTTGTGCACAGCGCACAAGATCGATGGTTAACTGGTGCATAGCGCACGTGATCAAGAGTTAATTTGTGCACAGCGCACAAGATCGAGGGTTAACTGGTGCATAGCGCACGTGATCAAGAGTTAATTTGTGCACAGCGCACAAGATCGAGGATTAACTGGTGCATAGCGCACGTGATCAAGAGTTAATTTGTGCACAGCGCACAAGATCGAGGGTTAACTGGTGCATAGCGCACGTGATCAAGAGTTAATTTGTGCACAGCGCACAAGATCGAGGGTTAACTGGTGCATAGCGCACATGATCTGGCGTTATGGAGGAACATGATAAGTGGTGTGTCCCAGCATGGCATATGAGTGAATGAATGTTCTCTTCATGTGTAAAGAGACATGTAAAGAAAAGTTTTACCGTAATAATTCAAATCGTCGGACAATCGCTGTGCTGAAAGTGGCCAACGACACATCGCTGACCGCTCACGTCAGGATCAGCGAACAACAGCTGACCTAGATCCTGCTTCAGCTCATAAAAGTGGTTCAGGTGACATACAATTGACACACTAAACATAAGCTGCGTGACTGACACACTAAACATAAGTTGTGTGACTGACACACTAAACATAAGTTGTGTGACTGACACACTAAACATAAGTTGCGTGACTGACACACTAAACATAAGTTGTATGACTGACACACTAAACATAAGTTGCGTGACTGACACACTAAACATAAGTTGCGTGACTGACACACTAAACATAAGTTGTATGACTGACACACTAAACATAAGTTGTATGACTGACACACTAAACATAAGTTGCGTGACTGACACACTAAACATAAGTTGCGTGACTGACACACTAAACATAAGTTGCATGACTGACACACTAAACATAAGTTGTATGACTGACACACTAAACATAAGTTGCGTGACTGACACACTAAACATAAGTTGTATGACTGACTCACTAAACATAAGTTGTGTGACTGACACACTAAACATAAGTTGCGTGACTGACACACTAAACATAAGTTGCGTGACTGACACACTAAACATAAGTTGTGTGACTGACACACTAAACATAAGTTGTGTGACTGACACACTAAACATAAGTTGCGTGACTGACACACTAAACATAAGTTGTGTGACTGACACACTAAACATAAGTTGCGTGACTGACACACTAAACATAAGTTGTGTGACTGACACACTAAACATAAGCTGCGTGACTGACACACTAAACATAAGTTGCGTGACTGACACACTAAACATAAGTTATATTACTGACACACTAAACATAAGTTGCGTGACTGACACACTAAACATAAGTTGCGTGACTGATACACTAAACATAAGTTGCATGACTGACACACTAAACATAAGTTGCGTGACTGACACACTAAACATAAGTTGCGTGACTGACACACTAAACATAAGTTGCGTGACTGACACACTAAACATAAGTTGTGTGACTGATACACGAAACATAAGTTGCGTGACTGACACACTAAACATAAGTTGCGTGACTGACACACTAAACATAAGTTGTATGACTGACACACTAAACATAAGTTGCGTGACTGACACACTAAACATAAGTTGCGTGACTGACACACTAAACATAAGTTGCGCGACTGACACACAAACATAAGTTGCGTGACTGACACACAAAACATAATTTGCGTCACTCACACACAAAACATAAGTTGCGTGACTGACACACAACACATACGTTGCGTGACTGTCACACTAAACATAAGTTGCGTGACTGTCACACTAAACATAAGTTGCGTGACTGACACACTAAAAATAAGTTGTGTGACTGACACACTAAACATAAGCTGCATGACTGACACACTAAACATAAGTTGCGTGACTGACACACTAAACATAAGTTGCGTGACTGACACACTAAACATAAGTTGCGTGACTGACACACTAAACATAAGTTGCGTGACTGACACACTAAACATAAGCTGCATGACTGACACACTAAACATAAGCTGCGTGACTGACACACTAAACATAAGTTGCGTGACTGACACACTAAACATAAGTTGCGTGACTGACACACTAAACATAAGCTGCGTGACTGACACACTAAACATAAGTTGCGTGACTGACACACTAAACATAAGTTGTATGACTGACACACTAAACATAAGTTGCGTGACTGACACACTAAACATAAGTTGCGTGACTGACACACTAAACATAAGTTGCGCGACTGACACACAAACATAAGTTGCGTGACTGACACACAAAACATAAGTTTCCTGACTGTCACACTAAACATAAGTTGCGTGACTGACACACTAAACAAAATTTGCGTGACTGACACACTAAACATAAGTTGCGTGACTGACACACAAAACATAATTTGCGTGACTCACACACAAAACATAAGTTGCGTGACTGACACACAACACATACGTTGCGTGACTGTCACACTAAACATAAGTTGCGTGACTGTCACACTAAACATAAGTGGCGTGACTGACACACTAAACATAAGTTGTATGACTGACACACTAAACATAAGCTGCATGACTGACACACTAAACATAAGTTGCGTGAATGACACACTAAACATAAGTTGCGTGACTGAAACACTAAACATAAGTTGCGTGACTGACACACTAAACATAAGTTGCGTGACTGACACACTAAACATAAGCTGCGTGACTGACACACTAAACATAAGCTGCGTGACTGACACACTAAACATAAGTTGCGTGACTGACACACTAAACATAAGTTGCGTGACTGACACACTAAACATAAGCTGCGTGACTGACACACTAAACATAAGTTGCGTGACTGACACACTAAACATAAGTTGCGTGACTGACACACTAAACATAAGCTGCGTGACTGACACACTAAACATAAGTTGCGTGACTGACACACTAAACATAAGTTGTGTGACTGACACACTAAACATAAGTTGCGTGACTGACACACTAAACATAAGTTGCGTGACTGACACACTAAACATAAGTTGCGTGACTGACACACTAAACATAAGTTGCGTGACTGACACACTAAACATAAACTGCGTGCCTGACACACTAAACATAAGTTGCGTGACTGACACACTAAACATAAGTTGCGTGACTGACACACTAAACATAAGTTGCGTGACTGACACACTAAACATAAGTTGCGTGACTGTCACACTAAACATAAGTTGCGTGACTGACACACTAAACATAAGTTGTGTGACTGACACACTAAACATAAGTTGTGTGACTGACACACTAAACATAAGTTGCGTGACTGACACACTAAACATAAGTTGCGTGACTGTCACACTAAACATAAGTTGCGTGACTATAAGTTGTGTGACTGACACACTAAACATAAGTTGTGTGACTGACACACTAAACATAAGTTGTGTGACTGACACACTAAATATAAGCTGCGTGACTGACACACTAAACATAAGTTGCGTGACTGATACACTAAACATAAGTTGCGTGACTGACACACTAAACATAAGTTGTGTGACTGATACACGAAACATAAGTTGCGTGACTGACACACTAAACATAAGTTGCGTGACTGACACACTAAACATAAGTTGTGTGACTGACACACTAAACATAAGTTGCGTGACTGACACACTAAACATAAGTTGCGTGACTGACACACTAAACATAAGTTACGTGACTGTCACACTAAACATAAGTTGCGTGACTGACACACTAAACAAAAGTTGTGTGACTGACACACTAAACATAAGTTGTGTGACACACACTAAACATAAGCTGCGTGACTGACACACTAAACATAAGTTGCGTGACTGTCACACTAAACATAAGTTGCGTGACTGACACACTAAACATAAGTTGTGTGACTGATACACTAAACATAAGCTGCGTAACTGACACACTAAACATAAGTTGTATGGCTGACACACTAAACATAAGTTGTATGGCTGACACACTAAACATAAGTTGCATGGCTGACACACTAAACATAAGTTGTATGGCTGACACACTAAACATAAGTTGCATGGCTGACACACTAAACATAAGTTGTATGGCTGACACACTAAACATAAGTTGCGTGACTGACACACTAAACATAAGTTGTATGGCTGACACACTAAACATGAGTTGCATGGCTGACACACTAAACATAAGTTGCTTGTCTGGCACACTAAACATTAGTTGTGTGACTGACACACGAAACATAACCATCGTGACTGACACACTAAACATAACCTTCGTGACTGACACACTAGACATAAGTTGTGTGACAGACACACTAAACATAAGTTTTGTGACAGACACACTAAACATAAGTTGTGTGACAGACGCACTAAACATAAGTTGTGTGACAGACACACTAAACATAAGTTGTGTGACAGACACACAAACATAGTTTGTGTGACTGACACACTAAACATAACCTTCGTGACTGACAAACAAAACATAAGTTGCGTGACTGACACACTAAACATAACCTTCGTGACTGACACACAAACATAGGATGTGTGACTGACACACTAAACATAACCTTCGTGGCAGACACACAAACATATGTTGTGTGACTGGCACACTAAACATAAGTTGTGTGACTGGCACACTAAACATAAGTTGTGTGACTGGCACACTAAACATAAGTTGTGTGACTGGCACACTAAACATAAGTTGTGTGACAGGCACACTAAACATAAGTTGCGTGACTGGCACACTAAACATAAGTTGCGTGACTGACACACTAAACATAAGTTGTGTGACAGGCACACTAAACATAAGTTGTGTGACTGACACACTAATCATAAGTTGTGTGACAGGCACACTAAACATAAGTTGTGTGACAGACACACAAATATAAGTTGCGTGACTGACACACTAAACATAAGTTTGACACACTAAACATAAGTTGTGTGACTGACACACTAAACATAAGTTGTATGTTTGACACACTAAACATAATTTGCATGGCTGACACACAAAACATAATTTGCATAGCTGACACACTAAACATAATTTGCATGGCATACACACAAAACATAATTTGCATAGCTGACACACTAAACATAAGTTGCAAGGCTGACACACTAAACATATAAATGAAGGTAGATCGTAAACAAAAACGTTTCATTTAGACACCATAATATTGCATGAAAATAAAAGAGAGCCAAGTTGGCAGTGTTCCCTAGCGTTTGGCTTTTCGTGGCAAGGCGCTCTGCCACTGAGTACGGGTTCGATCCTGCTTCGGTCCATATATTGTTCTCTTTTTTTCTTGTTGATTATTTGTCATTTACTCCAGTGCTGTAAACATACCTCTTCGTCTGAATTGATTCGCTGACTATCGCCTCGTAAGTTTCCCTCTATAATAACATTCATTTATTGTTATTTGCCCCCTATCACACGGAGTGTTGAGGACAAGAGTAACAATTTCTTTGTTAAGCTTATCATTCACGTTGTACATCGCTGTCACACACACACACACACACACACACACACACACACACACACACACACACACACACACACACACACACACACACACACACACTCACACACCAAATGTCAAATATGAGAACATATACCTATTGTAGCCTGCCCCATCAAACACACACACACACACACGCGCACACACAACCACCAAATGTCAAATATGAGAACATCTACTTATTGTAGCCTGCCCCATCAAACACACACACCCACCAAATGTCAAATATGAGAACATCTACTTATTGTAGCCTGTCCCATCAAACACACACAACCACCAAATGTCAAATATGAGAACATCTACTTATTGTAGCTTGCCCCATCAAACACACTCACACACAACCACCAAATGTCAAATATGAGAACATCTACTTATTGTAGCCTCCCCCATCACACACACACAACCACCAAATGTCAAATATGAGAACATCTACTTATTGTAGCCTCCCCCATCACACACACAACCACCAAATGTCAAATATGAGAACATCTACTTATTGTAGCCTGCCCCATCAAACACACACACACACACACACACACACACACACACACACACACACACACAACCACCAAATGTCAAATATGAGAACATCTACTTATTGTAGCCTGCCCCATCAAACACACAACCACCAAATGTCAAATATGAGAACATCTACTTATTATAGCCTGCCCCATCATACACACACACACACACACAAAACCACCAAATGTCAAATATGAGAACATATACTTATTGTAGCCTCCCCCATCAAACACACAACCACCAAATGTCAAATATGAGAACATCTACTTATTGTAGCCTCCCCCATCAAACACACACA
The DNA here is from genome assembly GCA_032433765.1 of Megaustenia siamemsis. Taxonomy (NCBI): domain Eukaryota; kingdom Metazoa; phylum Mollusca; class Gastropoda; order Stylommatophora; family Ariophantidae; genus Megaustenia; species Megaustenia siamemsis. The sequence goes on from JAVIAB010000159.1 coordinate 16,980,558, forward strand.
CACAACCACCACATGTCAAATATGAGAACATCTACTTATTGTAGCCTGCCACATCAAACACACACACACCCACACGACCACCAAATGTCAAATATGAGAATATCTACTTATTGTAGCCTGCCCCATCAAACACACACAACCACCAAATGTCAAATATGAGAACATCTACTTATTGTAGCCTCCCCCATCACACACACACACACACACACACACACACACACACACCCAACCATCAAATGTCAAATATGAGAACATCTACTTATTGTAGCCTCCCCCATCACACACACACACACACACCCAACCATCAAATGTCAAATGTGAGAACATCTACTTATTGTAGCCTGCCCCATCAAACGCACACACACACACAACCACCAAATGTCAAATATGAGAACATCTACTTATTGTAGCCTGCCCCTTCAAACACACACACACACACGCACAACCATCAAATGTCAAATGTGAGAACATCTACTTATTATAGCCTGCCCCATCAAACACACACACACACACAACTACCAAATGTAAAATATGAGAACATCTACTTATTGTAGCCTCCCCCATCAAACACACACACACACACACAACCACCAAATGTCAAATATGAGAACATCTACTTATTGTAGCCTCCCCCATCAAACACACACACACATACAACCACCACATGTCAAATATGAGAACATCTACTTATTGTATCCTCCCCCATCACACACACAACCACCAAATGTCAAATATGAGAACATCTACTTTATTGTAGCCTCACCCATCAAACACACACACACACACACAACCACCAAATGTCAAATATGAGAACATCTACTTATTGTAGCCTCCCCCTTCAAACACACACACACACACACAACCACCAAATGTCAAATATGAGAACATCTACTTATTATAGCCTGCCCCATCAAACACACACATACACACACACACACAACCACCAAATGTCAAATATGAGAACATCTACTTATTGTAGCCTCCCCCATCAAACACACACACACACACACACAACCACCAAATGTCAAATATGAGAACATCTACTTATTGCAGCCTCCCCCTTCAAACACACACACACACAACCACCAAATGTCAAATGTGAGAACATCTACTTATTATAGCCTGCCCCATCAAAGACACACACACACACAACCACCAAATGCCAAATATGAGAACATCTACTTATTGTAGCCTCCCCCTTCAAACACACACACACACAACCACAAAATGTCAAATGTGAGAACATCTACTTATTATAGCCTGCCCCATCAAAGACACACACACACACACAACCACCAAATGTCAAATATGAGAACATCTACTTATTGTAGCCTCCCCCATCAAACACACACACACACACACACAACCACCAAATGTCAAATATGAGAACATCTACTTATTGTAGCCTCCCCCATCAAACACACACACACACACATACACACACACACACACACCCAACCACCAAATGTCAAATATGAGAACATCTACTTATTGTAGCCTGCCCCATCAAACACACACACACACATACACACATACACACACACACACAACCACCAAATGTCAAATATGAGAACAGCTACTTATTGTAGCATCCGTCATCACACACACTTAACCACCAGATGACATATTTGAGAACTACTGTAGCCCTCATCACCCCAACACACACACACACACACACAACAACCGATGACAAATTTGAGAACCACTGTAACACCCACCACCACACCCATCATGTATCAAGCTAGAAAACTGCTACAGTAGCGGCACCCCTCCACCCTTATCGAAGCCAAATTACAACCATCAGAAGAGAACAAATTTGAGAACTACTGCAACGCGCCCCTGACCCTCGACCACCCCCAGATGACTTATTTGAGAACAGCTGGTGATTGTTGTCCAAAGGCCTGCCCACCTCCTCCACATATAACCACCGATTGATAGCCACCAAAGGTGAATACATTTGAGATCTACTAATGTAGGCCCCTTCCCCTCGCACCAAATTACAACCATAAAATGTGAACTAATTTGAGATCTACTAATGTAGGCCCCTTCCCCTCGTACCAAATTACAACCATAAAAGGTGAACTAATTTGAGATCTACTAATGTAGGCCCCTTCCCCTCGTACCAAATTACAACAATAAAATGTGAACTAATTTGAGATCTACTAATGTAGGCCCCTTCCCCTCGTACCAAATTACAACCATAAAAGGTGAACTAATTTGAGATCTACTAATGTAGGCCCCTTCCCCTCGTACCAAATTACAACCGTAAAAGCTGAACTATTGGTCGTTTCAAATCTAAATGTTCACGATTAACATGAAATATCTCCTCTTTCCCTGCACTTACAAACTTGATTTTTTGCATCTGGCCTTGTTTTTCCAAGGTCCCACCGATTTCACAAAATTTAATTATGTAGGAAGTATGCTTCATCATGAAGCAGCACTTTCCTTTGATCTCAGTGAATTTACGGATCTTTTTGCTCCTGGAGAAAATAATTTACCGTACATTAATGGAAATCAGCTTCTCGACATAGGCGTCTCTACACAACTTGAAAGTTGGAGGCGTTTATCAACTGTTTACTTTCTATTGTTTACTTTCTTTAAAATACTATGAGAATGTCAATGTTATAGCCTTTACAGACGGTCTAAAACAAATCAGCGTATAAACAGTTCCATTAATGAAAACTATTTAAACAATATACAACAAAGAATACATTAAAAAAATTAATTATCCGTTGCGAGCGATAACGAGCATGACATATCAAGCAAAGTTATTGTTTATGGGTACGCATGTGACTAAAGAGTCCGATGTAAGCACGGGATCCTCTTCACTGTAAAGAGCTACATTGTTCGTTTTATGTCTTTCCATGTGACTTTCATTATTTTACGTAAACAAGACATATGAAAGTGATTTAGTTTCTTTGCATGCCTGCAGTACACATATCAAGAATCTTTACATTTTCAAAACGTTATCAACTTTAGCTAAAGATTGATCATGCGGACATATAAAAACGTCCATTATTATTTCATTTATTCTGAATCAGAGGAGTCTAACATATTGATTACTAATCTGGGCTGAACGAACGATAGTCCATCTTTTTTCCAATAGTCATTTTCTTCTTTTAAGACATGATCTTCACATTTGCACCAAAAATCTTTGTCAATCTGTGATAGAGCAGCATATGTCAGTCCTTTTATATCGCATAGTTTAAAACTTGTATTCTCAGCTGCCACCTGCCCTTTAATTTTTGCCCAAACGAGTTCAATGGGGTTTAATTGTGGATGATAAGGGGGCAGTCTCAAGCACGTATGACCATGCTGTTGAATGATTTTGTCTATTTGGAATACTTTGGTCTTTTGCGATTTCTTAACAAGTGACAGTAATTCAGGTTTCAAAAATCCCTCGTTAAATGGAATTCCTTCCTTTCTTAGCCAAATCTTTATAACATCTTTTGTACTGGTAGATGTAGGAATTGTGTCTTCTTCTGCCACAGCGTTGTGGTACGACGCGTTGTCCATTACCAGACAGGATGGTCTGTCTAGAATTGGAAGAAGAGTATTTTCAATCCACTCTCTAAATATATGGCCATTCATCTCGGTGTGATAGTCCCTGTTGTCAGTATAATTAGAGGTGAATATAAGTTCTGCATTTTTCACCAACCCTTCTTTTCGGCTGCCTGCATGTGCCATTATAATACGCTGTCCTTTTCCAGTGGGTACACATCTTTTAATACTTCCATCTGATAACTGCCATTCCTTTGCACTTGTGTGGTGAGAATTTATCCAAGATTCATCTAGAAATACAATATCATAACCTTGGTTACGCATTTCCCGTACTTCACGTAAATATTTACTCCCATAGAAACTAAGTGCGGCTTCTCGCAGATGACATTTCTACCACTATCGTACTTTCTAAACGTAAAACCGATGCTTCTAACAGTTCTCCATAATGTTGTTTTCGACACAACAAGGTCATTTTCTGCTCTCAGTCGAATTTTCAGTTTTCTTAAAGTCACAGTTTCTTTGGAATCGAACATTTTACAAATTGCTCTTCTAATCACTTCCTTGTCAAAACTATCTACTACTTTCTTTCTTCCTAGCGTCCTAGTCTTGATTGAACTGGACACTCCGTTAGCTTTAAGCACTTGTTTGAAAAAGCGTTTGCTTATACCCAATGCGTGAATAGTTCTCTTTTCTGGCTTTGAGATGCTTCGATACAGTTTTCCACGCTTAGCTTCTATGCAAAAATATTTATACACCTTTATTGCCACTGATTGCAATGTAAGGAACTTTACTTTTATACCCATTGACTAACAGATCACAAATTTAACGAAATTACCCAATAATTAGGATACGCCGTTGCACATAAATCACAACAAAACGACAGGAAATGGGATGCACCGGATATAAAATTATAACTATGACGCGTTTTATGTGTTTTTTAGTGCTTAAAACAGGGAAATTGGCGCGCATTACGTTCAAGATGACAAGTCCGTGGGTGCTCACTCATATGAAGCGGTAATTCCTCCAAATATATGGTTTGACCAAAATGCCTTAAATTTGTATACTTCAAATAAAGAATATTTAAAACTATACGTTTGTTGGTGAGGAAATGAATGTACTTCTTGGGACCAAAAAATCACAAGACCATATGCAAAATTTCAGCATTATCAATCAATTGGTTGCAGAGATATGGAATTTTAAACACCTTCAAAATATTTTGAAACGACCTATAATTTGAGATCTATTGCCTGTTTCAAAATATTTTGAAGGTGTTTAAAATTCCATATCTCTGCAACCAATTGATTGAAAATGTTGAAATTTTGCATATGGTCTTGTGATTTTTTAGTCCCAAGAAGTACATTCATTTCCTCACCAACAAACGTATAGTTTTAAATATTCTTTATTTGAAGTATACAAATTTAAGGCATTTTGGTCAAACCATATATTTGGAGGAATTACCGCTTCATATGAGTGAGCACCCACGGACTTGTCATCTTGAACGTAATGCGCGCCAATTTCCCTGTTTTAAGCACTAAAAAACACATAAAACGCGTCATAGTTATAATTTTATATCCGGTGCATCCCATTTCCTGTCGTTTTGTTGTGATTTATGTGCAACGGCGTATCCTAATTATTGGGTAATTTCGTTAAATTTGTGATCTGTTAGTCAATGGGTATAAAAGTAAAGTTCCTTACATTGCAATCAGTGGCAATAAAGGTGTATAAATATTTTTGCATAGAAGCTAAGCGTGGAAAACTGTATCGAAGCATCTCAAAGCCAGAAAAGAGAACTATTCACGCATTGGGTATAAGCAAACGCTTTTTCAAACAAGTGCTTAAAGCTAACGGAGTGTCCAGTTCAATCAAGACTAGGACGCTAGGAAGAAAGAAAGTAGTAGATAGTTTTGACAAGGAAGTGATTAGAAGAGCAATTTGTAAAATGTTCGATTCCAAAGAAACTGTGACTTTAAGAAAACTGAAAATTCGACTGAGAGCAGAAAATGACATTGTTGTGTCGAAAACAACATTATGGAGAACTGTTAGAAGCATCGGTTTTACGTTTAGAAAGTACGATAGTGGTAGAAATGTCATCTGCGAGAAGCCGCACTTAGTTTCTATGAGGAGTAAATATTTACGTGAAGTACGGGAAATGCGTAACCAAGGTTATGATATTGTATTTCTAGATGAATCTTGGATAAATTCTCACCACACAAGTGCAAAGGAATGGCAGTTATCAGATGGAAGTATTAAAAGATGTGTACCCACTGGAAAAGGACAGCGTATTATAATGGCACATGCAGGCAGCCGAAAAGAAGGGTTGGTGAAAAATGCAGAACTTATATTCACCTCTAATTATACTGACAACAGGGACTATCACACCGAGATGAATGGCCATATATTTAGAGAGTGGATTGAAAATACTCTTCTTCCAATTCTAGACAGACCATCCTGTCTGGTAATGGACAACGCGTCGTACCACAACGCTGTGGCAGAAGAAGACACAATTCCTACATCTACCAGTACAAAAGATGTTATAAAGATTTGGCTAAGAAAGGAAGGAATTCCATTTAACGAGGGATTTTTGAAACCTGAATTACTGTCACTTGTTAAGAAATCGCAAAAGACCAAAGTATTCCAAATAGACAAAATCATTCAACAGCATGGTCATACGTGCTTGAGACTGCCCCCTTATCATCCACAATTAAACCCCATTGAACTCGTTTGGGCAAAATTAAAGGGCAGGTGGCAGCTGAGAATACAAGTTTTAAACTATGCGATATAAAAGGACTGACATATGCTGCTCTATCACAGATTGACAAATATTTTTGGTGCAAAGGTGAAGATCATGTCTTAAAAGAAGAAAATGACTATTGGAAAAAAGATGGACTATCGTTCGTTCAGCCCAGATTAGTAATCAATATGTTAGACTCCTCTGATTCAGAATAAATGAAATAATAATGGACGTTTTTATATGTCCGCATGATCAATCTTTAGCTAAAGTTGATAACGTTTTGAAAATGTAAAGATTCTTGATATGTGTACTGCAGGCATGCAAAGAAACTAAATCACTTTCATATGTCTTGTTTACGTAAAATAATGAAAGTCACATGGAAAGACATAAAACGAACAATGTAGCTCTTTACAGTGAAGAGGATCCCGTGCTTACATCGGACTCTTTAGTCACATGCGTACCCATAAACAATAACTTTGCTTGATATGTCATGCTCGTTATCGCTCGCAACGGATAATTAATTTTTTAAATGTATTCTTTGTTGTATATTGTTTAAATAGTTTTCATTAATGGAACTGTTTATACGCTGATTTGTTTTAGACCGTCTGTAAAGGCTATAACATTGACATTCTCATAGTATTTTAAAGAAAGTAAACAATAGAAAGTAAACAGTTGATAAACGCCTCCAACTTTCAAGTTGTGTAGAGACGCCTATGTCGAGAAGCTGATTTCCATTAATGTACGGTAAATTATTTTCTCCAGGAGCAAAAAGATCCGTAAATTCACTGAGATCAAAGGAAAGTGCTGCTTCATGATGAAGCATACTTCCTACATCATTAAATTTTGTGAAATCGGTGGGACCTTGGAAAAACAAGGCCAGATGCAAAAAATCAAGCTTGTAAGTGCAGGGAAAGAGGAGATATTTCATGTTAATCGTGAACATTTAGATTTGAAACGACCAATACTAATGTAGGTCCCTTCCCCTCGTACCAAATTACAACCATAAAATGTGAACTAATTTGAGATCTACTAATGTAGGCCCCTTCCCCTCGTACCAAATTACAACCATAAAAGCTGAACTAATTTGAGATCTACTAATGTAGGCCCCTTCCCCTCGTACCAAATTACAACCATAAAAGCTGAACTAATTTGAGATCTACTAATGTAGGCCCCTTCCCCTCGTACCAAATTACAACCATAAAAGGTGAACTAATTTGAGATCTACTAATGTAGGTCCCTTCCCCTCGTACCAAATTACAACCATAAAAGCTGAACTAATTTGAGATCTACTAATGTAGGCCCCTTCCCCTCGTACCAAATTACAACCATAAAAGGTGAACTAATTTGAGATCTACTAATGTAGGTCCCTTCCCCTCGTACCAAATTACAACCATAAAAGGTGAACTAATTTGAGATCTACTAATGTAGGTCCCTTCCCCTCGTACCAAATTACAACCATAAAAGGTGAACTAATTTGAGATCTACTAATGTAGGTCCCTTCCCCTCGTACCAAATTACAACCATAAAAGCTGAACTAATTTGAGATCTACTAATGTAGGCCCCTTCCCCTCGTACCAAATTACAACCATAAAAGCTGAACTAATTTGAGATCTACTAATGTAGGTCCCTTCCCCTCGTACCAAATTACAACCATAAAAGCTGAACTAATTTGAGATCTACTAATGTAGGTCCCTTCCCCTCGTACCAAATTACAACCATAAAAGCTGAACTAATTTGAGATCTACTAATGTAGGTCCCTTCCCCTCGTACCAAATTACAACCATAAAAGGTGAACTAATTTGAGAAGCACTGAAGTTGAAACCTTTGCCTAGCTCCGTATGTTCAGACCTGGTAACACATTTGTATTTCTATTCGCCATTGTACAGTCAGAGCGTGTGACTCAATACTCGGACACAATTAACATTGTCAAGTCGGTTGAAATTGTTTTGTTTTGGAAAGTAGAACTACATACACAAAAAGCAAACATGGTGAGTTCATTTTTTTGTTTGTTTATTTTTTAAATTTTTTTTTTTACGACTTTCTTTCCATTTTCAGTTGTGGGTGTTTAAGTTTGTGTTTATTCTTTCCCTGTTGGATTTTATACTTTGATCGCTTTACGAAATTCGTTATGCAGCGGTTATGCGCAGGTTTCTGTCACCGGCATATGACGCTTGAAGTGATGTACTAAACGTCTTCTGAATGGTGCTTTTCAAATCAGGGATGAAACAGAACAGTGGTTCCCAAAGTGTGCGCTGCGGCTCCCAGGGGCGTCGCCAAACTTTGGTAAGAGTGCCGCCCCTATGATTATTGTCGCGGTCTCTCACTGTGAGACAAAGAGTAATGGAGAGATATTACAAGATTGAAACATGAACAAGAACTGACTAATTAACACCATTCTAGAGAGGAAATTAAAATACTATAGCCACGTCAAAGTGGACTGCAAAGAACGATATTGGAAGGCATGGTTCCTGACGAGGCATCAGGGGCAGAACAAGAAGAAGGTGGGTTCAAGACATTAAGGAGACCTTGAACATGACGACAGAAGTGAGAGATCTGGCTAGAAACAGAGATTCTTTCAGACGAGCTGTGGTGAATGTAACGTTCTGTGGGAGATCTGGCTAGAGACAGAAATTCTTTCAGACGAGCTGTGGTTAATGCAACGTTCTGTGAGAGATCTGTCTAGAGACACATATTTTTTCATACGAACTGTTGTGAATGCAACGTTCTGTGAGAGATATGGCTAGAGACAGAGATTCCTTCATACGAACTGTTGTGATGCAACGTTCTGTAAGAGATATGGCTAGAGACAGAGATTCCTTCATACGAACTGTTGTGAATGCAACGTTCTGTGAGAGATATGGCTAGAGACAGAGATTCCTTCATACGAACTGTTGTGAATGCAACGTTCTGTGAGAGATATGGCTAGAGACAGAGATTCCTTCATACGAACTGTTGTGAATGCAACGTTCTGTGAGAGATATGGCTAGAGACAGAGATTCCTTCATACGAACTGTTGTGAATGCAACGTTCTGTGAGAGATATGGCTAGAGACAGAGATTCCTTAATACGAACTGTTGTGAATGCAACGTTCTGTGAGAGATATGGCTAGAGACAGACATTCCTTCATACGAAATGTTGTGAATGCAACGTTCTGTGAGAGATATGGCTAGAGACAGAGATTCCTTCATACGAGCTGTTGTGAATGCAACGTTCTGTGAGAGATATGGCTAGAGACAGAGATTCCTTCATACGAACTGTTGTGAATGCAACGTTCTGTGAGAGATATGGCTAGAAAAAGAGATTCCTTCATACGAACTATTGTGAATGAAACGTTCTGTGAGAGATATGGCTAGAGACAGAGATTCCTTCATACGAACTGTTGTGAATGCAACGTTCTGTGAGAGATATGGCTAGAGACAGAGATTCCTTCATACGAGCTGTTGTGAATGCAACGTTCTGTGAGAGATATGGCTAGAGACAGAGATTCCTTCATACGAACTGTTGTGAATGCAACGTTCTGCAAAAAAAACGGCACCTGATGATGAACCTACTCAGTGGTTAGAAATCATAAAATGACAATATCCATTTAGGATCCACTTGTTTAGCGCAGAAGCTAGCTTCCTCCATGTCTATTCTGGGCAAGATATTTAATGTTATCAAATGAGTCTATGCCAGCATACTTTGCTTCTCTTATCAGTGTTATTTTCAGTGTCTGTCTTGATCTTCCCTTTTTCTGTATCTTGAAGTTTTCCGTATAAGAGCTTATTTTGAAATTCTTCTGTTGTCTCTTCTCTACACATGCTCGACATTTGTCCATCTTAACTTCTTAATTGTGGATGAGATCGTTGGTTGCGTGGCCATCTCTCTTATTTCTATAAAGAAAAAAAAAGCTTCCAGTCAATCCGTTTGACTTATAGAGAATGTGATGTTAGTCCCTATATTATTTATAGACCTTCGGTACATTATTTTTAAAGTAATATGTCGGTATTTTGTCTCTGCCGCTTTTCTTTCTCAGAAAAAAAATCTGGTAAACATTTAACCCTGGGTGAACCCGGAAGCTGTCGATCAGGATGGAACCCGACATCTTGTCCTAAGATGTTCAGTTTACTAACCACTGAGCTATCGTGGATCCCTCTAATCTCTATAATCTTCTTTGTTGACCTTTCAGCTCCCTGTGGAGCATACGTCTTCAACAAACACGTTCCAAGCCGTTCTGTTTCTTGTCATTCTCTGAAGATCATTCCATGTCTTCCCCATTATCTTCATCTTTGCTTCGACCTGTCTCTCCAAGAATACCTTGGTCTTTTTTCCCCTGGGGATTCCATAAAAGGGCCTGTTGTGTAATACGCTCAGTTGGCCACTGCCAGATCTATATTAGGCTTGCATTAATTCCATTGTACGCACAGTATCATTCTTAGGCATTCGCCTTGAAAAGTGTTTAGTTTTCTCTCAGTTTATTTGGTTGTTTTCCAGCTTTCACAAGCGTAGTTAAGGGTTGATTTCAGTTGAATAATCAAGTTCAGTTTTCCTGCTTAGTAATAACCTTCACAAAAGCAAATACTAGAATGAGACTTTACCCAATAAATACTATCGTAACTGCCATGAGGGCGCTGCCAGAATATGATCAGCATGGAAGGGGCGTCGTGGCTGTCAAACGTTTTATATCCCCTTGACGCTGAAAGGCAGATGAGGAAGGAAAGAAGAAGAAGTCAATGCCAAAGTTTCTCGCAACACGTCTGGTGTGATGTCTACTATTTTTTTTTTATCCATCATCATCTTGACCTGACCTTTTCCGTTGTTTTTAAACTTTCAAGACATTTGAGAGATTCTGTGCGGTGGTATTGAGTTATTTGCCGGTCATTGTCATTGCTTTCCGGACATGCACATTTTTTCGTCGGCTGCTCAGATTCCTTCCTCGGCAAGTCCCGGAGTGCCCAGCGACTGACGACTCCAGTTCTGTGTTGGGTGAAAAGTCTTTTTTACACGCCCACTAAGTTTCTCGTTTCTGGCTGTGCCCATCTTCACTCCCATCTCTTTCATCCGAACGAGTGACGTGGACTCCCCACATCTCGGAGGTGATTGATGATGTCCGTTCGATCCAGTGGTTGACCGTCTTCAGTGAAATTGCAGCTAGCCAACCTGTCCGCTCTTTCATTTCCCCGTAGTCCCGCATGTACAGGAACGTAGACAAAGGTGACCCTACGTATTTTTGACTGCTGAAATGACTTATCCATTGTCTACGTACAGAGCCCGCCTCCACTTTTCTTATCATGTTCATCGAGTCACTCAGTATACAGGCGTGGGTCTAGTCTCGTGACTCTAAACAGATGAATGACCTGGTCACTATCATCACCTCCATTGTCATGCTACTCGTGGTCATAACGTATGCACCACTGTCTCCTTTAACTAATCTGCCTGCCGAGCGTGCTGTAAATGCCCATGCACTTTTTTGTTATCGTATTACGGATATGTGGTGGTAATCGTCGTATATGTCCAAACAATTTCATATGTTCTTTATTAATATTATCCAACAGTCATGTAACAACAAACCGTATCTTGACATCACATTTGTTCCGTTTCTCTCTTATCACATCGAGTTTTTAACTTCCTATTTGTATGTTAAATTTTACGACGAGTTAAATGAGGCACTTCATAAATGTAAACCACATGAAAACACCCCTCTAGTTCTAGGGGATTTTAACGCAAAAGTAGGAAAGGAAAGAGTTGAGGAAGTAGTTGGTCATTATGGCTTAGTCAAGAGGAATGAAAGAGGTGGCAAACTTATTGACTGGTCAAGAATACACAACATGATGATAGGAAACACCTGGTTTAAGCAACATCCAAGACGTCTGTGGACATGGAAAAGCCCAGGGGACAACGCACGTAATCAAATTGATTATATCATGATAAGCAATAGATTTAGAAACAGTCTGGTGTGTGCGAAAACTAGACCAGGGGCAGATTGCAATAGTGATCATGTACCAGTTGTGGGAAAGCTTAGAGTAAAATTAAAAGCAGCAAAGCGAGCCTCAGTTAAAATCAAGTTAAATTTAGATTTACTCAAATCAGACAAGAAGCTGCAAGACAAATATAAAATCACAATTCAGAACCGGTACAATGCAATAGAGAAGATACATAGCATTGATGAACAGTGGGAAATGCTAAAAGAATCAATGCAACAAACATCAAAAGAGTTCATACATCCAGTGAGGACAAATTCAAGGAAGAAATGGATGATAGATGATATTTTGCAGCTAATGGATACAAGAAGAAGAAATAAAGAAAATAAAGATGAGTATAAGAGATTAAATAAAGAAATTGTAGTAAAATGCAATGAAGCAAAAGAAGCATGGCTAAAAGAGAGATGCAAAGAGATCGAATTACAACAATAAGGAGATGCTAAAACTATATACAAACATATTGAGGAATTAACAGGAAGAAAAACGCAATAAAAAACTGGATGTCTAAGATCAAAGGAAGGAGAACTGTTGATTGATCAAGAAAACATAAGGGAACGATGGACAGAATACATTAAGGATCTTTAAAATGATGAACGAACGGAAGTAAATATTAAGGATAATGGAGAAGGACCAGAAATACTCAGAGAAGAAGTGGAAGACGCCTTGCGCAATATGAAAGCAGGCAAAGCTCGTGGACCAGATAATATAACTAAAGAAGAGATTGAAGCTATGGGCGATTTTGGAATAGAAATAATAACAAAAATATTGCATGATATCTACAACAGCGGATATATACCAGACGACATGCTCAAATCAATATTCATAGCCCTACCAAAGAAACCGGGTGCGATTGAATGCGATGATCATCGCACAATAAGCCTTATGAGTCACATGACTAAGATATTACTAAGAATCATCATGCGAAGAGTGCGAAACAAAATCAGTCCACAAATTAGCGATGAACAGTGTGGTTTTGTTGGAGGTAAAAGAACAAGCAATGCCATTTATATCATAAGATCTTTAGTTGAAAGAGCCATAGAGGTGAAAACAGATTTATACCTATGTTTCAGAGATTATACCAAGGCATTTAACAAAGTAAAGCACCAAGAAATAATCACAATCTTAAAGAGCATAAACGTCGACAGCAAAGATCTAAGAATAATAAAGAATATGTACTGGCAAAAAAACAGCGGCCATAAGAACTGGAAACCAATTAGGAATGTTTCAACAAATAAAACAGGGTGTTAGACAAGATTGTGTGCTGTCACCAGATTTGTTTAATATTTATAGAGAGATTATTTTAAGATCCATAAGGGGCATGCCTGGAATAACAATTGGAGGTCATAATATAAATAATCTAAGGTATGCTGATGATACAGTCTTAATCGCTAAGAGTGAAAATGAGTTACAGGAAATGTTGGACATTATAGTGAAAGAAAGCAAAAATAAAGGTCTCAGCTTTAATAGCAAAAAGACAGAGGTAATGGTAACAACAAAGAAAAAGACATCACCTTAGTGCAAAATAAAGACAAGTGGAACAATATTAAAACAGGTAAATGAATTTTAATTTTTGGGAACTTTGTTAACCTCAGACGGAAGATGTACAAAAGAGGTGAGATGCAGAATGGCTCAGGCAAAAGCAGCTTTCCAAAAAATGAGGAAGATACTATGCAATCCATTTTTGACAATAGAAACAAGAAAAAGAGTTCTTAAATGTTACGTAGAGCCAGTCTTAACATATGGATGCGAGTCATGGACAATAGGACAACAGACAAGAAAATCACTGGAGTCTGTAGAAATGTGGTTTTACAGAAGAATGTTGAGAATACCATGGACAGCTAAGAAGAGTAATGAAGATGTTCTGAAATAGGTCAAAGCAAAAAGAGAGCTAATTTCCAATGTTAGCAAGAAACAATCATCATTTTTTGACCATGTAATGAGAAGAGAACAACTGGAATACATTGTAACAACTGGAAAAATTGAGGGACGAAGAGATAGAGGGAAGCAAAGAGAAAAAATAACAGACAGCTTAAGAGAATGGCTTGGCAGAAGGTCAACAACAGAAATGATAAATAGCTGCCGAGATCGAAAGTTGTGGAGAGACATGATCACCTACGCCACTAGGCCCGGTACTTGATGATGATGATGATTTGTATGTCTTTCCGCATATACCTTCCTGTTGTTCTTACGATGCCCCCAGTGAAGGCTATATCGCTCGAAACGATCTAGTGTAACCCTATAATATTAAGTTACAAATGTAACATACATGATACGCGTTTTATACATCCTTACTTAATTTTGGAAGTATAAAAATAATAATAATCATCATCATCAAGTACCAAGCCTGCTGGCGTAGGTGATCATGTCTCTCTACAACTTTCGATCACGACAGTTATTTTTATTTATCATTTCTGTTGTTGACCTTCTGCCAAGCTATTCTCTTAAGCTGTCTTGTATAATTTCTCTTTGCTTCCCTCTATCTCTTCATCCCTCAATTTTCCCAGTTGTTACAATATATTCCTGCTGTTCCCCTCTTTATCTATCTATCTATCTATTGACCTTTCGAGCCGTAACCGTCCCATAGGGCGCAGACCAAGATACACCTTCTCCTATATGAATTTTTGTTCTAGCAGTTTTCTTTTAAAGATATTTTATTAAATCTCGCCATCTGTCTCTGTTCTGTGCAAGCAGTTCTATCTCATTGAGGGAGCCGATTCCTGCTGCTCTTGCCTCTCTCATCAATGTTCTTCTCAGTGTCTCCCTGGGTCTTCCTCTTTTTCTTTTACCTGTTGTTTCCCATATGAGGGCTTGCTTTGCTATTCGATTATTATCTCTTCTCATCACATGTCCAACGTATGACCATCGTCTTTTCTTTATTACTGAAGATATTAGTGGTTGATTGGCGATTTCTCTAATTTCCTCGTTTGTTTTGAATTCGTTCCATTCTATACCAAGTATTTTCCTTAGACATTTATTTTCGAATGCGTTCAACTTTGTTTCTATATCTCTTGTTGTTTTCCAGCTTTCACACGCATACGTAAGGGTTGATAGTACATTTGATTTGAATAGCCTAAGTTTTGTGTTTGTGCTAATGAGTTTTGATTTCCACAACTTTTCAAGGCTTCTGAAAGACATTGCTGCTTTAGCCAGTCTGATTCTAATTTCTTTGCTCGTATCCCTTTCTCGATCAATGTGACTTCCAAGATAGATAAAGTGATCGATCTCTTCTACTGGTTTGTTTTCCATGTATATTTTGTCACTTGTTGGAATTAAACTTTTCATGACTTTAGTCTTTTCATGATTGACCTCAAGCCCAATTTTAGACATTAGAGCCCCTATCTTTATACATGACCAAAATTAAATAATTGTTTCTTCCTAATATTGAAAATTAGTTCTCTTTTTGCTTTGACCTCTCTCAGAACATCTTCATTACTCTTCTTAGCTGTCCATGGTACTCTCAATATTCTTCTGTAAAACCACATTTCTACAGACTCCAGTGATTTTCTTATCTGTTGTCCCATTATCCATGTTTCACATCCATATGTTAAGACTGGCTCTACATAACATTTAAGAACTTTTTTTTTCTTGTTTTATTGTCAAAAATGGATTGCATAGTATTTTCCTCATTTTTTGGAAAGCTGCTTTTGCCTGAGCCATTCTGCATCTCACCTCTTTTGTACATCTTCCGTCTGAGGTTAACAAAGTTCCCAAATATTTAAATTCATTTACCTGTTTTAATATTGTTCCACTTGTCTTTATTTTGCACTGAGGTGATGTCTTTTTCTTTGTTGTTACCATTACCTCTGTCTTTTTGCTATTAGGCTGAGTCCTTTATTTTTGCTTTCTTTCATGATAATATTAGGAAGAAGATAATATCCTTACTGTTGGAATTCAAGCCTAATATAGATCTGGCAGAAGCCAACTGAGCGTATTACACAACAGGCCCTTTTATGGAATCCCCAGGGAAAAAGACCAATGTGTTCTTGGAGAGACTGGTCGAAGCAGAGATGAAGATGATGGGGAAGACATGGAATGGTCTTTAAAAAAATGACAAAAAAACAGAATGGCTTGGAAAGTGTTTGTTGAAGATCTATGCTCCACAGAGAGATGAAAGGTGGAAGAAGAAGAAGAGACACAGAGTATCCTTCTCAGACATTTGTCTTCAAAAGTGTTTAGTATTTTCATCATCATCAAGTACCGGGCCTGCTGGCGTAGATGACCATGTCTCTCCACAACTTTCGATCTCGACAGTTCTTTATCATTTTTGTTCTTGACCTTCTGCCAAGCCATTCTCTTAAGCTGTCTGTTATTTTTTCTCTTTGCTTCCCTCTATCACTTCGTCCCTCAATTTTCCCAGTTGTTACAATATATTCCAGTTGTTCTCTTCTCATTACATAGCCAAACAATGATGATTTTGAATCTAGCAATCTCTGTTGTTGTTTTCCAGCTTTCACATTCGAATATAAAGGTTGATACTACATATGAGTTCAATATTCTAAATGGTTGGGATGTTGAGAATAACATGGACAGCTAAGAAGAGTAATGAAAATGTTCTGAAAGAGGTCAAAGCAAAAAGAGAGCTAATATCCAATATTATGAAGAAACAATCATCATTTTTTGGCCATGTAATGAGAAGAGAACAACTGGAATATACTGTAACAACTGGGACAATTGAGGGAAGAAGAGATAGTGGAAAGGAAAGAGAAAAGATACCAGACAGCTTAACAGATTGGCTTCGCGGAAGGTCAACAAGAGAAATGATAAATAACTGTTGAGATCGAAAGTTGTGGAGAGACATGATTACCTACGCCAGAAGGCCCGGTACTTGGTGATGATGATTCTAAGTTTAGTTTTCCTGCTTAGTCATAAAATAACCCTCTGAGGGCATGTACTGGCAATAGATAGCGGCATAAGAACTAGAAATCAGTTGGGAACTCTTAACAACTCAGCTATCACTTTGTTATGCGCTTGTAATGTCAACATATTCATGGAATTAAGTACACATTTACACCAGCAAGAATTGCGGCAACGCTGGATTAGGTACACATAAAAATACAACAGTTCGGATGTCTAAACACAGAGCCAACGTTTCAAACGAAATAGAGTTACACATTTTTGGAATATGAGAAGAGTTGTAAACATCGACCTGAAACATCAAACGTTATTAAGTGAAAGCACACAATGAGTGGCGCTTGATGTTTCTGGTCACTACCATTTTGTTTCGTTCTGGTTATTTTTAAAACGTGTTTTTTGTTGCTTTCTGTTTGCTCTACGTCCGGATTCATAACTTCTTAATATAGACAATGTGTCCTTGTTTAGCGTGTCTTGTTCGCTAAGCTTTACCCTCCGCTAATGGACAGAACAGAATCGAATGGTTCGCAAAATGATGAATAGAATAATGTACGGAATAGAATAGTGATGTCAGCAAAATAATGAATAGAATAATGTACGGAATAGAATAGAAAGGTCAGCAAAATAATGAATGGAATAATGTACGGAATAGAATAGAAAGGTCAGCAAAATAATGAATAGAATAATGTACGGAATATAATAGAAAGGTCAGCAAAATAATGAATAGAATAATGTACGGGATAGAATAGAAAGGTCAGCAAAATAATGAATAGAATAATGTACGAATAAAATAGAAAGGTCAGCAAAATAATGAATAGAATAATGTACGGGATAGAATAGAAAGGTCAGCAAAATAATGAATAGAATAATGTACGAATAGAATAGAAAGGTCAGCAAAATAATGAATAGAATAATGTACGGAATAGAATAGAAAGGTCAGCAAAATAATGAATGGAATAATGTACGGAATAGAATAGAAATTTAAGTAAAATAATGAATAGAATAATGTACGGGATAGAATAGAAAGGTCAGCAAAATAATGAATAGAATAATGTACGAATAGAATAGAAAGGTCAGCAAAATAATGAATAGAATAATGTACGGAATAGATTAGAAAGGTCAGCAAAATAATGAATAGAATAATGTACGGAATAGAATAGAAAGGTCAGCAAAATAATGAATAGAATAATGTACGAATAGAATAGAAAGGTCAGCAAAATAATGAATAGAATAATGTACGGAATAGAATAGAAATGTCCGCAAAATATGAGATAGAATATTGCCTAATATAGAAAAGAATGGTTAACAAAAAATTAATAGAATAATGTATAGAATAGAATAGAATCATCATCATCATCAAGTGCCGTCTCCGCAACGACGGTTGGCTACCATGGATCGCCATTTCACTCTGTTTCTTGCTTTGATGGTACAGGTTGTCATAGATTGACTTGTCCATCTTTTGATGTTACTCGTCCATGTTAGTCTTGGTCTGCCTCTGCCTCTTTTACCTTGTATTTTCCCTTACAATATTACTTTTAGTAGGCTGTTGTGTCATTTGTCTTGTCTTAATTGTATTTAGTAGTTCTCTTTTTATTTTTAGTTGTTTTAAAACTTCATCGTTTGTTATCTTTTCTTTCCATCAGAATATAATATTTCACAAAATATGAAGTAGAATATTGAATAATAATAATAATAATATAGAAAAGAATGGTTCTAAAAAATGAGTAGAAAATAATGTTTCGCAAAATAATGAATAAAATATAATATAATGGTTTGCAAAATAATGAATAGAAGAATGCATATAATAGAATGGTTTGCAATATAATGAATAGAATAATAATAAACATAGAGGAGAATGGTTCGTAATATAATGAAAAAATAATGTATAGAAAAGTCTATAAAATAGTATAGAATGGTTCGCAATATATTGAAAAGTATAATGTGTATCTATCTCTATCTATCTATTGACCTTTCGAGCCGTAACCGGCCCATAGGGCGTAGACCAAGATACACCTTCTCCTATATGAATTTTTGTTCTAGCAGTTTTCTTTTAAAGATATTTTATCAAATCTCGCCATCTGTCTCTGTTCTGTGCAAGCAGTTCTATCTCATTGAGGGAGCCGATTCCTGCTGCTCTTGCCTCTCTCATCAATGTTCTTCTCAGTGTCTCCCTGGGTCTTCCTCTTTTTCTTTTACCTGTTGTTTCCCATATGAGGGCTTGCTTTGCTATTCGATTATTATCTCTTCTCATCACATGTCCAACGTATGACCATCGTCTTTTCTTTATTACTGAAGATATTAGTGGTTGATTGGCGATTTCTCTAATTTCCTCGTTTGTTTTGAATTCGTTCCACGCTATACCAAGTATTTTCCTTAGACATTTATTTTCGAATGCGTTCAACTTTGTTTCTATATCTCTTGTTGTTTTCCAGCTTTCACACGCATACGTAAGGGTTGATAGTACATTTGATTTGAATAGCCTAAGTTTTGTGTTTGTGCTAATGAGTTTTGATTTCCACAACTTTTCAAGGCTTCTGAAAGACATTGCTGCTTTAGCCAGTCTGATTCTAATTTCTTAAATAATGTGTATACAGACAAGAAAATCACTGGAGTCTGTAGAAATGTAATTTTACAGAAGAATATTGAGAGTACCATGGACAGCTAAGAAGAGTAATAAAGATGTTATGAGAGAGGTCAAAGCAAAAGAGAGCTAATTTCCAATATTAGGAAGAAACAATCATCATTTTTTTGGCCATGTAATGAGAAAAGAACAACTGGAATATATTGTAACAACTGGAAAAATTGAGGGACGAAGAGATAGAGGGAAGCAAGGAGAAAAAATAACAGACAGCTTAAGAGAATGGCTTGGCAGAAGGTCAACAACAGAAATGATAAATAGCTGCCGAGATCGAAAGTTGTGGAGAGACATGTTCACCTACGCCAACAGGCCCGGTACTTGACGATGATGATGATAATGTGTATAATAGAATGTTTCGCAATATAATGAATAGAATAATGTATTTAATAAAGTAGAATGTTTCGTAATATAATGAATAGATTAATGTATTTAATAAAATAGAATGTGTCGCAATATAATGAACAGATTAATGTATTTAATAAAATAGAATGTGTCGCAATATAATGAACAGATTAATGTATTTAATAAAATAGAATGTGTCGCAATATAATGAACAGATTAATGTATTTAATAAAATCTCTAATACCAAAAGGAAAAAAAAAAAGAACCTTTAGGGCTTTTCTGTGAACGGAACCGGAAATCTGGTATAAGCCGAGCGCACTAACCACAAAACCATTAAAAATTGAATAAAATATTGCATTCATTGTGTGCCGTCTCCGTATCGAATGTAGACTGTCATTGAACACCATTTTACCCTGATTTCCCTTGATTGTGCACGCTGCCATAGGGTCACCTGTCAATTTTTTGTATGTTACCAGCCCACTGTAATCTTCCTCTGCCTCTGCTTCGTCCGTCTACCTTGAATCTTCCCAGGAAAATGAGTATGTCATGTTAGGGTAGTGATGGCCACACCTCTAGACATCAAACTTAGAAAATAAAAAGAAATCTTTGGTTAACTCAAGGTTAGTGATGTCTCCATACATCTTGTATGGTATACTGATGACCACACCTCTATATATCAAACTTAATAAGTCTAAAGAGACCATTGTTTAACTCAAGTTTAGTGATGTCTCCATACATCTTGTATGGTACCACTGATGACCACACCTCTAGACATCAAACTTAATAAGTCTAAAGAAACCATTGTTTAACTAAAGGTTAGTGATGTCTCCATACATCTTGTCCTGGTATGGTACCACTGATGACCACACCTCTAGACATCAAACTTAATAAGTCTAAAGAGACCATTGTTTAACTCAAGTTTAGTGATGTCTCCATACATCTTGTCCTGGTATGGTACCACTGATGACCACACCTCTAGACATCAAACTTAGAAAATAAAAAGAAACCTTTGGTTAACTCAAGGTTAGTGATGTCTCCATACATCTTGTATGGTATACTGATGACCACACCTCTATATATCAAACTTAATAAGTCTAAAGAAACCATTGTTTAACTCAAGTTTAGTGATGTCTCCATACATCTTGTATGGTATACTGATGACCACACCTCTATATATCAAACTTAATAAGTCTAAAGAGACCATTGTTTAACTCAAGTTTAGTGATGTCTCCATACATCTTGTATGGTACCACTGATGACCACACCTCTAGACATCAAACTTAATAAGTCTAAAGAAACCATTGTTTAACTCAAGGTTAGTGATGTCTCCATACATCTTGTCCTGGTATGGTACCACTGATGACTACACCTCTAGACATCAAACTTAATAAGTCTAAAGAGACCATTGTTTAACTCAAGGTTAGTGATGTCTCCATACATCTTGTATGGTATACTGATGACCACACCTCTATATATCAAACTTAATAAGTCTAAAGAAACCATTGTTTAACTCAAGTTTAGTGATGTCTCCATACATCTTGTATGGTATACTGATGACCACACCTCTATATATCAAACTTGATAAGTCTAAAGAAACCATTGTTTAACTCAAGTTTAGTGATGTCTCCATACATCTTGTATGGTATACTGATGACCACACCTCTATATATCAAACTTAATAAGTCTAAAGAAACCATTGTTTAACTCAAGGTTAGTGATGTCTCCATACATCTTATCCTGATATGGTACCACTGATGACCACACCTCTAGACATCAAACTTGAATCGTCTAAAGAAACCATTGTTTAACTCAAGGTTAGTGATGTCTCAATACAGCTTGTCCTGGTATGGTACCACTGATGACCACACCTCTAGACATCAAACTTGAATCGTCTAAAGAAACCATTGTTTAACTCAAGGTTAGTGATGTCTCAATACAGCTTGTCCTGGTATGGTACCACTGATGACCACACCTCTAGACATCAAACTTGAATCGTCTAAAGAAACCATTGTTTAACTCAAGGTTAGTGATGTCTCAATACAGCTTGTCCTGGTATGGTACCACTGATGACCACACCTCTAGACATCAAACTTGAATCGTCTAAAGAAACCATTGTTTAACTCAAGGTTAGTGATGTCTCAATACAGCTTGTCCTGGTATGGTACCACTGATGACCACACCTCTAGACATCAAACTTGAATCGTCTAAAGAAACCATTGTTTAACTCAAGGTTAGTGATGTCTCCATACAGCTTGTCCTGGTATGATACCACTGATGACCACACCTCTAGACATCAAACTTGAATCGTCTAAAGAAACCATTGTTTAACTCAAGGTTAGTGATGTCTCCATACATCTTGTCCTGGTATGGTACCACTGATGACCACACCTCTAGACATCAAACTTGAATCGTCTAAAGAAACCATTGGTTAATTCAAGGCTAGTGATGTCTCCATACATCTTGTCCTGGTATGGTACCACTGATGATCACACCTCTAGACATCAAATTTGATACGTCTAAAGAAACCATTGTTTAACTCAAGGTTAGTGATGTCTCCATACATCTTGTCCTGGTATGGTACCACTGATGACCACACCTCTAGACATCAAACTTGAATCGTCTAAAGAAACCATTGTTTAATTCAAGGTTAGTGATGTCTCCATACATCTTGTCCTGGTATGGTACCACTGATGACCACACCTCTAGACATCAAATTTGATACGTCTAAAGAAACCATTGGTTAACTCAAGGATAATGATGTCTCAATACAGCTTGTCCTGGTAGAGACTGGTGATGGTCACAAGAGCCTTCCATCTTCATCATATGTTGGACGTGATTGTAGCTGATGTTCGACAATCGTTTTTCTTATGTCACATTCACATACATCAGAGGTTCAATATTTAGGCTGTTTAACAACAAGTGATGCTTCTAAACAATCAACATTTTTCGGGCATATCATGAGAAGAAGAAAGTTGTAATACTTGATTACAACTGGCAAAATAAAAGGAAAGAGGGATCGCGAAAGACAAAGAGAGAAAATACTAGATAGCTTTGTGTCATGGCATGGAAAACAGTCAACAACAGGAACTGATACGATGCAATGTATATAGACGATTGTGGAAGGACATGATCGCCTACGCCAACCGGTATGGCACATGATGATGATGAAGATGATGATGGTGCTTCTATTTATGATGGCCAGCCTGGATCTAGTTTTGCATTCTTCTGCTTTTAGTTCTAGCGAAGGAGGTAGAGCATATGAACTGCATTTTTCGTGTTAATCTGTTTTTCATCAAATGTCATTAAGAGCATTCTATCTAAGAACATTAAAACAGAGGCTAAGAGGAAGACCAAGAAAAAGATAGTTCGATGGAATAAAAGATATATGCAAAGACCAAAACATTTTCTTTTAAACAGCAACCAGATACGCCAAAGAAAGACGTTCTATTTATGAAAAAAAGAGAGTCAAACAACAAACAACAAACAAGCAAATATCTGGAGACAACAAAGTAAACTGACAACCACCTTTCTCTGACGCTTGAAAGCATCAGCATTGAGAAAAAAGAAAGAAACCCCAAAAATATGATTTTTCTTGTCAGCCAACAACATGTTGTAGTTACTTCTTACTATCTACCAGTAATACAATGTCAACAACATGTAGTAGTTACTTCTTACTATCTACCAGTATTACAATGCCAACAACATGTTGTAGTTCCTTCTTACTATCTACCAGTATTACAATGCCAACAACATGTAGTAGTTCCTTCTTACTATCTACCAGTAATACAATGTCAACAACATGTAGTAGTTACTTCTTACTATCTACCAGTAATACAATGCCAACAGCATGTAGTAGTTACTTCTTACTATCTACCAGTAATACAATGCCAACAGCATGTAGTAGTTACTTCTTACTATCTACCAGTAATACAATGCCAACAGCATGTAGTAGAACCTCCTGACTATCTACCAGTGTTACAATGCCAACGGCATGTAGTAGTTCCTTCTTACTATTTACCATTAATGCAATGCCAACAGCATGTAGTAGTTTCTCCTGACTATCTACCAGAAATACAATGCCAACAGCATATAGTAGTTCCTTCCTACTATCTACCAGTAATACAATGCCAACAGCATGTAGTAGTTTCTCCTGGCTGTCTACCAGTAATACAATGCCAACAACAACTAGTAGTTCCTTCCTACTATCTACCAGTAATACAATGCCAACAGCATGTAGTAGTTCCTCTTTTTGTTTACTGCCTGTACAACAGAACCAGTCTTGGTTTTTTAAACACCCGTTGATGTTTAGACCGACTATTTCCAAGGTGTCCTCTAAGCTCTTCTCAATGTATGGGTTGAACAAACGTAGAAATCGCAACATTCGCTAACTAAAAAAAAAGTATGTTTAGAATTATCCAGCAATATCTTACCAAAGCTGTCTGTTCCTAGTCAAAGTTACATTTCAGTCATCTACACCATCAGGATGTACATTTCGCAGATATTCTAATCACTTGTTTATGCTGTACCTTATCAAAAACAACTCTTGTGTAATTCACGAAGCGCGTTTTAACTGCTTGTCTGCTGTGCGTAAAAAGTAAAGTAAAGAGCCCCCGTCACAACAAGTGGCGTAAAGGGAATATGGTGTTAGTGACCATAAATTTTACAGACATATTTTTGGGTTAATGTAATCGGTATTACGCCCGTGCCGCTTTACTTTCCCAGAAAAGAAATCCGGTACCCATTTAAGTCTGGATGAACCAGGAAGCCGTCGGTTGGGATCGAACCCTAACTCTTGTCCTTTGTAGTCCACTTCACTAACCACTGAACTATCGCGGCGCGCTATCTACTGTGTGTGCTTTAATATATCTATTATCCAGCTGCTATTCCCAAATTCAAATTTTTGTTTCCCCTAAATCCAAATCCACGTTACTGTTTATTCCTCCTTGTACAGGGTGTCCACAAAAACTCCAATTTATTAGAATATGTTTCAGAAAAAATCATAACTGGATACATGAATTCAAACAGTTTCCTATTGTCTTCTCGAATTTTCTGTTTACTCCCTTCACCACAATATGACCTTCAAACCCCCCCCCCCTTTTCTCCCCCACACACACACACCAATCTCATGCAAAGCAATGCCCTTAGACAAAATAACCAAATGTCAAGTATGTGGCTTATGGGATAACTGGACCTAACGTTTTTGGGGGTACGAGAAGGAGAGTGTGTATGTACCACCAACACCTGCAGGAAACATAGATAATCTGTGTATGTACCTCCACTACCTGCAGAAAACATGGATGATCTGTGTATGTACCTCCACTACCTGCAGAAAACATGGATGATCTGTGTATGTACCTCCACTACCTGCAGAAAGCATGGATGATCTGTGTATGTACCTCCACTACCTGCAGAAAACATGGATGATCTGTGTATGTACCTCCACTACCTGCAGAAAACATGGATGATCTGTGTATGTACCTCCACTACCTGCAGAAAGCATGGATGATCTGTGTATGTACCTCCACTACCTGCATCAAACATGTATGATCTGCAGGAACGCATCAATGAAGCTGTCAACTCGATCACGCCGGATCTGCTGCTGATGGTCTGGTCCGAGCTAGATTATCGCATCGATGCTTGTCGATAATCGCACACCTAGTGTATGTGATACCGATACCACGTGATACTATTTAATTTTAAAATTGAATTGTCGCTTGTGTCGCCGATTAGGGTTGCATGGTAGTCGACCTTGTCAAAATAATTTGCCAACGCAAACATGCTTTGGTGGGAGCTGTGACACGAGTGGAGTGGACATGGGAAATTCCAACTGCATTGAAACTGATTCCATGAACAGAAAAGAACTTCTTTGAGTTGATGCAGATGTTGCCACATATGTATACGAATATTTCAATAATAAGTTTATTTTTTACTACTTGAAATGAAATGCATTTTTGTAGACATCATGTGTACAGTAGGGTTTTCTTACCTGGCACATTTAATGTATTGTTCTAACAATCGATGCGTTTCATAACGCCAGCACTCTCATACAAGGCAATAAATAATGTTTTAGGGTCATAGCTGTTATATGGTTGCTTTCTATCTCCCAAGATAAATTGTCGTGCCATAGTACGTGACTCAAGAAAGAGCACATCTATGAGATAACACCAGGACAAAGTGTATGGAGTTCTCGTTTAGGCCTAGCCTTGGAATTCGGATTTTGGTCTCGTTGGTTTATCCCAAATTAACGCAACTGTGCTATAGCAATCTCTAACTGTACTTGTCATCATCATGTCACATACCGGTTGGCGTAGGCGATCATGTCCTTCCACAATCTTCTATCTACAATGCATCGTATCAGTTCTGTTGTTGACTGTTTTCCATGCCATGACACCAAGCTATCCAGTATTTTCTCTCGTTGTCGTCCGCGATCTCTCGTTCCTTTTATTTTGCCAGTTGTAACCAAGTATTCCAACTTTCCTCTTCTCATGATGTGCCCAAAAAATGTGAATTGTTTCTTTTTGATGTTTCTAAGGAACTCTCTTTCTGTGTTGGTCTCTTTGAGAATTTTCTCGTTGGTCTTTTTAGCTGTCCAG
Source organism: Megaustenia siamemsis (assembly GCA_032433765.1). Taxonomy (NCBI): domain Eukaryota; kingdom Metazoa; phylum Mollusca; class Gastropoda; order Stylommatophora; family Ariophantidae; genus Megaustenia; species Megaustenia siamemsis. The sequence continues at coordinate 17,007,174 of JAVIAB010000159.1, forward strand.
GAAACGTGTAGTAGATGCCCGGAAACGTGTATCGGACTTCTAATCGTCTCCACATGTTTGTTTGGAGTTTACTCCCCTAGCCATTGCTTCTCAAGAAACCCTCACAAGGTAGCGGAGAGAAGATACCGCTTGTACTGCTTATCGCACAGCACTCCGTGCATACCCATAGGTGCTCCGATCTTCTCCTCAAAATATTCATCAGTACACAGCGACTTTTTGTGCCAGTTCGGTGTTGGTTGACAAATCCTCTCATTCCTCCAGAATATCGCGCTGTTCTGCCAACACCGGTATCTATAACGGTCTTCTCTCCCAGTTCACACAGTCTAGACAGCCATGTATTTGTATTTCTTTCAAAGTCCTTTGTTCTACACATCTCTCGTAGATTGTTAATGACATCTCTCGTAGATATTTAATGATATATTTCTTCTCTCCCAGTCACACAGTCTAGTTTTGTTTTGTATAGATAGCCATGTATTTGTATTTCTGTCAAAGTCCTTGTGTTCTACCCATCTCTAGTAGATAGTTTATGATATCTCTCTTCACTCCCAGTTCACACAGTCTAGACAACCATGTATTTGTACTTCTGTCAAAGTCCTTTGTTCTACCCATCTCTCGTAGATTGTTAATGATATCTCTCTTCACTCCCAGCTCACACAGTCTAGATAGCCATGTATTTGTACTTCTGTCAAAGTCCTTTGTTCTACCCATCTCTCATAGATTGTTAATGATATCTCTCTTCACTCCCAGCTCACACAGTCTAGATAGCCATGTATTTGTACTTCTGTCAAAGTCCTTTGTTTTACCCATCTCTCGTAGATCAATAACGGTATCTGTATAAAGTAAACATACAATTGCATTGAGCAGCAAGAATTACAGAGAGCCAAACAAATGTACTTGCTATCTGCACTTGTACATTCGAGACCACATAGTTTTAATTTCATCATCATTGAGTGCCGTATCTGCATGGAAGGTTGGCTACAAGGAGCGCCATTCCGCTCCGTCCCTCTAATGGTCATTTCTTGTACAACCATTCCATTCACAGAGAAAAACAGTAGTTGGTGTGGTGGTCATTTCTTGTACAACTATCTCACTAACAGAGAAAAATAGTAGTTGGTGTGGTGGTCATTTCTTGTACAACTATCTCACTAACAGAGAAAAACAGTAGTTGGTGTGGTGGTCATTTCTTGTACAAATATCTCACTCACAGAGAAAAACAGTAGTTGGTGTGGTGGTCATTTCTTCTACAACCATCCCATTCACAGAGAAAAACAGTAGTTGGTGTGGTGGTCATTTCTTGTACAACTATCTCACTAACAGAGAAAAACAGTAGTTGGTGTGGTGGTCATTTCTTGTACAAATATCTCACTCACAGAGAAAAACAGTAGTTGGTGTGGTGGTCATTTCTTCTACAACCATTCCATTCACAGAGAGAAACAGTAGTTGGTGTGGTGGTCATTTCTTGTACAACTATCTCACTAACAGAGAAAAACAGTAGTTGGTGTGGTGGTCATTTCTTGTACAAATATCTCACTCACAGAGAAAAACAGTAGTTGGTGTGGTGGTCATTTCTTCAACAACCATCCCATTCACAGAGAAAAACAGTAGTTGGTGTGGTGGTCATTTCTTGTACAACTATCTCACTCACAGAGAAAAACAGTAGTTGGCGTGGTGGTCATTTCTTGTACAACCATTCCATTCACAGAGAAAAACAGTAGTTGGTGTGGTGGTCATTTCTTGTACAACTATCTCACTAACAGAGAAAAACAGTAGTTGGTGTGGTGGTCATTTATTGTACAACTATCTCACTCACAGAGAAAAACAGTAGTTGGCGTGGTGGTCATTTCTTGTACAACTATCTCAATCGCAGAGAAAAACAGTAGTTGGTGTGGTGGTCATTTCTTGTACAACTATCTCTATAGCAGAGAAAAACAGTAGTTGGTGTGGTGGTCATTTCTTGTACAACTATCCCACTCACAGAGAGAAACAGTAGTTGGTGTGGTAGTCATTTATTGTACAACTATCTCACTCACAGAGAGAAACAGTAGTTGGTGTAGTGGTCATTTCTTGTACAACTATCCCACTCACAGAGAGAAACAGTAGTTGGCGTGGTGGTCATTTCTTGTACAACTATCCCACTCACAGAGAGAAACAGTAGTTGGCGTGGTGGTCATTTCTTGTACAACTATCCCACTCACAGAGAGAAACAGTAGTTGGTGTGGTAGTCATTTCTTGTACAACTATCCCACTCACAGAGAGAAACAGTAGTTGGCGTGGTGGTCATTTCTTGTACAACTATCCCACTCACAGAGAGAAACAGTAGTTGGCGTGGTGGTCATTTCTTGTACAACTATCCCACTCACAGAGAGAAACAGTAGTTGGTGTGGTAGTCATTTCTTGTTCAACTATCCCACTCACAGAGAGAAACAGTAGTTGGTGTAGTGATCGTTTCTTGTACACATATCATATACACACAGAGAACAACAATAGTTGATGTATCGGCCCTGAATCCCAATCAAAGGATCTACCACATTTAAGTCACCTCAGAATGCACACTGTTGCCGTATTTAATACACCTCAAAAACCGTTTCATGTTTTTTAAAATTGCGTGCTACGAAATATATTTTCATGGAAAATTATTTGTAACAAAATCCAAAATTCAGTTCCTAGTCTCAAGGAATTGGTAAGAGTGAAAACGAGTTACAAGAAATGTTAGATATTATAGCGATGGACAGCAAAAATAACGTACTGAGCCTTAATAGCAAAATAGACATAAGTAATAGTAGCAACAAGGAAAAATACATCACCGCAACGTACAATAAAGACAAGTGGAACAATATTAAAACAGGTAAATGAATCTAAATATCTAGGAACAATGTTAACCTTATATAGTAGGTGTACAACAGAGGTGGGATGCAGAATGGCTCAAGCAAAAGCAGCTTTCCTCCGAAATAAGAAGATATTGTGCAATCCATTTTTTGGCATCAGAGACAGGAAAAAGAGTTCTTAAATGTTATGTCACTCGGGCAGATGGTGCTCGTAAACCTGGGAAGGCAAACCATCTAAGGGCAGAATCCCCCTACAGAAAAGATCATCTGCTGCCTTGCAGGAAGATTGGGGACAATCAAAGGCTAAAGAAAGCAAACCTGAATAAAATGATGACTGAAATCGGATGTACTGGGCCACTGGCGCAGAACACAGTGCAACGTTTTAACGGGTGTTCAATCAGAGTGGATCTGGCAGACTCTAATTGTGATGTTCTGTCTGTGGGGGCGATCAACACACTTAACCTGACAGCTGACTTCATGTGGGAGTCTGGAATCCTACTCTGATTGAGTCCTGATCGCAGAGAGAGAAAGAGAGAGAGAGAGAGAGAGAGAGAGAGAAATGTTATGTCGAACCAGTAAAGGTAAAGTACGAGACTTGAATCAGCGTCTTAGAACACGGGTTTTCACCCATATGTGCTCAGTCAAGCATCGAAACTCACGATGCAAAGTGGCATTCCTCACCTTCCCAAAGTACTACCCTGGTACCCATTTCTGCCAGCGCCTGGGTCGACCGCGGGGGTATTTTTGTTCAACCACGAGTATAATTCACACTGCTTCCAGCGGGAATCGAAGGCGGGTTGTCCGAACGTTGGTAGCCCTGTCGTGTGGTTTTCCCAGCTAGGCTACCGAGGATCCCAGTAGAACCAGTGTTAACATATGGATGTGAATCATGGACAATAGGACATCGTCATCGTTGGCTGCCGTCTCCGCATCGAAGGTTGGCTACCATGGAGCGCAATTCCACTCTGTCTCTTGCTTTGATGGTGCAGATTGTCATAGGCTGACTTGTCCATCTTTTGATGTTACTCGTCCATGTTAGTCTTGGTCTGCCTCTGCCTCTTTTACCTTGTATTTTCCCCTCCAAGATTACTTTTATTAGGCTGTTGTGTCTTTTAACATGCCCCAAAAATTTCAAATAGGACAAAAGATAAGAAAATCACTGGAGACTGTAGCGATATGGTTTTCACAGGAGAATGTTGAGAATACCATCAATGGCTAAGAATGAAAACGTTCTGAAAGAGGCGAATGTAAAAATAGAACTAATTTTCAATATTTGGAAACAACTTTTTTTGGACAGATGTAATAAGAAGAGAACAGCTGGAATATATTGTGACAACTGGGGAAAAAAAGAAGGGACGAAGAGATAGAGGGAAACAAAGAGAAAAGATACCAGACAGCTTAAGAGAATGGCTTGGCAGAAGGTCAACAACAGAAATGATAAAAAAAATGTCGAGATCGAGAGTTGTGGAGAGACATGATCACCTACACCAGCGGGCATAGAAAGTACTTGATAATGCTGTTGATGATGTTTTCAAAAATGATTTCTTTTCTTATGAACCTCATGGCCAACTAGATTTGAAGGTAAAACATGACTTTTATGTTGCAAAACTTGGAGGAACAGCTGATGAGCGTCCAGTCATCTGGGCTGTCATTGATGTGGATGTTGTCAGTAAGTCAGAACTGTTGTGGCACGGAGAAAGATCGCCATCATTGACAAAAATTAACCTACCGCAATGTTTCTGCATTCAGAAAAAAATTAACCTACCGCAATGTTTCTGCATTCAGAAAAAAATTAACCTACCGCAATGTTTCTGCATTCAGAAAAAAATTAACCTACCGCAATGTTTCTGCATTCAGAAAAAAATTAACCTACCGCAATGTTTCTGCATTCAGGAAAAAAATTAACCTACCGCAATGTTTCTGCATTCAGGAAAAAAATTAACCTACCGCAATGTTTCTGCATTCAGGAAAAAAATTAACCTACCGCAATGTTTCTGCATTCAGGAAAAAAATTAACCTACCGCAATGTTTCTGCATTCAGGAAAAAAATTAACCTACCGCAATGTTTCTGCATTCAGGAAAAAAATTAACCTACCGCAATGTTTCTGCATTCAGGAAAAAAATTAACCTACCGCAATGTTTCTGCATTCAGAAAAAAATTAACCTACCGCAATGTTTCTGCATTCAGAAAAAAATTAACCTACCGCAATGTTTCTGCATTCAGAAAAAAATTAACCTACCGCAATGTTTCTGCATTCAGAAAAAAATTAACCTACCGCAATGTTTCTGCATTCAGAAAAAAATTAACCTACCACAATGTTTCTGCATTCAGAAAAAAATTAACCTACCGCAATGTTTCTGCATTCAGAAAAAAATTAACCTACCGCAATGTTTCTGCATTCAGAAAAAAATTAACCTACCGCAATGTTTCTGCATTCAGAAAAAAATTAACCTACCGCAATGTTTCTGCATTCAGAAAAAAATTAACCTACCGCAATGTTTCTGCATTCAGAAAAAAATTAACCTACCGCAATGTTTCTGCATTCAGAAAAAAATTAACCTACCGCAATGTTTCTGCATTCAGGAAAAAAATTAACCTACCGCAATGTTTCTGCATTCAGGAAAAAAATTAACCTACCGCAATGTTTCTGCATTCAGGAAAAAAATTAACCTACCGCAATGTTTCTGCATTCAGGAAAAAAATTAACCTACCGCAATGTTTCTGCATTCAGGAAAAAAATTAACCTACCGCAATGTTTCTGCATTCAGAAAAAAATTAACCTACCGCAATGTTTCTGCATTCAGAAAAAAATTAACCTACCGCAATGTTTCTGCATTCAGAAAAAAATTAACCTACCGCAATGTTTCTGCATTCAGAAACAAATTAACCTACCGCAATGTTTCTGCATTCAGAAACAAATTAACCTACCGCAATGTTTCTGCATTCAGAAAAAAATTAACCTACCGCAATGTTTCTGCATTCAGAAACAAATTAACCTACCGCAATGTTTCTGCATTCAGAAAAAAATTAACCTACCGCAATGTTTCTGCATTCAGAAAAAAATTAACCTACCGCAATGTTTCTGCATTCAGAAAAAATTTAACCTACCGCAATGTTTCTGCATTCAGAAAAAATTAACCTACCGCAATGTTTCTGCATTCAGAAAAAAATTAACCTACCGCAATGTTTCTGCATTCAGGAAAAAAAATTAACCTACCGCAATGTTTCTGCATTCAGAAAAAAAATAACAAATAAACAACAGACAAAAAACAAACAACAATATATGGTCCGAAACAGGATCGAACCCGTACTCCTTGGCACTGCGCCTTGCCACGAGAAGCCGAACGCTAGAGAACACTGCCACTGGGTTCGATCTAGCTTCGGACCATTTATTGTTCTTTTTTTCTGTTTTTGTTTATTTGTCATTTTTTCTGAGTGCTGTTGTACATACCTCATCCTCCTATGATTCGCTGAATTATCGCCTCGGAAGTTTCCCTCTATAATAATATTCATTTATTATTGTTTGTCTCTCGCAATGTTTCTGACGGTCTCAAGACACAGAAATGCGAACATGATTTGCCAGGACATTCCAATGAAGCAGTCTAGAATCTAGAAGCCCTGCTTTTTGATGAATTCAAATCTCGGACAAGGTCATTCATTTCTTGTGTGTGTCTGTGTGTGGTTTTTTAAATATTTTTTAAAATTTTATTTTTGAGGTCGCCAGCTTTTACATCTGACGACGTCCCTAGAAACTTGGAACTGAATTTTGCGCGTGAATCCGTTTTCCCATGGCATCAGCGTACCCCCTGTACTTTACCCACACAGGAAGAAAACTCCGCCTTCAGAGATACTCATATTTTTTTCTTCGATGAGTAACTGACGTTTCAAGCTGAGCTTCGCTGCTGAGACCAGGGGTGGTTGCCGCAGAGAGAAATCATAAATAAAAACCCCAACTTGTTCAGCCGGGATTTGAACACACAACCTCTCTGTCTCGAGGCCGGCGTCTTGCGTTGAATCCAACCAGTCCCCCACTTTGGGTTTTGATGTGTGGTTTTGTGGATGTAAATCGCACACACTCTGGATCGTGTGAAGGTGATGATTCAGGTCCATAAATCAAATGTTTTTCCTCAGTTTAATCGGCTAAAAACGACTTTAAGAACAGCTAGACCATTGCCGTGTGACAATGGAACGTATTGTAGAGGGAATATTTTGAGATTTCACAGTCCAGATGCTTTGACATGTCTTTTCAAACTGGAAAGAGGGTATATAATTAACGGTTGCTTATATACAGTTGGGAAAACCACCCGACTGGGCTACCGACGTTCGGACAACCCGTGTTCGGTTCCCGTTGGAAGCAGTGTGAGTTGTACCCGTGGTTTGAAAAAACAAATACCCCACGGTCGACCCAACCACTGCCAGAAATGGGTACCAGGGTTGTACTGTGAGAAGGTGATGAATGTCGCCTCGTATCGTGAGTTTGGATGCTTGAAGCGACACTGTGCAGAAGTCTCCGAACACTCCGAGCACATACGGGCGGGAGTTCGCGTGCTAAGACGCCAATTCAAGTCTCGTACTTTATCTTTACCTTTGCGTATATGGTCAGTGGGATCGCCCACAATAACTGGAGCACCAAAATGCATAACGTTATCGTTATGATTATGGAAGGTCCCGGTATCACTGCAAACGAATTAAAATCACCGCCCGTGTCAGTGCAATCATCCGTATTACTATTTCATCTCCCAAATAAAGAAAGATGCATAACGTGCATATTACTTCTTAACCATTGTCTATTCTTTGTTGCGCATGCGTTGCGACAAATGTGTGGGGCGCAGCTGTTACTCTCATCTCCTTAACTGCATCAATAATGCAAATTCTGCGCAGTTTTACAGCAGTCATCTTTCGCTTTTGTTATACACAAAACACTTCGCCATAAAACATAATAGAAAATCGCAGCGCTTCTCACACAATGTCCATGACCTTTCTGAGCAAGATTTCACAGGAAAGGAATTCTTCCTAAATCCTTCTAACTCAGATCGGAGCACAGGGCACTGACAAGAAATCTTCACACACTTCGGTCTGGACCAAACATGGGCAACTCTCGCCAAGACTTGCGAACCTCTATCATTTCATCATGTACGGTTCTTCGCCATGTCCCCAATGGTCTGCCTCTTCTTCGCCTGATTGTGTCCATGTTAATGCTAGGTGCGAATGCCTGGTAGGGAAAGAAGAGCCAGATATATCAGGTCCCCAGGCAAAAAGGGATCAGCCAAATCTGATGACGTTTCCAGCATTGCGAGCAGGGCCAGTTGTGGGTTAAGTAACGTCAGCCGTCTATATCTAACATACCTGAAGACGTTACAAGCTTTTGGGTGATTTCAGGAGAACCCTCTCAGCTCGCGAGTCTTAGATATAGTTCGTCTTTCCTTCATCATTTGCCTTTCAGCGTCGAGGGAAGATATAATTTGCGGTCTTTTGCTCTTCTGTTCGCTTCTGCTGCTGTTATGTTTCCTAGTGTTTCAAATATTCCGTCAATCCATCATTTTCCTGGTTGGCCCTTGGGCCTGGTGTTCTCGCAACGTTTATTGAAGGCTCTCTGTGTTGTGTTTTGATCTTTCTGCCTTGTCATGTGGCCAAACAATTGTATCTGTTGTTTCTTTATATATTCTATGGCGGGAGGTCATTCCTAGCTTTTTTTCTCAGATCTCCATTTTGATCTTATACCCCAGGCTGTTTCCTGTCATTCGTCTGACACATTTAATCACAGTAGAGGTTATTTTTCTTATTGTTCTTGCATCTATGGTTCAGGTCTGGCATTGGTAGCACAGCGTTGGGATGAAGATTGTATTGAAGAGTGCTCGTTTTGCCGCTAGAGATAAAACCTTGGTGGACAATAGTGGTGATAGCTGTCCAATGATTTGACAAGCTTTGTTGTATCTTGAGTTTATCTCTGCTGTTTGTAAATTGTTTTATGTCACTAGACTTCCTATGTATTTGAATTCCTCTCTCTTTTACCTTTTAGCTCCTGGTGGAGCATAGGTCTTCAACAAACACTTTCCAAGTCGTTCTGTTTTTTGCCATTCTTTTAAGATCATTCCATGTCTTCCCCATCATCTTCATCTCTGCTTCTATCTGTCTTCTCCAAGAATTCCTTGGTCTTCCTCTTGTCTTTTCCCCTGGGGATTCCAAAAAAGGGCCTGTTGTGTAATACTCTCAGTTGGCTTCCGTAGTGTGTGTCCTATCCATCGCCATCGTCTTCGCTGTATCTCTTTATCCACTGGTATTTGACCGGTACATTTCCATAATTCCACGTTAGTGACTTTGTCCTGCCATTTCCATCCCTTTATTCTGCGCAAGCATCCATTAATGAAAGTCTGTACTTTCGTGATTGTCAATTTTGTCATTCTCCATGTTTCACAGCCATATAATAGGACCGACTTAACATTTGAGTTGAAAATTTTTATTTTTGTATTTAGCCTAATTTCTTTGGATTTCCATATGTTTCCCAGTGCAATGAAAGCTCCTCTTGCTTTTGATATCCTTATTTTGGTATCATTTTCTGTTCCTCCCTCTTTATCTATATTACTGCCCAGATATATATAAGATTGTACGTCTAGTAGAGGTATTTCTCCTAGTTTTATATGGTTATTGCCAACTGCATTAATTCTCATAATATTGGTCTTATCTCTATTAATCTTTAGTCCTAGCTGTTGTGATCTCTCATCTAATATACTCATTTTATCCTGCATCTGTTGATGGCTGTGTGATAGGAGAGCTATGTCATCAGCAAAGTCTAAATCATCAAGTTGTTTGGTCAGTGACCACTGGATCCCATTTCTGTTGTTTTGAGTTATTTTCATAATCCAATCTATGGCCAGTAGAAAGAGAAATGGAGACAGGAGGCATCCTTGCCTTACTCCTGTTCTTATTTCAAATGCTTCTGTAAGCTGTCCTTCATGCACCACACTACATTTTGTTCCTTCATACATTGTTTTTATCAGGTTAATAAACTTTATGGGGATTCCGTAATGACTCAGCAACTTCCAAAGCATTCTTCTGTCTAAACTATCAAATGCCTTTTCGTAATCTATGAATCCAATATATAGTGGGGATTTTAGTTCTAAACTTTGTTCAACTATTATACGTAGGGTAGTTATTTGATCAGCACATGATCTGTTCTTCCTAAAACCTGCTTGTTCATCTCTCAAGTGTTTCTCTATAGCCTCTTTTAGTCTCTCCAGAATGATTCTGCCTAATATTTTTCCTGGCACTGATAGTAGCATAATTCCCCTATAATTTGTGCACTCCTGTAAACTTCCTTTCTTTGGTAGTTTGATCATATAACCTTCTCTCCAGTCTTTAGGTATTTCTTCCCTCTCCCAAATTTTATCCAATAGATCCTGTAACATCTTGGTAGAGGTGTTAATATCTGCTTTGATGGCTTCCGAAGGAATTTCATCTGGTCCTGTGGCTTTACCATCTTTTAATAATTTGATGGCTTTCATTATTTCTTCTTTGCTTGGTTTTCCGCAGTTAACGTGTAACTCTTCTTCTGCTGGTAGTATATCTGGAGGATTATTTGAGCCGGGTCTGTTCAAAAGTTCTTCAAAGTGTTCTTTCCATCTCTCCATTTGTTCCCTTATATTACTAAGCAGATTTCCTTTCTTGTCTTTGATAAAGGCGTTGATCTGTTTGTATTTTCCACCTAATTTCTTTGTGCTGTTGTACAGTTCTTTCATATTCCCTTTATTTGCTGCTTCTTCTGCCTCTTTAGCTAGTTCATCTATATATTTCCTCTTATCCCTTTTAATGCATCTTCTCACTTCTTTGTTCACCTCTGTGTAAGCTTCCTGTGTCTTGGCTTTATTACTTCTTGTTTTGCTTTTATTTATGTCTGCTTTCTTGTTCTTTCTTTCTTTAATTTTATCCAGGGTCTCTGCTGTCATCCATGCCTTATTCTGGCGTTCTCTTTTCCCCAGTGTTTCTTCGCATGTCTCTTTCCATATATTTTTTACCTGTTTCCAATGATCTTCTATATTTATTGTATTTTCTAGTTGTTGGAGGACTTGGTATTTGTTTGATATTGTGACTGCGAATTTATCTTTAATTCCTTGTTCTTTAAGAAACCCTACATTGAAATACTTTCTACCCTTATTCGTTGTATTATACCTTTTTAATTTAATTTTAAGTTTGGCAAACAGAAGATGATGATCAGAAGCTATATCTGCCCCTCTATATACTTTTACATCCTGTAAGGATGATTTAAACTTATTATTAATACATATGTGATCAATTTGATTTTCCGTTCTATGATCTGGTGACACCCATGTAGCTTTGTGTATTCTTTTATGTTGGAATATTGTTCCTCCTAGGCTCATTTGATTAAGGGCGCAGAAATTCACAAATATCTCTCCATTCTCGTTTATATCTCCAAGTCCATGTTTTCCCATAATCTCTTCGAAGCCTCTGTTGTCTGATCCTACCTTAGCATTTAGGTCTCCCATCAAGATTATAATATCCTTGGCTCGTCTTGCATCCATCTGCCATTGTAGCTGTTTATAAAAATCATCTTTAACTGAGTCATCTTTATCGTTGGTTGGTGCATAGCATTGTATAATGTGTAATTTTATTTTGTTTTTGGTTGTTCTAAATGTTGCTCTCACCAGTCTTGGTCCCACTGCCTCCCATTCTATTAGTGTCTTCTGTGCATTTTTGATAGCATTATAGCTACCCCTTCGCTATGTTGTGCTCCTGGTTCCTGGTGTCCTGATGATAAAATCATCTCCCCTGTATTCAATTTTATTCTCTCTGCTCCCAGCCATCTTGTTTCACACATTCCAGAATATCTATCTTATAGTTGGTCATTTCTGCTGCCACTTGTGCCGCTTTTCCCTGTTCGTTAAGGGTACGAACATTCCAGGTGCCAATTCTGGATGATTTCCTGGTAGACAAAGGGTGAGTCGGCAACCCGGACTCCTTATGGCTTTCTCCGGATTGCGTCATACGTCTCTTAGACAGAGAGCCCTTCTCTTTCCTGGTTGACGGATTAACTTTATCTTTCTTTGACTTGTTCATGTTTGTGAAGTTTTTTCGGCTTACTTTTTTTACAGTATGGGATAGCCAGTCCCATGCCTAACCCTCCTTTCTCGCCTCTTACGAACATGCCTGGTAGGGTACAGCGCCGCTATTCTTTACTCCCCTTTCGGGCCCCGGCAGCGCACGATTTGAACACACAACCTCTCTGTCTCGAGGCCGGCGTCTTGCGTTGAATCCAACCAGTCCCCCACTTTGGGTTTTGATGTGTGGTTTTGTGGATGTAAATCGCACACACTCTGGATCGTGTGAAGGTGATGATTCAGGTCCATAAATCAAATGTTTTTCCTCAGTTTAATCGGCTAAAAACGACTTTAAGAACAGCTAGACCATTGCCGTGTGACAATGGAACGTATTGTAGAGGGAATATTTTGAGATTTCACAGTCCAGATGCTTTGACATGTCTTTTCAAACTGGAAAGAGGGTATATAATTAACGGTTGCTTATATACAGTTGGGAAAACCACCCGACTGGGCTACCGACGTTCGGACAACCCGTGTTCGGTTCCCGTTGGAAGCAGTGTGAGTTGTACCCGTGGTTTGAAAAAACAAATACCCCACGGTCGACCCAACCACTGCCAGAAATGGGTACCAGGGTTGTACTGTGAGAAGGTGATGAATGTCGCCTCGTATCGTGAGTTTGGATGCTTGAAGCGACACTGTGCAGAAGTCTCCGAACACTCCGAGCACATACGGGCGGGAGTTCGCGTGCTAAGACGCCAATTCAAGTCTCGTACTTTATCTTTACCTTTGCGTATATGGTCAGTGGGATCGCCCACAATAACTGGAGCACCAAAATGCATAACGTTATCGTTATGATTATGGAAGGTCCCGGTATCACTGCAAACGAATTAAAATCACCGCCCGTGTCAGTGCAATCATCCGTATTACTATTTCATCTCCCAAATAAAGAAAGATGCATAACGTGCATATTACTTCTTAACCATTGTCTATTCTTTGTTGCGCATGCGTTGCGACAAATGTGTGGGGCGCAGCTGTTACTCTCATCTCCTTAACTGCATCAATAATGCAAATTCTGCGCAGTTTTACAGCAGTCATCTTTCGCTTTTGTTATACACAAAACACTTCGCCATAAAACATAATAGAAAATCGCAGCGCTTCTCACACAATGTCCATGACCTTTCTGAGCAAGATTTCACAGGAAAGGAATTCTTCCTAAATCCTTCTAACTCAGATCGGAGCACAGGGCACTGACAAGAAATCTTCACACACTTCGGTCTGGACCAAACATGGGCAACTCTCGCCAAGACTTGCGAACCTCTATCATTTCATCATGTACGGTTCTTCGCCATGTCCCCAATGGTCTGCCTCTTCTTCGCCTGATTGTGTCCATGTTAATGCTAGGTGCGAATGCCTGGTAGGGAAAGAAGAGCCAGATATATCAGGTCCCCAGGCAAAAAGGGATCAGCCAAATCTGATGACGTTTCCAGCATTGCGAGCAGGGCCAGTTGTGGGTTAAGTAACGTCAGCCGTCTATATCTAACATACCTGAAGACGTTACAAGCTTTTGGGTGATTTCAGGAGAACCCTCTCAGCTGGCGAATCTTAGATATAGTTCGTCTTTCCTTCATCATTTGCCTTTCAGCGTCGAGGGAAGATATAATTTGCGGTCTTTTGCTCTTCTGTTCGCTTCTGCTGCTGTTATGTTTCCTAGTGTTTCAAATATTCCGTCAATCCATCATTTTCCTGGTTGGCCCTTGGGCCTGATGTTCTCGCAACGTTTATTGAAGGCTCTCTGTGTTGTGTTTTGATCTTTCTGCCTTGTCATGTGGCCAAACAATTGTATCTGTTGTTTCTTTATATATTCTATGGCGGGAGGTCATTCCTAGCTTTTTTTCTCAGATCTTCATTTTGATCTTATACCCCAGGCTGTTTCCTGTCATTCGTCTGACACATTTAATCTCAGTAGAGGTTATTTTTCTTATTGTTCTTGCATCTATGGTTCAGGTCTGGCATTGGTAGCACAGCGTTGGGATGAAGATTGTATTGAAGAGTGCTCGTTTTGCCGCTAGAGATATAACCTTGGTGGACAATAGTGGTGATAGCTGTCCAATGATTTGACAAGCTTTGTTGTATCTTGAGTTTATCTCTGCTGTTTGTAAATTGTTTTATGTCACTAGACTTCCTATGTATTTGAATTCCTCTCTCTTTTACCTTTTAGCTCCTGGTGGAGCATAGGTCTTCAACAAACACTTTCCAAGTCGTTCTGTTTTTTGCCATTCTTTTAAGATCATTCCATGTCTTCCCCATCATCTTCATCTCTGCTTCTATCTGTCTTCTCCAAGAATTCCTTGGTCTTCCTCTTTGTCTTTTCCCCTGGGGATTCCAAAAAAGGGCCTGTTGTGTAATACTCTCAGTTGGCTTCCGTAGTGTGTGTCCTATCCATCGCCATCGTCTTCGCTGTATCTCTTTATCCACTGGTATTTGACCGGTACATTTCCATAATTCCACGTTAGTGACTTTGTCCTGCCATTTCCATCCCTTTATTCTGCGCAAGCATCCATTAATGAAAGTCTGTACTTTCGTGATTGTCAATTTTGTCATTCTCCATGTTTCACAGCCATATAATAGGACCGACTTAACATTTGAGTTGAAAATTTTTATTTTTGTATTTAGCCTAATTTCTTTGGATTTCCATATGTTTCCCAGTGCAATGAAAGCTCCTCTTGCTTTTGATATCCTTATTTTGGTATCATTTTCTGTTCCTCCCTCTTTATCTATATTACTGCCCAGATATATATAAGATTGTACGTCTAGTAGAGGTATTTCTCCTAGTTTTATATGGTTATTGCCAACTGCATTAATTCTCATAATATTGGTCTTATCTCTATTAATCTTTAGTCCTAGCTGTTGTGATCTCTCATCTAATATACTCATTTTATCCTGCATCTGTTGATGGCTGTGTGATAGGAGAGCTATGTCATCAGCAAAGTCTAAATCATCAAGTTGTTTGGTCAGTGACCACTGGATCCCATTTCTGTTGTTTTGAGTTATTTTCATAATCCAATCTATGGCCAGTAGAAAGAGAAATGGAGACAGGAGGCATCCTTGCCTTACTCCTGTTCTTATTTCAAATGCTTCTGTAAGCTGTCCTTCATGCACCACACTACATTTTGTTCCTTCATACATTGTTTTTATCAGGTTAATAAACTTTATGGGGATTCCGTAATGACTCAGCAACTTCCAAAGCATTCTTCTGTCTAAACTATCAAATGCCTTTTCGTAATCTATGAATCCAATATATAGTGGGGATTTTAGTTCTAAACTTTGTTCAACTATTATACGTAGGGTAGTTATTTGATCAGCACATGATCTGTTCTTCCTAAAACCTGCTTGTTCATCTCTCAAGTGTTTCTCTATAGCCTCTTTTAGTCTCTCCAGAATGATTCTGCCTAATATTTTTCCTGGCACTGATAGTAGCATAATTCCCCTATAATTTGTGCACTCCTGTAAACTTCCTTTCTTTGGTAGTTTGATCATATAACCTTCTCTCCAGTCTTTAGGTATTTCTTCCCTCTCCCAAATTTTATCCAATAGATCCTGTAACATCTTGGTAGAGGTGTTAATATCTGCTTGATGGCTTCCGAAGGAATTTCATCTGGTCTGTGGCTTTACCATCTTTAAATAATTTGATGGCTTTCATTATTTCTTCTTTGCTTGGTTTTCCGCAGTTAACGTGTAACTCTTCTTCTGCTGGTAGTATATCTGGAGGATTATTTGAGCCGGGTCTGTTCAAAAGTTCTTCAAAGTGTTCTTTCCATCTCTCCATTTGTTCCCTTATATTACTAAGCAGATTTCCTTTCTTGTCTTTGATAAAGGCGTTGATCTGTTTGTATTTTCCACCTAATTTCTTTGTGCTGTTGTACAGTTCTTTCATATTCCCTTTATTTGCTGCTTCTTCTGCCTCTTTAGCTAGTTCATCTATATATTTCCTCTTATCCCTTTTAATGCATCTTCTCACTTCTTTGTTCACCTCTGTGTAAGCTTCCTGTGTCTTGGCTTTATTACTTCTTGTTTTGCTTTTATTTATGTCTGCTTTCTTGTTCTTTCTTTCTTTAATTTTATCCAGGGTCTCTGCTGTCATCCATGCCTTATTCTGGCGTTCTCTTTTCCCCAGTGTTTCTTCGCATGTCTCTTTCCATATATTTTTTACCTGTTTCCAATGATCTTCTATATTTATTGTATTTTCTAGTTGTTGGAGGACTTGGTATTTGTTTGATATTGTGACTGCGAATTTATCTTTAATTCCTTGTTCTTTAAGAAACCCTACATTGAAATACTTTCTACCCTTATTCGTTGTATTATACCTTTTTAATTTAATTTTAAGTTTGGCTAACAGAAGATGATGATCAGAAGCTATATCTGCCCCTCTATATACTTTTACATCCTGTAAGGATGACTTAAACTTATTATTAATACATATGTGATCAATTTGATTTTCCGTTCTATGATCTGGTGACACCCATGTAGCTTTGTGTATTCTTTTATGTTGGAATATTGTTCCTCCTAGGCTCATTTGATTAAGGGCGCAGAAATTCACAAATATCTCTCCATTCTCGTTTATATCTCCAAGTCCATGTTTTCCCATAATCTCTTCGAAGCCTCTGTTGTCTGATCCTACCTTAGCATTTAGGTCTCCCATCAAGATTATAATATCCTTGGCTCGTCTTGCATCCATCTGCCATTGTAGCTGTTTATAAAAATCATCTTTAACTGAGTCATCTTTATCGTTGGTTGGTGCATAGCATTGTATAATGTGTAATTTTATTTTGTTTTTGGTTGTTCTAAATGTTGCTCTCACCAGTCTTGGTCCCACTGCCTCCCATTCTATTAGTGTCTTCTGTGCATTTTTTGATAGCATTATAGCTACCCCTTCGCTATGTTGTGCTCCTGGTTCCTGGTGTCCTGATGATAAAATCATCTCCCCTGTATTCAATTTTATTCTCTCTGCTCCCAGCCATCTTGTTTCACACATTCCCAGAATATCTATCTTATAGTTGGTCATTTCTGCTGCCACTTGTGCCGCTTTTCCCTGTTCGTTAAGGGTACGAACATTCCAGGTGCCAATTCTGGATGATTTCCTGGTAGACAAAGGGTGAGTCGGCAACCCGGACTCCTTATGGCTTTCTCCGGATTGCGTCATACGTCTCTTAGACAGAGAGCCCTTCTCTTTCCTGGTTGACGGATTAACTTTATCTTTCTTTGACTTGTTCATGTTTGTGAAGTTTTTCGGCTTACTTTTTTTACAGTATGGGATAGCCAGTCCCATGCCTAACCCTCCTTTCTCGCCTCTTACGAACATGCCTGGTAGGGTACAGCGCCGCTATTCTTTACTCCCCTTTCGGGCCCCGGCAGCGCACGATTTGAACACACAACCTCTCTGTCTCGAGGCCGGCGTCTTGCGTTGAATCCAACCAGTCCCCCACTTTGGGTTTTGATGTGTGGTTTTGTGGATGTAAATCGCACACACTCTGGATCGTGTGAAGGTGATGATTCAGGTCCATAAATCAAATGTTTTTCCTCAGTTTAATCGGCTAAAAACGACTTTAAGAACAGCTAGACCATTGCCGTGTGACAATGGAACGTATTGTAGAGGGAATATTTTGAGATTTCACAGTCCAGATGCTTTGACATGTCTTTTCAAACTGGAAAGAGGGTATATAATTAACGGTTGCTTATATACAGTTGGGAAAACCACCCGACTGGGCTACCGACGTTCGGACAACCCGTGTTCGGTTCCCGTTGGAAGCAGTGTGAGTTGTACCCGTGGTTTGAAAAAACAAATACCCCACGGTCGACCCAACCACTGCCAGAAATGGGTACCAGGGTTGTACTGTGAGAAGGTGATGAATGTCGCCTCGTATCGTGAGTTTGGATGCTTGAAGCGACACTGTGCAGAAGTCTCCGAACACTCCGAGCACATACGGGCGGGAGTTCGCGTGCTAAGACGCCAATTCAAGTCTCGTACTTTATCTTTACCTTTGCGTATATGGTCAGTGGGATCGCCCACAATAACTGGAGCACCAAAATGCATAACGTTATCGTTATGATTATGGAAGGTCCGGTATCACTGCAAACGAATTAAAATCACCGCCGTGTCAGTGCAATCATCCGTATTACTATTTCATCTCCCAAATAAAGAAAGATGCATAACGTGCATATTACTTCTTAACCATTGTCTATTCTTTGTTGCGCATGCGTTGCGACAAATGTGTGGGGCGCAGCTGTTACTCTCATCTCCTTAACTGCATCAATAATGCAAATTCTGCGCAGTTTTACAGCAGTCATCTTTCGCTTTTGTTATACACAAAACACTTCGCCATAAAACATAATAGAAAATCGCAGCGCTTCTCACACAATGTCCATGACCTTTCTGAGCAAGATTTCACAGGAAAGGAATTCTTCCTAAATCCTTCTAACTCAGATCGGAGCACAGGGCACTGACAAGAAATCTTCACACACTTCGGTCTGGACCAAACATGGGCAACTCTCGCCAAGACTTGCGAACCTCTATCATTTCATCATGTACGGTTCTTCGCCATGTCCCCAATGGTCTGCCTCTTCTTCGCCTGATTGTGTCCATGTTAATGCTAGGTGCGAATGCCTGGTAGGGAAAGAAGAGCCAGATATATCAGGTCCCCAGGCAAAAAGGGATCAGCCAAATCTGATGACGTTTCCAGCATTGCGAGCAGGGCCAGTTGTGGGTTAAGTAACGTCAGCCGTCTATATCTAACATACCTGAAGACGTTACAAGCTTTTGGGTGATTTCAGGAGAACCCTCTCAGCTGGCGAATCTTAGATATAGTTCGTCTTTCCTTCATCATTTGCCTTTCAGCGTCGAGGGAAGATATAATTTGCGGTCTTTTGCTCTTCTGTTCGCTTCTGCTGCTGTTATGTTTCCTAGTGTTTCAAATATTCCGTCAATCCATCATTTTCCTGGTTGGCCCTTGGGCCTGATGTTCTCGCAACGTTTATTGAAGGCTCTCTGTGTTGTGTTTTGATCTTTCTGCCTTGTCATGTGGCCAAACAATTGTATCTGTTGTTTCTTTATATATTCTATGGCGGGAGGTCATTCCTAGCTTTTTTTCTCAGATCTTCATTTTGATCTTATACCCCAGGCTGTTTCCTGTCATTCGTCTGACACATTTAATCTCAGTAGAGGTTATTTTTCTTATTGTTCTTGCATCTATGGTTCAGGTCTGGCATTGGTAGCACAGCGTTGGGATGAAGATTGTATTGAAGAGTGCTCGTTTTGCCGCTAGAGATATAACCTTGGTGGACAATAGTGGTGATAGCTGTCCAATGATTTGACAAGCTTTGTTGTATCTTGAGTTTATCTCTGCTGTTTGTAAATTGTTTTATGTCACTAGACTTCCTATGTATTTGAATTCCTCTCTCTTTTACCTTTTAGCTCCTGGTGGAGCATAGGTCTTCAACAAACACTTTCCAAGTCGTTCTGTTTTTTGCCATTCTTTTAAGATCATTCCATGTCTTCCCCATCATCTTCATCTCTGCTTCTATCTGTCTTCTCCAAGAATTCCTTGGTCTTCCTCTTTGTCTTTCCCCTGGGGATTCCAAAAAAGGGCCTGTTGTGTAATGCTCTCAGTTGGCTTCCGTAGTGTGTGTCCTATCCATCGCCATCGTCTTCGCTGTATCTCTTTATCCACTGGTATTTGACCGGTACATTTCCATAATTCCACGTTAGTGACTTTGTCCTGCCATTTCCATCCCTTTATTCTGCGCAAGCATCCATTAATGAAAGTCTGTACTTTCGTGATTGTCAATTTTGTCATTCTCCATGTTTCACAGCCATATAATAGGACCGACTTAACATTTGAGTTGAAAATTTTTATTTTGTATTTAGCCTAATTTCTTTGGATTTCCATATGTTTCCAGTGCAATGAAAGCTCCTCTTGCTTTTGATATCCTTATTTTGGTATCATTTTCTGTTCCTCCCTCTTTATCTATATTACTGCCCAGATATATATAAGATTGTACGTCTAGTAGAGGTATTTCTCCTAGTTTTATATGGTTATTGCCAACTGCATTAATTCTCATAATATTGGTCTTATCTCTATTAATCTTTAGTCCTAGCTGTTGTGATCTCTCATCTAATATACTCATTTTATCCTGCATCTGTTGATGGCTGTGTGATAGGAGAGCTATGTCATCAGCAAAGTCTAAATCATCAAGTTGTTTGGTCAGTGACCACTGGATCCCATTTCTGTTGTTTTGAGTTATTTTCATAATCCAATCTATGGCCAGTAGAAAGAGAAATGGAGACAGGAGGCATCCTTGCCTTACTCCTGTTCTTATTTCAAATGCTTCTGTAAGCTGTCCTTCATGCACCACACTACATTTTGTTCCTTCATACATTGTTTTATCAGGTTAATAAACTTTATGGGGATTCCGTAATGACTCAGCAACTTCCAAAGCATTCTTCTGTCTAAACTATCAAATGCCTTTTCGTAATCTATGAATCCAATATATAGTGGGGATTTTAGTTCTAAACTTTGTTCAACTATTATACGTAGGGTAGTTATTTGATCAGCACATGATCTGTTCTTCCTAAAACCTGCTTGTTCATCTCTCAAGTGTTTCTCTATAGCCTCTTTTAGTCTCTCCAGAATGATTCTGCCTAATATTTTTCCTGGCACTGATAGTAGCATAATTCCCCTATAATTTGTGCACTCCTGTAAACTTCCTTTCTTTGGTAGTTTGATCATATAACCTTCTCTCCAGTCTTTAGGTATTTCTTCCCTCTCCCAAATTTTATCCAATAGATCCTGTAACATCTTGGTAGAGGTGTTAATATCTGCTTTGATGGCTTCCGAAGGAATTTCATCTGGTCCTGTGGCTTTACCATCTTTAAATAATTTGATGGCTTTCATTATTTCTTCTTTGCTTGGTTTTCCGCAGTTAACGTGTAACTCTTCTTCTGCTGGTAGTATATCTGGAGGATTATTTGAGCCGGGTCTGTTCAAAAGTTCTTCAAAGTGTTCTTTCCATCTCTCCATTTGTTCCCTTATATTACTAAGCAGATTTCCTTTCTTGTCTTTGATAAAGGCGTTGATCTGTTTGTATTTTCCACCTAATTTCTTTGTGCTGTTGTACAGTTCTTTCATATTCCCTTTATTTGCTGCTTCTTCTGCCTCTTAGCTAGTTCATCTATATATTTCCTCTTATCCCTTTTAATGCATCTTCTCACTTCTTTGTTCACCTCTGTGTAAGCTTCCTGTGTCTTGGCTTTATTACTTCTTGTTTTGCTTTTATTTATGTCTGCTTTCTTGTTCTTTCTTTCTTTAATTTTATCAGGGTCTCTGCTGTCATCCATGCCTTATTCTGGCGTTCTCTTTTCCCCAGTGTTTCTTCGCATGTCTCTTTCCATATATTTTTTACCTGTTTCCAATGATCTTCTATATTTATTGTATTTTCTAGTTGTTGGAGGACTTGGTATTTGTTTGATATTGTGACTGCGAATTTATCTTTAATTCCTTGTTCTTTAAGAAACCCTACATTGAAATACTTTCTACCCTTATTCGTTGTATTATACCTTTTTAATTTAATTTTAAGTTTGGCTAACAGAAGATGATGATCAGAAGCTATATCTGCCCCTCTATATACTTTTACATCCTGTAAGGATGACTTAAACTTATTATTAATACATATGTGATCAATTTGATTTTCCGTTCTATGATCTGGTGACACCATGTAGCTTTGTGTATTCTTTTATGTTGGAATATTGTTCCTCCTAGGCTCATTTGATTAAGGGCGCAGAAATTCACAAATATCTCTCCATTCTCGTTTATATCTCCAAGTCCATGTTTTCCCATAATCTCTTCGAAGCCTCTGTTGTCTGATCCTACCTTAGCATTTAGGTCTCCCATCAAGATTATAATATCCTTGGCTCGTCTTGCATCCATCTGCCATTGTAGCTGTTTATAAAAATCATCTTTAACTGAGTCATCTTTATCGTTGGTTGGTGCATAGCATTGTATAATGTGTAATTTTATTTTGTTTTTGGTTGTTCTAAATGTTGCTCTCACCAGTCTTGGTCCCACTGCCTCCCATTCTATTAGTGTCTTCTGTGCATTTTTGATAGCATTATAGCTACCCCTTCGCTATGTTGTGCTCCTGGTTCCTGGTGTCCTGATGATAAAATCATCTCCCTGTATTCAATTTTATTCTCTCTGCTCCCAGCCATCTTGTTTCACACATTCCCAGAATATCTATCTTATAGTTGGTCATTTCTGCTGCCACTTGTGCCGCTTTTCCCTGTTCGTTAAGGGTACGAACATTCCAGGTGCCAATTCTGGATGATTTCCTGGTAGACAAAGGGTGAGTCGGCAACCCGGACTCCTTAGGCTTTCTCCGGATTGCGTCATACGTCTCTTAGACAGAGAGCCCTTCTCTTTCCTGGTTGACGGATTAACTTTATCTTTCTTTGACTTGTTCATGTTTGTGAAGTTTTTTCGGCTTACTTTTTTTACAGTATGGGATAGCCAGTCCCATGCCTAACCCTCCTTTCTCGCCTCTTACGAACATGCCTGGTAGGGTACAGCGCCGCTATTCTTTACTCCCTTTCGGGCCCCGGCAGCGCACGATTTGAACACACAACCTCTCTGTCTCGAGGCCGGCGTCTTGCGTTGAATCCAACCAGTCCCCCACTTTGGGTTTTGATGTGTGGTTTGTGGATGTAAATCGCACACACTCTGGATCGTGTGAAGGTGATGATTCAGGTCCATAAATCAAATGTTTTTCCTCAGTTTAATCGGCTAAAAACGACTTTAAGAACAGCTAGACCATTGCCGTGTGACAATGGAACGTATTGTAGAGGGAATATTTTGAGATTTCACAGTCCAGATGCTTTGACATGTCTTTTCAAACTGGAAAGAGGGTATATAATTAACGGTTGCTTATATACAGTTGGGAAAACCACCCGACTGGGCTACCGACGTTCGGACAACCCGTGTTCGGTTCCCGTTGGAAGCAGTGTGAGTTGTACCCGTGGTTTGAAAAAACAAATACCCCACGGTCGACCCAACCACTGCCAGAAATGGGTACCAGGGTTGTACTGTGAGAAGGTGATGAATGTCGCCTCGTATCGTGAGTTTGGATGCTTGAAGCGACACTGTGCAGAAGTCTCCGAACACTCCGAGCACATACGGGCGGGAGTTCGCGTGCTAAGACGCCAATTCAAGTCTCGTACTTTATCTTTACCTTTGCGTATATGGTCAGTGGGATCGCCCACAATAACTGGAGCACCAAAATGCATAACGTTATCGTTATGATTATGGAAGGTCCCGGTATCACTGCAAACGAATTAAAATCACCGCCCGTGTCAGTGCAATCATCCGTATTACTATTCATCTCCCAAATAAAGAAAGATGCATAACGTGCATATTACTTCTTAACCATTGTCTATTCTTTGTTGCGCATGCGTTGCGACAAATGTGTGGGGCGCAGCTGTTACTCTCATCTCCTTAACTGCATCAATAATGCAAATTCTGCGCAGTTTTACAGCAGTCATCTTTCGCTTTTGTTATACACAAAACACTTCGCCATAAAACATAATAGAAAATCGCAGCGCTTCTCACACAATGTCCATGACCTTCTGAGCAAGATTTCACAGGAAAGGAATTCTTCCTAAATCCTTCTAACTCAGATCGGAGCACAGGGCACTGACAAGAAATCTTCACACACTTTGGTCTGGACCAAACATGGGCAACTCTCGCCAAGACTTGCGAACCTCTATCATTTCATCATGTACGGTTCTTCGCCATG
Organism: Megaustenia siamemsis; assembly: GCA_032433765.1. Lineage (NCBI taxonomy): Eukaryota > Metazoa > Mollusca > Gastropoda > Stylommatophora > Ariophantidae > Megaustenia > Megaustenia siamemsis. The sequence goes on from JAVIAB010000159.1 coordinate 17,030,894, forward strand.
TCCCCAATGGTCTGCCTCTTCTTCGCCTGATTGTGTCCATGTTAATGCTAGGTGCGAATGCCTGGTAGGGAAAGAAGAGCCAGATATATCAGGTCCCCAGGCAAAAAGGGATCAGCCAAATCTGATGACGTTTCCAGCATTGCGAGCAGGGCCAGTGTGGGTTAAGTAACGTCAGCCGTCTATATCTAACATACCTGAAGACGTTACAAGCTTTTGGGTGATTTCAGGAGAACCCTCTCAGCTGGCGAATCTTAGATATAGTTCGTCTTTCCTTCATCATTTGCCTTTCAGCGTCGAGGGAAGATATAATTTGCGGTCTTTTGCTCTTCTGTTCGCTTCTGCTGCTGTTATGTTTCCTAGTGTTTCAAATATTCCGTCAATCCATCATTTTCCTGGTTGGCCCTTGGGCCTGATGTTCTCGCAACGTTTATTGAAGGCTCTCTGTGTTGTGTTTTGATCTTTCTGCCTTGTCATGTGGCCAAACAATTGTATCTGTTGTTTCTTTATATATTCTATGGCGGGAGGTCATTCCTAGCTTTTTTTCTCAGATCTCCATTTTGATCTTATACCCCAGGCTGTTTCCTGTCATTCGTCTGACACATTTAATCTCAGTAGAGGTTATTTTCTTATTGTTCTTGCATCTATGGTTCAGGTCTGGCATTGGTAGCACAGCGTTGGGATGAAGATTGTATTGAAGAGTGCTCGTTTTGCCGCTAGAGATATAACCTTGGTGGACAATAGTGGTGATAGCTGTCCAATGATTTGACAAGCTTTGTTGTATCTTGAGTTTATCTCTGCTGTTTGTAAATTGTTTTATGTCACTAGACTTCCTATGTATTTGAATTCCTCTCTCTTTTACCTTTTAGCTCCTGGTGGAGCATAGGTCTTCAACAAACACTTTCCAAGTCGTTCTGTTTTTTGCCATTCTTTTAAGATCATTCCATGTCTTCCCCATCATCTTCATCTCTGCTTCTATCTGTCTTCTCCAAGAATTCCTTGGTCTTCCTCTTTGTCTTTTCCCTGGGGATTCCAAAAAAGGGCCTGTTGTGTAATACTCTCAGTGGCTTCCGTAGTGTGTGTCCTATCCATCGCCATCGTCTTCGCTGTATCTCTTTATCCACTGGTATTGACCGGTACATTTCCATAATTCCACGTTAGTGACTTTGTCCTGCCATTTCCATCCCTTTATTCTGCGCAAGCATCCATTAATGAAAGTCTGTACTTTCGTGATTGTCAATTTTGTCATTCTCCATGTTTCACAGCCATATAATAGGACCGACTTAACATTTGAGTTGAAAATTTTTATTTTTGTATTTAGCCTAATTTCTTTGGATTTCCATATGTTTCCCAGTGCAATGAAAGCTCCTCTTGCTTTTGATATCCTTATTTTGGTATCATTTTCTGTTCCTCCCTCTTTATCTATATTACTGCCCAGATATATATAAGATTGTACGTCTAGTAGAGGTATTTCTCCTAGTTTTATATGGTTATTGCCAACTGCATTAATTCTCATAATATTGGTCTTATCTCTATTAATCTTTAGTCCTAGCTGTTGTGATCTCTCATCTAATATACTCATTTTATCCTGCATCTGTTGATGGCTGTGTGATAGGAGAGCTATGTCATCAGCAAAGTCTAAATCATCAAGTTGTTTGGTCAGTGACCACTGGATCCCATTTCTGTTGTTTTGAGTTATTTTCATAATCCAATCTATGGCCAGTAGAAAGAGAAATGGAGACAGGAGGCATCCTTGCCTTACTCCTGTTCTTATTTCAAATGCTTCTGTAAGCTGTCCTTCATGCACCACACTACATTTTGTTCCTTCATACATTGTTTTATCAGGTTAATAAACTTTATGGGGATTCCGTAATGACTCAGCAACTTCCAAAGCATTCTTCTGTCTAAACTATCAAATGCCTTTTCGTAATCTATGAATCCAATATATAGTGGGGATTTTAGTTCTAAACTTTGTTCAACTATTATACGTAGGGTAGTTATTTGATCAGCACATGATCTGTTCTTCCTAAAACCTGCTTGTTCATCTCTCAAGTGTTTCTCTATAGCCTCTTTTAGTCTCTCCAGAATGATTCTGCCTAATATTTTTCCTGGCACTGATAGTAGCATAATTCCCCTATAATTTGTGCACTCCTGTAAACTTCCTTTCTTTGGTAGTTTGATCATATAACCTTCTCTCCAGTCTTTAGGTATTTCTTCCCTCTCCCAAATTTTATCCAATAGATCCTGTAACATCTTGGTAGAGGTGTTAATATCTGCTTTGATGGCTTCCGAAGGAATTTCATCTGGTCCTGTGGCTTTACCATCTTTAAATAATTTGATGGCTTTCATTATTTCTTCTTTGCTTGGTTTTCCGCAGTTAACGTGTAACTCTTCTTCTGCTGGTAGTATATCTGGAGGATTATTTGAGCCGGGTCTGTTCAAAAGTTCTTCAAAGTGTTCTTTCCATCTCTCCATTTGTTCCCTTATATTACTAAGCAGATTTCCTTTCTTGTCTTTGATAAAGGCGTTGATCTGTTTGTATTTTCCACCTAATTTCTTTGTGCTGTTGTACAGTTCTTTCATATTCCCTTTATTTGCTGCTTCTTCTGCCTCTTTAGCTAGTTCATCTATATATTTCCTCTTATCCCTTTTAATGCATCTTCTCACTTCTTTGTTCACCTCTGTGTAAGCTTCCTGTGTCTTGGCTTTATTACTTCTTGTTTTGCTTTTATTTATGTCTGCTTTCTTGTTCTTTCTTTCTTTAATTTTATCCAGGGTCTCTGCTGTCATCCATGCCTTATTCTGGCGTTCTCTTTTCCCCAGTGTTTCTTCGCATGTCTCTTTCCATATATTTTTTACCTGTTTCCAATGATCTTCTATATTTATTGTATTTTCTAGTTGTTGGAGGACTTGGTATTTGTTTGATATTGTGACTGCGAATTTATCTTTAATTCCTTGTTCTTTAAGAAACCCTACATTGAAATACTTTCTACCCTTATTCGTTGTATTATACCTTTTTAATTTAATTTTAAGTTTGGCTAACAGAAGATGATGATCAGAAGCTATATCTGCCCCTCTATATACTTTTACATCCTGTAAGGATGACTTAAACTTATTATTAATACATATGTGATCAATTTGATTTTCCGTTCTATGATCTGGTGACACCCATGTAGCTTTGTGTATTCTTTTATGTTGGAATATTGTTCCTCCTAGGCTCATTTGATTAAGGGCGCAGAAATTCACAAATATCTCTCCATTCTCGTTTATATCTCCAAGTCCATGTTTTCCCATAATCTCTTCGAAGCCTCTGTTGTCTGATCCTACCTTAGCATTTAGGTCTCCCATCAAGATTATAATATCCTTGGCTCGTCTTGCATCCATCTGCCATTGTAGCTGTTTATAAAAATCATCTTTAACTGAGTCATCTTTATCGTTGGTTGGTGCATAGCATTGTATAATGTGTAATTTTATTTTGTTTTGGTTGTTCTAAATGTTGCTCTCACCAGTCTTGGTCCCACTGCCTCCCATTCTATTAGTGTCTTCTGTGCATTTTTTGATAGCATTATAGCTACCCCTTCGCTATGTTGTGCTCCTGGTTCCTGGTGTCCTGATGATAAAATCATCTCCCCTGTATTCAATTTTATTCTCTCTGCTCCCAGCCATCTTGTTTCACACATTCCCAGAATATCTATCTTATAGTTGGTCATTTATGCTGCCACTTGTGCCGCTTTTCCCTGTTCGTTAAGGGTACGAACATTCCAGGTGCCAATTCTGGATGATTTCCTGGTAGACAAAGGGTGAGTCGGCAACCCGGACTCCTTATGGCTTTCTCCGGATTGCGTCATACGTCTCTTAGACAGAGAGCCCTTCTCTTTCCTGGTTGACGGATTAACTTTATCTTTCTTTGACTTGTTCATGTTTGTGAAGTTTTTTCGGCTTACTTTTTTTACAGTATGGGATAGCCAGTCCCATGCCTAACCCTCCTTTCTCGCCTCTTACGAACATGCCTGGTAGGGTACAGCGCCGCTATTCTTTACTCCCTTTCGGGCCCGGCAGCGCACGATTTGAACACACAACCTCTCTGTCTCGAGGCCGGCGTCTTGCGTTGAATCCAACAGTCCCCCACTTTGGGTTTTGATGTGTGGTTTTGTGGATGTAAATCGCACACACTCTGGATCGTGTGAAGGTGATGATTCAGGTCCATAAATCAAATGTTTTTCCTCAGTTTAATCGGCTAAAAACGACTTTAAGAACAGCTAGACCATTGCCGTGTGACAATGGAACGTATTGTAGAGGGAATATTTTGAGATTTCACAGTCCAGATGCTTTGACATGTCTTTTCAAACTGGAAAGAGGGTATATAATTAACGGTTGCTTATATACAGTTGGGAAAACCACCCGACTGGGCTACCGACGTTCGGACAACCCGTGTTCGGTTCCCGTTGGAAGCAGTGTGAGTTGTACCCGTGGTTTGAAAAAACAAATACCCCACGGTCGACCCAACCACTGCCAGAAATGGGTACCAGGGTTGTACTGTGAGAAGGTGATGAATGTCGCCTCGTATCGTGAGTTTGGATGCTTGAAGCGACACTGTGCAGAAGTCTCCGAACACTCCGAGCACATACGGGCGGGAGTTCGCGTGCTAAGACGCCAATTCAAGTCTCGTACTTTATCTTTACCTTTGCGTATATGGTCAGTGGGATCGCCCACAATAACTGGAGCACCAAAATGCATAACGTTATCGTTATGATTATGGAAGGTCCCGGTATCACTGCAAACGAATTAAAATCACCGCCCGTGTCAGTGCAATCATCCGTATTACTATTTCATCTCCCAAATAAAGAAAGATGCATAACGTGCATATTACTTCTTAACCATTGTCTATTCTTTGTTGCGCATGCGTTGCGACAAATGTGTGGGGCGCAGCTGTTACTCTCATCTCCTTAACTGCATCAATAATGCAAATTCTGCGCAGTTTTACAGCAGTCATCTTTCGCTTTTGTTATACACAAAACACTTCGCCATAAAACATAATAGAAAATCGCAGCGCTTCTCACACAATGTCCATGACCTTTCTGAGCAAGATTTCACAGGAAAGGAATTCTTCCTAAATCCTTCTAACTCAGATCGGAGCACAGGGCACTGACAAGAAATCTTCACACACTTTGGTCTGGACCAAACATGGGCAACTCTCGCCAAGACTTGCGAACCTCTATCATTTCATCATGTACGGTTCTTCGCCATGTCCCCAATGGTCTGCCTCTTCTTCGCCTGATTGTGTCCATGTTAATGCTAGGTGCGAATGCCTGGTAGGGAAAGAAGAGCCAGATATATCAGGTCCCCAGGCAAAAAGGGATCAGCCAAATCTGATGACGTTTCCAGCATTGCGAGCAGGGCCAGTTGTGGGTTAAGTAACGTCAGCCGTCTATATCTAACATACCTGAAGACGTTACAAGCTTTTGGGTGATTTCAGGAGAACCCTCTCAGCTGGCGAATCTTAGATATAGTTCGTCTTTCCTTCATCATTTGCCTTTCAGCGTCGAGGGAAGATATAATTTGCGGTCTTTTGCTCTTCTGTTCGCTTCTGCTGCTGTTATGTTTCCTAGTGTTTCAAATATTCCGTCAATCCATCATTTTCCTGGTTGGCCCTTGGGCCTGATGTTCTCGCAACGTTTATTGAAGGCTCTCTGTGTTGTGTTTTGATCTTTCTGCCTTGTCATGTGGCCAAACAATTGTATCTGTTGTTTCTTTATATATTCTATGGCGGGAGGTCATTCCTAGCTTTTTTTCTCAGATCTCCATTTTGATCTTATACCCCAGGCTGTTTCCTGTCATTCGTCTGACACATTTAATCTCAGTAGAGGTTATTTTCTTATTGTTCTTGCATCTATGGTTCAGGTCTGGCATTGGTAGCACAGCGTTGGGATGAAGATTGTATTGAAGAGTGCTCGTTTTGCCGCTAGAGATATAACCTTGGTGGACAATAGTGGTGATAGCTGTCCAATGATTTGACAAGCTTTGTTGTATCTTGAGTTTATCTCTGCTGTTTGTAAATTTTTTATGTCACTAGACTTCCTATGTATTTGAATTCCTCTACTTGTTTTAATTGTCTGCCGTGTATAGTTATGTTGATGTTCTGTTTCTCTTTTGCGACATTCTGGCTTCTGTTTTATTTATATTGATTTTCATGTTGTATTTTGTTCCTGTGCTGCTGAGTGTATTTAAATGTTCTTGTAGGTCTTCTATTGTTTCATGTATTAGTGCCTGATCGTCTGTAAATAAAAGCTCGTTGATCTCCTCTGTCTCTGATGGGTTAGCTAACCTGCATATGTAGTCCACGTATGTAATGAACAAAAGGGAGGAACAGTACGCACCCATGTCTTACGCCGGATCTAACTTCGAAGTGATCTGTGTAGCCTGCTGCTGTTCTGACCCTGCAGCTGCTGTTGATGTAGAGACTTTTAATAAGGTTGGTTAGATGTTGGCTTACTCCGTATGTTGTTAGTATCTCCCACAGTTGTTCTGTTTACTTTGTCAAATGCTTTTTCCTGGTCAATGAAGGCTATGTACACATTTTTATTGTGATCTGTCGTGTTTTCTGCTTGCTGTTTTAGGGTTTAGTTGTTTTAGATATAGGTGTATGTGGAAACTAAGCAGAAAATCATGTCCAAATAATGTTGTTTCATTATGAGAGCTGATCAGTCTGTACAGAGAGATGATGCAACCTTAGTTTGTACCATCTAATTCAAGTTCAGTTTTTACTGGGCTTTGACATCTTTTATTCACTCTACCACTAAATTGTATCAGAGACATATCTGTAGATCCTAAATACATAACCTGATAAATTGTCGTCCACGCAGCCGACTTGGCTCACACTGTAGTTCGACCTTGCTATCGGCCGCCAACCGACAATGCGAAATCAAAATGGCTGCATGTCGCCCTGTTTTTGCAGAGACTAATGTAGTCATTTAAACCGTTTCATATGCTTTTGTTGTTTTCAATGTATGTTCTCGAGGGAACTGGAGTGAGACATTCTACTCTCTATTCCATCGAAGTCGTTTGGAACTGTCGTCTGTGCAACCATAGAACTGCATGGTAGTCGACCTCGTGAAACCGAATTTGCTAACGTGCTTTATCGGTAGCTGTGACATGAGTGAAGCGGATATGGGGAATTCCCGACTGCGCTGATACTGATTCCATGAATATAACATAACAGAACATAACCTGAAGTGTATTTCAGGTCATCATCATCACCAAGTACCGGGCCTGCTGGCCTAGGTGATCATGTCTCTCCACAACTTTCAATCTCGACAGTTATTTATCATTTCTGTTGTTGACCTTCTGCCAAGCCATTCTCTTAAGCTGTCTGGTATCTTTTCTCTTTGCTATCCTCTATGTCTTCGTCCCTCAATTTTACCAGTTGTTACAATATATACCAGCTGTTCACTTCTCATTACATGGCCCAAAAAATGATGATTGTTTCTTCCTAATATTGGAAATTAGCTCTCTTTTTGCTTTGACCTCTTTCAGAACGTTTTCATTACTCTTCTTAGCTGTCCATGGTATTCTCAACATTCTTCTGTAAAACCACATTTCTACAGACTCCAGTGATTTTCTTGTCTGCTGTCCTATTGTCCATGATTCGCATCCATATGTTAAGACTAGCTCTACGTACCATTTAATAACTCTTTTTCTTGTTTTATTGTCAAAAATGGATTGCATAGTATCTTCCGCATTTTTTGGAAAGCTGATTTTGCCTGAGCCATTCTGCATCTCACCTCTTTTGTACATCTTCCGTCTGAGGTTAACAAAGTTCCCAAATATTTAAATTCATTTACCTGTTTTAATATTGTTCCACAAGGAGGCGAAGGCGCGCCCCCCCAGCACCAGAGCTGGAAGTCGTCAGTGACTCACAACTGATGGCTTGCGCCAGGATCGGTGAACCAGAACCATCCAGACCCTGCTACACCTCTTCGTGGTGCCTCTAGAAACAGACTAACCTGTCTAGTCTGGCCAAGCGAGCAGGGATCGAAGTGGGAAGACGAACCCGGTACACAAAAAAGCGTCGGCTGAAATCGGATGTGTTGGGCCGAAAGGCGCAGATATCACAGTGTTACACTGCAAACTGCAACACAACGTAACTACGTCCACTTAACGTCCTTTTAAGGGCGGATGACGAGGAGGAAGTCTACGGTTCGTATCCGTTAGAATACCTCAAATCATCGGACGAACGCATCATCATCATCATCATCATATTGTTCCACTTGTCTTTATTTTGCACTGAGATGATGTCTTTTTCTTTGTTGTTACCATTACCTCTGTCTTTTTGCTATTAAAGCTGAGTCCTTTATTGTTGCTTTCTTTCACATATAATGTCCAACATTTCTTGTAACTCATTTTCACTCTTAGCGATTAATACTGTATCATCAGCATACCTTAGATTACTTATATTATGACCTCCAAATGTTATTCCAGGCATGCCCCTTATGGATCTTAAAATAATCTCTCTATAAATATTAAACAAATCTGGTGACAGCACACAACCTTGTCTAACACCCTGTTTTATTTGTTGAAACATTCCTAATTGGTTTCCAGTTCTTATGGCCGCTGTTTGTTGCCAGTACATATTCTTTATTATTCTTAGATCTTTGCTGTCGACGTTTATGCTCTTTAAGATTGTGATTATTTCTTGGTGCTTTACTTTGTCAAATGCCTTGGTATAATCTCTGAAACATAGGTATAGATCTGTTTTCACCTCTATGGCTCTTTCAACTAAAGATCTTATGATATAAATGGCATTGCTTGTTCCTTTATCTCTAACAAAACCACACTGTTCATCGCTAATTTCTGGACTGATTTTGTTTCGCACTCTTCGCTTGATGATTCTTAGTAATATCTTAGTCATGTGACTCATAAGGCTTATTGTGCGATGATCATCGCATTCAATCGCACCCGATTTCTTTGGTAGGGCTATGAATATTGATATGAGCATGTCGTCTGGTATATATCCGCTGTTGTAGATATCATTCAATATTTTTGTTATTATTTCTATTCCAAAATCGCCCATAGCTTCAATCTCTTCTTTAGTTATATTATCTGGTCCAGGAGCTTTGTCTGCTTTCATATTGCGCGAGGCGTCTTCCACTTCTTCTCTGAGTATTTCTGGTCCTTCTCCATTATCCTTAATATTTATTTCCGTTCGTTCATCATTATAAAGATCTTTAATGTATTCTGTCCATCGTTCCTTATGTTTTCTTGATCAATCAACAGTTCTCCTTCCTTTGATCTTAGACATCCAGTTTTTTATTGCGTTTTTCTTCCTGTTAATTCCTCAATTTGTTTGTATATAGCTCTATCATCTCCTTTTTGTTGCATTTCAATCTCTTTGCATCTCTTTTTCAGCCATGCTTCTTTTGCTTCATTGCATTTTACTACAATTTCTTCATTTAATCTATTATACTCATCTTTATTTTCTTTATTTCTTCTTCTTGTATCCATTAGCTGCAAAATGTCATCTGTCATCCATTTCTTCCTTGAATTTGTCCTCACTGGATGTATGAACTCTTTTGATGTTTGTTGCATTGATTCTTTTAGCATTTCCCACTGTTCATCAATGCTTTGTATCTTCTCTATTGCATTGTACCGGTTCTGAATTGTGATTTTATATTTGTCTTGCAGCTTCTTGTCTCATTTTAGTAAATCTAAATTTAACTTGATGTTATCTGAGGTTCGTTTTGTTGTTTTAATTTTACTCTAAGCTTTCCCACAACTGGTACATGATCACTATTGCAATCTGCCCCTGGTCTAGTTTTCGCACACACCAGACTGTTTCTAAATCTATTGCTTATCATTATATCATCAATTTGATTACGAGCGTTGTCCCCTGGGCTTTTCCATGTCCACAGACATCTTTGGATGTTGCTTAAACCAGGTGTTTCCTATCATCATGTTGTGTATTCTTGACCAGTCAATAAGTTTCTCACCTCTTTCATTCCTCTCGCCTAAGCCATAATGACCAACTACTTCCTCAACTCTTTCCTTTCCTACTTCTGCGTTAAAATCCCCTAGAACTATGGTGTTTTCATGTGGTTTGCATTTATGAAGTGCCTCATTTAACTTGTTGTAAAATTTATGAATTGTTTCCTCTAGACTGTCTGCTGTTGGTGCATAAACTTGTATAAGATTTATGTCTATTGGCTTTCCATTGAATTTCACTAAAAGGATATTGGGTAAAAGCTTTTCACTGTTCTTGCTCTTTCTGCATCCAAGATGATACCTATTCCTATTTGGTGCCTCCAGAATAGATTATTTTATGTTTATCAGAATACATCTCCCCTGATCCGGTGTATCTCATTTCGCAAAGTCCCAGTAATTGTAAACCCATTCTTTTAATTTCTTGTATGACATTTTCTAGTTTACCCTTCTGCATGATGTTCTCGCTAACATATATAAATTAGCTAATCACGCTAACATTAGCAAATAATAAAAGATAAATTAGTAACTAACAAAAACGAGAAAATAGTAAATAACAAAACCGACAAAATTAGTAAATTAAAAAATGACAAAATTAGCAACTAACAAAAACGAGAAAATAGTAAATAACAAAACCGACAAAATTAGTAAATTAAAAAAATGACAAAATTAGTAAGTAACAAAAGGACACGCAAATAGAAAATAACGTTACTAATTGCGACATCATTGCTATAATGTGATGTGGCCCTTTATAGCGAGTATTGGATCTCTAAAGGCGGCTCTACTGATATAAGTGATCATGACTCCATCTTGCGATTCTTTCAGACAAGCTGTGATCAGCGCAACGTTAACGTCATAAACTGCGATCGTGAGAATTGGTTTTAATCAGCAACGCCAGCTCTTGACTTTTGTCATATGGAATCATGTTCTATTGGAACATTTCCTAGTGTTATTTGAGTGCGGGCTAAAACTAAGAATAGTAAAATGTTATATCTTCTCAACATTCCTATATGGTTCAGAAACATGGACATTAGACCCAAAAAAAAAAACAGAACAGGGAATTGAAGCCTTTGAAATGTGGATATATAGAAGAATAGGTAGAATTGGGTGGAAAGAAAAGAAAACAAATGATGAAGTCTTAAAACTGCAAAGATAACTACTATACACAATTCAAACAAGACACATGATATTTTTGGGGCATGTTAAAAGACACAACAGCCTACTAAATGTAATCTTGGAGGGGAACATACAAGGTAAGATAGACAGAGGCAGACCAAGACTAACATGGACGAGTAACATCACAAGATGGACAAATGATAAGCTATAAATGATAAATCATAGCCAATGACAACCTGCGCCATCAAAGCAAGAGACAGAGCAGAATGGCGCTCAGTGGTGGCCAACCTTCGTTGCGGAGATGGCACTCGATGATGATGATTTGAGTGCGGACACCGTGGCTGTTCGAACTCGTTCACCTGTAATGCGCTGCGATTGAGCGATTCTCAGCAGTACAGGTCGGAGACTTTTGTACCATGCACAATCAGTTAATGTAATTTGTGTTTGTTTTTTATTTCACGTTGGGAAAGGTGGGCTACAAGATGTACGTTATAGAGCACCGTTTTGAGGTCTACTTTTTCTAGCGTGGATCTTTCTTTGTACCTCTTTTTTTTTTCATGAACTAATCATCCTTCTTCTTTGCTTCTTCAATTGCTTTTCAGCGTCGAAGGGAAGATTTTGTTGGCATCTGCTGCTATGTTTTTTTTTTTGTGTAGATGGGCAGACCAGTTTAAATGTGATTTCCATGTGTAGTTTAGGATTGGTTCAATGCCTATTCTCTCTCTTATCATTTCTGATTCTGTCTTTTCTGGTCACTCCAAGTGCATTACTTAGGCATCGCATCTCTGTGGTAATACGCTTTCTTTTATGGTTAGTCGTAAGTGACCATGTTTGGCATTGATAGCACAATATGAAAATGATTATACTCATTATGTTTCTTGGAGGTGATAGGTATTGCTTTGATTTGATGTTTAGGGGATAGTTCTCCCATTATTTGGTTTGTCTTGCAGCATCGGATGTCTATTTCTTTATCGATTCTTTATTGATTGTAACCATCTTCAGAGAATGTTGTTCCCAGATATCTGATGTGTGTTACTTGTCTTATAACTTGATGTTCTATAGCTATGTTTAATGTCTTCTTTGTCTTCCTACTGATATAACTTCTATTTTTCAGTACTTATTTTTTATTTTATTTAGTTTACATTCTCTGTTAAATGACAGTATATGCTGTTGAAGATCTGTTTCTCGAAAGCTCTTAGGGTCTGATCGTCAACAAAAACTATTTCATTTATATCTTCACATTTTAGCATCCTTGTATATTTTGTAAAAAGACAGAAGTAATGGTAGCAAATAAAGAAGGAGAAGGGGGAAACAATAGCAAAAATGGTATGGTTAAACTTTACGTAAGTGGAAGACAACTCAAATTTGAACGACGTTTTGGCGCAATAGGCCTTCAGCAGGAACAAACAAACAACACACATACAAATGTGTAAGTAAAAAAGTAAAGTACCCCCCGTCACGCCAAGTGGCGTATAGGGAAATATGGTGTTAGTGACCCTATATTTTACAGACCTTCAGCACATGATTTTGGGGTAATGTGGTCAGTATTACGCCCGTGCTGATTTACTTTCCCAGAAAAAAATCCGGTACCCATTTAAGGCTGGGTGAACCCGGAGCCGTCGGTTGGGATCGAACCCTACCCCTTGTCCGTAGTAGTCCAGTTCACTAACCACTGAGCTATCGCGGCTCCCACTAATTTTTAGGGAATTAGTAAAACCCAGGTGTCCTCGCCAGGGAACGAACCCCGGCTGTTGCCATGGTAAGCCAACCGCCTATCGATTGCGCTAACCGGACACCCAAATGTGTAAGTAAATAATGCAAATCCTACATAGCTAACTAATAATGACGCATCCAAAACGAAATCATTTGGAACTAGTACGAGGAACAACAAATAAAAATCACTTCCCTGTGTCGAGGCCAGGGAGAGAAAGATCTCGTGGTGCGGGTACACGTTGGGCCAAACGATTGGCGGGTTAAAAAAAAACCAGGTAAGAGGGTTCTAAAATTATATTGGGGGAGGGGGCATTGTCTAGGTAACCTCGACTAACTCGACACAGGCCATGTTTATACGTATCAACACACCCATATATATATATATATATATATATATATACACACACACACATATGTACATATACGTATATGCACATAGTAGTAGCCTCCGTCAGTCATAGTTGACTATGGATTTTTTAGCGCCCATAGAAATGTTATTTTTTCTTTTCTTTTCTTTCGTCGTGTATTCTCTTTCTCTATGAATATGTCTGCTTCTTGTTTGAGGTGAACCGTTATAGTGTGTTTCCAGAGACTGCGGTCTGCAGCTTTGTCTTCCCATGCTGCAGGGTTTTTGTTCAGAGTCTTCATGTCGTGTTTACACACATCTACAAATCGAAGTTTTGGGCGCCCCCTAGTTCTTTTACCATCAGCCAGTTGTCCGTAGAGTATATCTTTCGGTATACGGGCATCTTTCATACGGTGTACATAGCCAAGCCAGCGTAACCTACGTTGTTTGAGCAGCGTGTTGATATTCGGGAGGCTTGTGCAAGTCATGACCTCCACGTTTGTTACTTTATCCCTCCAGGTGATACCAAGAATACGGCGCAGACATCGCATATGGAATGCATTTAGCATTCTCTCCTGCTTTACATAGGTTGTCCAAGATTCGCTGTCAGACAGGGGGATACTAAGTATGCAGGCATTGTATACACACACACACACATATATATATATATATGTATATATATATATATATATATATATATTATATATACATACAATTACGCATACACCGCAGAACATACCAATATATACAGCTACACCCATACGTGTGGAAACACAAGCGTGTGAAATGTGCGAATACAGACTACATCGCCAGAAGTGTCCACTTGGTTTTCATACACAAAGGAGAAAGAATAGACCAGAAGAAAGAAGGCTGCACGAAAGGAGGAAAAAGTGAGAGGTCTCAGAGCGGTGTTCACTAAGAACATGATAGAGATAGGGTACCGTGTAGTGTAGGTGGATGGGGTATTTCCATTGATTTCCATCTCTTTGCCTTGATCCCTTACTAGTACACTACCGTTGCTACTATAGTTTGTTCACAAATTCGTGCCCACAGAATTTATTAATTATCTCGGAAACTGTTTGATGAATTTCTGTAATTCTTTTTTCATGAAATCTTATTTTTTTCACCGACCTTAAGATTTTATAATATTTGAGTACAAAGGTAGTCTGAATTTTGCACAAATCGTTTTTCGCTATGTAATTTTAGGAAAATATCGAAACGTTTGATCTAAACATTAGATTTTACTGTAAATTATGTTAATTTTCTAACAAACCTCTTAGTGGATTGCGTCTTACAAGTTACAATTCAGTGAGTGCAAGATGGTGCTAATGAAGCAGTGAGTATAAGGTGGAGGACAAATAGGAGTGTATGGGAGAAGTTGAGGGGAGAGTGAGAAGGTGTTAACTAAAAAGAGAATCAGCGAGTCCACGGGGGAAGGTGATTAGTAATAAAGAGAATAGAGAAACATCGAATAGCACGGGAAAGAATAAGACGCAATTAGGGGTGAGGTTAAAATGTAAAACGGGGTATGATTGGTCGAAAGGAGGGAAGAGGAAGAATGATAGGTGGGGAAGTCATTCGAGATAAAACGAGTGCTCAGTGCGGACGGTGTTGTTGTTGGTAAACGGTACTGTGAGCATAGTGAGTTGTGGTGCCCATTAGGGGTTAGGGTTAATCAGTTGGGGTACGGCGGTCGAGTAACACGGACCGTGCTGCTGATTCATGGACAGTCAGAATTGTGTTAGATTAAGTTGTTCTAAAACGCGAAACCAACGAACAAGGTAGGGCTAGGGAGCTAGATAGAGTTCACAGATTCATGGACAGACTTGTGTCAGAATAAGGAGTTATGAAACTCAAAACCAACGAACAGTGTATGGTTAGTGTGCTAGATAGAGTTCACAGATTCATGGACAGTCAGAGTGGTGTTAGTATAAGGATTCAAAGAGTTCGCAGATTTGCGTGCAATCAGAATTGTGTTAGTGTCAGGAGTTATGAAACTCTAAGACAACGAACGATTTATTTGACAGGAAGCTAGACAGCTTCCACAAATTCATTCTCAATGATGGATACAATGTTATAAAGTAGTTGCTGCATCTAGAAGCAATGAACAAAGTTGGTGGCAGGAAGAGAGACAGCTTTAGTAGAAGTGCAGGCTCAGTGATGAGTATGAGCTTAGAATGTAGTTGTGAAACACAGTGGCAACGAACAAATTACTTGATAGGGAGCTAGACAGCTTCCCAAACCCATGCTCGATGCTGAGTACGAGGTCATAATATAGTTGCGACATCCGGACGCAGCAAACAAAGGAGGTGACAGGAAGAGAGACAGCTTGAGCTAGTTCAGGCTTATTGATGAGCACAACATTAAAGTGTAGTTGTAGGTTCCGAACCGACGTGGGTGCTGGCAAAGGCACGAGTAGACAACAGTGGGAGAGTCAGCAGCATCGACCAGTGGCCTACCAAGTGATGGGGTCATTTGGAATTTAGTGTGGGGAGTCAGAGTCGGGGCATGTGTATGTGGCAATACTTGCAGACAAAACATACCTCTTCCTCTGAATTGATTCGTTGATTATCGCCTCGGAAGTTTCCCTCTATAATAAAATTCATTTATTATTATTTGTCTCCTGTATCAAGTGGGCTGATACGGGGTCAAGACGAGCTGTCCGGGACAAGACGCCACCGACAATCTACGTGCCTGCAACGCCACAACAAGCGTTGAGGTCAAGGATATTCAACTCGAGCATAAGTTCTAGTTGAGGTCAGCAAGCTACAGAGTGCTGTGTGATGTAAGAGCGCTTACTGGTATAAGAGAGCTTACTGGTATAAGAGAGCTTACTGATATAAGAGAGCTTACTGGTATAAGAGAGCTTACTGGTATACTAAGATTTTGTGGAGAACACGCGAAATTTGCTTTTTTAAACGATGAGTTGATTACAACAAATGTGGGTATTGTAAAATCCTAAAAATTAAGGCAATCAAGAAAATCATATTTTTATATACCTCAAAGCAGCACAAAATTATCCTAAATGCATGGCAGTAGGGGAAAAAAATCAAACTTAAGGTCGGTGAAAAAAAAAAAAAAGATTTCATGAAATAGAATTACAGAAATTCATCAGTTTCCGAAATAATTAATAAACTCTGTGGGAACGAATTTGTGAACGAATTATATATGTTTGTATATCGTCCTACGTGTTTACTCTAACACATATATCTTATATATTATTATATTTTATAATGACTGTCTATTACCATTGCCACCTTCTGTGGCATCATAACCTTAAGTATTATTACTTTTGCCATCACCAACTTCGTCATTAATGCTGTGTTTACTACCATTATTAATATCATATTTCATATTCAGTTTCTCCACACTCGCTTGTGTTCCACCAGTCTCTGCTCATACTCTCCATTCAGAGAACATGCCCACACTTAGAAAGTTATTCAGAGAACTATCCGCACGCGGAAACGTTATCAGTCTTCTAGAATTATACCATTGAACATATCTTCTACATCACTAAACTTGCTTTGTTACCTACAAACTCACTAGATTTACCTGCCACGTCAATTCCCTTGTATGAATCAATGTCAATTTTCGCATTACAAAACGACAATTCTCAAACAGAAGAGACAGACTCAAGATGCAAAGCTTGGCAAATCATTGGGCAACTATCACCACTACTGTCCAACAAGGAAATAACACTAGAGGCAAAAACGAGCACTGTGCAATACAATCTTCATACCAGCGTTGTCCCACCAATGCCAGACCTGGACTCTAAATGCAAGAAAAATAACCTCCACTGTGGTGAAATGTGTTAGACGAATGACATGAAACAGCCTGAGAGACAAGATCTGAAATGAAGAACTGAAAAAAAAAAACTAGGATAACCTCCCGCCATAGAATATATAAAGAAAAAACAGATAAAATAGTTTGGCCACGTGACAAGGCAGAGTGATCAAAACACAACACAACGAGCCTTCAATAAACGTTGCGAGAACACTAAACCTATGGGTCGACCGCGAAAAATATGGATTGATAGAATATTAGAAGCACTAGGAAACATAACAGCAGCAGAAGCGAACAGAAGAGCAAAGTACCGCAAATTATATCTGCCCTCAACGCTGAAAGGGAACTGAAGAAGGAAAGAAAAGTAAGAAGAAGTCAATTTCCCCCATAATTGCTTACGATTGAAGATTCTCCCCCAGGAGATTCCGCTCTAAGTTGACACCTTTTGCCAACCACCCGAACGCTGATTACGATATATACGGAAATGAACGATGATTACGTGATATACGGAAATTTGACAACATAGAGAGAGGCTTTGGTTTCCATCGCATAAGGCTGGTTCTAGCCAATCACTCCAGGCTGATTTCGAACCTGCGTACTCTGTGTCTCCGGTAGCGAAGCTCAGGTGTTTAATGACCGGCACAGACCACTTTATTCGAGAGATTATCCACAACTTTAATCATCACCATCATCATCGAGTGCCGTCTCCTCATCGACGGTTGGCTACCATGGAGCGCCACTCCGCTCTGTCTCTTGCTTTGATGGTGCAGATTGTCATTGGCTAATTTGTCCATCTTTTGATATTACTCGTCCATGCTAGTCTTGGTCTGCCTCTGTCTCTTTTACCTTGTATTTTCCCTTCCAATATTACTTTTATTAGGCTTGTTGTGTCTTTTAACACGCCCCAACAATTTCATTTGTCTTGTTCTAATTGTGTTTAGCAGTTCTCTTTTCATTTTCAGTTGTTTTAAAACTTCATCGTTTGTTTTCTTTTGTTTCCATCCAATTCTACCTATTCTTCTATAAATCCACATTTCAAAGGCTTCAATTTTCTGTTCTGTATTCTGGTCTAATGTCCATGTTTCTGCACCATATAGGGATATTGAGAAGATATAATTACGTTTTGATATTCTTAGTTTAAGCCCTGGTGTTATTTGTTTTGATGTTAATATATTTTTAATGGTATTAAAATTACTTTTTGCCATACCTATTCTTTTATTTATTTCAGTTGTACATTTTCCATCACTGGTTATAGTATGCCCCAGGTAGTTGTGGCTCTGGAC
Organism: Megaustenia siamemsis; assembly: GCA_032433765.1. Taxonomy (NCBI): domain Eukaryota; kingdom Metazoa; phylum Mollusca; class Gastropoda; order Stylommatophora; family Ariophantidae; genus Megaustenia; species Megaustenia siamemsis. Next base: position 17,049,107 of record JAVIAB010000159.1, read on the forward strand.
TGTCTCTAGATGCATTCCTTCAACTTTGATATTTCATTGTAGGTCTTGATAATTTTCTTTGTTTATGATCATAGTTTTACTCTTTTTTATATTCATATCTAGTCCGTATGTTTTGATAGTTATGTTTATCACATTAAGTAATTGTTGTAGATCTTTAGGATTTTCTGCTAGTAGAACAGTATCATCAGCATATCTTAGGTTATTGATTATCTTCCCATTAATGTTTAGGCCTGGTATCTCTGAGATGTTTTTAAAGATTTGCTCAGTGTATAGATTGAACAACCATGGTGATAGGATGCATCCTTGTCTTACTCCTCTTTTTATATCAATGGGTGTAGAGTTCTCCTTGTTATATCTTATTATTGCTGTTTGCTCCCAGTACAAATTACATATTAGTCGTATGTCTGTGTCGTCTAGATTTACATATCTTTTAGGCAGTCTATAAGTTGATTATGGTGTATTCTATCAAATGCTTTGGTGTAGCAGGCATATATTTGTTTATGAATAGAATAGAATATATCTCTCCAGTTTTGTTTCATGCAAAGGTTGCACGTGACCGCTATAAATAGCTCTTGCGTTATCAAAGCATGCCAGATTTTTTTCTCGTTCTCCCACTTGAACTGCGGTTGATGTGTTACCCTGGGCTGTAGGTAAAGGTCTCCCTCCAGCCAAGGGCCAATAGTGTTCGTGTTCTTCTTGTTTTAATGACCAGCGGCATCTCCTTGGTGGGAGCACGCAATAAGCGTCAGCGCCAGATTTGTTTATTTGAATTACTCTATTACAATCGCAAACTGCTTATTTTTTGTGACCCTTTCTCTCACCCTTTCTTGCATATTTCATTCATTTCTTCGTTTCTTAAGCCCCTCCCACTCTACCATCCTTCCTCCCTGCCTATCAACCTTCCTTCCTCCCTCAGTGACATCCTTCTTTCCTCCCTGCCTATCAACCTTCCTTCCTCCCTCTCTGGCATCCTTCTTCCTGCCTATCAACCTTCCTTCCTCCCTCAGTGGCATCCTTCTTCCTGCCTATCAACCTTCCTTCCTCCCTCAGTGTCATCCTTCTTCCTGCCTATCAACATTCCTTCCTCCCTCTCTGGCATCCTTCTTCCTGCCTATCAACCTTCCTTCCTCCCTCTCTGGCATCCTTCTTCCTGCCTATCAACCTTCCTTCCTCCCTCAGTGGCATTCTTCCTCCCTGCCTATCAACCTTCCTTCCTTCCTCTCTAGCATCATTCCTCCCTGCCTATCAACCTTCCTTCCTCCCTCTCTGGCATCCTTCTTCCTGCCTATCAACCTTCCTTCCTTCCTCTCTGGCATCCTTCTTCCTGCCTATCAACCTTCCTTCCTCCCTCTCTGGCATCCTTCTTCTTGCCTATCAACCTTCCTTCCTCCCTCTCTGGCATCCTTCTTCCTGCCTATCAACCTTCCTTCCTCCCTCTCTGGCATCCTTCTTCCTGCCTATCAACCTTCCTTCCTTCCTCTCTAGCATCATTCCTCCCTGCCTATCAACCTTCCTTCCTCCCTCTCTGGCATCCTTCTTCCTGCCTATCAACCTTCCTTCCTCCCTCTGTGGCATCCTTCTTCTTGCCTATCAACCTTCCTTCCTCCCTCAGTGTCATCCTTCTTCTTGCCTATCAACCTTCCTTCCTCCCTCTCTGGCATCCTTCTTCCTGCCTATCAACCTTCCTTCCTCCCTCAGTGTCATCCTTCTTCTTGCCTATCAACCTTCCTTCCTCCCTCTCTGGCATCCTTCTTCCTGCCTATCAACCTTCCTTCCTCCCTCTCTGGCATCCTTCTTCTTGCCTATCAACCTTCCTTCCTCCCTCTCTGGCATCCTTCTTCCTGCCTATCAACCTTCCTTCCTCCCTCTCTGGCATCCTTCTTCCTGCCTATCAACCTTCCTTCCTCCCTCTCTGGCATCCTTCTTCCTGCCTATCAACCTTCCTTCCTCCCTCTCTGGCATCCTTCTTCCTGCCTATCAACCTTCCTTCCTCCCTCTCTGACATCCTTCTTCCTGCCTATCAACCTTCCTTCCTCCCTCAGTGTCATCCTTCTTCCTGCCTATCAACCTTCCTTCCTCCCTCTCTGGCATCATTCCTCCCTGCCTATCAACCTTCCTTCCTCCCTCAGTGTCATCCTTCTTTCCTCCCTGCCTATCAACCTTCCTTCCTCCCTCAATGGCATCCTTCTTTCCTCCCTGCCTATCAACCTTCCTTCCTCCCTCAGTGACATCCTTCTTTCCTCCCTGCCTATCAACCTTCCTTCCTCCCTCAGTGACATCCTTCTTTCCTCCCTGCCTATCAACCTTCCTTCCTCCCTCAGTGTCATCCTTCTTTCCTCCCTGCCTATCAACCTTCCTTCCTCCCTCAGTGGCATCCTTCTTTCCTCCCTGCCTATCAACCTTCCTTCCTCCCTCAGTGACATCCTTCTTTCCTCCCTGCCTATCAACCTTCCTTCCTCCCTCAGTGGCATCCTTCTTCCTGCCTATCAACCTTCCTTCCTCCCTCAGTGGCATCCTTCTTCCTGCCTATCAACCTTCCTTCCTTCCTCTCTGGCATCCTTCCTCCCTGCCTATCAACCTTCCTTCCTTCCTCTCTGGCATCCTTCTTTCCTCCCTGCCTATCAACCTTCCTTCCTCCCTCAGTGGCATCCTTCTTCCTGCCTATCAACCTTCCTTCCTTCCTCAGGGGCATCCTTCTTTCCTCCCTGTCTATCAACCTTCCTTCCTCCCTCAGTGGCATTCTTCTTTCTTCCCTGCCTATCAACCTTCCTTCCTCCCTCAGTGGCATCCTTCTTTCCTCCCTGCCTATCAACCTTCCTTCCTCCCTCAGTGGCATCCTTCTTCCTGCCTATCAACCTTCCTTCCTTCCTCAGTGGCATCCTTCTTTCCTCCCTGTCTATCAACCTTCCTTCCTCCCTCTCTGGCATCCTTCTTCCTGCCTATCAACCTTCCTTCCTTCCTCAGTGGCATCCTTCTTTCCTCCCTGCCTATCAACCTTCCTTCCTCCCTCTCTGGCATCCTTCTTCCTGCCTATCAACCTTCCTTCCTTCCTCAGTGGCATCCTTCTTTCCTCCCTGCCTATCAACCTTCCTTCCTCCCTCAGTGGCATCCTTCTTCCTGCCTATCAACCTTCCTTCCTTCCTCAGTGGCATCCTTCTTTCCTCCCTGCCTATCAACCTTCCTTCATCCCTCTCTGGCATCCTTCTTTCCTCCCTGCCTATCAACCTTCCTTCCTCCCTCTCTAGCATCCTTCTTCCTGCCTATCAACCTTCCTTCCTTCCTCAGTGGCATCCTTCTTTCCTCCCTGCCTATCAACCTTCCTTCCTCCCTCTCTGGCATCCTTCTTCCTGCCTATCAACCTTCCTTCCTTCCTCAGTGGCATCCTTCTTTCCTCCCTGCCTATCAACCTTCCTTTCTCCCTCAGTGGCATCCTTCTTTCCTCCCTGCCTATCAACCTTCCTTCATCCCTCTCTGGCATCCTTCTTCCTGCCTATCAACCTTCCTTCCTCCCTCTCTGGCATCCTTCTTCCTGCCTATCAACCTTCCTTCCTCCCTCAGTGGCATCCTACTTTCTTCCCTACCTATTAACATTCCTTCCTCCCTCAGTGACATCCTTCTTTCCTCCCTGCCTATTAACCTTCCTTCCTCCCTCAGTGACATCCTTCTTTCCTCCCTGCCTATCGACCTTCCTTGCTCCCACTCTGGCTCCTTCTTTCTTCCCTGCCTATCAACCTTCCTTCCTCCTTCTGTGGCATCCTTCTTTCCTCCCTGGCTATCAACCTTCCTTCCTCCCTCTCTGGCTCTTTCTTTCTTTCCTACATATCAACCTTCCTTCCTCCATCTGTGGCATCCTTTTTTCCGCCCTGACTATCAACCTTCCTTCCTCCTTCTGTGGCATCCTTCTTTCATCCCTGCCTATTAACCTTCCTTCCTCCCTCTGTGACATCCTGCTTTCCTCCCTCTGTGACATCCTACATTTCTCCCTAACTATCAACCTTCCTTCCTCCCGCTGTGCCATCCTACTTTTCTCCCTAACTATCAATCTTCCTTCTTCCCTCTGTGTCATCCTTCTTTCCTCCCTCTGTGACATCCTACTTTTCTCCCTGACTATCAACATTCCTTATTCCCTCTGTGTCATCCTTCTCTCCTCCCTTACCTATTAACCTTCCTTCCTTCCTTCCTTCCTTCCTTCCTTCCTTCTTTCTTCCCTTCTTCCTCCCTTCCTTCATTCCTTCCTTCCTCCCTTTTTTCCTCCCTCCCACAATTCTTCCTTTCTCATTCATTCATAAATTCCTTCATTCATTCCTTCCTTTCTCTCTGCCTACATACTTTCCTTCCTCTACCTATACCATTCTTCCTTCCACTCTGCTTACCTACCTCTCTACCATCCATCCTTCCTTTCTGCCATTCAACCTCTCTACAATCCACCCTGCCTTTTCTGCCTACCTCTAACATTCATCTTTCCTTTCTCCCTCACTACCTTGCTATCTTCCTCCCTCCATCCCTCCTTTTCTATCGTCGTTCCTTCCTCCCTGTCTACATACCTACCTTCCTCCCTGTCTACATACCTACCTTCCTCCCTGTCTACATACCTACCTTCCTCCCTGTCTACATACCTACCTTCCTCCCTGTCTACATACCTACCTTCCTCCCTGTCTACTACATACCTACCTTCCTCCCTGTCTACATACCTACCTTCCTCCCTGTCTACATACCTACCTTCCTCCCTGTCTACATACCTACCTTCCTCCATGATTACCTACCTACCTTCTGTCCTTTCTTCCTCTCTCCCGTACTTCCTTCTCTCCCTGATTTCCTCCCTATCTCTCCCAACATCCCTACTACTTACTTTCTTTCCTTTCTGCCTTCATTCACGAGCTCTCTCTTCCATTCTCCTTCCATAGTTCTATCTACCTCCCTACCTTTCTTTCTTTCTTCCTTCTCTCCCTGATTTCCTCCCTATCTCTCCCAACGTCTCCCCTACTTACTTTCTTTCCTTTCTGCCTTCATTCCCGAGCTCTCTCTTCCATTCTCCTTCCATAGTTCTATCTACCTCCCTACCTTTCTTTCTTTCTTCCTTCTCTCCCTGATTTCCTCCCTATCTCTCCCAACGTCTCCCCTACTTACTTTCTTTCCTTTCTGCCTTCATTCCCGAGCTCTCTCTTCCATTCTCCTTCCATAGTCCTATCTACCTCCCTACCTTTCTTCCTTCTCTCCCTGATTTCCTCCCTATCTCTCCCAACGTCTCCCCTACTTACTTTCTTTCCTTTCTGCCTTCATTCCCGAGCTCTCTCTTCCATTCTCCTTCCATAGTCCTATCTACCTCCCTACCTTTCTTCCTTCTCTCCCTGATTTCCTCCCTATCTCTCCCAACGTCTCCCCTACTTACTTTCTTTCCTTTCTGCCTTCATTCCCGAGCTCTCTCTTCCATTCTCCTTCCATAGTCCTATCTACCTCCCTACCTTTCTTTCTTTCTTCCTTCTCTCCCTGATTTCCTCCCTATCTCTCCCAACGTCTCCCCTACTTACTTTCTTTCCTTTCTGCCTTCATTCCCGAGCTCTCTCTTCCATTCTCCTTCCATAGTCCTATCTACCTCCCTACCTTTCTTCCTTCTCTCCCTGATTTCCTCCCTATCTCTCCCAACGTCTCCCCTACTTACTTTCTTTCCTTTCTGCCTTCATTCCCGAGCTCTCTCTTCCATTCTCCTTCCATAGTCCTATCTACCTCCCTACCTTTCTTTCTTTCTTCCTTCCGTCTCTGATTTCCTCCCTATCTCTCCCAACGTCTCCCCTACTTACTTTCTTTCCTTTCTGCCTTCATTCCCGAGCTCTCTCTTCCATTCTCCTTCCATAGTCCTATCTACCTCCCTACCTTTCTTCCTTCTCTCCCTGATTTCCTCCCTATCTCTCCCAACGTCTCCCCTACTTACTTTCTTTCCTTTCTGCCTTCATTCCCGAGCTCTCTCTTCCATTCTCCTTCCATAGTCCTATCTACCTCCCTACCTTTCTTCCTTCTCTCCCTGATTTCCTCCCTATCTCTCCCAACGTCTCCCCTACTTACTTTCTTTCCTTTCTGCCTTCATTCCCGAGCTCTCTCTTCCATTCTCCTTCCATAGTCCTATCTACCTCCCTACCTTTCTTTCTTTCTTCCTTCCGTCTCTGATTTCCTCCCTATCTCTCCCAACGTCTCCCCTACTTACTTTCTTTCCTTTCTGCCTTCATTCCCGAGCTCTCTCTTCCATTCTCCTTCCATAGTCCTATCTACCTCCCTACCTTTCTTCCTTCTCTCCCTGATTTCCTCCCTATCTCTCCCAACGTCTCCCCTACTTACTTTCTTTCCTTTCTGCCTTCATTCCCGAGCTCTCTCTTCCATTCTCCTTCCACAGTTCTATCTACCTCCCTACCTTTCTTTCTTTCTTCCTTCTCTCCCTGATTTCCTCCCTATCTCTCCCAACGTCTCCCCTACTTACTTTCTTTCCTTTCTATCTTCCTTCCTGAAATCTCTCTTCCATCCTCCCTCCCTATCCCTCTTTCTTCTCACTTTCTACTATCCGCACTCTCTATTTCTACCGCCCTTCCTTCCTTCTTTTCTTTCTTCCATCCTCGGTTGAACTCTCTTTTCTATCCTTCATCGCTTACTTTCTTCCACCCTAACTTTCCCCCGTTTCTCCCTCCCTCCATAACTATTTCTCTCTTTCTTTATGTCTTTCTTTCTTTTTTCGTTCTTTCTTAGTTTTCTTTCTTTCTTTCTTTCTTTCTTCTTTATTTCTCAACTGCTGCATAGTCCTCGTTTTAATGAATATGAAGTACTTGTCGATGTCGTTGCTTTGTCGTTTTCATCAAGCTTTGATATCAACGTCTATCTGCCCCACACCTCCGACAACATCACATTTGTGTGTACTCGGTTGCTCTCCCCATCGGTCCTGTTTCCAACTCGTTGTCCAGATTTGTTAGGGACAAAGTGGAGCAGGATCTGTTTGTTGATCCTGACATTCAGATCAGAGTCACTGACAACATTAGCCCTAGTGTCTGTGATATCTTTCTGTTTCCTCAATCCTGACAAACAGATCAGAGTCAGTGACAGCATTAGCCTTAGTGTCTGTGATATCTTTCTGTTTCCTCAATCCTGACAATCAGATCAGAGTCAGTGACAGCATTAGCCTTAGTGTCTGTGATATCTTTCTGTTTCCTCAATCCTGACAATCAGATCAGAGTCAGTGACAGCATTAGCCCTAGTGTCTGTGATATCTTTCTGTTTCCTCAATCCTGACAATCAGATCAGAGTCAGTGACAGCATTAGCCTTAGTGTCTGTGATATCTTTCTGTTTCCTCAATCCTGACAATCAGATCAGAGTCAGTGACAGCATTAGCCTTAATGTCTGTGATATCTTTCTGTTTCCTCAATCCAGACAATCAGATCAGAGTCAGTGACAGCATTAGCCCTAGTGTCTGTGATATCTTTTTGTTTCCTCAATCGTGACAATCAGATCAGAGTCACTGACAGCATTAGCCTTAATGTCTGTGATATCTTTCTGTTTCCTCAATCCAGACAATCAGATCAGAGTCACTGATAGCATTAGCCTTAATGTCTGTGATATCTTTCTGTTTCCTCAATCCTGACAATCAGATCAGAGTCACTGATAGCATTAGCCTTAATGTCTGTGATATCTTTCTGTTTCCTCAATCCTGACAATCAGATCAGAGTCACTGGCGGCATTAGCCCTAGTGTCTGTGATATCTTTCTGTTTCCTCAATCCTGACAATCAGATCAGAGTCACTGGCGGCATTAGCCCTAGTGTCTGTGATATCTTTCTGTTTTACCTCAAGCCGCTGCTAATAAGTAGGCTTCTATGTTAATGGTGATCTAACATACCACAACCATTCTACGGTATCTATCGACCTTGCAATGTGCATGGGAACTAGGTAGCTCACTTCGGCAGTCATATTCCCGGTTGTTATGACAACAGTGGGTCAACTAATAAATGTGTCTTTCTCTTCATTGTAACATATAGAGAATTATAGGCAGTAGGAGGCAAGCTTATCTACTACGTGAACAAGAATGTAGAAGTTGTTAATTAACAGTAAAACCATGTTGTTGTTTTTTTGCTTGCAACGTACAAAGCAATAACTACGATATCACGATGTCATTATAATATTCATAACTAATAGCAATAATTAAAGGAAATATCTAGCAGAAACAATTTAAAATGTTCTGTACGCAGGCAATGGGTAGAGTCATTGCAGAAGTCAAAAATACGTATGGTCACCTTTGTCTATGTCCCTGGACATGAAGGAGTGTGGGTGAATGAAAGGACGGACAGGTTGGCTAGCTGTGCTGTCGCTGAAGACGATCAACCAATGGATCGAGCGGGCATCATCAATGCCCTCCGAGATGTTGGGATGGCACAGGACTTCGACAACCATGAGTCCACGCCACTTCTTCGGATGATAGAGATGGGAGTTAAGACGGGCACAGACAGAAACGAGAAACTTAGTGGGCGTGTATAAAGACTTATCAACCAACACAGAACTGGAGGCGTCAATCGCTAGACACTTCGGAACTTCCTGAGGATGGGATCTGAGCACTTATGGACATGTTCGGAGTGCAATGATGATGACCTGCAAATAACTCGATAAATAAATGTGGCGTAATCTTTCATCATCATCATCGAGTGCCTTCTCCGCAACGAAGGTTGGCTACCATGGAGCGCCATTCTGCTCTGTCTCTTGCTTTGATGGTGCAGGTTGTCATAGGCTGATTTGTCCATCTTTTGATGTTACTCGTTCATGTTAATCTTGGTCTGCCTCTTTTATCTTGTATTTTCCCCTCCAGGATTTCTTTTTTGCAGGCTGTTGTGTCTTTTAACATGGCCCAAAAATCGCATTTGTCTTGTTTGAATTGTGCTTTGTAGTACTCTTTTCATTTTTAGTTGTTTTAAAACTTCATCGTTTGTTTTCTTTTCTTTCCATCCAATTCTACCTATTCTTCTATATATCCACATTTCAAAGGCTTCAATTCTCTGTTATGTTTTCTTCTGCGTAATCTTTATATTGCAAATTATTAGATAGGAGGACAATCTATAGGGTATAAAGCAAAAACCATATAAGTATACGAGTAGTCTTGTTTATTTTCTTCAAATGTAATTCTACCATTCATCACATCCTCCTCAAGTTTCGTCTGCCGCTGCCTTCTTCTACCTATTCTTCCTTCTTCGGTGCTTGCTTTCTGCACGTAAATAATCACAACCGCCTCATCAACGTGAGGACTTACGTGCAGAAAGCAAGTTGCATCCTGAAAGCCAACACATCAGCTGGCACACACAGGCCGTTCTGTTTACTCCTAATTCACATGTGTGCCTTTCTGTACAACGACACGGCGCGGGATTTAGTGTTTGTCTCCAAATGCACTGAGCTTTTGCAAAGTTGAATAGGCATCGGTAATACGAGGAGAGAAGACCAGCGCATTGTTTGTTCTAGCGAGTGGTGTGAACATACGTGTTCATCACATATACTCGTCATGTGGCACGTAAGTTTATTTCTGTAATTAACTATTTCATCATTTCGTTTTTGTTATTTCTGGATCATCAGTGGGGACTAACAACTAACACAACGGTTCATTATCTGTCCTCTATGGAAACTAACAACTCATACAACGGTTTATTATCTGTCCTCTATGGAAACTAACAACTCATACAACGGTTTATTATCTGTCCTCTATGGAAACTAACAACTCAAACAACGGTGTATTATCTGTCCTCTATGGAAACTAACAACTCATACAACGGTTTATTATCTGTCCTCTATGGAAACTAACAACTCATACAACGGTTTATTATCTGTCCTCTATGGAAACTAACAACTCATTCAACGGTTTATTATCTGTCCTCTATGGAAACTAACAACTCATTCAACGGTTTATTATCTGTCCTCTATGGAAACTAACAACTCATACAACGGTTTATTATCTGTCCTCTATGGAAACTAACAACTCATACAACGGTTTATTATCTGTCCTCTATGGAAACTAACAACTCATTCAACGGTTTATTATCTGTCCTCTATGGAAACTAACAACTCATACAACGGTTTATTATCTGTCCTCTATGGAAACTAACAACTCATACAACGGTTTATTATCTGTCCTCTATGGAAACTAACAACTCATTCAACGGTTTATTATCTGTCCTCTATGGAAACTAACAACTAACACAACGGTTTATTATCTGTCCTCTATGGAAACTAACAACTCATTCAACGGTTTATTATCTGTCCTCTATGGAAACTAACAACTCATTCAACGGTTTATTATCTGTCCTATGTGGAAACTAGCAACTCATACAACGGCTCATTATCTGTCCTCTATGGAAACTAACAACTCATACAACGGCTCATTATCTGTCCTATGTGGAAACTAACAACTAACACAACGGTTCATTATCTGTCCTCTATGGAAACTAACAACTAACACAACGGTTCATTATCTGTCCTCTATGGAAACTAACAACTAACACAACGGTTCATTATCTGTCCTCTATGGAAACTAACAACTTATACAACGGCTCATTATCTGTCCTATGTGGAAACTAACAACTCATACAACGGCTCATTATTTGTTCTATATGGAAACTAACAACTTATACAACGGTTCAATATCTATCCTATATCTTCTTCTTCTTCTTTCCTTCCTCATCTGCCTTTCAGCGTCGAGGGGAGATATCATTTGCGGTCTTTTGCTCTTCTGTTCGCCTCTGCCGCTTTTATGTTTCCTAGTGCTTCTAATATTCCATCGACCCATCTTTTTCGCGGTCAATCCTTGGGTCTGGTGTTATAACAACGTTTGTTGAAAGCTCGTTGCGTTGTGTTGTGTTCTTTCTGCCTTGTCACGTGGCCAAACCATTGTATCTGTTGTTTCCTTATATATTAAATGGCGGGGGCTATTCCTAGCTTTTTTTTCAGTTCTTCATTTCTGATCTTATCGCTCAGACTGTTTCCTGTCATTCGTCTAACACATTTCATCTCTGTAGAGGTTAATTTTCCTATTGTTCTTGCATCTAGGGTCCAGGTCTGGTATTGGTAGCACAACGTTGGAATGAAGCTTGTATTGTATAGTGCTCGTTTTGCCTCCAGAGTTATTTCCTTGTTGGACAATAGTGGTGATAACTGTCCCTTGATTTGACAAGCTTTGTTGCATCTTGATTCTATCTCTGCTGTTTGAGAATTATCGTTTGTCATTAGACTCCCTAGGTATTTGAATTCCTCTACTTGTTTTAGTTGTCTGCCTTCTATAGTTATGTTGATGTTCTGTTTATTTTTGGCGACATTCATGACTTCTGTTTTGTTGATGTTGATTTTCATGTTGTATTTTGTGCCTGAGATGTTGAGTTTGTTTAAGTGTTCTTGTAGGTCTTCTATTGTTTCATGTATTAGTGCCTGATCGTCTGCAAATAGGACCTCGTTGATCTCCTCTGTCTCTGATGGGTTGGCTAGCTTGCATATATGGTCCATGTATGTAATAAACAGTAAAGGGGGGGGGGGGGGGGATAGTACGCACCCCTGTCTTACGCCTGATCTAACTTCGAAGTGGTCTGTGTAGCCTGCTGCTGTCCGGACTCTGCAGCTGCTGTTGACGTAGCGACTTTTAATAAGGTTGATTATATGTTGGCTTACTCCGTATGTTGTTAGTACATGTATCTCTCACAGATCACAGATGTTCTCTGTTTACTCTGTCGAATGCTTTTTCCTGGTCAATGAAGGTTATGTATAAGTTTAGATTGTGTTCTGTCGTTTTTTCTGCAAGCTGTTTTAGTGTGAATAGTGCATCGGTACATCCTCTGTTTTTTCGGAATCGCTTAACTGTAGTTCTATTATTGGTCTCAGCCTTTATCCCAAGATTTTGGCGTATAGATTTCCTACATGGCTGAGAAGAGATATACCTCTATATTGATTGCAGTCTCTTTTGCTACCTTTCTTTTTCCATATTGGTATGATGATTGCCTGTTGCCAGTCTTATGGGGCTTGTTGTTGGTGCCATGCTGCATTAAATATTCTGTGCAGCCATTGCATTCCTGTTTCTCCTGCTGCTGCTATTATTTCTATTGGTATATTATCTATCCCCGGTGCTTTATTTCTTTGTGCATATTTGATTACTTCTTCGATTTCCTCTTTCATGATGTTTGTTCAATATTTGTGAGTTCTGGCGTGGTTTTTGTTGTCTTATTGGTAGTTGGTATGTTTAACAGGTCTTCGAAATATTCTTTCCATCTCTGTTACATTGGTTATTTGATATTGGCTGTCCTTCTTTGTCATTTATCAGCTCAGTTGGATCATGGTTTCCTTTTCTCGCTCTTGTAGCTTTTACTGCTTTGTAGAAATCTCTTGTGGCTGTCTTGAAGTCCCTGCTCATGTTTTGTCCGAATTCTGTCCAATTCCTTTGCTTAGCTTCTTTGATCAACATTTTAACTTTTTTTCGAACTAAGGCATATTTTTCATATTTTTCTTGGTTCTTGTTCTCCCTCCAATTTGTAAACAGTTTCTTCTTTTCTTTAATTGCTTCTCTGATTGTTTCGTTCCACCACGGGGTGCTCTTTTTCCATTCTCTTGTTCTTAGCTTCGTTCCACAAACTGTTTTAGAGATGTTGGTTACTGTTTCTTTAAATTGTTTCCACTCTTCTTCTGCTGTGCATACTTCGTTAGGGAGTTTCTTGAATTCCTCTGTTAGTTTTTCTTCTAGGGTTTTCCTTGTTTCTTGATCTTTTAATTGTTTTATTTTTATTGTCTGTTCTTTTCGCTTCTTTTGTTTGTTTTCGTATATTCTCTTTATTTTTGGCTGTCTTAGTGTGATCATAACCATCTTGTGATCCGTGTCGTCTGTAATATTTGGGATTGCTCTACTGTCGGTTACTCTTTTCTTGTTCTGTTTTCTATCATGTTCTTCTATCTTGTTCTGTTAGTATAAAATCTATCTGGCTTCTGCATGTTGTGTCATTCCATTTGTAAGTAAAAAGTAAAGTACCCCGTCACGCCAAGTGGCGTATAGGGAAATATGGTGTTAGTGACCCTATATTTTACAGACCTTCAGCACATAATTTTTGGGGTAATGTGTTCGGTATTACGCCCGTGCTGCTTTACTTTCCCAGAAAAAATCCGGTACCCATTTAAGGCTGGGTAAACCCGGAAGCCGTCGGTTGGGATCGAAACCTACCCCTTGTCCTTTGTAGTCCAGTTCACTAACCACTGAGCTATCGCGGCTCCCCATTCCATTTGTATCAGGTGTATACTTGCGACTCTCTGTGTTTGAAGAATGTGTTGGTGATAAATCATTTTGATGGCATAGATCCAGCAGTCTACTTCCATTTTCGTTTATTTCCGCTGTTTTATCGCCAAAGGGTCCTAAGATATCACTGTTCTCACTGTTGCGTTTCCCAAGCCTTCCATTAAAATCTCCCATCACTAACATGTCGTCGCTTTCGTCAATTTTGTTAATGATTTCACTCAGTGTGTCGTAGAATTCTTCGCTGTCTTTTTCATTGTTGTTGCATGGTGCATAGATTTGAATGTAATTTGTTTTTCGATCGATCCTATCTAGAGAATAACAACATCTCATACAACGGCTCAATATCTATCATATCTAGAGAATAACAACATCTCATACAACTGCTCAATATCTGTCATACCTAGAGAATAACTACATCTCATACAACGGCTCAATATCTATCATACATAGAGAATAACAACATCTCATACAACGGCTCAATATCTATCATACCTATAGAATAATAACATCTCATACAACAGCTCAATATCTATCATACCTAGAGAATAACAACATCTCATACAACAGCTCAATATCTATCTTATCTAGAGACTAACAACAACTCATACAACGACTCAATATTTATGCTATCTAGAAATTAACAACTCATACAACGCATAATATCTATCCTATCTAGAGAATAACAATAACTCATACAACGGCGCAATATTTATCTTATCTAGAGACTAACAACAATAACTCATACAACGGCTTAATATATGTCCTATCTAGAGACTAACACGATTATTACATCGTAACATTATATGTCCCATCTGGAGACTAACACGATTATTACATCGTAACATTATATGTCCCATCTGGAGACTATCAAGATATTTACAACGGAATATTATATGTCGTATTTGGAGACTACCAAGATCTTGTCATCCCACACATTATCTTTCCTATCTGGAGCCTAACAAGATCTTTTCATCCCACACATTATCTTTCCTATCTGGAGCCTAACAAGATCTTTTCATCCCACACATTATCTTTCCTGTCTGGAGCCTAACAAGATCTTTTCATCCCACACATTATCTTTCCTATCTGGAGTCTAACAAGATCTTTTCATCCCACACATTATCTTTCATATCTGGAGTCTAACAAGATCTTTTCATCCCACACATTATCTTTCCTATCTGGAGTCTAACAAGATCTTTTCATCCCACACATTATCTTTCCTATCTGGAGCCTAACAAGATCTTTTCATCCCACACATTATCTTTCCTATCTGGAGTCTAACAAGATCTTTTCATCCCACACATTATCTTTCCTATCTGGAGTCTAACAAGATCTTTTCATTCCACACATTATCTTTCCTATCTGAAGTCTAACAAGATCCTTACATCGACACACCTCTCCACTCTTGAGACTAACAAGATCCTTACATCGACACATTATATTTTATATCTGGAGTCTAACAAGATCTTTACATCGACACATTATCTTTCCTATCTGGAGTCAAACAAGATCCTTACATCGACACATTATCACTCCACTCTTGAGACTAACAAGTTCCTTACATCGAAATATTATCAATCCACTCTTGAGACTAACAAGATCCTTACATCAACACATCTCTCCACTCTTGAAACTAACAAGATCCTTACATCGACAGATTATCACTCTACTCGTGAGACTAACAAGATCCTTACATCGACACATTATCACTCCACTCTTGAAACTAACAAGATCCTTACAACTTCTCATTATCTGCCCTTTCTTTAGACTAACAAGATCCTTACATCGACACATTATCACTCCACTCTTGAAACTAACAAGATCCTTACAACTTCTCATTATCTGCCCTCTCTTGAGACTAACAAGATCCTTACAACTTCTCATTATCTGCCCTCTCTTGAAACTAACAAGATCCTTACATCGACACATTATCACTCCACTCTTGAAACTAACAAGATCCTTACAACTTCTCATTATCTGCCCTTTCTTTAGACTAACAAGATCCTTACATCGACACATTATATCACTCCACTCTTGAAACTAACAAGATCCTTACAACTTCTCATTATCTGCCCTTTCTTTAGACTAACAAGATCCTTACATCGACACATTATCACTCCACTCTTGAAACTAACAAGATCCTTACAACTTCTCATTATCTTCCCTCTCTTGAAACTAACAAGATCCTTACAACTTCTCATTATCTGCCCTCTCTTGAAACTAACAAGATCCTTACATCGACACATTATATCACTCCACTCTTGAAACTAACAAGATCCTTACAACTTCTCATTATCTGCCCTTTCTTTAGACTAACAAGATCCTTACATCGACACATTATCACTCCACTCTTGAAACTAACAAGATCCTTACAACTTCTCATTATCTGCCCTCTCTTGAAACTAACAAGATCCTTACATCGACACATTATCACTCCACTCTTGAAACTAACAAGATCCTTACAACTTCTCATTATCTGCCCTCTCTTGAGACTAACAAGATCCTTACAACTTCTTATTATCTGCCCTCTCTTGAAACTAACAAGATCCTTACATCGACACATTATATCACTCCACTCTTGAAACTAACAAGATCCTTACAACTTCTCATTATCTGCCCTCTCTTTAGACTAACAAGATTCTTACATCGCAACATTATCTCACCTGTCTTGAGACTAATAAGTTCATTTTCAAACCAGATATACTATGTTATGTTATTTTGTGTTATATTGTGCTGTGTTATGTTATTACAACATTATGTTCTATTTTACGTTTTCTCTTGCATTCTGTCGCATGTTTGTGTTCTTCGTTACTAGATTTTTAAAGAGGCGAGAACATAACAAATCATCATCCCAACGTTCACTACTACATTACTCCAGTCACCACTAATACATTCTAATCATCACTACTACATCACTCCAGTCACCACTAATACATTCAAATCATCACTACTGCATTCATTACACAGCAATATACCACCCTCAATCACCACTATCGCAGTAATCCCGCAAAAAAATACTTCACCTCCAATCATCACTACTTAACTAATCCTACTGCATTACACCAACTCAATCAGTACTACGCCGTTCACCCCAACAACCACCACCACAACTAGTACTTCCAGTCACCCCAACATTACATCACTTCAACAACCACCACCACATTTAGTACTAACATTTACCCCAACAATCCATCACCGTAACAACCTTCACCACATCTGGTTCTTGCATTTACCACATCATCATCCCCCCCCCCCAAACAACCACAATAACAACCGGTACATCCATTCACCTCATCACCATAAACGGTACTTTAATCTACCTCATCACCATAAACGGTACTTTCATCCACCTCATCACCATAAACGGTACTTTCATTCACCTCATCACCATAAACGGTACTTTCATTCACCTCATCACCATAAACGGTACTTTCATTCACCTCATCACCATAAACGGTACTTTAATCTACCTCATCACCATAAACGGTACTTTCATTCACCTCATCACCATAAACGGTACTTTCATTCACCTCATCACCATAAACGGTACTTTCATCCACCTCATCACCATAAACGGTACTTTCATTCACCTCATCACCATAAACGGTACTTTCATTCACCTCATCACCATAAACGGTACTTTCATCCACCTCATCACCATAAACGGTACTTTCATTCACCTCATCACCATAAACGGTACTTTCATTCACCTCATCACCATAAACGGTACTTTCATTAACCTCATTACTACAACCGGTACTTTCATCCACCTCATCACCATAACCGGTACTTTCATCTACCTCATCACCGCAACTGGTACTTTCATCCACCTCATCACCACAACTGGTATTTTCATCCACCTCATCACTACAACCGGTACTTTCATCCACCTCATCACCATAACCGGTACTTTCATCCACCTCTTAACCATAACCGGTACTTTCATCCACCTCATCACTATAACCAGTATTTTCATCCACCTCATCACTATAACCGGTACTTTCATTCACCTCATCACTATAACCGGTACTTTCATCCGCCTCATCACTACAACCTGTACGTTCATCCACCTCATCACTACAACCGGTACTTTCATCCACCTCATCACTACAACTAGTACTTTCATTCACCTCTTCACCACAACTGGTACTTTGATTCACCTTTTCGCCTCAAACGGTACTTTCATTAACCTCATCACCACAATCAGTACTTTCGCTCACCTCATCACCACAAATTGTATTTCCTTTCACCCCATCAGGACAACAACTTCCACCACAACAGGTGCGTCCATTTACCATCACCTCCTGTCACCCTATCACCATCTCCTCCTTTTACCTCATCACCATCTCCTCCTTTCACCTCATCACCATCACATCCTTTCACCTCATCACCATCTCCTCCTTTCACCTCATCACCTCCTTTCACCTCATCACCATCACCTCCTTTCACCTCATCACCATCTCCTCCTTTCACCTCATCACCGTCACCTCCTTTCACCTCCTCACTATCTCATCCTTTCACCTCATCATCACCTCCTCCTTTCACCTCATCACAATCACCTCTTTCACCTCATCACTATAACCGGTATTTTCTTCCACCTCATCACTATAACCGGTACTTTCATCCACCTCATCACCACAACTGGTACTTTCATTCACCTCTTCACCACAACCGGTACTTTGATTCACCTCAAACGGTACTTTCATTAACCTATCACCACAATCAGTACTTTCACTCACCTCATCACCACAAATTGTACTTCCTTTCACCCCATAAGAACAACAACTTCCACCACAACCGGTGCGTCCATTTACCATCACCTCCTGTCACCTCATCACCACCACATCCTTTCACCTCATCACAATCACCTCATTTCACCTCATCACCATCACTTCCTTTCACCTCATCACCATCACCTCCTTTCACCTCATCATCATCACATTCTTTCACCTCATCACATCTCCTCCTTTCACCTCATCACCATCTCCTCCTTCCACCTCATCACATCTCCTCCTTTCACCTCATCACCTTATCCTCCTTTCGGCTCATCACCATCTCCTCCTTTCACCTCATCACCATCACCTCCTTTCACCTCATCACCATCACGTCCTTTCACCTCATCACCATCTCCTCCATTCACCTCATCACAATCACCTCTTTCACCTCATCATGATCACCTCCTTTCACCTCATCACCATCTCCTCCTTTCACCTCATCACCATCACCTCCTTTCACCTCATCACAATCACCTCCATCACCTCATCACCATCACCTCCTTTTACCTCATCACCTCCTTTCACCTCATCACCGTCACCTCCTTTCACCTCATCACCATTTCCTCCTTTCACCTCATCACATCTCCTCCTTTCACCTCATCATCTTATCCTCCTTTCGCCTCATCACCATCTTCTCCTTTCACCTCATCACCATCACCTCCTTTCACCTCATCACCATCTCCTCCTTTCACCTCATCACCATCTCCTCCTTTCACCTCATGATCATCACCTCCTTTCACCACATCACCATCTCCTCCTGTCACCTCATCATCTCCTTTCACCTCATCACCATCTCCTCCTTTCACCTCATCACCGTCACCTCCTTTCACCTCCTCACTATCTCCTCTATTCACCTCATCACCACCTCCTCCTTTCACCTCATCACAATCACCTCTTTCACCTCATCACTATATAACCGGAATTTTCATCCACCTCATCACCACAACTGGTACTTTCATTCACCTCTTCACCACAACCGGTACTTTGATTCACCTTTTCACCTCAAACGGTACTTTCATTAACCTCATCACCACAATCAGTACTTTCGCTCACCTCATCACCACAAATTGTACTTCCTTTCACCCCATCAGAACAACAACTTCCACCACAACCAGTGAGTCCATTTACCATCACCTCCTGTCACCTCATCACCATCACCTCCTTTTACCTCATCACCATCTCCTCCTTTTACCTCATCACCATCTCCTCCTTTCACTTCATCACCATCACATCCTTTCACCTCATCACAATCACCTCATTTCACCTCATCACCATCACTTCCTTTCACCTCATCACCATCACATTCTTTCACCTCATCACCATCACATTCTTTCACCTCATCACCATCACCTCCTTTCACCTAATCACCGTCACCTCCTTTCACCTCATCACCGTCTCCTCCTTTCACCTCATCACCATCTCCTCCTTTCACCTCATCACCATCACCTCCTTTCACCTCATCACCATCTCCTCCTTTCACCTCATCACCATCTCCTCCTTTCACCTCATCACCATCTCCTTCTTTCACCTCATCACCATCACCCCCTTTCACCTCATCACCGTCACCCCCTTTCACCTCATCACCGTCTCCTCCTTTCACATCATCACCATCTCCTTCTTTCACATCATCACCATCTCCTTCTTTCACCTCATCACCATCACTCATTTCACCTCATCACCATCACCTCCTTTCACCTCATCACCATCTCCTCCTTTCAACTCATCACCATCACCTCCTTTCACCTCATCACCATCTCCTCCTTTCAACTCATCACCATCTCGTCCTTTCACCTCATCACCATCACCTCCTTTCACCTCATCAACATCACCTGCTTTCACCTCATCACCATCACCTCCTTTCACCTCATCACCATCACCTCCTTTCACCTCATCACCATCACCTCCTTTCACCTCATCACCATCACCTCCTTTCACCTCATCACCATCACCTCCTTTCACATCATCACCATCACCTCCTTTCACCTCATCATCATCACCTTCTTTCACCCTCAGAAACTCAGAATGAAGTCCAGCCTTCAGATACTCATGGCTGTTGCCGGTCTTACCCTGGTGGTTATGTTGATCTGGACCAAGCTGATTCCAGGAATCAACTTTACATCGCCTCACATCCCTGATGTCATCTACGCCACGGAGGTCGCTTCTGTTAGAGCTGTTTCTGTCAACTTTTCAGGTTAGTCTCTTCTTTTTGTATCTGAGAAACAGACAGAGGTAGAGAAACAGGTACACAGACACAGAGGGAAATAGGCAGACAAAGGTAGAAAAACAGACGGACACAGAGAGAAAGAGGCAGACAAAGGTAGAGAAACAGACAGACACAAGAGAGAAAGAGACAGACATACAGAGGTAGAAAAACAGATAGACACAGAGAGAGACAGACAGACAGAAGTTGAGAAACAGGCAGACAGACAATGAGAGAAAGAGTGAGGGGGGACTCCGCCAGACATAGAGAGATAGAGATAGACATAGGTAGAGAATCAGACAGACAGAGAGAGAGAATGGGAGAGCGCAAGATTCAGCCAGACATAGAGAGAAGCAGAAGATAGAGTCAGAAAGACACAGAGAGAGACAGACAGACAAAGACAGATAGATAAACGTATAGAGTAAGAAAGACAGACAGATAAGAAAGACAGACAGATAGACAAGGAGATAGAGACAGATAGACATGAAGCAGACATGGTGTAAGAGGCAGGCAGAAACGGACGTAGAGAGGGGCAGACAGAGAAAGATAGATAAATATAGAGAGAAAGAGTGACAAGCATAAAGAGAGGCAGACAGAGAGACATATATATATATAGATAGAGGCAGATATATATACATATATATAGAGAGAGAGAGAGATAGGCTTAGAGAGAGACATATAGGTATAGAGAGGAGAGACAGGCATAGAAATAGACGCAGACAGAAATATAAACATAGAGAGAAAGAGGGACAAATATAAAGAAAGAAAGAGAATAAGACAAAGCGAGACAGACATAGAAATAGACGCAGACAGAAATATAAACATAGAGAGAAGGAGGGACAAATATAAAGAAAGAAAGAGAATAAGACAAAGCAAGACAGACATAGAAATAGAGGCAGACAGAAAGATAAACATAGAGAGAAATGAATAGGCATAAAGAGAGGAAGACAAAGCGAGACAGACATAGAAATAGAGGCAGACAGAAATATAAACATAGAGAGAGAGAAATGAACAGGCATAAAGAGAGAAAGAGAGGAAGACAAAGCGAGACAGACATAGAAATAGAGGCAGACAGAAATATAAACATAGAGAGAAATGAATAGGCATAAAGAGAAGAAGACAAAGCGAGACAGACATAGAAATAGAGGCAGACAGAAATATAAACATAGAGAGAAATGAACAGGCATAAAGAGAGAAAGAGAGGAAGACAAAGCGAGACAGACATGGAAAAAGACGCAGACAGAAAAATAAGCATAGGGAGAAATGAATAGGCATAAAGAGAGAAAGAGAATAAGACAAAGCGAGACAGACATAGAAATAGAGGCAGACAGAAATATAAACATAGAGAGAAATGAACAGGCATAAAGAGAGGAAGACAAAGCGAGACAGACATAGAAATAGAGGCAGACAGAAATATAAACATAGAGAGAAATGAACAGGCATAAAGAGAGAAAGAGAGGAAGACAAAGCGAGACAGACATAGAAAAAGACGCAGGTAGAAAAATAAGCATAGGGAGAAATGAATAGGCATAAAGAGAGGAAGACAAAGCGAGACAGACATAGAAATAGAGGCAGACAGAAATATAAACATAGAGAGAAATGAATAGGCATAAAGAGAAGAAGACAAAGCGAGACAGACATAGAAATAGAGGCAGACAGAAATATAAACATAGAGAGAAATGAACAGGCATAAAGAGAGAAAGAGAGGAAGACAAAGCGAGGCAGACATAGAAAAAGACGCAGACAGAAAAATAAGCATAGGGAGAAATGAATAGGCATAAAGAGAGAAAGAGAATAAGACAAAGCGAGACAGACATAGAAATAGAGGCAGACAGAAATATAAACATAGAGAGAAATGAACAGGCATAAAGAGAGGAAGACAAAGCGAGACAGACATAGAAATAGAGGCAGACAGAAATATAAACATAGAGAGAAATGAACAGGCATAAAGAGAGAAAGAGAGGAAGACAAAGCGAGACAGACATAGAAAAAGACGCAGACAGAAAAATAAGCATAGGGAGAAATGAACAGGCATAAAGAGAGAAAGAGAGGAAGACAAAGCGAGACAGACATAGAAATAGAGGCAGACAGAAATATAAACATAGAGAGAAATGAACAGGCATAAAGAGAGAAAGAGAGGAAGACAAAGCGAGACAGACATAGAAATAGAGGCAGACAGAAATATAAACATAAAGAGAAATGAATAGGCATAAAGAGAGGAAGAGAATAAGACATATCGAGACAGAAAGAAACTCACAGAGAGAGACAGACAGATGGAGAAGCAAACAGAGACAGCCAATGAGAGCCACATAAAGAGAGACAGTCACAGAGAGAGGCAGACAGAGATAGGCAGGCAGATAGAGATCATGAGAGACAGTACAGAGAGGCACATACAGATAGACATATATACGGAGAGACAAGCATAGAGAGGGATGGACAGAGAGAGAAATAGACTAGATAGAGAAAACGGAGAGAAAGAAAAAGAGAGAGAGAGAGAGAAGCTACCATTCTTACAAGAGGTAGGGAAAAAATAAAAATAAATAAAGAGACTTGGAAGAACAGAAGTATTAAGAGAGTAAGCTATTGAGAGAGAGAGAGAGAGAGAGAGAGAGAGAGAGAGAGAGAGAGAGAGAGAGAAGCCACCATTCATACAAGAGGTAGGGAAAAAATAAAGAGACTTGAAAGAACAGAAGTATTAAGAGAGTAAGCTATTGAGAGAGAGAGAGAGAGAGAGAGAGAGAGAGAGAGAGAGAAAGCTTTTCAGGCAGAAGATAAGAGAGACAGACAAACAAAGGAACAGATACAGAAAGAGAGCGATATAGACATATAAAGAGACAGACATTTAGTGAAAGATATAAACCTGCATACAAGACGGGAGAAATATAGAAAAAAAAGTGAGAGAAACAAAGAAACAGACTTAGAAAGACATACACAGAGTGGCAGACATAGAAAGAGAGAAATAAATAGAAAGAGATTGACAAATAGTGATGGACAGTCAGTGAAAAGGTAGACATAGAGTTAAGCAGAGGGACAGACAAGAAGAGAAGCTTAAATAGAGACAATCCTGAAAGTGGTAAGCAGAGAGAGAGAGAGAGAGAGAGAAACATGCAACGGAGAGACTGAGGCAACAAGAGACAGACATACAGAGACAAACATACAGACACTTTGACAAAGGATGTAAGAAATAAAGAGAGATATACACAAACAGAGAGAGAGAGAGATAGAGAGAGACAAATAACGAGTGGCAGAGGCAAGAGACGGACACACAGAGAGACAGAAACAAATATACAGACACCTTGACAAAGGATGGAAGAAATAAAGAGAGATATACACAAACAGAGAGAGACACATAACGAGAGGCAGAGGAAATAGACAGACATACAGAGAGACAGAAACAAATATACAGACACCTTGACAAAGGATGGAAGAAATAAATAGAGATATACACAAACAGAGAGAGAGAGAGAGACTAGGAACGAGAGAAGAGTCAAGAGACAGACATACAGAGAGACAGAAACAAACATACAGACACCTTGACAAAGGATGGAAGAAATAAAGACAGATATACACAAACAGAGAGAGAGAGAGAGAGACTATGAACTATAGGTAGAGGCAAGACATAGACATACAGAGAGACAGAAACAATCAAACAGACACCTTGACAAAGGATGGAAGAAATAAAGGTATACACAAACAGAGAGAGAGAGAGAGAAAGTGACCAATGACGAGAGGCAGTCTCAAGAGACAGACATACAGAGAGACAGAAACAAATATATAGTCACCCCTTCGCAGTGCGTGAAAGAGCTTAAGAGAGACATTCACAGACTTCGGTTCATGGGAAAAAATATCACGGAAAATTCACTCAAAGAAAAAATATCGCTGGGAAATTCACGGAGAGGAAAAATATCGCTGGGAAATTCACGGAGAGGAAAAATATCGCTGGGAAATTCACGGAGAGGAAAAATATCGCTGGGAAATTCACGGAGAGGAAAAATATCGATGAGAAATTTTACCTCTGTAAAAATTCTTGGCAGGATGTTATGGCTGAATGGTAGCGAGAGACAGGGGCTATAATGGTAGCGAGAGACAGGGGCTATAATGGTAGCGAGAGACAGGGGCTATAATGGTAGCGAGAGACAGGGGCTATAATGGTAGCGAGAGACAGGGGCTATAATGGTAGCGAGAGACAGGGGCTATAATGGTAGCGAGAGACAGGGGCTATAATGGTAGCGAGAGACAGGGGCTATAATGGTAGCGAGAGACAGGGGCTATAATGGTAGCGAGAGACAGGGGCTATAATGGTAGCGAGAGACAGGGGCTATAATGGTAGCGAGAGACAGGGGCTATAATGGTAGCGAGAGACAGGGGCTATAATGGTAGCGAGAGACAGGGGCTATAATGGTAGCGAGAGACAGGGGCTATAATGGTAGCGAGAGACAGGTGCTTCAATGGTAGCGAGAGACAGGGGCTATAATGGTAGCGAGAGACAGGGGCTATAATGGTAGCGAGAGACAGGGGCTATAATGGTAGCGAGAGACAGGTGCTTCAATGGTAGCGAGAGACAGGTGCTATAATGGTAGCGAGAGGCCAGGGCTATAATGGTAGCGAGAGACAGGGGTTACAATGGTAGCGAGAGACAAGTGCTATAATGGTATCGCGAGACAAGGGCTATAATAGTAGCGAGAGACAGGGGCTATAATGGTAGCGAGAGACAGGGGCTATAATGGTAGGGAGAGACAGGGGCTATAATGGTAGCGAGAGACAGGGGCTATAATGGTAGCGAGAGACAGGGGCTATAATGGTAGCGAGAGACAGGGGCTATAATGGTAGCGAGAGACAAGTGCTATAATGGTAGCGAGAGACAAGGGCTATAATGGTAGCGAGAGACAAGGGCTATAATGGTAGCGAGAGACAAGGGCTATAATGGTAGCGAGAGACCAGGGCTATAATGGTGCCTGCCTACTTGTCTGAACCAAGGTCTATATTATCTTCTTTTTCTACTTCCATTCTTCCTCCATTCCCGTTGGCGTCGAGGGGAGATGCAATCTTCGATGCTTTGCTCTTTTATTGGCCTCTTCTGATGTTATTCCTCCTAGTGACTCTAGTATTCCTTATATCCGTCTCTTTCTCGGTCTTCCTCTTAATCTGGCGTTTTCGTAGCGTTTATTTAAGGCTCTTTGAGTCATTGTTAGTTCTTTTTGTCTTGTTATGTGACCGATCCAATTTATCTGTTGTTTCTTTATGTATTCGATGTCTGGTTCAATTTCGAGTTTCTTCCTCAGGTCAGTGTTTCTTACTCTGTCCCTTAAGCTGTTTCCTGTCATTCTTCTGACACATTTCATTTCGGTGGTCGTTATCTTTCTTATTGTTCTAGAGCCCAGCGTCCAATTCTGGCACTGATAACTCAGAGTTGGTAGAAAAATTGATTTGTATATTGCCCTTTTTGTTTCTGTAGTTATTGCTTTGTTTTTCAATAGTGTTGATACTTGGCCTATAACTTGGCATGCTTTGTTACACCTTATATCTATCTTTGTATCAATATCTATCAATTCTCGCTATTTGCATTACTTCGGTTTTGTTTATGTTGTTCTTCATGTTGTAATTTTTTACAAATGTTGTTTAGCCTGAGAGCTTCATTCATATGATATGCCAGCGCTGTATTCTTGATATCACCTGGAAGGACAAAGTGATAACCAGCATCTATTCGTGGCTCAAACAACGTAGGCTATGCTGCCCTGGCCACGTAACCGTATGAAAGGTGACAAACCAGCATCTATTCGTGGCTCAAACAGCGTAGGCTATGCTGCCCTGGCCACGTAACCGTATGAAAGGTGACAAACCAGCATCTATTCGTGGCTCAAACAACGTAGGCTATGCTGCCCTGGCCACGTAACCGTATGAAAGATGACAAACCAGCATCTATACGCGGCTCAAACAACGTAGGCTATGCTGCCCTGGCCACGTAACCGTATGAAAGATGACAAACCAGCATCTATTCGTGGCTCAAACAACGTAGGCTATGCTGCCCTGGCCACGTAACCGTATGAAAGATGACAAACCAGCATCTATTCGTGGCTCAAACAACGTAGGCTATGCTGCCCTGGCCACGTAACCGTATGAAAGATGACAAACCAGCATCTATACGCGGCTCAAACAACGTAGGCTATGCTGCCCTGGCCACGTAACCGTATGAAAGATGACAAACCAGCATCTATTCGTGGCTCAAACAACGTAGGCTATGCTGCCCTGGCCACGTAACCGTATGAAAGATGACAAACCAGCATCTATACGCGGCTCAAACAACGTAGGCTATGCTGCCCTGGCCACGTAACCGTATGAAAGATGACAAACCAGCATCTATACGCGGCTCAAACAACGTAGGCTATGCTGCCCTGGCCACGTAACCGTATGAAAGGTGAGCAACCAGCATCTATACGCGGCTCAAACAACGTAGGCTATGCTGCCCTGGCCACGTAACCGTATGAAAGATGACAAACCAGCATCTATTCGTGGCTCAAACAACGTAGGCTATGCTGCCCTGGCCACGTAACCGTATGAAAGATGACAAACCAGCATCTATTCGTGGCTCAAACAACGTAGGCTATGCTGCCCTGGCCACGTAACCGTATGAAAGATGACAAACCAGCATCTATTCGTGGCTCAAACAACGTAGGCTATGCTGCCCTGGCCACGTAACCGTATGAAAGATGACAAACCAGCATCTATTCGTGGCTCAAACAACGTAGGCTATGCTGCCCTGGCCACGTAACCGTATGAAAGATGACAAACCAGCATCTATACGCGGCTCAAACAACGTAGGCTATGCTGCCCTGGCCACGTAACCGTATGAAAGATGACAAACCAGCATCTATACGCGGCTCAAACAACGTAGGCTATGCTGCCCTGGCCACGTAACCGTATGAAAGATGACAAACCAGCATCTATTCGTGGCTCAAACAACGTAGGCTATGCTGCCCTGGCCACGTAACCGTATGAAAGATGACAAACCAGCATCTATACGCGGCTCAAACAACGTAGGCTATGCTGCCCTGGCCACGTAACCGTATGAAAGATGACCACATACCAAAAGATACACTTTATGGACAACTAGCAGATGACAAAAAAGAACTAGGAGACGCCCAGAACTCCGATTTATAGACGGTAGAAACGTGACCGTGTGTTACCGGGGCCTCGTTATGAGGGAAGTAAAGAATAGTGACCTTCCAGGCATGTCGTAAGAGGCGACTAAGGAGGTTGATCGATGGCTTGACAAGCTGTCATTGTAAAAAAGTATTGTTATAGAAACAGACCATAGATTTTAGAAGCAGTGATCCCCGCAATATGTGCACTTTTGGCACGCAAGGTTTCTGTTTTTGAGATTGTGTTTCTGCCCTATGTGCCGTCTTTGTCTCGAAAGGACAATAGATAGATAGAAACGTGACAGGAAGACTTTGAACATAAACCCTGCAGCTTGGAAAGAGATAGCTGCAGACAGAAATCTTTGGAAACGCGCTCTAAAGTTCTAACTCAAACAAGAAGCAGAGAAATTCATAGAAAAAGATAATACACGACGAAAGAAAAGAAAAAAATAGCATTGCTGCAAAATCAATAGTCAGTTATGACTGACGGAGTGGTTGGTCTCGAGGCAAGACGCCGGCCTTGAGGTTGTGAGTTCAAATCCCGGCTGAACCAGTTGAGATTTTGATCTATAATTTCTTTCTTCGGTAACCACCCCTGGTCTCAGCAGCGAGGCCCGGCTTGAAACGTCAATTACTCATCGACAGAAAACATATGAGTACCTCCGAAGACGGAGTTATCTGACGGCGAGGGGCCCCTGTGCAAACGGCTGCCAGGGAAAAATGGATTAACACGTACAATTCAGTTCCTAATGTCTAGGGACTTCGCCAGAGGTGAGAGATGGCGAGCGCAAAAAAAAAAAAAAAAAGAACTGATGGAGCCAGGCTGTAAAAAAATGTCCTCCCGAATATGATGTCGTTTACAACCATTGACATATTGTTTGTGTTCATTTTCCGCCATTAAAGATCGTATGTGGCCATGCCATATGTTGCGTTACACCGCATGTGGGATTCTCATTATACCATTATTACAATCGATATGAGCTCCTTGTAGTCTCCTCAATTTAACGTTCTGTCAGTCTCCATTACAATTGTCTGTATGACTACCAACGCTTTGTTCATGTATACAAATTCGCACCTAATGGATTAACATCCCCGCCTCAGTAAACATTCTTCACTCTTCTTCTTTTCTTTCTCATTTATCTTTCAGCACCGAGGGGAGATAAAGTTTGCTGTCTTGTGCTCTTCTGATATTCCATTTATATTCTTTGTTTTATTCTTCTTCATTTCTTTCTCATTTATCTTTCAGCATCAGGGGAGATAAAGTTTGCTGTCTTGTGCTCTTCTGATATTCCATTTCCATTCTTTGTTTTATTCTTCTTCATTTCTTTCTCATTTATCTTTCAGCATCAGGGGAGATCGTTCGTTCGTTCGTTCGCTTTCGTCAGCTTTGACCTCTGACGAAGTCCCACCCACTCAATTTTGTGGGACTGAATTTTGCGTGTAAAGTCTGTTTTATCCCATTACAGGATGCCCCTCGCCATGCAGGCAGATTTACTCCGACTTCAGAGGTACTAATTTGTAGGGAATTAGTAAAACCCAGGTGTCCTCGCCAGGGTACGAACCCCGGCTGTTGCCGTGGTAAGCCAACCGCCTATCGATTGCGCTAACCGGACACCCATCAGGGGAGATAAAGTTTGCTGTCTTGTGCTCTTCTGATATTCCATTTCTATTCTTTGTTTTATTCTTCTTCATTTCTTTCTCATTTATCTTTCAGCATCAGGGGAGATAAAGTTTGCTGTCTTGTGCTCTTCTGATATTCCATTTCCATTCTTTGTTTTATTCTTCTTCATTTCTTTCTCATTTATTTTTCAGCATCAGGGGAGATAAAGTTTGCTGTCTTGTGCTCTTCTGATATTCCATTTCCATTCTTTGTTTTATTCTTCTTCATTTCTTTCTCATTTATTTTTCAGCATCAGGGGAGATAAAGTTTGCTGTCTTGTGCTCTTCTGATATTCCATTTCCATTCTTTGTTTTATTCTTCTTCATTTCTTTCTCATTTATCTTTCAGCATCAGGGGAGATAAAGTTTGCTGTCTTGTGCTCTTCTGATATTCCATTTCCATTCTTTGTTTTATTCTTCTTCATTTCTTTCTCATTTATCTTTCAGCATCAGGGGAGATAAAGTTTGCTGTCTTGTGCTCTTCTGATATTCCATTTCCATTCTTTGTTTTATTCTTCTTCATTTCTTTCTCATTTATCTTTCAGCATCAGGGGAGATAAAGTTTGCTGTCTTGGGCTCTTCTGATACTCAATTTCCATTCTTTGTTTCATTCTTCTTCATTTCTTTCTCATTTATCTTTCAGCATCAGGGGAGATAAAGTTTGCTGTCTTGTGCTCTTCTGATATTCCATTTCCATTCTTTGTTTCATTCTTCTTCATTTCTTTCTCATTTATCTTTCAGCATCAGGGGAGATAAAGTTTGCTGTCTTGTGCTCTTCTGATATTCCATTTCCATTCTTTGTTTCATTCTTCTTCATTTCTTTCTCATTTATCTTTCAGCATCAGGGGAGATAAAGTTTGCTGTCTTGTGCTCTTCTGATATTCCATTTCTATTCTTTGTTTCATTCTTCTTCATTTCTTTCTCATTTATCTTTCAGCATCAGGGGAGATAAAGTTTGCTGTCTTGTGCTCTTCTGATATTCCATTTCCATTCTTTGTTTTATTCTTCTTATTTTGAACACTCCGTTGAGCATAAGCCTCCAACAAACACTTTCCAAGCCGCCATGTTTTTGGTGCCATGCTCTTAACATTACTAAAAGTCATCACCATCATCTTCATCTTAGCTTTCACCTTTTTTTTTCTTAAAGTATGTTTTGGCCACCTTCTTAAAGTATATTTTGGCCACCTTCTTAAAGTATATTTTGGCTACTTTCTTAACGTATATTTTGGCCACCTTCTTAATGTATATTTTGGCCACCTTCTTAAAGTATATTTTGGCCACTTTCTTAAAGTATAATTTGGCCACCTTCTTAAAGTATATTTTGGTCACCTTCTTAAAGTATATTTTGACCGCCTTCTTAAAGTATATTACGGTCACCTTCTTAAAGTATATTTTGGCCACCTTTCTTAAAGTATATTTTGACCGCCTTCTTAAAGTATGTTACGGTCACCTTCTTAAAGTATATTTTGGCCACCTGCTTAAAGTATATTTTGACCGCCTTCTTAAAGTATATTATGGTCACCTTCTTAAAGTAAATTTTGGCCACCTTCTTAAAGTATATTTTGGCCACCTTCTTAAAGTATATATTGGCCACCTTCTTAAAGTATATATTGGCCACCTTCTTAAAGTATATTTTGGCCACCTTCTTAAAGTATATTTTGGCCACCTTCTTAAAGTATATATTGGCCACCTTCTTAAAGTATATATTGGCCACCTTCTTAAAGTATATATTGGCCACCTTCTTAAAGTATATTTTGGCCACCTTCTTAAAGTATATTTTGACCGCCTTCTTAAAGTATATTTTGACCGCCTTCTTAAAGTATATTTTGGCCGCCTTGTAAAAGTATATTTTGGCCTTCCTCTTTTGTACACATTCCTGGTGTCAATTCTGGAGAGTTTCCTGGTAGACAAAAGGTGAATCAGCGACACAGACTACTTGCTACTTTCTCCAGGTTGTGTCTACATCCAATTCAACTTCTGTGAAAATGTAGACAACAGCACATTGCAAGGAGACAAAGAAGATGAATCAGCAGGAGAATGGAGATGATAGCACACTGCAGGGAGACGGAGAAGATAGATCCGCAGGAGAATGGAGACAACAGCACATTGCAAGGAGACAAAGAAGATGAATCAGGAGTAGAATGGACCCAATAGCTCATTGCAAGGAAACAGAGAAGATGAATCAGGAGGAGAATGGAGACAACAGCTCATAGCAAAGAAGACAAAGAAGATGAATCAGGAGGAGAATGGAGATGACAGCACATTACAACTAGACAAAGAAGATGAATTAGGAGGAGAATGGAGACAACAGCACATTACAACTAGACAAAGAAGATGAATTAGGAGGAGAATGGAGACAACAGCACATTACAACTAGACAAAGAAGATGAATCAGGAGGAGAATGGAGACAGCAGCACATTACAACTAGACAAAGAAGATGAATCAGGAGGAGAATGGAGACAGCAGCACATTACAACTAGACAAAGAAGATGAATTAGGAGGAGAATGGAGACAGCAGCACATTACAACTAGACAAAGAAGATGAATCAGGAGGAGAATGGAGACAGCAGCACATTACAACTAGACAAAGAAGATGAATCAGGAGGAGAATGGAGACAGCAGCACATTACAACTAGACAAAGAAGATGAATTAGGAGGAGAATGGAGACAGCAGCACATTACAAGTAGACAAAGAAGATGAATCAGGAGGAGAATGGAGACAGCAGCACATTACAACTAGACAAAGAAGATGAATTAGGAGGAGAATGGAGACAACAGCACATTACAACTAGACAAAGAAGATGAATCAGGACGAGAATGGCGGCAACAGCTCAGTGCAAGGAGACAAAGCAGATCAATCAGGAGGAGAATGGAGGCAGCAGCACATTACAACTAGACAAAGAAGATGAATCAGGAAGATAATAGAGAAAGCATCACATTGCAAGTAGACTAAGAAGATGAAACATGAGGAGAATGGAGGCAATAGCACATTGCAAGTAGACACAGAAGATGAATCAGGAGGAGACTGGAGACAATAGCACATTGCAAGTAGACACAGAAGATGAATCAGGAGGAGAATGGAGGCAATAGCACATTGCAAGTAGACAAAGAAGATGAATCAGGAGGAGAATGGAGACAATAGGACCTTGCAAGGAGACTAAGAAGATGAACATTCAGGAGAATGTAGACAACAGCACATTGC
The DNA here is from genome assembly GCA_032433765.1 of Megaustenia siamemsis. Lineage (NCBI taxonomy): Eukaryota > Metazoa > Mollusca > Gastropoda > Stylommatophora > Ariophantidae > Megaustenia > Megaustenia siamemsis. The sequence continues at coordinate 17,081,355 of JAVIAB010000159.1, forward strand.
AAGGAGACTAAGAAGATGAACATTCAGGAGAATGGAGACAACAGCACATTGCAAGAAGACTAAGAAGATGAACATTAAGGAGAATGGAGACAATAGGACATTGCAAGGAGACTAAGAAGATGAAGATTCAGGAGAATGGAGACAACAGCACATTGCAAACAGACTAAGAAGTTGATCCAGAAAGAAAATGGAGATTACAGCTCATTTTCATGGAGAAAAAGAAGATGAATGAGGAGGAGAATGGAGACAACAGCACATTGCAAGGAAACTATGAAGATGAATCAGCAGGAGAATGGAGATTACAGCAGATTGCATGGAAACTAAGAAGATGAACAATCAGGAGAATGGAGATTACAGCGCATTTTCATGGAGAAAAAGAAGATGACTCAGAAGGAAAATGGAGACAACAGCTCATTGCAAGGAGACAGAGAAGATTGATGAATCAGCAGGAGAATGGAGATTACAGCGCATTTTCATGGAGATAAAGTAGATGAATCAGCAGGAGAATGGAGATTACAGCGCATTTTCATGGAGATAAAGTAGATGAATCAGCAGGAGAATGGAGATTACAGCGCATTTTCATGGAGATAAAGTAGATGAATCAGCAGGAGAATGGAGATTACAGCGCATTTTCATGGAGATAAAGTAGATGAATCAGCAGGAGAATGGAGATTACAGCGCATTTTCATGGAGATAAAGTAGATGAATCAGCAGGAGAATGGAGATTACAGCGCATTTTCATGGAGATAAAGTAGATGAATCAGCAGGAGAATGGAGATTACAGCGCATTTTCATGGAGAAAAAGTAGATGAATCAGCAGGAGAATGGAGATTACAGCGCATTTTCATGGAGAAAAAGTAGATGAATCAGCAGGAGAATGGAGATTACAGCGCATTTTCATGGAGATAAAGTAGATGAATCAGCAGGAGAATGGAGATTACAGCGCATTTTCATGGAGAAAAAGTAGATGAATCAGCAGGAGAATGGAGATTACAGCGCATTTTCATGGAGATAAAGTAGATGAATCAGCAGGAGAATACAGACAACAGTGCATTGCAAGGAGACAATGAAGATGAATTAAACAGCATAGAGTAGCAGGGGATGTCAGTCACATCTCACTGAGGGAAATGCTGAAGGCAGGTTCTTACCATTCAGAGATTTGCCTGACATACGAGGATGATCTAATTGACTGTTTCTTCTCTTCTTTCTTGTGTCCATCGTTGTTCCATTGTAGTTCTATTATTGTTCCATTTTTGTTCCATTGTTGTTTCTCTGAAGCATCACAGAAAAAAGGAGGAATGTGTATTATCATCTTCTGTTACTCTTCCTCGCATTCACATGTTAAGTCAGCTGGAATGTGTTGTGTCGCAAGTCAAAGCCGCAATGTCTGCACCATTCAATCCATCATCAGCATAAGTAATTTTATTGACAGAGGCCATTTGTTTGGGCCACTCTTTTCAACTTTCAACTCCCAAGGATTCTTGAACTTGCATGAGTGCACACCAGACATCCTGTTTTCAGTTATCTGAAAGGGCTGGACACCAGATCTCACTATCCAGAGAGGGATAGACACTAGATCTCACTGCTCAGAGAGGGCTAGACACCGGATATCACTGCTAAGAGAGGGCTAGACACTGTATCTCACTGCTCATAGAGGGCTAGACACCGGATATCACTGCTAAGAGAGGGCTAGACACTGTATCTCACTGCTCATAGAGGGCTAGACACCGGATATCACTGCTAAGAGAGGGCTAGACACTGTATCTCACTGCTCATAGAGGGCTAGACACCGGATATCACTGCTAAGAGAGGGCTAGACACTGGATCTTACTGCTAAGAGAGGGCTAGACACTGGATCTTACTGCTCAGAGAGGGCAAGACACTAGATCTCACTGCTCAGAGAAGGCTAGACACTGGATCTCACTACTCAGAGAGGGCTAGAAACTAGATCTTACTGCTCAGAGAGATCAAGACACTAGATCTTACTGCTCAGAGAGGGCTAGACACCGGATATCACTGCTAAGAGAGGGCTAGACACTGTATCTCACTGCTCAGAGAGGGCTAGACACTGGATCTTACTCCTCAGAGAGGGCAAGACACTAGATCTCACTGCTCAGAGAGGGCTAGACACTGGATCTTACTGCTCAGAGAGGGCAAGACACTAGATCTCACTGCTCAGAGAGGGCTAGACACTGGATCTCACTACTTATAGAGAGAGGGGTAGACACTGGATCTCACTACTTATAGAGGGCTAGACACTGGATCTCACTACTTATAGAGGGCTAGACACTGAATCTCACTACTTATAGATGGCTAGACACCAGATCTCACTCTTATAGAGGGCTAGATACTGGATCTCACTACTTATAGGTGGCTAGACACTGAATCTCACTACTTATAGAGGGCTAGACACTTGATCTCACTACTTATAGAGGGCTAGACACTGGATCTAACTACTCAGAGAGGGCTAGACACTGGATCTCACTACCCAGAGAGGGCTAGACACTTGATCTCACTACTTATAGAGAGAGGGCTAGACACTGGGTCTCACTACTTATAGAGGGCTAGACACTGGATCTCACTACCCAGAGAGGGCTAGACACCAGATCTCACTACCCAGAGACCAGATGCGAGTAAAGCCATGAAAAGAACTGATTGTGAATAATTTCTCACTGACTTTGATGGGATTTCAACCTGGGACTTTCTGGTCTAAAGGCTGACATCTTACCTCTAGACCACAAAGTCTCCCATACAATCCAATGGCTGTAGATGATGTATTGCTTGTTATTTTAGTCACTTCCCCTTTAGATGTAGTGTCATTCATGGGTGTAGCTGGATGCTGTTAGGATAGAAATGTTGTGTTCTTGCATTTCGCTTTTATTTCATCTATCTCTCTCTTCCTTGGTCTTCCTTTTGATCTCTGTCCTGATGTTTTGAGGCAGAAAGCTTTTGTTGTTGTTTGGTCTGGTTTCATTCTTACCAAGTGCCCGTACCATCTCAGTTGTTGTTTGTTTATTGATGCCATGTAAGGTTTAATTCTCATCTGTTGTCTGATTTTCAAATTGGATATACGGTCTGTCTTTCAGTTTTCTCAAGCAACTCTTTTCATTTGTTGTGATTTTCTGTGTTTGGACTTGGCTCAAAGGCTATGATCGACAATTGTAACATAAGGTTGACATAAAAATGCTATTTATCATTGGTTATCATTTATTTGATTGACTAACTTAAACAAACTATAAGATAACTCATTAACTAACTAATTTAATAAGTAACAAGAATTTCTTTATTTTTACAATTTCAGAAATCATCTGCACCACAATTCAGAAGAAAGACCGGAGAGATAACCTTAGCATGACCAAAAATAAAATCATTCTTTTCCGTTGGTTTCCAGATTATTATGAAATAAATAAAGTGACGGGATTCAAAATCTTTGAGTCATGTCCGCAGAAGTGTGAGCTTACAACGGATAATAACAGATTTAGTGAAGCAGACGTCATCATTTTTTACTCGCATCATTATTCATCCAAAGGTGTGCCTGCAAAAAATCCTGGCCAAATTTGGGTGTTTTTTGCGGTAGAAAGTGCTCCTTATGCAGACAATTCCATCTTTGGAAAACCAGAATGGCATGGTTTATTTAATTGGACAATGTCGTATAGATACGATTCAGAATTGTGGCATGGTTATTTGAGAACCGTTCGAAGAATAGAACCAGTTCCGCTGAAGAAGAGAGTGGACGATGAAAAGGAGTGGAGAGAAGTGTTTTCGAAAAAAACAAAAATGGTTGCCTGGTTTGTTAGTCATTGTAACACTGGCAGTAAGCGGGAATTGTATGTGAAACAGCTGTCAAAGTATATCCCAGTTGACATATATGGAGCGTGCGGTACCTTAACCTGCGAGAGAAGTAATAGCAATTGTTTGCAAATGGTTCGAAGTGATTATAAATTTTATCTCTCGTTTGAAAATTCATTTTGTAAAGATTATGTGACAGAGAAGTTGAAAAACATTTTTGACATCGGGGCTGTGGTTCCTGTTGTTAGAGGGGGTGCCGATTATCAGAGGTTGTTTCCAGATAATTCCCTCGTGGATGCAAGCCATTTCCCATCAGCCAAAAGTTTGGCCAAACATTTAAATGCACTGGCAGTGGATGAGGTGAAGCATTTTGCTGACTTCTTTCTCTCTAATTTTATATGTTTTCACATGTTTCTTTGTAATTTTATATGTGTTTACTTGTTTCTTTGTAATTTTATATGTGTTTACTTGTTTCTCTGTAATTTTATATGTTTTCACATGTTTCTTTGTAATTTTATATGTGTTTACTTGTTTCTTTGTAATTTTATATGTGTTTACTTGTTTCTTTGTAATTTTATATTTTTTACTTGTTTCTCTGTAATTTTATATGTTTTTACTTGTTTCTATGTACTTTTGTGGGTTTTTAATTGTTTATCTGTAATATTGTGGGATTTTATTAGATTCTCAGTAATTTATATGGGTTTTTACTTGTTTCTTTTTAATTTATTTGGTTTTTAGTTAAAAAAAAAAAACTAAAACTATCTTTACGTCACATAGTACCATTGCTGGTGTATGACGAGGGGCAACGATAGAACCAGAGAAATAAAGGCCGCTTGGTCAAAGCAGTCGCCACGACGTGTGAGACTCAGGATTTTTTTTTAAAAATAATAGATAGAAAAAAATCCTTTAGTTGGTTTTTAGTTATTTCTCTAAAATTGTATGTATTTTTTTAGTTATTTCTCTAAAATTGTATGTATTTTTTAGTTATTTCTCTAAAATTGTATGTATTTTTTAGTTATTTCTCTAAAATTGTATGTATTTTTTAGTTATTTCTCTAAAATTGTATGTATTTTTTAGTTATTTCTCTAAAATTGTATGTATTTTTTTGTTATTTCTCTGTAATTTTATAGTTGTGTTAGTTGTTTCTTAGTAATTTTATGTTTTTCTTTAGTGTTTTCTCAGTAATTCTATACATCTTTTTGCTGTGGAATTGTAATTTAGTCTATTTTTGGTTGTTAAATGGATGTGACTTTTCTTGTTTTTACTGCCTTATTTACGTTTCAAGGGTCAGGTAATTTTACCTTCTACTGTAAACAGTACAACCTGCAGCTGCCCTGCTGCCTCGCAGGTATGCCCAGAAGATTAAATCTCTAAGGGAGGGTACCCTGAAGTAAAACAACCCCACTACCTTGTGGGTGAGCTTTTTAGTCACAGACTAGCAGAGCCAACCATAAACAAACCGACAGAAGGTACCAGAAAATCACCGTTGTAATTTCTTTGTACAATCATGAATCACACCGGAAATATATTGGGAATGTTTCAACAAATAAAACATGGTGTTAGGCAAGGTTGTGTGCTCTCACAAGATTTGTTTTTTTATCTATCTATTGACCTTTCGTGCCGTAGCCAACCCTTAGGGCATAGACCAAGATACTCCTTCTCTTATCTGAATTTCTGTTCTAGCAGTTTCCAATTCTTTTAAAGATATTTTATCAAATCTCGCCATTTGTCTCTGTTTTGTCCAAGCAGCTCTATCTCATTGAGGAAGCTGATTCCTGCTGCTCTTGCCTCTCTCATCAATGTTCTTCTCAGTGTCTTTCTGGGTCTTCCTCTTTTCCTCTTACTTGTTGTTTCCCACATGATGGCTTGCTTTGCTATTTGGTTATTATCTCTTCTCATCACATGTCCAACATATGACCATCGTCTTTTCTTTATTACTGAAGATATTAGTGGTTGATTGGCGATTTCTCTAATTTCCTCGTTTGTTTTGAATTCGTTACACGCTATAATAAGTATTTAATATGTATATATATATATATATAATACATATTGTTAATACGTATAGTGAGATTATTTTAAGATCCATTAGGGACATGCCTGGAATAACAATTGGATGTCATAATATAAATAATCTAAGGTATGCTGATGATACAGTCTTAATTGCTGAGAGTGAAAATGAGTTACAAGAGATGTTGGACATTATAGTGAAGGAAAACAAAAATAAAGGACTCAGCTATAATAGCAAAAAGACAGAAGTAATCGTAATAATAAAGAAAAAGATATCACCACAATGTGCAATAAAGACAAGTGGAACAATATTGAAACAGGTAAATGAATTTAAATATCTGGGAACATTGTTAACATCACATGGTAGATGTACAACAGATATGAGATGCAGAATGGCTCAGGCAAAAGCAGCTTTCCAAAAAATGAGGAAGACACAGTGCAATCCATTTTTGACAATAGAAACAAGAAAAAGAGTTCTTAAATTGTATGTAGAGCCAGTCTTAACATGTAGATGTGAATCATGGGCAATAGGACGACATACAAGAATATCACTGGAGGCTGTAGAAATGTTGTTTTACAGAAAAATGTTGAGAATACCATGGGCAGCTAAGAAGAGTAATGAAAACGTTCTGTAAGAGGCCAAAGCAAAAAGAGAGCTAATATCCTATATTAGGAAGAAACAATCATCATTTTTTTGGCCATGTAATGAGAAGGGAACAGCTGTAATATATTGTGACAACTGGGAAAATTGAGGGACAAAGAGGTGGAGGGAATCAAAATGAAATGATACCAGACAGCTTAATAGAATGGCTTGGCAGAAGTTCAACAACAGAAATGATTAACTGTTGAGACCGAAAGTTGTGGAGAGACATGATCACCTTACATCAGCAGGCATGGTTCTTGATGATGATAATTTAGAGAATTAGCACCCAATCATTACAAAGACATTTTATCAATCCATTATCATCTGATACCACCATTTTGATCATTATAAATCAGAAGAAATATCATTAATTTATAAAGTATCACTGTTTGATCATTATAAACCAAATCATAATAACCATGATTCCTATACCCGATATCACCATTTGATCTTTATAAACCAAATAATAAGAAACATCTTTACTTTATCCAGTATCTCCATTTGATCTTTATAAACCAAATAATAAGAAACAACACTACTTTATCCAGTATCACCATTTGATCTTTATAAACCAAATAATAAGAAACAACACTACTTTATCCAGTATCACCATTTGATCTTTATAAACCAAATAATAAGAAACATCATTTCTTTTATCCAGTACCCCCACCATTTGGTCATGATAAACCAAATAATAAGAAAAATCATTAATTTATCCATTATTACCATTTGATCATTATAAACCAAATAATAAGAAACATCATTACTTTAACCAGTATCATATTTGATCATTATAAACCAAATACTAAACAAAACATCATTACTTTAACCAGTATCACCATTTGATCATTATAAACCAAATCATAACAGCCATGATTTCTTTTCCCAGCATTACCCATTTTGACCATCTCACAAATTTTATTATATAACTTTATATGAAACAATTAGGTTATTTGGTGGTCTTGAGGTAAGACATTGGCCATTGAACAGAAAGGTTTCAGGTTCAAACTCCGCCACAGGTTGTGAGAATCTTTCACTTCAAATCGGTGGTTTCTTTTGTAGTCCAGAGGGAATGAATTTTGCATGAATATCATTTTTTTCTATTTTTCATTTTGGCAGTCATGTACTCAGGTGTCCCCCACCATACAGGCAGATATTCTCTGACTTCAGAGGTAATCTCAGTAGTAGGAAACTCTTTGTACAGAGCTTCGCAGCAGGGGGCAATCTGATCATCAGAAGCAGCCCCCTTCGAGCAAGTGTTTCGGCCCTTTAGCTTCTTGACACTCTAGGGGAGTTGGGCCCGGCTGGGTCATGACTCCCAGGCATCGACCTCCTGCTGCACTGCCTCTAAGGCTTACACAGTATATTCGGCACAAAATAACTACACTTAATAAGCAAGACACTCAAAAATAGTTTACCTTACCTGTCTTGGTTTATCCTAGCATGTTGCTGCGCTTTTCAGTCGAAAAAAACTGGCTACTATTGACAACAGATTGGGCAAAGACACATGAAATGATTATAGGTAACACCTGGTTCAAACAACACCCTAGGTGACTATGGACATGGCAAATCTCAGACAAAAAAGCACACAATCAAATTGATTTTATACTGGTACAGAGAAGATTCAGGAATGGGCTAACATCGGTTAAAACAAGGTCAGGAGCAGATTGCAATAGTGACCATGTACCAGTTGTTGGAAAGATAATAAAACTGCGGAAATCACAGAAATCACCAAGAAATATAAAATTAGAACTAGATATGCTAAGAGTAGATAAACAGATGAGTGATAAGTACAGCACAATAGTACAAAATAGATATAATGCTATTGAGAAAATACAGGACATCCAGGAGCAGTGGGAAATGCTCAAACAATCGATTCAACAAACATCAAAAGAAGTAACACCAGTGACTAAAAGAAACAACAACAAAAAATGAATGACAGAAGAAATATTACAACTAATGGATGAAAGAAGAAAACATAAGAAAGAAGAATGGACATACAAAATATTGCACAAAGAGATCCAAAACAAGTACAGTGAAGCAAAGGAAGGATGGTTTAAACAGAAATGTGAAGAAATGGAAAAACGACAAAAGAAAGACTCAAAATTTATGCACAATCAATTAAATGAATTAACAAGCAGAAAAGAAGTCAAAGTTTCAGGATGTGTGAAATCAAAGGAAGGAAATATAATAATGGGAAAGGAGAAGACAATAGAAAGATGGACAGAATATATCAGTCAACTCTATGATGATGAAAGACCAGAATTAAACAATTCAAATGAAGACACAGGACCACCAATAATGCAGAGTGAAGTGGAGGACGCAATTCAACACATGAAAAGAGGCAAAGTTCCAGGTTTGACAATATAACAATCGAAGAGATAAATGCATTAGGAGAACTGGGAGTACAAGTCATAACAAAATTACTCAATGACATATATAACACTGGACACATACCCGAAGATCTACTAAAATATATCTTTGTTGCCATGCCGAAGAAGTCAGGAGCCACTGATTGTGAAGACCATCACACTATTAGTCTCATGAGCCATATGGCTAAAATATTACTAAGAATAATCATGAGACGTGTAAGGAACAAAATAAAACCAGAAATAAGTGAAGAACAATGTGGATTTGTGGAAGGAAAGGGCACCAATAATGCAATATACATCTTAAGAACATTGATAGAAAGATCTATAGAGGTAAAGAAAGATCTATATATGTGCTTTATAGACTACACGAAAGCATTTGACAAAGTAAAGCATGTGGAAATAATCAATATGCTGGAGAAATTAAACATTGATGACAAGGATCTGCGAATCATAAAAAACATGTACTGGCAACAAACAGCAGCTATACGAATTAACAACTAAACAGGACAATTCCAATATATAAAACAAGGAGTCAGACAAGGCTGTGTTCTGTCACCGGACTTGTTTTCACTTTACAGCGAATATATTATGATATCAATTGTAGACAAAAAAGGAATTGAAGTCAACGGTCACAACATAAATAATTTGCGATATGCGGATGACACAGTCTTAATAGCAGAGACAGAGAATGAACTACAAGAAATGATAGACATAATAGTAGAAGAAAGCAACAAGAAAGGTCTCAGTCCAAACAGTAAGAAAACAGAAGTAATGGTTATATCGAAGAAACAATCACCACCATCATGCAGCATAAAAATAAAGGAGACAAATTTGAAACACGTGCAACATTTCAAATACTTGGGTACAATAATAACATCCATTATTCAACCGTTATAACATCTGTGGGAGATGCACCACAGAAATAAAAAGCAGAATAGCTCAGGCCAAAATAGCATTTCAGAAAATGAAAAATATCTTATGCAACAAATCTATGTCAATAAAAATGAGAAAGAGAGTTCATCGGTGCTATATAGAACCAATTCTGACCTATGGAAGCGAATCATGGACAGTAGACAAACAAATGAAAAGACGATTAGAGGCCACAGAGATGGGATTTCTCAGAAGAATGTTGAAAGTTCCCTGGACAGCTAAAAAGACCAACGAGGAAGTTCTGAAAGAGGCCAACACAAAAAGGGAGCTCTTAAAAAACATCAGAAAGAAGCAATCAACATTTTTTGGGCACATCATGAGAAGAGGAAAATTGGAATACTTGGTTACAGCTGGCAAAATAAAAAGAAGAGAGATTGCGGACGACAAAGAGAGAAAATACTGGATAGCTTGGTGTCATGGCATGGAAAACAGTCAACAAAAGAACTGATACGATGCACTGTAGATAGAAGATTGTGGAGGGACATGATCACCTACGCCAACCAGTATGGCACATGATTATGACTATTGACAACGCAATTTTATAGACCTATCAGTGTCTGACTTCCGTGGGAATTCGGAAGTTGCGGACGAAAAATTAGCGCCTAGTTGTCTGGCTTTCCTATTGTTTGAGGACTTATTGTTTGGCCTGCTATCACCACAAATACCTGGTCTGATGCTCACCTCCAACCAGTTATGTAACTTCTTATCGCTTCGTCTCGGGCCCTACTTCGATTCTCCCCACTCTGTTGACTTATGTGGGAGCAATAAGCGGTCAAGGTGTAAAATAGCCACCCGATCGTCTGGTCTGGACATAATATTATTTGACTGTTGGTCTGTCACGATTCTGCCACAGCCAGCATGACGCTCTTTCGGCTGAATCAGCAATAGTCTTCAATGTTCTTGACCGCATCCCCACCTTAATTCATAGCATCTTTAAGAGGTCGTAGAGGAATGGGGTTGTGAGTCCTCTGGAACTAACCACCACCGAAAACACTCTACTCTGGAATCCCTGCTATCTCAGCTCGGTGGCGAGGTCCTTGTATTTGGATAGTTTAAATATGTGTTGTTCCTCTATCCTAGATTCAAATGGCACCGTAAGCTCTAATAAGATGACGTGGGTCATATTTGACGTGTAGAGTGCAATGTCAGGACGCAATTTAGATCTCTTAATGCACTCTGGGTTCTTCCCTCACCCTGGGAGGTCAACTGCCATCTCCCAATCGTTTGCTATGTCCAGGATAGTGGAGTCGTTCCAGTTGTTCTGCTTGGGACGTGCGGCCTGTCCCGCTCGCAAAAAGTAGGTCTCATATTACTATCATCTAGAGTTTTACCATTTTAGGTAGATTTTTCATGTTAATTTTGCTTGGATGGTGACCATTTTTTTGGTTTACTATTTTCAATTTCCAACTGCTAAGGGTTTTTTAACATGCGTAGAATGCACACGTGACCTCCGGATTTCCACGGTTTCCCGAGAGGGTTAAACATCGGATCTCACTACCTAGAGAGGGTTAAACATCGGATCTCACTACCTAGAGAGGGTTAAACATCGGATCTCACTACCTAGAGAGGGTTAAACATCGGATCTCACTACCTAGAGACTAGGGGAGGGTAAAGCCATGTATTTAATTAATTTTTAAAAATTTTCCACCATCTGCGGTAGGAGTCGAACCCCGGACATTCTTTTTCAGAATCTGGCATCTTACCTCTACACACACACCACCCCTTTACACACACACACACATATACCTCCAATGTTATTATTTTGAGCATTTTAAATCTTGTTAAACAAACATACATTTGTGAATTGTTCTGCTAGGATGCCTACATCAAGCTTCTACAGTGGACATGGGACTTCGAGATTCTAGGTCCCAACTTACCTTTCTGCCAGATTTGTGAACGTCTATACCAGCCTCAGCATATGACCTGCTATTACAACAATGTACACAGTTGGTGGTCAAACAATACGTGTGTCAAACCACAGGACATTTAACAGATACTTTGCAAGCGTAATTTTATGAATTGTGAATGAATGTTTGAAACATGAAGTGAGATGTTCTGTGACACGAAAGGTAGCTACATAAATATTTCTGTGATAAAGTCAGTTTTTAAGGTGAGGGGAAATGTCATAAATGTCATGTACATTGCAGCGCTTTGAAATTGGGCAGAGTTAAACAAGAAGACATATTGACTATAAAGCCTTTATTAGTAGACTAGAGCATAGGGGGGTTAAACAAGGATGTATTTTATCGCCCTTGTTATTTGGAATTGTTATGGACTTCATAATGAAGAAATGCTGCACTGGTAATAAAGGCATCGAATGGATACAAGGAGACCATTTGGAGGACCTCGACTTTGCTGATGACATAGTTCTCATCAGCAGTCAGATAAAAACGATGCAGGAAAACACAAATGAACTATCATCAATAGCCAGCAAAATTGGGCTTGAGGTCAATCATGAAAAGACTAAAGTCATGAAAAGTTTAATTCCAACAAGTGACAAAATATACATGGAAAACAAACCAGTAGAAGAGATCGATCACTTTATCTATCTTGGAAGTCACATTGATCGAGAAGGGGATACGAGCAAAGAAATTAGAATCAGACTGGCTAAAGCAGCAATGTCTTTCAGAAGCCTTGAAAAGTTGTGGAAATCAAAACTCATTAGCACAAACACAAAACTTAGGCTATTCAAATCAAATGTACTATCAACCCTTACGTATGCGTGTAAAAGCTGGAAAACAACAAGAGATATAAAAACAAAGTTGAACGCATTCGAAAATAAATGTCTAAGGAAAATACTTGGTATAGAATGGAACGAATTCAAAACAAACGAGGAAATTAGAGAAATCGCCAATCAACCACTAATATCTTCAGTAATAAAGAAAAGACGATGGTCATACGTTGGACATGTGATGAGAAGAGATAATAATCGAATAGCAAAGCAAGCCCTCATATGGGAAACAACAGGTAAAAGAAAAAGAGGAAGACCCAGGGAGACACTGAGAAGAACATTGATGAGAGAGGCAAGAGCAGCAGGAATCGGCTCCTTCAATGAGATAGAACTGCTTGCACAGAACAGAGACAGATGGCGAGATTTGATAAAATATCTTTAAAAGAAAACTGCTAGAACAAAAATTCATATAGGAGAAGGTGTATCTTGGTCTACGCCCTATGGGCCGGTTACGGCTCGAAAGGTCAATAGATAGATAGAGAGCATAGGCACACAAGATTAGATGGACTCAAAAGTGGAGAAATTCCTCATCACATATTATGAGAAGTATGAATAGTTCTCTTCATCATTTGCCTTCAGAGGATGTTAAGTGAATGGTTATCCTGTGGTTTACAGTAGATCTATGATATTTGTGATTTTTGACCCAATACCTCAGACTTCACAACAGCGTTTTTGAGTACCAGGTTGCCGTCCCTCTTGATCCCTACCCACTTGGCCTGACTGAACGGATTAATCTGTTGGCACCATGAAGAGGTGGAGGTAAGGATAGTTCTGATTCACCAATCAGCTATGAGTCGCTGACAGCTTTCAGCCTTGGTGATGGTGTGCTCCTTCGCTACCATGATTCCAATGACCTGGATGTCGTTAGGTGATAATTAGCACTTATAACATGAGGTCAATATACAGTGAGCTGCTTTATGAACATTTGTTTGGCAAGGTTAATGTACAGGCCACTATGTCTAGATGTTTCTGTGTTGTAGCGAGACCAATGTAACAATTATTATCAGGGTTATTGGTGTATTAGTGCACCATATTGCCATATTATATATATATATTATAAAAATATTGTGCCTTCTTCTTCTTCTTCATTTATTTTTTATTTATTTATTGGTTATCATCATTGCACACTGAACATGTCCATATTTGCTCAGATCCCCTTCTCAGCAGTTCCCACAGTGTCCAAGGTCTAGCGACTCCAGCTATGTGTTGGATGATAAGTTCTCACTAAGGCTCTTGTTTCTTCTATGTACCCATTTTTCATCGAATCTCTTTCGCCCAAAGGAGTGATGTGGACTCGTGGTTGTTGAAGCCCTGCACCCTTCCCACATTTCAAAAGTCATTATTGACATACAACCAGGTTCATCAGTTGACCATCTTTGACTACAAGCCAACCTGTCCACTCATTCATTTTTCCGTACTCCTGCATGTCCATACTCCTGCATGTCCATACTCCTACATGTCCATACTCCTGCATGTCCATACTTCTGCATGTCCATACTCCTACATGTCCATACTCCTGCATGTCCATACTCCTACATGTCCATACTCCTGCATGTCCAGGGAGGTAGACAAAGATGCCTCTGCGTATCGTTGACTTCTGTAATGATTCGACCCACTGCCGTGTACAGAGAATGTCTCCACTTTTTTTATCATGCTCATCGAGTCACTTAGTATACAGGCGTGAGTGTAGAGAGTCTTGTGACTCTAACCAGATGAATTCCCTGATCACTGCCGTCACTTCCATTGTCATGCCACTCATGGTCATAACGTACACACCACACTGTCTTCTTGTACTATTCTGCCTGCCGAACATGCTGTAAATACCCATACGTACCTTTGGTGTTGTATTACAGATCCATCTGTATAGATGACTGCTGCTTCCTTGTCTGTGTTGTCCCAGGTGAAGACGTTGACCTCCACATCAATCACAACTGGGTTCCACTCTCTTCATAATCAGTCTGTTGTGACAATACATGAGAATGTGTCCCTGAATGATGTAGACACTTCTTTTGTTTGGCTCGACTGTTTTGTATGTTGTAGTTCTTTCAGAAGCCCATATAGCTTTGCTCTAGTGTTGTATCTATAGAACCGTGGGTTTTCTGCAGTCTACTACATTCAGTAAAGACTTGAAGTATGTGTTCAGCAGTCTGGGGTGCCTATCCACATATACACGTATCTGAAGTGCCAATCTTGTATTTTGTATACATGTGATTGTGGAGTCAACTGTGTCCTGTTCTAAGAGGCATAAAGTTAACTTGTTCTCATCTATTTATATTATGGTAGACATCTTTGTTTGAAGGTTGTAGTCTTATGATGGTATGTCACTGGTGAATTTGGTTCTTTGCCTGCTGTGCCTTCCTTAACAGCTAGTCTGCCTCCTCATTTTCTGTTCAATATGTGCCCAAAGTCTGTCAAAACATTGGCACTAGCCATTGTCATAGCCACTGTTCTCTATATGCAACTTTTCATGACAGGGTTGTTTATTTTTTTGTCTTATTTAAAGGTTATGTGACAAGATTTATGTAATTACGACATACTCAACACTTATGTGGTAATGTTTTGTGGTTTATTAAACACTTTTGTCATGAAGTCAATGTAAAGCTGACTTAATGGGCATTAATGAATTACTCACTGTAAGGTGGCTTTATCAACACACACACACGCACGCACACACACACACACACATATATAATGAAATACCTTAACACTTATTTGGTGACCTTTTCACTGACATCATTATATAAATGTTTATGGTTCATTAAGTCACCTTTATACTGACATCATTATATAAATGTTTATGGTTCATTAAGTCACCTTTATACTGACATCATTATATAAATGTTTATGGTTCATTAAGTCATCTTTACGCTCATATCATCATGTAAATATTTGTTTCATTAAGTTACCTATACACTGACATCATCATGTAAATGTTTTTTAGACCTTACATTGACTTCATAACTAAACACCAAGAAAATAGTAGTACTGTAATGGATGCCAGCCATCATGTTGTGGTATTTCAAGAAATGAAAGAATGGATAACTGAGAAAAGAATGAGCAATGCAAACACAGACAGAATAAGCCATCACATTTAAATAAAGAAGGAACAATGGAAGCACAGACAGAACAAGCCATCACATTTAAATAAAGAAGGAACAACACAAGCACAGACAGAATAAGCCATCACATTTAAATAAAGAAGGAACAACACAAGCACAGACAGAACAAGCCATCACATTTAAATAAAGAAGGAACAACGCAAGCACAGACAGAACAAGCCATCACATTTAAATAAAGAAAGAACAATGGAAGCACAGACAGAACAAGCCATCACATTTAAATAAAGAAGGAACAACGCAAGCACAGACAGAATAAGCCATCACATTTAAATAAAGAAGGAACAACACAAGCACAGACAGAACAAGCCATCACATTTAAATAAAGAAAGAACAATGCAAGCACAGACAGAACAAGCCATCACATTTAAATAAAGAAAGAACAATGGAAGCACAGACAGAACAAGCCATCACATTTAAATAAAGAAAGAACAATGGAAGCACAGACAGAACAAGCCATCACATTTAAATAAAGAAGACCACGTTAAAGACCACTATCTTCCTATGGTTAAGATCAACCAACAAAAGGACAACTATCACTACCTTCATTGAGCATAACAAGTGGTACTACTCCACCTCTTAACAGGACATAAACTAAACAATCACCTGTACAAGCTGAGACTATCACCTGTTTGTGGACAGTCAACACAAACAGCTAAACATATACTACAGGAAAGGCAACATAGAGATCTGAACACATAAAACAGAACAGACAACATAGACAACTAAACACATATTACAGGGCAGACAACACAGACAGCTGAACACACACTACAGGATAGACAACACAGACAGCTGAACACATACTATAGGACAGACAACACAGCTGAACACATAAAACAGCACAAGCAACATAAACAGCTGAACACATAAAACAGGACAGGTAACACAGACATCTTAACACATAATACAGGATAGATAACACTGGCAGCTGAACACATACTATAGGACAGACAACACAGCTGAACACATACTACAGGGCAGACAACACAGCTGAACACATACTACAGGACAGACAACACAGCTGAACACATACTACAGGACAGACAACACAGCTGAACACATACTACAGGACAGACAACACATACTACAGGACAGACAACACAGCTGAACACATACTACAGGACAGACAACACAGCTGAACACATACTACAGGACAGACAACACAGCTGAACACATACTACAGGACAGACAACACAGCTGAATACATACTACAGGACAGACAACACAGTTGAGCACATACTACAGGGCAGACAACACAGTTGAACACATACTACAGGACAGACAACACAGCTGAACACATACTACAAGACTGTAACATGTTCAGGCAGATAACACATTTTGCCAACAAAAAGACACATTTTTGATGCTTTGAAATCCTAAGGAACTCACAAGCATGCCAACATTAATTTTAAAAGACAGACTACTTTTGTAAAAATGAATCAGACGGTGTTTAACTCTCTCCATACGGAAGCTTTTTATCGACGCAACGAAAGAGATTTCAGAGACAAAATTTGTCATGGTTTTAAGAATCAATCTACATATTTATATTTATCTAACATATAACATATTATATATGCATGTTTAGATAATTGAACAAGGTATTAGATTTCACCAATACCAAGATGATACAAGACAAGTAAAAAGAATATGGTTTGATGACAGTTCACACTAATCAAATTGAGTGTGGCGCACAGTGCGGCGAAACGTGTGGAAAGTGTTAAGAAGAAGAAGGATCAATGTTTATTGTATCACGTGCATTGATTCAGGAGATCCAATAGCTCACTGGTTAGTGAACTGGACTACTAAGTTCAAGAGGTTGGGTTTAGTCCTGATCGATGACTTCCAGGTTCACCCAGCCTTAACTGGGAACCATATTTTTTTTTTTTTTTCTGGGAAAGTAAAGCAGTATTGGTGTATTGCCAACCACATTCAACCAAAAATGATGTGCCAAAATATATATTTGTGTTTTTTAAATATGGGCACTAAAACCATATTTTCTATATGCTATGTGAATGGGATTGGGCTCTTTTTTCTTTCATTTTCATTTCTTTTCATTGATTCATGAAATAAATGTTGCATAAGTCACTTCATACTTTTATTGCACAAATTTGGCAGGCAAGAACTGCTTAATAAGGTGCAAGTAAGAGGAAATATACACATGCAATGATAATAGGGAAATGTTGGAGCTGGATAGGTCACAACCTGAAACGAGATCCATAAACGGTCACAAGTGCAGGTACTGAAGGTGTACACAATGCACATTTGTTTAATTTTATCTGAAAGTGACATTTTATTTCTAATTTTTGAAACTTTGCATTGTTTGTGAATGAAGGTACTCACTAGCCTAACACATTCCCCTCATTATTAAAAGTGAGATATTTTTTTTAAGTGTTTTCAACTCGTGACACACAAAATGTCAGGTTTTCAACTCAGGCAAGCATTTATGTGTGAATGATATTTTAGTGTTAATGTTCGTAACAAAAATATAAAAGATTTGACAGTCTGGGAGTTACCAGGATGCAGTAGTTAAAGTATTTAAATAAAAGTCAAAGTAAAGTACGAGACTTGAATTGGTGTTTTAGCACATGAGTTTTCACCCATAAGTGCTCGGCTGCCTATCCAGAAGTGTTTGGATAGTGTTGCTTCAAGCATCGAGACTCACGATGTTAGGTGGCATTCCTCATCTTCCCAGAGTAATACACTGGTACCCATTTCTACTAGCAACTGGGTCGACAGCAGTGGTATTTTTTTTTTTTTTTTTCTAACCACGAGTACAATTCATACTGCTTCCAGTGGGAATCAAACACAGGTTGTCCGAACGTCTGTAGCCCAGTCAGTTTTCCCAATGAGACTACTGAGGGTCCTGGTTTTCAATATACATATTAAATATATAAATATTTTCGTATTTAGATATTATAACATAGCTTCTTCTAATCACTTTGAATGTGTAGTACAAGAAACACTTGTATTTTATCTTTCTGGAAAAATACACATAAGCATATCAACCAATCGCCAATCAACCACTAATATCTTCAGTAATAAAGAAAAGACAATGGTCATATGTTGGACATGTGATGAGAAGAGATAATAACCGAAGAGCAAAGCAAGCCCTCATATGGGAAACAACAGGTAAGAGGAAAAGAGGAAGACCCAGGGAGACACTGAGAAGAACATTGATGAGAGAGGCAAGAGCAGCAGGATTCAGCTCCCTCAATGAGATAGAGCTGCTTGCACAGAACAGAGACAAATGGCGAGATTTGATAAAATATCTTTAAAAGAAAACTGCTAGAACAAACATTCAGATAAGAGAAGGTGTATCTTGATCTACGCCCTATGGGCCGGCTACGGCTCGAAAGGTCAATAGATAGATGGATACAAATAATAATGCATAAATATTATTATATAGAGAACTTCCGAGGCGATAATAGTGAATAATAGAACAAAGAAGTATGTATCCAATCCTGCTTCGGACCATATATTGTTCTCTGTTTTTTTCTGTTGTTGTTTGTCTGTCATTTTTTCCGAGTGCTAACACATACGTCTTTGTTCTATTATTCCCAATAGATAGATGGATAACAACAAAAATATCAGTGTTAAACAACTGTGAATTATTATAGGGAAGAAACGTACACAATGATAATATGGGAGCTTTGGAGCTGGACAGGTCATAACCTGAGATAAAATCCATAAATAGTAACAAAAACTACGACACAAAAGCCTCCTAAGGAAAACCAAAACAAAATCAGCAGGCCAGGAACAGTTTGAATAATGCAAATGGATGAGCTGTATTGACCAGACAAGGTGCATCCTGACAGGATGGCCAAAATATGAGCTGTATTGACCAGACAAGGTGCATCCTGACAGGATGGTCAAAATATGAGCTGTATTGACCAGACAAGGTGCATCCTGACAGGATGGCCAAAATATGAGCTGTATTGACCAGACAAGGTGCATCCTGACAGGATGGCCAAAATATGAGCTGTATTGACCAGACAAGGTGCATCCTGACAGGATGGCCAAAATATGAGCTGTATTGACCAGACAAGGTGCATCCTGACAGGATGGTCAAAATATGAGCTGTATTGACCAGACAAGGTGCATCCTGACAGGATGGTCAAAATATGAGCTGTATTGACCAGACAAGGTGCATCCTGACAGGATGGTCAAAATATGAGCTGTATTGACCAGACAAGGTGCATCCTGACAGGATGGTCAAAATATGAGCTGTATTGACCAGACAAGGTGCATCCTGACAGGATGGTCAAAATATGAGCTGTATTGACCAGACAAGGTGCATCCTGACAGGATGGCCAAAATATGAGCTGTATTGACCAGACAAGGTGCATCCTGACAGGATGGTCAAAATATGAGCTGTATTGACCAGACAAGGTGCATCCTGACAGGATGGTCAAAATATGAGCTGTATTGACCAGACAAGGTGCATCCTGACAGGATGGCCAAAATATGAGCTGTATTGACCAGACAAGGTGCATCCTGACAGGACAGGATGGCCAAAATATGAGCTGTATTGACCAGACAAGGTGCATCCTGACAGGATGGCCAAAATATGAGCTGTATTGACCAGACAAGGTGCATCCTGACAGGATGGCCAAAATATGAGCTGTATTGACCAGACAAGGTGCATCCTGACAGGATGGCCAAAATATGAGCTGTATTGACCAGACAAGGTGCATCCTGACAGGATGGCCAAAATATGAGCTGTATTGACCAGACAAGGTGCATCCCAGGACAGCTGTATTGACCAGACAAGGTGCATCCTGACAGGATGGCCAAAATATGAGCTGTATTGACCAGACAAGGTGCATCCTGACAGGATGGTCAAAATATGAGCTGTATTGACCAGACAAGGTGCATCCTGACAGGATGGCCAAAATATGAGCTGTATTGACCAGACAAGGTGCATCCTGACAGGATGGTCAAAATATGAGCTGTATTGACCAGACAAGGTGCATCCTGACAGGATGGCCAAAATATGAGCTGTATTGACCAGACAAGGTGCATCCTGACAGGATGGCCAAAATATGAGCTGTATTGACCAGACAAGGTGCATCCTGACAGGATGGTCAAAATATTGAAGTTGGTTGTTCTTCTATGGAACACCACAAGTAGGTCACTGACCGATTTGTTATCTTCGCCAAAAATAAAAACATTAACTTTTTCTTCACATTTGTTAACTCATGCTGTTGCTGCTAACTCATGCTTGCATATTTCTGTGATAAATTTATACAGTTCACTGGTACAGCTGGTACATATGTAATAAATTTATACAGCTCACTGATACAGCTGGTACATATGTAATAAATTTATACAGTTCACTGATACAGCTGGTACATATGTAATAAATTTATACAGCTCACTAATAAAGCTGGTACATATGTAATAAATTTATACAGTTCACTAATAAAGCTGGTACATATGTAATAAATTTATACAGTTCACTGATACAGCTGGTACATATGTAATAAATTTATACAGCTCACTAATAAAGCTGGTACATATGTAATAAATTTATACAGCTCACTAATAAAGCTGGTACATATGTAATAAATTTATACAGTTCACTAATAAAGCTGGTACATATGTAATAAATTTATACAGTTCACTAATAAAGCTGGTACATATGTAATAAATTTATACAGCTCACTAATAAAGCTGGTACATATGTAATTAATTTATACAGCTCACTGGTACAGCTGGCACATATGTAATAAATTTATACAGCTCACTGGTACAGCTGGCACATATGTAATAAATTTATACAGCTCACTGGTACAGCTGGTACATATGTAATAAATTTATACAGTTCACTGGTACAGCTGGCACATATGTAATTAATTTATACAGTTCACTGGTACAGCTGGCACATATGTAATTAATTTATACAGTTCACTGGTACAGCTGGCACATATGTAATTAATTTATACAGCTCACTGGTACAGCTGGTATATATGTAATAAATTTATACAGCTCATTGGTACAACTGATATAGATGTAATAAATGCATACAGCTCATTGGTACAGCTGATACAGATGTAATAAATTTATATAGCTCACTGGTACAGCTGGTATAATGTAATAACTTTATATAGCTCACTGGTACAGCTGGTATAATGTAATAACTTTATATAGCTCACTGGTACAGCTGGTATAATGTAATAACTTTATACAGTTCATTGGTACAGCTGATATAGATGTAATAAATGTACAGCTCATTGGTACAGCTGATATAGATGTAATAAATATATCTAGCTCACTGGTACAGCAGATATATCTCTAATAAACTAATACATCTCGCTGGTACAGCGGATGTATCCATTATCAGATTAATATAGTTTACTGGTACAGCAGCATTCTCTGTAATAATTTAGTATATTTAGCTGATATGGCACAGGAAAGTGAGCACTTAGTGAAGTCACTGTTGCAGATATTATTTCATATAAATAACTGGTACAGCTTACACTTACAGTGCTTTAAGTTAGTGTAGTTTACAGTCTTGTATGTAAGCAATATCAGTTTAGCATAGTTTATAAGTAAATACTATTCCTATAAGTAGATACCTTTGCTATAAGTAGATACCGTTGCTATAAGTAGATACCATTGCTATAAGTAGATACCTTTGCTATAAGTATATACCATTGCTATAAGTAGATACCATTGCTATAAGTAGATACCATTGCTATAAGTAGATACCATTGCTATAAGTAGATACCATTGCTATAAGTAGATACCATTGCTATAAGTAGATACCATTGCTATAAGTAGATAAGAAAAATTAAAAAATAAAAAAATGGTATGTAAGAAGCTTTACGTGACAAGTGGACGACACAGACTAAACAACGTTTCGGCTCAATAGGACTTCATCAGGAACAATAAAAAAAAAAAAAACACACACACACAAAAACTTGTCACGTAAAGCTTATTACATACCATTTTTTTATTTTTTTTATTTTTCCTCATATTCAGCTTTACTGCAGCTTCGCATTTTTATGCCTTAACCCTCTATAAGTAGATACCATTGCTGTAAGTAGATACCATTGCTGTAAGTAGATACCATTGCTATAAATAGATACCATTGCTATAAGTAGATACCATTGCTGTAAGTAGATACCATTGCTATAAATAGATACCATTGCTATAAGTAGATACCATTGCTGTAAGTAGATACCATTGCTATAAGTAGATACCATTGCTATAAATAGATACCTTTGCTATAAGTAGATACCATTGCTGTAAGTAGATACCATTGCTATAAGTAGATACCATTGCTATAAGTAGATACCATTGCTATAAGTAGATACCATCGCTATAAGTAAATATCATTGCTATAAGTTAACAAAGTGCTGAAAAGTTTATATTTTTGCATGTGTTTGTTATATTTAACATAAGTTGGTATTCTTTTGATCATTTCATATAATCTAAATTATCATTGTCTGTGATATAATTATTTTATATTTTAATATTTTATTTAAAAAAACACAGACAGGGTGTTTCATAATTTGCATTTGTTTATATGCTCTAATTTGCAATATAGTTCACAGACCATATGTTCATAATTTGCATTTGTTTATATGCTCTAAGTTGCTATATAGTTCACAGACCGTATGTTTCATAATTTGCATTTGTTTATATGCTCTTAGTTGCAATATAGTTCATAGACTGTGTGTTTCATAATTTGCATTTGTTTATATGCTCTAAGTTGTTATATAGTTCACAGACTGTGTGTTTCATAATTTGCTTTTATTTATATGGTCTAAGTTGCAATATAGTTCATAGACTGTGTGTTTCATAATTTGTATTTGTTTATATGCTCTAAGTTGTTATATGGTTCATAGACTGTGTGTTTCATAATTTGCATTTGTTTATGTGCTCTAAGTTGTTATATAGTTCATAGACTGTGTGTTTCATAATTTGCATTTGTTTATATGCTCTAAGTTGTTAAATAGTTCACAGACTGTGTGTTTCATAATTTGCTTTTATTTATATGGTCTAAGTTGCTATATATCATCATCATCATCATGTACCCTGCCGGTTGGCGTAGGCGATCATGTCCCTCCACAATCTTCTATCCACAGTGCATCGTATCAGTTCTGTTGTTGACTGTTTTCAGTAAAATTGAAGGATAAAAATGTCACAATAATTCCCTATACATTTATAAACAATATTGTGCCATGCATTGCTATAATTTACAAAAAATATTACAATATTCCATATAAAATGTAAAAGTTGTATATAAAAGTCACACACATTTATCTATTACTGAAATAATTATCTCTTTTTTTTTAAAAAAAAAGGATTTTTATCACTATTATGTTGGTTGTTGCTTATAAGAAAGTGTGCCCTCGAGACAGAGAGGTTGTGGGTTCAAATCCCGGCTACACCGGTTGGAATTTTTATTTATGATTTCTCTCTGTGGCAACCACCCCTGGTCTCAGCAGCGAGGCACGGCTTGAAACGTCAATTAGTCATCGATGGAAAAAATATGAGTACTACCGAAGACAGAGTTATCTGCCTGCACTGCGAGGGACCCTTGTGCACACAGCTGCCAGGGAAAATGGATTAAAATGCAAAATTCAGTTCCTAGTCTCTAGGGACTTCGTCAGAAGTAAAAGCTGGCGAACGAAAAAAAAATGTTGTTTGACATTGTCCTGTAGTTTATAAGAGGACATCTTTATATCCATTTGTAATCATACAAACTGGCGTATGGCAATCAATCTGTGAGATAATGCTAATGCATTCACAATCTATTGTTGTTTTATTTTCTGACATTTAATGGAGTAAAGACATACATATGTGAAGCTGCTGTAAAGCTGATGATGAGGATGAAAATAAGTAACGGAAAAAAATGGTATGGGTACAGCTTTACATAGGTGAGGTACAACACAAAATCAAAATGACATTACGACTCAGTAGGCCTTCAGCACTTGACATTCAACATTTTTGGTTTAGAGTTGATCTACCCAGAATGCACTGGAGGTGAATCAAAATTAAAATACCAAACCAAGAAACCATCTGGAGGAGACAATCATTGACCATGTAATACTTGAGTCCGTACACTTTTGCAATGTGTCACGTAATATTTAAATGAAAATAGAACAGTTGGAGTGGTGGATTGTGACAGGTGGAAAATTTGAGGGAAGAAGAGGTCGAGGAAAAAGATAGTACAGATACCAAGCCATGTTAAAAATAAATAGTAACAAGCCTGCAACTAAATTGATACGCAAACAACTGTAGTGGTTAGTTGGTGATAGACATGATCATCTAGACCAGCAGTCCAGCACTGGACGATGATGAGCTCATTAAGACCCTCCAGAACAAACAAAACTAGTTCCGTTTTTGTTACCTAAACCTCCAAAGGGAGGTTGCCATCTTGGAATGAAAGGTCTAGAAAACCTTTCTTTATGTTTGGTAGAAATGATCTTCTCTCTCTTTCTCTCTTTCTCTCTTTCTCTCTTTCTCTCTTTCTCTCTTTCTCCACTTCCTCTTGTGCTGTTTGGATGTCGAGGGAGATACAAAGTTCTGGTTCTCGCTTTTTTGGTGGCTTCACTCATTGTCAATTGATGTTGTTGTAGCATTTCTTTGGTGTTGTCTGTCCATCTTATTCTGGGTCTGCCTTCTCCCTTCTCCTCTTTTAATATATGTTTTCTATGGTACGGAATTGTGCAGCATTCTTTCTAGACGGACAAACCAGTTTGTATGGTACGGAATTGTGCAGCATTCTTTCTAGACAGACAAACCAGTTTGTATGGTACAGAATTGTGCAGCATTCTTTCTAGACAGACAAACCAGTTTGTATGGTACAGAATTGTGCAGCATTCTTTCTAGACAGACAAACCAGTTTGTATGGTACAGAATTGTGCAGCATTCTTTCTAGACAGACAAACCAGTTTGTATGGTACAGAATTGTGCAGCATTCTTTCTAGACAGACAAACCAGTTTGTATGGTACAGAATTGTGCAGCATTCTTTCTAGACAGACAAACCAGTTTGTATGGTACAGAATTGTGCAGCATTCTTTCTAGACGGACAAACCAGTTTGTATGGTACAGAATTGTGCAGCATTCTTTCTAGACGGACAAACCAGTTTGTATGGTACAGAATTTTGCAGCATTCTTTCTAGACAGACAAACCAGTTTGTATGGTACAGAATTGTGCAGCATTCTTTCTAGACAGACAAACCAGTTTGTATGGTACAGAATTGTGCAGCATTCTTTCTAGACGGACAAACCAGTTTGTATGGTACAGAATTGTGCAGCATTCTTTCTAGACGGACAAACCAGTTTGTATGGTACAGAATTTTGCAGCATTCTTTCTAGACAGACAAACCAGTTTGTATGGTACAGAATTGTGCAGCATTCTTTCTAGACGGACAAACCAGTTTGTATGGTACAGAATTGTGCAGTATTCTTTCTAGACGGACAAACCAGTTTGTATGGTACGGAATTGTGCAGCATTCTTTCTAGACGGACAAACCAGTTTGTATGGTACGGAATTGTGCAGTATTCTTTCTAGACGGACAAACCAGTTTGTATGGTACAGAATTGTGCAGCATTCTTTCTAGACGGACAAACCAGTTTGTATGGTACGGAATTGTGCAGTATTCTTTCTAGACGGACAAACCAGTTTGTATGTTGTTTCTGTGTGTGGCTTAAGATTGGTTTTACCTGTTTTTCTGTAAAGAAGTAAAGTCATAAAAAGGAGGGGGGAAAAAGGATCTGTAATGGCAGAGTGGTTAGTCTATTCACTACAGAACAGAAGGGTTAGGTGGTTTCTACATGTTTTTCTACTTTTATAACTGATATGATGCACTGATTCATTCAGTTTCTAATAATGGGTACCAGATGTTTTTTTCTGAGAAAGTATGGCAACCCGATGTGATATCGACTACATCAGCCGTAAATAGGGTCATATATATGTAAACATACACATAATGTTCCCAAACACCTTAATTAAAGAGGGCAAGGAATGCCAATTGTTCTTTAGTTAATTAAATGTCAAAAGAAGAGACAGAGCAGAATGGTGGCCAACCTTTGCTGCGGAGACAGCACTCAATGATGATGATGATGATGAATTATATGTCCAGAGTTGTTTGTGTACATAGCTGTCTGCTTTAATGATCAAATGGAATTTTACCGTTAATTTTACAATTACTGCTGTATTGATGTGTCAGGATGTATACAATCTGATACATTCAACTCATTAAAAGTTGTATTTTATAAAAGAGGGTCTAACATATCAGGTCACACAAACATATGCTGTATGTACAGTTTCTAGCTTAAATTATGCTTGTGTTGATGATATTTTGATATGATCTAGAACAATTACTTAATGTAATAAACATGACAAGCAAACAATATGGACTAGATATGAATATCAAAAAGACTAAAACTATGATCATGAACAAAGAAATTTCTCAAGACCTACAAATAAATATCAAAGTTGAGGGAAAACATCTGGAGACAGTTCAGGGCTGCAACTACCTGGGACATACTATAACCAATGATGGAAAATGTACAACTGAAATAAACAAAAGAATAGGAATGGCAAAAAGTAATTTTTATGCCATGAAAAATATACTAACATCAAAACAAATAACACCAGGGCTAAAACTAAGAATAGCAAAATGTTACATCTTCTCAATATTCCTGTATGGTGCAGAAACATGGACATTAGACAAGAAAACAGAACAGAAAATTGAAGCCTTTGAAATGTGGATCGATAGAAGAATAAGTAGAATTGGATGGAAAGAAAAGAAAACAAGCGATAAAGTTTTAAAACAACTAAAAATGAAAAGAGAACTACTAAACACAATTAGAACAAGACAAATTAAGTTTTTGGGGCATGTTAAAAGACACAACAGCCTAATAAAAGTAATATTGGAAGGGAAGATGCAAGGTAAAAGAGGCAGACCAAGACTAACATGGACGAGTAACATCAAAAGATGGAAAAGTCAACCTGTAACAATCTGCACCATCAAAGCAAGAGACAGAGTGGAATGGCGCTCCATGGTAGCCAACCTTCGATGTGAATATAGCACTCGATGATGATGATTCTTTGCCTCTGTCATTTCTGTGACCTCTTCACTGTTCAACCAAAGACTGTCCCGACGTTATATGGCCTTAAGTGGACTTGATGAAAGCTGCGACATTTGCGCAGACACAACCATCTTCGGCATGGTGGTGGTTGCCGAATTCAATTTGTGGATTCTTCATATTTCTTAAACTTGTTAGGGTTTGTTGCTTGTTTTGTTTGCGTTTGTCTCCCTTTGAAGATCTCCTGAGTAGAAACGCCCGGTATCATCAGATATAAGCAAAGCTGTCATTGTTTTTTTTTTTTTTTTTTTTGTTTTTTGTTTTTTTTTGGGGGGGTCGTGTTAAAAGACACAACAGCCTACTAAAAGTAATCCTGGAGAAGAAAATGCAAGGTAAAAAAGGCAGACCAAGACTAACATGGACGAGTAAGATCAGAAGATGGACAAACCAGCCTATGACAACCTGCACCATCAAAGCAAGAGACAGAGCAGAATGGCGCTCCATGGTAGCCAACCTTCGTTGCGGAGACGGCACTCGATGATGATGATGAATATGATGATGATGTCATAGTTTTGAGTGGGGTTGTTTTTCTCCCCACATTTGACGCGAACAAGACAATTTTTCAGGTCGAGTTACAAGTAATTGACACAAAGCGAACAGATTGCGACACGCTATACAACTTACTTGACAGTGATGGCGCACGGCTGCTTGCACAGCCAGAACTTATATGCTAATTTAAAAGACCGATGAGAAAATTCTTAAAGAGGTCAACACAAAACGGGAGCTCCTAAGAAATAGAATGAAATATTTGTCGGGCAAATCATGAAAAGAGGAGAGTTGGAATACTTGGTTGTAACGCAAAAATAGAGAGAAAGAGAGCTCGTGAACGACAAAGAGAGAAGATACTTAGATAGCTTGGTGTCATGGCATGAAAACAATCAACAACAGAATTGTGGGAGGACATGATCGCCTGCGCCAACTGGTATGGCACATGAAGATTCATCATCATCCAGTGCCGTCTCCACAACGAAGGTTGGCTACCATGGAGCGTCATTCTGTTCTGTCTCTTGCTTTGATGGTGCAGGTTGTCATAGGCTGATTTGTCCATCCTTTGATGTTGCTAGTCCATGTTAGTCTTGGTCTGCCTCTTTTACCTTGTATTTTCCACTCCATGATTACTTTTAGTATCCTGTTGTGTCTTTTAACATGGCACAAAAATCACATTTTTCGGTTTCCGGTTGTTTCCAAAATGGAGGAATTATTTTTCTCCGGCTTGGTATAGAACCGTTGATCAGAGACAAGCCACTATCGTAAAAATGATGTTGTTAATGAAACGTAGAGGTCATATGTTGGACATGTGATGCGAAGAGATAATAACCGAATAGTAAAGCAAGCCCTCATATGGGAAACAACAGATAAGAGAAAAAGAGGAAGACCCAGGGAGACACTGAGAAGAACATTGATGAGAGAGGCAAGAGCAACAGGATTCGGCTCCCTCAATGAGATAGAGCAGCTTGCACAGAACAGAGACAAATGGCGAGGTTTGATAAAATATCTTTAAAAGAAAACTATTAGAACAAAAATTCAGATATGAGAAGGTGTATCTTGGTCTACGCCCTATGGGCCGGCAACGGCTCGAAAGGTCAATAGATAGGCCTAGATAGAAAAATCACATTTGTCTTGTTTGAATTGTGGTTAGTAGTTCTCTTTTCATTTTTATTTGTTTTAAGACTTCATCGTTTGTTTTCTTTTCCTTCCATCCAATTCTTCCTATTCTTCTATATACCCACATTGCAAAGGTTTTAATTCTCTGTTCTGTTTTCTTGTCTAATGTCCATGTTTCTGCACCATACAGAAATGTTGAGAAGGCATAACATTTTGCTATTCTTAGTTTTAGCCCTGGTGTTATTTGTTTTGATGTTAGTATGTTCTTCATGACATTAAAATTACTTTTTGCCGTTCCTTTTCTTTTGTTTATTTCAGTTGCATATTTTCCATCACTGGTTATAGTATGTCCAAGGTAGTTGTAGTTCTGAACTGTCTCAAGGTCTATTCCTTCAATTGTGATATCCACATATTGTGGGTTTTGAGTATTTTCTTTGTTTATGATCATAGTTTTAGTCTTTTTGATATTCATATCTAGTCCATATTTTTTGCTTGTCATGTTTATTTCATTAAGTAATTGTTGTAGGTCTTTAGGATTTTCTGCTAGTAGTACAGTATCGTCAGCATATCTTAGGTTATTGATTATCTTTCCATTAATTTGTAGGCCTGGCATCTCTATGATGTTTTTAAAGATTTGCTCAGTGTATAGATTGAACAAGCTTGGTGATAGGATGCATCCTTGTCTTACTCCTCTTTTTATATCAATAGGTGTAGAGTTCTCTTTGTTATATTTTATTATTGCTGTTTGCTCCCAGTATAGATTGTATATTAGTCGTATATCCATGTCATCTAGATGTATCTCTTTTAGGCATTATATAAATTGTTTGTGGTGTACTCTATCAAAAGCTTTGGTGTAGTCTATGAAGCAGGCATATATTGGTTTGTTTACTTCTGTGTATTTTTCGATTAATGTTCTCATGCAGAATATGGCTTCTTTTGTCCCGCTATTTTTCCTAAATCCAAATTGCTGCTCATCTAATTCAGTATTGATTTTATCCTGAATCCTTCCTTGTATAACTTGTAGCAAGATTTTTGTAACATGTTTAAATTTAAATTAACATGACGATTATGATATATTAATTTAAACCAAGCGCGACTTCACTTGAATTTTAATTATTTGTGTTCTTTTCTGATCGTTAAATGTGATATTTACTGTGATTTACGGCATTTTGTGTTTCCTCAAAATCTTTTAAAGGTTAATTTTTGTTTATATTTCTGTCTTTGTCGCGTTTACCTGTTGACTACTAAATGAATTAATAGTCCCCTACGTCATCCGTCCTTAAAAAGGCGTAGATGCGCTGTGTTGTTTATTTGCGCCTTTCGGCCCAATACATTCGATTTCAGCATGGTATTTTTTTAGTACCGGGTTGCATTCCCTCTTTGATCTTGACTCGATTGGTCAGATTAGATTCGTTCGTTTATTTCCAGAGGCACAGCGAAGAGGTGGAGTAGGGTTTGGATGTTTCTGGCTCACCGACCCTGGCACAAGCTATCAGCTATGAGTCGCTCTTATCTCCCAGCTCTGTTGCCTCCGTTTTATTTATTTTTTTATTGATGACTTGTGATTAAATCGATGTTCATTGCAAGAGTTGTCTCAAATATTGTCTCATTTTTTTAATAAAATATGATACACTGTACCCGCCACTAATGTTTGTTATCTTTTAACACCTTCAATTGAACTTGGATGTAGCAGGACAAGTTATATGTGTTTACTCCTGGCATGACTGTTAGGATAAAACAACTGGATAATATATAGCCTATAATATGTTAATATTACACTGGACTTCGACAAACACAGATCCACGTCACTTCTTCGGATGATGGCAATGGGAGTTAAGATGGGCACGGCCAGAAATGAGAAGGAGCCAATGGTGGGGTGTGCTAAACACTCCAAGGTATGGTGACAGCTTTACAAATAAAGAACACAACACAATACTGACGTTTCGGCCTGTGGCCTTCTTCAGAATACAGGGACAACGACAACAAGCGGTGAAGCACAATTACTACATGTTAGATGATCAAGTGGAGGGCGAGGAAAGTAGGATGCAGAAATAAGAAAAGAGAGAAATGAATTTTACATGATGAGAGGTATGATGGGCGTCAAAATATATAAAAAATAGAAAAAGAGAGAGAAAAATGTATAATAAATTGTACTTAGCTGAGCTCAGAGCAGGAAAACTGTAATCCGTGCTAGAACAAGTCGGAATGACTAAAAGCGCAGAGAACGTGTATAGAAAGCAACACGTGACAAAGACAGGTCAGTAAAGAGGGCAAACGTATCTAATATCGGGAAAACCAAAAAGGGGGGGGGGGGAAGGGGGGATAGACGAGGACACTCCTGGGACACAACAAGCAATACATATAAATCACTCAACAATGGAAGTGAGAGATCACGCGAGAGGTTAAGAGAAAGAAATAGAATGACACGACAAAGTAGTAAACTAGGCAGTGGGTGAGAGAGATGGACTCTACAGAATGGATGGCCTCGAACTGAAAGAGTTGAGAGGTAGGTCAACGAAAGGAAGGATTGGACACTGGAGGAAGAGATAAGGAGAGGAAGAATAATAAAGCCGGTATAATGAGAAGGGCGATAGAGGGGTGGTCCGGAGGAAGTTAGTCTATCGGGAGGTAGGGAAGTATTGGAGGAGGAGGTATGGAGAGGAGGGATAAGAAGCAGGTATGTGAAAACTGGATAGGGGGAGAGGCGGTAGGTCAGAAGTGAATGGAAAAAGAGAAAGTCTGGAAGAAGTGGAGCAATAGGGGAATGGTGTGCAAGAGGTATGAACCATAGGAGGTAAAGAAGTAGGGAAATGATAGAACAAAGGGGGGAATGAAAGTGGGCATTAGGATAAGGGGGATACTGGAATAGTAGGTATAGATGAGTAGTGACTACAAGTGAATAGAGAGGAGAGGGGTGAGCTAGGAGTAGATCAGCAGAGGGGTGGTAGGAAGGACGAGGGACAATAGAGGTGGGCAGAGAGATCGTACGTACAGTCCAGGTGGAGAGGTGATATAGTGATAAAGAGGTAAAGGACATGAAGGTAGTCAGAAGAGAAAAAGGTGTAGGGAGAGGGGGGGGGGTTTAGGAGGAAGAAGGCAAGATGGGGGTTACTCAAAGAGGATATGAAAAGCAGGGATGGACGAGGAGTAGAGGACCCAAGAAGAGAAATAGGAAGAGAGGTCCATAGGTGGGAGGGTGGAGTCGGAGGCCGGAGGGTCCTCAGAGGGACAGGGATACATTGATGCCACGAGGGGTGAGGCAGCCCCAACGAGCGATCAGACGGTGCTCAAGAGTGAGCCGACTGTGGTGATCAGAGGAGCATGATACTAGGCCAGTAACCAAGACATCAGTCTTACCTCGATGGCCCCTCGAGTTAAAGTGGGCTGCTACAGGAGTGTCCGCTTCTTGTGTGATGTCATTCAAGTGTTCACGGCACCTATCGCCGATTCTGCGACCAGACTGACCGATGTAGGTCAACTTGCATCGCTTACAGATGATGGCATAAATGATGTTCCGTGATGTGCAAGTGAATCCCTCTCTGATCTCGAAAGGACCATTAGGGAAGAGGACAGTGTCGGTCTGGAGAACGTGGTCACAAGTTTTACATACTCTCCGGTTGCAGCGGATAGTGCCTCGATGGCTGAAGTGGTCAGCAGGAAGACGGCCCCTGACAAGAAAGTCTCGGAGGTTCCGGTCACGTCTAAAGGCCACTAGTGGCGGGTCAGGGAAGAGCAGACGAGTAGTAGGGTCAGATCGAAGAATAGGGAGGTAGCGGTGGATGGTCCTAATAGCGGCGTAGTGGTGAGGGTGATGGGTGAGAGCGAGCACTACTCTATCAGAGGGGGGATGAGTAGAGGGGGTAAGAGCAGACTGACGTGAAGTGTG
This sequence comes from Megaustenia siamemsis, assembly GCA_032433765.1. Taxonomy (NCBI): domain Eukaryota; kingdom Metazoa; phylum Mollusca; class Gastropoda; order Stylommatophora; family Ariophantidae; genus Megaustenia; species Megaustenia siamemsis. The sequence continues at coordinate 17,114,546 of JAVIAB010000159.1, forward strand.
GAGAACTCGACGCAGGGCAGGAAGGAGAGCTGATTCTGGATAAAGGCGTCGGCGGAAGAAATCATGCATGAGGTGGGCATTGTGAAGGAAATCTTCGTCGTCTTGGCAAAGGCGACGAAGTCTGAGAAGCTGAGAATAGGGAAGAGAGTTCTTGCAGGATGTAGGATGAGAGGAGTCGTAGCGGAGGAAACTATGGGAGTCCGTGGCCTTGTAGAAGACCGAGGTGAGAAGATGAGAGGTGCCCAAGGAGACTAGGATGTCCAGGAAAGATACGGAGGAGGTGGAGATGTGGAAGGTGATGTGGATAGAGGGGTGGAAATGTCCGACATAACCGATGAAACGGGAGATCTCATCTTCTGGAAGGTCAGACAGACCAATGCAGTCATCAATGTACCTACGATACATAAGGGGAAGAGGGCCCTGGTAGGTATGGATGATTTGGTGCTCAAGGTAACCCATGAAGAGATATTAAGGCTATTAAGGCACTTCGTCCCCATAGACTTCGACGCTCTAATCTTAGTAGTGAAGAGCACCAAGCCCTCCAGGATCTTCGCCGACGTGATGATATTGTCATCAAGCCGGCCGACAAGGGCGGCTCTGTGGTGGTATGGAGGAAAGACCTTTATATCCGGGAAGGGGATAAACAATTATCCGACTCGACTTTCTACCTCCCCACCCCCGACGACACTACTGTCTCTAATAACGCCGTGGTGCGTCGTACGATCCTCCGTTTCCTTCAGGATGGATTACTTCCCTCTAGCTCCTCCAGCATGATCCTTCCTGACCACTGCTTGGGCAGACCCTCTTTTTATATGCTGCCTAAAATACATAAACCTGACTCTCCTGGACGTCCGATTGTCTCTTCCATCTCATGTCCTACTGTTCTCATTTCTGACTTCCTCGACAGTGTCTTTCAACCCATAGTTATGGGCCTCCCTTCGTATGTCAAAGACACTAACGACGCCCTAAACATCTTTTCCTCTATCGCCCTCCTTCCTGATCGTCACTACCGCCTCTTCGTTATGGATGTCTGCTCCCTGTATACTTCTATTCCCCACTCCGACGGCCTTCAAGCTCTTCAGTTTTTCCTGGACCGTAGGATCCAACCCTCCATCGCCACTGGCGTCCTCCTCCGTCTAGCAGAATTAGTCTTGAACCTCAACTCTTTCGAGTTCAATGGCAATTTCTTCACCCAGATCAGCGGTGTGGCGATGGGCACTAAAATGGGCCCTAGCTATGCTTGTCTCTTCATGGGTTACCTTGAGCACCAAATCATCCATACCTACCAGGGCCCTCTTCCCCTTATGTATCGTAGGTACATTGATGACTGCATTGGTCTGTCTGACCTTCCAGAAGATGAGATCTCCCGTTTCATCGGTTATGTCGGACATTTCCACCCCTCTATCCACATCACCTTCCACATCTCCACCTCCTCCGTATCTTTCCTGGACATCCTAGTCTCCTTGGGCACCTCTCATCTTCTCACCTCGGTCTTCTACAAGGCCACGGACTCCCATAGTTTCCTCCGCTACGACTCCTCTCATCCTACATCCTGCAAGAACTCTCTTCCCTATTCTCAGCTTCTCAGACTTCGTCGCCTTTGCCAAGACGACGAAGATTTCCTTCACAATGCCCACCTCATGCTTGATTTCTTCCGCCGACGCCTTTATCCAGAATCAGCTCTCCTTCCTGCCCTGCGTCGAGTTCTCCACACTTCACGTCAGTCTGCTCTTACCCCCTCTACTCATCCCCCCTCTGATAGAGTAGTGCTCGCTCTCACCCATCACCCTCACCACTACGCCGCTATTAGGACCATCCACCGCTACCTCCCTATTCTTCGATCTGACCCTACTACTCGTCTGCTCTTCCCTGACCCGCCACTAGTGGCCTTTAGACGTGACCGGAACCTCCGAGACTTTCTTGTCAGGGGCCGTCTTCCTGCTGACCACTTCAGCCATCGAGGCACTATCCGCTGCAACCGGAGAGTATGTAAAACTTGTGACCACGTTCTCCAGACCGACACTGTCCTCTTCCCTAATGGTCCTTTCGAGATCAGAGAGGGATTCACTTGCACATCACGGAACATCATTTATGCCATCATCTGTAAGCGATGCAAGTTGACCTACATCGGTCAGTCTGGTCGCAGAATCGGCGATAGGTGCCGTGAACACTTGAATGACATCACCCAAGAAGCGGACACTCCTGTAGCAGCCCACTTTAACTCGAGGGGCCATCGAGGTAAGACTGATGTCTTGGTTACTGGCCTAGTATCATGCTCCTCTGATCACCACAGTCGGCTCACTCTTGAGCACCGTCTGATCGCTCGTTGGGGCTGCCTCACCCCTCGTGGCATCAATGTATCCCTGTCCCTCTGAGGACCCTCCGGCCTCCGACTCCACCCTCCCACCTATGGACCTCTCTTCCTATTTCTCTTCTTGGGTCCTCTACTCCTCGTCCATCCCTGCTTTTCATATCCTCTTTGAGTAACCCCCATCTTGCCTTCTTCCTCCTAAACCCCCCCCTCTCCCTACACCTTTTTCTCTTCTGACTACCTTCATGTCCTTTACCTCTTTATCACTATATCACCTCTCCACCTGGACTGTACGTACGATCTCTCTGCCCACCTCTATTGTCCCTCGTCCTTCCTACCACCCCTCTGCTGATCTACTCCTAGCTCACCCCTCTCCTCTCTATTCACTTGTAGTCACTACTCATCTATACCTACTATTCCAGTATCCCCCTTATCCTAATGCCCACTTTCATTCCCCCTTTGTTCTATCATTTCCCTACTTCTTTACCTCCTATGGTTCATACCTCTTGCACACCATTCCCCTATTGCTCCACTTCTTCCAGACTTTCTCTTTTTCCATTCAATTCTGACCTACCGCCTCTCCCCCTATCCAGTTTTCACATACCTGCTTCTTATCCCTCCTCTCCATACCTCCTCCTCCAATACTTCCCTACCTCCCGATAGACTAACTTCCTCCGGACCACCCCTCTATCGCCCTTCTCATTATACCGGCTTTATTATTCTTCCTCTCCTTATCTCTTCCTCCAGTGTCCAATCCTTCCTTTCGTTGACCTACCTCTCAACTCTTTCAGTTCGAGGCCATCCATTCTGTAGAGTCCATCTCTCTCACCCACTGCCTAGTTTACTACTTTGTCGTGTCATTCTATTTCTTTCTCTTAACCTCTCGCGTGATATCTCACTTCCATTGTTGAGTGATTTATATGTATTGCTTGTCGTGTCCCAGGAGTGTCCTCGTCTATCCCCCCTTCCCCCCCCCTTTTTGGTTTTCCCGATATTAGATACGTTTGCCCTCTTTACTGACCTGTCTTTGTCACGTGTTGCTTTCTATACACGTTCTCTGCGCTTTTAGTCATTCCGACTTGTTCTAGCACGGATTACAGTTTTCCTGCTCTGAGCTCAGCTAAGTACAATTTATTATACATTTTTATCTCTCTTTTTCTATTTTTTATATATTTTGACGCCCATCATACCTCTCATCATGTAAAATTCATTTCTCTCTTTTCTTATTTCTGCATCCTACTTTCCTCGCCCTCCACTTGATCATCTAACATGTAGTAATTGTGCTTCACCGCTTGTTGTCGTTGTCCCTGTATTCTGAAGAAGGCCACAGGCCGAAACGTCAGTATTGTGTTGTGTTCTTTATTTGTAAAGCTGTCACCATACCTTGGAGTGTTTAGCACACCCCACCATTGGCTCCTTGCTACCAGCTTTACCGCAGCATTGCAATTATTTGCCTGTTCCCTACAGAAATGAGAAACTTAGTGGTCATGTAAAAAAAGACTTATCAACTAACACAGAACTGGAGTCGTCAGTCGCTGGACACTGCGGGACTTGCTGAGGAGGGGATCTGAGCATCTATGGACATGTTCGGAGTGCAATGATGATGATGACCAGCAAATAACTCAATAACTCAATTTTAACATTTATTTTTTTTAATTTCAAATGTTAAGTCAACAACAGCAGGCACCAGCGTCTTCGCCAAGATTGAGCAACTCGCCCAGAACAGACCTTTGTGACGAGACACAATGCCGGTTCTTAGCAAGATCTTATAGTTGAATGATCGTTAGACACATGCGTCTAGAATTTCTGCCTTATATGTCGTTGTCACAGTGGATCTAAGGATGTAGGGAAATAATGGATTTGGCGACAGTGTAAAGAGAACTGGGAGAACCATCGTGTGTTTAAGGAAAATAACATTCACGGGATAGTTATGAGCTAGTTGTTTAGATGAGTAGAGATGGGAAAATATCGTGATTATGGGTAAGGGTTAGAATCTCAAAGGGGCGATTTCATTGGCTGGAGAAATGACGTGGGTAATTTTTCATTGGTCGAGACATGAGATACTTAAGAGCCTGCGCACAAAGAAAATGATAGGAGATGACGTGTAAGATAAGGAGGTAGAAAGACACAGTCCATCTAAGTTAGTAGAGAAGTGGACCCTTCATGTTAGTTAGAAGTGTAAAGGATGAAGTTTTCAGAAAGATTCGTAGAGGCAACTACCTGTAATCCAAGTTATTCGAGAATTAGATATATTTTAGTGGCAACAGGGCGAATGCCCTATCAGCTAGGCCGTGTGTAGGGACAACCATATGGTGGACACTTCATTTAAGTAGTTGAATGTAGTTAAAGGAACAAGTGAGACTGAATCCTTTAGTGCAGGAAGCTGGATATTTGGTAATCAAACTGTAGAGAAAGAACCCCAAACAATTTCATTTGTCTTGTTGAAATTAGGAATAAGGCAAATAATTGGTCCTTTCACGTCCAAATGTTTTCATTTGATTTGTTGGAATTTGGAATAAGACAAATAATCGCAGAGCTGCGGTAAAGCTGGCGCAAAGAGCAAGTGGTGTGGTGTAACGTACACTCCTACAAGGTATGGTCACCATCATCATGTGCCATACCGGTTGGCGTAGGCGATCATGTCCTTCCACAATCTTCTATCTACAGTGCATTGTATCAGTTCTGTTGTTGACTGTTTTCCATGCCATGACACCAAGCTATCCAGTATTTTCTCTCTTTGTCGTTCTCGACCTCTCTTTCCATTTATTTTGCCAGTTGTTACCAAGTATTCCAACTTTCCTCTTCTCATGATGTGCCCGAAAAATGTTGATTGTTTCTTTCTGATGTTTTTAGGAGCTGCCTTTTTGTGTTGGCCTCTTTGAGAACTTCCACATTGGTCGTTTTAGCTGTCCAGGGAACTTTCAACATTCTTCTGAGAAATCCCATCTCTGTGACCTCTAATCGAATCGTCTTTTCATTTGCTTGTCTACTGTCCATGATTTGCTTCCATAGGTCAGAATTGGTTCTATATAGCACCGATGAACTCTCTTTCTCATTTCTATTGATATAGATTTGTTGCATAAGATATTTTTCATTTGATGAAATGCTATTTTGGCCTGAGCTATTCTGCTTTTTATTTATGTGGTGCATCTCCCATCTGATGTAATTATTGTGCCCAAGTATTTGACGCGTTGCACTTGTTTCAGATTTGTCCTGTTTATTTTTATGCTGCATGCTGGTGATGATTGTTTCTTCGATATAACCATTACTTCTGTTTTCTTACTATTCAGACTGAGACCTTTCTTCTTGCTTTCTTTTACTATTATGTCCATCATTTCTTGTTGTTCATTCTCTGTCTCTGCTATTAAGACTGTGTCAGCCGCATATCGCAAATTATTTATGTTGTGACCGTTGACTTCAATTCCCTGTTTGTCTACTATTGATCTCATAATATATTCGCTGTAAAGTGAAAACAAATCCGGCGACAGAACACAATCATGTCTGACTCCTTGTTTTATAATTTGGAATTGTCCTGTTTGGTTGTTAATTCGTATGGCTGCTGTTTGTTGCCAGTACATGTTTTTTATGATTCGCAGATCCTTGCCAGCAATGTTTAATTTCTCCAGCATATTGATTATTTCCACATGCTTTACTTTGTCAAATGCTTTCATGTAGTCTATAAAGCACATATATAGATCTTTCTTTACCTCTATAGATCTTTCTATCAATGTTCTTAAGATGTATATTGCATTATTGGCGCCCTTTCCTTCCACAAATCCACATTGTTCCTCACTTATTTCTGGTTTTATTTTGTTTCTTACACGTTTCATGATGATGCTTAGTCATATTTAAGTCATATGGCTCATGAGACTAATAGTTCGATAGTCTTCACAATCAGTGGCTCCTGACTTCTTCGGTATGGCTACAAAGATAGATATTAGTAGATCTTCGGGTATGTGTCCAGTGTTATATATGTCATTGAGTAGTTTTGTTATGACTTGTACTCCCAACTCTCCTAATGCATTTATCTCTTCGATTGTTATATTGTCAGGACCTGGAGCTTTGCCTCTTTTCATGTGTTGAATTGTGTCCTCCACTTCACTCTGCATTATTGGTGGTCCTGTGTCTTTATTTGAATTGTTTAATTCTGGTCTTTCATCATCATAGAGTTGACTGATATAGTATGTCCATCTTTCCATTGTCTTCTCCTGTCCCATTTTTATATTTCCTTCCTTTGATTTCATACATCCTGAAACTTTGACTTCTTTTCTTCCTGTTAATTCATTTTACTGATTGTGCATAAATTTTGAGTCTTTCTTTTGTTGTTTTTCCATTTCTTCACATTTCTGTTTAACCATCCTTCCTTTGCTTCTCTGCACTTGTTTTGGATCTCTTTGTGCAATATTTTGTATGTTCGTTCTTCTTTCTTATGTTTTCTTCTTTCGTCCATTAGTTGTAATATTTCTTCTGTCATCCATTTCTTTTTGTTGTTTATTGATTCTTTTGCTCACTGGTATAACTTCTTTTGATGCTTGTTGAATCGATTGTTTGAGCATTTCCCACTGCTCCTGGATGTCCTGTATTTTCTCAATAGCATTATATCTATTTTGTACTATTGTGCTGTACTTATCACTCATCTGTTTATCTTCTCTAAGCATATTTAGTTCTAATTTTATATTTCTTGGTGATTTCTGCGCCTTCCGCAGTTTTATTCTTATCTTTCCAACTACTGGTACATGGTCGCTATTGGTTGTTTTAACCGATGTTAGCCCATTCCTGAATCTTCTCTGTACCATTATAAAATCATTTTGATTATGTACTTTTTTGTCTGGGCTTTGCCATGTCCGTAGTCGCAGAGGGTGTTGTTTGAACCAAGTGTTACCTATAATCATTTCATGTGTCTTTGCCCAATCTATCAATTTATCCCCTCTGTCATTCGTCTTTCCAAGGCCATGGCCCCCAGTCACATTTTGCACTTTAGCTGGTAGGGTGACAGCTTCACAATAAAAAGTAAGACAACAAAACACTGACGTTTCGGCTTCCATGCGGCCTTCTTTACAAAACGAGAACACAAATAGACAACGGAATGAAGATAAACTCTGCTACATCTAGAATGAGCAAGACTAGTAAATCAAGGAGAAATAAAATGAGGTATAAGAGAAGGAATGATAAAATAAAAGGGAGATGAACTACATTATATATTGCAACATAAATATTTGTTGTTCTCCATGTTTCACAGCCATATAATATGACTGGTTATGGTTGTGGAAGGCCCGGTATCACTGCAAACAATTTAAAATCCATAATCGCTCAATCGTCCGTGTGGAACTATCCGAATTAATATTTCATCTCCCAAGCAAACAAAGAAAGATAGATGCAGTCCCCATCATAGCAGTCTCAGCAAACGCCAAAAGACATAAGGCAAAACCGCATAGAAAGTGAACACAGCTATCTGTTCCCCATCATACGATATATTATTCATCGTAAGCAGTCGAAACACAATCCGGATGAAACACAGCTCACAGTGTGCACAGAGCACATAACTCAGTAGCTCCGGCAGCAAGCCAGACTTGCAATATGAGGAAACTGCAACAAGGAACACTTTTCAGTCTGAGCCTTTAACAGTTCCTGCCGCTTATCCGCCTTATTGACTGGTCCACCAATGATGACGTCACTGCAATCAAAACAGAACATACTTTGCGCACACTGTAGAGTATTTTAGATCACATTTAATAGGATTGTTTTAACATTCTATCTATCTATCTATCTATCTATCTATCTATCTATCTATCTATCTATCTATCTATCTATCTATCTATCTATCTATCTATCTATCTATCTATCTATCTATCTATCTATCTATCTATCTATCTATCTATCTATCTATCTATCTATCTATCTATCTGTCTGTCTGTCTGTCTGTCTGTCTGTCTGTCTGTCTGTCTGTCTGTCTGTCTGTCTGTCTGTCTGTCTGTCTGTCTGTCTGTCTGTCTGTCTGTCTGTCTGTCTGTCTATCTATCTATCTATCTGTCTATCTGTCTATCTGTCTATATGTCTATCTATCAATCTGTCTATCTATCTATATTATCTATATCTATCTATCTATCTATCTATCTATCTATCTATCTATCTATCTATCTATCTATCTATCTATCTATCTATCTATCTATCTATCTATCTATCTATCTATCTATCTATCTATCTATCTATCTATCTATCTATCTATCTATCTATCTATCTATCTATCTATCTATCTATCTATCTATCTATCTATCTATCTATCTATCTATCTATCTATCTATCTATCTATCTATCTATCTATCTATCTATCTGTCTGTCTGTCTGTCTGTCTGTCTGTCTGTCTGTCTGTCTGTCTGTCTGTCTGTCTGTCTGTCTGTCTGTCTGTCTGTCTGTCTGTCTGTCTGAATGTCTGTCTGCCTGCCTGCCTGCCTGCCTGCCTGCCTGACTGCCTATCTGACTGCCTGCATATCTACCTACCTACCTACCTACCTACCTACCTACCTACCTACCTACCTACCTACCTACCTATCTATCTATCTATCTATCTATCTATCTATCTATCTATCTATCTATCTATCTATCTATCTATCTATCTATCTATCTATCTATCTATCTATCTATCTATCTATCTATCTATCTATCTATCTATCTATCTATCTATCTATCTATCTATCTATCTATCTATCTATCTATCTATCTATCTATCTATCTATCTATTTATCTATCTATCTATCTATCTATCTATCTATCTAATCTGTCTGTCTGTCTGTCTGTCTGTCTGTCTGCCTGTCTATCTATCTATCTATTATTCTTTCGAGCCGAAGACGGCACATAGGGCAGAACCACAATCTTAAAAACAGAAACTTTGCGTGCCAAAATGGCACATATTGCTGAGTTCACTGCTTCTAAAATCTATGGCTCTGTTTCCATAACAATACTTTTTACAATGACAGCTTATCAAGCCATCGATCACCTCCTTAGTCGCCTCTTACGAAATAATTGGAAGGTCACAGTGTCACTACTCTTTACTCATAATGAGACCCCGGTAACACACGGAATGAATTAACATTAGAGTTGAGTTTTTTAATTTGTGTATTTAACCTAATTTCTCGGGCTTTCCCAAAGCTCAACGATTGACACATATGGAAGTTCTCGCGCTACGAAATTCGATTCTTAACCAGAAAATAAAAATACTTTAGAGATACAAATTCTTCTAATTACTTTGAATGTATAATAGAAGAAGCATATCTATTTTATCTTCCAGGAAAGATAAATGTGATCATATAAACTTAAGCATCATTGACAAACAGCCGTGCAATATAGGGAAGTACAAACCTAAGATTTGTTGCTATGTCACTTCCTTGCTGTATGTTGTTTTGGTTTATATGTTGCTATGTCACTTCCTTGCTGTATGTTGTTTTGGTTTATATGTTGCTATATGCTGTCTTATTTTTATGTACTTGTACTCTTTCGGTGTAGAAACAAAACACAGAAACCACAGAAATAAAAAAATAGAATGGCTCAGGCCAAAATAGCATTTCAGAAAATGAAATATATCTTATGCAACAAATCTATGTCAATAAAAATGAGAAAGAGAGTTCATCAGTGCTATATAGAACCAATTCTGACCTATGGAAGTGAATCATGGACAGTAGACAAACAAATGAAAAGACGGTTAGAGGTCACAGAGATGGGATTTCTCAGAAGAATGTTGAAAGTTCCCTGGACAGATAAAAAGACCAATGAGGAAGTTCTCAAAGAGGCCAACACAAAAAGGGAGCTCTTAAAAAACATCAGAAAGAAGCAATCAACATTTTTCGGGCACATCATGAGAAGAGGAAAGTTGGAATACTTGGTTACAACTGGCAAAATAAAAGGAAAGAGAGATCGCGGACGACAAAGGGAGAAAATACTGGATAGCTTGGTGTCATGGCATGGAAAACAGTCAACAACAGAACTGATACAATGCACTGTGGATAGAAGATTGTGGAGGGACATGATCGCCTACGCCAACCGGCAGAGTACATGTTGATGATGATGATGACTCTTTCGGTGAAAAGCAAATTTAGAATATTTAACTTAAACGTATTGCCAACACATACCTATGCATGTGAAAGCTGGAATATATGAAAGAGATTGAGAAGAAAGTAAACTCTTTTGAAGACAAATACCGCTAAGCTAAATATTCTGTATACATTGGAATGAATTGAAGACTAATATTGAAATAAGAGCAAAGACCTTGTAACCAAAGTTCTCATCAACAATTAAGGAAAAAAAGATGGACTTATACCGAATATATGCTGAGAAGAGACAGCAAGAGAAATCCAAAACAAGCTGTTCTGTGGGAAACATCAGGATACAGAAAAAGAGGAAGACCTAGAGGGACACTAAAAAGAACAATTATAAGAGAAGCAAAGTTGGTAAGCATAGACCTGGAGACAGTTCAGAACTACAACTACCTTGGACATACTATAACCAGTGATGGAAAATGTATAACTGAAATAAATAAAAGAATAGGAATGGCAAAAAGTAATTTTAATGCCATCATCATCATATATGGACATAATAAATCAGGAAACAACCAACAATAAGGAAAAATGAAATAATAACATAGAGGTAGAAAATTCCAACATCAACGAGCTACTATTCGCAGATGACCAATGCCTAATATATGAGGATGAAAACCTGCTACAACAAAACAGCATTTAACATCTCTAGACAGTTGTACAAACTACAGTATGAAAATTAACACAGCAAAAACAGAGGCTATAAGAATAAGCAAATTAAGACACCCATTAAACATCAAGATCAAAGATAAAGAAATAAAACAAGTAGAAGAGTTCAAGTATTTGGGCACAATGTTCACAGAAGATGGAAAACTAGACAGAGAAATTGACATGAGAATATGAAAAGCAAATGCTGTCACATACCAGCTTTCACCATTGCTAAGACATCCAAACATTTCTATGGCAGCTAAACAACAAATGATGAATAGCATTTTCATACCAACTTTGTGCTATGAAAGTCAATCATGGACCCTTTCTAAATCATTATTAAGAAAGATAAATACACGTGAGATGCAATGCTTGAGAAAAGTAACAAACAACACAAGAAGAGATAGAATACCAAATGAAACCATAAGAAAAATAGTAGGAACAAAACCCTGCCAAGAATATATAGAACAACAACTTAAATGGTTTGGCCACCTGGTCAGAATGAATACTCACCAATCACCATCAAGGGCGTTCTTCTCGAGAATGCATGGGAAAAGGCCAAGAGGTAGACCCAGAAGAAGATGGATAGATGCAGTGACAGAGACATTAACAACAAAGGAAAATCACTAATTCAGACAATTCGAGCAGCTCAAGAACGACAAATGATATAAACCACGACACCTTTTAGGTATCAGTGAAAAGAGAAAAGAAGAAGATGGATAGATGCAGTGACAGAGACATGTAACAACAAAGGAAAATCACTAATTCAGACAATTCGAGCAGCTCAAGACCGACAGATGATATAAACCACGACACCTTTTAGGTATATCAGTGAAAAGAGAAAAGAAGAAGATGATAGAGTGACGTACATTTTATAATTTGTTTATTTTCCCTCACGTCATAAAATAATTCTGTTATATAGTCCTGCCATCTATTGATTATATATCTGTTGTCTGTTAGAATTTTTCTTTTTTGATGTTTGCAATACATCCACTTTCTGCGGCTTTTTTATTTTTACTTATTATTCTCTTTACTTCTGCGTGGATCCCTCTTATATCGTGTTTATTTTGCATAGTTTCGATTTCTAGAAATCTTTGGCTAAGCTGTCTTCTTTTGTGCTATTTTAAACATTTTGTGTATTTCGTTATCTATTTTGTTGTATTGGGCAGTGTTCTCCGCTTGTCTTCTTTCTTCCATTTTTTTCCCAAGATGGCGTCAGTTATCCATTTTTGTTTTTTGTTCTTTTCTTTTTTAGGTAGGTTTTCGATTCAACTTTGGGTTGTTTATCGTCCTTTGTGTTTGCTGTTTGTTCTATTTGTGTTTGTTGAATTGTCCGAGTGTTATAAGCATACCTGTCCTCCAAATTATTTGTTGAATTATTTGTTGAATAATTTGTTGAATTATTTGTTGAATAATTTGCTGAATTATTTGTTGAATTATTTGTTGAATTATTTGTTGAATAATTTGTTGAATTTTTTGTTGAATAATTTGCTGAATTATTTGTTGAATTATTTGTTGAATTATTTGTTGAATAATTTGTTGAATTATTTGTTGAATAATTTGTTGAATTTTTGTTGAATAATTTGTTGAATAATTTGCTGAATTATTTGTTGAATAATTTGTTGAATTATTTGCTGAATTATTTGCTGAATTATTTGCTGAATTATTTGTTGAATAATTTGTTGAATTATTTGCTGAATTATTTGCTGAATTATTTGTTGAATAATTTGCTGAATTATTTGCTGAATTATTTGTTGAATTATTTGTTGAATTATTTGCTGAATTATTTGTTGAATAATTTGTTGAATTATTTGCTGAATTATTTGTTGAATTATTTGTTGAATAATTTGTTGAATTATTTGCTGAATAATTTGTTGAATTATTTGTTGAATTATTTGTTGAATAATTTGTTGAATTATTTGCTGAATAATTTGTTGAATTATTTGTTGAATAATTTGCTGAATTATTTGTTGAATAATTTGTTGAATTATTTGCTGAATAATTTGTTGAATTATTTGTTGAATAATTTGCTGAATTATTTGTTGAATTATTTGTTGAATTATTTGTTGAATAATTTGTTGAATTTTTTGTTGAATAATTTGCTGAATTATTTGTTGAATTATTTGTTGAATAATTTGTTGAATTATTTGTTGAATTATTTGCTGAATTATTTGTTGAATTATTTGCTGAATTATTTGTTGAATTATTTGTTGAATTATTTGTTGAATTATTTGCTGAATTATTTGTTGAATTATTTGTTGAATTATTTGTTGAATTATTTGTTGAATAATTTGTTGAATTATTTGTTGAATTATTTGCTGAATTATTTGTTGAATTATTTGTTGAATTATTTGTTGAATTATTTGCTGAATTATTTGTTGAATTATTTGCTGAATTATTTGTTGAATTATTTGTTGAATTATTTGCTGAATTATTTGTTGAATTATTTGCTGAATTATTTGTTGAATTATTTGCTGAATTATTTGGCCACGGAAGCCTCCGTTCGTTTATTGCTATTATTTGTTGAATTATTTGCTGAATTATTTGTTGAATTATTTGTTGAATTATTTGCTGAATTATTTGTTGAATTATTTGCTGAATTATTTGTTGAATTATTTGCTGAATTATTTGCTGAATTATTTGCTGAATTATTTGCTGAATTATTTGCTGAATTATTTGTTGAATTATTTGCTGAATTATTTGTTGAATTATTTGTTGAATTATTTGCTGAATTATTTGTTGAATTATTTGCTGAATTATTTGCTGAATTATTTGCTGAATTATTTGCTGAATTATTTGCTGAATTATTTGTTGAATTATTTGCTGAATTATTTGTTGAATTATTTGTTGAATAATTTGTTGAATTATTTGCTGAATTATTTGGCCACGGAAGCCTCCGTTCGTTTATTGCTATTATTTGTTGAATTATTTGCTGAATTATTTGTTGAATTATTTGCTGAATTATTTGGCCACGGAAGCCTCCGTTCGTTTATTGCTATTATTTGTTGAATTATTTGTTGAATAATTTGTTGAATTATTTGCTGAATAATTTGTTGAATTATTTGCTGAATTATTTGTTGAATAATTTGTTGAATTATTTGCTGAATAATTTGTTGAATTATTTGCTGAATAATTTGTTGAATTATTTGCTGAATTATTTGTTGAATAATTTGTTGAATTATTTGCTGAATAATTTGTTGAATTATTTGCTGAATTATTTGGCCACGGAAGCCTCCGTTCGTTTATTGCTATTATTTGTTGAATTATTTGTTGAATTATTTGTTGAATTATTTGGCCACGGAAGCCTCCGTTCGTTTATTGCTATTATTTGTTGAATTATTTGCTGAATTATTTGCTGAATTATTTGCTGAATTATTTGGCCACGGAAGCCTCCGTTCGTTTATTGCTATTATTTGTTGAATTATTTGTTGAATAATTTGCTGAATTATTTGCTGAATTATTTGGCCACGGAAGCCTCCGTTCGTTTATTGCTATTATTTGTTGAATTATTTGTTGAATTATTTGTTGAATTATTTGCTGAATTATTTGGCCACGGAAGCCTCCGTTCGTTTATTGCTATTATTTGTTGAATTATTTGTTGAATTATTTGTTGAATTATTTGTTGAATTATTTGTTGAATTATTTGTTGAATTATTTGTTGAATTATTTGTTGAATTATTTGTTGAATTATTTGTTGAATTATTTGTTGAATTATTTGCTGAATTATTTGCTGAATTATTTGTTGAATTATTTGTTGAATTATTTGCTGAATTTTTTGCTGAATTATTTGTTGAATTATTTGTTGAATTATTTGCTGAATTATTTGCTGAATTATTTGTTGAATTATTTGTTGAATTATTTGTTGAATTATTTGCTGAATTATTTGTTGAATTATTTGTTGAATTATTTGGCCACGGAAGCCTCCGTTCGTTTATTGCTATTATTTGTTGAATTATTTGCTGAATTATTTGCTGAATTATTTGCTGAATTATTTGGCCACGGAAGCCTCCGTTCGTTTATTGCTATTATTTGTTGAATTATTTGTTGAATAATTTGCTGAATTATTTGCTGAATTATTTGGCCACGGAAGCCTCCGTTCGTTTATTGCTATTATTTGTTGAATTATTTGTTGAATTATTTGTTGAATTATTTGCTGAATTATTTGTTGAATAATTTGTTGAATTATTTGCTGAATTATTTGCTGAATTATTTGGCCACGGAAGCCTCCGTTCGTTTATTGCTATTATTTGTTGAATTATTTGCTGAATTATTTGTTGAATTATTTGTTGAATAATTTGCTGAATTATTTGCTGAATAATTTGTTGAATAATTTGTTGAATTATTTGCTGAATTATTTGTTGAATAATTTGTTGAATTATTTGTTGAATTATTTGCTGAATTATTTGCTGAATTATTTGCTGAATTATTTGCTGAATTATTTGCTGAATTATTTGCTGAATTATTTGTTGAATAATTTGTTGAATAATTTGTTGAATTATTTGCTGAATTATTTGTTGAATAATTTGTTGAATAATTTGTTGAATTATTTGCTGAATTATTTGTTGAATTATTTGCTGAATTATTTGTTGAATAATTTGTTGAATAATTTGTTGAATTATTTGCTGAATTATTTGTTGAATAATTTGTTGAATTATTTGTTGAATAATTTGTTGAATTATTTGCTGAATTATTTGCTGAATTATTTGCTGAATTATTTGGCCACGGAAGCCTCCGTTCGTTTATTGCTATTATTTGTTGAATTATTTGCTGAATTATTTGTTGAATTATTTGTTGAATTATTTGCTGAATTATTTGGCCACGGAAGCCTCCGTTCGTTTATTGCTATTATTTGTTGAATTATTTGTTGAATTATTTGTTGAATTATTTGTTGAATTATTTGCTGAATTATTTGGCCACGGAAGCCTCCGTTCGTTTATTGCTATTATTTGTTGAATTATTTGTTGAATTATTTGTTGAATTATTTGTTGAATAATTTGCTGAATTATTTGCTGAATAATTTGTTGAATAATTTGTTGAATTATTTGCTGAATTATTTGTTGAATAATTTGTTGAATTATTTGCTGAATTATTTGCTGAATTATTTGGCCACGGAAGCCTCCGTTCGTTTATTGCTATTATTTGTTGAATTATTTGCTGAATTATTTGTTGAATTATTTGTTGAATTATTTGCTGAATTATTTGGCCACGGAAGCCTCCGTTCGTTTATTGCTATTATTTGTTGAATTATTTGTTGAATTATTTGTTGAATTATTTGCTGAATTATTTGGCCACGGAAGCCTCCGTTCGTTTATTGCTATTATTTGTTGAATTATTTGTTGAATTATTTGTTGAATTATTTGCTGAATTATTTGGCCACGGAAGCCTCCGTTCGTTTATTGCTATTATTTGTTGAATTATTTGTTGAATTATTTGTTGAATTATTTGCTGAATTATTTGGCCACGGAAGCCTCCGTTCGTTTATTGCTATTATTTGTCTTCAAGAAATTCTCTGACTTGTATACAAATATTTAAAAAAGACCGAACCATTTTGTTTTCTTTCATTCTTCAAACCTACACCCCAGTCCCCCTGTAAAATTAAACCTTCCGATAGATCCCACGATCTGGTATAATGTAGGGAAAATAGTTCCTCATCGACAGCGACGTGATATTGTCGTAACATTACCCATTCGCTGGTGAGATGACCCGTAGACCTCTCCCATATTTTGTTGAACTTACATATTTGCTCAAGCGCATTGATATAAGAGCGCTATTCTATTATTGATGATACCAGTGTGCGTCTTGTGCAGCCGGTTTATGTCAATAGGTGTCTGAACGAGAGTTCAAATGTGTTATGTAAAGTAAATTATGACCGATGGAAGCGAATCATTGATAGTAGACAAACAAAGTGAAAAGTCGCATAAAGGCCACATTGATGGGATTTCTCAGAATGTTGAGTTCCCTGGCCATCTAAAAAGACCAACAAAGAAATTCTGAAAGAGGCAAACACAAACAGAGAGCTCATTAAAAAAAAAAACAGAAATATACAATCGACATTTTTTGGGTACATCATGGACAGGTTTCCAACGGATTATAATTTTCGAAAAGTTGTGTAACGTTTTCTACCAAGGAGGAGGATAAGACCCTATTTATTACTTTTTAAAATGTAACCAGCTAAAGTTTTATAGTTAGATCGTAAACGATCGCATGCGGGACCTTAGCGATCAATCACGTGGAGGAAACATCTGTCGGGCTAAACCCGCAAGCCCCAACGTGTGTTTTTCTTAAGTTAAGCCCTTAACATACGACGGACTTAGCAGGTCGGTTAGGGATAAATGTTTTATGCTCAGAGAAATACACATAAAATGGAGATAGATAAACATAAAGCAGCAACGATAAATATATGCGGGATAAACAATAAAGAAGTCGAACTTATAAAAGAAATGACAAAAAGGAAAATTAAAATACTAGGATTAGCGGACACCAGAGTAAAAGGACAACAGATAAAGAAAACACACATGAAGTACACGAAAATAATATTCTGAGGAGTTGACAACACAGAAAGAGCAATACACGGAGTAGGTTTTATTATCGACCCAGAACACGCAAAGAACATTCTAGAAATAAAATACCATTCAGAAAGAATTATCACAATTAAACTACTAGAAGACGATCGAAAAACAAATTACATTCAAATCTATGCACCATGCAACAACAATAAAAGAGACAGCGAAGAATTCTACGACACACTGAGTGAAATCATTAACAAGATTGACGAAAGCGACGACATGTTAGTGATGGGAGATTTTAATGGAAGGCTTGGGAAACGCAACAGTGAGAACAGTGACATCTTAGGACCCTTTGGCGATAAAACAGCTGAAATAAACGAAAATGGAAGCAGACTGCTGGATCTATGCAATCAGAATCATTTATTTATCACCAACACATTCTTCAAACACAGAGAGTCGCAAGTATACACCTGGTACAAATGGAATGACACAACATGCAGAAGCCAGATAGATTTTATACTAAGAAGACAACAGAACAAGAAAAGAGTAACCGACAGCAGAGCAATCCCAAATTTTACAGATGACACGGATCACAAGATGGTTATGATCACACTAAGACAGCCAAAAATAAAGAGAATATACGAAAACAAACAAAAGAAGCGAAAAGAACAGACAATAAAAATAAAACAATTCAAAGATCAAGAATCAAGGAAAACCCTAGAAGAAAAACTAACAGAGGAATTTAAGAAACTCCCTAACGAAATATGCACAGTTGAAGAAGAGTGGAAACAATTACTCATTTCCTACCAAAGAAAAAATTCACCCACACCGAACAGAATTTATGGAGAAAATAATTGAAGGACACCGCTGTCTTAAAAATCACATCAACAATGTGATTTTAACTTGCCCCAATAATCTGATTTGTCTTGTTTGAATTGTGTTTAGTAGTTCTCTTTTCATTTTTAGTTCTTTTAAGACTCTATCGTTTGTTTTCTTTCCTTTCCATCAAATTCTACCTATTCTTCTATAAATCCACATTTCAAAGGCTTCAATTTTCTTTTCTGTTTTCTTGTCTAATGTCCATGTTTCTGCACCATACAGGAATATTGAGAAGATATAACAGTTTGCTATTCTTAGTTTTAGCCCTAGTGTTATTTGTTTTGATATGAGTATATTTCTCATTGAAAAAAAATCATGAGAAATAAACTAACATTAAAACAAATAACAAGGGAGCCGCGATAGCTCAGTGGTTAGTGAACTGGGCTACCACGGACAAGGGGTAGGGTTCGATCCCAACCGACGGCTTCCGGGTTCACCCAGCCTTAAATGGGTACCGGATTTTTTTCTGGGAAAGTAAAGCAGCACGGGTGTAATACCGACCACATTACCCTAAAAATCATGTGCTGAAGATCTGTAAAATATAAGGTCACTAACACCATGTTTCCCTATACGCCACTTGGCGTGACGGGGGTACTTTAAAAAAAAACAAAAAAACAAATAACAACGGGCGAAGAAAAGTAATGAAAACGCTCAAAGCAAAAAAAGAGCTAATATCCAATATTTTTTTACTATTATTATTTTTTTTTTTTTTGCGCTCACCAGCTTTTACTTCTGACGAAGTCCCTAGAGACTAGGAACTGAATTTTGCGTGTTAATCCGTTTTTCCCTGGCAGCCGTGTGCACAGGGGTCCCACGCCGCACAGGCAGATAACTCAATCATCGGAGGTACTCATATTTTTCCGTCCATGACTAATTGGCGTTTCATGCCGGGCCTCGCTGCTGAGACCAGGGGCGGTTGCCGCAGAGAGAAATCATAAACCAAAATCCCAACTCGCCGGAATTTGAACCCGCAACCTTTCTGTCTCAAGGCTAGCATCTTGCCTCGAGACCAACAAGTCCCCATATCCAATATTATGAAGAAAAACACCATCATTTTTTGTCCATGTAATGAGAAGGGAACAGCTACAATATATTGTAACACAACTGGAAAAATCGAGAGACGAAGAGATAGACGGAACAAAGAGAAAAGATATCAGACGGCTTAAGAGAATTGCTTAGTAGAAGGTCAACAACAGAAATGATACATAACTGTCGAGAACGAAAGCTGTGGAGAGACATGATCCTCTACGTCAGTTTCACGGTACTTGATAATGATAATGATGATATTTCTCATGGTATTAAATTTGCGTTTTGCCATTCCTATTATTTTGTTTATTTCAGTTTTTCCACCTTTGGTTATAGTATGTTCAAATAATTTCTATCCACGGCTTTCTTTGGAATAGTACGTGATGAGGCTTCAATCTCTTTCACGGTTGTCAGCCATAATCGTTTTTCGTGCCCTGAATATGCCTGTATATGATTCGCCTTACATGACCCGCCACTTGATGATGTTTTGAGGCGTGAATAACATGTGCAGATATATATTTTCTTTAGTTTTTGCTCGATTAACTATTGTCTATGATTTACTTTTCCATAGTTTACACCATCTTACTCTAAAGCAAACCCTTAATATTTGTGGATCTCCAACAGAATATGTAGATATTATAAAAGCCTTTTATGCAGATTCAGTTTTCTGTGTGAGAACAGAAACTAGCAACACTGACTGGTTCACAGGTGTGAAACAAGGATGTGTCATGTCACTACTTTTATTGGGATTTGCATTTGATTGGGTCATGTAAACATCAATAAAAGACTCGACAACTCAAATATTTTCAAAAAGCTGAAGAATTTCTAGAGCTCCAGAGTACTCAGTAAACGAACACAACTGAAATCATTCAACTCCTGTGTGATACTAGTAGAAAGAAAGTTAAATGCCCTTGAAAACGAAAAGAACCAATGTCCATTACTAGGTAACGTAGTTAATCCTCTACTAATATTAGGGACTCCTGTGTGTTACCGGGGCCTCATTATGAGGGAAGTAAAGAATAGTGACACTGTGACCTTCCAGGCATGTTGTAAGAGGCGACTAAGGAGGTTGATCGATGGCTTGACAAGCTGTCATTGTAAAAAGTATTGTTATGGAAACAGCCATAAGTTTTGGAAGCAGTGATCTCTGCATATATGTGCCATTTTGGCACGCAAGGTTTATGTTTTTTTCAGATTGTGGTTCTGCCTTATGTGCCGTCTTCGGCTCGAAAGGACGATAGATAGATAGATAGATAGAATATTAGGGAATTAGTTTAGGTCATTTAAGAATACTAACAGTAGATGAAATAAAGGCAAAGCCCAGGGCATCCACGATGATGAAACGATTTAAACAAACAAATCTCCTGCCTCTTCATCATATGAGTGCAGGAGGAAATATAAATCACTGAGTGAATACATTTCAAATGAACAGATAATAGATGAATCTAGAAGAATACATGTCGAGCTTTATAAGAAGAATGCGTTGGAAATACATCGGTTATGTGCTGAGATTGAGTAAAGAAAGACATTCAAGAAGCAGGTACTCAAATGGACACCATCTGGTAAAATAAAACAAGGCAGACCAAGAGAATCGCTACTCAGAACAATTACTTGGGAAGGCTCAAGGTTACTCAATCATGGGAATAATAAACAACTAAGAACTACAAGAACTAGGAGCAAATCGTCAATCGTAGAGAACTTTGACGTCCGCTCTATGTGTCGTCTTCAGTTCGAAAGTAAAATGAATGAAGGATTTGCTCATATTATATGTTACAGGAAGGATAGATGTATCATTTTGCTGCTCAGACCCTTTATAGATGTTTTCGAACAGATAAGGCTGTACGTAAAATGGTGTCCCTAACAATGAAAAGACGATTAGAGGCCACAGAGACAGGATTTCTCAGAAGAATGCTGAAAGTTCCCTGGACAGCTAAAAAGACCAATGAGGAAGTTCTCAAAGAGGCCAACACAAAAAAGGAGCTCTTAAAAAACATCAGAAAGAAGCAATCAACATTTTTCGGGTACATCATGAGAAGAGGACAGTTGGAATACTTGGTTACAACTGGAAAAATAAACGGAAAGAGAGATCGCGGACGACAAAGAGAGAAAATACTGGATAGCTTGGTGTCATGGCATGGAAAACAGTCAACAACAGAACTCATACGATGTACTGTAGATAGAAGATTGTGGAGGGACATGATCACCTACGCCAACTGGTATGGCACATGATGATGATGAACAAAAGTGGTCTGACGATGGTGGCTGACATACACTGGATGTGTGTAGCCGAGATAACCACAGAAGTTTAGTTTGTCCGTTTATGTCTCCTGTAGTTAACATCAGAAGTTTAGTTTGTCCGTTTATGTCTTTGTAGTTAAGAGCAGTGGTTTATTTTGTCCGTTTATGTCTGCTATAGATAACAGCCGAAGTTTATTTTATCCGTTTATATCTCCTGTAGATAACAGCCGAAGTTTATTTTGTCCGTTTATGCCTGCTGTAGATAACAGCCGAAGTTTATTTTGTCCGTTTATGTCTGCTGTAGATAACAGCCGAAGTTTATTTTGTCCGTTTATGTCTCTTGTAGATAATAGCAGAAGTTTATTTTGTCCGTTTATGTCTGCTGTAGATAATAGCAGAAGTTTATTTTGTCCGTTTATGTCTGCTGTAGATAAGAGCAGAAATTTTATTTTGTCCGTTTATGTCTCCTGTAGATAAGAGCAGAAGTTTTATTTTGCCCGTTTGTGTCTCCTGTAGATAAGAGCAGAAGTTTATTTTGTCCGTTTATGTCTCCTGTAGATAATAGCAGAAGTTTATTTTGTCCGTTTATGTCTGCTGTAGATAATAGCAGAAGTTTATTTTGTCCGTTTATGTCTGCTGTAGATAATAGCAGAAGTTTATTTTGTCCGTTTATGTCTGCTGTAGATAAGAGCAGAAATTTTATTTTGTCCGTTTATGTCTCCTGTAGATAAGAGCAGAAGTTTTATTTTGCCCGTTTGTGTCTCCTGTAGATAAGAGCAGAAGTTTATTTTGTCCGTTTATGTCTCCTGTAGATAATAGCAGAAGTTTATTTTGTCCGTTTATGTCTGCTGTAGATAAGAGCAGAAGTTTTATTTTGTCCGTTTATGTCTCCTGTAGATAAGAGCAGAAGTTTTATTTTGTCCGTTTGTGTCTCCTGTAGATAAGAGCAGAAGTTTTATTTTGTCCGTTTGTGTCTCCTGTAGATAACAGCAGAAGTTTTATTTTGTCCGTTTATGTCTCCTGTAGATAATAGCAGAAGTTTATTTTGTCCGTTTATGTCTGCTGTAGATAAGAGCAGAAGTTTTATTTTGTCCGTTTATGTCTCCTGTAGATAAGAGCAGAAGTTTTATTTTGTCCGTTTGTGTCTCCTGTAGATAAGAGCAGAAGTTTTATTTTGTCCGTTTGTGTCTCCTGTAGATAACAGCAGAAGTTTTATTTTGTCCGTTCATGTCTCCTGTAGATAACAGCAGAAGTTTTATTTTGTCCGTTTATGTCTCCTGTAGATAAGAGCAGAAGTTTTATTTTGTCCGTTTATGTCTCCTGTAGATAAGAGCAGAAGTTTATTTTGTCCGTTTATGTCTCCTGTAGATAATAGCAGAAGTTTATTTTGTCCGTTTGTGTCTCCTGTAGATAACAGCAGAAGTTTTATTTTGTCCGTTTATGTCTCCTGTAGATAACAGCAGAAGTTTTATTTTGTCCGTTTATGTCTCCTGTAGATAAGAGCAGAAGTTTTATTTTGTCCGTTTATGTCTCCTGTAGATAAGAGCAGAAGTTTAGTTTGTCCGTTTATATCTCCTGTAAATAAGAGCAGAAGTTTATTTTGTCCGTTTATGTCTCCTGTAGATAACAGTAGAAGTTTATTTTGTCCGTTTATGTCTCCTGTAGATAAGAGCAGAAGTTTATTTTGTCCGTTTATGTCTCCTGTAGATAAGAGCAGAAGTTTATTTTGTCCGTTTATGTCTCCTGTAGATAGGTGCACATGCGGGCGGGAAGCCATGGGGTCATGGGGGAAGTGAACCTAGCTAGGAGTGGCTGGTCGAACATATGGCCTATCCGCCAGGTGGGAACATAGGAAGGGAATGTAACACCCAGGTAAGGCATGATACAGGACTTAATACTGATACTGATACTTGGTTTAATAGACTAAGAGGATTAATAGACCAAGAGGATTAATAGACTAAGATGATTAATAGACCAAGAGGATTAATAGACCAAGAGGATTAATAGACCAAGAGGATTAATAGACTAAGAGGATTAATAGACCAAGAGAATTAATAGACTTAGAGGATTAATAGACCAAGAGGATTAATAGACCAAGAGAATTAATAGACCAAGATAATTAATAGACCAAGAGGATTAATAGACCAAGAGGATTAATAGACTAAGAGGATTAATAGACCAAGAGAATTAATAGACCAAGAGGATTAATAGACCAAGAGGATTAATAGACTAAGAGGATTAATAGACTAAGAGGATTAATAGACCAAGAGAATTAATAGACCAAGAGGATTAATAGACCAAGAGGATTAATAGACTAAGAGAATTAGTAGACCAAGAGGATTAATAGACCAAGAGGATTAATAGACCAAGGGGATTAATAGACTAAGAGGATTAATAGACCAAGAGAATTAATATACTAAGAGGATTAATAGACCAAGAGGATTAATAGACCAAGAGGATTAATAGACTAAGAGGATTAATAGACCAAGAGGATTAATAGACCAAAAGGATTAATAGACCAAGAGGTTTAATAGACTAAGAGGTTTAATAGACCAAAAGGATTATTGGACCAAAAGGATTAATAGACTAAGAGGATTCATAGACCAAGAGAATTAATAGACTAAGAGGATTAATAGACCAAGAGAATTAATAGACTAAGAGGATTAATAGACCAAGAGAATTAATAGACCAAGAGGATTAATAGACTAAGAGGATTAATAGACCAAGAGAATTAATAGACCAAGAGGATTAATAGACCAAGAGAATTAATAGACTAAGAGGATTAATAGACCAAGAGAATTAATAGACTAAGAGGATTAATAGACCAAGAGAATTAATAGACCAAGAGAATTAATAGACTAAGAGGATTAATAGACCAAGAGAATTAATAGACTAAGAGGATTAATAAACCAAGAGAATTAATAGACTAAGAGGATTAATAGACCAAGAGGATTAATAGACTAAGAGGTTTAATAGACCGAGAGGTTTAATAGACCAAGAGGTTTAATATACTAAGAGGTTTAATAGACCAAAAGGATTAATAGACTAAGAGGATTAATAGACCAAGAGGTTTAATAGACCAAGAGGATTAATAGACCAAGAGAATTAATAGACCAAAAGGATTAATAGACTAAGAGGATTAATAGACCAAGAGGTTTAATAGACCAAGAGGTTTAATAGACCAAAAGGATTAATAGACTAAGATGATTAATAGACCAAGAGGTTTAATAGACCAAGAGGATTAATAGACCAAGAGGTTTAATAGACTAAGAGGATTCATAGACCAAGAGGACTTATAGACTAAAAAGTTTAATAGACCAATATGATTAATAGACCGAGATGATTAATAAAACAATATGATTAATAGACCGAGATGATTAATAAAACAAGATAATTAATAGACCGAGATGATTAATAAAACAAGATGATTAATAGACCGAAATGATTAATAAAACAATATGATTGATAGACCGAGATGATTAATAAAACTAGATGATTAATAGACCAAGAGGATTAGAAACCCACGATGATTAATAGACCAAGAGGATTAATAGACCGAGATGATAAATAGACCAAGAGGATTAGAAACCCACGATGATTAATAGACCAAGAGGATTAATAGACCGAGATGATTAATAGACTAAGAGGATTAATAGACCGAGATGATTAATAAAACAATATGATTAATAGACATAGATGATTAATAGACCAAAAGGATTAGAAACCCACGATGATTAATAGACCAAGAGGATTAATAGACCGAGATGATTAATAAAACAATAGGATTAATAGACCTAGATGATTAATAGACCAAGAGGATTAATAGACCGAGATGATTAATAAAACAAGATGATTAATAGACCTAGATGATTAATAGACAAAGAGGATTAGAAACCCACGGTGATTAATAGACCAAAATGATTAATAGATCAACGAAATATGGATACTTAAACTAGCGACATATTCACACCACATGGTGGGGGAAAGCGAAGAAAAAGACGTAGAAGAAGAAATAAGACAAATTCACTAGCCAGTTTTCTTCTGTTTATTTCTTCTACCACATTTGTTGCTGGTTCTTGTGATTAGTTCTACGATAATTTAGTTCAACTGTTTTGTTTAGTTCTTTAACGTCATTTTAGTGCTGGTTCTTTTGTTTAGTTTTTTAACGACATTTTAGTTCAACTGTTTTGTTTAATTCTTCTACAACATTTTAGTTCAACTGTTTTGTTTAGTTCTTTAACGTCATTTTAATGCTGGTTCTTTTGTTTAGTTCTTGTACGACATTTTAATGCTGGTTCTTTTGTTTAGTTTTTTACAACATTTTAGTTCAACTGTTTTGTTTAGTTCTTTACCGTCATTTTAGTGCTTGTTCTTTTGTTTAGTTTTTTTACGACATTTTAATGCTGGTTCTTTTGTTTAGTTTTTTTACGACATTTTAATGCTGGTTCTTTTGTTTAGTTCTTCTACGACATTTTAATGCTAATTCTTTTGTTTATTTTTTAACGACATTTTAATGCTGGTTCTTTTGTTTAGTTTTTCTACGACATTTTAATGCTGGTTCTTTTGTTTAGTTTTTTACAACATTTTAGTTCAACTGTTTTGTTTAGGTCTTTACCGTCATTTTAGTGCTGGTTCTTTTGTTTAGTTTTTTACAACATTTTAGTTCAACTGTTTTGTTTAGGTCTTTACCGTCATTTTAGTGCTGGTTCTTTTGTTTAGTTTTTTTACGACATTTTAATGCTGGTTCTTTTGTTTAGTTTTTTTACGACATTTTAATGCTGGTTCTTTTGTTTAGTTCTTCTACGACATTTTAATGCTAATTCTTTTGTTTATTTTTTTTAACGACATTTTAATGCTGGTTCTTTTGTTTAGTTTTCTACGACATTTTAGTTCAACTGTTTTGTTTAGTTCTTCTACGACATTTTAGTTCAACTGTTTTGTTTAGTTCTTCTACGACATTTTAGTTCAACTGTTTTGTTTGGTTCTTTAACGACATTTTAGTGCTGGTTCCTTTGTTTAGTTTTCCTACGATATTTTAAAGCTGGTTCTTTTGTTTAGTTTTTTTACGACATTTTAGTTCAACTGTTTTGTTTGGTTTTTAACGTCATTTTAGTGCTGGCTCTTTTGTTTAGTTTGTCTACGATATTTTAATGCTAGTTCTTTTGTTTAGTTTTTCTACGACATTTTAATGCAAGTTCTTTTGTTTAGTTTTTCTACGACATTTTAATGCTAGTTCTTTTGTTTAGTTTTTCTACGACATTTTAATGCTAGTTCTTTTGTTTAGTTTTTCTACGACATTTTATGCTGGTTCTTTTGTTTAGTTCTTCTACGACATTTTAGTGCTGGTTCTTTTATTTAGTTTTTCTATGACATTTTAATGCTGGTTCTTTTGTTTAGTTTTTCTATGACATTTTAGTTCTGGTTCTTTTGTTTAGTTTTTCTATGACATTTTAATGCTGGTTCTTTTGTTTAGTTTTTCTATGACATTTTAGTTCTGGTTCTTTTGTTTAGTTTTTTACGACATTTTAGTTCAACTGTTTTGTTTAGTTCTTTAACGTCATTTTAGTGCTGGTTCTTTTGTTTAGTTTTTCTACGACATTTTAATGCTGGTTCTTTTGTTTAGTTCTTCTATGACATTTTAGTGTTGGTTTGTTTCTTTATTTCTTCAACCACATTTTAGTACTGGTTCATTTGTTTATTTCTTCCACGATATTTGTGTGCCTTTTCTTTATTCTGTTCGTGATGTCTGAACGAATCTCCTGCAGCACGTTATCTCAAAAATTACAATTTTCTCTATCTCCTTCTGAGTTAATGCCCCTCGTCTCACATTCTTTAGAATTACATTGGAAAAACACTGAACCACCTCAGTTTGATAAACAGTCAATGTTTTGTCTTAGTTTTGTACTTGTCTTCGTGACAGAAGGGGATGTTCGTAAAATGATATTTGTATTAGCAGTTAGTCGAAGGCCCTGTATCGCTACAAACGAATCTGTTTATCAATATTTCGTTCGCCTGAAGTTATTGTTATTGTTATGGAAGGTCCTGGTATCACTGCAAACGAATCTGTTTATCAATATTTCGTTCGCATGAAGTTATTGTTATTGTTATGGAAGGTCCTGGTATCACTGCAAACGAATCTGTTTATCAATATTTCGTTCGCCTGAAGTTATTGTTATTGTTATGGAAGGTCCTGGAATCACTGCAAACGAATCTGTTTATCAATATTTCGTTCGCCTGAAGTTATTGTAATTGTTATGGAAGGTCCTGGTATCACTGCAAACGAATCTGTTTATCAATATTTCGTTCGCCTGAAGTTATTGTTATTGTTATGGAAGGTCCTGGTATCACTGCAAACGAATCTGTTTATCAATATTTCGTTCGCCTGAAGTTATTGTTATTGTTATGGAAGGTCCTGGTATCACTACAAACTAATCTGTTTATCAATATTTCGTTCTCCTGAAGTTATTGTTATTATTATGGAAGGTCCTGGTATCACTACAAACTAATCTGTTTATCAATATTTCGTTCTCCTGAAATTATTGTTATTGTTATGGAAGGTCCTGGTATCACTACAAACTAATCTGTTTATCAATATTTTGTTCTCCTGAAGTTATTGTTATGGAAGGTCCTGGTATCACTGCAAACGAATCTGTTTATCAATATTTCGTTCACCTGAAGTTATTGTTAATGTTATGGGAGGTCCTGGTATCACTGCAAACTAATCTGTTTATCAATATTTTGTTCACCTGAAGTTATTGTTATTGTTATGGAAGGTCCTGGTATCACTGCAAACGAATCGGTTTATCAATATTTCGTTCGCCTGAAGTTATTGTTATTGTTATGGAAGGTCCTGGTATCACTGCAAACGAATTAAAATCCTTAATTGCTCAATCGCTCGTGCCAGTGGAATCATCCGAATTACTAACTAATCTGTCAAACAAAGAAACGCCTGAAGTATTGTCAAAATCTGCTATGTCGTTTCCTGCAAACGAATTAAAATCCATAATTGCTCAATCGCTCGTGCCAGTGGAATCATCCGAATTACTAATTCATCTGTCAAACAAAGAAACGCATGAAGCATTGTCAATATCTGCTATGTCGTTTCCTGCAAACGAAT
The DNA here is from genome assembly GCA_032433765.1 of Megaustenia siamemsis. Classification (NCBI taxonomy): domain Eukaryota; kingdom Metazoa; phylum Mollusca; class Gastropoda; order Stylommatophora; family Ariophantidae; genus Megaustenia; species Megaustenia siamemsis. Next base: position 17,143,358 of record JAVIAB010000159.1, read on the forward strand.
TAAAATCCATAATTGCTCAATCGCTCGTGCCAGTGGAATCATCCGAATTGCTAACTCATCTGTCAAACAAAGAAACGCCTGAAGTATTGTCAATATCTGCTATGTCGTTTCCTGCAAACGAATTAAAATCCATAATTGCTCAATCGCTCGTGCCAGTGAAATCATCCGAATTACTAACTAATCTGTCAAACAAAGAAACGCCTGAAGTATTGTCAATATCTGCTATGTCGTTTCCTGCAAACGAATTAAAATCCATAATTGCTCAATCGCTCGTGCCAGTGGAATCATCCGAATTACTAACTAATCTGTCAAACAAAGAAACGCCTGAAGTATTGTCAATATCTGCTATGTCGTTTCCTGCAAACGAATTAAAATCCATAATTGCTCAATCGCTCGTGCCAGTGGAATCATCCGAATTACTAACTAATCTGTCAAACAAAGAAACGCCTGAAGTATTGTCAATATCTGCTATTTCGTTTCCTGCAAACGAATTAAAATCCATAATTGCTCAATCGCTCGTGCCAGTGAAATCATCCGAATTGCTAACTAATCTGTCAAACAAAGAAACGCCTGAAGTATTGTCAATATCTGCTATGTCGTTTCCTGCAAACGAATTAAAATCCATAATTGCTCAATCGCTCGTGCCAGTGGAATCATCCGAATTAACATCTCATCTCATTGAAGGTTCCAAACAAAGAAATGCAGCTGCAGTCCTCATCATAGCAGCTACATCACACGCCAAAAGAAATACGGCGTAGCGGCAGCAAAAGTGAACACAGCTGAACCGTCCTTCGTCATGCGATATCACCATTCATAGTAAGCATTTGGAATATGGAAACACGATCCGGATGAAAAACACAGCTCACGGTGTGCACAGAGCATTAAACTCAGTAGCTCCAGAAGCACGCTGGTCGTAAAATGCTACTAACAACAAGCAATCGGAGAATGTGATGACCTTTAGACTTTTGTGAAGAAACACAAAATGAAATGGTTTGTTCAAGTGTCTCGATCGTCTAGCAAATGTCATTCTAGAAGGAAGTGTGAAAGGAGCGAGAGGGAAAGGTATGTAGAGAAATGATTGGAAGATAACATCAAAGAATGACCTTGATTATATAGAGATTCAAAGATTGAATGAAGATAGAGATAAATGGGGAAGGTTGACATAGTCTTTCATTAGAGTCACAATGACCTTCAGTGTAAAGGTAAATGGAGAAGGTTGACCTAGTCTTTCATTAGAGTCACAATGACCTTCAGTGTAAAGGTAAATGGAGAAGGTTGACTCAGTCTTTCATTAGTCACAATGACCTTCAGTGTAAAGGTAAATGGAGAAGGTTGACTCAGTCTTTCATTAGTCACAATGACCTTCAGTGTAAAGGTAAATGGAGAAGGTTGACATAGTCTTCCATTAGAGTCACAATGACCTTCAGTGTAAAGGTAAATGGAGAAGGTTGACATAGTCTTTCATTAGTCACAATGACCTTCAGTGTAAAGGTAAATGGAGAAGGTTGACATAGTCTTTCATTAGTCACAATGACCTTCAGTGTAAAGGTAAATGGAGAAGGTTGGCCTAGTCTTTCATTAGTCACAATGACGATCAGTGTAAAGGTAAATGGAGAAGGTTGACCTAGTCTTTCATTAGTCACAATGACCTTCAGTGTAAAGGTAAATGGAGAAGGTTGGCCTAGTCTTTCATTAGTCACAATGACCTTCAGTGTAAAGGTAAATGGAGAAGGTTGACCTAGTCTTTCATTAGTCACAATGACCTTCAGTGTAAAGGTAAATGGAGAAGGTTGGCCTAGTCTTTCATTAGAGTCACAATGACCTTCAGTGTAAAGATAAATGGAGAAGGTTGACATAGTCATTCATTAGAGTCACAATGACCAACCGTGTAAAGCTAAAGGTAAATAGAGAAGGTTGACCTTGTCTTTCATTAGAGTCACAATGACCCTCAGTGTAAAGGTAAATGGAGAAGGTTGACCTAGTCTTTCTTAGAGTCAAAATGATCCTCAGTGTAAAGGTCAAGGTAAAGTATGAGACTTTAATAGGTTTCTCAGCGCGACAGTTTCCACCCTCATGTGCTCGGTCGCCTATCCAGAAGTGTTCGGAGACTTCTGGACAGTGTCGCTTCAAACATCGAAGCCCACGATTCGAGGCAGCATTCCTCACCTTCCCAGAGTACATCCCTGGTACCCATTTCTGCCAGCGGCTGGGGTGATTTATGTTTTCGAACCAGGAGTACAACTCACACGTGATTACTCCAGGAATTAGGTTAATAAACAAACTCGATGGCTGGTCAGGTTTATGAGAGACATCACTCTGATAGTTCATAGCAGTGTTCGTTTTTTAAACAAGTATATTTGGCCCTCTTCGTCTTGTCAGACAGGTGCTATTGTATATATATTTTTTTGAGGTTTTGTTTTTGTCGAACAGCTTGTGTCGTGGCTAATTCTACCAATGTTTGACAAACACACTCGGTCACAGAATAAAGAAGTCAGGCCCACTGATCCACAAATTTTTCCATCTTTTTTCATGAGTCTTTTCTCTTCTAAGTTTTGCCTTAGTACAGTTTCAAAAGATGTTATACCATTTCTTATACATGCTGTCCATGATGTGCGATCATGATTTTAAAAACGTAGTGGTTCAGTAAAATTCTCAAGACCTACAATTAAATATCAAGGTGGAAGGAATATATCTGGAGACAGTTCAGAGCTACAACTAACTGGGACATACTATAACCAGTGATGGAAAATGTACAACTGAAATAAATAAAAGAATAGGTATGGCAAAAAGTGATTTCAATGCCATGAAAAATATACTAACATCAAAACAAATAACACCAGGGTTAAAACTAAGAATAGCAAAATGTTACATCTTCTCAATATTCATGTATGGTGCAGAAACATGGACATTAGACCAGAAAACAGAACAGAAGATTGAAGCCTTTGAAATGTGGGTTTATAGAAGAATAGGTAGAATTGGATGGAAAGAAAAGATAACAAACGAGGACGTTTTAAAACAACTAAAAATGAAAAGAGAACTACTAAACACAATTAGAGCAAGACAAATGAAATGTTTGGGTCATGTTAAAAGACACAACAACCTAATAAAAGTAATGGAGAAAAAGTAATATACCATTTTTTTCTTCTTTCTTTCTTTTTTTTATTGTTCCTCACATTCAGCTTTACTGCAGCGTCGCATTTTTATGCATTCATTTGCATTTCTTTGCCTTAACCCCTTAATAAAAGTAATATTGGAAGGGAAAATCAAAGGGAAAAGAGGAAGAGGCAGACCAAGACTAACATGGACGAGTAACATCAAAAGATGGACAAGTCAGCCTATGACAATCTGCACCATCAAAGCAAGTGACAAAGTGGAATGAAGCTCCATGGTAGCCAACCTTCGCTACGAAGACGACACTCGATGATGATGAGTGGTTCACTAAATCTCAATATGTACATAAAACCACCTTAGTTTTTTTTTTTTTTTTTTTTTTATAGCGTTTGATAGCTTGATACCTCTGACGCAGTCCCTAGTGGCTGGGAACTGAATCTTTGCGTGTTAATCCGTTTTTCCCTGGCAGCCGTGTGCTCATGGGTCCCGCGCTGCATTGGCAGATGACTCTGTCTTCAGAGGTACTAATATATCTTTCCGTCCATGAGTAATTGACGTTTCAAGTCGCGCCTCGCTGCTGAGACCAGGGGTGGTTGCCGCAGAGAGAAATCATAAATAAAAATTCCAACTGGTGCAGCCGGGATTTGAACCTAGAACCTCTCTGACTCGCGGCCGGCGTATTGCATCGAGACCAACAAGCCCATTAGGTCAGCTATACACTAAGTGTTTAATAAATCATATAAAATTGTCACATAACTGTTAATTATGTCATAATTACATAGATCTTGTCACATAACTATTAATTATGTCATAATTACATAAATCTTGTCACATAACTGTTAAGTATGTCATAATTACATACATCTTGTCACATAACTGTTAAGTATGTCATAATTACATAAATCGTGTCACATAAGTGTTAAGTATGTCATAATTACATAAATCTTGTCACATAACTGTTAAGTATGCCATAATTACATAAGTCTTGTCACATAACTGTTAAGTATGTCATAATTACATAAATCTTGTCACATAACTGTTAAGTATATCATAATTACATAAATATTGTCACATAACTGTTAATTATATCACATTTCATAAATATTGTCACGTAACTGTTAAGTATGTCATATTTATATAGATCTTGTCACATAACTGTTAAGTATGCCATAATTACATAAATCTTGTCACATAACTGTTAAGTATGTCATATTTATATAAATCTTGTCACATAACTGTTAAGTATGCCATAATTACATAAGTCTTGTCACATAACTGTTAAGTATTTCATAATTACATAATTTTGTCACATAATTGTTAAGTATATAATAATAACATAAATCTTGTCACATAACTATTGATTAAGTCATATTTGTATAGATCTTGTCCCACAATTGTTAAGTATGTCATAATTACATAATTTTGTCACATAATTGTTAAGTATGACATAATTACATAAATCGTGTCACATAACTGTTAAGTATGTCATAATTACACACATCTTGTCACATAACTGTTAAGTATGCCATAATTACATAAATCTTGTCACATAATTGTTAAGTATTAAATAATTACATAAATCTTGTCACATAACTGTTAAGTATGCCATAATTACATAAATCTTGTCACATAACTGTTAAGTATGCCATAATTACATAAATCTTGTCACATAACTGTTAAGTATGCCATAATTACATAAATCTTGTCACATAATTGTTAAGTATTAAATAATTACATAAATCTTGTCACATAACTGTTAAGTATGTCATAATTACACACATCTTGTCACATAACTGTTAAGTATGCCATAATTACATAAATCTTGTCACATAATTGTTAAGTATTAAATAATTACATAAATCTTGTCACATAACTGTTAAGTATGCCATAATTACATAAATCTTGTCACATAACTGTTAAGTATGTCATAATTACATAAATCTTGTCATATAACCTTTAAATAAGACAAAAAATAAACAACCCTGTCATGAAAAGTTGCATATAGAGAACAGTGGCTATGACAATGGCTAGTGCCAATGTTTTGACAGACTTTGGGCACATATTGAACAGAAAATGAGGAGGCAGACTAGCTGTTAAGGAAGGCACAGCAGGCAAAGAACCAAATTCACCAGTGACATACCTTCAGAAGACTACAACCATCAAACAAAGATGTCTACCATAATATAAATAGATGAGAACAAGTTAACTTTATGCCTGTTAGAACAGGACACAGTTGACTCCACAGTCACATGTATACAAAATACAAGATTGGCACTTCAGATACGTGTACATGTGGACAGGCACCCCAGACTGCTGAACACGTACTTCAAGTCTGTACTCACTATAGTCATCATCATGTGCCATACCGGTTGGCGTAGGCGATCATGTCCTTCCACAATCTTCTATCCTAAGTGCATAGTATCAGTTCTGTTGTTGACTGTTTTCCATGCCATGACAACATGCTATCCAGTATTTTCTTTTTTTGTCGTCCGCGATCTCTATTTCCTTTTATTTTGCCAGTTGTAACCAAGTATTCCAACTTTCCGATTCTCATAATGTGCCCGACAAATGTTGATTGTATTTTTTTATGTTTTTTAGTAGCTCCCTTTTTGTGTTGGCCTCTTTGAGAACTTCCTCATTGGTCTTTTTAGCTGTCCAGGGATCTTTAAACATTCTTCTGAGAAATCCCATCTCTGTGGCCTCTAATCTGAACTGAATATAGTAGAATAAAGAAAATACACAGTTCTATAGATACAACACTAGAGCAAAACTATATGGGCCTCTGAAAGAACTACAACATACAAAATAGTTGAGCCAAACAAAAGAAGTGTCTACATCATTCAGGGACAGATTCTCATGTATTGTCACAACAGACTGATTATGAAGAGAGTGGAACCCAGTTGTGATTGATGTGGAGGTCAACGTCTTCACCTGGGACAACACAGACAAGGAAGCAGCAGTCATCTATACAGATGGATCTGTAATACAACACCAAAGGTACGTATGGGTATTTACAGCATGTTCGGCAGGCAGAATAGTACAAGAAGACAGTGTGGTGTGTACGTTACGACCATGAGATGCATGACGATGGCAGTGACTAGGGCATTTATCTGGTTGCAGTCACAAGACTACACCCACGCCTGAATACTGAGTGAATCGATGAGCATGATAAAAAAAGTGGAGACATTCTCTGTACACGGCAGTGGGTCGAATCATTACAGAAGTCAACGATACGCAGAGGCATCTTTGTCTACCTCCCTGGACATGCAGGAGTATGGACATGTAGGAGTATGGACATGTAGGAGTATGGACATGCAGGAGTATGGACATGTAGGAGTATGGACATGTAGGAGTATGGACATGTAGGAGTATGGACATGTAGGAGTATGGACATGTAGGAGTATGGACATGTAGGAGTATGGACATGTAGGAGTATGGACATGCAGGAGTATGGACATGTAGGAGTATGGACATGTAGGAGTATGGACATGTAGGAGTATGGACATGTAGGAGTATGGACATGTAGGAGTATGGACATGCAGGAGTATGGACATGCAGGAGTATGGACATGTAGGAGTATGGACATGCAGGAGTATGGACATGCAGGAGTATGGACATGCAGGAGTATGGACATGCAGGAGTATGGACATGTAGGAGTATGGACATGTAGGAGTATGGACATGCAGGAGTATGGACATGTAGGAGTATGGACATGTAGGAGTATGGACATGTAGGAGTATGGACATGTAGGAGTATGGACATGCAGGAGTATGGACATGCAGGAGTATGGACATGCAGGAGTACGGGAAAATGAATGAGTGGACAGGTTGGCTTGTAGTCAAAAATGGTCAACTGATGAACCTGGTTGTATGTCAATAATGACTTTTGAAATGTGGGAAGGGTGCAGGGCTTCAACAACCATGAGTCCACATCACTCTTTCGGGTGAAAGAGATTCGATGAAAAATGGGTACATAGAAGAAACAAGAGCCTTAGTGAGAACTTATCATCCAACACATAGCTGGAGTCGCTAGACCTTGGACACTGTGGGACCTGCTGAGAAGGGGATCTGAGCAAATATGGACATGTTCAGTGTGCAATGATGATAACCCACAAATAAATAAAGAAAAGATGAAAAAGAAGAAGGCACAATATTTTTTGAGCAAAATGGTGCACTCATCATCATCATCATCGTCATGTGCCATACCGGTTGGCGTAGGCGATCATGTCCTTCCAAAATCTTCTATCTACAGTGCATCGTATCAGTTCTGTTGTTGACAGTTTTCCATGCCATGACACCAAGCTATCCAGTATTTTCTCTCTTTGTCGTCCGCGATCTCTCTTTCCTTTTATTTTGCCAGTTGTAACCAAGTATTCCAACTTTCCTCTTCTCATGATGTGCCCAAAAAATGTCGATTGTTTCTTTCTGATGTTTTTTCCTCTTTTTTGTGTTGGCCTCTTTGAGAACTTCCTCATTGGTCTTTTTAGCTGTCCAGGGAACTTTCAACATTCTTCTGAGAAATCCCATGTCTGTGGCCTCTAATCGTCTTTTCATTTGTTTGTCTACTGTCCATGATTCACTTCCCTAGGTCAGAATTGGTTCTATATAGCACCGATGAACTCTCTCACTTCTTTTGACATAGATTTGTTGGTGTACTCCAATAAGCCAGAAAAATATTGTTATTGAGTTATTTGCGGGTCATCATCATTGCACTCCGAACATGTCATGTGACATTGCAAACATGAGAACATGTCATGTGCTTAGATCCCCTCCTCAGCAAGTCCCGCAGTGTCCAGCGACTGACGACTCCAGTTCTGTGTAGGTTGATTAGTCTTCTTACACGCCCACTAAGTTTCTCGTTTCTGGCTGTGCCCATCTTAACTCCCATCTTTATCATCCCAAGAAATGGATTTGTGCTTGTCGATATAATTGTTACATTGGTCTTGCTACAACACAGAAACATCTAGACATAGTGGCCTGTACATTAACCTTGCCAAACAAATGTTCATAAAGCAGCTCACTGTATATTGACCTCATGTTATAAGTGCTAATAATCACCTAACGACATCCAGGTCATTGGAATCATGGTAGCGAAGGAGCACACCATCACCAAGGCTGAAAGCTGTCGGCAACTCATAGCTGATTGGTGAATCAGAACTATCAAGATCTTACCTCCACCTCTTCATGGTGCCAACAGATTAATCCGTTCAGTCAGGTCAAGTGGGTAGGGATCAAAAGGGACGGCAACCTGGTACTCAAAAACGCTGTTGTGAAGTCTGAGGTATTGGGTCAAAAATCACAAATATCATAGTTCTACTGTAAACCACATGATAACCATTCACTTAGCATCCTCTGAAGGCAAATGATGAAGAGAACTATTCATACTTCTCATAATATGTGATGAGGAATTTCTCCACTTTTGAGTCCATGTAATCTTGTGTGTCTATGCTCTAGTCTACTAATAAAGGTTTTATAGTCAATATGTCTTCTTGTTTAACTCTGTCCGATTTCAAAGCGCTGCAATGTACATGACATTTATGACATTTCCACTCACCTTAAACACTGACTTTATCACAGAAATATTTATGTAGCTACCTTTCGTGTCACAGAACATCGCATTTCATGTTTCAAACATTCATTCACAATTCATCAAATGAATTTGTGGAAGGAAAGGGTACAAATAATGCAATATACATCTAATGAACATTTATAGAAAGAGTAATAGAGGTAAAGAAAGATCTCTATGTGTGCTTTATAGACTACACAAAAGCATTTGACAAAGTAAAGCATGTGGAAATAATAAATCTGCTGGAGAAATTAAACATTGATGGTAAGAATCTACGATTCATAAAAAACATGTACTGGCAACAAACAGCAGCTATACGAATTAGCAACCAGACAGAACAATTCTAATATATAAAACAAGGAGTCAGACAAGGCTAAGACTGTGTTCTGACGCCTCATTTGTTTTCACTTTACAGCGAATATATTATGAGATCAATAGCAGGCAAAAAGAAGGAATTGAAGTCAACGATCACAACATAAATAATTTGCGATATGCGGATGACACAGTCTTAATAGCAGAGACAGAGAATGAACTACAACAAATGATAGACATAATAGTGAAATAATGCAACAAAAAGGGTCTGAATAGTAAGAAAACAGAAGTAATGGTCATATCGAAGAAACAATCATCACCAGCATGCAGCATAAAAATAAACAGGGCAAATTTGAAACAAGTGCGACATCTGAAATACTTGGGCACAATAATAACATCAGATGGAAGATGCACCACAGAAATAAAAATCAGAATAGCTCAGGCCAAAATAGCATTTCAGAAAAAGAAAATGTCAATAGAAGTGAGAAAGAGTGTTCATCGATGCTATATAGAACCAATTCTGACCCATGGAAGCGAATCATGGACAGTAGACAAACAAATGAAAAGACGATTAGAGGCCAAAAGATAGGATTTCTCAGAAGAATGTTGAAAGTTCCCTGGACAGCTAAAAAGATCAATGAGGAAGTTCTTTTAGCTGCCAACACAAAAAGGCAGCTCCTAAAAACATCAGAAAGAAGCAATCAACATTTTTCTGGCACATAACGAGAAAAGGAAAGTTGGAATACTTGGTTACAACTGGCAAAATAAAAGGAAAGAGAGATCGTGTACGACAAAGAGAGAAAATACTGGATAGCTTGGTGTCATGACATGGAAAACAGTCAACAACAGAACTCATACGATGCGCTGTGGATAGAAAATTTTAAAAGGACATGATCACCTACGCCAACCGGTATGGTACATGATGATGATTATAAAATTATGCTTGCAAAGTATCTGTTAAATGTCCTGTGGCTTGACACACGTATTGTTTGACCACCAACTGTGTATGTTCTTGTAGTAGCAGGTCACATGCTGATGCTGGTGTAGACGTTCACAAACCTGACAGAAAGGTAGGTTGGGACCTAGAATCTCGAAGTCCCATGTCCACCGTAGAAGCTTGATGTAGGCTTCCTAACAGAGCAATTCATAAATGTATGTTTGTTTAACAAGATTTAAAATGCTCAAAATAACAATATTGAAAAAGGGGGGAGAAGAGGGGTCTAGAGGTAAAATGTTCGACTCTGAACGAGAAGGTCCCCGGTTCGAATCCAACTATTTTTTTTTAGATTTAAATAAATCGAGTTCTTGGCTTTACCCATCCCTGGTCTCTGGGTTGTGGGATCAGGGATCCCTGGTCTCTGGGTTGTGGGATCAGGCATCCCTGGTCTCTGAGTTATGGGATCAGGCATCCCTGGTCTCTGGGTTGTGAGATCAGGCATCCCTGGTCTCTGGGTTGTGGGATCAGGCATCCCTGGTCTCTGGGTTGTGGGATCAGGCATCCCTGGTCTCTGGGTTGTGAGATCAGGGAAAACTGGAGATCCCGTGTGCATTCTGCGCACGTTAAAGAACACTTCCCAGTTTGAAATTAGAAATAGTAGGCAAAAAAAATGGTCGCTGCGCAGTCAAAATTAATAGGAGAAATCTACCAAAGAGAAAATCTGCCTGTATGGCGGGGGACACCTGTGCACACGGCTGCCAGCATGAAAAATAGAAAAAAGTGATACTTATGCAAAATCCAGTCCCGCTGGGGTTCGCTAGAAATATAAAACTGGTGAACGCTAAGAACAACAAAAAACAACAACAACAATGTTGAATATAAAGAATATTTTTTGGAACCCTCAAGGAAAAAGACAAAGAGGAAGACCAAGATATTTTTGGAAAAGACAGATAGAAGCAAAGATGAAGATGATGGGGAAGACATGGAATGATATTTTTAAATTGCAATAAACAGAATGGATTGGACAGTTTTTGTTTAAGAACTATGCTCCACAGGGAGCTTAAAAGGTAGAAGAAGAAGAAGATATTTGCAGCAATGAAACTTATAGTGTTTGAAACGATTTTGTTAAATGTGTTTATATACAGCAGCTGTATTCTCTAGGCCGTGGGAGGATCAAGTTACAAAAGAAACCACTGATTCAAAGTGAAAGATTATCACCAGTTGTGCCGGGGTTTGAACCCGATACCTTTCTGTGTAAAGACCAATGTCGTACCTCTAGACCACCAGATAGCCTAATTGTTTCATATAAAGTTATATAATAAAATTTGTGAGATGGTCAAAATGGATGATAATGGGAAAAGGAATCATGGCTATTATGATTTGGTTTATAATGATCAAATGGTGATACTGAATAAAGTAATGATGCTTTTTAGTATTTGGTTTATAATGATCAAATGGTGATACTGGATAAAGTAATGATGTTTTTTTTAGTATTTGGTTTATAATGATCAAATGGTGATACTGGATAAAGTAATTATGTTTTTTAGTATTTGGTTTATAATGATCAAATGGTGACACTGAATAAAGTAATGATGTTTTTTAGTATTTGGTTTATAATGATCAAATGGTGATACTGGATAAAGTAATGATGTTTTTTTAGTATTTGATTTATAATGATCAAATGGTGATACTGAATAAAGTAATGATGTTTTTTAGTATTTGGTTTATAATGATCAAATGGTGATACTTAATAAAGTAATGATGTTTTTTTAGTATTTGGTTTATAATGATCAAATGGTGATACTGGATAAAGTAATGATGTTTTTTAGTATTTGGTTTATAATGATCAAATGGTGATACTGGATAAAGTAATGATGTTTTTTTAGTGTTTGGTTTATAATGATCAAATGGTGATACTGGATGAAGTAATGATGTTTTTTTAGTATTTGGTTTATAATGATCAAATGGTGATACTGAATAAAGTAATGATGTTTTTAGTGTTTGGTTTATAATGATCAAATGGTGATACTGGATGAAGTAATGATGTTTTTTAGTGTTTGGTTTATAATGATCAAATGGTGATACTGGATGAAGTAATGATGTTTTTTAGTGTTTGGTTTATAATGATCAAATGGTGATACTGGATAAAATAATGTTTCTTATTATTTGGTTTATAATGAGGAACATGGACGAGTAACATCAAAAGATGGTCAAGTCAATCTATGACAGCCTGCACCATCAAAGCAAGAAACAGAGTAGAATGGCTATCCATGGTAGCCAACCTTCGTTGCGGAGAAGGCACATGATGATGATGATGATGATGATGAATGAGGAAATGTGATACTGGTTAAAGTAAAAGCGTTTCTTATTATTTAGTTTGGTTCTTTGGTTATGGTAGGCCCCGGTATCACCGCAAACGAATTAAAAATCCATAATAGCTCAACCGCCCGTGCCAGTGGAATCATCCGAATTACAAACTCATCTCCCAAACAAAGAAAGGTAGCTGTAGTCCCCATATCATCATTCATCGTAAACGATTGGAATATCGAAACATGATCAAAACGGATGAAACACACAGCTCACGGTGTGCACAGAGTACCTAACTCAGTAGCTCCTGCAACAAGCCGGACTTTGAATATGAGGAAACTGCAACAAGGAACACTTTCCTACATAGCCTTCAATGGTTCCTGCCGCCTATCCACCATATTGACCGGAAGTTCACGTCCTCCAGAAAATGATGATCTTCATATTTTTTTTAAATGCATAGTGCTTGATGATGTTAGACCATCGTTGTTGATTCCAATTCTGAACATATAGACACACAGTTAGTCGTCAGATTATCCCCGTCGCACATCAAACAACAGACCGTAAGATTAGCGTATGGCCGGTCTTGGGATATACGATGTACCATTATGATGACGTAGCACGCACAGCATTGGCAGCGCCTATATATTCCTGATTACTCTAGCGGATGCAGTCTACAACGAACGAAACACGGTGCAAATTCCCTAAAGAGATAAAACTGCGGCTGACTTGACGAAGCAGTTCACATTAATGAGATGGAACATGTAAATAACTTGCGTCAAACAATTCCAACAACGGTCTTGAACCTTAATGGATTGATAAATGTCTATATAATGATCAGGCTGCTAATTCGCTAACTAAAGATGACACACACAAACAGCAATCAGAAAAAAAGATGGATTAAAAACGCAATAAAACAAATGAAACATAAGTAAGGCAGTAAAAACAAGAAAAGTAACATTCATTTAAGAACCAAAAAATAGAATATAATTAAAAAGCCACAACAACAAAAAGATGCATAAAATTGCAGAGAAAAAACTAACTGAAACAAACATACAATTACAGAGAAATAACATTTAAAATAAAAACTTAAAAATGCAAAGAAACATAAAACAATCATACAATTGCAGAGTAATAATATCTTTAAATAGTATTATATTATAATATTTTTATAGTATTAATATCTTTAAAAAAAAAACAGAAAATAACGGTGAAACAAGTAGAAACACATAAAATTATGAGAAACATGTAAAAACATAATATTACAGAGAAACAAGTCAATCAAATTCCTCACCTCATCCACTGCCAGTGCATTTAAATGATTGGCCAGACTTTTGGCTGATGGGAATTGGCTTGCATCCACGAGGGAATTTTCTGGAAACAACCTCTGATAATCGGCACCTCCTCTAACAACAGGGACCACAGCCCCCATGTCATAAATAACTCTCAACTTCTCTGTCACATAATCTTTACAAAACGAATTTTCAAACGACAGATAAAATTTATAATCCCTACGAACCATTTGATAACATTTACTATCACTTTTCGCGCAGGTTAAATTACCGCACGCTCCGTATATGTCAACTGGGATATACTTTGACAGCTGTTTCACATACAATTCCCGCTTACTGCCAGTGTTACAATGACTAATAAACCAGGCAACCATTTTTGTTTTTTTCGAAAACACTTCTCTCCACTCCTTTTCATCGTTCACTCTCTTCTTCAGTGGAACTGGTTCTATTCTTCGAACGGTTCTCAAGTAACCATGCCACAATTCTGAATCGTATCTATACGACATTGTCCAATTAAATAAACCATGCCATTCTGGTTTTCCAAAGATGGAATTGTCTGCATAAGGAGCACTTTCAACCGCAAAAAACACCCAAATTTGGCCAGGATTTTTTGTAGGCACACCTTTGTATCTATAATAATGTGAGTAAAATACGACGGCGTCTGCTTCACTAAATCTGTTATTATCCGTTGTAAGCTCACACTTCTGCGAACATGACTCAAAGATTTTGAATCCCGCGACTTTATTTATTTCATAATAATCTGGAAACCAGCGGAAAAGAATGATTTTAGTTTTGGTCATGCTAAGGTTATCTCTCCGGTCTTTCTTCTGAATTGTGGTGCAGATGATTTCTGAAATTGTAAAAATAAAGAAATTCTTGTTACTTATTAAATTAGTTAGTTAATGAGTTATCTTATAGATTGTTTAAGTTAGTCAATCAAATAAATGATAACAAATGATAGGGTGTCTAGCCCTCTCTAAGTAGTGAGATCCGGTGTCTATCCTTCTCTAAGTAATGAGATCTAGTGTCTAGCCCTCTCTGGGTAGTGAGATCCGGTGTCCAGCCCTCTCTGGGTAGTGAGATCCGGTGTCCAGCCCTCTCTGTGTAGTGAGATCCGGTGTCTATCCTTCTCTAAGTAATGAGATCTAGTGTCCAGCCCTCTCTGGGTAGTGAGATCCGGTGTCCAGCCCTCTCTGGGTAGTGAGATCCGGTGTCTAGCCTCTCTGGGTAGTGAGATCCGGTGTCTAGCCCTCTCTAAGTAGTGAGATCCGGTGTCTACCCTCTCTAAGTAGTAAGATCTAGTGTCTAGCCCTCTCTAAGTAGTGAGATCTAGTGTCTAGCCCTCTCTGGGTAGTGAGATCTAGTGTCTAGCCCTCTCTGGGTAGTGAGATCTAGTGTCTAGCCCTCTCTAAGTAGTGAGATCTAGTGTCTAGCCCTCTCTAAGTAGTGAGATCTAGTGTCTAGCCCTCTCTTGGTAGTCTCTCTCTCTCTGCGATCAGGACTCAATCAGAGTAGGATTCCAGACTCTCTCATGAAGTCAGCGGTCAGGTTAAGTGTGTTCATCGCCCCCACAGACAGAACATCACAATTAGAGTCTACCAGATCCACTCTGACCGAACACCCGTTAATTCGTTGCACTTTGTTCTGCGCCAGTGGCCCAGTGCATCCGATTTCAGCCAGCATTTTATTCAGGTTTACTTTCCTTAGCCTTTGATTGTCCCCAATCTTCCTGCAAGGCAGCAGATTGTCTTTTCTGTAACGGGATTCTGCTCTTAGATGGTCGGCCCTCCCAGGTTTACGAGCACCATCTGCCCGAGTCACTAGAGGTGACTAACACAGACATGCACACACAAAGATATGAGACGTGACCAACACAGACATGCACACAGCGATACGAGGCATGACTAACACTGGCACACATCAAGATATATGACACATGACTAACATAACCATGCACATAAAGATATGAGATATGACTGACATAGACATGCACACACAAAGATATGACACATGCCTAACATAGACAAGCACACAAAAAAGATATGAGATGTGACTAACATAGCCATGCACACACAAGGATATGAGATGTGACATACACATACATGCACACACAAAGATATGAGATATGACTAACATAAACATGCACACACAAAGATATGAGATATTACTGACATAGACATGCACACACAAAGACATGAGATGTGACTAATATAGCCATGCACACACAAGGATATGAGATGTGACTAGCACAGACATGCACACACAAAGATATGAGATATGACTAACATAAACATGCACACAAAGATATGAGATATCCCAAAACCAGACATGCACACACAAAGATATGACACATGACTAACACAGATACACACTAAGATATAAGATATGACTAAACACAGACACACATAAAGATATGAGGCATGATTAACACGGACACGCCAAAATATGAGATATGACTAACATGACACACACCAAGATATGAGCCATGGCCAGCACACACACACACACAATCACACAAGCTAAGATATGATCCATGACTAGCACAGAAACACATCAAGATATGAGCCATGGCTTCACGGAAAAACACCAAGAAATGAACCATGTCTAGCACAGAAATACATTAAGGTATCCATATGCTTGGGTTTGTTGTAGTCAGCAGACTCTTCTTAACGTGGGAATCATTGACATACGAGACGTAGGCCCCGATTAACTGTTCACAGGTTTCGTTCAAACAGTTGTCCGGAGATTTGCGAGTGCCGTCTGACCCATAGAACGTTCCCTTGCACGTACAGTTCCCGGTTGACTGTTCACAGGTGTTGTTGAAACAGTTGTCCGGACATTTGAGAGTGCAGTCTGACCCGTAGTACGTTTCCTTCCACGTACAGACCGGGTCACATATGATGACACGGCCATCATAACACGTATGTTCGCACTGTAGCTCAAAATTACCATCGGGACAAGTGGCATTACAGGTATAGCTAGGATGATTACATTGTAGGTATTTTCCGGATTTTTCCTCACATAAAAGACAGACAATGAGACAAGACCCGGAGCAGTCGTGTCCATAGATCCCATGTGAACAGTTACCGTGACACGTACCGATGATGACATTGCAGACTTTGCTACACCCGCTACACAATGCCCAAAACGACCAAGAATGCCCGTCCCGGCAATAGGTGTCTGTAAATGTTTGCACCCCACACACCGTCAGTGCACTGCCGGCCTGCGAAATGGTCGGTGAGAACTCAATTTTAATGTGTGCCATTGACGCTTGTGTGTTGACTACAATAGTGTTCACAGAAATATTAGGGTATGATATATCATTATATTGGAACACTACACCGCCACGGTCAGAGAAAGCCTTTAGAGAGGCATTCTTTACCCCAGTTATTGAGTTATTGAGTTATTTGCGGGTCATCATCATTGCACTTCGAACATGTCCATAGGTGCTCAGATCCCCTCCTCAGCAATTCCCTCAGTGTCCAGCGACTGACGACTCCAGTTCTATGTTGGTTGATAAGTCTTCTTACACGCCCACTAAGTTTCTCATTTCTGGCTGTGCCCATCTTAACTCCCATCTCTTTCATCCGAATAAGTGACGTGGATCTGTGTTTGTGGAAGTCATGTGCTCTTCCCACATCTTGGAGGGCATTGATGATGTCCGCCCGATCCATTGGTTACCCGTCCTCAACGACAGCGCAGCTGGCCAACCTGTCCGCCCTTTCATTTCCCCGTACTCCCGCATGTCCAGGGACATAGACAAAGGTGACCTTACGTATTTTGGATTTCTGCAACGACTCTACCCATTGCGTGCGTACAGAGCCCGCCTCCACTTTTTTTTATCATGCTCGTCGTATCACTCAGTATACATTATACATATATATAACTGTTTTATATATATATATATTGCCTGACATACAATGATTGTGTTCTAATTGACTGTTTATTCTCTTCTTTCTTTTGTCCATTGTTATTGTTCTGAACCATCGCAGAAGAAAGGAGAAATATATAAAATAAGCAATGTTCTGCTATTCCTCTTCTCATCTACACAGTATGTCGGCGTAAATGCGTTGTGTCGCAATACCTGCGCCTTTCAATCCAAAATATCCATCTCCGGCTGGATTAGATCTACTGAACAAATGTGTCCGGACGACGGTCATTTGTTTGGGCCACTCTTGTCAACTTCCTACTGCCAAGGTTTCTTGAAGCTGAATGAGTGCACACCAGAACTCTTGTTTTTAGTTTTCTGAGAGGGCTGGACATCGGATCTCACTATCCAGAGAGGGCTGGACACCGGATCTCACTATCCGGAGAGGGCTGGACATCGGATCTCACTATCCAGAGAGGGCTGGACATCGGATCTCACTATCCAGAGAGGGCTGGACACCGGATCTCACTATCCAGAGAGGGCTAGACATCGGATCTCACTATCCAGAGAGGGCTGGACACTGGATCTCACTATCCAGAGAGGGCTGGACATCGGATCTCACTATCCAGAGAGGGCTGGACATCGGATCTCACTATCCAGAGAGGGCTGGACACCGGATCCGTTTTTCCTTGGCAGCCGTGTGAGGAGGGGTCCCTCGCCGCACAGGTAGATAACTCCATAATCGGAGGTACTCATATTTTTTCCGTCCATGAGTAATTGACGTTTCAAGCCGGGCCTCGCTGCTGAGACCAGGGGTGGTTGCCGCAGAGAGAAATCATAAATAAAAGTCCCAACTGAAGCAACTGGGATTTAAACTCACAACCGCTCTGTTTCGAGGCCGGCGTCTTGCCTCGAGACCAACTAATTATCCAAAAGCCGGGAGTGAACATAACCCATTATTAAGATTTGGGTGAGTGGCTGATTGGGTTAAGAAATATCGACAGACAGACCAAAGGTCAATGTCGCGAAAGAAGGTGATCTGGAAACATTGAAGGTTGGGTAGAGCTGATCAATGACGTGTTGTTCATGGGAGTGCGAGATAAAGAGTCAAAGATGAAATCAACTTGGTGAATTTGGATTCGTTGCGCTAAGGGGAATTTAAAGTTGTACACAGACACAAGAGACATGACTAAAACTGGTATATAACTATTAGGAACGGGAGAGAGATGGACCTGCAGACGGCACTACAACGAATGCTACTGCTACTACTACTGAGAGGAGACATCCTACCACTACCATTGACGGCTACGAGAATTAAGAGAGGGTCAGACATAAAGTAGGCAGTCATAGTCAATCAGAGTAGACATAGAGTGAAGGGCATTGAGTCCAGACAAAAGGAGCGGAATGTTCAGACATTAAGTAGGCAGTCAAATCAATCAGAGCAGACATAGAGTGAAGGGCATTGAGTCCAGACAAAAGGAGCGGAATGTTCAGACATTAAGTAGGCAGTCAAGTCAATCTCCACACCAAACCCCCACTTACAACTACAAACACACATCCCCACTAAACCTCAACATCTAGAAATACACATCCACACCAAACCCCCACATTAACAAACACACGTCCACACCAAACCCCCACATCTACAAACACACCTCCACACCAAACCCCCACATTAACAAATACTCATCCACATCAAACCCCCACAATAACACAAACACATCCACACCAAACCCCACATCTACAAACACACATCCCCACAAAACCCTCACATCTAAAAACACACATCCACACCAAACCCCCACATTAACACACACACATCCACACCAAACCCCCACACTAACACACACACACATCCACACCAAACCCCCACATTAACAAATACACATCCACACCAAACGCCCACATTAACACACACACATCCACACCAAACCCCCAAATTAACAAATACACATCCACACCAAACCCCCACACTAACACACACACATCCACACCAAACCCCCACATTAACAAATACACATCCACACCAAACCCCCACATTAACACACACACATCCACACCAAACCTCCACATTAACACACACATATCCACACCAAACCCCAAATTAACAAACACACATCCACACCAAACCCCCACATAAACAAATCCAAACCAAATCCCCCATATCTGCAAACACACAGCCACACCAAACCCCCATATTAACACACACACATCAACACCAAACCCCCACATCTACAAACACACATCAACACAAACCCCACATCTACAAACACACATCCACACCAAACCCACACATTAACAAACATATCTCCACATCAAACCTCCACATAAACAAACATCTCTACACCAAACCCCCGCATTAACAAACACACATCTGCACCAAACCTTCACATTAACAAACACACATCCACACCAAATCCCCACAGCTACAAACACACATCCACACCAAATCTCCACATTAACAAAGACATCTACACCCCAAACCCCCAAATTAACAAACACATCTCCACACCAAACCCAAACATCGACAAACACACCTTAACATCAAAACCTCCACTTACATCTACAAACATTCCTCCACGCCAAAACCCGACAAAATTATTCACACCAACCCCACTCTACATCTACAAACACACATCACACCATCTGCACTTGTCTCTGTAAACACACCTACACTTATCTCTATAAAAACACACCAACACTTGTCTCTTTAAACACACCTCTACCTGTCTCTAAACACACCTACACTTGTCTGTAAACACACCCACACTTGTCTCTGTAAACACACCTCTACCTGTCTCTGTAAATACACATCCACTTGTCTCTGTAAACACACATCCACTTGTTTCTGTAAACACACCTTTACCTGTCTCTGTAAATACACCTACACATGTCTCTGTAAATACACCTCCACTTTTCTCTGTAAACACACCTGCACTTGTCTCTGTAAACACACCTCTGCCTCTTTCTAAACACACCTACACTTGTCTGTAAACACACCTACACTTGTCTGTAAACACACCTCCACTTGTCTCTGTAAACACACCTTTACCTGTCTCTGTAAATACACTTACACATGTCTCTGTAAATACACCTCCACTTTTCTCTGTAAACACACCTCCACTTGTCTCAGTAAACACACCTCTACCTTTCTCTAAACACACCTACACTTGTCTGTAAACACACCCACACTAGTCTCTGTAAACATACCTCCACTTGTCTCTGTAAACACACCTCCACTTGTCTCTGTAAATACACCTCTACCTGTCTCTGTAAACACACCTCCACTTGTCTCTGTAAACACACCTCTACCTGTTTCTGTAAACACACCTCCACTTGTCTCTGTAAATACACCTCTACCTGTCTCTGTAAACACACCTCCACTTGTCTCTGTAAACATACCTCTACCTGTCTCTGTAAATACACCTCCACTTGTCACTGTAAACACACCTACACTTGTCTCTGTAAACACACCTACACTTATCTCTGTAAACACACCTACACTTGTCTCTGCAAACACACCTTTACCTGTCTCTGTAAACGCGTCTCCACTTGTCTCTGTAAGCACACCTCCATTTGTATATGTAAACACACCCCCTCTTGTCTATGTACACACGTCTCCACTTGTCTCTATAAGCACACCTCCATTTGTCTATGTAAACACACCACCACTTGCCTCTGTAAACACATCTCCACTTGTCACTGTAAACACACCTCCATTTGTATATGTAAACACACCCCCTCTTGTCTATGTAAACACGTCTTCGCTTGTCTCTATGTAAACATGCCTACCCGATGAATGAATCTTAGTGTGTTCAACAGAAAGCCGAGACATGTACGGGACTGTGTCCTGGTCACACGACAAACATTAGGATCACTAGAATAACACATAATGGGCTCGAAAGTAATCTAAGAACAAGTATGGGTAACCAATGACAACCTGAAGTATTATAGAGGGCGCTGTTAGCATCTGTTATGTTTTCGAATATACTGAACTCTGGGGGAGGGGAAGGGGGGGGGGGGGGGGGCGGGGGGAACTTGTCACTAGCGATGAGGTAAGACGCATGGCAGGAACAGTTAGAGTTAGGAGACAAATAATAATAAATGTATATTATGGATGGATGGATGGATGCGTTCGCCCGATGACTAAAGTATTCTAGAGTATTCGTAGACCGTAGACTTCCTCTTCGTCATCCGCCCTTAAAAGGACGTTAAGTGGACGTGTTTCCGTTGTGTTGTAGTTTGCAGTGTAACACTGTGATATTTGCGCCTTTTGGCCCAATACATCCGACTTCAGCACGACTTTTTTGAGTACCGGGTTGTCTTCCCTCTTCGATCCCTGCTCGATTGGCCAGACTAGACAGGTTAGTCTGTTACTGGAGGCACCGCGGAGAGGTGGAGTAAGGTCTGGATGGTTCTGTATATTATTATTGGGGGGAAACTTCCGAGGCGATAGATCAAGCGAATCATTTAAGAGGAGGAGAAATGTTTACAGCCCTCGGAAAAAAAATCACAAAAAATCAACAACAGAAATAACAAACAACAAAGAACAAATGACAGTCCGAACTCACCAACTTCAAAGTAATATTATATCTATATGGACTAGTTGGTCCCGAGGCAAGACGCCGGGCTCGAGACAGAGAGGTTGTGGGTTCAAATCCCGGCTACACCAGTTGGGATTTTTATTTATGATTTCTCTCTGAGGCAACCACCCCTGGTCTCAGCAGCGAGGCCCGGCTTGAAACGTCAGTTAATCATCGACGGAAGAAATATGAGTACCTCCGAAGTCGGAGTTATCTGCCTGTGCGGCGAGGGACCCCTGTGCATACGGCTGCCAGGGAAAAATGGATTAACACGCAAAATTCAGTTCCTAGTCTCTAGGGACTTCGTCAGAGGTCAAAGCTGGCGAACGAATATATATATATATATATATATATATATATATATATATATATATATATATCGATCTAGCGCTTCTTTCTTGTGGCAAGGCGCTGTGTCGATGAGAAATGTTCAATCCTGCTTCTAGCTGTTTATTGTTCTATTGTTATTTTTTTCCGTTATTAATTATTTGTGATTTTATTTTCCCGAATGTTGTAAAGATACCTCTTTCCCTGAAATGATTCACTCAGATTAGAGGTATATGGATTATTTCTGTTACACTTTCGTTATCTCTTTCTCTCTCTTTCTGTTGTTTCTATCTGTCGCTTTGTCTCTCTGCTTCTCTCTTTGTTTATCCATCTCTCTCTGATATAGAGGTGCGCGAGCCGTGCGGCTAAAACCACTGTCCCGCTGGCTGAAACGCCGACGTTCGGTGTTCGAAGCCCGCGGTAGACAGAAAGGATTTTTTCTATCGGGGGTGAAATAAAAATCCTGAGTCTCACACGTCGTGGCGACGGCTTGCCTACCGACATACACCAGCAATGGTACTATGTGTTGTAAAGATTTTTTTTTCCCCTCTGATATCTGTCGGAGATGGAAAAAATATGGAAAAATTATTGCGAGAAAAAATATCATGGAAAACTCATTGCGAGAAAAAATATCATGGAAAACTCATTGCGAGAAAAAATATCATGGAAAACTCATTGCGAGAAAAAATATCATGGAAAACTCATTGCGAGAAAAAATATCGTGTTGATTTTCAGGTAAAATGTGCATTGTGCATCTTGTGCAGGTAAAATTAATCACCGCGAAAATCTATCTATCTATTGTTGAGTCGAGCGAAGGAAGCACTGAGGGCGGACATTTTAGATTCTATGTATCAGACGATCTTTCAAGTGTCAGACGATCTTTCAAATGTCAGACGATCTTTCAAGTGTTAGACGATCTTTCAAATGTCAGACGATCTTTCAAGTGTCAGACGATCTTTCAAGTGTTAGACGATCTTTGTGTCAGATGATCTTTCAAATGTCAGACGATCTTTCAAGTGTTAGACGATCTTTCAAGTGTTAGACGATCTTTCAAGTGTTAGACGATCTTTCAAGTGTCAGACGATCTTTCAAGTGTTAGACGATCTTTCAAGTGTTAGACGATCTTTCAAGTGTCAGACGATCTTTCAAGTGTTAGACGATCTTTCAAGTGTCGGACGATCTTTCAAGTGTCAGACGATCTTTCAAGTGTTAGACGATCTTTCAAGTGTTAGACGATCTTTCAAGTGTTAGACGATCTTTCAAGTGTCAGACGATCTTTCAAGTGTTAGACGATCTTTCAAGTGTCAGACGATCTTTCAAGTGTTAGACGATCTTTCAAGTGTTAGACGATCTTTCAAGTGTCAGACGATCTTTCAAATGTCAGACGATCTTTCAAATGTCAGACGATCTTTCAAATGTCGGACGATCTTTCAAATGTCAGACGATCTTTCAAATGTCAGACGATCTTTCAAATGTCAGACGATCTTTCAAATGTCAGACGATCTTTCAAGTGTCAGACGATCTTTCAAATGTCAGACGATCTTTCAAGTGTTAGACGATCTTTCAAGTGTTAGACGATCTTTCAAGTGTCAGACGATCTTTCAAGTGTTAGACGATCTTTCAAGTGTCAGACGATCTTTCAAGTGTCAGACGATCTTTCAAGTGTTAGACGATCTTTCAAGTGTCGGACGATCTTTCAAGTGTCAGACGATCTTTCAAGTGTTAGACGATCTTTCAAGTGTCAGACGATCTTTCAAGTGTTAGACGATCTTTCAAGTGTTAGACGATCTTTCAAGTGTTAGACGATCTTTCAAGTGTTAGACGATCTTTCAAGTGTCGGACGATCTTTCAAGTGTCAGACGATCTTTCAAGTGTTAGACGATCTTTCAAGTGTCAGACGATCTTTCAAGTGTTAGACGATCTTTCAAGTGTTAGACGATCTTTCAAGTGTTAGACGATCTTTCAAGTGTTAGACGATCTTTCAAGTGTCAGACGATCTTTCAAGTGTTAGACGATCTTTCAAGTGTCAGACGATCTTTCAAGTGTTAGACGATCTTTCAAGTGTTAGACGATCTTTCAAGTGTCAGACGATCTTTCAAATGTCAGACGATCTTTCAAATGTCAGACGATCTTTCAAATGTCGGACGATCTTTCAAATGTCAGACGATCTTTCAAATGTCAGACGATCTTTCAAATGTCAGACGATCTTTCAAATGTCAGACGATCTTTCAAATGTCAGACGATCTTTCAAATGTCAGACGATCTTTCAAGTGTCAGACGATCTTTCAAGTGTCAGACGATCTTTCAAGTGTCAGACGATCTTTCAAGTGTCAGACGATCTTTCAAGTGTCAGACGATCTTTCAAATGTCAGACGATCTTTGTGTCAGACGATCTTTCAAATGTCAGACGATCTTTGTGTCAGACGATCTTTCAAGTGTTAGACGATCTTTCAAGTGTCAGACGATCTTTGTGTCAGACGATCTTTCAAATGTCAGACGATCTTTGTGTCAGACGATCTTTCAAATGTCAGACGATCTTTGTGTCAGACGATCTTTCAAATGTCAGACGATCTTTCAAGTGTCAGACGATCTTTCAAGTGTCAGACGATCTTTCAAATGTCAGACGATCTTTGTGTCAGACGATCTTTCAAATGTCAGACGATCTTTGTGTCAGACGATCTTTCAAATGTCAGACGATCTTTCAAGTGTCAGACGATCTTTCAAGTGTCAGACGATCTTTCAAATGTCAGACGATCTTTGTGTCAGACGATCTTTCAAATGTCAGACGATCTTTGTGTCAGACGATCTTTCAAGTGTTAGACGATCTTTCAAGTGTCAGACGATCTTTCAAGTGTTAGACGATCTTTCAAGTGTTAGACGATCTTTCAAGTGTCAGACGATCTTTCAAGTGTTAGACGATCTTTCAAGTGTTAGACGATCTTTCAAGTGTCAGACGATCTTTCAAGTGTTAGACGATCTTTCAAGTGTCAGACGATCTTTCAAGTGTTAGACGATCTTTCAAGTGTTAGACGATCTTTCAAGTGTCAGACGATCTTTCAAGTGTTAGACGATCTTTCAAGTGTCAGACGATCTTTCAAGTGTTAGACGATCTTTCAAGTGTCAAACGATCTTTCAAGTGTTAGACGATCTTTCAAGCGTTAGACGATCTTTCAAGTGTCAGACGATCTTTCAAGTGTTAGACGATCTTTCAAGTGTTAGACGATCTTTCAAGTGTTAGACGATCTTTGTGTCAGACGATCTTTCAAGTGTCAGACGATCTTTCAAATGTCAGACGATCTTTCAAATGTCAGACGATCTTTCAAGTGTCAGACGATCTTTCAAGTGTCAGACGATCTTTCAAGTGTCAGACGATCAGAAGCATCCATTAATGAAAGTCTGTATCTTCATGATTGTCAGTTATGTTGTTCTCCATGTTTTACAGCTATATGATTGGACTGACTTAACATTGGATTTGAGAATTTTAATTTTTGTATTAAACCGAATTTCTTTGGACTTCCATACATTTCCCAGTGAAACAAATGCTTCGCTTGCTATTGATATATTTATTTTGCTATAATTCTCTGTTCCTTCTTCTTTTTCTATATTACTGCCCAGATATATGTAATATAGAGTTATTGAGTTATTTGCGGGTCATCATCATTGCACTACGAACATGTCCATAGGGGCTCAGATCCCCTCTTTAGCAATTCCCGCAGTGTCCAGCGACTGACGACTCCAGTTCTATGTTGGTTGATAAGTCTTCTTACACGACCACTAAGTTTCTCATTTCTGGCTGTGCCCATCTTAACTCCCATTTCCATCATCTGAAGAAGTGACGTGGATCTGTGTTTGTCGAAGTCCCGTGCTCTTCCCACATCTCGGAGGGCATTGATGATGTCCGCCCGATCCATTGGTTGCCCGTCCTCAACGACAGCGCAGCTAGCCAACCTGTCCGCTCTTTCATTTCCCCGTACTCCCGCATGTCCAGGGACAAAGACAAAGGTGACCTTACGTATTTTGGATTTCTGCAACGACTCTACCCATTGCATGCGTACAGAGCCCGCCTCCACTTTTTTTTATTATGCTCATCGAATCACTTAGTATACATGCGTGGGTGTAGTCTTGTGACTCTAACCATTTGAATGCCCTGGTCACTGCCATCACCTCCATTGTCATGCTGCTCGTGGTCATGACGTATGCACCACTGTCTTTTTTGACTATTCTGCCTGCCGAGCGTGCTGTAAATGCCCATGCACTTCTTTGGTGTCGTCTTACAGATCCGTCTGTATAGATGACTGCATCTTTTCCATCGGTGTTATCGCAGATGAGACCGTTGACCTCAGCATTAACCACGACCGGGTTCTGTTCCCTACTTTTCCTGTCGAGTGTGACAATACACGAGAAAGTACCCTTGAATGACGTAGGCACCGGTATCCACTCCTCACCAACGCTGATATTGGTAAGCCCACAGACCTGTTTGATGACATCTTCTGCTCGGCCCACCCATGACTTGCCTCCTTTTAGCCTGGCACCTTTCTTTGTGTTGAGCACGTGGTGCAATGAATGCTCTTTATCTGTACTAATCTTCAGGTATTCTCGTGCTTTCCAGATCTTGATTCCGTCATCCATGGTTGGAAAGTCAAGAAGATACCTCATTGCTACACATGGAGTGTCCCTCGTACATCCCAAGATAATGCGCATGGCTTCATTTTGTATTTTCTCCAGCCTATCAATTTGAGTCGTACTGACAGCAAGAATGCTCGATTGGTGCGAGGACTAATCCCTGGAACAGAAGAGTAAGTAGCCTCTGCTCGATGTTGACAGCTGCCATGACCTTCAAGGCGGCTAATCCTTTGCGAGATTTTGTTATCACATGGTCGACGTGGTCCCGAGAAAATATGTAATATTTTACGTCTAGTAGAGGTATTTCTCCTATTTTATTTGGTTATTGCCAACTGCATTAATTGACTTAATTTTGGTCTTATTTCTTTTTTTCAGTCCTAGCTGTTGTAATCTCTCATCAAGTACGCTTATTTTATCCTGCATCTGTTGATGATTGTGTGATAGAAGAGCTATGTCATTACCAAAGTCTAAATCATCAAGTTCTTTGGTCAGTGACCACTGAATTCCATTTCTGTTGTTTTGAGTTATCTTCATTGTCCTATCTATGGCCAGTACTAGGAGAAATGGAGCCAGAAGGCATCCCATTATAACCCTGGTCTCACGCTAACATTATAGCCTTAGTCTCTCGCTACCATTATAGCCTTGGTCTGTCGCTACCATTATAGCCTTCGTCTCTCGCTACCATTATAGCTCTTGTCTCTCGCTACCATTATATCTTTTGTCTCTCGTTACCATTATAACTCTTGTCTCTCGCTACGATTATAACTCTTGTCTCTCGCTACCATTATAACTTTTGTCTCTCGTTACCATTATAACTCTTGTCTCTCGCTACGATTATAGCTCTTGCCTCTCGCTACCAGTATAGCCCTGGCCTCTCGCTACCATTATAGCCCTGGCCTCTCGCTACCATTATAGCCTACGTCTCTCGCTACCATTATAACTCTTGTCTCTCGCTACCATTATAGCCTTGGTCTCTCTCTACGATTATAGCATTGGTCTCCCGCTTCCATTATAGGCTCTTGTCTCTCGCTACCATTATAGGCTCTTGTCTCTCGCTACCATTATAACTCTTGTCTCTCGCTACCATTATAGCCTTGGTCTCTCTCTACGATTATAGCATTGGTCTCCCGCTTCCATTATAGGCTCCCGCTTCATTATAGGCGATAATTTTTTCTCATGATAAATTTTCGCGATATTTTTTCTCAAGATTAATTTTTCGCGATAATTTTTCTCACGATAAATTTTCAGGGATATTTTTTCTCCTGATAAAATTTCAGCGATATATTTGTATCTCTCGCTCTGTATCTAACTGTCTCTCTGTCTGACTCTCTCTATACCTGCCTCTCTTTTTCTCTATGTTAATCTTCTCTCGCTGTCTATCTCTCTTTATGTATGATTCTCTCTTTCTTTCATTCCATTCCTGTCTTTTTTTCTACCTACGTCTATCTGTCTCCCTATGCCTATATATCTCTCTATCTATATGTCTCTCTGTCTATATATCTCTCTATCTATATGTCTCTCTGTCTCCCTCTCTTTTTACCGATCCCTCTTTCTCTCTATGTCAATCTGTCTCTGTCTGCCTCTAACTATATGCCTGTCTGACCGTCTTTCAATGTCTGCCCGTCTCTCTTTACTTTCACCTCTCTGCTTCTATATGTCTCTCTGTCTGCCTCTTTCTATGCCTGTCTCTTTTTCTCTCTATGTTTATTTATCTCACTGTCTACCTCTGTATATCTGTTTCTGTCTGCTTCTCATTACATTTATGTCTTTCATTCTCCCTGTGTCTTTCGGAGTATTGTTTCTCTCTCTTTCTTACTCTATATGTTCATCTTTCTGTCTCTGTCTGTCTCACCATGTCTGTCTCACCATGTCTGTCTGTCTCTCTCTTCTGCGTATCTCCAAGTCTGGCTTTCTCTGTCTCTCTCTCTCTTTCTCTCTGTCTCTCTCTCTTTCTCTCTCTCTCTTTCTCTCTCTCTCTTTCTCTCAGTCTCTCTCTCTTTCTCTCTGTATCTCTCTCTTTCTCTCTCTTTCTCTCTCTCTTTCTCACTGTCTCTCTCTCTTTCTCTCTGTCTCTCTCTCTTTCTTTCTCTCTCTCTTTCTCTCTGTCTCTCTCTCTTTCTCTCTGTCTCTCTGTCTCTCTCTGTCTCTCTCTCTTTCTCTCTGTCTCTGTCTCTCTCTCTTTCTCTCTGTCTCTCTCTCTTTCTCTATGTATCTCTCTCTTTCTCTCTGTCTGTCTCTCTTTCTCTATGTCTCTCTGTCTCTCTCTTTCTCTCTGTCTCTCTCTTTCTCTCTGTCTCTCTCTCTTTCTCTCTGTCTCTCTCTCTTTCTCTCTGTCTCTCTCTCTTTCTCTCTGTCTCTCTCTCTTTCTCACTGTCTCTCTCTCTTTCTCTCTGTCTCTCTCTCTTTCTCTATGTCTCTCTCTCTTTCTCTCTCTCTCTTTCTCTCTGTCTCTCTCTCTTTCTCTCTGTCTCTCTCTCTTTCTCTCTGTCTCTCTCTCTTTCTCTAAGTCTCTCTCTCTCTTTCTCTTTGTCTTTCTCTCTTTCTCTCTGTCTCTCTCTCTCTTTCTCTAAGTCTCTCTCTCTCTCTTTCTCTTTGTCTTTCTCTCTTTCTCTTTGTCTTTCTCTCTTTCTCTCTGTCTCTATCTCTTTCCCTTTATCTTTCTCTCTTTCTCTCTGTCTCTCTCTCTTTCTCTTTCTCTCTGTCTCTCTCTCTTTCTCTCTGTCTCTCTCTCTTTCTCTCTGTCTCTCTTTCTCTCTGTCTCTCTCTCTTTCTCTCTGTCTCTCTCTCTTTCTCTCTGTCTCTCTCTCTTTCTCTCTGTCTCTCTCTCTTTCTCTCTGTCTCTCTCTGTCTTTCTCTCTGTCTCTCTCTCTTTATCTCTGTCTCTTTCTCTGTGTCTGTCCGTTTCTCTACCTCTGTCGTATCTTTCTCTCTCTCTCTTTCTCTCTGTCTCTCTCTCTGTCTCTCTCTCTTTCTCTCTGTCTCTCTCTTTCTCTCTCTCTCTCTCTCTTTCTCTCTGTCTCTCTCTCTGTGTCTGTCCGTTTCTCTACCTCTGTCGTATCTTTCTCTCAATGACTGGCAGAATCTCTCCCCCCCCCCAATCTCTCTTTTTCTCTGTGTCTGTCTGTTTCTCTGCCTTTTTTCGTCTGCCTCTCTCTATGTCTGTCTGCCTCTCTACCTCTGTCTGTTTCTCTACATTTGTTTGTCTCTCTCTCTCTATGTCTGTCTGCCTTTCTACCTCTGTCTGTTTCTCTACATTTGTTTGTCTCTCTCTCTCTCTCTCTCTCTCTCTCTATGTCTGTCTGCCTCTCTACCTCTGTCTGTTTCTCTACATTTGTTTGTCTCTCTCTCTCTCTCTATGTCTGTCTGCCTTTCTACCTCTGTCTGTTTCTCTACATTTGTTTGTCTCTCTCTCTCTCTCTCTCTATGTCTGTCTGCCTCTCTACCTCTGTCTGTTTCTCTACATTTGTTTGTCTCTCTCTCTCTATGTCTGTCTGCCTCTCTATACCTCTGTCTGTTTCTCTACATTTGATTGTCTCTCTCTCTCTCTATGTCTGTCTGCCTCTCTACCACTGTCTGTTTCTCAGATACAAAAAGAAGAGACTAACCTGAAAAGTTGACAGAAACAGCTCTAACAGAAGCGACCTCCGTGGCGTAGATGACATCAGGGATGTGAGGCGACGTAAAAATGTTTCCTGGAACCAGCTTGGGACAGATCAACATAACCACCAGGGTCAGACCGGCAACAGCCATGAGTATCTGAAGGCTGGACTTCATTCTGAGTTTCTGAGGGTGAAAGGAGGTGATGGTGATGAGGTGAAAGGAGGTGATGGTGATGAGGTGAAAGGAGGTGATGATGATGAGGTGAAAGAAGGAGATGATAATGAAGTGATAGGAGGTGATGTTGATGAAGTGAAAGGAGGTGATGGTGATAATGTGAAAGGAGGTGATGGTGATGAGGTGAAAGGAGGTGATGGTGATAAGGAGAAATGAGGAGATGGTGATGAGGTGAAAGTAGGAGATGGTGATGAGGTGGAAGGAGGTGATGGTGATGAGGTGAAAGGAGGTGATGGTGATAAGGAGAAATGAGGAGATGGTGATGAGGTGAAAGGAGGTGATGCGGTGATGAGGTGAAAGGAGGAGATGGTGATGAAGGTGAAAGGAGGTGATGGTGATGAGTTGAAAGGAGGATATGGTGATGAGGTGAAAGGAGGTGATGAGGTGAAAGGGGGTGATGGTGATGAGGTGAAAGGAGGTGATGATAATGAGGTGAAAGGAGGAGATGGTGATGAGGTGAAATGAGGTGATAAGAATGAGGTGAATATAGGTGATGATGATGAGGTGAACGGACTCACCGGTTGTGATGGATGTTGTTGTGATAAGGTGAATGGAAGCACAGGCCCGTATGAAAGAATATGGATCTCTAGCAAGATCTCCCACAGAACGTTGCATTAACCACAGCTCGTCTGAAAGAATCTCTACCTCTAGCTAGATCTCCCACAGAACGTTACATTCACCACAGCTCGTCTGAAAGAATCTCTACCTCTAGCTAGATCTCCCACAGAACGTTACATTCACCATAGCTCGTCTGAAAGAATCTCTACCTCTAGCTAGATCTCCCACAGAACGTTACATTCACCACAGCTCGTCTGAAAGAATCTCTGTCTCTAGCTAGATCTCCCACATAACGTTACATTCACCACAGCTCGTCTGAAAGAATCTCTGTCTCTAGCCAGATCTCTCACTTCTTCTGTCGTCATGTTCAAGGTCTCCTTAATGTCTTGAACCCACCTTCTTCTGTCGTCATGTTCGAGGTCTCCTTAATGTCTTGAACCCACCTTCTTCTGTCGTCATGTTCAAGGTCTCCTTAATGTCTTGAACCCACCTTCTTCTGTCGTCATGTTCAAGGTCTCCTTAATGTCTTGAACCCACCTTCTTCTGTCGTCATGTTCAAGGTCTCCTTAATGTCTTGAACCCACCTTCTTCTGTCGTCATGTTCAAGGTCTCCTTAATGTCTTGAACCCACCTTCTTCTGTCGTCATGTTCAAGGTCTCCTTAATGTCTTGAACCCACCTTCTTCTGTCGTCATGTTCAAGGTCTCCTTAATGTCTTGAACCCACCTTCTTCTGTCGTCATGTTCGAGGTCTCCTTAATGTCTTGAACCCACCTTCTTCTGTCGTCATGTTCAAGGTCTCCTTAATGTCTTGAACCCACCTTCTTCTGTCGTCATGTTCAAGGTCTCCTTAATGTCTTGAACCCACCTTCTTCTGTCGTCATGTTCAAGGTCTCCTTAATGTCTTGAACCCACCTTCTTCTGTCGTCATGTTCAAGGTCTCCTTAATGTCTTGAACCCACCTTCTTCTGTCGTCATGTTCAAGGTCTCCTTAATGTCTTGAACCCACCTTCTTCTGTCGTCATGTTCAAGGTCTCCTTAATGTCTTGAACCCACCTTCTTCTGTCGTCATGTTCAAGGTCTCCTTAATGTCTTGAACCCACCTTCTTCTGTCGTCATGTTCAAGGTCTCCTTAATGTCTTGAACCCACCTTCTTCTGTCGTCATGTTCAAGGTCTCCTTAATGTCTTGAACCCACCTTCTTCTGTCGTCATGTTCAAGGTCTCCTTAATGTCTTGAACCCACCTTCTTCTGTCGTCATGTTCAAGGTCTCCTTAATGTCTTGAACCCACCTTCTTCTGTCGTCATGTTCAAGGTCTCCTTAATGTCTTGAACCCACCTTCTTCTGTCGTCATGTTCAAGGTCTCCTTAATGTCTTGAACCCACCTTCTTCTGTCGTCATGTTCAAGGTCTCCTTAATGTCTTGAACCCACCTTCTTCTGTCGTCATGTTCAAGGTCTCCTTAATGTCTTGAACCCACCTTCTTCTGTCGTCATGTTCAAGGTCTCCTTAATGTCTTGAACCCACCTTCTTCTTGTTCTGCCCCTGATGCCTCGTCCAGAAACCATGCCTTCCAATATCGTTATTTGCAGTCCACTTTGACGTGGCTATAGTATTTTAATTTCCTCTCTAGAATGGTGTTAGTTAGCCAGTTCTTGTTCATGTTTCAATCTTGTAATATCTCTCCATTGCTCTTTGTCTCACAGTGAGAGACCGCGACAATAATCCTAGGGGCGGCACTTTTACCAAAGTTTGGGGACGCTCCTGGGAGCCGTAACGCATTCTTTGGGAACCACTGTTCTGTTTCATCCCTGATTTTGAAAAGCACCATTCAGATGACGTTTAGCACATCACTTCAAGCGTCATATGCAGATGACAGAAACCTGCACATAACCGCTGCATAACGAATTGCGTAAAGCGATCAAAGTATAAAATCCAACAGGGAAAGAATAAATACAAACTTAAACACCCACAACAGAAAATGGAAAGAAAGTCGTAAAAACAAAAATAAATAAACAAAAAAAATGAACTCACCATGTTTGATTTTTGTGTATGTAGTTCTACTTTCCAAAACAAAACAATTTCAACCGACTTGACAATGTTAATTGTGTCCGAATTTGACGTTACACGCCTTGACTGTACAATGGCGAATAGAAATACAAATGTGTTACCAGTGCACCGTTGGAAACATGCGGAGATAAGA
Source organism: Megaustenia siamemsis (assembly GCA_032433765.1). Classification (NCBI taxonomy): domain Eukaryota; kingdom Metazoa; phylum Mollusca; class Gastropoda; order Stylommatophora; family Ariophantidae; genus Megaustenia; species Megaustenia siamemsis. The sequence goes on from JAVIAB010000159.1 coordinate 17,176,872, forward strand.
GAAGGTTTCAAGATCAGTAGCTGTAATATTTATTCACCATAATAAATTTCGAGTGTAATTTGAGCGGGGTAAGGGGAGGGTAGGGGAAGGTGGCTACATTAGTGGTTCTCAAATGTGTTCGTCGCTCTTCTATCTTCTTCTATCCTTCCTCTGCTGCCGTTGGCGTCGAGGGGAGAAACAATCTGCGATTCTTTGCTCTTCTGTTGGCCTTTTCTGATGTTATACCTCCTAGTGACTCTAGTATTCCCTTTATCTATCTCTTTCTCGGTCTTCTTCTTAATCCGGCGTTTTCGTAGCGTTTGTTTATGGCTCATTGAGTCATTGTTAGGCTTCAATTTTCTGTTCTGTTTTCTGGTCTCATCATCATCATCATCATGTACCCTGCCGGTTGGCGTAGGCGATCATGTCCCTCCATAATCTTCTATCCACAGTGCTTCGTATCAGTTCTGTTGTTGACTGTTTTCCATGCCATGACACCAAGCTATCCAGTATTTTCTCTCTTTGTCGTCCGCGATCTCTCTTTCCTTTTATTTTGCCAGTTGTAACCAAGTATTCCAACTTTCCTCTTCTCATGATGTGCCCGAAAAATATTGATTGCTTCTTTCTGATGTTTTTTAAGAGCTCCCTTTTTGTGTTGGCCTCTTTGATAACTTCCTCATTGGTCTTTTTAGCTGTCCAGGGAACTTTCAACATTCTTCTGAGAAATCCCATCTCTGTGGCCTCTAACCGTCTTTTCATTTGTTTGTCTACTGTCCATGATTCGCTTCCATAGGTCAGAATTGGTTCTATATAGCACTGATGAACTCTTTTTCTCATTTTTATTGACATAGATTTGTTGCATAAGATATTTTTCATTTTCTTAAATGCTATTTTGGCCTATTTTCATTTCTTGGCTCATTTCTGGTCTAATGTCCTCAAATTAGTTCAGCTTTTCTGGTTGTAATTTGAGCGGGGTAATGGGGCCTACATTAGTGCTTCTCAAATGTGTTCATTTCTGGTTGTAATTTGAGCTGGTAATGGGGCCTACATTAGTGCTTCTCAAATGTGTTCATTTCTGGTTGTAATTTGAGCTGGGTAATGGGGCCTACATTAGTGCTTTTCAAATGTGTTCATTTATGATTGTAATTTGAGCAGGGTAAGGGGGGCTACATTCATCATCATCATCGAGTGCCTTCTCCGCAACAAAGGTTGGCTACCATGGAGCGTCATTCTGCTCTGTCTCTTGTTTTGGTGATGCAGGTTGTCATAGACTGGTTTGTCCATCTTTTGATGTTACTCGTCCATGTTAGTCTTGGTCTCCCTCTGCCTCTTTTGCCTTGCATTTTCCCCTCCAGGATTACTTTTAGTAGGCTAGTTGTGTACAAAAATCGCTTTTGTCTTGTTTGAACTGTGTTTAGTAGTTCTCTTTTCATTTTTAGTTGTTTTAAAACTTCATCGTTTGTTTTCTTTTCTTTCCATCAAATTCTACCTATTCTTCTATATATCCACATTTCAAAGGCTTCAATTCTCTGTTATGTTTTTTTGTCTAATGTCCATGTTTCTCAACCATACATGAATATAGAGAAGATATAAGATTTTGCTATTCTTAGTTTTAGCCCTGGTGTTATTTGTTTTGATGTTAGCATATTTTTCATGTCATTAAAATTACTTTTTGTCATACCTATTCTTTTGTTTATTTCAGTTGTACATTTTCCATCACTGGTTATAGTATGTCCCAGGTAGTTGTAGCTCTGAACTGTCTCCAGATGTATTCCTTTAACTTTGCTATTTAATTGTAGGTCTTGAGAATTGTCTTTCTTTATAATCAGAGTTTTAGTCTTTATTGATATTCATATCTAATCCATATATTTTGCTTGTCATGTTTATTTCATTAAGTAATTGTTGTAGCCCCAACCGTGACCGATAAAATCTAACACCACGCAACGTCACAACTCAACAGATGTTCTACTATCTTTCTCTTCTTTTCTCTTTCTCACTGGTACCGAAAACGTGTCATGGTTTACATCATTTGTCGTTCTTGCGTTGCTCGATCTGTCTGAATTAGTGACTTTCCTTTGTTGTTACATGTCTCTGTCACTGCATCTATCCATCTTCTTCTGGGTCTCCCTCTTAGTCGTTTTACATGCATTCTCGAGAAGAACGTCATTGATGGTGATTGGTAAGGATTCATTCTGACCTGGTGGCCAAACCATTTAAGTTATTGTTGTTCTATATATTCTTGGCAGGGTATACTACTATAACCTCGGGTTTTATGCATTACAATTTTGCCAGTAGAGCATCTGTACATATTTACTGCTCTGACGTTTCTCCTTCACAAAGTTGTGTGTGTGCCCATATCTCCAAAAACTAGGAGATGGAAGACGGAGATGGAAGAAGAGGAGATGGAAGGAGAGGAGATGGAAGACGGAGATGGAAGAAGAGGAGATGGAAGACGGAGATGGAAGAAGAGGAGATGGAAGACGGAGATGGAAGAAGAGGAGATGGAGAAGAGGAGATGGAAGACGGAGATGGAAGAAGAGGAGATGGAAGAAGAGGAGATGGAAGAAAGGGAGATGGAAGGAGACGAGATGGAAGAAGAGGAGATGGAAGAAGAGGAGATGGAAGAAAGGGAGATGGAAGGAGACGAGATGGAAGAAGAGGAGATAGAAGAAAAGGAGATGGAAGAAGAGGAGATGGAAGACGGAGATGGAAGAAGAGGAGATAGAAGAAAAGGAGATGGAAGAAGAGGAGATGGAAGACGGAGATGGAAGAAGAGGAGATAGAAGAAAAGGATATGGAAGACGGAGATGGAAGAAAAGGAGATGGAAGAAGAGGAGATGGAAGACTGAGATGGAAGAAGAGGAGATGGAAGACGGAGATGGAAGAAGAGGAGATGGAAGACGGAGATGGAAGAAGAGGAGATGGAAGAAGAGGAGATGGAAGACGGAGATGGAAGAAAAGGAGATGGAAGAAGAGGAGATGGAAGACGGAGATGGAAGAAGAGGAGATAGAAGAAAAGGAGATGGAAGACGGAGATGGAAGAAAAGGAGATGGAAGAAGAGGAGATGGAAGACGGAAATGGAAGAAAAGGAGATGGAAGAAGAGGAGATGGAAGACTTAGATGGAAGAAGAGGAAATAGAAGAAAAGGAGATGGAAGACGGAGATGGAAGAAAAGGAGATGGAAGAAGAGGAGATGGAAGACGGAGATGGAAGAAGAGGAGATGGAAGACGGAGATGGAAGAAGAGGAGATGGAAGAAGAGGAGATGGAAGAATAGGAGATGGAAGACGGAGATGGAAGAAGAGGAGATGGAAGACGGAGATGGAAGAAGAGGAGATGGAAGAAGAGGAGATGGAAGAAGAGGAGATGGAAGAAGAGGAGATGGAAGACGGAGATAGAATAAAAGGAGATGGAAGAAGAGGAGATGGAAGAAGAGGAGATGGAAGACGGAGATGGAAGAAAAGGAGATGGAAGAAGAGGAGATAGAAGAAAAGGAGATGGAAGACGGAGATGGAAGAAAAGGAGATGGAAGAAAAGGAGATGGAAGAAGAGGAGATGGAAGAAGAGGAGATGGAAGACGGAGATGGAAGAATAGGAGATAGAAGAAAAGGAGATGGAAGAAGAGGAGATGGAAGACGGAGATGGAAGAAGAGGAGATGGAAGAAGAGGAGATAGAAGAAAAGGAGATGGAAGACGGAGATGGAAGAAAAGGAGATGGAAGAAAAGGAGATGGAAGAAGAGGAGATGGAAGACGGAGATGGAAGAAGAGGAGATGGAAGAAAAGGATATGGAAGAAAAGGAGATGGAAGAAAAGGATATGGAAGAAGAGGAGATGGAAGACGGAGATGGAAGAAGAGGAGATGAAAGACGGAGATGGAAGAAGAGGAGATGGAAGACGGAGATGGAGGAAGAGGAGATGGAAGAAGAGGAGATGGAAGAAAAGGAGATGGAAGAAGAGGAGATGGAAGAAGAGGAGATGGAAGGAGAGGAGATGGAAGAAGAGGAGATGGAAGAAGAGGAGATGGAAGAAGAGGAGATGGAAGGAGAGGAGATGGAAGAAAAGGAGATGGAAGAAGAGGAGATGAAAGGAGAGGAGATGGAAGAAAAGGAGATGGAAGGAGATGAGATGGAAGAAGATGAGATGGAAGAAGAGGAGATGGAAGAAGAGGAGATGAAAGGAGAGGAGATGAAAGGAGAGGAGATGGAAGAAGAGGAGATGGAAGAAAAGGAGATGGAAGAAGAGGAGATGGAAGAAAAGGAGATGGAAGAAGAGGAGATGGAAGAAGAGGAGATGGAAGGAGAGGAGATGGAAGAAGAGGAGATGGAAGAAGAGGAGATGGAAGAAGAGGAGATGGAAGGAGAGGAGATGGAAGGAGAGGAGATGGAAGAAGAGCCAGTTGTCGACCCAGAGAAAATGGCCTGAGAAACGTTACAACAACAACAGACAGACAATGGTCGAGTTGCCAGAATGAAAGCAACTACAACTTTGTATCTTCCTCGACACCCGAATGAATAAAAGAGGAAGCGGAACTAAAGAAAGAAAAAAAGAAAGAAATAATAAAGAAAAGAAAGGACGAATGCATAAAGTAAGAAACGAACAAACAAAGAAAGAAAGAAGGAAAGAAAGAAAGAAAGAAGGAAAATAAACAAAGAAACACAAGGAAGAAACAAAGAATGAATAAATAAAGAAAGGAAAAAAGGAATAAACAAACAAACAAACAAAACAAAAGATGGAAAGAAAGATAGAAAGAAATTAATAAATAAATAAAGAATTAAAGAAAAAAAGAAAGTAAGTAAGAAAGTAAGTAAGAAAGTAAGTAAGAAAGTAAGTAAGAAAGAAAGAATTGAATGAATAAATAATTAAAGAAAGAAAAAAATAAAAGAAAGAAGAGATGAGATGATAAAAAAGAAGAGAAGAGAAGAGAAAAGAAGAAAAGAGAAGAGAAGAGAAGTGAAGAGAAGAGAAGAGAAGAGAAGAGAAGAGAAGAGAAGAGAAGAGAAGAGAAGAGAAGAGAAGAGAAGAGAAGAGAAGAGAAGAGAAGAGAAGAGAAGAGAAGAGAAGAGAAGAGAAGAGAGAAGAGAAGAGAAGAGAAGAGAAGAGAAGAGAAGAGAAGAGAAGAGAGAAGAGAAGAGAAGAGAGAGAGAGAGAGAAGAGAAGAGAAGTGAAGAGAAGAGAAGAGAGTGAAGAGAAGAGAAGAGAAGAGAAGAGAAGAGAAGAGAAGAGAAGAGAAGAGAAGAGAAGAGAAGAGAAGAGAAGAGAAGAAAAGTGAATAGAAGAGAAGAGAAGTGAAGAGAAGAGAAGAGAAGAGAAAAGAAGAGAAGCGAAGAGAAGAGAAGAGAAGAAGAGAGAAGAGAAGAGAAGAGAAGAGAAGAGAAGAGAGAGAAGAGAAGAGAAGAGAAGAGAGAGAAGAGAAGAGAAGAGAAGAGAAGAGAAGAGAAGAGAAGAGAAGAGAAGAGAAGAGAAGAGAAGTTCGTGATCCCCTTTGTTGCCCCAGAACTAAAGATTGGACTTTACAAGTGCCAATGTGGAGGCAACAGTAAACAACAGATCATGCTCTGTTCAAATAACGACCTGACCTATAATAGAAGAACAAAGCTACAATCCCCGCGTTATATTGGATTCTTAGATTACGAAAAGGCATTTGATAGTTGACACATATGAAGGCTTTGGAAGTTGCTGAGTCATCACGGAAACCCCCTCCCATGTTATTGACCTGATAAGAACAATGTATGCAGGAATGAAATGTAATGTTGTGCATGAAGGCCAGCATTAAAGAGGCATTTGGAATAAGAACAACAAGAATAGTGAGGCAGGGATGCATTCTATCTCCATTTCTCTTTCTACTGGTCATAGATTGGATTATGAAAATAACAAAAAACAACAGAAATGGAATCCAGTGGTCACTGACCAAACAACTTGATGATTTAGACTTTGCTGATGACATAGCTCTCCTATCACACAACCATCAACAGATGCAATATAAAATGAGCAGACTTGATGAGAGATCATAACAGCTGGGACTGAAAATAAATAGAGATAAGACCAAAACTATGAGAATTAATGCAATTGACAATAACTAAATAACTATAGGAGAAATACCTCTACTAGATGTAAAATCTTACAATAACCTGGGCAGAAATATTGATAAAGAGGGGGTAAGAAAGAATGACATTTTAAAAATGGATATTGAAAGCAAGGGGAGCATTCGTTGAACTGGGAAACATGGAAATCGAAATAGATTAGGACACACACTGCGGAAACCAACTGAAAGTATTACACAACAGGCCCTTTGTTAAATCTCTGGGGAAAAGAGACAAAGAGGTAGACCAAAATATTCTTGAAGACGACAGATTGAAGCAGAGATGAAGATGATGAGGAAGACATGGAATGATCTTAAAAGAATGGCAAGAAAAAGAACGACTTGGAAAGTGTTTGTTGAAGACCTATGCTCCACAGGGAACTGAGAGGTAGAAGAAAAAGATGATGCTGAATAAGAACAATAAGATAGAATACGCAATCTTCTTCTGCTATTCATTTATAGTGATTAGGAGATGGTGAGTCTTCAAATGTGTAACATTCTGTGATTCCTCTACTTTTCTCTTTTCACTGATACCTAAAAGGTGTCGTGGTTTATTACATCTGTCGTTCTTGAGCTGCTCGAACTGTCTGAATTAGTGATTTTCCTTTGTTGTTACATGTCTCTGTCACTGATACCTAAAAGGTGTCGTGGTTTATATCATTTGTTGTTACATGTCTCTGTCACTGATACCTAAAAGGTGTCGTGGTTTATATCATTTGTTGTTACATGTCTCTGTCACTGATACCTAAAAGGTGTCGTGGTTTATATCATTTGTTGTTACATGTCTCTGTCACTGATACCTAAAAGGTGTTGTGGTTTATATCATTTGTTGTTACATGTCTCTGTCACTGATACCTAAAAGGTGTCGTGGTTTATATCATTTGTTGTTACATGTCTCTGTCACTGATACCTAAAAGGTGTCGTGGTTTATATCATTTGTTGTTACATGTCTCTGTCACTGATACCTAAAAGGTGTCGTGGTTTATTACATTTGTTGTTACATGTCTCTGTCACTGATACCTAAAAGGTGTCGTGGTTTATATCATTTGTTGTTACATGTCTCTGTCACTGATACCTAAAAGGTGTCGTGGTTTATTACATTTGTTGTTACATGTCTCTGTCACTGATACCTAAAAGGTGTCGTGGTTTATATCATTTGTTGTTACATGTCTCTGTCACTGATACCTAAAAGGTGTCGTGGTTTATATCATTTGTTGTTACATGTCTCTGTCACTGATACCTAAAAGGTGTCGTGGTTTATATCATTTGTCGTTCTTGAGCTGCTCCAACTGTCTGAATTAGTGATTTTCCTTTGTTGTTACATGTCTCTGTCACTGATACCTAAAAGGTGTCGTGGTTTATATCATTTGTCGTTCTTGAGCTGCTCCAACTGTCTGAATTAGTGATTTTCCTTTGTTGTTACATGTCTCTGTCACTGATACCTAAAAGGTGTCGTGGTTTATATCATTTGTCGTTCTTGAGCTGCTCCAACTGTCTGAATTAGTGATTTTCCTTTGTTGTTACATGTCTCTGTCACTGATACCTAAAAGGTGTCGTGGTTTATATCATTTGTCGTTCTTGAGCTGCTCCAACTGTCTGAATTAGTGATTTTCCTTTGTTGTTACATGTCTCTGTCACTGATACCTAAAAGGTGTCATGGTTTATATCATTTGTCGTTCTTGAGCTGCTCCAACTGTCTGAATTAGTGATTTTCCTTTGTTGTTACATGTCTCTGTCACTGCATCTATCCATCTTCTTCTTTTCTCTTTTCACTGATACCTAAAAGGTGTCGTGGTTTATATCATTTGTCGTTCTTGAGCTGCTCCAACTGTCTGAATTAGTGATTTTCCTTTGTTGTTACATGTCTCTGTCACTGATACCTAAAAGGTGTCGTGGTTTATATCATTTGTCGTTCTTGAGCTGCTCGAACTGTCTGAATTAGTGATTTTCCTTTGTTGTTACATGTCTCTGTCACTGCATCTATCCATCTTCTTCTTTTCTCTTTTCACTGATACCTAAAAGGTGTCGTGGTTTATATCATTTGTCGTTCTTGAGCTGCTCCAACTGTCTGAATTAGTGATTTTCCTTTGTTGTTACATGTCTCTGTCACTGCATCTATCCATCTTCTTCTTTTCTCTTTTCACTGATACCTAAAAGGTGTCGTGGTTTATATCATTTGTCGTTCTTGAGCTGCTCGAACTGTCTGAATTAGTGATTTTCCTTTGTTGTTACATGTCTCTGACACTGATACCTAAAAGGTGTCGTGGTTTATATCATTTGTCGTTCTTGAGCTGCTCGAACTGTCTGAATTAGTGATTTTCCTTTGTTGTTACATGTCTCTTTCACTGATACCTAAAAGGTGTCGTGGTTTATATCATTTGTCGTTCTTGAGCTGCTCGAATTGTCTGAATTAGTGATTTTCCTTTGTTGTTACATGTCTCTGTCACTGCATCTATCCATCTTCTTCTTTTCTCTTTTCACTGATACCTAAAAGGTGTCGTGGTTTATATCATTTGTCGTTCTTGAGCTGCTCGAACTGTCTGAATTAGTGATTTTCCTTTGTTGTTACATGTCTCTTTCACTGATACCTAAAAGGTGTCGTGGTTTATATCATTTGTCGTTCTTGAGCTGCTCGAATTGTCTGAATTAGTGATTTTCCTTTGTTGTTACATGTCTCTGTCACTGCATCTATCCATCTTCTTCTTTCTCTTTTCACTGATACCTAAAAGGTGTCGTGGTTTATATCATTTGTCGTTCTTGAGCTGCTCGAACTGTCTGAATTAGTGATTTTCCTTTGTTGTTACATGTCTCTGTCACTGCATCTATCCATCTTCTTCTTTTCTCTTTTCACTGATACCTAAAAGGTGTCGTGGTTTATATCATTTGTCGTTCTTGAGCTGCTCGAACTGTCTGAATTAGTGATTTTCCTTTGTTGTTACATGTCTCTGTCACTGCATCTATCCATCTTCTTCTTTTCTCTTTTCACTGATACCTAAAAGGTGTCGTGGTTTATATCATTTGTCGTTCTTGAGCTGCTCGAACTGTCTGAATTAGTGATTTTCCTTTGTTGTTACATGTCTCTGTCACTGATACCTAAAAGGTGTCGTGGTTTATATCATCTGTCGTTCTTGAGCTGCTCGAACTGTCTGAATTAGTGATTTTCCTTTGTTGTTACATGTCTCTGTCACTGATACCTAAAAGGTATAGTGGTTTATATCATTTGTCGTTCTTGAGCTGCTCGAACTGTCTGAATTAGTGATTTTCCTTTGTTGTTACATGTCTCTGTCACTGCATCTATCCATCTTCTTCTTTTCTCTTTTCACTGATACCTAAAAGGTGTCGTGGTTTATATCATTTGTCGTTCTTGAGCTGCTCGAATTGTCTGAATTAGTGATTTTCCTTTGTTGTTACATGTCTCTGACACTGCATCTATCCATCTTCTTCTTTTCTCTTTTCACTGATACCTAAAAGGTGTCGTGGTTTATATCATTTGTCGTTCTTGAGCTGCTCGAATTGTCTGAATTAGTGATTTTCCTTTGTTGTTACATGTCTCTGTCACAGCATCTATCCATCTTCTTCTTTTCTCTTTTCACTGATACCTAAAAGGTGTCGTGGTTTTTATCATTTGTCGTTCTTGAGCTGCTCGAATTGTCTGAATTAGTGATTTTCCTTTGTTGTTACATGTCTCTGTCACTGCATCTATCCATCTTCTTCTTTTCTCTTTTCACTGATACCTAAAAGGTGTCGTGGTTTATATCATTTGTCGTTCTTGAGCTGCTCGAACTGTCTGAATTAGTGATTTTCCTTTGTTGTTACATGTCTCTGTCACTGCATCTATCCATCTTCTTCTGGGGCTTCCTCTTGGTCTTTTTCCATGCATTCTCGAGAAGAACGCCCTTGATGGTGATTGGTGAAGATTCATTCTGACCAGGTGGCCAAACCATTTAAGTTGTTGTTGTTCTATATATTCTTGGCAGGGTTTTGTTCCTACCATTTTGGTATTCTATCTCTTCTTGTGTTGTTTGTTACTTTTCTCAAGCATCGCATCTCACATGTATTGATCTTTCTTAAATGTGATTTAGAAAGGGTCCATGTTTGACTTTCATAGCACAAAGTTGGTATGAAGATGCTATTTATCATTTGTTGTTTAGCTGGCATAGAAATGTTTGGATGCCTTAGCAATGGTGAAAGCTGGTATGTGACAGCATTTGCTTTTTGTATTCTCATGTCAATTTCTCTGTCTAGTTTTCCATCTTCTGTGAACAGTGTGCCAAAATTCTTCAAATTCTTCTACTTGTTTTATTTCTTTATCTTTGATTTTAATGTTTAATGGGTGTCTTAATTTACTTATTCTCATAGCCTCTGTTTTTGCTGCGTTAATAATTTTCATGCTGTTTTTTTTTGTGTGATAATTTTGTGATTAGAAAGTAAAAATTGCATCCCGGAAACTCTCAGATTTGCATCTCTTTCACTTTTTGTACAAGGATTGACAACTAAAATATCACTCGTACATAAATGTTGACTTGAGCAGAAAACTGTACGTTGTGTGTGCGCTGTTACAAACTTAAACCACTTTCATAATATCGCACATTTAGGAATGAGTAGAATGTACTAATATTGAGAACATCTTCGTCCAGAACTGATATATAATTTTCTAGATTAAAACTAAAATGCTGCTTCGAAATGAAAATAACCAGCTATGAGGGAAAAGCTTCTTCATTCATGCAAACAATTATCTGCTGTCAGGGCACACAATGGTGATGATTATGTTCTACAGATAATAGAGACCGAACAAACTAGTCCAGGAAATCTTTAAAAAGTACAACCCGAATGAACTGCCAAATTCTCGAAACAAAACAGGTTATAACTGTCGGAGATTGAAACAGCTCCGAGAGTAGTCTCCAACAAACTGAACCGCAACAAAACTTTGTTAAATCGTCGGTTAACTTTCATCACTGCTGTCCAAACAAGGAAATAATACTAGGGCAGAGGTTGGCATACTACGGCACGCGGACCAGAACCGGCCCGCTAAGCTATGTTAACCGGCCTTGTGTTTGATTTGAAAATTACTATACACTCCATTCACTGAGCTAAAGAAAATATAATTTAAAATGGAAATTAAGTAGCACATAAATGCAATCAAATTCAGATCCCGTTTAAAAAATATTAATTTGTTTCACCAATTGTCAAAACCATTGAACTCTTTCCGTACGTTTAGTCGCACAGTGCGTCACTCTCAATTTGATTATTGTAAACTGTCATCAAACCGTATTCTTTTTACATGTCTTGTATCATCTTGATATTGGTGAAATCTCATACCTTGTTCAATTATCTAAAAATTCATATATAATATGTTATATGTTAGATAAATATAAATATGTAGATTGGTTCTTAAAGGTATGTAAAATATTCTCTCTGAAATCTCTTCCATTGCATCGATAAAAATCTTCCGTACGGAAAAAGTTAATGTTATCATATCATTGATTTGTTAGTTGCTAGATGTTACAAGCCATGACTGCAAAGTTCACTGTCTTTAATAATTGACACAACACCGCCGGGCTGTACTTTTAATGTCATTAATTAGTTAACATTACTAGAGTGGTGTAGCCTTAGTTGTTCGTGTCACGATGGGCAAAAGATCGTGGTTTTGGGTGTGGATGACGTGCTTTTGGAAACGCGATCGGTGAAATTTAGATAAGAGAACTTTCATTTGATAACAATCCTGAGGGAGAACAACGGGAATATATGTATTTGTCTTCAGCATCGGTTTTGGTAGCAGTTATGAACCGCTGTGGTGGATGGATGTTATGTAATTGCTAATTAAGTAGCAATGTATTGAAAGTTAATTAAAGTGGGATTTTTATTTATGCTTTCTCTCTGCGGCAACCACCTCTGGTCACAGCAGCGAGACTCGACTTGAAACGTCAATTACTCATGTCGGGAAAAAATATGTGTACCTCCGAAGACGGAGTTATCTGCCTGAGCGGCGAGGGACCCATGTGCACATGGTTGCCGGGGACAAACGGATTAACACGAAAAATTCAGTTCCTAGTCTCTAGGGACTTCGTCAGAGGTAAAAAGCTAAATATACACAAAAGTTAATAACCGGTTGTCATAAATTAGTTACACAATGGCACTAGAAGCAAAAGGAGAAAAGTAGATAGAGAATCTCGTACTTTTCATGAAAGATGGACTTTGAATTATTATTTTTTTTTTACTCTGTATTGCTATAACGCCGTGATATCTAATAGCAAAAGTGTCTGTTCTTAAAGAATACAATCTGAGACATGACTTTCAATCCAAACATGATATTACAGTCCACTGGAAGGATAAGTCTGACGGAACAAAACAGCACATTTAAAGAAGTCCTTAGAAGGTTACCATAGAGTGTTTACAATGTAAATACATGTTCAGAGAGTATTTGTGTGAGATTTATTATTTTAAAAAAAACTTTCCTAGTATATCCATCATATATTTCAAATAACTCAAGCTGTTACTAATAAATAGGTTTCAATGACTATGGCTGTCAAACCTACTACAACCGTACAACGGCATCTATAGACCTTGCAAAGTGTATTAGAACTGGGTAGGCCATTTCAACAATTACCTCCTTATTTCCATGGCAACAAAAGAAGAAAACAACAAATGTGAAGACGCTCTATCTTTTTATTGAAAAATTAGAAGTAGTTCCTATGGGGAGAAAATTTATGAAGTGCCGATTATAAGAATCACTGCGCCGTGTCTTTATATTAAAAAAAAAAACCTCTGAACAAAACTGTAAGAGAGTTTAATTAGCATCAAAGCCATGTTTTATTTTTTCATAATTTATACTGCAAATAACTACGATATAATGATATCATTATAATTATGTTAATTAAGGACAAGAATAGATAGATTACCAAATGAAACCATAAGAAAAATGGTAAGAATAAAACCCTGCCAAGAATATATAGATTAGATAGAACAACAAAATAAATGGTTTGGCCACCTGGTCAGAATGAATCCTCACCAATCACCATCAAGGGCGTTCTTCTCGAGAATGCATGGAAAATGACCAAGAGGAAGACCCAGAAGAAGATGGATAGATGCAGTGATAGAGACCTGTAACAACAAAGGAAAATCACTAATTCAGACAGTTCGAGCAGCTCAAAAACGACAAATGATATAAACAACGACACCTTTTCAGTATCAGTGAAAAGAGAAAAGAGATAGAAAGGACAATAATTAAATTAGCTATATCGCATAGCGCAAATTGCAGCAATGAATATATCTCAAATTATCAGGTTAAAGGTCATCTTGAAAGTTCGGTCGCATGTCCGGCCTCCTCAAGTTTCAAACTCACCGTCAGCAGCTGCCGGTTTCATTGTTTGATCAAAGCGCATTAAGATTGTAAACAGTTATATTTATTGAAGTAGAACGTCATAAATAGGGGAGATAACTTGTAACATTTATTGAAGTAACATGTCACGAACAGGGGAGGGAACTTGTTTAACAACAGAAGAGGGATTAAAGTCTCGACCAAAATAGTTCGTGTATTGAAACAAATGTCGAATGTCAAGGTCGGTGAATCAGAACACTTAATACCGGTTCTACGTTCACCTGCAGACCTTAGAGATCAACCGATAACGAAAACTCCAACTTAACTTTTATATGGCCCTCTTTGTCTTGTCAGATGGTCTAGTCGAGGCTATTGTGTAATTTTTTAGCTTTTGTTGTTGATGAACAGCTTCTCTCGTGGCTAATTCTACCAATGTTTGACAAACACACACAGCCACAGAATGAACAAGTCAGACCCACTGATCTACAGTGTTTACCATCCTTTTGCATGAGTCTTCCTCTTCTAAGTTTTGCCTCAAATGATTCCTTATACATGCTCTCCATAATGTGCGAGATATAGAGATATCTGTAAATCATCTCTGAATGACTTCTCCATATGTGACTATGACTTGTATAAGGAACGGTATAACATCATTTAAGACTGTGCTAAGGCAAAACTTAGAAAAGAAAAGACTCATGAAAAAGGATGGCAAATCCCGTGGACCAGTGGGCCTGACTTGTTCATTCTGTGACCGTGTGTGTTTGTCAAACATTGGTAGAATTAGCCACGAGAGAAGCTGTTCGACAAAAACAAAACCTCAAGACCTACAAATAAATATCAAAGTTGAAGGAATACATCTGGAGACAGTTCAGAGCTACAACTACCTGGGACATACTATAACCAGTGATGGAAAATGTAAAATTGAAATAAACAAAAGAATAGGTATGGCAAAAAAGTAATTTTAATGCCATGAAAAATATACTAACATCTAAACAAATAAAACCAGGGCTAAAACTAAGAATAGAAAAATGTTACATCTTCTCAATATTTATGTATGGTGCAGAAACATGGACATTAGACAAGAAAGCAGAACATGTAGAAAAATAGGTAGAATTGGATGGAAAAAAAGAAAACAAACGATGAAGTTTTAAAACAACTAAAAATGAAAAGAGAACTACTAAACACAATTAAAACAAGACAAACGAAATTTTTGATGTGCGACGGGATTAATCTGACGACTAACTGTGTTTTATATGTTCGGAATTGGAGTAAAAAACGATGTCCTAGCATCATCAAGCGCTATACGTTAAACAAAAATATGACGATCATCATCTTCAGGAGAACGTGAACTTCCGGTCAAATTGGTGGATAGGCGACAGCAACAATTTAAGGCTATGTATGAAAAGTGTTCCTTGTTGCAGTTTCCTCATATTCCATGTCTGGCTTGTTGCAGGAGCTACTGAGTTAAGTGCTCTGTGCACACCGTGAGCTGTGTGTCTCATCCGTTTAATCATATTTCGATATTCCAATTGTTTACGATGAATGATGATATCGTAAGACAGGGAACAGTTGGCTGTGTTCACTTTCTGTGCGGTTTCGCCTTAAGTCTTTTGGCGTGTGGAAAGACTTATGATGAGGCCTAAAGCTACCTTTCTTTGTTTGGGAGATGAGATATTAATTCAAATGATTTCACTGGCACGGACGGTTGAGCAATTATGGATTTTATTTCGTTTGCATTGATACTGTTTTTGTTTTTGTTAATTCAGCAATTAGCGTTGCAACTTCACCATATGTTGTGCGTAATTGCCAGATTGGCTGTCTAAGCAAATATATGAGGAAGGAACATATGGTCTAGGCTATATTAATACACAGATTGCATGGTTAATATGGTGTCATCATCATCATCATGCGCCGTATCGGTTGGCATAGGTGATAATGTCCTTCCACAATCTTCTAGCAGCGTATCAGTTCTGGTGACTGTTTTCCATGCCATGTCACTGAGCTATCTAGCATCATCTCTCTTTGTCGTCCACGATCTCTCTTTTCCTGTATTTTGCCAGTTGTAACCAAGTAGTCCAACTTTCCTCTTCTTGTGATGTGCCCGAAAAATGTCGATTGTATTTTCTGATGTTTTACGCATGAGCTCCATTTTTGATTTGGCTTCTGAGAATTTCTTTGTTTTTTGTTTTTGCTGTCCAGGGAACTCTCAACACTCCTCTCAGAAATCCCATGTATATGGTCTCTCATCGTCTTTTCATTTCTTTATCTACTGTCTATTATTCGCTTACATAGGTCAGAATTGGATCTATATAACATCGATGAACTCTTTTTCTCATAGCTATTGAGTTATTGAGTTATTGAGTTATTGAGTTATTGAGTTATTTGGGGGTCACCATCATTGCACTCCGAACATGTCCATAGGTGCTCAGATCCCCTCCTCAGCAAGTCTCGAAGTGTCCAGCGACTGACGACTCCAGTTCTGTGTTGGCTAATTAGTCTTCTTACACGGCCACTAAGTTTTCTCATTTCTGGCTGTGCCATCTTAACTCCCATCTCTTTCAACCAAAGGATTGACATGGACTCATGGTTGTCAAAGCCCTGTGTCCTTCCCATTTCCCGGAGGGCATTGATGACGTCCGCCCGATCCATTGGTTGACCGTTCTCAACAATAGCGCAGCTAGCCAACATGTCCGCTCTTTCATTTCCCCGTACTCCCGCATGTCCAGGGACATAGACAAAGGTGACCATACGTATTTTTTACTTCTGCAATGACTCTACCCATTGCATACGTACAGAGCCCGCCTCTACTTTTCTTATCATGCTAATCGAATCACTCAGTATACAGGCGTGGGTGTAGTCGTGTGACTCTAACCCTGGTCACTGCCATCATCTCCATCGTCATGCTACTCGTGGCCTTAACGCATGTATCATAACTATTGGCATAGACTTGTTGCGCAAGATGTTTGTCACTGTTTACTATACTTTTCTTAGCTGACGTGATTGTGTTTGCCAATATAAGAAGGTAGATGGTCATTCCTTTCCTTTGTGATTGAACCAGCAAGAGATCGCAGCCTTTGTCTCTGCAATTGAGATCCTCTGTCTATCATCAGGTAGTGGGTCCATACAAGCACTTATTAACTGGCACATCGACATCACCGGTTGGGGGGGGGGGGGAGTATATAGCACTGGAGAAAAAGGGCTGCTTGTCCAGTGCAGTCGACACAAAGTGGTAAGGTCCGAACTTTTATTTTACCCCCAACAGAAAAATAAAACGTTTAACCCTACTGAGATTTACACTCGCGATCTCCTGATTTTGAGCACGACTAGTAATCGATTAGTAATGTACTATCAACATTTACGTATGCACGTGAAAGCTGGAAAACAACAAGAGACATAGAAACAAAGTTGAACGCATTCGAAAATAAATGTCTAAGGAAAATACATGGTATAGCGTGGAATGAATTCAAAACAAACGAGGAAATTAGAGAAATCGCCAATCAACCACTAATCTCTTCAGTAATGAAGAAAAGACGATGGTCATATTTTGGACATGTGATGAGGAGAGATAATAACCGAATAGCAAAGCAAGCCCTCATGTGGAAAACAACAGGTAAGAGGAAAAGAGGAAGACCCAGAGAGACACTGAGAAGAACATTGATGAGAGAGGTAAGAGCAGCAGGAATCGGCTCCCTCAATGAGATAGAGCTGATTGCACAGAACAGATACAAATGGCGAGATTTGATAAAATATCTTTAGAAGAATTGAAAACGGCTAAAAAAAAAAATTCAGATAAGAGAAGGAGTATCTTGGTCTACGCCCTATGGGCCGGCTACGGCTCGAAAGGTCAATAGATAGATAGATAGTAATCGATTACACCATCTGCAACCTTCTTTGAGCAGAGAAGCCAATTAAAAAGGACGGAAATGTGCTTTCTTGGATTGGAATGTGAAACCTTCGCTAATATTTATTTGAATTAAATTTCTATTGAAAGGATTAATCTATTAGTAAAGATAATACATAAATAAGTGGTCCAATTGTAGAAACATATAATGCAAGCGACCTAATATTTGTTGACAATAAAATAATGCAAATTTGATTGAAAATGAAGCAGAAATAATCAAATCGATGAAAAATAATTAAGATGCAAATGATCAATTGATTAGATTAAAAATGTATCTCTTGAAAAGTATTTTACAGTTTTACTTTTGTCAGAGAGAGTTTTGTTTGAATACCGACTTTACTTTCATTAGAAAGAGTTTTGTTTGAATACGGACTTTACTTTCTATGGAAGGAGTTTTGTATGAATACCGACTTTACTTTCGATAGAAAGAGTTTTGTTTGAATACCGATTTTACTTTCATTAGAAAGAGTTTTGTTTGAATACCGACTTTACTTTCGATAGAAATAGTTTTGTTTGAATACCGACTTTACTTTCATTAGAAAGAGTTTTGTTTGAATACCGACTTTACTTTCGATAGAAAGAGTTTTGTTTGAATACCGACTTTACTTTCATTAGAAAGAGTTTTGTTTGAATACCGACTTTACTTTCATTAGAAAGAGTTTTGTTTGAACACCGACTTTACTTTCGATAGAAAGAGTTTTGTTTGAATACCGACTTTACTTTCATTAGAAAGAGTTTTGTTTGAATACCGATTTTACTTTCATTAGAAAGAGTTTTGTTTGAATACCGACTTTACTTTCGATAGAAAGAGTTTTGTTTGAATACCGACTTTACTTTCATTAGAAAGAGTTTTGTTTGAATACCGACTTTACTTTCATTAGAAAGAGTTTTGTTTGAATACCGATTTTACTTTCAGTAGAAAGAGTTTTGTTTGAATACCGACTTTACTTTCATTAGAAAGAGTTTTGTTTGAATACCGACTTTACTTTCATTAGAAAGAGTTTTGTTTGAATACCAACTTTACTTCCGATAGAAAGAGTTTTGTTTGAATATCACCTTTTTCTTATTGTTCGCACCGGCAACTTAGGTGCCCCTCGCTAAACAGGCAGATATTCTCCGATTTAGAGATACTCTTATTATTTTTATTTTTGGTTAGGAACTGCTTTTTTATGTGTGTAGATATTTTCTTACCAATTAGGTACAGCCAGCTGCCTTAGGTGGCCTACTATTATCGATTTCCAATTGCCAAGAGTTCTTTAACGTGCGCTGCACTCACACGGGATATCATGATTGTTGTGTGTGCGTTACTCGAGAGAGCTAGACATCGAATTTCACAACACAGAGGCTCGAAAAGGGTAAAACCGCGCAGACACTACCGTTACCTTTTTTGGAAACCCCCAACCCACTATTGAGGCAATTCCAAATAATCTGGTCCAGAGATCACCTCACCTCTAGAGCAGTGATTCTCAACTTCTTTTCTACCGTAGCCCTTTCTGCCCTGCTTGCTTGCTTGCGTTCGCCCGATGACTAAAGTATTCTAAAGTATTCTAGTTGACTAAAGAATTCCTCTTCATCCTTTCTCCCTTAAAATGACTTTAAGTGGGCGTGTCTGCGTTGTGTTGTAATTTGCAGTATAACTGTGATATTTGCGCCTTTCAGCCCAACACATCCGACTTCAGCACGACATTTTTTAGTACCGGGTTGTCTTCCCTCTTCGATCCCTACTCGCTTAGCCAGACTAGACAGTTTAGTCTGTTACTAGAGGCACCGCGGAGAGGTGGAGCAGGGTCTGGATGGTTCTGGTTCACCGATCCTGGCGTAAGCCATCAGCTGTGGGTCGCTGACAACTTCCAGCTCTGGTGCTGTGATGCGCGTCTTCGCCTCCCTTTCTGGACTTATCTCCGTTTAATGGATCTTACTACCCACTCGTTAACAAAACTCGATATTTTCTTTGCAAATAGATTGTGATAGGAATATGAATTGAAGGTAAAGTAAGAGTTTCCAATCGGCGTCTCAGCACCCATATGTGCTTGGCCCACTCTCAAGAAGAGTTTCACCCATATGTGCTTGGCCCACTCTCAAGAAGAGTTTCACCCATATGTGCTTGGCCCACTCTCAAGAAGTGTTCGGAGACTTCTGGATAGTTTCGCTTCAAGCATCAAAACTCACGATGGGAGACGGCATTCCTCACCTTCCCAGAGTACTATACCCTGGTACCCATTTCTGCCAGCGGCTGGGTCGACCGCAGGGGATTTTTTTTCCACAACCACGAGTACAATTCCCACTGCATCCAGCGGGAATCGAACCAGGGTTGTTCGAACGTCGGTAGCCCAGTCGGGTGGTTTCCCAACCAGGCAAGTGAGACCACCAAGGGCTATCTTTACCCCAACTGAAGTGTGTCAGACGCAGGACAGGAAACAGCCTGAGAGGTAAGATCAGAAATGAAGAGTAACGAAAAAGACTAGAAACAGAACCAGTTATTGAATACATAAAGCGACAACAGGTCAAATGGTTCAGGCATGTGATAAGATATAAAGAAATAAATCTAATACAACGAGTTACCAACAAACGATACGAGAAAGCCAGGAAAAGGTGCATAAACGGAATATTAGAAACACTCAGAGGTATAACCTCAGAAGACGGCCAAAAGCAGAAAAAAAAAAAAACCGCGAAACATATATCCCATCAGCGCCGGAAGTCAAATAAGGAAGAAAAGAAAGTAGGAAGTGTTAACTAAAAGTAAAGTAACCCCGTCACGCCAAGTGGCGTATAGGGAATATGGTGTTAGTGATCATATATTTTTTACAGACTTTCAGCACATGATTTTTGGGGTAATGTGGTCGGTATTACACCTGTGTCGCTTTACTTTCCCAGAAAAAAAATCCGGTACCCATTAAAGGCTGGGTGAACCGGAAGCCGTCGGTTGGTATCAAACCCTACCTCTTGTCTTTTGAGGTCCAGTTCACTAAGCACTGAGCTATCGCGGTTCAGTGTTATATATATATATAGAGAGAATATCCATAGAGTGTATCTTTTGGCTTGAATGTCGCTAACTTTCTGGCCTCATTCAAGTCGAACAAGTTGCCAGATAGCCAAGCTTGCATGGAGCGGACGTTGCAACTTTCTTGGTTGCTGATCTCATCTCAAGAGCGTGGGCTTGGGCAGAAAAAGGAAAGAGATAATGTGTCGCCCCTGCGTTTCTTCTCTCCACGTAGCTGAGTTCATACAACAATGTTTTCTTCTCTCCACGTAGCTGAGATCATGCAACAAGATTTTCTTCTCTCCACGTAGCTGAGTTCATACAACACGGATTTCTTCTCTCCACGTAGCTGAGATCATGCAACAAGATTTTCTTCTCTCCACGTAGCTGAGTTCATACAACACGGATTTCTTCTCTCCACGTAGCTGAGTACATACAACAAGGTTTTCTTCTCTCCACGTAGCTGAGATCATGCAACAAGATTTTCTTCTCTCCACACAGCTGAGATCATACAACAAGATTTTCTTCTCTACACACAGCTGAGTTCATACAACAAGATTTTCTTCTCTCCACACAGTTGAGTTCATACAACACGATTTTCTTCTCTACACACAGCTGAGTTCATACAACAAGATTTTCTTCTCTACACACAGCTGAGTTCATACAACAAGGTTTTCTTCTCTCCACACAGCTGAGTTCATACAAAAAGGTTTTCTTCTCTCCACACAGCTGAGTTCATACAACACGGATTTCTTTTCTCCACGTAGCTGAGTTCATACAACAAGATTTTCTTCTCTACACACAGCTGAGTTCATACAACAAGATTTTCTTCTCTCCACACAGCTGAGTTCATACAACACGATTTTCTTCTCTACACACAGCTGAGTTCATACAAATTATATCTCCCCTCGACGCTGAAAGGCAGATGAGGAAGGAAAGCAAAAGTAGAAGAAGAAGGAGATGAACCACAATTTTAGTCAACATTGACGATGTATGGATTGTGCTGTTCTGAAACAGCTATGCCATGCTACCCTAGAATTGCCTTTAATGGGATTACAGTGACCACAAACCACTCTCCATGTGTGTGCCACATATTTACACCCCAGAAAGAAATACTGAATATAACATCATATGCCGTCTGTGATATTAATGGCCACAAACCAGGAGCCTCCTGTATGATTGATACAACTGTTGCACCAAGCACTTCATCAGCAGAGCCATATCTATGGAATGTTAATCTGACATTGTTCTTGAATGATGTCCAAGTTAATGAGACATCAGAATCGTGTGGCAGCAGCTACAAGAAGGGAGCAGAGAATATCAAGTTCTGCTGCTATAAAGGAGACTTACTTTGCTATCACAGAATTGTCTTAAATGGGATCACTGTAGTTGAAAACTTCTCCTCTTGTGTAAACTACACATTCACATCCAAGAGTGAATCAGTGAAGGTCACAAAATCATATTCTCTCTGTGGTTTTACTAACTACAGGTCAGGTGGCTTCTGTTGGATTGGAATGATAACTTACCACCACTGTGTGTCTATATGTTTGGAATTGGAGTCATCAACGATGGCCTAACATCATCAAGTGCTATGACGATCATCATTTTCGGGAGGACGTGAACTCCCATGGTATATGGTGGATAGGCGGCAGGAACCATTGAAGGTTATGTCTGAAAAGTGTTCCTTCTTGCAGTTTCCTCATATTCCAAGTCCGGCTTGTTGCAGGAGCTACTGAGTTAAGTGCTCTGAGCACACAGTGAGCTGTGTGTCTCATCCGTTTTGATCCTGTTTCGATATCCCGCTTGTTTACGATGAATGATGATATCGTATGACAGGGAACAGTTGGCTGTGGTCACTTTCTGCGCGGTTTCGCCTTATGTCTTTTGGCGTGTGCTGAGACTGCTACGATGGGGACTACAGTTACCTTTCTTTGTTTGGGAGATGTGTTAGTAATTCGGATGATTCCACTGGCACGGGCGGTTGAGCAATTATGGATTTTAATTTGTTTGCAGTGATACCGAGGCCTTCCATAACCAATAACCAATCGAGTCTTTTTTCAGAACCGAGAAAATGTACCAAGACTACTAAAATATTGTTAACAAACAACTGTGCCATGGCACCCCACGTTATTGCCTTTGTGAAATTGTAACAAACGTATCCGGTGAAGCGACCGGAAGTTGTCCTATCTCATGGTGGGTGAAGTCAGTACCTAATTATATGTTTACATGGAGACAAATAATAATAAATGAATATTATTAAAGAGGGAAACTTCCGAGGCGATAATCAGCGAATCAATTCAGAGGAAGAGGTATGTTTACAGCACTCGGAAAAAATGACAAATAATCAACAACAGAACAAAAATATGGACCAAAGCAGGATCGAACCCGTACTCAGTGGCACAGCACCTTGCCACGAAAAGCCAAACACATGGGATGATGTACTAACGTTACCAGCGGTTTAGATACCATTTGTAAGGTTACAGATAATAATAAATGAATATTATTATAGAGAGAAACTTCCGAGGCGATAGATCAGCGAATCATTTCATAATATCCCAAATAATCAACAACAGAAACAAAAGACAAAGAACATTATATGGTCCGAAGCAAGCTTGAACCCGTACTCCTTGACACAGCGCCTTGCCACGAGAAACCAAACGCTAAAGCACACGACCAACTCAGCTACCTAAGAAATTGGGGATTTTTGTGGTCCCTCTCTCTCTCTCTCTCTCTCTCTCTCTCTCTCTCTCTCTCTCTCTCTCTCTCTCTCTCTCTGCGATCAGGGCTCAATCAGAGTAGCATTCCAGACTCTCACATGAAGTCAGCTGTCAGGTTAAGTGTGTTGATCGCCCCCACAGACAGAACATCACAATTAGAGTCCGCCAGATCCACTCTGATTGAACACCCGTTAAAACGTTGCACTGTGTTCTACGCCAGTGGCCCAGTGCATCCGATTTCAGCCAACATTATATTCAAGTTTGCTTTCCTTAGCCTTTGATTGTCCCCCAATCTTCCTGCAAGGCAGCAGATTGTCTTTTCTGTAGGGAGATTCTGCCCTTAGATGGTCGGCCCTCCCAGGTTTATGAGCACCATCTGCCCGAGTCACTAGAGGTGACTAACACAGACATGCACACACAAAGATATGAGATGTGACTAACACAGACATACACGCAAAATTATGACACATGACTAACATAGACATGCACACAACGATATGATATATGACAGACATAGATATGACACATGACTAACATTGACATGCACACAAAGATATGCGATATGACTGGCATAAATATGCAGACACAAAGATATGACACATGCCTAACATAGACATGCACACAAAGATATGAGATGTGACTAACATAGCCATGCACACACAAGGATATGAGATTTAACAAACACATACATGCACACACAAAGATATGAGATATGACTAACGTAAACATGCACACAAAGATATGAGATATCACTAACCCAGACACGCACACACAAAGGTATGACACATGACTAACACAGATACACACTAAGATATGAGATATAACTAAACACAGACACGCATAAAGATATGAGACATTATTAACACTGACACACAAAGATATGAGATATGACTAACATGACACACACCAATATGTGAGCCATGGCTAGCACACACACAAGCTAAGATATGAGCCATGGCTTGCACAGAAACACACCAAGATATGAACCATGTCTAGCACAGAAACACATTAAGATATGAGCCATGGCTAGCACGGAAGTACACTAAGATATGAACCATGGCCAGCACAGACACACACTAAGATATGAACCCTGGCCAATACAGACACCCACCAAGATATGAGCCATGGCTAGCATGAATATACACTAAGATATGAACCATGACCAGCACAGACACACACTAAGATATAAATCATGGCCAGTCCAGACACACGCTAAGACATGAGCCATGGCCAGCACATACACCCACTAAGATATCAGCCATGGCTATCGCATACACCCACTAAGATATCAGCCATGGCTATCGCAGACACCCACTAAGATATGAGCTACGACTAGCACAGATATATACTGAGAATTGAGCCATGGCTCAATTCAAGAGAAGCAGAAGAGGAGGTAGAAGAGCAGCGATCGCGAAAGGTATCCATATGTTTGGGTTTGTTGTAGTCGGCAGACTCTTCTTAACGTGGGAATCATCGACATACGAGACGCAGGCCCCGGTTAACTGTTCACAGGTTCCGTTCAAACAGTTGTCCGGAGATTTGAGAGTGCAGTCTGACCCGTAGAACGTTCCCTTGCATGTACAGTTCCCGGTTGACTGTTCACAGGTGTCGTTGAAACAGTTGTCCGGACATTTGAGAGTGCAGTCTGACCCGTAGTACGTTTCCTTGCACTTACAGTTGCACTTTCCGGGTCACATATTATGTCACAGCCATCAGAACACGTCTGTTCGCCCTGTAGCCCAAAATTACCATCGGGACAAGTGTCATTACAGGTATAGCCAGGATGTTTACATTGTAGGCGTTTTCCGGATTTTTCCTCACATATAGGACAGACACTAAGACAAGACCTGGAGCAGTCGTGTCCATAGATCCCATGTGAACAGTTGCCGTGACACGTACCGATGATGACGTTGCAGCCTTTGCTACATCCACTACACACTTCATAAAATGACCCAGAATACCCGTCCAGACAATAGGTGTCTGTAAATGTTTGCACCTCACACACCGTCAGTGCACTGTCGGCCTGCGAAATGGTCGGTGAGAACTCAATCTTAATGTGTGCCATTGGCGATTGTGTGGTGACTACAATATTGTTCACAGAAACATTAGGGTATGATATATCATTTTACTGAAACACTACGCCACCACTGTCAGAGAAAGCCTTTAGAGTGGCATTCTTTACCCGAATCATAGTGCTAGCTGGATGATAGATTCGAATGGCGTGAATCTTCTGGGGCGTGGCAAGGTTCAGATACCAGTAAACAGAATTGGTTCCACTTCTTAATTTTGTGTGTGCAGTCATTGTCATAGAGATTGGTCTTTGTTTTGCCATTAATTGCGGCCGCTGGTCCACATCCGTCTCCTTTATAACAAGCATTAAATGTGTCGGTCTGGTTTGTGTTCTGTTTGAGAGCCACATTCCAATGTAGATGGAGCAGATATTAGCAACTATCGCCCCTTCAACCCGTAACTTGTTGATCAGACCAGCCCCAGAGCAAAAGACATCAATCTCGTGCTGAATAACTACAAACCTTGATTCATTGTTACATGAGGCAGAACCATTTAGTTTTGCCGTGAAACTGTCCGGATATGTTAAGTCATTCACATAAATCCTAAACCAGGAGAACGGCAAATATTGATTGAGAGTTGCCTCAACTGATGTAGAATACGTGTCCGGATTACATGTGGTATCGTTGTTATCAAACAGGAAAGTAGGTTCAGATTTTGGGGCGTATTTGTAAACACGATCCAAGTACTGACACTGGGGTCCGAAATATTCGTGCTGACAACTGTCATTGTTTGGGCATGTCCCTGTAATTTTTTTCACAAACTTAATCATTATAGCAGTGACATTGTAACGTACAATTTGCCTCAAACCAACCGTCTGCACAAGTTAGGTCATTAGCTTCCAAGGCCGCGAACAAAGCCAGCAGAATAAAGACTTGATCTACAGAGATGGTTAACGAACTGTGTACAAACATTTATTATCAAACCCGTGATTACATTTCTAAAAATCCGCCAACTCGCTGTGATAACAGATAGCGTGATGTTCTCTAATAGAATGAGACAAACCGTTGGAGACAAGCAAAGTCAACATTGTTTACATCATGGCTCGAACGCAAACAAGCGTCCATCTTGGTGCGTCCTATGACGTCATCTCATTTTAGTTCGTTTCTTGTCGATAGAAAGTATAACGTGATGATATGAGTAGTGATAACTTGGCAAAATGTTAGGAAAAATTTGCGACCATGCGCTGCGTCCACGGCGACCTTTCTTTATTCTGGTGATCCAAAGCTGGACGTCAAATGGTCCCACGATTGGCTGACTTTGCGTAATCCTTGCTTGGGATTTCTTGTGCCCATACTGATAAGTGTTAGAGAATGTATGTTATTTACTTCAAAATGACATTAAGCAGAATTGTTTTTTTTCAATTTCCAATAATTATTATCACAAAATTCGGAAAGTATAATTATAATGAGTTGTCTGAAAAAAAAAAAAAATATATATATATGTATGTATATGTATTGTTTTCTTTGATATTCACCATTTTTGTTACTATTTGCTAAGTAATTAACAGGAAGAAAAGAAGTCAAATTTTCAGGATAGAAATAACAATTGTAGAAGATATGACACAGCGAGGATGGTATCATAAACAATAGCTATAGCAAGAACAATTATAGAAGAGTTATCACAGAATGGTGTCATACACAATGGCTATAGCAAGAACAATTATAGAAGAGTTATCACAGAATGGTGTCATACACAATAGCTATAGCAAGAACAATTATAGAAGATCTCATACATGATGGTGTCATACACAATGGCTATAGCAAGAAAAATTATAGAAGATCTCATACATGATGGTGTCATACACAATGGCTATAGCAAGAACAATTATAGAAGATCTACCACAGGATGGTGTCATACACAATGGCTATAGCAAGAAAAATTATAGAAGATCTCATACATGATGGTGTCATACACAATGGCTATAGCAAGAACAATTATAGAAGATCTACCACAGGATGGTGTCATACACAATGGCTATAGCAAGAAAAATTATAGAAGATCTCATACAGGATGGTGTCATACACAATGGCTATAGCAAGGACAATTATAGAAGATCTCATACAGGATGGTGTCATACACAATGGCTATAGCAAGAAAAATTATAGAAGATCTCATACAGGATGGTGTCATACACAATGGCTATAGCAAGAAAAATTATAGAAGATCTCATACATGATGGTGTCATACACAATGGCTATAGCAAGAAAAATTATAGAAGATCTCATACAGGATGGTGTCATACACAATGGCTATAGCAAGGACAATTATAGATCTGTCACAGGATGGTGTCATACACAATGGCTATAGCAAGAACAATTATAGAAGATCTATCACAGGATGGTGTCATACACAATGGCTATAGCAAGGACAATTATAGATCTGTCACAGGATGGTGTCATACACAATGGCTATAGCAAGAACAATTATAGAAGATCTATCACAGGATGGTGTCATACACAATGGCTATAGAAGTAACAATTA
Organism: Megaustenia siamemsis; assembly: GCA_032433765.1. Lineage (NCBI taxonomy): Eukaryota > Metazoa > Mollusca > Gastropoda > Stylommatophora > Ariophantidae > Megaustenia > Megaustenia siamemsis. Next base: position 17,204,398 of record JAVIAB010000159.1, read on the forward strand.
TAGAAGACCTATCACAGGATGGTGTCATACACAATGGCTATAGCAAGAAAAATTATAGAAGATCTCATACAGGATGGTGTCATACACAATGGCTATAGGAAGAACAATTATAGATCTGTTGCAGGATGGTGTCATACACAATGGCTATAGCAAGATCAATTATAGATCTGTCACAGGATGGTGTCATACACAATGGCTATAGCAAGAACAATTATAGATCTGTTACAGGATGGTGTCATACACAATGGCTATAGCAAGAACAATTATAGATCTGTCACAGGATGGTGTCATACACAATGGCTATAGCAAGATCAATTATAGATCTGTCACAGGATGGTGTCATACACAATGGCTATAGCAAGAACAATTATAGATCTATCACAGGATGGTGTCATACACAATGGCTATAGCAAGAACAATTATAGATCTATCACAGGATGGTGTCATACACAATGGCTATAGCAAGAACAATTATAGATCTATCACAGGATGGTGTCATACACAATGGCTATAGCAAGATCAATTATAGATCTGTCACAGGATGGAGTCATACACAATGGCTATAGCAAGAACAATTATAGATCTATCACAGGATGGTGTCATACACAATGGCTATAGAAGTAACAATTATAGAGTTCCAGGAATAAAGGGCTCTTTCTTCAGATCAATTAAGATCAAAAATCTACTCTTCGGCTGTTATTATATTTCATTTCCTTATAAATCACTAAGAGAAATAATTCCACTTTTTAAAAACGTTTATTTTGATTTTTCTTAATAAATGAGTTTTAACATTTTGATGAAACGTGGGAGGAATACATTTTCTCCCAGCTCGCTCCGGGCTTTCTAATTTCTCGGAACGACAATGCTGCGTCGTGGTACGCCTACTTTTAGTTCACCTGGTTGAGTTGGGGTTGTAGAGCCGGTTTTGATGGATTCAAAAAGGACCTGGTATGGGTTTTGGATGTTTGCGTATGGCCAACAAGTACCGTCAAATTGTCGGAGAACCTTGTCCTTGTGTTCAACGAACTGTCTGTCTCCACAGAGAGTAGCTATGTCCTGGCCCAGTGAAAGATAATCTACACATCTATTGCTTTCCTGGAATAATAGAGAAGGGCAAATGTGAGAGGATTAATACTGGATGATTTGTGAATTACATCGGTGGGATGATAATATAAGATTTGTGATTAATGCGGAAGGATGATGTAGGATTAATACTGGATGATTTGTGAATTACATCGGTGGGATGATAATATAAGATTTGTGATTAATGCGGAAGGATGATGTAGGATTAATACTGGATGATTTGTGAATTACATCGGTGGGATGATAATTTAAGATTTGTGATTAATGATGATGGATGATGTAGGATTAATACTGGATGATTTGTGAATTACATCGGTGGGATGATAATATAAGATTTGTGATTAATGATGATGGATGATGTAGGATTAATACTGGATGATTTGTGAATTACATCGGTGGGATGATAATTTAAGATTTGTGATTAATGATGATGGATGATGTAGGATTAATACTGGATGATTTGTGAATTACATCGGTGGGATGATAATATAAGATTTGTGATTAATGCGGAAGGATGATGTAGGATTAATACTGGATGATTTGTGAATTACATCGGTGGGATGATAATTTAAGATTTGTGATTAATGATGATGGATGATGTAGGATTAATACTGGATGATTTGTGAATTACATCGGTGGGATGATAATATAAGATTTGGGATTAATGCGGAAGGATGATGTAGGATTAATAACAGAAAACTCTTTATACAGAGCTTCGGAGAAGGAGGTAATCTGATCATCAGAAGTGGAGATCCGTCGAGCAAGAGTTTCCGCCCTTTAGCTTCTTGACACCCCAGGAAAGGTTAGCATGGAGAGGGGGAGGAGGGGGGAGCATGACTCTCAGGCATCGACCACCTGCCGCATTGACCTTGACGGCTCACATCTTCTTCATTTTTTCTTCAACCTTTCAGCTCCCTGTGGAGCATAAGTCTTCAACAAACACTTTCCAAGCCGTTCTGTTTCTTGCCATTCTTTTTAAGATCATTCCATGTCTTCCCCATCATCTTCATCTCTGCTTCTATCTGTCTTCTCCAAGAATTCTTTGGTCTTCTTCTTTGTCTTTTCCCCTGGGGATTCCAAAAAGGGCCTGTTGTGTAATACTCTCAGTTGGCTTCCGCAGTGTGTGTCCTACCCAGCGCCATCGTCTTCGCTGTATCTCTTTATCCACTGGTATTTGATTGGTACATTTCCATAATTCGATGTTAGTGATTGTGTCCTGCCATTTCCATCCTTCCATATTGAAAGTGAGGGAGGCGCAATAGCTCAGTGGTTAGTGAACTGGACTACAAAGGACAAGAGGTAGGGTTCGATCCCAACCGACGGCTTCCGGGTTCATCCAGCCTTTAATGTGTACCTGATTTTTTTCAGGGAAAATGAAGCGGCACGGGCGTAATACCGACCATATTACCCCAAAAATCATGTGCCGAAGGTTTGTAAAATTTATGGTCACAAACACCATATTCCCTATACGCCACTTGGCGTGACGGGGGCTCTTTACTTTTACATTATATTTCTTCTACACAGATTCTCCTACCTTAACCCAGACGAAATGGCTTACACTACAAACATGTATTCCTCCAGATGAAATGTCTTACACTACAAACATATTTTCCTCCAGACGAAATGTCTTACACTACAAACATGTATTCCTCCAGATGAAATGTCTTACACTACAAACATATTTTCCTCCAGACGAAATGTCTTACACTACAAACATGTATTCCTCCAGACACAATGTCTTACACTACAAACATGTATTCCTCCAGACGAAATGTCTTACACTACAAACATGTATTCCTTCAGACGAAATGTCTTACACTACAAACAGGTATTCCTCCAGACACAATGTCTTACACTACAAACATGTATTCCCCCAGACACAATGTCTTACACTACAAACATGTATTCCTCCAGACACAATGTCTTACACTACAAACATGTATTCCTCCAGACGAAATGTCTTACACTACAAACATGTATTCCTCCAGACGAAATGTCTTACACTACAAACATGTATTCCTCCAGACGAAATGTCTTACACTACAAACAGGTATTCCTCCAGACACAATGTCTTACACTACAAACATGTATTCCTCCAGACACAATGTCTTATACTACAAACATGTATTCCTCCAGACGAAATGTCTTACACTACAAACATGTATTCCTCCAGACGAAATGTCTTACACTACAAACATGTATTCCTCCAGACACAATGTCTTACACTACAAACATGTATTCCTCCAGACACAATGTCTTATACTACAAACATGTATTCCTCCAGACACAATGTCTTACATAACTAAATTAAACCCCTCCAGATAAAACGTCTTATATAACAACGTGTATTCCTTCAGACAAAATGTCTTATATTCTCTCTGAATGCTAAAAGTCTTGCAAAGTTAAATTAATTCTCTATATAAAAAGTCTTACAAGAATAAGGTATATTCTCTAAATAAAAAAGTCTTACAAGATTAAAGTATATTCTCTAAATAAAAGTCTTTCAATATTAAAGTATATTCTCTAAATAAAAAGTCTTACAAGATTAAAGTATATTCTCTAAATAAAAGTCTTACAAGATTAAAGTATATTCTCTAAATAAAAAAGTCTTACAAGATTAAAGTATATTCTCTAAATAAAAGTCTTACAAGATTAAAGTATATTCTCTAAATAAAAAAGTCTTACAAGATTAAAGTATATTCTCTAAATAAAAGTCTTACAAGATTAAAGTATATTCTCTAAATAAAAAAGTCTTACAAGATTAAAGTATATTCTTTGAATAAAAAAGTCTTACAAGATTAAAGTATATTTTTTGAATAAAAAAAGTCTTACAAAATTAAAGTAATTCTCTGAATACTAAAATTCTTTCACGATGAAAGTATATTTTCTGAATACTAAATTTCTTTCACGATGAAAGTATATTCTCTGAATACTAAAATTCTTTCACGATGAAAGTATATTCTCTGAATACTAAAATTCTTTCACGATGAAAGTATATTCTCTGAATAACAAAAGTCCTATAACACTAAAGTATATTCTCTGAATACTAAAAGTATGACAAGATTAAAGTACATGAGGTGAATAAGAAAAGTCTTACGAGGCTAAAGTACATTCCCTCTCCGCAGAAAATACAGCCAGAGTACACATACGAAGTACTGCATGTGAACATCGCGTTGCACATCAATGGATGTCCGACATTAAAAGCTTCTCCGGCGTTGCCAGGGTTATTTCGACACATTTGACTTGCTTCTGTGTTCAGTGCCACTAGGGGAGACAAGTTGACGGACATTTATTCATTTGTTACAAATATTGTGCACAAGATTGCTGTCAATTTATTCAATTGTTACAAATATTGTGCACAAGATTGTTGTCAATGTATTCAATTGTTACAAATATTGTGCACAAGATTGTTGTCAATGTATTCAATTGTTACAAATATTGTGCACAAGATTGTTGTCAATTTATTCAATTGTTACAAATATTGTGCACAAGATTGTTGTCAATGTATTCAATTGTTACAAATATTGTGCACAAGATTGTTGTCAATGTATTCAATTGTTACAAATATTGTGCACAAGATTGTTGTCAATGTATTCAATTGTTACAAATATTGTTATGATGGTGATATATATGATGGTGATGTTGATGTTGATGATGGTGATGTTTATGATGATAATGATGATAGTGATGATGATGATGATGATAGTGATGTTGATGATGATGATAGTGATGTTGATGATGATGATAGTGATGTTGATGATGATGATGATAGTGATGTTGATGTTGATGATGATGATGATGATGATAATAGTGATGTTGATGATGATGATGATGATGATGATAGTGATGTTGATGATGATGATGGTGATGTTGATGATGATGATGGTGATGTTGATGATGATGATTATAGTGATGTTGATGATGATAGTGATGTTGATGATGATGATAGTGATGTTGATGATGATGATGATGATGATAGTGATGTTGATGTTGATGATGATGATGATGATAGTGATGTTGATGATGATGATGATGATAGTGATGTTGATGATGATGATGGTGATGATGATGATGATGATGATGATGGTGATGTTGATGATGATGATGATAGTGATGTTGATGATGATGATGGTGATGTTGATGATGATGATGATGATGATAGTGATGTTGATGATGATGATGGTGATGTTGATGATGATGATGGTGATGTTGATGATGAGGATTATAGTGATGTTGATGATGATGATGGTGATGTTGATGATGATGATGATGTTGATGATGATGATGATGTTGATGATGATGATGTTGATGATGATGATGATGGTGATGTTGATGATGATGATGATGATGGTGATGTTGATGATGATGATGATGATGATGTTGATGTTGATGATGATGATGATGATAGTGATGTTGATGATGATGATAGTGATGTTGATGATGATGATGGTGATGTTGATGATGATGATGGTGATGTTGATGATGATGATAGTGATGTTGATGATGATGATGGTGATGTTGATGATGATGATGACGATGTTGATGATGATGGTGGTGATGTTGATGATGATGATGGTGATGTTGATGATGGTGATGGTGATGTTGATGATGATGATTATAGTGATGTTGATGATGATGATGGTGATGTTGATGATGATGATGGTGATGTTGATGATGATGATGCTAAAGGCGATAATGATGACTATAATAATGGTGATGATTATGATAATGATGAAGGTGGTGATGCCGACGATGATAATGATGATGATGATAACGAGGATGATGATGATAATGATGATGATGATAATGATGATGATGATGAGGATGATAATGATGATGATGATAACGATGGTGATGATGATAATGATGATGATGATGGTGGTGATGGTGATGATGATTATGATGATGATGATGATGATGATGGTGGTGGTGGTGATGATGGTGGTGGTGATGATGATGATGATGATGGTGGTGGTGGTGATGATGGTGTTGGTGGTGTTGGTGGTGATGTCGATGATGACGAGTGATGACGAGTGATGACGACGACAATAATGACGACGACGATGACGTCGATGATGATGACGACGACTATGATGGCGATAAGTAATTGACTTACAAGCGCTGTTTGGGCAGTTTGGATTGTTGACCAGGTACGGCCAGTCGCAGTAGCCAGCCTGTGAGTTGAAAACCAACTGAGGCGGACAACTGCGTATAGAGGCGATTCCTCCGAAACAGTCGTAAAATTTGGAACAGTCTCCAGGGTAATCAAACTGACCCTTCTCTTGTGGGCAATTAACTGGAGAAAGAGAAATATACAATTAATTTGGCCTCTCTCTTGAGAGAAATTAACTGGGGCAAGAGAAATGTACAATTAAATGTGCCTCTCTCTCGTGGGCAATTAACCGGGAAAAGAGAAATATACAACTAAATTTGCCTCTCTCTAGTGTGGGCAATAAACTGGACAAAGAGAAATATACAGCTAAATTGGCCTCTCTCTAGTGTGGGCAATAAACTGGACAAAGAGAAATATACAACTAAATTGGCCTTTCTCTATGTTGGGCTATTAACCGGGAAAAGAGAAACATACAACTAAATTGGCCTCTCTCTAGTGTGGGCAATTAACCGGGAAAAGAGAAATATACAATTAAATTGGCCTCTCTCTAGTGTGGGCAATTAACCAGGAAAAGAGAAATATACAACTAAATTGGATTCTCTCGAGTGTGGGCAATTAACCGGGAAAAGAGAAATATACAACTAAATTGGCCTTTCTCTAGTGTGGGCAATAAACTGGACAAAGAGAAATATACAACTAAATTGGCCCCTCTCTAATGTGGGCAATAAACTGGACAAAGAGAAATATACAACTAAATTGGCCTCTCTCTATGTTGGGCTATTAACCGGGAAAAGAGAAATATGCAACTAAATTGGCCTCTCTCTAGTGTGGGCAATAAACTGGACAAAGCGTCGAGTGGATATATAATTTGCGGTCTTTTGCTCTTCTGTTCGCCTCTGCAGCTGTTATGCTTCCTAGTGCTTCTAATATTCCATCGACCCATCTTTTTCGTGGTCGACCCATGGGTCTGGTGTTCTCACAACGTTTGTTGAAGGCTCGTTGTGTTGTGTTTTGATCTTTCTGCCTTGTCACGTGGCCAAACCATTTTATCTGTTGTTTCCTTATATATTCTATGGCGGAGGCTATTCCTAGCTTTTTTCTCAGTTCTTCATTTCTGATCTTATCTCTCAGACTGTTTCCTGTCATTCGTCTAACACATTTCATCTCTGTAGATGTTATTTTTGTTTTTGTTCTTGCATCTAGGGTCCAGGACTGGCATTGGTAGCACAACGTTGGAATGAAGATTGTATTGTATAGTGCTCGTTTTGCCTCCAGAGTTATTTCTTTGTTGGACAATAGTGGTGATAACTGTCCGATGATTTGACAAGCTTTGTTGCATCTTGATTCTATCTCTGCTGTTTGAGAATTATCGTTTGTCATTAGACTTCCTAGGTATTTGAATTCCTCTACTTGTTTTAGTTGTAATTAATTGTAGAGTGAAAAAGAGGCAATTAATTGTTGTTACAAAAAAGAGGCAATTAATTGTAGTTATAAAAAGAGGCAATTAATTGTAGCTAGAAAAGAGGCAATTACCAGAGATACAGATCTTTCATTGAAGTGATGGCAGAGAAAGATGAATTTGGTGACACAGAAGACAGCAATTAATTGGAGATAGAAAAGGGGGCACTTTGTAGGTGACAGGGACGTGTGCAATTAACTAGAGACAGAAATAGAGGCAATTTGTTAGGGACATAGAGGAAGGCAATTAACTAGAGACAGAAATAGAGTCATCTTATCAGGGGCATAGAGGAGACAATTAACTAGAGACAGAAATAGAGACAATTTGTTAGGGGCAAGAGGAAGACAATTAACTAGAGACAGAAATAGAGACAATTTGTTAGGGGCAAGAGGAAGACAATTAACTAGAGACAGAAATAGAGACAATTTGTTAGGGGCAAGAGGAAGACAATTAACTAGAGACAGAAATAGAGGTAATCTATTAGAGGCATAGTGGAAGACAATTAACTAGAGACAGAAATAGAGGTAATCTATTAGAGGCATAGTGGAAGACAATTAACTAGAGACAGAAATAGAGTCAGGGGCATAGAGGAGACTTATAGAGACAGGGGCATAGAGGAGACAATTAACTAGAGACAGAAATAGAGACAATTTGACAATTAACTAGGGGACATAGAGGAAGACAATTAACTAGAGACAGAAATAGAGACAATTTGTTAGGGGCAAGAGGAAGACAATTAACTAGAGACAGAAATAGAGGTAATCTATTAGAGGCATAGTGGAAGACAATTAACTAGAGACAGAAATATAGGCAATCTATTAGGGACATAGAGGAAGACAATTAACTGGTCACAGAAAAAGGAAAAAAAATTATTGAAATTAATTAGCTATTAATTGCAGGCAGAAAGAGAAGAATTTACTGAATTCAGAGAAAGGGGCACCGAATTGAAGAGAGATCTAGAGAAGATTTAACTGGAGAAGCAGAAAGTGCGAAATAATTGTGAGATTCAGAAAAACAGAAAGTTAATTACAAGACTTTTCTTCTGGCCCTTATTGCTCTGCTGTTATTTTTCCGCAAATGATTTTCGTTTTTTGTTGTTTTTTTATGTACCGTGGACACATAAACCATTCGTGTGCAATCTCCTCTTTTCTGTTTTGTTATTTCATCCACAACTGTTATTACCAGGCTGTCTTGTTATTTCATCCATAATTATCATTTCCAGTCTGTCTTGTTATTTCATCCACAACTATTATTACAAGGCTATCTTGTTATTTCATCCACAATTATTATTCCCAGTCTGTCTTGTTATTTCATCTTCTTCTACCTTTTAGCTCCCAGTGGAGCATAGGTCTTCAACAAACACTTTCCAAGTCGTTCTGTTTTTTGCAATTCTTTTAAGATCATTCCATGTCTTCCCCATCATCTTCATCTCTGCTTCGATCTGTCTTCTCCAAGAATTCCTTGGTCTTCCTCTTTGTCTTTTCCCCTGGGGATTCCAAAAAAGGGCCTGTTGTGTAATACTCTCAGTTGGCTTCCGTAGTGTGTGTCCTATCCATCGCCATCGTCTTCGCTGTATCTCTTTATCCACTGGTATTTGACCAGTACATTTCCATAATTCCACGTTAGTTATTTTGTCCTGCCATTTCCATCCCTTTATTCTGCGCAAGCATCCATTAATGAAAGTCTGTACCTTCGTGATTGTCAATTTTGTTATTCTCCATGTTTCATAGCCATATAATAGAACCGACTTAACATTGGAGTTGAAAATTTTTATTTTTGTATTTAGCCTAATTTCTTTGGATTTCCATATGTTTCCCAGTGCAATGAAAGCTCCTCTTGCTTTTGATATCCTTATTTTGGTATCATTTTCTGTTCCTCCCTCTTTATCTATATTACTGCCCAGATATATATAAGATTGTACGTCTAGTAGAGGTATTTCTCCTAGTTTTATTTGGTTATTGCCAACTGCATTATTTCTCATAATGTTGGTCTTATCTCTATTAATCTTTAGTCCTAGCTGTTGTGATCTCTCATCTAATATACTCATTTTATCTTGAATCTGTTGGTGGCTGTGTGATAGGAGAGCTATGTCATCAGCAAAGTCTAAATCATCAAGTTGTTTGGTCAGTGACCACTGGATCCCATTTCTGTTGTTTTGAGTTATTTTCATAATCCAATCTATGACCAGTAGAAAGAGAAATGGAGACAGAAGGCATCCTTGCCTTACTCCTGTTCTTATTTCAAATGCTTCTGTAAGCTGTCCTTCATGCACCACACTACATTTTGTTCCTTCATACATTGTTTTTATCAGGTTAATAAACTTTATGGGGATTCCGTAATGACTCAGCAACTTCCAAAGCATTCTTCTGTCTAAACTATCAAATGCCTTTTCGTAATCTATGAATCCAATATAAAGTGGGGATTTTAGTTCTAAACTTTGTTCAACTATTATACGTAGAGTAGTTATTTGATCAGCACATGATCTGTTCTTCCTAAAACCTGCTTGTTCATCTCTCAAGTGTTTCTCTATAGCCTCTTTTAGTCTCTCCAGAATGATTCTGCCTAATATTTTTCCTGGCACTGATAGTAGCATAATTCCCCTATAATTTGTGCACTCCTGTAAACTTCCTTTCTTTGGTAGTTTGATCATATAACCTTCTCTCTAGTCTTTAGGTATTTCTTCCCTCTCCCAAATTTTATCCAATAGATCCTGTAACATCTTGGTAGAGGTGATAATATCTGATTTGATGGCTTCCGAAGGAATTTCATCTGGTCCTGTGGCTTTACCATCTTTTAATAGTTTGATGGCTTTCATTATTTCTTCTTTGCTTGGTTTTCCGCAGTTAACGTGTAACTCTTCTTCTGCTGGTAGTATATCTGGAGGATTATTTGAGCCGGGTCTGTTCAACAGTTCTTCAAAGTGCTCTTTCCATCTCTCCATTTGTTCCCTTATATTACTAAGCAGATTTCCTTTCTTATCTTTGATAAAGGCGTTGATCTGTTTGTATTTTCCACCTAATTTCTTTGTGCTGTTGTACAGTTCTTTCATATTCCCTTTATTTGCTGCTTATTCTGCCTCTTTAGCTAGTTCATCTATATATTTCCTCTTATCCCTTTTAATGCATCTTCTCACTTCTTTGTTCACCTCTGTGTAAGCTTCCTGTGTCTTGGCTTTATTACTTCTTGTTTTGCTTTTATTTATGTCTGCTTTCTTGTTCTTTCTTTCTTTAATTTTATCCAGGGTCTCTGCTGTCATCCATGCCTTATTCTGGCGTTCTCTTTTCCCCAGTGTTTCTTCGCATGTCTCTTTCCATATATTTTTTACCTGTTTCCAATGATCTTCTATATTTATTGTATTTTCTAGTTGTTGGAGGACTTGGTATTTGTTTGATATTGTGACTGCGAATTTATCTTTAATTCCTT